>CM026082.1:21776636-24176636 GCA_014839685.1 Anableps anableps | reverse complement strand
ACAGCAGGCATGCAGCAAAATCCCAAACACCTTCCAAAGAGTAATTAAGCTAGAAATTAGATTGAAGCTAAAGATAGTGGAATGGAAGAGGATATCGCCACAGCACAGACAGAGATATGAGTGAGCAAGCAGGGATTTATCTGGTTACAAATTTGTCCTCTTTTCATTGTGTAGGCTTGGATATTGAGTAAACAATATCTGTTTGTTAGTCTGTTTTAATAGAATAGCATGTAAATGAAGCTAATTATTATCCCGGTGTCTCTGACACACAAGAAATCTCCATAACAACCCAAATGAGTTTTGCTTTCTTTTTTCTACAGCCGTATGTGTTTGCAGAGCTGTAATTGGGAAGGTTTTGTAATTTAGCAAAATCTCCTGTTTCCTCGTGTGCGGCATCAGTGTGTACAAACATTAATTCAATCTGTAGCCCAAAGGAAATCGAAAAGCAAAGAGCAAATCGACAAACAAACCACTGAGACCAATCCCCTGCTCATTTACCCAAATATTTAAGTAGCAATCAGAGCAAGAAAACTGGTTTTTGGGAAACTTGGAGAAATTGAAGAAACAAGAGATACGGTTCTTGGATTCCCTGACCCTTATTGACAGCAAGTCCAACTTTCTCATAGCTTGTTGCAGCTGAAAAAGACTCCCTTCAGTGCTTAATTCAGCTGATTTGTTTGCTTGTGTTGCACGAACAGAAACTTTATATCAACACCGTCCAGGTCATGGGCATGCTGACAGCCGATAGCAACACATTAAATTCCCTCCTCTGTCTTATTATAGCATGCAAGGATGTGTAAGCCACCTGCCTCTTGAGGGTCTTGAATTGAAATATTAAGCTGTTCACATCCAAAGTGTCCTCACCCTTGCGTCTTCCCTTGAAGCTTTTTCTTTCTGCACACTCTGCACCCTGTAGGGTGCGTGTTGAATTAGCGTTCTTTTTGAGCCTTGCAGAAATAAACTGGTGAGAGTGTCCTTCCCCAGAGCAAAACATCAACCCAACAGACCTGCACATGTTTGCCTGGGAGAAACTTCTTCTTTTCCCCTGACTGCCACGGTGTCTAAAAGGATTTTAAAAGGATTTGCTGCACCCGTTTAGTTCCAGAAAGCAGTCGCTTGTGGAATTTCTTGAAAGTCAAGCATGCCGTCTGCCAGCCTCTGAAAAACATTTTTATTGAGAAAGGACAAACATAATCCATATAATATTTATGCGTGATTGCGTGTGTGAACGAACATGCGGCTAGGCATGTGTTTTATGGGTACAATAGGAAACAGGGGTTGTACAATGTCAAAGCAAAGCCGCCCAGCTCACACTCACATGTGAGTCAGTCATGATGCCAGGCACTGATTGCACGGATAGTGGTTGAGTACCCTGCAGATGTGATGCATAATTCGGGGGCGGCTGCCAGATGTAGCCTGGGGGTAGTGCAAACGGTGTGGTGTTATGCCAACTTATGTGTGCCAGCTCAGACTGTTCTCTTTCCTCAGAATTCCCTGCAGCTCTACCTGTTGCAGAATAAAGCTGTGTTGGTGAAATGTTCAACACGGCATACGCTGGCAAGACTTCTCAAGATAGCAGAAAAGGTTCTGCTTAAAAAAGCTCCACCAGTTAAGATGTCAGAAGTCTATGTGAAAGGTGGTCGTTGCCAGTCATATGTGATGAGCTGTGTGTGTGAAAATGTCTCTGACAATGTAAAAGCCACAGGCTATGTACAGATGATTAAAGTTGTTGACATTTTGTTGACATTTTATTTATTCTGCAAAGGTTTTTGTGTAACATTAATAGCTTTAGATAGCAAAATGAAACAAATTTATTTACAAAAGTATTTTTCTCCTTGATTTTAGGTTTCTACATACTTTACAAATAAAAATCTGAAAGTTGTGGCATGAATTTATATTCAGTCAAAATGCCAGTCTACAGAGAGTCACATGATGCTGCCACCACCATGTTTTACTATGGGGACAGAGTGTATTCAGGGTTAGTGGGCAGTGTTAGTTTTCTGCCACACATAGGAATTTGCATGCAAGCCAACAAGTTTAATTTTGGTCTTATCTGACAGATCACCTTCTGTCACTGTGTCCCACTGTTTTGTGCTCCTAACTGCAAGAGATTTCTTATGGCTTTCTTTTCACAATTACTTATTTCTTGCCATTTTTTCATTCCAGAACCCCTTCAATTGTTTGCTAGTTTGTGTTGGACCATCACATAAAATCCTCAAACAATCCACTGAAGAGCATTTGAAAAGTGCACAACATAACAAATTCAACATAACATAACAAATTCAAATTCATTTCAAGAATTGAGAAAGTTTATTTGTTTACTGCTGACCAAAGCAAAAAAAAAAAAAATTTAAAATCCCACCATATATTTTTATTTATATTTCTTGATTGAAGTGTATCGAAAACATGCTAACTCGTAACTTTAAAACCAAGATTCATACTGAACTGTGATTTTGTGTATCGTTGCACCCCTACTGACAGCCAGGAATCTCTAAAGCAGAGGCCAACTTTAGCATCTTTAGCAGCACATGGTTAGTCAGTTGCTGTATTCCAGCAAGTCTTACAAGTCTTTCATATCTTGTCCATCCTTCTACCATAATTTCTTTTGTCTAACTAATCAATATGTTGCCGTACAACCCATTTACAAATGATGGATGCTTCCTCAATCTTTATGTAACCGATTGTTTTCAGCTAGCCCAACAAGAAATCTTTATTGGTCTAACAGTTATGAGGTATTTTTTCCTCACTTCAGAAACCTACGTACAACAGGAAATCAAGTTTAAAGCACTTATCCTCATTACTTTGCCAACTTCAACAAAGTACAGTACTGGTTATAGCTAGAACAGACACACTTTGCTTTGAAGGGAAATATTGTGGCGTTTTAATGTCAATATCAGTAATGAGGACAGCATTTCTTCTCAGAGAAGACTCTTCAAGAGATTTGTCCATATTGATGGTATTTTGCAGAAGTCTAACATGGACTCATCTGAACTTAAGGGATTGGAACTTGTATCTATTCCAACAATGAAATATTTAGGTGGAGCACAACCACACAGAGTTTTATTCCTCTCACTTCTTTCTGGATTCCCATCCATACTAAAGAGAGAAACAAAAGGATTGACAAGACAAGCATACAAGCACGCTAGCAATAGACTCTGCTGCAGTAATTCCAACTATAGTTTCGTCCTCCTACACTCATGTCTCTGGGAATTAGCTTTAACAACCAGAGCAGAAGCGAAGCGTTGGGCTGCAGTTTGCTTGGCATTAAGGAGGTATTTATCTACAAATGAAGGGCTTTGATTTTCTGTTCCTTCATTTAACCCTTTTATGATCTGGGGAAATTAAACCTGGTTGTGTTCTGCTGATGAAACCTCATTGTAGTGTCAATCCAGTCATGCTTGGATTGAAAATTAACATAGTTGCTTATCAGAAGTATGGAAGTAAAACATAAGTAATATTACTCAAATCCAGGCCTCTTTCTCTACTGCACATGTCCTAAGATAGCCTCAAGGGTATGTCAGCTTCTAGACCTGCTTGACTTTATTATTAATCAGTCATTAGTGAGCAGTCCTTCAGTCCAAGCCTCAGCAATCCAGTTAGCAGTAAATGCCTTTGCTTTATTAAAGCCCACAATGAAGTGAGAAAGCACTGGAATAATCCTGACACCCATTTTAACAAGTGGAATGATTACCCCACTGTTCAGGTCTTGATTGGCCACTTAATCTCCACTCGCCGTCACAACGTGCCACGGCGTTGCCAAGTCAACGAAATGTTTGGCCAGTATGTGACTAAGGGGAGGCCAGAGAGTCAGTAGGTCCATGTCAGAGAAAAATGGGGACATCACTGGTTGGGACGCTGCATTCTGCCACCTTGGATTTTGTTTTTTACTTTTTTTTTAACGAGGAAATGTGATTGTTGGCAGAACTGAAACAGTAAGACTAAGGAAAAATTCCAGATGAGACAGAAAGCATCTCTGTCTGCTAATTTATATATATCATCAAAGATTAAATGCAGCTGCTGGGCTTTAGATTCATTGGTTTCTTTGTGTTTAAAATATTGTGATTTGCTTATCTCTAAATGTGAAGCACCACCGATAGAGAGGGATACAGAGCGGTCAAGTGGAGTAATTTCCCTTCCTTCGCCACGGCAAATTGAATATGATTTCAGACACGTGAAGGTGACCCCTGTCAGTGGCTGAGCCTCTCACAGATTGTTTTCTTTGTCTAATCTCTCCCTCCTCTAATCTGTCTCAATATAAACAGCTGTGACAGGCTGATCATTAATTAATATTGCCACAACAAATTAGCGACAGCGATCGCCCGGCCAAGCACCCTGTCTAAGATAGAAATCCACCGGCTCGGCGAAGGAAGGGAGGGAGGGAGGAGGTGTGAACAACACATTAGAGAGGAGTTGATTAACAGCTTTGGAGACCTTGCAGATAGTGTTGCACCCACAGCATGTGGACAGTGATGGCAACAGATACACAAATAGTGACAGCTTTTGATACTGCAGGGTATCTTGCAGGATTGTCTGTGATTATAATTACAAATGGCGAAGTGCAAATAGGGCGAGAAAACATCTGCATCCATCACCATCTAAAGACTCAGTCATGAATAATGGAAAATGGTTTAGGAAGTATAGGGTGTGAGGATGGATAAGAAGGGAATGTAATTTCATTCCTTATCCTTTCCACTACATGGTGGTGGTTAAAGGGGTGAAAGGGGTGTCCCAGTTGTTCTTTGAATGTTAACGGGGAGGGAAGTGGCAGCTTGAAAAATACTGAGATGATCTATCCAATAATTCACAATAAAAGCATCCTGATGGATCGCTGACAATCCATCACTTGGTTTCCAGAATGGGTGTTCCATTTTATAAGCGTCTTTCACAAAATGCTTTCGTCTTATGGCTGCAAAGATGAACACTTTCTTAAGCTGCCTCAAGGGCCACATAACTCATCACTTGAGTCAGCCATGTCCCGTACATGCTATATTCCTTTAACAAATCCAAATTTGCGGAATAACTGGAGGTATGTTGTGAAAATTAAACATTTTACATGTGATGTTTGTCCATTGTGGTTTGCCCCTGTGTGTCAAAAAATACATTTGGGTTGTTTTTTTTAATTTATCAATGAGCATGTGGTCACTTTTTCTTCTTCCAAGAGTCATTTGAAGAAACAATTTAAGGCTGAAGTTCAGTGATATGATGCACCTCAGAGTGAAATGGCGTATTGTAGCCGGTAATGGCATGGTTTTGCCTAAAGTCCCTCAGCTTGCTGGCCTCAAATACTGTCTGTCATTACTATATAACGCCAAGAAATAGAAGGATATATGCACCTCCTTCTATTAGTTGACCTTCAGGCACTTCTGGCAACTCAGAGCAATAATAGCTGTGGGTTTACTTCAACCCCCTTCGGGTCTTGGGACTGTCACGAAGTGTTGAAGATTTCTTGAATGTAAACAGAAAACCCATATTTGTCTCGTAAAAAGTTATAATAAGCCATTAAAACCTACGTCAGCATGCAACATACCAAATAATGAAAATGGATAACAAAGTGTAATTTAAACACTTTTTTTGTGTGTGTTTTTGTTCTGTGCTTTATACAAAGAATTATGATACCAAACAGATTTGGCTCCACATTGATCATGACTTGGAATCATCTTCCCTGTATTTTGAGGTAATAATTTTTACAAAGCTGATTGCCACCTACTGGTCAGGTACGGTAGTTCAACTTTTTTGAGTAGAGAAATTCCTGATCAAATTCTGTCATCTAGACAGACCTGTTTTTAAAAAAAAAAAAAAAAAAAAAAAAAAAAAAAAAAAAAAAACGGTTTTAAAAAATATACACTGGAAAAATTATTCTTGAGGCCTTATTGAGTCAGCAAATGTCATAGCCAAAACTCCTCTCGAATCCCATGTACACACAGTGAAGTTAATATTTCTGTGTTTGATGTGTTAACAGTGAAGTGGTATACTGTAAACTCCAGTCAGAAACTCACAAGAATGGATGAGAATATGCAAATATTGTTGTATTTGTATTGTATTTGTATATTGTTGTATTGCACGTTAGAAGTTATATCATCAAGTAGGAACGATGAAACAGCATTTAATTTCCTTGCACTAAAACAGGTTAGAAAGACACACAACTCTCAATCAGAAGCAAGAATGTAAAGGTAAAACGAAGGTTATGTTGAACCAAGCGGATGTGGACTGAAGATCTTAAACTATTGGAACTAATGCACAACAATTCACTAATGTTTTATCAAAGAGAACTGACTACCTGTTTCCAAATGCTGATAGTCTGTATCAGTGCCACCACTTTTACCGGATATCCACAGAGGGAAATGTAGCTTTCCCAAATCAATCGCTGGACATTTAAATATTCACCTGAACTCTACTCTGCAGCATACCTACCCAGATGTCGAGTTTTTGAGTTCTTCCAGTTTCTTGATGAGAGGCAAAACCTTGGCAGCGCTAACAAAAGAGGGCACAGATTAAAGAGGAACCAAACATTTCTAGGTAGAGATGTGTGGGACTTTTTGTTCTTTATATCTTGGAAGTGTTAAAAATGTGATTAGTTATAAAATAAATGAAATAAAAATTAAAATAATATGTCTTACAGTGGCTTTTAAAGTTGTTTAATAACTTTTAAAAAATTACAAAAATATTTACAATTTTTTAAATTAAAAAGTTGTAAAACAAATGGGTAGATAGTTTTATGAAAATTTTAAGTTGTCATTTTACTGACCTGAAAATTGAAACACGTAATGCACATGAGTCACCTCCCTCCCTTTGTCCCAACATGTTTTAGAACCACCTTTTGCTACAATAAAAGTTGCATGTTTTTGGGGGTACGACAGCTGTGCACTATCTGGACACTTAACATTATGCTTATTTTATGACCAAAATATCTCAACCTCAGTGAGGTTGGATGAAGAGCATTTCTAAACAGCAATCTTTCAAGTCTTGCCACATATTCTCATTTGAATTTAAATCTGGACTTTGACTCAACCATTCTGACTTGCTTTGATCTAAACCATTTCATTGTAGTTCTGTAAAAGCAAAAAGACTTTTAGCCATGATCCTGTTTGAAATTAAAATACACACAGTTTGGCTCTATTTATTAATTAAGTGCCTTCTCGAGGTAACTGGTTGAACTGGGGTTTATTTAGTGGTATCAAAGTGGAGTCCGTAATACATATGTATGCCACATTTTTCAGATTTTTATTCATGAAAGATTCAAAAAGCAAATAGCATTTTCCTTCAGCTTCAAGACACTTGCACCACCTTCTGTACATAAAATCCATATAAAATACATTGAAGTTTGTGGTTAAAATGTGTCACAATGTGGAGAAGTTCATACACAGTGGGTAAGGAATAAATCTGTAGCTGCAGGACTAATCATGTCACCAGCACTCTGGTTAGTTCTATGTTTTATAGCCTAAATAATGACCCAAAGTGATAGTCCATTGTACCAACCATAAATTAGTTTTCAGAGAGCACCAGCAGGTCATTGTTTTGAAACTGATCTTGAGCTCTGACCTCCACAAATGACACCAAGATGGGAACTCCTCGTGCACATTCATAAAGTATCTCATTACACTTTGTCACTTATGTGCAAAAGTAATGTGAGCATAAAGCAGCTGTTTGCTTCTGGAACGCCACTCTGCCCTTTTACCAGCCACTTAGCTCATCATTTGGTATTTAATAAAAGAGCAGAGGGGGAGAGCGAAGATTTCTGTGTGAAATCACCAAACAATAATGTTTTCCCGTCTGAATGGGGAGCAGCCTGTACATGGAAAGGTTAAAATCATCCTCATCTGTCTAATATGTATGCAAAATATGACCTATGAGGCTGTGGGCTGTTTGGTCTAATGTACCGCGTCAGCATGCAGCTTTGTGGGAAAATCCCATAGCATGGCGGAATTGAAGTGGGGTTGGCTGGGTCATGTCACCTTGCGCATACACTATAACACCCCTGTAATCTATCCCAAAGAAGCGTGGAGTTACTGTGTGCAACCCTGCTCGTCCTACAGTATCCAGAGTCGCAGCTACTAAGTCTTCATTCTTCATGACAGTCCTCCATTACTCCCCCACCCCTCACCCCTCCACAAGCTGTGAGCCAAGCATGGCTATAATCATTCCTGAAGAACCTCTCACACTTCATTAAAAGCATAATCAAGTTCATTACAATTTCATAGGCGTTCAGGTAGCAAATGGCTTCAGATAAATCATGACTATTGGTCCTGTGTGGCTGCTGTGTGTAGGTTTATCTCTGGCTCTCAGGCAGGGAAGCGAGGAATAGGAGGAAAGAGGGGAGGGATCTGGATGTCTGGCCTTTAAATGACCTTCCAGGATACAGCAGTGGTCCGTTTGGAACGGCGACGCGCACTCACCCAACATGCATCAGCATGGATCAGCACAGAGAGATGTGATTGTTCGTGATGCCCCTTGGGTCGCATACAGTGACGAGATCAACAGATGTGGCACCACAGGATTATTTTAGACTGATCTCTATGACAGTGGATGATTAATTTATCTTGAGCTGTTTTTGATGGTTATTTGTCCTAATCAACCGTGGCTCTGTTATGGAGAAGACAGCTGTCAAAACATAAATTAAAGAGCAGGATAAGTATCGGTTGAAAGGGGATTTCCTTGAGTTCTTAGTCAAATGTGACAAACCTCATAATTCCTGCCTGCTTAGAGAAAACATGAGCAAAAAAAAAAAAAAATCCCGCAATAACGATTAGAAGAGATTTTTATGATTTTAGATCATTTATTTTCATTTGAAAGAAAGTAATGTGGAGATAAAAAAGGTTTAAATGAAGTTTCTCTTAACCAGCTAAAAAATAAATCGCTAACTCATAAAATTCAAAATGCACCGAAATCATCTGGGAGCCACATCATATGTTTTGGCACTGACCAACGATTAGCTGTACTGGAAACCCCAGTAAGTATTTTCCCAATCAGTGAATGAAAGATACATAAGACCAAACAGGTCACTGTGAAAACAACACTCATCAGTGTCAAGGTTATTACTGACCGAAGAAAACGCAACGTTAGCTATTTTTAGTGCCAGTGAGGTGTTTAACTGTGAAGTTAATGGAAGCACGAACATGTACGAAGCTAATTTGAAATGGATGCTGATTTTTCTGCGACATGTCATTCAGGCTGCAAGAGAGAGAGAGACAGAGAGAGAGAGAGAGAGAGAGAGCAGAACTTTCAGAACACAACGGGAAGGCAAAAAATATGCTACAGTAAACTTGTTCTCTATTATCCAGTTGAGCTTTAAAACTCTGTCTATCATGGAACATGTTGAGTTTGGAAATGTTCCCAGCCTTTTCAAAATCTCAGAGTTAAGGTAAGACTCCACATTCTCCAGGGAACACATACATGGACTGGAATATCAATGCTAGTTGTACTAACCACACTAATGGCTAATATAAGATGCCAAAGTGTAAAATGTGAAATAAATTTTCCTTGTTTACACACAAATTTTTGCTTTTACTTTTTATAAATGACATCAAAAACAAGAAGACAGAAATATCAATCCCTTGATAAGCATACAGAAAAACAAACACTGACTGTGTCCTACTCCAACTAATCTCATTCATGGTTGAACACTGAGACCCCTTGGGTCTCCCAAGTCTCTGCAGATGTTTCCCTGAGTGGTTTCCTCTTCAGTTCTGTAGCTGAGGCAACATGTTTTCAGATGTTGATATACTCAGCTTCAGTACGGGATGAAACATAAGCAAGGCTGCTTTTCTGTGCAGCCTTGCAAATAAAGGTATTCTTTGGAATACCTTTATTTGATTTTAGGATTTCAAGAAATAAACCATGAGTAGATTGTTTTCCAAATGAGACTAAGAATGGCCCAAGGCATAATTACATATTTAAATAAACCCAACACGAATTATCCGAGTTAACATTATGCTCCCATTCATCAAATTTTTAAAACTGCATTTCAAAGAATTTGTATAACTCAGTTATGTTCAATTATCTTAGCTTCATTAAGACCATTAGCACCACAATAAGTATGTGTGAAGGGGACGTGTCCCTCTCACATTTGAAAAGTATTCATAAAATATTACTTCCCCCAGTGCTGTTTTTATTGCTTCATGAAATAATCCAATCCACTTGATTGATAGAATACTGATACCACGAACTCCACTCCGAGTTTTCCTGGTTACCTACAATAACTCCACGCAGTGCATGCTCCAAGCATAAACAACATTGTCTGGTGGAGTTACAGCATATGTGTGTGCTCTTCCAATGACTGAACACTTGTGTCATGAATAAGCCTGTCGCAATAAGGAATAAATCAATTAATCGCATGATAAATTAAAACAAGCTCAATAATTTCTATTTGCTTGATTGTTTGTTTTCTCGTGTCTCTTTTCCTTGAAGGGTAATTGTGTTAACAGTTGTTGTTTCGCGTGTTTTGTTTATTTATTTTTGGATATTTAAATGTCTTCCAGTTTCAGTGTTGAACATTTGTTAGAAATTAAAGTTTATTGATCTTAGAGAGGGTGAACTTGCAATATCATGCCTTTACCATTATATTACTTGAAAATCGTCTCAAAACAAGAATATTATCGTTTATCGCAATAACTTCTGGGACAATTTATCGTCCAGCAAAATTTGTTATGACAGGCCTAATCATTAAATGATAGAACTTTCTGGTTTAACTGGCTTGTGCTACTGGTTAAGTTGAAGTAACTATAATTAAGATGATTGAACTGGAGATGTGTGTGAAGCACACAGAGGCAGAAGTTGATATTTTTCAAAATAAAAGAATTTTCTAAATAAAATACTCCACAAACTGCAATTAATATGAAAACGAGATCAGTCAAGTCACCACAAGCCACACAGGAGAGAGAAAAAAGTTCCATGCGCCTCCTAAGCGGCACGTTAGCCTCTCCTCCTTGCTAATGCCCCCCGCCCCCCAACATTAGAAAAGACTGCGATTAAGACTGTGTTCTTTTGATGTATTAGTATGAGCACAGTGAAGAGCAAATTTAAATGATTCATAAAGACAGTATTATAACTACTTTAGGTTAAGATGGGAGCTAATAATTGATGTAAATATTAGGACAACGAAAAAGAAAATTTGCGTATCTCCCCCTGCCTAAAGAGATCGTAAAGCACTGAGCCCAAATCCAATATGGCTGCTTGAAAAGAAGGCACAATTTGATGAGTCCTTACATTCTGATTGTTTCTCATTAAATCCATTTAACACATAGCATTATACCCCATATGACTTTGAAAGTGTTATTTTTGTCTTTGAATGCATAAAATGAAGAAATTGACATTGTTATTGGCTAGTATTGCTAATATTATTATTATTATTATTATTATTATTATTATTGTATACTATAACAAGTGTAGTTAGCTTGGTTAGTAAATGATCAAACTCCAGTGGCTTTTTGACTAGCAACCACATGTTGTTTTTTTTTTGTATGTTTGTTTTTTTGAGTGTCTATCATTCTCAGGCCTAAGTTGTGGCTTACTAGGAAAATCGAATTGACCAATAGGCTACTTAGTTTAGCGAAAACGAAAAGGTATACAAAGGAAATGGTTACCCAACATCTTGGTTCACTGATATGCTGGAGTTTTTGCTATTTATTTCGCCCAAACAAAAGTTTATTAGCAGTTTAACACTGTTGTTAGAAGCGATGTTTTGTGAAGTTCTTATCAGTAGCTAATAGTTCCGTTTCTGTACTGCAGCCACATCGCAGTGTTAGTAGAAAAAGGAGAAAATCCTCAGAGCAACAAAACGCTAACATCTAGTCAGACAGAACCCACTTTTAGCTGACTGAAGCTAAAGCGCTTACTGTAAACTGAAAAAGTTCATACCTGACCAATACAATGCTACTATAGCAGATATTAAATGGTGTTATTTTCTCAGTCAAATAATGCCCACATTATTATGCCAACATAAAGATGGTGGAAACTGCTGGCTTTATCAATCTGCCTCATGAGCTGTGGCTTGTTATTCTGCTCTAAGCCCTGTAAACCTTTGTGCAGAGGCATTAAAGAAAGTATGTTCCTGGAGTTTTTTAGGTCTTATAATTGTTTAGAAGTTTTCCCAGTAGACTGACAATCAACATTGCAACACAGATGTTGAGAAAATATCAAAAAAAGGTAACATTACCTTTGCAAAAGCATAGATTTATTGTTACTTAATGTAATGTTTTTGGTTTAGTTGTTTTAATTAGCTAAAATCAGCTAAAACTGCTGGTCTTTGTGTCTAGCTGTTAGAGTATTTTTTTCACTTTCTGCAAACTCTGTGATATGACATCTGTTTATCACAGGTAAGGGAACTAGTATTGATAATAACTTCAAAGATCATAACTTCACGTGTGCATAGTTGTGTGTTTCTGTGTTGCCCTGTGATTTACTCGCAAATTGTCCGGAGTGCACTTTGCCTCTCGCCCAATGACCACTGTCACCAGCACCCCACCCCAGCCCGCTTCCCCTTAAACCCTGCAAGAAATAGTGGATATCGATGATGGATTGATGTTTTTATAAGTAAAAATTTGTACCAACACAATGGGGGATGTAGCAACAAACACCTTTTTTTTAATCTGGGGTTAAAGTGAAACATCTGCTACCTGTGTCCTGCTCTGTGGGACTGCACTGTGCCTCTCCTGGGGGGAGGAGGCTTATTAAAAGAGGCCGGAATGAGGTATATACATGTCTGTTTGTGAATGTGACAAGAGTAGCAGGGGTACAAACCTAGCAGTGAAAAGGATGCAAGGCAGACCGTGGGGGGAGCAAGGGAGGTAAGGATGGATGGAGTGCAGAGGGGGAAAGAGAGGGAAAAAACCCCTCAGTGGAACAAAAGACCTTCAGGATTAATTAGGCGTCAGATTGGTTGCAGGGCACAGCGGGGGGAGAAAGAGAGAGTTTAGCATTCTGGGAAGACCTCATGTCCTCAGCCCTCATATTTCAGCCTGCCTGCCCATGAGTATAGAACAGCAAGCTAGTTAGGTCCTGTGCTGTGCCTGAAACCACTGTCTACTGGGTAATGGATGGAGTTCACACTTCATCTTTATGTATTTTTATGTTATCCCAGTGGCCAATAAGAGGAAACACAGAGGTCATATATGTAACACATTATGTTTACATGATGGCTTTCACAGCCTGTCTCAGTACTCACTGGATAGAGGGAAATAGGTGAAATAATATTCTCTCTAGATAGCTGCATTTCTTCCTGCTTGAGTTCCTCTTAGCAGTGCCTGAGCTCTGCCAAATTAGAAGAGAATGAATACACAAAATAAATGCATCTGAACTCTTATTGAACTTCTCACTTTCTCTGCTATTATCAGCTGAATTTCTTTTCTTATTGCTTCCAGAACAGCTGAATTGCTGATTCGGGTCACCGGCGCCACCTTTATATTCAAAAGGCGGATGTGAAGATGCCTGTTAATGCCATCTTCCGTTGTCACTGTCACAGAAGGACGTTTCTGAGGCGACCTTTGGTGGCACTTCTCACCCTCCGATACAGGAAGTGGGTTGAACTCTGCATACAGATGACAGGCAGGGTTGCTGCGCACCATAATATCCTTGCACGGTTCTGTCTCCCAGCGAAGCACTTAGCGGATCAAATAAAAGCCTTCCCAGAGGCTGGAGCAAATCATGTCCTTACAACATTTGTTCCAATCATTCAGATTCACAAAGGTAGATCATACATAGAGCTTTAAGATATCTTGGCAGTGTGAACTTCAGAACAGTGTGGGTTTTTTTTTTTTTTTTTTTTTTTTTTTTTGGTAGATGGGATGATTAACTGTTCAGTTTTCAACACAGAGTCGTGATAAAGCTTTAACAGATTGCGTTATAGATGAGAAGACAACTCAGCACATCAAGTTATGGTTTGAGGCTGGAAAGAATACTTTTTACTTCCAGTGACTTAGAAAAGTTTGACTGAGCTTTGTGTTCTTATTCTCCAGATTGGCTTAAAAAAGATGATGAATTACTAAAAGCTCTCGCTGACTTGTCCTTCCAATTGAATATATAACTTTGGCCACCTGAGTTGAATGCAGCCGCTTTGACTTTTAGAACATACCTATTCCTTTAGCACCTAGCTGTATGCCAGCAGGTACATGACAAATCCATTCCCTCTGCCCTGTTTTTAGAGACTCCATGTTGGCTGAACTTCAGTGCCCATGTAGCACTCTTCCATGTAGCTTCTGCCCCTGCTGATACTGAAATGAAAGCAACGGTCACAGGCAGAAGCACACAGTTTAACGAGGAGACTTTTCCAAACAGAAGCTGACTCGCATCACAGCAGCTATGTATGATGTAACTTGATTTCTGGCTTGACTTATGTTATGTGCAATGTGATAGAATACAGGTGAAACATATGCTGCGTGCCATACTCTACCTCTAACAATGCTACAGTATTGAATAAAGATAAACTTTCAAGAAATGTTCAGAAATCCATCACTGGTTGTTGTTACAGCACCTTGCATAAGCATTTATAACCCTTGAACTTCCTAGTTTCACATTTTGTCACTTTACAACCACAAGCTTTAATGCATTTCTTGTAGGATTTTATTTGGATACATTTTTTTTTTAAATTCTGCTAGAAAACATCTGAAAAGGGCTTTCATACAGTCACCAGTTGTCTTCAAAATGTAACCACTAATGTGTAACTTATGGTCAGTGTAAATGCAACCATTCTGTGAAGGCCTTAGAGTTGTTTTTGTAGAGAACATTAGTAAACAAATGGCATCATGAAGACCAAGGAACACACAGTAGAGTGCTGCAAACTGAAACTTAGCAAGACATGGCTGTCCACTTGAGCTGACAAACCGTGCAAGGACAGCCTAATCAGGGAAGCAGCTTAGAGGCCCATAGTAACACTGGAGGAGCTGCAGTGATTTACAGCTCATGTTGGAGAATCTGTTACTAGGACGACTATTACTGGTGCACTCCATAAATCTGTGCTTTCTGGAAGTGACAAAAAGAAAGTAATTTTTAAAAGAAACCCATAAGAAGTCCCAATTGCTGTTTGCCTTAAGCCATGTAGGAGACGCAGCATACACGTGGGAAAACATACTCTGTTCAGATGAAATCAAAATGAATCTTTCTCTCCTATATGCAAGATGCAGTGCAAGGTGAAAAACTAGTCACATTAATACGTATCAGTCTTTCATTTTAATGACATTGGAGGACATAATTTCACAAGAAAATAACACTCACACATCGCTTTCCTATGGATTTAACTCTGTAGCGTGCACAGTTTGATCACCCGTAAGCCAGGTTGCCACAGAGTCTATGGACACTTCAAATAATTCCACCATTTGAGCACTGCATCTCTCACATGCCAGGTAAATCCCACACCACTTCTACAGAAACAACTCACCTATGACTCAAATACTACAGCAATTGCACAATAACATTACATTATTTGATGTTATGCTATAAAGACTGTTTACTCACCTGTGGAAGCTGGATGCTTTAAACTGAATGTGAAACATAGGGTATTGCTTACAGCTAATAATTGTCTGACTATGGCCAAGACACTTCACCTGCCTTGCCTGCTGGTGGTGGTCAGAGGGCCCGAGGGCACCGGTGTATGGCAGCCTCACTTCTGCCAGACTGCCCCAGGGCTACTATCCAGGAGCTTGACACCATCAGCGTGTGAATGTGTGTGTGTGAATAGGTGATTGACTTGAATGTAGTGTAAAGCACTTTGGGGTCTAGGAGATTCTTTGAGCAGCAGTGTTTGGTTAAAAGTTGACACAAATCATCTAGATCCCTGTAGGTGAGAACAAGTACTTTAAACCGAATTCTAAAATCCACAGCGAGCCAGTGTAGAGATATAAGACTGGGGTGGTATGAAAGTGTTAACTAGATTTAGTAAGAAGCATGGCTGCTGTGTTCTCAATAGCTTGCAGGCATTAAATTCATGTTCTGTACAGACCAGTAAAAAGGGTACTACGGTAGTCCAAACATGACACAAATGGCCCAAATAGTATTCTTTAGATTTGCTAGGGAGACCATGTCTTGTATTTTAGAAATGTTTCCAACATGAAAAATACACAAACGAGAAACAGAACTGACATGTGAGTCAAAGCTTAATAGGGAGTTGCACATAACTCAGATTTTCTTACATTGGATTGGTTGCTGGGCAAAAAGAAGCAACTGTCGATTTTAGCATACAGGTGACTAGTAGCTATTATTAAGCTCTCTGTCTTATTTGTGTTTAGAACCAGAAAATGCTGGAGAGCTAGTCACTGATCCAACATGAATATTGGGTGGACAGCCATTTCAGCTGGTGCAGTGTGAAAAGATACATACATACATACAATTGGATGTCATCTGCATAGATGTCAGGAGTGATCAGAAAAAGAAATTAATACTGGGCCCAGAACTGACCCTTATAGAATCCTACAGGTTAGAGGAGCTGAGTCTGAGGAGAACTTGTCTGTCAAGGTACAGAATATCCTATCAGATAGCTAGGAGGAAAAGCAGTCCAATGCAGAGCCAGAAATAACAGCAAGAATCCTCAGCTTAACAAAATTGTGTGGTCAATGGTATCAAGGGCTTTTATCTCTGATTTTTTTGAGATTGAAATGTTTCAGATCATCAAAAATCTTTTATATCAGACAAAGATAACTTGAATGAATACAAAATGCAGTTTTCAAATAATGATTTCATTTATTAAGGGAGAAATGCGATCAAAACCAACCTGAGTTGTATCAAAGAAACTGCTGCACTTATTAACTAGTGAATTAACACCAAATCCCATTTCATATTTCTCCTTTTTGACTTTTGGAAAAATATTCTGTGAGCTCACAATACATTTTGAGTAAAACTAATACAAAACCTCAGAAAAAGAACATCATTCTTCCACTCAAACATGGTAGTGGTTGTGTGATGTCTTGGGCTGCTTTTATGTGTCAGGTTTAGGGCTACCTGTTGTAATTACCTGATCAATGGGTTCTGTTGTTTAAAGAGAAAATCCTAAAGGAGAATAAGCACACCATCGAGTTCACCTCCTATTAGCTAAGAAAAAACAGAATGAAGCTTTTGAAAAGGATAAAATCTGGATTTATCTGACTATGATGCTGTGGTATGACCTTAAAGAGGCCATTCATGCCCACTCTCAAGTGTGATAAAATTGAAACAATTCAGCACAGAAGACTTGGACAAAAATTCCACCACAACGACATAAAAGACTCACTGCGAGTTATCATCACAAACACTTGATGGCAGTTGTTGCCACCAAGTGTGACAAAAATGCAGGCATGGAGATGAAAGATAAAGGAACTGAATCTGAATTGACTTTTTTTAGCGGTATATCTGCACTGCATCTCTCTTACTGACAGAACACAGAGCAAAAACTTCACACAATATCCCTTCATTCAGGTGGAAATAATGAAATGATTTACCTTTTCACAATATAAGTCCCTGCAGTCTGCTCAGACCTCATCAGCCTGCAGCAATGACAGCACTGTATGTTTCTGCTTCTGAGGACACGCAAACACATACTGTGAAACACCACTCCGCTAGTCTATCTGTCAAACTGATGCATCCCAGATACTTTGCAGCCATACTTGTTACGTACACAGAGACTGTTTTAGAACTTAACACCACTGTTGATTATTGGTTAAACATATGATTAGAGGCGTTGTTGAGTGAGATCTAAGATGTATGCATGTAAATTTCATACAGATATAGTTGTGTTCCTTCAATTATGTCGTACTTTTTGTGAACAATCCCAATCTCTATTTTTCTGACTGTTTTTCTGACCCCATTTAATGAAATAATCATGACTCAACTTGAAGGGAATTCAGAGCCACAGCAACACACACCAAACAGCTTCTCCACCAAGCTTATTCTGACTTCTTGCCACAGCTTGTTGGCTTCCCACATCATCAATTCATGAAGTGGAATGCCTTTAAGAATCAGACAGACTATGGATGATCTCTACAGGGTCTATGTGCGATTGAGCATGATAGTTCTCTTTTGAACTTGCAGAAACCTCCCATGGTGAGATATCAGTGGATCATTATTGTAGTGGCAGAAATGCTCACATCTCTGTGACTTTTGACCCTCACATACCTGCATGAATTGATGATCAGAGAATTTGAAGCAGCACTGTGCAAACTGGTTAAGCCCACATTAAGCCCCCACCAGACTTCCAGCTCTTCAAATTATTTAATGTAATAATCTTGACACATGACATCCTACCACTACTTGCAGATAAAAGGATTTCACCCATGAGCTGAAACAAAAAATCCATAATCTTCATGCCAGTAACTATAATACCATCATCATTCCTCATATAAAATAAAGCTCACTATGCACTGCACCGTGAAGTGCACACATCTTCAAATTGTGCATAGTTAGATACTAATGTTTAATGTATTTCTATAGCGTCATGGTACCATAAATGTCATATCAAGAGATTTTAAGGCAAATGGAGTCAATTGTCTCCAAACATAAGAAATCAGATAAAACCAGTACCTCTCAATCATGTAGATAATTTCAAATTCATTTAGACAGATCCCGTTTAAATCCTAGTTATCATTCAGTGTTGTCAGATTCAGTTTATAATTCCAAAAAGTTATCAACTGAAACTCAACTCTTTCTATCATGAGCAAGAATTTGGTCACAACAGATGAGTTTCACTAAGACATTAGGTTTTCAGCAGTCCATCTTGAGCAAACATGTAGCAACAGCAGTAAGCAAATAAAACTTGTGGCACGTAACTCACTTTTAGACAAGCTAGTGGTGGAGAGGACAGAGCAGACTCAAAAAGCCCAGAAGCAAACAGACCAGGACACATAGACCACAACATGACTCCAGCCTTCAGAGCCTTGGTGTAATCAGCTTACAGTGGTCTGCTGAAAACAGAGATTTTGGTCTTTGTGTGCATGATTCTTTCGTACTATTCAAGATATACACAGAGAGCACTGCTTCCCTTTAAAGATGTTGTGAGGGGTGGGATGTTTGGTGATGCCCAGGGTTCTGTAGAAAATGCCTCCTCACATGCCCGCTAATAAACAGGTGAAAATCCTAATGGCAAGGCTAATGATGCTGGTTGAGACGTAGAAACCACACACATGCGATATGCAGAGGAGGGTAGAGCACCCAAAAATTGGACTCAAGTAAAAATAGCACTACTTCAACATATTTTTGCTCAAGTAAAAGTCAGAAGTATCCATCCAAGAAATTGCTCAAGTGAGAGTAAACAAGTATTAGGTAATAAGGCTACATCAGACTTAAATGCGCTTTAATAGGAAACTCAAAGACGCTTTACAATTAAATCCGTCATTCCCATTCACGCACACAGTTACACGCTGGACATGGCAAGTTTCTGGATTGTAGCCACAGCTGCCCTGGGGCAGTCTGACAGAAGCTAGGCCTCTTTATCGGCCCTTCTGACCACCACCAGCAGGCAAGGCAGGTGAAGAGTCTTGCTCAAGACACAACAACAGGGATGGACGGAGCGGGGGCTTGAACCAGTGACCCTCACCCATTGCAGGATGAGCTTCTGCCTCCATCATCACCATCGTTGAGTAACTGACAAGAACATCTGATTTAATATTTTATAATTATGTCATCAGAGAGACAAAAGTATAAAGTTATGTGGGAAGTTTGATATTTTACAGAGTAAAATAAATAAAGAGTACAAATAAATGACATAAATACAAAATAACAAATTAAGATAGAAGAAACACTTTTTCAAATATATATATATATATATATATATATATATATATATATATATATATATATATATATATATATATATATATATATATGTATTTTTTTTTTTTTTTTTCAATATAAAACTTATCAAACTATGTCATGTCAGATCATGGTAAAGTACTTACACTGACAATATATTGTGTTTACTGTATCTTTTTCATCTCAGCAGGCTCAACAGACACAAACAAGAAACAAACATGAATTCTCACTTTAACATGAACTGTAGCTGTGTGTCATTTTTGGTTAAAACATGTTTGTTCTTCATTTGGTGAAGTTATTCACAGTGGGTAGAATATCCAGACATTTTACTCAAGTAAGAATAAAAAGTACAGTGTAGTAAAACTATTCTCAAAAGTACATTTTTACAAAAAAGTTACTCAGGTAAATTTAACAGTAAAAGTAACTGGTTACTACCCACCTCTGATGACAAATGTATATAAATTAGGGCTGTCAATGTTAATGTGTTAACGGATGCAATTAAAAATGTGTTAATCTTACATAATGCAGATTAATTGCATTACCTTATTTTGACCTAAAAACAGAAGGGTTAGTTAGATCAAAGCAGCACGCGCTAACACGTTCTTGTACTGCGTTCAGTAACGCAGAGTCGCAAATGCGAGTGAAAAGACAAGCGAGGAGAGTCAGGTTGTTGTGCTCAGTGGCAAGTTTCGCTTTAAAAAACACCGTGGTTGGAGGAGGCGGCCCGTATACAGAGGCTACAGACCTGGATGCGACCGTCCCAAGTTCAAATCCTGTCCTCGGTTCCTTTCCCCTCTTTCTCTCTGCCCCCTTCCTGTCAGATTACTGTCAAATAAGGCCACTAGTGCCAAAAAATTATTAGGAAAAAAACAAAACACCGTGATGGACGTTTGGATAACACTAAGGTAGTATGGAGCCTACTCATTCCAACGGTGAATTATCCTTGACCGAAAGCTGAGAATGCTTGGTTTGAGACAGCATAATATTTTCTTAAATATCTTTTGAAAACGTGCATTTTTTACATTTCAATCTTACAAAGTTTCATAGTGATTAGTCGTGATTAATCACAGCAGTAGAGTGTGATTATTCTGATAAAAAAATTTTAATCGATTGACAGCACTAATATAAATATGTGTATATGTACTCCCTATGAAGTGAGGCTTTACAGATTTGCCATGATTTATTTGCATTCGTACATTCACAGCAGTCTGTACTGACTGACTGTGTGTCAGACGTAAACTGATGTTTAGGGGGCCTCACACATGTTGTAAGATTGGTTCCCTTTATGTTTTACACAGAGCATGTTTCAATGGATCTGTTTTCAGTAAGCTAAAAGCCGAGACTACTGTCCCGAAGGCTGATTTTCTACATGTATTGTGTATATACACTATAAACTATCATGCAGAACATAGCAACAAATGCTTCTCTCTGCTTGTGGTTCAATTATTCGTTTTTACTGCATTGAAATTACTGTTTTGATTCATGACATCTCTGGTATGCAGTGTATTTATAGCCAGTTGCTTTTATTAGGAGCAGGGCACCAGAGGGTTAGAAGACTCCTTCCTCTCCTCTGCTCTTTGTCAATTTCTTCCTGTTTACCTCTCTTTCTGTCACCTTTACAGCGGTGACTGTGTCAAGCTCCTCTTTATAGAAACACACTTAAACCTTCGGCTTGTTAAGCTGTGGCAGCTCCTTCCCACAAACAGCCCGACTCTTCAGGGTAACGTACACTCAGTTCTCTCTCCCACAGTATTATTAGCCTTTCTGGTGGTCGGGGGAGATGCATTCGCAGTTGTTGTAGGTGGAGACATAATGATCTCCCTGTCATAAGTTGATCGCTCATTTGTTTCTGTTTTTCACCTCCCTGTACACAGTAACAGCAGGCATAGCTTGAGCTGCAGAGGAGAGTAAATAAAATATTTGAAAGAAGGCATAACAAACTTAGATGTCATTTACAGCTTTTAGTAGCTTGACACACATGCATTGGGAAAAACTGACTCATGCCCCAAGGCGTACAAAGCAATGAAGTGTAATTTCACATTTAAAGAGAAAAACTTAGGCCTAAAAGCAGAGCATGCACAATGGGAATAGATCACTGCTCTTTCTGCTCAGGCCAATATTGACTCTTCTGTCACTGTATTTCCATGCCTCCCCTATCCGGTGTGTGTGTGCACGTGCATGACTTCAAAGATGTTCAGGTGAAAAAAAAAAGGTGTCAAACAAGAGCATGTGCATTTGTTACAGTCTGTCTTGAGTTCTGCTTACTCTTCAAATAGCCCGTGATAGATTTTTAAGAAATGGTAAAAGAGGAAGGGGCACCAGACTGATTTATCTGGCATATTCAAAAGACTCTTTCGTGTGGTTATTTGCATCCATTGCAGTGCAGAATACATTATGTTGCTAAAGCTGTCCATTTGTTGGTGAAAGTGATCATGAACTCCAAACCTTCTGTAAAGGGGTGGTTGTTAGAAGATGCAGGAGAAACATGTAGTATTGTGGTGAAAACCTTCATCATCTAATGTAAAAATCAGTACCACTGATAGACATTCATGCTTCCTGCTTGTCCCAACGTACCTGAGAGATTGTAGAAAGGAGCAATGAGGGACATAGGAGGGGATGTAGGGAATTTTGAGCTTTTTTTCTTAAAAAGATTTCTAAAATTGCACTATATATAGTTGTTGACTGTTGTAGAATTATAGTATGCTGGAGTACAGTGGACCTCAGCCTATTCGTTGAGTTTTCTGTGGAACGCAGCTCTAAATTACTCACAGAAAACTCGCCTATTCACAGATTTTTTCATAGAGCTTGGGTAGCTTAACTACTTTGACATAATGCTACTTGACATGTTGTTGGCTGGCTTTAACGAAGCAGCCAATCCTTGAGCACCATTTATTTTCCTTATCGCAGTTTGACTGTGCTCCCAAGAGTGGAAATAAGGAAGACTCTAGATATTAAGTTCTGCTGTCGTGCTAAGACAGTTTCCACTGTTCTTACTAATGCATGTTAAGGTATATTTGGTGTGTGAACGATTAAAATAGGCAGTTAGATGATTTTAGAGAGAATCTTAAGTCTTCACATATCTCAGCTATTCACGGGCGGTCCCTAAATAACCAATTAAAAACAATACACATCTTAGTTGCTCAGCTTAAATATCTATTTATTCAGTAATTTAGCAGCAAAACGGTTTTTTGAATTGCAAATGTTGCTTATTTTGTTTAACCCTAACCTATGTGAATACCAGGGTTCCACTGTAGCTCTGTTATGTTAATTCTGATTTTTTTTGTTTTTTGTTTTTTTTGTTTTTTTTTTTTTGTTTTTTTTTTTTTTTTTTTTTTTAGACTTCTTTTTTTTTCGGTAGAGGCATTGCATATTTGGATAATTATTCCCTCTGGTTTTAGATGCTATGCAGCCGGATGGATTTTTTTTGTTTGTTTTTTGCTCTTACTCATTTACCTTCTGACAGTTGGTATGATGCAGAACAAGGTATTGTTTTTGCAACTGTGAGTAGCTGATTAGCATCTCAAGTTTAAAAAAATACCTGAGCTAGCCTGAGCGAGTTTAAAAGAAGTCTTCATGGATGCAGCACAGGACCAAAGAGCAGAGAGAATGAGGAAGCAGAGAGAATGAGGAAGCTCCAACCGTCTCTGTCATCGATCTTAACGGGCAAGAATCATATATCTGACTCCAACGTCTCTCTGGCTGGCTTTCCAAACATATGGCCAGACAGAGGTTTAACAAGAAGTGGCAAAAGTAAAAGAGGTCAATTAGAGGTGCTCGCCAACAACTGATGATGTCCTATAGTACATGTTAATTTGGAATATCATCTCTACTGCCCAGAAATTGAGGTGTTAGCATGTCATGACAATCATGAAACTGCCATACAGCAACAGTCTTCAGTCAGAGGCCTCTACAAATTTGTTGCAAGACTGACTGCTACTGGAGCATCACCATTCCCAACAGCTCTTTGAAGATAATTAGAATAGAATGATGACATTTAATTTTCATTGGGTTAAATAAAGTATTTTTGAGATGAATTGAATTTAACTCTCATAATGTTCATTATTCTTCTTGAAAAAGCGAGGTTTTTGCATTGTTCTCCCCTGCGAAAGCATAAGTTTTGTCGAGGTACTAGGTGTGAGCATGTATGTGTGCCTGGTTGTCCTGTTTGTCATATCTGTTGACTGACGGGCAAGTGGCACTAACAGTCTGAGCTAATATAGTCTATGGAGAACCCAGTGACAAAGGAAGTGTCCAAGATGGCCAGTAAAAGTATAAATTCATACTTCATAAAGTCTTAACAGAACATCAAGCTTGCCATGGACCTGTGACATACCTTCAGGATATCATGAGGGAGTGATTTGCTTAATGTTTACAAAACAGAAAAGACAACACAGCAGACCAGAACTGCCACACACAACAGCTCATGGATTTCATACTGAGGTAGCGTAGCGATGGTGTAGCTTGTTAGCTCCTCAAGACTAAAGTAGCACTTGTAACACAAAGATCATGCTTTGTTGAAAACAAGAAGCACAGTGTATATCACAAGGGATAGTGCTGAAATCATGTTCTTATTTTATTAACAATAGCTCCCTGTGTGTTATTTCCAACCAGTACAATACCTGACTTTACAAGACTCATGCTACGGTATCACCATGATCCCTGTTCAGGTGGTTAGCTCAGTGTTCATAGCACAGATCTGATCAATTTAATCCCCAGCTCCAGCACCTGTTAACTATTCTTCCAATCTCAGCTGAAGTTACATATCTAAAAACGTCACCTAAACATCTACCAAACTTACAGTTCTGTTTTTTAGATGTATAATCAACCAAATACTGCTCAGTGGGAACAGGTTTGCCAATAACATGCTTGCAGGATTAATTTGCAAGTCCCAGTTGCAGAAACTGATGTATGACTACGAAATTAGTTCAGGTTGAATTTGAATTGTGTGCTGTGCAATAAAAGTCCATGTAAATGGAGAAATTACTGTTTTACCTTTTTTTTTTTTTTTTTTTTTTTTTTTTTTTTTTTTTTTTTTTTTTTTTTTTTTTTTTTTTTTTACACATCATCCGTTATTGTCCGCATTCACACTGCATTTCTTCAGTCTTAAAACCTCCAGTTCCTTGTCTCGGCCTTTAACTGTTGTAAATGTATTAACAGTAACTCAGCCTATATTAGTTTTCATTTCAAAGTGATTTATTTATTTAATTTTACTCAGTTGTTAAAACTGTGTTAAAGCTAGTTTCAAAGGCTGAAAAGCTTTAACAAGTAGATAATCTGAAGCTCTAATAAAAGATTTGTATTTATAGTTCTTAATCCTTTGGCTTCATGATTTAAAACATTCATCTGTTATAGAAAAAGGCTGACTCCACTTATTAAGCACATATTCGTCTATCATTAGCAATGGTGTGACTCAATTAGAATTTTTAGTCGAGTTAATTGCTTTGATTAACAGCTAATTCACAAAAAGTCCACTTTTGCATCCTTAACATTGTTCTAGTTTTATTAATCAATTCTGTCTGAAAAAAGCACACACTCAGAATCCCATTGGGTAAACACTAAACAATCCTGCACCAACCAGTTAAAGAAAAGTTGGCTACCTCCCCCCAATCTACCAATCTCCCTCATGTCAGTCAGATGCCCCAAGCTAACACAGCATTGATATTTACCCATGATCCCCAGCTGACCGTTAGGAATACCAAAGGAGCACCTAGAGCTATGAATCAAATGTCAGCCTTGGTGCAGAGGTGGAAGCGTATCAATATCTGATGATATATGGCTGGCTCCGGGCCCTTCGGTCACTGCAGCACCCACAGACATGACACAGGCCCTGGTCCACACTTAGTCATCAGCAAAGCAAAAGCCTCTGGATGAATGACCTCTTTCACAAGAAAATAGACTGACTGTGTTACAAGAGAAAAATAAACTGAATGGGGTAAACATGTTGCACTTCATCATAAAAAATATTTTTGGTTCATGGTTAATAAGTGAAGTATAATTTTTCTGCAGTAAGATACAGTAATGTGGAAAAGTGACCCTCCTCAATCTTAAAAACTTGTGGCACCTTTGGGGGCAACGACCACCATCAATCATTTAGGATAACTGACAGTGAGTCTTTTTCATCACTTCTGAGAAATTGGCCTACTTTTCTTTGCAGAATTGTTTTTTTCAGCATGGACTAATTAAGGACACACAACAGAGTTTTCTTTTCTTGCTTTTTTTTTCTTTTATACATACAGGTACAGGTTAGATTTTCCTTGTTTATGGTCTTATCAATACATCACTCCCTCAACCTGCGAAACCAGCTTGCCCAATAGAAGTCAGCTGATGCAGGCCTGTGACAACCTCACCTGGTGAGTCATGGGGTAACAGAGGTAAGCTGACTTCTACCCTTCTTTTACCATCAGTTCTTTTACAAACACATGGAGACAGCTTAGCATGCATTCACACCAGCCGTGTTTTGTCCTCTTTAATCACACTTTTGTTTGTTTGCCTAGAAAGTCTGCTTCTTTTAGGAGTGAATGCATAATTGAGCTCCGATGTGGACCAAAAAAGCAAACTCTGGTCCACCTAAAAACCTAGGTCTCGGTTCGGTTGAAGTGAACTCTGGTGCAGTTTGAATGTATATGTGAATGCCAAGCAGACTGGAGATCACTCTAAAAGCAGGCAGCAGACTTCAGCGCAGGGCATTCTGGTTAAATACAGTAAACAGGTAAACAGGTAGTTCAAAGGGTTTGGTTTGTTTAACACAGTGCAGTGTGAAAGCAAACCACACCAACTCAAAATGTAACACATGTTGCAATTTTGGTCCCCAATCCAACTGAGCCTACCAGACTATCAGGTATGAAAGCAGGTACCAATAAGGTCCCAAACTTGATTTGGAGATTCCACTTAAGTATTTTTTGGTATAAAATAAAATTTATGGCAAGCCTTCAAGATCTTGAGGCAGCCTCAGACCACCACACCACCACGTCTTTATCAAGTATTCATCAAGATGTCTTTTGGCAATTGTGAGAAAAACCCTTGTGGATTTTTCTGTTTTTGTTTTTGGTCAGCAGTGGTTTTGGCCATTGAACTCTGTCACTGAAACCATTTTGGCTCAGTCTCTTACAGATTACTGACACAAAACTGACTATAAATGAGGCAAGTTTGACCTGCAGAGCTTTAGATGTTCTGTTGAACATACCCAGTTTTTATAGTTAATAACTGGATTACTTCAGATTTTAGGACCACAGGATTCTTACTTTTTACTTCACTTTTACCCTTTTATCTGCTTCCAAGCTGAATAAGAGCAAGATGCCTCTGGTCAACACCGGGGACATTAGCAGTGTTATACAAAGACTTCAGTCGGTAGAACTGAAGATGCATCTACTGGAGAGGCATACAGGTTCTGGAAATGAAACAACCCTACTTATGACTCAAAACAATGGACAGCTCAGTATTATAGAAAGACTTCAATCATTAGAAATGAACATTCATCGACTGGAGATTAATATTGAGATCAACGCAAGCTCTGGAAATGAAACAACCCTACCGATGATTCAGAACAACGGACAGCTCCCAGCCACATCAGCAAACAGGCCACCCTGGAACTCTCTTGGAGCTGAACAGAAAAATAAATCTCTGACGAGATGACTATGCCTTTTTTGAATATCTGGGAATTGAGACAAAAGGCCACAAACAAACTCTGACATTAACTCCATACAAAACCCAAAAATATGTGGCAAATTTTTTTAATGACTTTAGCTAGTTGTTATCTATGATATGCATTGATTATGACTGTTTAATGATTGCGGGGGACTTTAACATCCATGTTGACAACCCAAAAGACAGAGAAGCAAAAAAGCCGAATGATATACTTCAAAACTTTGGTTTGACTCAATATGTTAAACAGCAGATACATAATCAAGGACACACTCTGGATTTGATTAGCAGCAAGGGTGTAAATATCGCCAAGGTTTCTGTAATTGATGTCGCTCTGTCTGATCATTTTTCTGTTGTTTTTGAAAGTAGTCTCTGTTGACTTACTAAGTAAAACATATTATTACAAAATGTTCTTTTACAGACAACATAGCTGGAACTTTTAATCAAATCTACTCCTCTACCTCACTTTCAGACATCATTGATTTGATTGCTCCTGTTAAAGTGAAGATTGTGTCTGGTAGGAAGAAATCTCCGTGGATAAGTGCTCCGCTTGTAAGAAACGAAAGAAGCCTTTGTCGAAGGGCTGAACGTAAATGGCGTAAAACTCGACTTCACGTTTACCATTAAATCTACAAAGAGAGGCTGTGAAGCTATCACTCATCACTACAACATGCAAGGGAAATGCTTTTTTTTGCAGAAATCATAAACAAAATCATCAACAATGCTTGTGCCTTGTTTGCCACAGTTGACAGGTTGACAAACCCTGCTGTGATTTTACCACCTGAACTCCACTCTACTAGGGCCTGCAATGAATTTACCAACTTTTTACAGAGAAAATGTAAAAAATTAGAGGATTAATCTGCACATCCACACCAAATCCAATAACAATGCTAGGCCCAAACATAAGAAATCTTGAGAAAATGGCTGAATTTCACCAACTCAACCATGAAAACTTAGAAGAAATTTTAAAACAATTAAGCTCATCCTCCTGCTGTCTTGATATCCGACCTAAAACCTTCTTTAAGAAAGTTCTGCATGTCATTGCATCTGATCTGATTCAAATAGTAAACTCATCCCTCTCATCAGGTGTTTTCCCCAGGCTTTAAAAACAACAGTTATCAAAACCACTGTTAAAAACAGTCTGGACAAATCAATATTGCAGAATTACAGGCCAATCCCTAACCTTCTATTCATCAGGAAAATTATTGAAAAAGCTGTGTTTCAACAGTTAAATAGCTTCTTAATAATGACAAACCACTTTGACTTCCTTCAGTCCGGTTCCCATGCTCACCACAGCACTGAGACTGCCCTCATCAAAGTGTTCAATGATATCCACACAAATACAGACTGTGAAAGAACCACAGTGTTGGTTCTGTTGGACCTCAGCACAGCATTTGTTACTGTTGACCATGATATATTATTAAAGTGAGTGGAGAGCTGGGTTGGACTCTCTGATACAGTACTTAATTGGTTTGAATCCTATCTAAAGAACAGGGATTTCTTTGTGTCAATAGGCAGCTTCTCATTGGAGCAGACAGAAGTCACATGTAGAGTACCCCAAGGTTCCATCCTGGGACCCCTCCTATTTAATATCTACATGCTCCCACTAGCTCAAATTGTAACAATAAGATTAGCTACCATAACTACTCAGATGATACACAGCTCTACATTACAATGTCATCAGGTGACTCTGAACCCATTCATGCACTGAACAGATGCTTAGAACAAATCAGGGCGTGGATGTGCCATAACTATCTTCAGCTGAACAGAAACAAAACTGAAGTTATTATCTTTGAACCTAAAGACAAACAAGCTAGAGTCAGCAAGCAGCTACAGCTATTACAACTACAAACTAGTGATCAGGCCCCAAATCTGGGTGTAGTGATGAACTCAGACCTGAACCTACAGAGGCACATAAAGACAGTTACAAAGTCAGCCTTTTATCACCTGAAGAACATTTCTAGGATTAAAGGACTAATATCTCAACAAGATCTAGAGAAACTCATCCATGCATTTATCTTTAGTCGCATTGATTATTGCAACAGTATCTTCACAGGTCTATTTAAAAAAGTCAATTAGACACCTGCAGCTGTTCCATAACGCTGCTACTCGTGTTCTTACGAAGAGAACACGAGGTTTCTCTATTTGTAAGTAACGGCTCACGCTGTCGTTTGACAGTGTTTAAAGGTCATGGAAATGGCTTTGTAAAACTTTCCAAATTGATAGATGTCAAAAGCAAAGTCATTTGGGGGGACGATGTATCGCTTTTTGAGATCATTTAGCCTACTTCAGGTTGTCAAGCAGGTTGTTTTAAAGTTATTTCTTGATTCTACATGTCTGGCATTAATTAGGGCTGCATGTGACTAGGACAATTGAACACAGTTTTCTAAAAAATATGGTCAGTCACAGTTAATTCATGAACTAAGAAGGGAGATTACTTTTGTACATATAGGGCCAGGTTAGCTTAGATTTATTTCTTCCCTTAAAAACTGAAATCATCATTACGCTTTTTTGTATTTATACTGGTTATCTTTGTCTGATATATAAAAAAAAGTTTGCTTTTCTGAAATATCTAAGTGTGACAAAAAAGCAAAAACAGAACAAATCTATAAGTGGGCAAACACCTTTTCACAGCATTGGAATTGTGGTATCATGCTTGTTCTTGTTTTTTTAGCCATATCTGGAGCAAATAGTACTGTTACCAGGACATTACAATGGAAACATTGCTTAACAGAGGGACAGGGTAGCATCCAAAAACACCAGAGTTTCCCCTTGTATGAATCCCTAATCTCCATGCCAAGAGGAAAGCAATGCTTGGCAGCAGACATTCCCAGCCATCTCTCAAAGACTGCCACCAGGGGTTTGTCGTGTTACTGGTTGCCAGGTTTGAGTCCATCCAAAGAGCCACTGCAGTATCTTCAAGAGCAGCAGAGATGGAGTAGCAGCTTTCGGGTCTGGACGGAGGTACAGACACAATCACACCCCTCTTCAGAGGAACCATTTGAATGGCACAGTAGATCATCCTGTACCCTTGAATGTTTTCAAGCTGATGCAACAGCTTGAAAATGTGTCCAGATAGTAAAAAGAGATCCCGTTGGTGGCTTCTTCTCAGTCTGCTAAAACATTACACTCCAGGTTGAGAGATTTTTTTAATAAATATAATACTGATAAATCTGGAAACCATAGATTCCAAAATGTGGCTTTGGCAAAAGGTCCAAATCTCTATTACCATGTGACCATCTTCTTACCACTGTTAAGGCACAAGTTGATGATTTCCTTATTTCTTAGAGGAAAAAGTGTTTTAATGTTTATTTAACATTAAAACACAAACTTATTTAAGTGTGGTATGCTATTTTTTTTTCCTACTATGTTAGAGTTTTCAATCCTTAGCTTCATGACGTTGTAAGTAATGACATTTGTTTAAATACAGGAGCTTGAAGCAGTTGTAAATGTTAGCAAAATGTAGTGCGTATCATCTAAACCTAAAGCCTAGGTAGAATATTCCATTCACCTAAGTGGTAGGGAATCACTGTTGTGTTCAGTTTGGGTATCATTGCTGTATCAACATTTACCAAGGACGAAATTGTGCAAGACGAAGATTCAACAAAAGATTTATTGAAAGCTCCATGATAAAGTCAAGAACACAAACTTGTTCGCTTCTGGTTGTAAGCAGTTTTAAGAGTAACTGAAAAAGTTGCTTGTAAAAATAACTCTTTCTAAAAACACTAAGCTGCTTAATTGTTGCTACAATGAAAAACTTAAAGATCAAACAAAGGTTACATGGGTGTTTTTAAATGCCATTTTTCAAACATTCTGTACCTGCTAGCTGTACTGCAGCACTAAAGCTAGCTTGTACAACTACAGATGTTTTGTTTGTTTGTTTGTTTTTTATCTCTGTCACTCTATGAATTTGCTGCAGCTAACAATATTAGAGATTATTATCATCTGTTATATGGAAAAATATGATTTACTTTTCTGCTGCAGTATTTATGGTTAAATGTTAGATTGTGTCAAGCTGCTAGCCCCAACATCCAGACTTCCCTTACCAATGTCCAAGAATACTTGACTCAGTATTAGTTTTCAGTTATCTTTCAGTATGGTTTTTGATTTCTTGAAACACATCATAGGTAAATACTGTTTGAACTTTATTTCAACCCTTACTGCAAACCCGTAGTTACTCAATTTTTTGTAGAGACTCTTGACCCTGACTACTGCCGTGCAAGCATTTCTATTATCTCAATTAAACAGGGGTACTGTTTTTTTTTTTTTAAATCATATACATACTTTACCTAGGCATGGGTAGGCAAGTTGGGTTTTTAAACCTGTAAAATGTTCGGTCATACCATTTTTACATTTACAAGTTATTTTAATGAGATGGCAGAGAAAGTGGAAGAATGAATGACTTTTTCTCTGGCTGTTTGAAGACAAGAGTTCAGTGCTGTCCTTCCATGCTTGTCACTCCACACTGCCAGTCAGCTGGATTAAAGCAGGCTACTTCCTTCCTGTTTTATTTTATAGACAACATTAGAACTGTACTAATTAACGTTATATGGTTTTGGCCGCAGTACGAATATTTCTTGCATTTCAGCTTTACATGTCTGTTGTACATTTTTATGTTCAAATGTTTGTGTTGATACTGTGATACGGTGAAAATGTTACATTATTACTGAAGGTTATGAAAGCATGATAATCTCTTGCTGGCCCATGCCCAACTTTAGCTTTGTATATTTTGTTATATAGTTACATTTCAGAAGAGAAGCGCAAGACCTTATACTTGTTGATTCGTGACATCAACTTTGGAAACCATTGCTGTGAACAATACATACAGAACCAAGATCTGTCTTCTAGGAATACAGAGAAATGTCTCTATCTCAATTTCCAACATAAAAGTTCAGCTAGTAAAGAAATCTTCAGCATAGTTTCCTTTGGGTTTTTTAACATCTAGTCCTATCAGCAATCCACCCAGGAGTCATTAACACATAAAATCCCTGAATACTTCAAAGAAGCTAATAAATCTCTGAGGCACTGTGTTCACTTTGACTACAACTCTTAAATTATTCCTTACTACATAAGATATAAAACTTCCCTACAGATGATCCAGTGAAGAGGCTGATCTCTCAGTCTTTCTCTGTCTCTGCGCTGAATCATGAGCAAATTAATGGGATTTGTGTGAACAGCCCTCAGGGGCCCCAAGAGTGGCCTCCTCCTCCCCTTCCTCCTCCATCACCCCTTAGTCAACTATGTACTGTAGATGATAGACTCTTGTAAAATTCTCACAACTGACCCTCTCATTTCCTTCTGTCTCCTTCCAGCTTCTTTTTTCTTTAAGTGCCTGTCTGCTTGTCTTCTCTCTGCTCCCCTTCTCTCCTGGGGGTATGGTCATGTTATCTTTTCGCGGGAGTCCCTCTGCTGGCCTTTGGTGCATAATGTATAAACCCGCCGGTGTGTGTTTTACACCCTGCCTGACATTATTAAGTCGTTTCAGGCATATCGCTGCTTTTATCTCCACCGTGGAGGTTAATCAGAGGGGATTTATACTGAAGGAACCACCTCACTCCAGCCGTTATCACACTCGACTCTTTTCGTTTTGTCATTTCTGTTATGAGTCGTTTGAGCTAACCTTTGTATATTTTAAAAATAGTTATGAAAAAAGAAAAGTATTTTAAGTCTTTTCTGTTAACTGTATCATGGATACAATGTTCAATAATCAGTGGCAGGAACGTTGAGTATGAAGGCAGTCTGCTGTGTTGTGTGACATTTAGACAACATAATTGCATTTCCAATTTCTCCCTGAGGGTAATTACAGTAGTTGTTGCTCAGTGTGATTCGATCTAGAAATCTGACATATAAAATGGGATGTGGGGTATGATACAGAAGTGCATCAAGCTGCGTCTTTATGTATATTGACTGCATGTTTTCTGGAGCAAAGAGAGAACACCTTCAGACAAGAATCACAGAATATAACCTGCCTATTTTTCCTAATTATTAAACATACCTGGTTTGGCATTAGCTTATGCTTCTGTACACTTCTCTGTTCAGGGAACACTGGTATCAATTTAAGGATGGTTCATCATGACAGACAGAAGTGTAAGCAAATAAGACATTTGCAATTTCACATTATATCAAACATATGCAATGCAGCAAAACTGCTTTTGTGATTAGCCTCCACCACTTCCATCACTGCTTTGAGTTGTAGCACAGATAATCACCACCACCGCTTGTACGTCTAGTTGGATTCAGAAATACACAGCAGTCTCTTCCTTGCGAAAATCCATCCTTTTATCCAGGAGACTAGTATTTACAGGGGAAATAAATAGTGGTCTAGTTGTTTCATGTGGGTTTGGACTGTGATGCACACTGCTGATGGCTCTGCTCCACAACCTTCATCTTCAGGCACACCGCATTGCGTGCATCACTCGGTCTGCTTGGTCGATTTGTTTCCTTCAACAACTAGTCAAGTAGCTTCTTTTTCATAAGAAGCAGCTACTATCTTCCATATACCATTGAACATTATCCTTATCTCCAATGAAAACCGGGGATAAGAAAACGGCATTATAGCACATAGAAGCTGAGGTATTTTTCCTGGAGCAAGAGAAAACAATGCAGCTATAATCAAACACTAACAATGGTGAGATTTTATATTCTGTGTAGAGGTAAGCATTAAAAACAATTCAAGACACTTTGAAGGCCTTTTTTTATCATTATGAAAAATATACCTAAAATAATGTCAGATTTGTTTTGTTTAGTTTAAGTTCCTGTCATGCTAAACTTTTTTGTATTACTTGGCTTGAATTGATCTTTTTTGATAGTCTTACTGCTAAACATAACTCATAGATTATAGTTATGACTCACAATCCCCAATCCTGCAGACCTGTGGCCTGTTTCCAGCTCTGTGAAATAAACACATATATACTGATTTTGCCAAGAACTCAGTTAAGCTGCACTGAAAGCTATTCCTAAAAGGATCTGGTTGAAGTAACTCAGCAACCGAGCAAGCCCAGTTTCATGGTCACACTGACACTAAACCCAGCGCCACAGGGGAATCAGGCTTTTCATGCTGATGGTTTTGTTTGATCAGATGAAGATATTTTAGATTGACCCTGAGTTTCAGAGTCAGCCATGTTGAACATCAGTTATAGATGGTTCTGATGTAGTTGTTAATCCTCTCATTGGCTCGAATTTTCAGTTGTTTTAGTTCCCAAAATATTGTTTGGATTTCAACTTAAAAGCATTAGTGGCTTTGAACAGCTGCAACCAATCTTGATATGGCCAAAGTTTGTATTACACAATTGAATTTTGGTTTTATACTATCAAAGTTCATCTGTTCAAATCTGCTTTACTTAAATGTGCCGATGGAGTAAATTTCATGTCGATGTTATTATCCAAATGTGAGCCAATGACAAAACCTCCAGCTACAATGTTGAAACTGCTTCAGTGCATTAGGTTGTCTGTTGTAAATTTCATGTGACTCACCAATGAATGTTTTTATTATCATAAATGTAATAACATAACTGAGTTCTATAACAATATATCAAATTCAAGGAATAACTTCAATGTCAATAGATTGCAATCACAAATGAATTCTTGAAGGCAAGATTTGCAAGCTCTGCATCCCCATTACATATTAGCCAATTAAATGAACTTTGATCCCAACACCAGACATTGCCTTTAACTCACCAGGATGCTGAAGAGCAATGGAAACATTGTGATGACTTAATTGCAATCACCATCATTATTGCATTATTCCACAATAATATTGGGACTGCATGTTTTTGTAATATTGTTCTGCTATATGCCATACGTCGGACAAACATCAGGTTGTGTCTTCATAGGAATTAACTTTCCAAGGGTCTACAAAATTGACAGACCAAGTTAGTTTGTTGCTACCCATAAAATATTTATTTACAAATCATCTAAGACAAAAAATGGCTGTACCAAAATTCCTTTTCTTGACTTCATACATGCAGAGTGTTTTTACTAATAATGTTTGAGATTTTATAATTCCTTGTATGGAAATCAGCAACGTCAGCTTGATAAATTCCTCTGCGGACAACAAAAATCCAAACGAATCGACACAGCATAAATTTTAGAAAATCAAACATTTTTGTCTGTACAAAATTTACTGGATTCCACCACACTGAAGCACTAAAGCATTTCGGTTTATGGTGTTTGTTGACTGTCCTTTGCTGTTCTTGTCATGTTCTAAAATCAACTTGTAAATTGTTGGACCTCCAACATGGAGATTGATTGCATTCCCAAGTGAAGAACATCAAGTGAATAACGATCCTGTTTCTATGTTTGGTATTGTCTTTGGGTTTTGGATGAAGCCATCATTCTTGTATGAGCTTATGATTCTTGGTTCTGATCCGTCCTTCATGCACCAGGCTTATCGTCTTGGTTTCCACCTTTTCAAGCCTAATGAGGACTCTCTGCTTGAGCTCTGCTTTGCTCCCGGAAACCCACGGCGAGGCCTCTCGTCTCTCATCCACACTGAGGGGAGGGAGGGTGGAGTGAGCTGTGGCAAAGGCAGATCAATAGAAGTATCTCTGTCACCATGTCTCTGTCTGCTCCTTCATCTGCCTTTGTGCTCGCTCTCTAACAGCAAGTGTCTGCTTTATGGTGATGATGGCCTGCATGTTGACGTCCGGCTGCCTTATCTGACTAAAAGGCCCTCGTTGTTGGGGCTAAAAGATTGACTAATCTACGTACACATATGTGTGTTGCATGAGCTGCAAGGCCATCTGGTCAGGGGACAACAAAAGGTTGGTTGGGTTAGAGGCGTAGAGGGCGGGAGAATTTAACAGCGCCCTCCAATTTTTTAAATTTTTTTTTTTTTTTTTTTTTTTTTTTTTGTTGTCACGGGGCACAACAACATCTATTACTTCGAACAGAAGGCGAGACAGCAGAGCGACGTGTTAAAAGTCCCGACACATCTTTATTTATTTCTTTTGTGATACAGATCTGGCGGACGGCGACAGTCAAAGATTTAGGAGTGAGAGGGATGTTATGTGTCACATGGAGAACAAACAAGAAAGAAATCTGTCTCGCTGTGAGAAGTCTGGCTTTTTTTTCCCAGAATCTAAAAATCCCCCAGAGGCAGCGTTTCTACCAAATGAATAGATATCCATTTTCAAAAGCTTCATGCCTGGCAGTAGGCAAGAGATGGGAAGACGGAAGACTCGGCTGGAGGGTGGAAATGGAGTTGGGGGGGGAGATTTTCAGGCAGAGGGCAGACACTATTAAAACTGAGGAGAATGAATTGTTAAATACCTCTATAAAGAAATATAAGACATGGCCCACTTTTTATACAGGCTGGGCGGCTCTGCAGGCGGGTGATAAGGTGGTGAGGATGGAGGGTTGAGGTGTGTGTGTGTGTGTGTGTGTGTGTGTGTGTGTGTGTGTGTGTGTGTGTGTGTGTGTGTGTGTGTGTGTGTTTTAGGGAGAGATCAGTGGAGTTTATAGATGACCAACACACACCCATCACATCTGCCTAAGGGTTTGGACTCCGCATTCCCACTGATTAACCAACGCACAATGTGCCGAAACATATGGAGAATGTTATGGAAGCCTTTAAAATGCAATCAGGGATGGATCTGGATTCTTTTGTCATTATTTCCCCTTTGGGGCTATACTAAACAATAAATTATACACTTGGGCACTTTTTTTCTGCCTCACAACACACCGGCAAACGTGCCATCACCCCCTGCCGACGTTCTGCTGCCTTCTAGGTCAAGCAGCAGCGGAGAAAATTTCCCTGCTGACATTTTGTGTTTCTGGCACAATATTGACTTTAGAGGAAAGACAGCAGGAGGAGTGTTGATGACATTCCACATTACCTTGGAGAAAGGTGTTGAACTGTTTATGTGCCCCAAACAGAGAGAGAGGGCATGCAGGGAGGGGAAAATGTGCTGGAAATGCCTGGAAGATTTTTAGGATTATTAGAAAGTTCTTTATGGTGTTCTGGGTCTTCAGTAATATTTAACGATATAGACAGGTTTCTGTCACAAAGCTGTGTGTATCTCGGGGGGAGGAGGCAGTGCTCATAACTGCAGAGATCAGCTCCTAAAAAGGGAAGTGGCTCCATCAGAGGAACAGCTTTTCCAAAGATGAGGATTATAGAAGCAACAAACTGGGTTCCCCTGGATCCAAAGCCACCAAAGAGTCTGAGTGCTGCTTATTTTTGAAACAGTTTAGGATGTGGGTATTTAAGATGTACTGCAAATATTCAGTTCTATGGATTAGTGAATTTTTTTTTTTTTACATTTCTGTGAAAAATGATTCAACCTTTTTCAGAGTTCTTCACATTTTGCTGTTTTACAGCATAGAAACAAATCAAACAAATTTTGTTCGAGCTGCCTCACCCTTGACAGCAACAGCTGCTTGAAAATGTTTAGTTTTGATAAATGACAACTGGCAGTGAGGTTTTTTTTTTTTTTTTTTTTTTTTACATTGCTGTGGAGGAATTTTGCCCGTTCTTGTAGAATTGTTTAAATTGCAAGGTTTTTAGGCATTGACAGCTCACTCATGCGTAAAATTAAAACTATTAAATTTAACATCTTTTTAACATTTTACTCTAAAATGTTTTCTTAAATTTAATTTCAATTTGTCATATTGAGATATTTTTCATATATTTGCTTTTGAAGAACACATTTGCACAGTTTTAGAATAAGTTTGTAATGTAACAAAATATGAAAAAAGGAATGGGTGTGAATACTTTCTGCTGGCACTGTAGGTTGTCATACATGCAATATGTTAATTGTACATTTCTTCTCCGAAAATGGTCTTAAAAATGAGTGCAAAGTGTTTGTGGATTGGTCTGTTTGTATTGAGTAGTATACAGTATATTATGTAAAATCAACTTTTTTGAGCTGTACATCATGTTATAATGTTATTGCCACATCAAAAACATACCTGGAGTGTTGCCTTGACTCTTTCATGCATGTTTGAGAAATCTGTGGCAGCCATTCAGCTGTACAAAACGCCTGGATAGACCGAGGTCCACCTTTGACATCCAATTCCTCCTTGAAGCTGCAGTTTCTATGCTTCTGAGCTTCCGCCACACAGAGCAACCCTCCTCCGCAACTTCCATACTCAGCTCCTTCAGACTATCCAGCCGGAATTAACAAACACTTAGTGGAGCTGTGCATATGCTAAGCTAATTATATGAGCTACCTCTCAGTGAAAAGCTGATAAAAACATTGTTAAAGCATTAATAGAGAAGCACTGCTATGGTGGCTTCCTGAAGGCGGAGTTTCAGACAGCAGGAGTTTTTAAAGAGACAGAGGCTAATTTCAAGGCATTAAATTACTAAGTCAAATTTATTTTAAGTCACATTTTATATATATGACTTATGACTTATTTTATATATGTATAGCATTTATGTAATAACTGATGGTAACATAGTTAGGTTATTGAGCTATAAAATGGCACTATGTGCCTGGAAACTACATAATACTGTCTTTTAAGTAAAGTTTATGCACAGCTTTAATTGATGTAATGCCAATATAGTTTTCTTCCACTAATCATTGAGAATGGTATGAATAATTTTTTACGCCATGTTTTGATAAAAGCACCACATAAGGGGGGCAAGGAGAGGCAGCAAATTTTAGCATCAAACGACTTTATTTAAGCTAGGTTTTTAGGTGCAATGAAAGTAAGCTAGCACTTATTTATCCTAAAACTATAACTCCAACCTGTAATATGTATGTGTGAATATAGTTTAGTCATATGTTACACATAGGTGGAACTTATTTGCCCAAGAGCACCTGTGTGCAGTCCTACAGATCATTAAGTAGAAGTGATCAATATTTCATTAGCACATCTGAAGAAATCACATGATGGATTTATTGTCATTTCCAGCTGTCATTGCAGACCCTGCAGAGTTTTTTTTCTATAGGCCAGAAACATGTAGTTCTGGCATTTACAGAAATAAATATTAAATTGTGAGTCTAAAAAAGATGTCCAATTGGAGTCTCTTAATGTCTGAAGTAGATCTCATCCGTCGCAGCAGCAGTTACTAAATAACTCCTGCTGCTTGTTTTCTCCACCCTGAGGGCGCCTCGAGGAATTGCTCAGTAAATTGGTCAGAACTTATGCACAAGAGAAGTCAGGTGAGTAACTCAAACTGTTACAGCAGTAGTTTTTAGAAACGAGATCTCTTCTGAGAGCAGCTTACCTAAAAAGAGACACTGAAAACCACATCCCCAAACGTGGCCACACCGGAGCTTTGCTCACCTTGATGCTCATCCAGGGGGAAGCTGGCCACCCTGCTGTGTGACAGGCCACGCTGACGGCCTGAGGGCCCAAGGAGTGAGATCCCTGGCCCTGCTTTTCTGTCACATTAGCTCCACACCGAGGGTGGCACTCAACTAACATTTTAGGAAAGAGAGCTGATGTGTGTGTACTCGGTGGACTGCATTGAAGGAGGGTACAGAGGGATGTTCAGGGTACAGAGAAACAAAACTTATAAACCACCAGTTTTTTCCATGATGATATAGATTGCTTTGTTTTCCCTCTGCAACAGATGATGATGAAGGGAAAAATACAGTCTCTGACTCATTGGGGGCTTCTTGTTCCTGGCACATCACTGCCCTCTATCACACACCAACATTGGAGGTACCTCTGACACTAGAGGTAAGGGAAGAAGAGGAAACGGGGTAAAGGAGGGTGAAGAACAAGGGATGTTGAAAAAAGAAGTAAACCGCAAAGACTTAAAAAGACTGGAAAGAAACGAGAAACTGTGAAGTGACAGAAACAGAGAGCGGTGAAGAGGAGGAGAGAATGAAAAGGAGGGGAGGAGGTGGAGGGAACAAAAAGCCGGGCTGCTTGCCAGGGTCTATTCCACCTTTGCTCCTCAGGTCTTTCTGAGCTGCCACCTCCTCTGCTCTCTGTAATGTCCTCAATGAAAGGGCCTTTAAGGAGGGATGGAGGACTTGACTCTGGGTTCACGCTGTGACCGACACCAGCTGATGCTGCCAAGTCAAGCAGGATTCTGTTCAAATTAATTGGATGTCACTTTTAGGTACCAGAAGCAGAGTGTTTTTCCCCCCCCCTTTTTTTTTTTATCTTATCTTTGTTCTTTTACGTGTTTCTTGTTGATTTTTTTTACAATTTAATTAATTGGCACCAACAAAGTCTTTAAATCTAGAACAAAACAGCTTTTCTCTCCCTCCTACCTGTAGAGAAAATAAAAGGAACACACACTTCCTGTCAGAACCCTACATACACTGTTTCCTGATGTGGATGTCATATTAATTTGAGCTTTTTTGATTCCTTTAAATCAGTATTTTTCAAGGATTGAAAAATTATGCAAAATTTAACTTAACTCACCTAAATCTTTTAGATTAAGGTGAATAAAAATTTCACGTAGTAGCCATAGAAAAACAGCATCACTTCCCGCAGGGGCACTCCTCATGGTGGGGGGAATCTATCTGTCTATATTTTTTTTTATTCATTTTTTAAAATTATTTTACTGACCTGGTTTGACCACCCCTATAAAAAACTTTCGGGGGCGCCACTGGTCTATTGAGCATCAATGAGGACAGACAGTTATAGAAGTGGTGTGAGACTATTTTCCCTCTTACTTTCTTCCCATAGGTGTTTTGTTAAAGAAAAAAAGTGTTAATCTCAGATGTAACAAAGCATACAGGTGTTCGCAAAATATCTTAAGAGGTTAGTTCTGAAGTAATTAATGGAGCAAACTTTTCACCGCTCTCTCTCTCTGTCTTTCTCCCTGTGTTGTACATAAAGCTTCAGGCTGACATCAGTGTCAGAGCATCAATATGTGCTTATACATACATACGCATGGACCCGCGTGCCACCCACCACACTGCAAGCTGCGAGCACCTCAGCCTCCAGTTCTGACTGTGAGAGTATTTCACAGCTCTGATGAGGGTTATAATGTGCAATATGTTCACTAATTCATTTGCTCCCATCGTCTTCTTTCAGCCCTAATCTCTCTCCTCCCTCCCTCACTCTGTGCGTCTGTCGCTATGGCATCTGTTGATGTCCTCTTAGCTACAGCGAGCCTCAATATGTCCAAAAGGCCCTTAGTGGCGCCACTCTGTTGCCATCTCCCGGTGATACATTTATGTTTTACAGTTGGCACGGAGGCAGCTTGGAGGCTAAGCCCTTAATTACGACCGAGATGAGGAGCGTGAAAGCTTTGGAGGGGTGTGAGTGAGAGACACATGCTTTGGCAACATCTGCTAAACAGAATTAGTGGGCGTCTGATGAGTAGCTTTGGGTTTGGACACAGGGATGGATGGGGAGACTTTGAGGAATGAGTGGAAGGACGTTTATATCCAATAATTCAAGCTGCAATTTGGAGGTTTGGAGTTGGTGGACAGGAATGAGCAGAAGCAAAATAGCATTTTTGTTAGCTGGAAAGTAGGCCTAGAGAGTGTCACCAAGCAGCAGATGGTGGCGGAAATGAGAAGCTGATGTGAATATGTTGTCCAAACCTGTTCTTTCACTTGAGTGAAGCCAGAGAGAAGGCAATCAATTCTGGGACAAGACCCAGCATACTGTTTCATTTTAGGAAATACTGGCAAAAAATGATGTTTCTAGCTGTTCCACCAATTCTTCCCACTCTGTGAACATAGTGGACATAATCAGTCATCAGTACACTATGAAACCCATTGAGATTAAGTGTTTATTTTCTATACATTATGCATAGAATGCATAATGTATAGAATGCATAATGTATAGATGCATAATGCATAATATAAAATAAAAATCTTTCAACCTGTATGCAATTAGTTCAATAACAAGAACAGCCTCTGGGGTCTCTGAGGGTTCCTGAAATTCCTACAATAAATCTGTACTTGTTGAAGTTTGTCTTGATATTTAGTCAGGCTAAACATCTGCTGTTTTCAGTCAGTTATGATTAGCACATTTAATTCTCTTTGCTAAATTTAGAATAACATTTGGGAGATTTTTATAGAATATTTGATGGTCTTTGAAGTCCAAAGTTTACATGCGTTTCCCTCGTATTTGGTATGAGTGCTTATTAACTGTTAAAAAAAATTGGGTATCATTTCATAAGGTTTTTACCATAGTTTGCTGGAATTTTGGCCCATTTCTCCTGACAGAAGCGCTGTAACTGAGTCAGGTTTGTAAGCTGATGTGCTCGTTTTTTTTAGCCCTTTCCAGAAACTTTTAACAGGATGAAGATCGGCGCTTTGTGATTTGCACTTTAAAATGTTGCTTTTTGTTAAAGCACTTTATAAACAATTTTGCTGCATGATTAGGAACCTTTATTTGGAATATCCATTTGAGCCAAAGCTTTAACTTATGGGCCGAAGTCTTGACATGTCGCTTCAGCATTTTCACATAAAATGCTTTCCTCATGTTGCCTTTTGTTTGTAAAGGTCACCAGTCCCTCCTGCAGCTAAACACCCACACAGCATGATGCGGCCACCTCCATACTTCACAGTTGAGATGGTGCTCTCAGGCTTGCAATCTTCGTGGAGGGTGTACCTACAGGACAATTTTAAATAAACAGTTTAATTGTTAGCATACAATATTTTGTTTAATACTGGTTTAACACCTTATTATGAAAATGCTGTACATATCAAAAACAACTTAAAAGAAATTTGATTTCTTATCATAGCTCATATCTCATCATCTCATCATATCTGACATGTGGAAATTGGCTTCTGTCTCTTTTAGAACCCCCTAACCTTTCCAACACGCTTAAGAAGTCCAACTCTTAGAAGCATGGGACTGAGAAGTAGTTTGTATGATGTGCTCAGCAGATGCGCAGTTCCACCTGGTGTTTCCTAATTGCTGCTGTCGGTAGTCTGGTGAAGCTGTGTAGGGGAGGCGCAGGGGTGGGTTACTATGTGGGGTGGGAACTCGGCTTACACGGATGGGGACTGCCCCGTCCACACAGAGACGATTTTAGGTGTATCTGTATTTTTGTCATTTAGCCTGTGCATCCACACAGATTTGGCGTCTTGAGAGAAAAAAAACAATATTTTTTTTTTTTTACTAGGTTCCAGAGTGGATAAATTTCAAAACACTTCATGTTTCTTGTGGCCATGAAAACCGTGTCCTTTTTTAAAAAACGATGACATTGTAGCTCCATCTCTCTCTTTATCTCGCATGCGCCTCACTCTCACAAATAACAAACATGGTGCCGTTCGGTGTTTTTTGTGTCGTTCTCTGGCAGTGTTACAGTGCCACCGATTGGCCCGGCATATCTGCTACATCATTTTCTGTGGCGCTGCTACCTTTCATGTGGACACACATTTTTTCTTACTCGCTTATAAAAATATACTATGCTCATCTCCGTGCATAAAGGGTCCAAAGCTCCAAGCAGGATCTTTAAGTAAATAAACATTTCAATGTATGAACAGGCATTCCTGAATGGATGCCATGGGAGACTCAAGGATTTCTCTAACATGCATGAATCAGTCAAAGAAACACTCCACGTATGTGTTTGATGACGGAATGACATAATAACATGATATAAAGCTAAAAAAAAAAAAAAAAAAAAAAAAAAAAAGTTGATTTTGCATAATACAGTCGTTATTTACTCAAAATTATGGAACATGAACATAAAAAATGCAAAATACAGAAAGTGTCCTCTACAATGCAAGAGTACTGCAAGCATCTTTGGATGGGGGTGAAGAAAATGTTTCCTTTATAACAACAGAGCTTCACTGATGGCTGTTGTTCTGTTAGTTTCTATACCTTATGAACATAAAATAGTAGTTCTGTGTTTATGTGTTGATTTTTAAATAGTATTAAGGTGTTTAGTTGCAGCAACAGCATAGATGTTTTCTAAAAACAATCCATGTATCATGCACCTCATCATTATCTGCTCCTTGAAACATCATCAGAGTCCTGCTATTCAAATGTTCTGGGCTTGTTGTTCACTGTCTTGCCTGACACATTCTAGAAGGAAAACCTTACATGGAAAAATCCCACCTGGGCAGTCAGTCTACACAGACTAAAGTTGAAAAGAAATTAAGGCAGCGATTCTGTTTTTTCAGGACTTTGCCGATTCAGTATTCCAGTTGGTGAGGGAGAAGTACCGGTCGCTGGTGGGTGGCTGCAGTCCGACGCACGCTCGACACAAATCCCTGGCAGGCATCGTAATGACCCGAGGTATGGCAAATTTCATTGACTTTTATATATGACTTTGAATTATTGAAGTAGTGCAATATAGACAGAGTGACAGTGTGTGAGGGGTGGTGGGGAGTGAGTGAAGAGGAATGGAGAGAACAAGGGTTGGATGGGGGAAGGAATTCTAGTTAGAGAGAGAAATTATGAAGTGAGCGTGGGAAGACAGAGTTTCCATTTCGTGCTGTTTCTTGAGCTCATGGTGGAGAATGCACCTTCTTGCTGAATTATTGACTGTTCAGAGTCTCCGAGGAAAATGAGACATAGTAGAGAGTGTCAGTCATCCCCACTGCATGCTGGACTCGTAGCGTCAAGGCAGCCTTGACAGCAGTCCTAGATGCCACTGTGGGAATCCTAACTAGATCAGCCTAATCTAAAACCTGACAGAGTGACACACTGGAGGGACAGCGAGGAGGAGGAAGTTCTACACTGCTGCCCTGCTACAGCATGAAACAATCACATGGACATTTATCTTGCTAAGGATTTGTCTGCTGAGTTATTGCACCAGGAATTTTCATGCACATGCATTTCCTAGCATGTTCTTATAAGTCTACGCACATGTAGGTTTCTCATATCTCAAACATACCACATTCATGCATTCAAACATATCACTATGGCTCTCATATGTACACCACAGCATTCCGACTGGATTTTGATTAATTCTGGTACTTAGTTTTACGATAGTGCCAAACCTTTCTGATCTGTTCTCTCAGTGAAAGGTTCAAGCTTATTCGATGTACAGCATTGCTTGAAAGCACTTTTTTATATTTGTTCCTCAACATCATGACCTTAAAAAGATTTTAGAACTAGGAAAAATAGAACTTTAGAGGACAAATGTTGATATTTTAATATGTTTAAATCAATGTACTGACGTTAATCCAGAAAATATGATGAAGAGGGACCTGAAGCATACAGTTCGTGTGTTCATGTCAGTATGTCACAGTTAGCTAGAAGGCTATTTTTCACCTGTAGTCCATAGACAGATCATAAAAGTTTCCCTAAAAGAATAAGAGTACGTAAAGTAAGAGTAATCTTGCAGATTAGCCTTTTATCAAACCAGATTAGCTTTGGTCACCCAAAATATACCCGATCCAGCCAACAATGCCAAATTAGACCAAATAAATCTGGGGCAATTGACAGTCTCTGAAATCAGGAAAAGTAGGCAACATGTTTACCAAGGAATGACACAATGTTTAGAATGTATTTAACATAAAATGCTTTAAAGAATAAAAACTAAGTAAAGCATTAAGAAAAAACCATGCTAAGAAAAGCATGTAATAAAAATAATAAACTCCTTGTAACAATCTAATTACATCCAATTGCAATAATAGTTAAGCATCAATTTAAGTATCCTGAAGGAATAGTCTGACTTATGCAGGCTAGAAAATAGTATGCTAATTATTGGATTTGTAAGAACATGGCATGTTGTGAAAAAAAAAAAAAAAAAACTCATTAGAGGGCATAAGTGTTTCCATTACGAGTTGATGTATTAAAGGCACTTTGCAGTGCATTTGACTGTCAGTCAGATAGGTAAGTAAGGAGGCAGTGTAGAAGACGGCAGTGTTTAGTTAGTTTTTGATATACATATAAAAAACTTTATTTGAAATTGTTTTGGGTTTATTTCAAATGCAATGGAGACAGAGACAGAAAGGAAAAAGAAAAAAGAAAGGAAGAGAGGTGGGGCAAAAAGTTAAAAGGGAAAGAGAGAGATAAGGATAGAGAAGAGAAAGAACAAAAAAGAGAATATGAGAAAACACCCTTGAAGTCTGCTTCTACACCTGCAGAAAGAGAGGAAAAAAATAGAGAACACAGCTGTTTGGTGTTTAATATGGATTTTATGTCTCATCAAGTGAAGTATGTATTCAAAAGCATTACCTAGTTGCTAACAGCATGTAAATTCATCCATTAAGTTAGTCTTAGCTACTTTTATGAGCGCTAGATATGAAGGTGAATGATTTTTGAATCAGTTTAAAAATGTCTAAAGTTTGACCCCCAGTTTCTGAGTTGGAGACTCTTATTTTGAAGTAAAACAGGATGTTGTTCCTGAGCTTTCCTGTTGTGTTGACAGAGTCGGCTAATAAATATTACAACACTTGTGGTTAACCAACACTTTTTAATTGTTTATCTGGCTGCATTATGGGTACTCTTTAGAAAAATAAAAGGATGATGGAGCAATTAAATGGTTTTAAATTTCCGTGACTGATTAACCTCTACCAATGCTAAAGTTAGTATCTGCTCTGTTGCTCCCTATTAGCTATTTTACTTTTATTGAGTCAACAGATTTTTGAAATTATGAATGAACACGAATTCTTTATGTTGTTTAGCAGTACAATTGCTCTACCTAGTGTAACGAGTGTACTGAAGAAGCCTATTTATTATTGGGTACCAGAAATTTTTCTATCAATTTCTATCTTTTGAGGGATCTGACTGTATACAACAAAAAAAGTCATGCCAGAAAGGCTGTGGCAGATTTTAAAATATTTTTTATTTTCACTTTTAGCATTATTACAAAATTCATCTCAAATTATTGTGACATATTTTTTAAATTAATTTTACCCATCCAGTCCCAACTGCATTTAATCATCTCTAGTTCAAAATCAAAGCCACTGGACCACCACAGAGTTAGACAAGCATGAAAATGGAAATAAGGACTTGTCAAATGTGGATTATTTTACTGGGATCCTTTAAAACAAAGTAATATGCATAATAGTATCTTCATTACTTGTAAAATCCTGTATCACCTCATCTCTTTAGCTTGATGTATCGTTATACCCCTAGTGTATGTTGTACAGATAGAATTTTAGCACACAAATGCACACAGTACTGCCTCCAACAATTGCATACACATATAGATACACACTCACACAAACAGAGGAGTGTTATCTCTGAGCCGCTGCAGGCAGTAGGGCTATGGGGGGGGGGTCAGTGAGAAGGGATCGGTATCTCAGCTGTCTTTGGAGTGCTGGAGCTCATCAGTTTGGACTTCAGTGAGATCGGCGCTCATCCCGAGTTAATCCAATCCCTCTCCTCTCCTCTGCCTCCCAGTAATTGCTTCTGTTTGTTTATTAATAGCAAATGTTATCTTCAAATATCCAGACCATGGGCTGCCAAGCATTCGCAGCAAGGCGGCAGCAGCAGCGGTGGCCAACAGCAGACACCAAAACTTGACAGGAACTCTGGGGAGTCCTGTTCAGCCTCCCTACTCTCTTTGTGTCCCGATGTGTCTCATGCCCATGCTTTTGCCACAAGAACATGAATCAGGGTTCTTTTTGAACTGTGGACACACAACAAGCCCCCCCACACCCCCCACCCACACCCTTTACCTTGGTCCCTCCAAGACAGTTGAGTTCCAGCCTGAGTGAGATCAGCCCCACCACCAGGCTGAGACTTCAAGACGAATGCCAAAGTAAACTGGAAGCACATGGTGTCAAATAGTGTGGAAAATCTCTTTTTGAACTGATCTGAGATAGGATTGGGCATCTGGAGATGGTAAACAGTGTTCAGATGTGTTCAAAGAGAGACAAAAATCCGGATCATACATATGGAACAGTGGTAAAAGCATCCATTCCCGATTTAAATTTGTTCACGGGGATGAGAGAAGCTTCCTAAGTTTTTTTCATCGAGCACGTTGATGTGGGAGACAGCGAAGGAGGAACACCACAGGGACTCAAAGAAAAAGATGAGAGTAAAGGTTTTCAAACAAGTTGATTACAAATGACAGTTAAGCCTTGGTTCTTAGTCGGCATATCCGTTTTCAAATGGAGATTCTTCTCTGCTCTTTATCTGGTTTTCCAGCCGTCGCAAACTGTAACGTTCAAGTAATCACATCAGGCAACGAAACAGCTTGTTAGCGGAGAAAAAATAAAAAAAGAATTAGTAGAGATGTGCAGTGTGTTGCAGCAGAGAGAGAGAATCTCACAAAGCTACCCTTATGTGTTGCCTGTTAAAGCTAATAGAGATTCAACAGGGTGCCTGCTCTACTGACTCCAAGTTGGTTTTTAACCCTCTCTGCATGAGCTTTTTCAGTTTTTCCAATTATTCAGATGACAGGGGTTGGATGGCAACATCTCAAAGATATGGACTCTTGGAGCTTCACCTGAATGACATGTAAACCAGTTGGCATGTGAATGGCATATAGACGCTGACCTTGAGAGCTCATTCCGCCTCAGAAGAAAATGTTTTAACGTCTGCTTTATGGCTCCCAGAGATAATGGTTGGCTTATTAGCAAATATTTGTCCCTGTTTTTGAGCCATGAAGGAATAAAGGAATTCCACTAATAGCTTCCCAGCGCCTGTCACCAGCGGCTGACAGCCGTAATAATGGATCATTTCAAAGCTCATGGTCATTTCGTTTATTTTGATTCTGTTTTACGTTTTGTGTTCATATTTACTTTTCATCTAAATAAACAGTTTCTTCTTCAGCTTATTTAAGTTTTGGCCTTGGATCTCAAATGGATGCTTATGTTATCTAGTCTTTTTCTGCCAAGCCAGATAAGGTCTGTGGTGTTTTAGATGTTACCAGCTCTTCTCTTGGATGTGTTGTCCATCTTTTTATGGATAATGGTTCTCAGTGTTGCTTGCTTAAGTCCTAAAGCCTTAGAAAGAGCTTTGTAACCTTTCCCAGATTGAAAGATGCAGTGGCAATATTTCTCATCTATTCTTGATCTTCTTTAGATCAGGGCACGGTGTGTTGCTTTTTGACAGCGTTTAACCTGTTTCATGTTGCCAGACAGGTTCTCTTTAACATTAGAAAGGCTAAGGAATCAGTGTTACTTCTTGAGCATTGTTGGGTAGCTCTCTAACTGTAACATAAAATATCAAAGTTAGGACCATGTATGCCTGGATCTCCTAATTTTGACCCCACAGAAACAACAAAAATGCATCTCAACTGTCCCATTACCATTGAACATTGCCATGGCAACAAGATTGTAGTCAAGTCAATAAAAAATTGTAATCCAGACCAGAATTAATCTATTTCCCAGTTATTGTAAATCAATGGCAACTCTAAACAGGTGGGTTTTTAGCTTTGATTTAAAGGAATTCTGTTTCAGCAGTTTTGCTGTTTTCTGGATGAGCATAAAAACTGAATGCTGTTTCTCCATGTTTGGTTCTGATTCTGAGGATGCAGAGTAGACTTGTCCCAGAAACGGTTACAACTGGCTGCTGTGTTAGTTTATCACTGGAATGATAGATGCTAATAAATGCTAATATAATCTGGAGTTCTCTGGTTTGATAGGATCACTCCTGAAAACCGATCTGACAGAGGAAAAACAGCCTGTACAAACTGCAGTAAGCTGGAAGCTACAGGTTACAGTTTGACTGATGCAGATTCTGAAATGATAAGCAAGAACAAAAAACTGAATTGAAAATAACCCCTAGTAATACCACAGAACATCGGTGCCCAGGATTTGGGTTGCGAGGAATTAGTCTGTTTGGTCTGGAGGAATTCAAAAACTCTTTTGCAAGATAAAAGCAATACAAAGATAGCCTTAAAAATAAAAATCAAGAAACATTGCAGCACAACTGAGTATGTCCTCAAAACTAAACAGTCAAAAACAAAAAAACAAACAAAAAAAAAAAGAAAAACAGTGATAAGCAAAAAAAAACAAAACAAAAAAAACAATCAGGACTGTGGGGTTGAATGGCAAATGCAAGAGATATTAAAACCATAACTGTAACGCATGGGCAGCCGTGCAAAGGAAGTGAGCTTGTGAATCCGCTCTGGGAGGGTTTCAGGATTTATTAAAATGTTTTGTCAGTGAATACATACCTATTTTTTACAAGTCTCAACAGTTTTGTTTGCCATAATTGGTGCTTTTTGCTCTCAGCTGAAACGTGATACAGGAATAATATTTTTCTGTCCTGTTTAGACCATTTCTAGTGAGCGTATCAGTTGCTGATAAGCATATAGCAACTGTCTAAATTTTACAGAATTTTACAGTCAAATTACAGTCAAGTTTGGCTAAACAGAAAAACAGAGCTGCTCCAGTTATTTAATTTTCACTTTACATTTATGGAAGACGTTTGTTTTTAATAGTTTTATGGGGGAATATTTGATTTTTGATCTATGTAGGCTGTTCATTTCTCTAAATTTATTGTGCCGATAATGTATACTTATTGTATTATATAGTATAATGAAGTTAGGTTAGAATTACTAGTTGAGTTGATTATGCAAAACCCAATTATGGACATGAGCTGAAAATCAGCAATATGTATAAACTATAGTGCCTATAAAAAGTATTCATGCCCTTTGTTTTGTTTTGTTTTTACCCTTTTTATTGCTTTTATAAATCCACCATGATTTGATTTTGTACAAATCAGTTTTCACTTTGACATTAAAAGGTTTTTTGTAAATTTTTTTAGTCAAAAAAGCCACATTTTGTGGATCATGATTGATTTGTAAATGTAATGAGACATGTTAGAATTATATCTAGCTGTATTGTCCCTTTAAAAATAAAAATTATATTATTATTCATTTTCCATCAAAGTTTTTGTCATTAGGCACCTTTGAGTTTTGGCGATATTGAAAGCTTGGCACTTTTAGTGTTAATAGATTTTTTGATTCTGAAGGTTAGGCAGTGGCTCATTAAACTGAACCTAAACATGTGGCTAATCACTGTTAAGTCAAAAAGTGGGACATTATAGTTTCACATGGAAGCAGGTTGTTTTCTCTAGCTTTGTTCCCTCAAGAAATGAAATCATTATTTAAAAATTATATATGACGTTTACTCAGGTTATCTTTGTCAGGACTGAACATTTGTTTTGATGATCTGAAAACATGTAGGAGTGACACAAAAACAAAAACAGAAGAAAGGACAATAGTTTTAGGAAGAGAATTTTAAGAAAAAACATATTAAAGATGATTTTAGACAGAAGAAATATGCTACTGGACTTCAAATTATAAGAAAAATATTGTGCTTTTAAATAACCTTTGTGTAAAGGTGAATTATTTATTTAAATTTTTCATTTGCCTAAATATTCTACATGATTTTGTTTGTAAAACATTTGTAGAATTGGTTTGTTACACGAAAATTATGCCTGCTATAGACACAGTCTCAACGGTCCCACCCACCTTCATAAACAGGCAAGATTATGAGTTCATTCATTACAGTTTATAATTATGATAGCAGCTCTGTTTGTGAGAAAGAGCAATTTCTTTTTGAGTGCACCGAACAATGCGATAACTGTGGCAGGAAACATAACATCTTTATTTGGCTGCAGTATTAAAAGATTAGCAAGAAGTTGATCCAGAACACTATGTGACAAATTAAAGAGGCAGTTGGCGATAAAGAGCAACACTATAGACGCCACACAGTTCCTTTGTAGGACATCAACATGTTTTTCAAAGTTCTGACATAATGAGTCATTTCAGTGGAGCTTAAAAGGCTTGAGAATAGTGGAGTGTTTTTTTTTTGTTTGTTTTGTTTTTAATTCTGTGCTCCTCTGATTGAAATGAGCTTCATCGTATTTGAATTAGGAGTCTGAAATCTAAACCTGAAAATTCAAAGTTGGGTGAGAGCGTGTGATGTAAAAGCCCGAACAAATGGCTCACAGTCTGCTGCAGCTCTGTGTAATGTAGTGTGATGCAGCCTGGTGGTAGGAGGCCAATTTGCCAACATGCAGACAGAGCAAGTTAAGTGGACCAGCGTTGCAGTGTGGAAGTAACGTAACATTAAGCAGAGGCACAGAGGAAATGCATATGCCCGAGCTGTTTGATTAATGTGTTGACTTACGTCCTCATGAAAGAAAAAAAATACAAACAGCAAGTTCAGCAAAAATGCGTCCAACTCTGATTGCCCTTATAGCTGAGGAGGAACTGTTGGGTCATTACAGCCCTGGAGCTCTTTTATTCTCAGAATACTTCCATGTTAGATCCTTGCAAAAATATTATTAGCAAATAAGTACATTAACATTAAGTATCCCTGAGTTCACCATCATCACTGTGAAACCTGGCGGCGGCATCATTCTGTGAGAATGCCCATGTTCAGCAGGGACATGGAAGCTGTTCAGAGTTCATGGCATGATAGATAGAGCTAAATACAGGTAAAGAAATAAACTGAGTTGGGAATCTGTGACAAAAGTTGGAAACTGATGTTTAAAGACACCTTCAATCCAGTCTGATTGAGCTTTAGCTATTCTACAAAGCAGAAATTAATCTCTAGATATGTAAAGCTGTTAGACATCATATGTGCACGTTCCAGTTCAGCAGGGCATAGTTTTGTGCCACAACTGAAAGCACAAAAGTGCATTATACTCCCAGGTGCTTACACCCATCATGACAAATGAAAGATGGAGTTCTGTAGACCAGATCTGCCATGGAGGACTCAGAATGTTGATTTAAACTGGTAAACTGGGAAGTCTGCCTTCAAAAGAGGCTGGAAATATAAATGTGACAAGTTCATACATTTGACCTGGCGGGCATGGTGCTAATTTCTCTTAAATGCTGACAGGGAAATTGCACGTCATTGCCCGATTGTTAGGACACCTCCTCCCTCATTTTTTACCTCCACTTCGGTGCTGCCATGATCAGAAACAGCAATCAAAACACTGTGATAAAGCAAAGCGTATGTGTGCCTGGCAGAAACAAAAAAGCCTTAGTTCTGTGTGATGTCAGAGAGTTAGTTTATCTCCTGAGTGGGGTTTTTTTGTCTTCTCATTAAAGGTTTCTGACAGTCCAGTTGCCATAGTGAGCGGTTCCAGGTCTAAGCCTGTGATGTACATGCTTTTTGACAGAGCTGCTATCCTCGGGTGTGACATCTCTGAATCACCAGCGATCAACAGATGTATTTGTGTGTGAAGAGCGCTTCAGGCCTTCGACTTTACTCCACCTTGTTCCTTCTGAGCGTCCCCTCCCCCTCTTTTTTTCTTTCTTTGATGCAGCTGATTATTCTTCCTTTTAAAACAGCGCGCCGCCCGTGGGGCTCTGTCCCTCTCTGTCTCTGTCTTTCATTTATCTCTCCTCTCTCCTGAAAACTGGAGGCAACCTCAGTGCCAATTTCATGGCAGGCTAGCGAGCAGCGCAGCAGAAATTATCCACTGCAAAATTGATCTAAACAATCGCAAAGTGGAACGGCAAGGAAAAGCAGGAGAATGAAATTGGGAGAGTCTGTTACCTTTTTGAACTCGCTTTATCACCAAGGGAGGGATAGCAGCCTTTTGCTTACAGGGAATGTTAATATCTGAACTCAGGATATGATAGAGAAGTGTGTCATAAAGGGCTTTATTCTCTTAAATATTCTTGTTTCTTGCATCCTGTTTAACCTGATTACTGTATGTATTGCATTCTGTACACCCAAACACTCCTTCTTAACATGTAAAAATTAATACAATGGGCACTTTGTACATATGAGTGCTTTTTTGTGATCCATCTACACATCAAGGACACATGAATCCAGATGTGGGACCAACTCATTGTTTTGCAAGTTTCAAATGAGTCTCAAGTCTTTGTCCTCAAGTCCCGAGTCAAGTCTCAACCAAAAACAGTCAAGTCAGAGTCAAGTCCCAAGTCTGAAACTTGGATCTTCAAGTCCTTTCAATTCTTTTTTCAGCAATGTTGCAATTATATGTTAAAATAATAGATCATGTGTGCTTTTTTAAATCTGTATGTATCTCAAATCATGATGAAAAATGTGCAACTGAACTTACAAAGTATAAAAAAAAGTAATCCTAAAATTCCACCTCTATATTGTATGGTTAAATTCAAATTAGCTGCAAGATTATTCTTTCTTTAAATTATAATTTTCCAGAATAAATGCACTTTTTAAGCAAAATATGTTTTAAACTTTACATTTTGGGTAAAATATCAAGTCTTTTTAAGTAAACAGGTTCAAGTTCAATTCAAGTCCCAAGTCGTTGGTGTAAAAGTCGAAGTCAAGTCACAAGTCTCTGAACATTTTTACAAGTCAAGTATACAAGTCAAGTATAAAAATTATAAAATGAATGACTGAAGTCTAACTTGAGCCCAAGTCATGTGACTCGAGTCCACACCTCTGTGTCAATCCTTAAAGAAGATCAAAAAGCTTTCTCAAGCCAGAAAGAACGAGTAATCTCTCCAGCAAGGGGTCTCGCCCCATCACTGGGTAGATTCACTTGAGGAGTCACTTGTATTCAGGATCCACTTATCATTGCTATGCAGTTTCTTGCAAAAGTGATTCCCCACCCCTCCCCAGCCGTCGACGTTTCACCACTTTCTTACATTACAACCTCAGAGTTGTATGAAAAATCTGAAAAGTGTGGCGCACTTTTGAAATTTGTCTCTAAATGAAATCCAGTTGTCTTGATAAGTCAGCTAAATACTGAGTAGAGTCCACCTGTTGCTAACAAAATGTTTGTGAGAGAACTTTAAGGAACAGGCGTTGTGAAAACTTTCTGTGTATCTCTATGTTTGTATTTGGGTTTTTTGTGTACTTTGGTTAATGATTATTTTCCGTGTTCCTTGATGTAACCGGGACTTTCACACAGTGTCTCAGTTCTTGATTTTCTCAGTTTTAGATCCTCTGTTTTTGTTCTCAGCCTGTTGTATCGTTTCCTCAGTTCTGTCTGTCATTAAATCAACATTCGTCATGCATTTGGCTCCATTGGCACCAGAAATCATTCAGCAGACAGGTCATTGATAAAATTGTAGAGAAGTTTAAAGCAGGGTTAGGTTATAATACAATATCACAAGCTTTACACATCTTGTATAGAACTGGTCAGTCCATCATCTGTAAATGGAAACATTATGGAACAACTGCCAATCTGCCAGGACATAGAGTTCTCCGCAACTAGGATGCCTGGAAAGGAGAGCATTAATTAGGCTATGAACACACAGCAGGCAAATGCAACCCAAATCCAATTTTTTTGGTCAATATGGAACCCATATCTGACTTTATCATGACAGTCTGAACAACCTAATTTCAATCTTTTCACCCAAAAACAAATCCTATTTGTGCCACTTCCATATGAGGTACTAAATTGGAGACATATCTGATAGTTGTCAAAGCATCTGCAGTCTGAACGGTCATGTCGCATTTTATCCGACTTTTACGTCAGAAACGGTAAATCCAGACATAAGCAAAGGCTGAAACAAGCAGTGCCAACACTTTGCTTTCTTTTTTTGTCAGCTTCTATCGTCTTGTTATGATCTCATTGGCTCCCATTGTACAACAACTTTAAAATCGATCCATTGCATCAGTTATTATTTCCATAAAGAGTGCGCTCATGACGTGTATGTTTTTTATCTGTGCATGCGGGTCGCTTTGGAGTCATAAACTGTTCACACAGAAGTCTGATTGTGGTTGCATTTAATTAGTCGTATGAACAACCATGCAAAAGAAACTGGATTTCAGCAAAAAATCGGAATTGAGAATCAAGACCAGTTGGGTGAACATAGCCTTAGATAAGCAACCATAGTGACTTTGGAGGAGCTGGAGAAAGCCAGAGGTGTGGTGGAACAACTTGTTGACAGGGCAGCTATTGATGGATCACTCCACAAATTTGTCCTCCATGGAAGGTGGGAAAGAAGAAAATCATTGCGAAACAAAAAGATAAAAATAAAATCCAGTCATCCATCAATTGTCTCCACACACTTGTCTATGCAGGTTTGCAGGGGGGGGCTGGTGCCTATTGCCAGTGGTCATTGGGCAAGAGGCAGTCTACACCCTGGACAGGTCAGCAGTTCATCGCAGGGCAGTAATAAAATCAACTTACTTTAAATTTATGCAGTCAAACAATCCCAAACAATTATCCCAGATTCCCAGTGATATCTTTAACTTTTTGGACATTAAATTAAAATTAAAACAAAATACTATGAAAGACTTTTCTTTTTTTTAAAAGATTTTGTGGCACCAGTGGGCTCTGTGGTGGCATCAGCCATCTTCTGTGGTGTTTGTTGGAGCAGCAGCTTATCTACAGCTGAAAGGAAGCGGTTAGATAAGTTCATCAGGAAGGCCAGCTCTGTCCTAGGATGCCCGCTCAACCCAGTGCAGGTGGTGGGAGATAGAAGAGCCCTAGCTAAAATAACATCACTGTTAGACAATGTCTCCCACACCGTGCATAAAGCTGTTGCTGAACTGGAGAGCTCCCTCAGTGACAGACCGCTGCATCCCCGGTGCACAAAGCAGCATTATCAAAGGTTCTTCCTCCCAGCAGCTGTAAGACTTTATAACCATCACTACTCCTAATAAACCCAGTAAGTGTTTACATCCCTACTGGTATTTGTGCAGTTTTTGTCATTTCAAATAACTTTGCTGCTGTTATTTGCACATCTCTGTTATTTGCACATCTCTGTGGTTTACAGTTTTCTTCACTTCTTGTAAAAAATTTTTGGTTTATGCACAAATACACATGCGCATTTTGTGTATTTTTTTTATATTATCCTATTCAGTTGCACATTTCTTTGAATTGGAGTACGCTATTTTAATAACTGCACAGAATATTCTTAAACTGTACAGAGAGGGCAGATTTACAGCATGTTCTTACTTTCTGTTGATATATATATATATATATATATATATATATATATATATATATATATATATATATATATATATATATATATATATATACTTGCTTTGACTTGTCACTCTATTCCTGGCGCACCTGAATTTCCCCTCTGAGGGATAATAAAGATTATTTTTGTTCTATTCTATTCAATTCTATTCTATTCTATTCTTTATTCATTAGCAGGTTGATAGGAAGAAGGGTAGACAATGGTCCAGGAATCAAACCCAGGACGCTGCATTAAGGCAATAGCAATGGCTTCTGTATGTGGTGCACCTGCTCTACCACTGAGTCACATGGCACCCTGAAATACTTTTCCACTTTGTAGATAAAAAGCTAAACCTGCTCCATCCTCAGTGGTCTTTCCTTTCTTCATCTCATGTGCGGCACACACACACACACACACACACACACACACACACACACACACACCACCCACACTCCTCCATCTTTCAGCACTTTTTTTCCCCTTCCCTGCCCTTCTTGCTTCTCCTCATCAGTGGAGGTGTCAGGACTCTAACACCGCAGTGCCATCTGGGCCGAGGCTGATAAAAGCTCATGTGCTGGTATGGCAGCGCCTGCAGGACTGCCAGAAGCTGACGAAGCCTGACTTTCTCAAGAGATGGGAGAGATTTGTGGCAGCTAGGAATGAAATGGCAAGGCGTTCTCATGCTGATCCGTCACCCCTTCACTCCTCCTCTAAACAACCTTTGTCTATCTGTCTGTCTGTCTGTCTGTGCGTCTTTGGGTCTGCACTGGCCTAAATCATGACCTACAGACGTCTTTTTCTAACAGAGGAGTCTTCATGAGACAGAATTTTTGTTTGATCTTTGATTTATCCAAAAAACGTTTATTTCAGGTCCTTTGAAATAAATTGAGGGTTTCATTTTACTAACCCTTCACACATACACACACACACCTTTAACTGAGCTTTGAATTTTAATATTTTCAAAATGATTGGACCAACAAACATCTTAGCAGCACACGTTGACCTTTGATAACCTCTGTAGGGGACAGAATTAACAGGTCCTTTATACACTGCAAGTTATCCAAGTCCTAAAGCAGCAAAGCAGACCCTTACCATCACACTATCACCACCACGTCAGAGTGGATGGGGGATGTTACCCTTGCTGGAATGCAGCCTTAGCTTGGGTCGCACACCTTTTAAAAAAACTCCTCAAGATTATCTAGATGTGTTTTTGGTGAATGAGAAATGGGCCTTTGCGTTATTTTTGGTGGTTTTCACCATGGGACTCTCCCATGGGTGCCTCTTTCTTATTTTGAATCACAAACATTGACTTTAACTGAGTCTCATGCAGTCTGTGATGCCTGAGATGTTCTGGGATTTATGTGTGACTTCCTAAGAAGGTTCATCATTGTTCTATGTTTTCTGGATTAGTGGATAATGATTCTCTCTGTGGTTAAGTCCCAAAGCCTTAGAAATGGGTTTGAAACACTTATGAGACTAATAGTTGTCAGTATCTTAACTGTTCTTTAATTTCTTTAGATTGAGGAATGGTGTGTTGCTTTTTGAGATCTAAAAGCCTACTTCTTGTTGTCTTACAAGTTCTATTCATATGATTTCTTGATCACATGTGACTTTTCAATCAAGCAGGCCTGGATGTCACTGTAGATAATCACAGATATTTCATGATTTAAAAACAGCTTTTTATCTCAGGTTATCCTTGTTTGAAATTAAAATATTAAAATGTTAGCAATCTAAAGAAAAAGAACAACAAAACAGAAAAAAAAGAAGAAATGTTCAAGGGTAGAAATATGTTTTCACACCATTGTGTAAAGATTGAATAGACTATCTGATAATATCTTCTGTGGATATCCTAGCTTCCCTTAAGTAATTGAAGGGGCAAGCCTAAGATTCTTTCACAAAAGACAGATCCTGAAATCCTCCACACCTTCACATTCTTTAACTAAAAACTGATTCTGTTGCTTCTCCTTGCAAAAAACCACAAAAATACAATCTCATCCATGGACAGAGCTAAACGATGGCCAAGAGTGGCTCCTAGGTCAGTACAGAAAGTGTAGTTATTGAAAACAACTCAGACTTTGCCTGTTCTTTTCATTTAACTTTCAAGAAATGTAAGGAATGTCTTTGAGTTTCTTCCTTTGGGTTCAGTATCAATTCTTCTTTTTTCATTGGGACAAAGCCAATAAAAGGTTCAGATTCTGGACATCAAACACACCAAAAAGCTCATGTGTTGAAGAATCAATGTGCACAAGAAGGTGAGGATCTGTCTGTGTTTCCTCAACAGATCTGGACCTGAGGCATGCCAAGGTGGTGGCGCTATCCACAGGAACCAAATGTATCAACGGGGAGTACCTGAGCGACCAAGGACAAGTCGTCAATGACTGTCACGCTGAAGTCACGGCTCGAAGGGCTTTGATACGTTTTCTCTACTCTCAACTGGAATTCTTCTTGAGGTAAGACACCAAAGCTCTACTGTATCTCTGTGGTATTTACATCTTTTACCCTTTCAAATACTCAGATACCAGCAGTGATATTTTGTCAGTTTCATTCCCTAGCTAAAACTATGTTTTGCAGAGAAGTAATGAGGAATCAGAAGGCTCTCAGTGTACAATAGATCAATCAGGAGAGGGGGACAAAAAAGCTCCTCTGCATTAATAGCTGGAGAAAATGCAGGACATCAGGGACATAAAAACTGAACATTTTTCTGCAAATGTTTGAAAAGATTAGCTTAAAACTAACTAAAACATACTCATTGAGGTTTTGAGGAGTTATTTCTGACAAGGAGTGGTTGCTTTCTCCATGTGGCAACAATCTCCTGTACTCTTCATAGGCCTTGTGAAGAATGCCTGGCTAAAATCTCCCAAATGAGATTCAATTTTTGGGCCCTTGTTTAATGTAGTGGGCTGTGTTTGGACTAAAAACATCACTGCACACCATAAAAAGACCATACCCACAATGAAACTTGGTGGTAGCAGCATCTGCTCAAGGGTCGCTTCACATCAGAAGGATCTGAGTTTTTTTAGCATTGTCAGTTCAGTTATAAACAGTTTAATGCCAGCCATGTTTGAACCAAAACCTTCATGTCACTGCTAGAAAGATGCAGATGAAGATGGATTTCATCATCATCACAATGACTCCAGGCATATTCATTCATATTCATATTCATATTCATTCAGTTCCATGAGACAGAGACCTCCTGAGATGGAAATTAGAGTAGTGGGATGGCATAGCCAGAGTTCAGAACTGAATCTGGGAGAAAATCTGTGGAGTCGCCTAAATACAGTTCTGAAATTGAGATTTCTTTATAGTCTGATAGATTGTGAGAACATTTGCAAGGTACAGTGGACAAATATTGTCAAATCAAGAAGACTGAATGCTGAAACTGAATTAAAAAGTGCCAGAGCAAAGCATTAGTTTATTGGATGAAGGTTGAGACCACTTGGTTGAATTTTACAGGCTATGTCACACTATAAAAGGAAATAGCTTTGATAATTTAAGATTGTCTCCTTATAGCTAAAACCTGGAATGTGGAGCAACTGTAATTCTAGTTAATATTCTGCTTTTTGTCTGGCTATCCCACGGGATATTTGATCGACTGACTGTCACATTGCTTCTGTTCTATGATGTACTAATTCTCCATGGACAGAACATTTATTTTCTTTTAACCCAAAGACCAAATTAATCTCGGGTCTTCGGCTGCTTTTAGCTTAAGTTTAAAGAAAGAAAATAATTTGATCATTTGAAATATAAAATTGGTGCATATTTTACACAGTTCTACACATTTTCAATCCTTGAGTTAGTCTTGTTCTGGATTCAAACTATGCAGATATTAACAGTCATCACATTCTATGCATAAGCATGAAATTGGCAAGAAATATAAGAATAATCAGTAAATAATATGAATAGTATTTACAATATTCTGCCACTATGGATGAAAATAATTCAGGTTAAAATAAAATGGCAAAGATAAAACCATTTAATGAGTCAATTATATCAGCTAATGACTTCTCTCGAGTTTAATTATCATGTATTTGTTGACTTTTGGCCCTTCATTTAACTAGTGTTAAAAGTCTAAATAGTTAATACACCGCTAGTCCTTTGACAATAACCTTGTTATTTTTTTATTTTTACTTGATAAGGGCATAAAAATCTGATATATAATAATGCTGAGAATAAAGATGTGGTGTTTATTCTTGTGTTATCAATTAGGCCTCAGTTTTACTGGCATGATTAACATCCTCATTTTTTTTTTTTTTTTTAAGATTCATAAGTACAGTACTCCCCCCCCTCGCTATACAGTAGAGCAGGGTAGTAAAGACTGTGGTGGTTTCAGAGTAAGGGCGTCTTCACCCCTGTAGTTTGTTTACTTTGGTCTGAATCAGTTGATGAGTTTGTTAGCTGTAACTTTTTCTGGTGGTTTGGTTCCTTTTTACACATAGAAAAGTCCAAGCAAACCAAAACCTGTCTCTGCAAACCACACTAGAATGTTCAGTCTGTTTATTGATCTGATGTGTCTGGGACGGGAGTACCAAATGTAAATACAGGAGGCAGATGCTAAGCTCTGAGCTAGCAGAAAATATGGAGAATTTATTCATATCATTATTGTGCTTCTGGGTACTATTTCTGGTAAAATTATCTGAGAAGGAATACCAAACGGATTTTGAGAAGCCATCTTGAAAGTCGCATAGTACGGAAATGTTTAACGGGCATAAAAAAAAAATTCAGGAGCAGTCTCTCGTTAAAATTATAAACTTTCTCATTATAACAAGATAAAGAGCTCTTTATTATGAATTTTATATATTGTTATAATTCTTATCATTATAAGAAGTCATAATTTGTCAGAAGAACATATAGTTATATATCTCTAATGAATTCAAAAGCAGTATCTTGTTATAATGAGAAACCACTTTTGAATTCATTTCTTAGCGCAGATAAACGCTTCCGTAGCATAGGGCTTTATACTTTTAAAAAGGTTTGATTACTCTACTGCATCCCAAAATGCAACAGGAAGGAGTTATCTTGGTACTGTTATTTTGGTCTACAACCTAGTCCAATTATCTTGTTTACATCTACGCATTTGAACCACATTAAAGAGGAAAAAAGGGCCAAACTTCATCTTAAACAGACTAAACACTTCAGGTGGGAAAAGACTCTAAGTTGACTTTCTTTACGTGACCTGGTAAATATCCAGAGACTGCTTAAGCCCAGCACACACTTCTCAATTTCAAAAATCTTATATGACTTGAGCATCTTTATTCAAATGACACATATTCCCCAAAAAAAAAGCAGACTATCCGAGGAAACAAACTGTTTTATTTAAAACAGTCCAAACATCTCTGGTATGGAAGGGCCTTTAGAGGAGTTGAGTCTTACCCAGTTTGGTGCTGTTTCTAAATTCCTCTTCAAAACCTTAAACAAGATAAAGCTGTTGCAGAAAACGTATGTAGAAATGAGTCATTGAAAACCTTTTGATGGTGAACATGTACCATTATCGTATAGGTTTTAGTTTCCAATGAGCCTTCCATAGTTTGAACATGCATCAGATTATGTTTTATGTAATGCTTAATAACATCACATCTTGTTAGCTATGACCCCCTACTGCTGGCAAAAAGTGCTCTCTCATCTATAATAAACTCCATGGAAACAGCACTGCTTTGTTCACATGAGACTTTTCAATAATCAACAGGCCATATGTCTGCTGTTCTCTATAGCTAACTAAGGATACTGTCACACTCAGCTAACTCAGCTAATCCCCTCTTTGTTTCTCCTCTTTGATATACGGTGTCTTCCAGAAGTAGTCATACCCCATAATTTTTCATATTTTGTCACATTAAATCCACAAACGGCAATGTATTTTATAGATATTTTAAGTGATAGGCCATCACAAAGTTCATTATGGTACAGTAGATGGAAAATTAAACATGCTTATCAATTTTTTCCGACTAAAAGTCTTAGGAGTGTGCTTGTGCACGCACCATCGTCAAGCCTTACTAGTGCCAAGATGATGGCTTTGATGAATTTTGACTTTTACCTGCATCCACTTTATAAGAATATATTACTTCCCTGTACTCCCTGGGGAACTCTGGGGAATGCTGATGTATCAGATTAGTGGATGGAAGTCTAGATCGTTGAATGTCATATTTGCATAAACAACACTGACTTTTTGTCTTAGTACAATGCAAGATGGCAGCTAGAGAGACTTTGCAGCTGAGTAAAATGGCTAATGTAGAAGATAATTTATAATGAAATGACCAAACAAAATGCCATGACTGCCACATTTATACCCAGTGAAAGGACATCGGTGGCAGAGGAGAGGTTATATAAAGAGGAACATTCGTGCTTTGCATTATGAATGCCATGTCCTACTTTGTAAAACGGAGGAAAAGTTGATTTATTTGTTATGTATAACCTAGACCTTAAAAGACACTTTTTGAAATGTCTGGATTATGTGTCTTGAATTAGAATTTATGATCATGTTGTTCTGATAATACCTAATTTTAGGTTTAGAAAATGTCAAATTTAGTTGTTATTAAGAACATAAAATAAGTTTTTCTGTGCAACACTGTCGAAAAATGATCAGGTAAAATGTTAACTGATTTTAAGGTGTGATCTGATTTTGTCTATTTCTCTGTTGTTTTGCACCACACTGATATATACAGACCCATTCAATAAATTAGAATGTTATTGAAAAGTCCATTTATTTCAGGAGCTTTATCACCACATGAAACACATTCTGTAGATTAATTACATACAGATCTATGTTTAAAAGCCTTTAGTTCTGTTAATTATGATGATTGCTGCTTACAGTTAATGGAAATATGACTTTTAAAATTAGAATATTACATCAGACAAAAAAAACTCAAACATTTTTTTATACAGAAATGTAGCCTTAATGAAAGGATGTTTAATAACTGCTTAAAGGTTATCAATTTTCAAAAGGTACTTTTAATCTGACAAATGAGAGTCATCGGAATGCATATTCTAATTTATTGAATATTGAAATATTGAAATATTCTGCCCCGCCTTTCATGCACACAGGTTCTACTGTGTCCTGCTATAACTTAATTATGTGGCTCAGGTTCCTGAACCAACAGTGTGTATATAGCAATCTGTAAAAATCTGCTGCATTAGGATTTTCATCTAAAGTTAAAGGTTACTGGAGGAAACAATGAAGAGCAAAACAATACACTCAATTAAAGCTGGTGTTTACATAGCAGATATTAAACCAGCTAAACAATGTTCACAAGGAACCTCTATTTCTCTTATATAAACCAAATGTTTCCATGATTACAGAGCGTGGCTAACTTTAGCCTAGCATATACTGATGTCTGCAAATACTCTCAATACCAGTTTGACAAGTATTTATTACCACAGCTAAAAAGCTGCAAATTTACTTCATCACATTAGCTTTAATGTTGCTGGAAGCACATAAACTGAGCCGTGCTGCTCATCAGCAGCATTAGCGGCAACAGCTGTGCGTCATTCAGCTTCCAGTCTGTCCAATCAAAATTAAAACGTTCTTAGCGTGAGCCTTCAGTAGTTAGCTTAATTATTCGAACACCAGGTAAAGCTTTCAGTATACTTCAGGTTCTGTCAACACTTCTGGGAGAGAAGCCGAAGCTACACAGGTGACACAAAGCCTATAAGTTGCTTTACTTTTCCTGTGAGCTGCTAATACATCTCAGCTCGGGAGTGTTCTTATGTGTTGTGAAGGTAATGTTTTTTCCCATCTGGGAATGTATTAATGCCGACTTTCTGCTACACATAAGGTAAAAAGTAACACTATTTTTAGAACCTCCCTTTTTTTTTTTTTTTTTTTTTTTTTTTGCACAATTTGTGGTTTGTACCACAGACTACTTTTGGCTTGTTGAGCCTTACAAAAGGGCTGACTTTTTTTATTTTATTTTTTTTACTTTCTGGCTTGCTAGTTTTTAATTTCTATAGAAAATATTCCTTACATTCAAAATCATAATTTCGACTTTTAGTGACATAATTATGAGTATTAATCTCATAATTGTTGCTAAAAGTCGAAATCATGATTGATTGCATTATGAGATGCATAGTCATAATTCTGACTTTCAAAGCCAGAATTATGAGATAATATTTAATCTCAATATTATCACATACAATGTGTCAGTTTTTAGTTTCAAGTAGTGGAAAATGGCTTTCATACTTCACTGTCCCATGAATACAAAATTACATAAATTGACATGACAAGAAAAGTATTTAACTTTTTTTTTTTTTTTTTTGTACATGTTAAGGCTGTCAAAGTCAAGCTTGCGTAACTGTTCTGCTTCCTGCCATTTTGTGTGTGTGTGTGTGTGTGTGTGTGTGTGTATATATATATATATATATATATATATATATATATATATATATATATATATATATATATATATATATATAATTTTTTTTTTTTTTTAATTAAAATGTTCTACTGACCTGTGAAAATGTGATACCCTTGGACCTGATATCTTGTTGTACTGTTGATAATTAATATTAAAACATTGCATCTCTTCTTGAGTCTGCGTGATTGTTTGCAGCTTGTTATTTTCCCAACCATCGATGTTCCCCACTCAATGCATAGATAGCGGTCCCACATGTGTGTCATACAGAAGTCGCGCAACGTCCAACCCAGTAATATACATCAGCGTTCAGTGGCCTGAAGAAAGATTGATCCACGCCTGGAAACAACTGTGTCATCAGCATAAAAATCCAATTTTGCACATGAAGTGTTCAGACCAAGTTTAGTAGTATGAATAAGAAGATCTAAAAGAGAGCCCTGTGGGATCCCATTATGTACAGCAAAAAAAATCAGAAGAGGACATATCTACTGCAACGAATCCTACTCCTAAGTATACTAACTATGCTCAGAACCTCAGTTTTAGGAATCTAAGCCTTAAATATGTCTACTTAAAAAGACAGTCAACTGTGATGCTAAGTGTTGCTTTTTATCAAATGCAACTTATTTGTCATTTCATTGAGACTGTAGTTGAACTATATATATATATATATATATATAATTTTATTTTTTTTTAAATATTTTAGTGAGATTACATTGGAGTAAAAAACCTCCTTTACTTGATCCCTTTTATGCCACTTTTGGAATTGTAAACTTACAGACTATTTGAACAATCATAAATCAATGTTCTTCCTTTGTTGGTTTTAATGTTTTGCCCCATATATTATTGATCTAAGGGATCATAGCAGGATGATTTTCAAAGTATGCAGTGTGAACCTGAGTAATGTTGGGGACTTTGACATGAGTAAAATAGGTTGTGGTCAGAATGTGAGCCTGTGTCCATCCCTCTCTGTCTCAGCTTCTCTTCATCATTTGTGGGGGGGAAAAAAGGCGAAAATCTATTTCCTATGCTGTGATGAATAGTGCTACCTTTCTCATCAGTCTTCCTCGCTGTTGTTGCTTTTTCTCATTCTCTTTTTTTTCTTCCCTGTCTCGGTTCCTGAAGTAAAAGTCTGGAGGACTGGGAGGAGTCAATATTCGTCCGCCACAAAGAGCACAGCTACAGGTTGAGAGACAACGTCCATTTCCACATGTACATCAGCACTTCACCGTGTGGAGACGGGAGACTCAACTCACCATATGAAATTACAAGTGACTGTAAGATACCAAGCATTCACTCTTTCTTTCTTTCTTTCATTTATTTATTCCATCACAGTGTGAAAGATAAATGCATTTTCTCATCTACTTACTGAAAATTCATTCATTAACATAATTTTGTTTTAGTTTGTTTTACGATTTCAGAAGCATAATCTTGACTACAGTTTTCATTTTTTCTCACATATAACTGCAGCTGACTCCCCTAATATACTCCGCATGGAGAAATATTCAGGAAACCTGCACAGAGAGAAAGAGAGTGAGGACCTTACCATCATCAGAGAAGCCTTGGAAATATTGGGCATTAACCCTCATAAAGTTCTGCAGTGTGTTCACAGAGATTATGAAATTCCAGAGCACCTTTGACCAACTATTCTTAAAAATTTCAGAGCTGAAAGCTAGGGCTTAATTTTTAGCTGCTGTCGGATCATAGGAACAGCTACATAGCAAGAGAGGAAAATGAAGGCAGAAACAGTGTTTTAAGCCCAAAGAAATGTGAGGCTATTAAAAAATAAAGAGGGATTTTTTTTTATTTTTTTTTTTTTTACATACATTTAAGTAACATGTTTTGAGGGACACTGGTATAGTTTCTGAGTCACAGGTCTGACAACTAGTAAGTAAACCTAAAGTCCATCATTTCAGAGCAAATCTGTATCCATCAGGATACAGATAAAAGCAGCATGTAAATTAAAAATGATTGGACTTTAAACTGATGAACAATGAGCAGCATTCACCATTTCATCACTAACATTCTCTTCCTTTTATATATATTCTAGTATCAGTACTTTGGACCTTTACTGACGGTACTGGAACCTAAATAGGTCGCATTACTTTGCACACCCCCATGACGACACATGATATCATATATTATTAAAGACACGACAACAAAATGATTTGAGTAAACAGCATTTTGACCCAATTCAAAAAGTGACTATTTGAACAGACCTATTCCCTATTTTCCTTATTTTAAGTGCATAGCAGCAGACACCTTATGAGGAAGCATCGAAGCCACCTGCGGACCAAAATCGAGTCTGGTGAAGGGACGGTTCCATTGCGATGCCGAGGGCCCGTCCAGACATGGGATGGCATTCTTCAGGGTGAACAGCTCATTACGATGTCCTGCACGGACAAGATCACCAGGTTAGTGTTGTCACATGCTCAATCTGGGTTTAAATCTTTAGATTGGAAGTAGCATTGCCCTGATCTAACCCCCACGGATCCTAGTGAGGTCCAGCTCAAGGAATTTTACATGAGAATCCCCTACATCGGAATCCCTGACTAAACTTCATTCCATAGACTCATTGGAGGTCTGCTGTCTGTGATTTAATGTCAGATACAAATCCAGTGAGTTGTGCAGCTGCACTTTTTTTTAATTCACTTCTATTCTTTTGCTTTCAAAACTGTATTATAGTCTATGCATGTTACTTTGTTGATCTCGCAAATGTGGGATTTTCCTTTATCTTTCCTCTTGCCCCCCTTTTCAAGGATGCTAGCAATGTAAGAGAGACTGTATTGGCCGATGCAGCTTCTTGTCTGTGTCGTGTGACCTGCTGCGTGTGCTGTGCTCAGACAGCTCTTGGTGCAGATGTAAGTGCAGCTGGAACAGTACATTTTTAATGTTACCAAAGCTCGAAGCATAAGGTTTGTGCCTTTACAATGATAATATGTCGAGTCAAATTTCAACAAGTCTTTTCAAAGCAGAGTGTAAACAAGCTAATATTGGCGTAGCACTATAGCAAGCTGCTCTGCATCCAAACATCGTGGCAGGCAAGAGCAAGACGTGGCATTTAATGGAGACTGTAGCAGTTTGTGTTCAGTCAGATATGGTGGGACAAGGAGGACTCAGCCACAGTGCAAGTAACCCTGTCATATCGTTATGTGTTTTCATATCAGTGGCTTAGGAAGACACAATGCCAAAGGAAAAGAACACTCCAGGATCATTTTACTGCATGTTTAACATTGTAGCATACACAGTGATAACAAGCTATGCCAGGCTGCCGCACAGTTATTTGAACATTTCAAAAAAAAATTCTGCTCCATAAGCCCTGCAACTCACATGCCCTGTTTACAGCCAAATGCACCACTGCTCCAGAATCAGTGCAACTGTGAATTAGATATGTTAGCAATGGTCCGTTAATATTACTTATTAATTTCACTCTTCGCTGTCTGCCTTGAAGGAGATTCATACACCCCGGCATGCCACATGCTTGAAACTGAAAGTTAAAGTCAGGTTTGATCTACTCTCTGAGTAATTTAGCTGATAATTATGTGACCAGGAAAAGGCACTCATAGAGCACTAAAATTTCATTTCAGTTTGTCCCTAAATAAAAAATGACGTAACCTGTCCTGATGCGGCGGAACACGGTACAACCCACGGCCTTGACCCCTATACACATCTACTATTGATAAAGGTATGACAGGACTTGAAATACCACAAAATCCATATAACACATGTTTTTTATTACACCAGTAAACAGTGCAACTGCAGTCAAATGTTTACCCTGTAATTCTGATTAAATGTAATATTGTTTTTACTGCAATTAAAAGATAATGAGTTTTCTTGCACATACATGACATACAGTTTAACTCTTGACTCAGCTCGGTATAGGAGATAAAAAAGTTTTTTTGGAAAGACTTTTTCTGAGTTTTAAAGCTAGTTTTTGTTTTATATACATGCTTTTTTCATTTGACATCGGTGAGACTAAAGGGAAGTTTACTTGTAAATAAAACTGGTGATCTTAGCATGTATAATACTGCCCTGCTCACTTACATCCATTTTAACTTATTTACAAAAATCACAATCTAATTTCCCATTTGCGGTTATTACTTTTACTCACTGGGGAACCTTTTTTTTATCAGAAAAAGGAAGAAAGAAAACCCTCGGCATCCAATCACCCAAGAAATTTCTGGTGTGCTTAAGCAAAGAAAGATAAACTCAGTGGTGGAAAGGTTAACTTTATTAGAAGATTATCTTTTTCATGAAGAGCACCAGAATGAGGCATTTTAAAATGGCCGTTATAAAAGCCAAGCTGAGACTTGTCTGATATTTGCCTAATCCATTTCTCTGCTTATGTGTCCAGGAAGCATGCTAGTCAAGCTAGTGCTTGTATTGATTTCCCATATGTGTCTGAATTTAGTAATCCTATTCTAATGAATGAGTGCATTAATCATTGCTTTGCTGTCGTCTCTCAATCTGTAGCGTTGACTCTTTACTCACCATCATACAGGTCATACAAAGCCTGAACCACTATGTTCTAATGAGTAGTTCTCTCAGAAATAGTTTTTCATTGACGTTCTCATTTAACCAGTTCTTAAATATTTGCAATGATTCAGTAAAATTTGAAAAGAGACAAAAAGTACTTATTTATAGTTTAACTGGTGAAAAATGCAAGAGCATCAATGATTAATGTCCAAATGATTGAAGGAGAGGTGGTAAAGTGTTCCTGCACCTCCATTTTTACAGCATCATTATATTATGGCTAATCCACAGCAACTCACACATATGGAAAGATAACATTGACATGTACCTACTCTACTCAATCATTTCTGAGACTAGATTTTATATTTGATATGATAAGACACACAATTAGAGGTGTTAACTGGTTGATTAAGATACATTTAGAGATAGCTGAATGTATAGCTCATCTGTCTGAGTAGATATATTCATAACTGACCTTTGAAGTACCCCCAATAAGCCAAGCCATCTTTATTCAAAACAATACATTTACTGTTTGATCTAAGTAATATATATATATATATATATATATATATATATATATATATATATATATATATATATATATATATATATATATATATATATATATATATCCTAGTACTTGCTGAAATACAAAAAAAAAAAGACTATCCCACAGAATGATGCTGCCACCACCATGTGGGGATAGGGTGTCCAAGTTCACCACATATACTGACTTTCATGCAGGCCAGTAGGTTCAATTATGATGTCTTTTAATCAGGGCACCCTGTTCCACATGTTTGCTATGTGCCTTATGACCTTTGGTAAGCTGACAAGACTCCATGTTTTGGGGCTTTCTTGGCATCTCAGGCCTTATTAAGCAAGGGTTATTCTACTCACAACTTTAACAATTAGGTGATGTCTGAACTGGTTGCACTGGATTTCATTTAGGGGTATCATAGTGAATCAGGCTGAATAGAAATGTTTACCATAGCCACACACAGACTTTTATTTTATGAAAGAACCTGAAAATGATGTATCGAGTTTTTGCCTACTTTACAATTATACATTAATTGATGTTTTTTTGTTTTGTTTTTTTTACAAAAAAGTCCCAATGAAATACTCTGAAGTTTGTGGGTTGCATTGCCACAAAATGTGAAAAAGTTCATTGGGCTTAATTACTTTCTCAACACACTGTAATAGTGCATGTAGAAAACAACAAAGTTTGCACCCCCACTGGCAGAACTCCTGCACCCAGCCTGCGGTTGCATTTTCTGAATTGTCTGAAATCTTTTTCTAAGTTTCTCTGCCAAGACATGGCCTCTTCATGAGCTGAAACCATGAATTTAGCTTTGTAAGCATCTCACTGTGCCAACTGAGCCATACAGAACAACAGCTGAGCTGCAGCGGTGTGTGTGTGTGTGTGAGGAAGGACTGGTAGAACCAAGCAGAGAAACAGAGCAAAAGGATGCAGAAAACAGGTAGGAAGGGGGCGCGAGATGAACCTCTCTCCTGTGTAGCTGCTGTTAATTTGACCAATTTGATTCAGTTGGCCAGGGTTGCGGACGGTGTGATTAAATCTACCCAGGTCACCAACAAGGGTGAAAGCAATTACTTTACAAAAAATAGAGTGACGGGGGAGGTAGAGGGGACATCCTGCCTTTTATCCCTCCCACCACCCTTTACCCTCCTTCCCGCCAGGCGAAGGCAGCAGACGTGCTCTCTTTGCTCCAGAGCTTCCTTTTTTTTTTTTTTTTAATCGCTGTAAATGATCAGTGGCTGCCGTTAAAGTGAGTGGGTCACCGAGGGCCGGTTTATCAAGGTCAGGAGAGGAGGGCGGAACTGAGAGCAGCTTAGGGCCGCACACTCAGGCTCTCTGCTGCAATCTTGAAGTGATCCCCAGGATACTCTTTTTGTCCTCTGTCCCACTCATTGTGCAGCCTCCCATTACTTTTTTATTTCCTCACTCCCTTTACTTCCTGCACTTTATTATAGTTATTCCAGCATTGACCAGAGGGGAGATTAGGATCCTCGCTCTTATCATAAACATCCCCGATGACAGTTATGGTCGCCTCAGCTGATGATCATCGCTTTGTTTTCTTAAGCGGTGCCCAGCGAAGACGCTTTGCAAATATTTGATTTGAAGGTGACAGCTGGATTTAATTGAGGGGCCTAAATGGCTTTCATACAACGATGATGTTCTCAATTTCACTGCAGTTTTATGCAGATGAACACATTACTTTAATGGCTCGGCATTTACTGGAGGAGGGAGGAAAGGATGGATGCAGAGAGGGAAGGAAAAAGGTCTCTTTCCGAGCCAGATGGCTGTTTCTTCTTGCATGGGATTAGAAGATGTCTCAGATTCACAGTGTTGCATTTGGAGTGAATTAATATTTCAACCCAAACTTTTTTTCTGTTTTCTTTCTTCTGTTTTTTTTTTTTTTTTAGCATCATCGGAGCACTTAGGATGCATATGGTGGGTGCCTTTTGAACAAAGCGCCTCCTTTTCTGTTTGAGAGGGAAAGGCAGATCTTAGAGACAGATTGCAGGTAAAGCGGATGCAGACTTGCAGCCGCTTAGTGATTCCCAGAAAGCCGTTGATGTTAATTGACTGCTTGGAAAGCAAAAGTAGCTGTAATGAGTGATTATTAAGCCAGCAAGTGCTGAGGAGGATTGGGGGGGGCAAGCAGGCGCCATAATTGCATCCATGAAAAAGAGACATTGATTAACAAAAAGAAGAATGATGTAAAAATTAGCTGCATAATGTTGGGAGCTCAGGTAAGCAGCAGACCTCCTCTACCCCGATAAATGGCAGGAATGGTAATAAACATGGTAATTATCACCTTCCATCCTCAAATTAGCATCTGCTGGTTAAACAGAAGAGGGTTTCCACGGTAGGTGGCACATGACCAGCTGGCTGCAGCGGTATTTGTGTCATATGTGAGGCTTCCTAAACAAAACTGAAGGTGATTGGCCCTTGCACTGAGCAATCAACGGCAGCTCTCCTGCAGTGCATTAACCTCCGTGGCACTGATGAATGCACACACGGTAATGTGTTGTTCCATGTAATGAGTGCTGATGTACTGACCTTTGGCTGTGTTGTTTTTGGCGATGATGGTTTGTATCTGGGGGGAGAGGATGGGTGTGTGTGTGTGTGTGTGTGTGTGTGTGTGTGTGTGTGTGTGTGTGTGTGTTTGTGTGTGTGTGTGTGTGTGTGCTGCCAACCCAGTGGCTGTGATTCATCACGTCCCACATCAAGATAATGATCAAATTGTCTCTACCTGTCATCGAAGTTCTCACATCTGTCTCTCTCTGTCTGTCTTCTTCCACCATCCAATCCTGTCTCCTCTACTGACTATGCCTCATCTTGCTTTTCCCCTCTCATTTTTCCTCCTTCTCTCAGGTGGAACATTTTGGGCCTGCAGGGGGCGTTGCTGAGCCACTTTGTGGAGCCAGTGTACCTGCACAGCATAACCGTTGGAAGCCTGCGTCACACGGGCCATCTGGGCAGAGTTCTGAACCAGCGGCAGGAGCGCCTGGGCCCTCTGCCCGCTACATACAGACGCAGCCAGCCCCTGCTAAGTGGTACGGCTAATTATTATTTGACCTCTGTTTAAAATCTGCAAAGAAGTCAGCTACACTAGACACCAAAATATATGCCGAAAGTACGGAGAACTATTTCTGTACTCGTAAAATTCTCACATTTGACAATACAATGAAAATTTCATACTGGTACCATGTTGCCCATATCCTCGTAGATTTATTTACATTGTCTAGTTGTAAAAATTATTCTATTCAGAGGCATCTCAAAGCAAAGTGTATTTGGAAAAATTAGTTCCCACTTCCTGTGCTTTGTGATGCCTCAGTATCCTGTTTTCTATAAAACCTAACCTGGCCATTGCCTTGCTACACAATTCCATTTGATTCTCATCTCCTTTCAGTGCTCAGTCTGGGTTTTCTCTCAAAGAGCTCGATTTCTCCAGTTGAATTTTGACTGGGCCAATCAGGGAACAGAGGGAGGAGTTGTGAACGATGACGTCGATTTTCTGCACTGTTTTAGAGAATTGTAGTCTGCCTATGATTGTAGTTTGGGATTGGCTGCAGAGGAAGTGAAGCCACACTTCCAAATATTGAGCAATTAAAGTCGGAGCAAGAGAAATGTGTAAGACATTATATTGCTGGCAAACATGTCGTGGCCCTACTCCCCATGGGGTTGTTTACAGTGCACACAAATTCCAGTAAGCTTCATTGAGCTGGTGAATTACATACATCACTGCCAAATGTTAGTGATTGGGTAAAATCAGATCCAGTCATTTAAAGCTTCAACAGAGTCCACACCTCCACCAATCAATCGTTTCTCAATAGCTGAGGGTCCAGGCCCTCTGTATGAAGCAAAGCATAGAACAAGAAGCTGGTTTTTACCAGGTCATATAAAACCAGAAACAGTCTTTCTAATTTGCTTTTTAAAAACGCTAGGTCTGTAGTCTAAAAATGGCTAAAAACACCCATAACAGGAATCTATAGTTATTCTCTTTTGAACACTTTTATTTACATATTTTCAACATTTATGCCACCATGGTGTAGTGTTGACCTATAGGTCTCATTAGTGTAACAACACTGCTAAAAAATCTAAAAGAAGCCACTTTGTTGCTTCGATCGTCAAGCCTTGATGTTCTCAGGCCAAGCAGCTATTGGAACATGCTAATGTGTGAACTGGGCGGGGAGCGAGGGGGGCTGGGGCCTCAGAGCACCGCCAGACCTTTATAGAGTCTGCAATCATGTATCATTAGTTGCTTATCCAACAAAAACAAAGATGTTGCTTTGAAGCTTTTATGGAAATCCAGACTCTTTCTCGCAAGGATGCTAGCATGCAGAGATGAATCCGCCGTTGACTGGGTTAGCTAGGTGTTTGTCACCTGAATGCTGATTCAATTAACAAAATGGCTGTTTCTGTTTCTGCACGGTATAAAGATTGTTCCGTCTATTTATTACAAATATATTTTCCACACATGCCTCATTATGGCCTTTTTAATAAGAATTACATCTGGATTGAAAAACAAGTTTCTTGTTTCATTTTGTTAAAACAGTTGTGAATATTAACACATTAGTGTAACATAGTAATAGTAGTGAAACACAACCTTAATAATTCAGTACCTGTTCAGATCTACAATTTCTTAATAAACTAGCATCAACTTTCTGGTCTCAGCCTGAAGATTGTGACATGTATGCAATATGCTAAGAGATTCTTCATGAAAAGTGTGAATCATCTTCAAGCCAAGCGCACCACATAAGATCGTTTTTTACACCCAGCCCACAAACACTTCACAAACTTGTGTTCCACTGCTGCTCCACACTGACATTGTTCCAAGCCTGAAAAGCAACAGCTTAGATGTCGTCTGGCAAGTCAGCGTCCCAGGCTCCGCCGAGACCCGAGGCTTCTGTTTGTGGGAAAGATGAATGCTGGCAGACGATCTGAATGACACCCAACTTGTAGCGACAGCGTCAGCCATCACTTCAGATCTAGGCCAGTCGGAGAGGTGGTGTGGCAGACGAGCAGAGAGATGTAGGGCACGTTTGGTTTCTGGGGATCATTGATAAGAACAAAGGCAGTGAGAGTCACAAACAGGGAAGCACTTTAAATCATGTCAGAGATGCTGTATGGATATGAAATAAATCTAATATGTTCTACTGTACTCTGTCTGCAACTATACTTGTATCAGCCTTTGGTAGCATTCACTGAAGGGAATAAAACAGACATTTCTTGATCAATATATCGTGAATTTAAAGTCGTCCCACTGACGGGGAGTTTTTGCTCTTAGAAAGTACAAGCTGCGGTTTAAATGATCAGGAATGGCACATTTTGTTCATCTGTTGTGTATGTTTAAAAATATTTCTTGGAAGCTTCACTTTAAAGGAATGTTTGTTTGACTCTTAAAGGTATTTGTTTTTTACCATGCAATCCCAGACGGGGGCTGTAGAGTCCTTTACACAAGTGGTTTCCACATTCTTTTAGGTTCTGACCCCAAAGTAACATGGACGAGTAAATCAATTAAACAGGGGGGAGCAACAAAAATAACATAGACCAAATTATTGTTTTTATCCATTTCTAAATGTGCTAATAGCTTCAAAATTGGAAAAAACAATAAAAACTAATTAATACTAATAATAAATGAGATTTTTGAAAAACCGTTGTGGGGTTTTTTTTCTCATACAAGATTTTTATTAGCATCTTTGGGAAGTAGTGCTGTTTGGTTGGATCCTCTCCTGTTTGACATGTTTTAAAACGATTCTGTTCTCTGTGTGTCTGGAACTGTCAGATCTTCGCACCTCCTGTGCTTTGAGTGGCAAAAGCCTATTGAAGAGCACAAGGGTGAAGGAAGGGAAGGAGATGGACAGACAGCAGAGACAGCTGTACACCAAATCAATGTAATCAGACCTCTTATCAGTCAGCCATTCAATCTAAAGGAAGCCCCGGACAGGGAGAGAGGGGGTGGAGGGCACAGAAAAGAAGGAAAGACAGATGTTTGCTTGCATTCAGATGTCCACACACATCTCTCCCCACTCACCTTCCTCTACTCTCCTCCATCACCCTAACATTGACTCTGATGAGTTCCCCCCGCTTTATTTAAGAGCACATCCCCCAGAGGATGTTCCAAGAGATCGCTGGGGCTGCTCTTATCGCAAACAGCCAAAGCTCCACCTGAACCCTGAGGGCGAAACTCCAAACACATCGATAGACCAACCGGCTTGTCCTTGGCTGTTCAACAAACACAAACCAGGACTTTGGGTTTTTTTGGGATAAAGGGAACCAAAGAGGCAGCATTATTAATGATTATTCAGTTATTAATGTTTGATTCAGATTGTTGCAGCTGTTCTTGCTTTAGTACGTTTTTATACAAAACGGGCTTATTGGAAAACATCAGAAGACTTTTGAACTTTTTAGCTTTAGAAGGAAATGAAAACATTGCTTTAAATCAATTTCTCATTAAATTCTAATGTCATCTAAGTAGTGGCACAGGAGCGACATGGATTTTTGCTTTTTACTTTCATTAAAGAGCAAGTCTCAATCAAAGTCCGCTTTAAACAACAATCAATCAAAAATTCAAGATTCTGCTGCTCTGCGGTGATACCTGCTGGTTCCACGAAGGCGTGTAATGGCCCTTTAACTTTATCACCTTGAGGAAAATTCTTATTCCTAACCCTGATCTTAACATGCTCATTGAAAATGTACAGATTCTATCAAACTTGTTGCTTCACCCTCCTGGGAAACACATTTAGCTGCTACCTGTAGTAAAAAAAAAAAAATGTATCAAATATGAAGCTACATGCAAGGTGAAAAAAAAAAAATCCTATATGCAGATGCTCCCATTCGACTTCTTTCATTCTGCCAAGCATCCTCCCAGAGGAGACATTGATCAAGTCTTCATTGAAGAAAAAATCAAATTGGCTATTACAGAAACACAGGAGTCAAGGCCATTGAATGGATGAAATGAGCCATGAATGGAGCGAGAGGGAAGGCAAGAAGGCACGATGGATAGGAGGCTCTTTTGTTCAAAGAGGTGCATCTGCACAAGAGAGGAGAAAGATGGGTAATAAGAGACTCGGAGGATTGTTCCTGTGGCAGGTGATTCATCCAGCTCCGTGGAGCGGAGGAAAAAGAAGAGGTGCGACCGGTGAATGGAAGAGTGAGGATGGAGAAGACGAGCGTGGAAATGGGGGTAGATGATCTGCAGGCGTGTGCTGAGGCATTGTAGTTCCGGTTTTGTGTTATAACAAGCTGCCTGTCAGATGATGAGATCAGAGGCATTTGTTGCCAACCCGCTAAAGAAACTGCCTGCTAAGAAAGGTCCACCTTAACGCTGTGTGTTATAAGAAATAACTGGGTTGGAAATCAAACTGAAATCCTCGCTGTTGTTCCTTTGTAAAGACAGTACATGGATGGGCATAATGTGAATGGCCACAAGGCGCCATGCTTCTCATGTTGATGCTGCAAGGAAATGTGGGTGAGCATATTTCTGGTATTTTCTCTCTTTATTTGTTGCCATAGGAGATAGAAAAGAAGCAGTGAAGATGTTTTCCCGAACATCCAGATAGGTACATCTATTAATCACAGTCAAAACTAATATTCAGATCCTTTTTAGTGAAGAATATTCCCCGGAAGACGGGAACAGCTTGGGTCTGGGGGTCATTCTGGGGGTTGTGGCAGGACAACTGGGGTCAGGGGATCCCAGACTCTTCATCACCTGACAGAAAAAAACATTGGCAAATACCTGCAGCTACTTCTGTTAAAGGCTAAAGATAAGGGCTCACATATTAGCTTTATTATTAAGAATACTTTCCATTATGATTGTTTCAATTTTGTAAGGTCCAACAGCAAAATATGCTGCTTGCAATTATTTTCATAATAGTTTTATCCCTAAAGAGCATCTCAACTCCAAAAATGTCAGTCTAAAAGCCTTACATGTCAGTGTATTTATAAGGCACTTATAAAACAAGAGCTGCACCAAAGTGTTGTACAATAAAAACAGCAAAAACAAGCAGTAATAATAATAGTGAATCATAAAGAAAGTAATAAAATCCTCCCATAAAACATAATAGAAGTACAGATGAATGTGTAATAATAGTAGAGTTTTTGTTAGTTGCTAGTAGTTTCATATATATTTTGACTCTAGTTACCACACTACCACACTAACTTTGATTGATCTTGATTTCACTCATGACAGAACAACCAAATTATTTTGCATGAACCAGAAAAACGGACTGCATGATACAGTTGAAGGACCGGACCTCTGAGTTCCGGCGTTACAACAAGCTCAGCTAAAAGAAAGGAGGAACAAATCTCTGGAACATGACTCTGCCTGGTTTCCATCTCCTGGCGAGGCGACTGGTTTTGTTTCTCGTCGGGCCTGCAAGCCGCCATATGTCAACGCAGAGTTCTGTGTTTGCTTCGAGCTACTGAAAATGGACTGAATTTGCATATGAGTTTTAGAACTTTTCTACATTTTAGAAACTTTGCTTTCAGTTTTCCTTGGAAATAAAATGCAAACATGCCAATAATTAAAACCAGTGAATGTATTTCACATCTGTTGCTCCTGATCATGACTGGAACCATCTGTGATAAAACCTTTCTAAGACCTTCAGGCTGTTCAAGTGTGCGCTTTGCTTCCTAGACCTGCTCCTATGGAACACCTCGGCTGGCCTCTGGAGGAGTCGCTTGCCTTGATGAAAATTTGTTCCCCAGCACGCTGTCAGTTCTGTTTCTGCCACAGGCCCAGCACCTCTACCAACACCTGGGTTCCCAAAGCAGACAGCTCATTCTCTACCGGGAACCCAGTGAGACGCCCCCCCCCCTCCACTCAGTTCCTCTTCTCCTGGTTCCTGCCCGTGCTTTGCCGGAGAGGTTAATTATTTCAGAGAAACAGGCAGAGAACACGGTGATAGTCCAGCGTAGGTGTAGCAGTTGGTTTTTATGAATGGAGCAGATAATATTTACAGCAGGTACAGCATATCTGCAGCACCACGAGCTGCAGGAACACGAGAGCAGACAAGGTGTCTTACAAAGGCAGGAACGCATGGGGTACTTGATTGATTGCTCTCCTTCTTTTTCAACCTTTTCTCTCTCTCTGAGGGTGTATCAAAGCTCCATGGTAACAGCCACACAAGTTTAATGCTCAGGTCCACTTTCTGCAGCGCTGCAGAACTTAACATGAGCCGTTAGCCTCAGGCAGAGAGGGAAGCAAGGGTGGAGGAAGGTTAAACGAAACAACAAAGTGGAGGTGTGAGAGGCTGCAAAATTTCACTTAGAAGTTCCCACATTTTCTTCTGTGGATGTTTTCCCACGGTAGCTCCATGTATGGATCACATGTCCGGTTATGAAAGTCAAACCTTCCGATTAAAGTGTTTGTTTTCATCCCCGCAGGGCTGAGCAACGTGGAGTACCAGCAGCAGGGGAAGGCCACGTGCGTGAGCATCAACTGGACCGTGGGCGATCCGCAGCTGGAGGTGGTCAACACAGCGACGGGACGCCGATGGGATTCAGGGACGCCATCGCGCCTCTGCAAGCATGCCCTGTTCACCCGCTGGAACAGGCTGTACCGTAAGGTGAGGGCTCACCTCCATGGAGGTTTTAGTCTGATGAGGGTCAGACTAAAACTCCCACTGGGATCTGCTGTAGGGCTTCCACTCACTCACTCTGAGTTCTGTGGAACATTGAGAACTCAAGTTTTGGAGAAACTAGTGTAAAGTTGGGTCCACAGATACATTGAAGGTACAGTGCCTTGCAGGAGTATTTATACCTTTAAACTTTGTCCAATTTTTTAAAAAATTGTATCCAGAAACTTTTCTGCAAGTTCTCTACCAGTCCTTTCACACACAGCGGCGGCAGCGGCCCAGCTGCAGTCCTGTACGGCTCAGTCGGCACAGTGAGATGCTTACTAAGCTGGATCCGTGGTTCAGATCCTGAAGAGGCCACGTCTTGACAGAAAAGCAGACAACATTATGAAATGGATTTAGAGAATGCAGAATTCCTACCAGCGGCTGCTCATGTTTTCCTGTTTATAGATACGGTTTTACAGGGCTTTCTAACAGTATCCGTACTTCAGTGTACAGACCCATCCAATAAATTAGAATATCACTGAAAAATTCCCAAATCCAGTGATGAGGATTTTTCTGCTTCAAGATGAGGAAAACATGACATTTAAGATTAGAATATTACACGTTATATTGACCAATAAAAACATTTTAATAGAGAAATGTGGGCTTGATGAGAAGTATGTTTAAAACCATCTTAAAGGTTTTTCAAAAGGTTTAATCTGACAAGCAAGCCTGAATGGAACATCTGTTCTAATTTACTGAAGATATATTAATTACTGAATACTGACCCACCCACTCCCACCTCCACCAGACCCCCCCACCACTGGCAGGCCCTTTGGGATGTCTCTACCAGCTTTGAAATGGCTCGAACACAGTTAGACTGGATGAACCTCAATTTTTCAGTCTTGTCACTGGCTCTGGTTTAGATTTCGGTGTGGACTTTGACTGAGCCATTCTAACACATTGAATATGCTTTGATCTAAACCATTCTGTTGGCACTCCGTCTTTATGTGTGGAAACTTAACCTCCACCCAAGACTTGAGGCTTTTGAAGCACTTAACAGGGGGATTGCCCCTTATTTAGCACCATCCCTGTCCTCTCTGATGCTAAGCATCCCCACACCATGATGCTGCCATCGTCATATTTCACCATGCGAATGTTCTTCCGCTGTGTCTCCTACACGGTCAGTGGCAAACTGGCAAAAACATGACTGTGTTTGAACAATAATTCTTTCTTGCCTCTTTTCCATGAAGGGGACTTTTGTAGAGTGCAGAAAAATAGTTGTCCTGGCAACAGATTCTCTCACCTGAGCTGTGCTAAAGACGGCTAAATATAATGTTTTATTTGTAAGAAATATTGAAAAACATGCATCATTTTCCATCATCTTCACAATTAATCGGGGCTTTGTGGTACTCTATCACATAAAATCCCAATAAAATACATAGTTTGCAGTTGTGAAAAAGGTTTCAATACTTTGTCAAGGTGCTGTATCATAAAATCCCAGAGGGCTTTATTTTTTCGACTTTTGTAGAACAGGATAAGAACCAGAAATAGCAGCAGGCAAACACCACGACACAGACTAAACACCAGCATCGTCTCATTAATTCCATTGTTCACTGGCTTGATCGGATCTTAAGACATTTCTGCAATAAAGCCCCACCACTTTAAAAAGACTTCAACTGTTATAAAATTAGTTTGATATTATCTGATGACCTTTGAAAGATGTTAAGTGGTTGCTTCACCATTCCTGAACTTGCCCATGCAACAGGAGATTCTCAGTTTTTAGCCTGCGAGTAAGTAAGCCGTCCACTGCTGTCACAAATCTCATGCTTCGAGCCAGAAATCCAGAAACATTAACTACTGAGAAGCTTTCCAACAATCAAAAGCCACACGTGTGTATTAACATCCAAATCACAGGGCGCTCCGTGCGAAAGAAACGTGGAATTTCCTCTCTGCTGCAGATAAATTTGTCGTCTTGGCAACATCTGCCGTCTGTGCGGCTTATCAGAATCTGGCAGCTCGAATCTTCACCCGCCGCACTTTCATTTCCATTCTGAAACTTTATGTAACAGACACCGTCTGCGTCGGCAAATGGCGAGCCGTTAAAGCATAATGACTATGAAACCATAATTATTTGGAGGAGTACTCGAGGAGGCCCCCACCCTAAGTGCTCCCCGCGCGCCGCGCATACGGGGCCACGCAAGAGCAGTTGCACTAATCTCCAAAAGAAACTTTTGCTCTCCGCGCCTCCCTCTCCCCACTTGTCTCTCCGCCGATCTTCACTGCCCCCCTCCCTCCCGCGACAGTTTGAATGCACAAAAAGCACAGAGAATGTGCAATTGCTTGTGAAATTTAAATGGGGAGATTACACAGCTGTTGAAGCCCCCACCAACCCCCACATCCACCCCCTCCCGTAGCCACCCAAATGCATTTGTGCCGGCTCATTCGTTTTGTTTTGCTCGCCCTTCTTCTTCTCGCCCCCATGCCCCCCCCATCCCCACACCACCCTGACTAAACCTTCTGCACCTTTTTGCCCTGACTGTACAGAGCCTAGCAAACCATTACAACCACAAATGTTAATGTTTTTATTGAGATTTTTATGTAATTGACCAACATAAAGTAGCACCTTATGGAAAACAAAAAAACCCAACCCAAACCTTATTCTTCAACTTCAAGTAATAGTCTGAAAAGGGGGAATACATGCATTTGTATTCCCTTTAATCGATTCTTTCTACAACCACCTTTCACTGCAGTCAACTAGATACAGGTCTGGACTTTGACTGGGCCATTCCAACACTCTAAACCAATCAGGGTTGTTGTTCTGCTAAAAACTCAACGACCCCAACCATCCAACCAGTCTCCTGTGCTTTGCAGCCTTTGACAGCTTCTCCTCCAGGATTTCCTTGCATTTAGCGCCAACCAACTTCCCATTGACTCAGCTTTTCTGTTACCGTTCAACAAAAGCATTTCACAATGTTTCAAGCCTGCGATGATGTGTTCAGGGTGAAGTCCAGTGTTAGTTTTCCTCCAGACATTGTGTTGTGCATGTAAACGGTTTTAGTTTGCTCTCATCTGGTCATCTTCTACATGTTTGCTGTGTTTGTGGAACAAAATGGAACTTCTTATGAACTTCCTCCAGTCACTTTACCAAACAGGCTGGATCTGTGGAGTCCACCTCTAATATCTATTGACAGATTCTCTCTCCCACCTGAGCTTCAGGCACATGAGATAACTTTATAGCACAATGAAGTTACTAAGTTACCTTCAGTTGTTATGAAAATGCTGTATATATCAATTATAACTTGAAAGAAAACTGACTTTGCATCATAGCTATCTCTGATACCTTGAAACTGGCCTCTGTTTCTTTAAGAACCTCCTACCCTTTCCAACACTCCCCCTTCAGCACATCATCACGTCACTCCTTCTCCATGATACCGTTTACAACCGTTTTTATGTGCTCAGCAGTTGCGCAGTTCCACCAGGTCTTTGCTAATTGCTGCTGCCTCTAGTCTGGAGGAGCTGTGTGGGAGAGGGGGTGCGCTGTTGGGGTGGGAGCTCAGCTGGGGACTGAGGGTCCAAGGCAGAGGTTTGGGTAAATAGTCGCTGCAGCAGCAGGCGGTAAGGCACTTCCACTGTCTTTACACTTTCGTCTGACTCCAATGTGCTTTTTTTGTCTGTTTTCTTTTTCAGCTGGGGGTCCACGTCTCCAGCTCAGCAACGGACCGCCAGCCTATGTAACAGCGAGGCCAAGATGGCGGCAACGTCCTTACCAGATAGCAAAGCAAGCAGTGGTTCAAGTCTCTGCAGGAGACGGGCCTGGGTACCTGGGTGAAGAAGCCACCGGAGCAGGAGCAGTTCCTGCTATCCGTCTGAGCGACACTGGGTGTGTGTGTGCGCATGTGTGTGTGACCTTTATTTTTTTAGAGTAAGATGACACCTCTCACAGCTTCATACCAGGAGAGTACCCTCCAAACTGGACCCAATTGGACCCTGTATGTGTCCGTGGTTCATTCTGTTTTGTGTCGCTCTTTCATCCCTGTCAGTGAAAACCGCTAGCGGGAAGGTCACACAGAAAGAAAACGAGAGTTGAAAAGCTGGACTTTTTTCTCTGACGTCTCTGACACAAACACACAGGTTTCGGCAAACACCCATCTAAATGAACCCATTCCCTTCTGTGGCTGTCAAGGAAAAGGGTGGTTGGGGTAACCTTGAGCAGAATGAAAGGCAGCCGCTATCTTGTCATCAGCTATTTCCGGGCCCTGAGGCTCCCGCTGAGGAGCGGAAAGCCCACAGGGGAGAGAGAGCGAGGACAGACAGAGAGAAAGGGAAAGGGGGGAAAAAAAAGAGGGTCCACGTCCAATTACCGGCCCTGTCAGGGTGACGTGTGATGGAGACGGAGGAAGGGAGTGAGGAAAGAGAAGGACAGGGTGTTTCACCTTCTCCTCTTTTATTACTGCCTCCATCCTCCTTCTCTTAATTCACCCTTTTAACTCTCCTGTGCCCTCTTCTCCCTCGAGGGGGAGCTAAACATGACACGAGGACAGGTTAATGCACCCTTCAAGAAGGCGAGATGTATAAATGACATCATTACCCCCCCCCCCCCTGACTAAGTTACAAGAACAGAGGAGAAAATGGGGAGCTGCTTATTTCTTCTTTCTATTTTTTGACCTGCAGGTTTCTCCGTTCTTTCTTTTTTGTGTGATTTCCTTGGTCTTGGACACAAGCTCAGTAGCAACATTCATTTTCTCACATTTAATACCTCAGTCTGATAACCCTAGTGTCAAAGTTGTTTTTTCCCTGCTTTCACCTCCCATCCACCGTCAGATCTGAGGTCTGACTTAAACACCCGTTAAAACAAACAGAACGTCACCATCAACCCATGTAAATTAGCACCTTAATGCATTCCGTCTTTGCATATTTTATCTGTGTATCACTGTGATTGTCTTTATATTCATTATGATCATGACTGTACTGTTCTGTCAGCGCCGTGTTCTCTAGAAATAATTCAGCCGAAGCACTCAGACCGCCGGCAGCAGCAGCAGGAGAATCGGCCCGATCCAAGCAGTGAGAGTGACATCTGGTGGTTTCTCTGTTTAATGTCCTGCAGCTGTTGAGACCTGCTGGCTTCACTCCCGGGTCAGTTTAACTGCAGCCGGTTGTGGGGAGATGAGCTGACAAGCAGGCGGGATCTTTACACTAAAACCGACCTATTTCGAGAAATGGTCACTGGGTTTTGGCTCATTTAGTATTATTATTATTATTATTATTATTATTATTATTATTATTATTATTATTATTATATTGAGTGAGATATGTTTTTATATCATTAATAACAACATTATTAACAAGACTTAATCTGCTTGGGCTGGATCTGAATGGGTGTGGCAGCGATCAGATTATGATATTAATATAAAGTTGCTTGGACAGTAAAATCTGTATGCTCTTACACTGTCATAAATTGTGACAAAGCTCCAAATTTATGAATAACGCGTCACATACATTGCATATTGTCAAAGTGCTTCCGTCCTTAGAACTTTTTGAGATTTTATATAACAACCACAAACAATTTTCTGATGCAGCAACACAAAATTGTGAAGCAGAAGCCAAGCAATGCAACGTTTTTAATCTTTTTACAGATAAAAAAAAATGTGGAAAACGTGGCATGCATTTGTATTCAACCCCTTTTTATTCTGATTCCCCGAAATCCAAAGCTCAGGTGTGAGAATCAGTTGACACGACTGTTAGTCACGCACTCCACTAATCTGGCTTTTATGGAAGAATAGCAAGGAGGAAGCCATGAGAAATCTCTTTTAAAGTTTGCCATACGCCATGAAGGAAACACAGGAAACATGTGGAAGAAAACATTGTGGCTTGCATTTCTAACAGTAGTTAGCCTGATGCACAGCAGTTAGCACTCCCTCTGGTTCTCTGGACTTGAAAGCTGAAACTCTGTTTCTGTCCAGCATATTGTTACAGTCTTCTTTGACTTTTTTAGAGATGACCATAAAGTCGTCTTCAGCCCCAATAAAAGCGATGAAGACCTCACAAATCTATGACGTTATTATGGTGTATGTCTGCAAACCTTCCTGGGATTTAAAAGTTGCTGAAACTGGCCTACACTGGACCTGAAGTTCAGGACCAAGCTCTGATTACAGATGGAGACGCAGAACCAGCTGGAGAAAGATTCAGCTAAGAGCAAAAAGAAGGGCGTAATTATCTGCAGCCACTACTTTACATTAATTCAGACCCCAAAAAACCCTCTGCTGGGTAACAGATTCCATGTAAAGTCCGTCTGTTTGTCAGATCAGTATGAAGGTAGGACACGAATCTTGGTTTTTAGGCAAATGTGACATCATTCATAACTATTTCACATCCCAATGTTAGCCTAATGTTAGCGATCACAGAGTTTTACAAATTTATTTTTGAGATAAACCATAAGGTATGTCTGAATTCTGTTTCTGAGTGTATATATGTAAAAACAAATGTACAAATGATGTTGACGAAGATGTGAAAGAAATCTAAAAATGTTCAACTATGATGTAAATTGAGGTATAAGAGGAACTGCTGCTAAGGTCTGTAAATTGCACTTCAGTAACATAAAAAGTGAATGTTTGTACTGTATATGTGAATAAAACCACTAAATCTTGTTAATTTTACTTTTGCCTCGTCTGTTTCTTTTTTATAGTATCCTTCTCCAATGTTGGTCTATTTCTACTTTGTCATGATCGCCTGTCAGTGCGATAATGTGCTGACCCTGGAGAGCAGCCGCACATTATTAAAGAGGCCTCCCACACTGCTGCGTCTCCCCAGGGAAATCCACGGGGAAATGGTTATCTCGGTTAGGCTCATGGCAGGTGTCGCACAGACCAGCAGCCAAATTAGGCCGGAGGATGAAAGAGCTAGGTAGCTGTCCCTCGTCCCACCTTTCCCCACCCCCCCACAGCCACGGTCAGCTCTGTGCTCCACAATAAACTCCATAATTGACAATTTGATCCAGCGGCCACACAGCTCTAATCTAATGGACGGGGGCAGAGAGGAGCTCCATGCTTCATTCTGTCTCCACGTTAAAAGCTGCCAGTCAGTGAAAATAAGAGACATAAAAGCATAAGATGCCACGACGCCGACATGTGCTGCAAGGTTCCGCCATTATTCTGCACTGACGTGGACGAAGTTTTAAGTTTCTCTGTCTTTTTACCTTTACCCAGTTCCACTACAAAAGAAAAACTCTCGGGGAATTCAAATTTCTATTTAAATACAATATAAAGCTTTTGTGTAGGTGCTCCCAGTTGTATGTAAGATCTCTTCCATTTTTTTTTAATGCAGTTAAAATGTAAAATAGCTTGTCTTATACAGAGTTCTAACAGTGTGCTCTGTCTGTAATCAGAAGGCAGAATTTTTAACTTCCAGATTGGGAAAAAATCAAATGAAACAAATCAAACACCATCCTTGAAATCAGAATTTCGACTTGGGATGTCGAAGGCTGCTCGACAAAATTCAGAGAATAAGACAAGCAGTGTGTGGCTCCACCTCTTACAACCTTGGGATGTCTCCTATGTATCCAAAATCATTGCAGCATCTAAATAAGTTTAATGGCGTAAACATAAACTGAAATCCACAGGATGCTGCATTGAGTTGTTGTCCACCACATTTTAAAAAGCTGTTTTTAACTGTGCTGCCCATGAAATAGGCACGTCAAAAAAAAAAAAAAAAAAAATTAAATATTCCATTAAAGTGCTATATTTCTTCCCAGTCATCTCTGAAAATGAAACTCACATATTATAAGGAAATATCACACATAGAGTGATATAATCCAAGCCTTTGGTTCTTGTAATTTTGATGATTATGGCTTACAGATAATGAAAGCCCAAAATTCAGTGTCTCAAAAAAATTAAAACACTGTGAAAAAGGTCATTAATGGAAACTCATGGTGTTACACCCTAATCAGCTAATTAACTCTAAACACCTGCAAAGGTTTCCTGAGCCTTTAAACGGTCTCACTCTGGGTCAGTCAGCCAGTTACACAATCATGGGGACAACTGCTGACTTGACAGATGTCCAGAAGGTGGTCATCAACACCCTTCACATGGAGGGGAAGCCATAAAAGGTCATTGCTGAAGAAGCTGGTTGTTTACAGAGTTCTGTATCAAACAACCCTGACCTTTAACCCCATAGAAAATCTATGGGCTGTTGACAAGAGGGAGATGAGAAACACCAGACCCAACAAGGCAGATGACCTGAAGCCAGTTGTCAAAGCAACCTGGGCTTCCATCATATGCTGCGGCGCATTGATGCAGTAATTTATACACTCAACCAAGTATTGAGTGCATAGAAAGGTACATACTTTACAGAAGCATCACTTTTGTGCTTAAAACGTCCATTTTTGATTGGTGAAATGTGACATTCTAATCTTCTGAGACACTGAATTTTGGGTTTTCTTTACCTGTAAGTCATAATAATTAAAACTACAAAAAATAAAAGCTTGAAATATTTCACTCTATATGTAATAAATCACTATAAAATTACAGTTTCACTTTCTGAGATGACTGGCAAGAAAAATTGCACTTTTAGGCAAAATTCAGTTTTTGGAATGTACCTGCATTACAGAAAGCGAATAAATATTTCACGACGATCAGGTCATTTTTCCAAAGCTCTGAAAACTCCAGTGATGAAACCTCTTTAATAAAATGAAAGATGGAATCATCAATAGTAAGTCATATAAAACTATCTTTAGTGCTTTCCAGTCAGAACAACACCAAAGCACTGATACTAAACTGGTAAAAATTGTGTCTGATACTGTGCTACACTTGTTCCGATCTTATTTGACAGACGGGGATTGCTTTGTTACATTTGGTAATTCTAAATCTGATTAAGCAAAACTGGATTATGGGGTTCCTCAAGGGTCAATTGTCAGGCCACTTTTATTTAACATCTATATGATCCTTCTTGCCCAGATAAGAGTAATACAACATCTTGTTCGATATGTATGCTGATAACACACAGCTATATATCGCTGTGTTTGCGACACTCACTGAGTCAGTGTGTCTATGCTATGGATCAGTAGATGGGTTTAGAATTTCCTCCCACTGAAAGCAGATAAGACAGAAATCCTTGTTTTTGTTCCAAATAATGCAAGAACGAAGATCAGTGCTCAGCTGGAGTCAGTAGGACTAAAGACTACAAAACAAGAAAGCTTGATGTCGTTTTCGTCTCGGATCTAAATTTTAACAACCACAAAAACTGTTACTAGGTCAGCTAACTATATTCATTAAAACATTGCCATAACAAAACGTTTCTAGTCAAAACAGGAAACCTGGTTCGGGCCTTTATTTTCTGTACATTAGATTACTGCAACAGTGTATTTAAAGGTTTCTGTAAGAAAAAAAAAAAAAAAAAATCAATCAGGCAGATTCAGCTCATCCAACATGTTCCTGTTTGAGTCCTAACACCAGGAAAATAGATCATATCACATCAGTTCCTAAATCACTGCACTGGCTCCCTGTTTGTTACAGAATAGATGTTAAAATTCTACTATTGGTCTATGAAGCACTAAATGGTCTTGGGCTGAAATCCATCTCTATGTTGCTTGTCAGCAACGAACCCTGCAGATCCCCCAGGTCCTCTGAAGCCTGCCTATTCAGTGTTCTTAGAAGAAAACAAGGTGAGGCAGCAATTAGTTTCTCTGCTCCTCAGCTCCGGAACAAACTCCCTGAAAACCTGAGATTTTCAGAAAGGGGGTTTCTCTAATTCAGAACTGAAAAAAAAAAAAAAAAAAAAAAAAACATTGTTCAGAGCAGCTTTTAATGAACCGTTTATCTGTTACAAGCCTGTGACTGAACACTAGATTTGAATGGACTATACAGTAACTTTCATTAAGCTTTCATCTGAAGTCTGATTTAAATTTGTCAATAGCGATATGTTACTAATTGGTTCTCTCTTAATCAAACTCTTCAAAGTCTTTGCCATTTTCTTGTGTTACTTTTGAATTTCTTTCTCTAATTTAGGAAGCAGGAATTCTCCTCAATGTTTATCATCAAAAAGCTTTGACAGGTACGTAAATTATTAGCATTTCTGCATCCACAGTCACTAAGCTGTGAACCATTATGTCAAATGTCAAGCATTTCTCTGTCATCAGAGGGGTAAAAAGCTAAATCTAACAAACAGGATTCAATCAAGTACTAAAAGTTCAGCAAATACTGGTACAATTAACATTTATTAGAAATACTCAAATTATCTAACACCACCATAGTGTTTGGTAGGAAAAAAATCTAAATCCCTTGGAAATGGGCCTAGCAACTGATGAGCACGGTGGTGGTGGGCTAGTGATACGGGTTTGTTTTGGGGCCAAGACTGCTTGTAGTAATTGCATTGTGGTATTCAAAAAGTCAAAAGTGAGACTATGAATTTGTCAGCTGATGGTTTTCTAAAAGTGGGTTCTGGATTCTTGATTCTTTTCCACCAGTCAAGGCTGGAAAAGAATCAAGGTGTTACAATGGCTCAGTCCAAGTCCACACCTCAGACTGAATCAAGAGCTGCGACCCAAATGATCCATTAGGTCTCAAAATTTGCCCACACCCATAAAAACACAGTGATCTCCAAGTTATTGCTTCTAAAGGTGGTTCTAGAAGTTAGGGGAGATCTATTCACTATTTTGATTTACTCGAACTGAAAGAGAGTTAGGCATACTTTGTTCATAAAGATTCTTTCTCATTAAGAGCAGACATCTGTAGTTAAAGGTTTGCAGATTAATAAAATGTAATTTTCTGAGACTCGAGCCTCATTGAACTGAATCAAGAAAGTGTGGGATGAATAAGATGAGACAGACGCGACAGTAGAAAAGGAAATCACATCTTTTTATTGGAAAGTGTCAGAGAGCACAAAGCCATCACAATAAAGTATGCAAAGTAGATCGCATAATGAAGTTAGAGGTGAATATAAATTCACTACAGTGAGCCAAAGGCTGATCCACTTTATAAATGTATATTTTACTCCTGCAGTCTGGCACACTGTAATTTAATGTATCAATCTGAAAATCTGATTTCCTCCAGGTTGGTATTCAGAAGCGGTGCGTGCTCTGGACTTCCCGTTCCACCTGCAGAGTAATGGGACACCGATACCACCGGGCATGTCCCCCTCCCCCCCCAGAATGAAACTGACAAAGCAGACCTATCTGCACCAAGCTGTGAAGCACAATTACTTATTAAACATGTGGACGAGCGGCCCGATCCGCCATCGGATGGAAGTCATACGCCGTCTTCAATGCAGTAGTAAGGCATTTTAATTAAATTCCAACATTTTCAGGTTCATGCTACTTTACAATGCATCCTGGTTCTTATCGTTAGAGGAAACAGCAGTGATGTGTGCGTTCGGAACACACGTTGTCTACACAGTACCAGTCACATATACAGGCAGTTTTATGGAGTTTACAGCACTGGAATAAATTAAACATCTGAAGGAGGTCATAAACGACAGCATGACTTCAGTTCAGGACATTGCACATGAAACAGCATTTTTCAGGAATCCGGTCGAGCACGGCACCCGATGATCCGAATTCGGTGTCTTTAAAAGACACAGTCACCTGCTTAAAAAAAAATAATAATAAACTCTATGAACGAGTAACATCGAAAAGCTGAGTATTGCTTCCATTTTTTTTTTTTTTTTTTTTTTTTTAAAGAAAGACAAAAAAGGTGCAACACAGTACAAATCTAAGTGTAACTGCAGAGGGGGACACCGACGCGCACACACACTAACGATAACCACATCAGTTCACTTTGTTTGGGATCACGACTCACAGCAACACAGGGCTCAGAGGTGGCAAGAGACGACCAAGTCCAGCTGCAGTCCGAGGTTTACGTACAGCCATCATGATGGGCATTATCGGCATGAATGCGTTCGTTTCAATAATGCTTTTGAGCTGTTGATCCAACGTCCAACTTGGGTGAATCTTTAAAATAAACGAGTGCAGAAGTTTGAATTTACTGTATTATTTCTCTGCGCATGAAACACATTCGGAGCAAAATATTGGGTTAAATGTCCCAAAGGAAGCTGCACCTCAACTACCTGCTTTTGTAGCCGTCAATAATATTCTGGCATAACTCTGGCTGGAGGCATGGCCGCTGTTCTTAGTGGAAACGACGGGGCTGATTTTAACTGGCTGGTTTCTTGGCATCGGCCTGGCTGTTTTCATCGTTAATATGTGCTCAGGGTCACTGTGAGAGCTTAATCCCAGCCCCTTCTATCCAGTCTACAAAGCAGTTTCAATGGGCTTGGGATCATTGTCCTGTTGGAAAACCCAGCTGGGTCCACGTCTGGACCATGCCACTGTTCACTGGAGGTGAAGTCGGACAACTCATTATTCTATCCACTTTGTGGAATGTGCTGGTGCCACTGGGAGTGAAAACATCCCATCAGCATGATGCTGCTACCACCATGCCTGACTGCTGGTGCAGTTTTGTTAAGGGTTTTAAAACCCTTGAGTTCTCTGAATAATAATAATAATAATAATAATAATAATAATAATTCGATCTTTGACTCATCTGAAAGTATTTGGGCTTTTTTCATGGTCAGCACCCTCTTAACAGATACAAATATTAAACTCCCTTCACTGTGGACAGTGGTGCTGGGGTTCCAGCATTATCAAGTGCAAAGGGCATGGGCCTTAGAGGGTCTTTGGTTGGTCTTCAGGATTCTGACAGATTTTCTTTCATGGTGAAGATCTGGCAATATCGCCAAGATGACCAGTCAAACACCAAGCCCGAACTGAAAACACTAAGCAAATTCAAGCCAGAACTCCCAATTCTTGTTTTTCAAAACCCTTCATCCCAGCCTGAAAAACCAGAACAGCTACTGCATGATGACCGTATGCAAACGTCTCACCTGCACTGTAAAGCTCACCAACACACAAAGGAGAGTGTGAACACCTAAAGCAGCAATATGTTGGGTTTTCTAACAACACAGAGAGCTGGAGGATTTGTGGACTGTTTAAATGCAGTCGTTTCCCATTATTGCTTAACTTTTCAACAATTCTTTATCCTGGCAGAATAAATCCCCATCTATATATTAAAAATCTCCTATGTAAACACAGAACAAGGCAAGTAACAGAATGTTTGACAAAATAAAAGTGTGAGACCTGGAAACATGAAGGCTAACTGTGAACTGAAAGCGTCAAACAGAGGAGACAGGGACACAGATCTAAGTCTGTGGAGCTGAAGCTGTTTTAAGACGGATTGATGCACACGTGACGTGGCAGACGTATATCGTGATATGTTTGGTTCTGTGACAGGAAAAACTCCAGGTACGACCTGAAGGATAAAAACATCTCAAAGTTATGCCGTATTTAACAAACTCCACCTCCCAACAAGGTGGCTAAGACACTGAATCTGTCACTTACTCAGGCCACAACATCATATATACATATTCTACAAACTGTTCTCCTACTGCTTTTTAAGCAGCGTTTGCAAACCACGGTTGTCTTGCATGCAGGAGAAACTATTTGGCAACAACTAAACAACAGTAATGTGAGCAGCAGCCTGCACACATGGAACCCAACACAGAAATGGCACAAATCACAGTCCATGCTAAATAAAAGGGGTCCAGATGAGAAGGTCAGATCTACGGCCTCACACACACACACACACACACACACACACAGGCTACAGTAACGACACATTTAACACCCTCTGAATATCGCTTGAAATGTTTGCCTGGTGTGTGTGAGGGCGCGGGGTCGCACACATGGATGGGTTCTGATCGCCCCAATCACTTCTCCTGCAGCAGGGCGGGGATGTTGATGTTCCAGCCGATGGCCTGCCGGTCGAAGCCGCAGGTGAACAGGTTGCACGCTTGGTTCTCCTCGTTCCACGCCGTGCAGCACACCATTCGCCTGTGACCCTGCATGCAGACATTTATGGTTTAAAAAAAAAAAAAAAAAAAAAAAAAAAAAAAAAAAAAATCAAACGAGATGCTGGTCTTTCCGGTCCGCTTTCTTCTCTCCCTACCATCCGGTTGCTGCGTGGAAGTCTGGCGAGCCTCACTCCGCTCATATCGAACAGGCGGACTTGTCGATTGTCGTGCGGCAGAGCGATGATCCTCTGGTTGGCTGAGACGCTTATCCTGAAACATCACAGAAGCGGATTTAGTTTGTTGCAAGACTGGAGGGAAGAAAAAAAAAAAAAAAGTCCAACAGTTTCTCAGTTTCTAAATGATAGCATAAAAAACTGAGACAGAAAAAGCCCCCCCCAACTATTTAACAGCAGGTTGGAATGTCAAAAGCATCCAACGGTTGTCATGGAGACTTGGTGACAGCAGATCTCTCTGATGATGAGACCAGCAGTTATAAAAGAAATGGACCTCTGTGTCAAATTCTATTTATACCCCAGGGACAGAGAGGCCAGAGACTACTAACAAAAAAACTAACTTTTCACCTTTCCATGCTCAACAATAAACTACACATGGAATATTTTAATGAAAGAAACTAATTGGTGCTTTTTTAGAAAATGCATCTGCAAGATAAAATAAAGGGTCTCACACTTTTGGCTTATGAAGAGAAAGGCACATCATTTCTGAAAGTTTTGCCTGAACTGTTGCAGGATATTCTCAGCAAAAGAAAATTCCAAAATGCTTGCTTGATCTTAACTGCCTGCGCCTGTCAGTCAAATTTGCACTATTGCGTATATCCATAAAGTCATTCCGAGGGCCACAAATTCCCTTCCGGCCACGTTTGGACTCTTATTCACCCCTGTATTAGTGGAACCAACCGCTTATTTTGTTTTAAAAAATAAAAGTATCTTAACAATAATTCCCCCCGAACAAATGTATTTGATATTAAAAGTCTGGATTATTCTCATTTTATTCAGGGTTACTGTAATAAAAGATTTATTTGAAGTCTTCATGGTAATCTTTACCAGATACCAATTTCTCTGTGCACAGAACAGTTATATTTAATAAACTAGAATATGTGTTCATTTGTCAGATTAAAAGTATCTTTTGAAAACTGACACCTTTTAAGCAGGTATTAAACACACTTTTCATTAAGGCTACATTTCTCATTTCTTTTTAATTGATCTGATGCAATGTTCTAATTTTAAATGTTTTCACTAACTGTAAAATCCACCGATCCACTTATTTAATACAAGAAAAACATTTCAGTCATGCTTCAACACGACATTTTTTTAATCAGCATTGTCACCCACCTGTTGACAGCTGAGTCGGTGCGGATGGTCGTTATTGGCGACCTCATGTTCTTCAGATCCCACACCTTCACCGTGCGGTCGTCGCTTCCCGAGACGACGTTGTCCCCGACCGTGAAGACAGCAGATGTCACCGTGCTGCAGAGCAGAACAGCGCGGGACATTTACACGTGAACGGATGGAACGAAGCGATTTTCTAATAGAAAATCAAGATCAAGTCACAGCTGCCATACTAGAAGTACATGCTTTCTTCTCTTCTCTGCCTTGAAGAGTAGCTAACAGACAGGTCACATCACTTCCTGTTTTCACCGCAGGAAAACAGGAAGTGATGGATTGCTGACTACAAATTTATTTAACACCTAATCTACTTTAAAAAAAAAAAAAAAAAGAGCAAAGAATAAATTACAAACACGCTAGGATGAGAGGTGGAGTACATTGGTTTAATATGGAATTTTCATGGTTGGAGTCGGGGATAAAATCCTTGCCCATTGTGATCTTTGGAAGAGATGGTTTTATCTTCCTCTCTCTCTCTCTGCTCTTTGGTCATGCTCTGCATCCATGAAGTCTCCTTTTAAACTCCAATAAGATGTGGGGTTGTAGTTCAGATATTATTTCAGCTTTTGGGATGCTAATCAGCTACTTCCAGTTGGAAAAACAATACCTTGTTGCCACGGTTACACATCATGACAACTGTCCACAGTAAAAAAAAAAAAAAAAAATGAGAGCAGTGATGCGGCTGAACAGCATCCAAAACCAGAAGGAACAAATGTGCAAACTTGCAACGCCTCAACCTGAAAAATTATAAACAAAAGTCTAAAACAAAAAGAACAAATCAGAACGTCGCTGCTGCTCCGACATGCTGCCATCATGAGTGGAACAATTCTACAAATGTCAAATTCAGCCTGAAGTTGTTCCTACCGACGCATCGTGTCCACAGCCATGTTAGACACAGAGGAAGCAGGGATCTTCTCTACATGTACTCCATCCTCCCCTGGCAGCAGAGCACTGCCCCACGTCACCCTCTTATTCTATACACTCGTCATTTCTCCCCACTCTATTACCGTCAGTCACTTTCCCCCTTTTGTTCCTGTCCATTCATGGAGCGAAGCTTACAAAAAACGAGGGGATTAATTATAGAAAATGGTATTCCATCACACACTCTCCTCTCTTTTCAGCTTCTACATCTAGTCTGTCCTGCTTAAATGAACCACCCCTTTAATTCAAATTGACATGGCACTAAGGGCTAATTAGCGACCCAAACCTGGCCCTATTAAAGGCTGGGGCTCAAGGAAAGTGCTGCACGGATACAGGCACCTCCTGACTTTGAAGAGTACAGCCCAGCTGGGAATACAAGAAGTGTAGAGGGGATGATGGGTGGTGAGCTGGGGAAAGGGGGGGTGAGCACGCAGCGTAATCAGACAAGGTAATTGATTATAAGGTTGACTAAGGTTAAAGGGTTTCTCACAACGACAGCGAGGAGGGAAGAGGGGGAGGGGGCTCAGTGGTACTTAATGCTCGGCTGGTCTCTGACAGCCAAGGTCAAGAGACCTTCAGACTGAAAGACCGGAGGGAAAAAAAAGAAAGAAAATGCATCTCACCGACATTAGTGAAGGAGTGAGATATTTTTAAAATCATTAATATGAGTAAATATACAAAAACTGGATACAATGCTGCCATTACAAAGGAATTTCTAAATTAAATCATATAGTCTTACAAAAGTATTAACACCGCTTGAGCTTTTTCACATTTCGTCACAGTACACAAACGAAGCTGAGTGCATTTCCTCGGGCATCTATGCGATAGACCGACAGAAGCGCATCCCCGCAGCATGATGCTGCCATCATCATGTTTCAAAGTAGATCTAGTGTATTCAGGCTGATGTGCAGTGAAGGGTTTTTTGCCACACAAAGCGTTTTGCGCATAGACTGAAATGGTCAACATTAGTCTCGTTGACTAGAGCAGCTTCTTCAACGGGTGCTTTCTTCCTGCCACTCTTCCATCATGGCCAGATTTGCAGTGTTCATGGTTAATTAGATCCTCCCACCTGAGCGGTGGATCTCTGCTGCTCCTCTATAGTTACCATGGGGCTCTTGGCTACTTCTCTAGTCGAGGCTCACCTAGCCTGGATGGCAAATGCTTAAACTGCTTGTGTGCTGATCTGCTGAATGAATTAAAATCAGAAAAAAACAAAAAAACTGAATTTGACTTTGGATTACTTTTTGGGGTTTTTCCTGTGGCAATATAAAGTCTTTAAAAAAAGTTGACAATCACTAGAAACCAGTTTTTTAATTCCTCAGGATGAATGGGGCATTTGATCTGTTTTGATTCTGAAACATATGGAAAATCTGACAGAATCTTAAAATGTTGATGTTTAAAGATAAAAGCTAAAGATGTAAATGAAACAAGTTAGATGGAGACTAAGTGGTTTTGTAGCTTTGTGTTAATTCTCCAGTGCTGCAGCAAAGCTGACAGTCCCTGAGGAGCTGGAGTACTCCTCAGAAGACGAGATATCAAATCTGCATCCAACACACACACACACACACACATCTGTGGAGCGCAATCAGAATGTCTGAGGAAGCCGTCGATGGGAGGGGAGACAAACCCGACATGGCATCCCGTTTGTAGAGCAAGTGTGCTGTCGTTTCTCGTTTGCCCTCGGCCGCTTTGTTAGCTCACGCGCGGTTGTCATTACACTGCAATTACGGCGGGGCGGTGGGATGGAGGGTGGATGCTGCACTTTTAGCTGCCGAGCTCCGCTGTCAGAGAGCGTTAGCCGTAATTGTCGATGAAGGCGGTGGAAACGAGAGGCTTTCGCCCCCCTCCAGCTCTCAGCCTGCTCTGCCTCTATTAAAGCGTTCTCATTTATCTCTGCGACTACAGCTTTCACAGGAATGATGGCGTGTTTATGTCATTCAAGTTGCAACATTATGCCATAAGGAAGAGCCCCAGAAACAAGAGAGAGAGGCAGCAGCAAATATGGCTCACTGCTAACAAGTAGTGACAAAGAGTAAAATGGATCACAAAGTGACCTTTTAGGACCCAAAGAATGAACCCACCTGTGTCCTGTCTAAAATAGTAACTTTATTTACTTATTATAGGAAAATAATTCTACCAGATTTCTTCAGACTCAGTTGAGGAAAATAAACTGAAATTTATCTACAAAAGGACAGCAGTTAAGCATAATGAAAGTTCAGCATCTTTAACAGAAAAGGCTAAATCTGCTGCATTTTAAACAAGTTTTATTACAGCATATTTGAAATTCAAACCTCCAAAAAAAAAAAAAAAAAAAAAAAAAAAAAGGGACACGGTTAGGGTTTTCATGCTTTCACTGACGTTTCTAACTCAAGATGAACCATCTGGCACTTATCCAAACTTAAAGTGGAGATATTATAAGCTTCTTCTTCCCCAAGCCATAACATGTCTCATGTATTTTTGGTTTAAATATAGCATGATTAAAAGAACACAAGCCGTGATCATTATGGCTTCCAGATCATTACAACCCAAAATTCAACATCTCAGAAAATTAGAATATTGGGGAAAAAGTTAAAAATCAGGAACCCAAGGTGCGAGACCCTAAAGAGCCGATTAACTTGAAACACCTCCAAAGTTTTCCTGAGCCTCTACATGGTCTTCGAGTCTCAGTCATAGAAAGTTGATTGGAAGGAAAAAAGTGGAGCAGAAAAAGGTGCACCAGCAACAAAGATAACCACTGCCTTGAACGGATTGTCGAGCGAAATCCATTCAAGAGTTTGGGGCAGCTTCGCAAGATTAGAGTCAGCGCATCAGGAACCACTATGCACAGACTAATCCTATACATGGGCGACAAGCATCTTAACTGGGCTAAGAAGAAAAAGAACTGGACTGTTGCTCAGTGGTCCAAAGTCCTCTGTCCAGCAGTAAAATGAAACTTCTCCTAGTTAACCATTGAAAAATACTGTACAGTTAATTCAAACCCAGGATTGCTTAATAACTCCACGTTTACGCAGCCCATGAATTGTTTTTTTTCTGTATATAAAAACAGAAATCTGTCATATTTACAACTGACTCGAGGTTTTGGTAGGTTTGGTGCTTTAAATACATCAGGAAGGGCAAAAGGCAAGAGGCCTCATGGGAAGGACATAAGGACGGAGGAGAGGAGGAGGGCTGTTAACTGTGAAACACTGGTGTCTAATCTCATTACTGCAATTGTCTATGGGAGGGAATTAGTCTGGGATCCGCAGGAATTATTCATGTTGGGATTGTACGTAATGAGCTCGACGTAATCCCCCGCCTGCAATTAAAGGCTGTCAGAGAGCAGCAGCCGGCAGACACATGTAGGCATGCGCATAAACATGCACGCACAAACACTACCCCCTCTTACGGCTTTTAAAAAGCAGCGCCGCTGAAAGCCACAGACGAGCCTGACAGCCGTCGCTTTGAAACGAGCGGCTGCAATTGAGTGTTAACAGCGAGCAAAGAGCCAAATTACACAGAGTGGGGGGATTAACGCTGAAACGGACAGATAAATGAACAGGAGAGCGAGGGAGAAAGAGAGGTAGGAAGAGGCAGCGATAGGAAACAGAGACACAAACTGTCAAAGTGAGGAGAAGTGCTCGGTAATGAATGAAAGGCAAGTGGAGGATTTGGCTTAGAGCAATAAAGTCTGCAGATTAATGCTAAAGGGAAGAGGAAAGAAGGGAACTGGAGGGAATCACAGACCTGGAAGAGGAGACAGCACCACCCAGTGGACACAGTAAACACTACTCTGACTATTCTTTTCACCTGGCACCTTATCAGAGTCGTGTCATAGAGAGCACACCTGTACTTGGATGCAAACTGGTTCAAAATTTGGCTTATGGAACCATGGATGTGTGGGGGAAATGGGAGGACTAAATCTCAAACCCTGAAGCTACAATAAAAAAAAAGAAACTAAAAAAAAATAACTAAAAGGCATTGTGGGTGGGTGGGGGATGTAGACTCACTCTGTGTGTCCCTGGAAGACGTTGACAGAGTGGATGGATGGGTCCCTGAAGTCCCACAGTCTAAAGGTGGTGTCCCTGGACGAGGTGACCACCAAGCGCTGGGTGGGGTGGGTGCAACAGTGGGTCAGCTCCTGGTCATGGCCTGGACAAACACATCAACAACGTGCTTTAGTGGAACAACAGATTCCTGTCTGGCTTTTCTGTGAGCACATTACAGCAGCTCGCAGAAGTATTCACACCCCTTAAAACTCTCAGCTTCTGGTGACATTACAACCACACTCTTCAAAGTATTTATTAGGATGACGATGGTAGACCAACATGTGATTTTTAGATTTTTCACCAAAGAACATGAAAACTGTTGCATGCATTTGTTTTAAGCCCTGTTGACTGATCAGTTTTAACCCGCTTCCTTGTCTGTGCTGAGGAACAGAAAGCACCTCAGCATGATGCCGCCACCACCATATTTCACCAAGGGGATGTGCAATGTTAGTTTTCTGCCAGAAATGTTTCAGACGTAGGTCGAAAACTTCCATTTTGGTCTCATCTGACCCAACAGGACTTCCTTTGCTTTTCTTTCAGAATCTCTCCAGCTCCTCCAGAGTTTCCTCTTGGCTGCTTCTCTGATGCTTTCCTTACCCAGGCTGTCAGTTTAGGTAGACTGTCATCTCTTGGTAGGTTTGCACGTGCAGTTGTACCTTTTCCATTCCCAGATGATGGACTGAACAGTGCTCCACGAGATGTCCAAGCATTGGTTTATACTGGTATTAAATTACACACGGTTGGTTTTAGAAAACATTTGTTTGAACTGGATTTTATTTAGGGGTATCAACTATGCAAATATACTGCACACTTTTTTAGATTTTAATTCAAAGAAAACAAGCCCCCAAAACTTTGAACCCACCACCCCCATGGTGAATTATGGTGGTGGCAGCATCATGCTCCAGGGATGTTTTTCTTCAGCAGGGCAGGGTAGCAGGTTGGAGATGAGTCAAGTGGGCTGAAGACAAATGGATGACACAACTTTCAGATTTTTAATTTGCAAAACATGTGAAGGCCATATATTACTTCATCATCATCATCATCATCATCATGCCCCATCTGTGTTAATCCATCACAAAGTATCCCAGTAAAAACTACTTTTGGTTGCACATTCATATTCAACCTTGACATATAAGAACTGCCTCCATCGTCTGCCTGGTTTTTTAACAGTTCTCTTGTAATGACTCAAAAGTCTGGTCTTTCTTTTTTTCAAATCCTGGAACAAAAGTTGCAGTGGTGATAAACTGAAAGATGAGAATAAACAGCACATCTTGTCCTCCATCCAACTACAGGATTAGTCTCTTCCACTAAGTGTCCTGCACAGAATGTATCCACCAAAACATTTCACTGTGCTGTACAATGACAACCCAGCAGCCAGTTCATACCGGTCAGAGTGTGAACCAGTTCCGATGTCTCCACCTCGTACAGGTTAGCGGCGCGGTCCCACGAAGCTGTCACCACCTGCCGGCCTCCCACCAGCCAGTCGGCTGCGATCACCACGCCCTGGTGGCTTTTCAGGGTTGCTGTGGCAACTCGGACTGTGGGGACCTCAGAGGGGCCATCTCCATCCACTTCGCCCTCTTCTCTGTCAGACGAGTCCTGGTCGTCGTCACACAGAACCTGCAGAAAGACACGGTACAACTGAAACTGGCTGTTTACGCACACTGTGTGAAAAGATTTTTAAATAAACATTAAATCAGACTAAACATTCCTGGTTTTAGGCCAGTTATTTTCACTAAAATTTGTTCTGGTTGATAAAAGACAGAATAATGAGAGCGACAAAGGTGGGTTTTTTTTTACAGATTTAACTTTTTTCCTTTCATCAAATAAAGGAATGATGATGTCATGGCTTTTTAAGCTGCTGACAGGTTTATTCACAACATCTGACATAACTGAAGACACCTGTGGATTTATTTTACGGCTACACCTCAAACACACCGCTACCATGTGTGATATGGAAAAAAAAAAAAAAAAAAAAAAAAAAAAAAAAAAAAAAAAAAAAAAAAAAAAAAAAAAATCAGCCAATACATCTGGAAGAGAATTGTGGTTCTCCACAAGTCTGGTTTACCCTCGGGTACAACTTCCAGATATCTAAAAGGTACCATTTTCATCTCTTTTGACAATTAAAGACAAGTGTTGCATCGATGATCATGTTTTAGTGTTCATATGTGCTTAAACCCCAGGATAAAATACAAAATACCTTCCGAAGATGCTGGCTAACGCTTGTAAGAGTGAATCATTATCCATAGTATCCTGGAGAGATGCGGGCTGAAAGGTCACTCAGAGAGGAAGAAGCCAGTTTGCAAATACAATCAGGGACAAAGATCCAGTTTTTGGAGACACATCCTATGGTCTGATGAAACTAAAATTAAAATATTTGGGCATAACGACCATCATTACTTTTCTATATCAATCTATACCATCACAAGTTGGAAGCACGGAGGTGGCAGGGTCATGTCTCTGGGCTTTTTTGCTACAGCAAAAAGGAACTGGTGCAATTCACAAAAATGGATGGCAACATGAGGAAAGAACATCATGCAAAAAATATTGAAGCAGCATCACTTGATCATCTAGGACAGGGTATCTGCATGTTTCAGCAAGTCAAATTTAAGACTTTTTAAGACCTTTTAATGCCACCTTGAATGAAATTTAAGACAAAAAAAAACCCCCCAATAAATCTAAAGAATGGTTGGGGGATCCTGCTGTGTTGCTATCAAGAATAGCAAACGTGTAATTTCTAGGGTTTGTGTGTGGCTCTTGGCAGCAGCTTTGTGCTTCTCACACTGCAAGTGCTTTTGCGCTTCTCACGACTTTAACCCCCATAATGCCAAGCTTAAAAGCTTTTTAGTGCAGAATGCATCTGGCCTCGTATGGGTTGGCAACAGAACTGAGGCAATGGTGAAAACAAACATCGTCCAGCCAACTGGTGACAAATTTGCACTTAAAGGGCTCGACACACAGGAGGCGACATCGCTCCCTCTCCATTCATTTCTTACAGAACTTGCACAATGAGCCGACAATCGCTTTCCCTCCTTCTAGCCAAGTGACCGATGACATTTGTGCATGTGAAACTTTGCGCTAGTAAACGTAGACGTGCACACTCGGGCTTGCAATGCGACACGAGAAATTTGAAAAATGTTCAACTTTTGTCACCATCACGTCCCGTGTTGGGTTTCACCCCAAGAGGCCATGTCGCTCCCAGTCTGTCGAGCCCATCAGCCATGATATATGCAAAAAAAGTTAGCTGGCGAGGGTAGATTTACAGCTAGCCTCAACTGCCTGGAGTCACAGAATGCAATGAAGAGATCTGCTCTGTGCTATTTAAAAAAAAAAACCCTTCGCCTGACAGAGAAGTCCCGAGAGAAATAAAGATGCGTATCAGAATTCAAGAAATAAATAGTCCTGTCACGACAAAATTTAAGACCTGCAATTAATGTAAGGCCAATTTTTGACATTTTAAGGCATTCATTTTAGAAAGTCTACGCCAAAACATGACAACAAGGTCATGTTTTGGCGTAGCCATGTCAACAACTTCATATTAGTTTCATAGGAAATGTGTAGGTATAGCTGAAAATGTGAGTGGGCAAGGCAGCCTACAAATCTGATTCAATTATTTCTGTTCTGTCAGGAGGAGTGGGCCATAATTCTAGGAAATTATGACAAGAAGCTTGTGGAAGGAAAAGCCAAGAAGTTCGACCCCAGACATATAGTTTAAAAGGTAATTCTACCAAATGATTTATTGTCAGACAGAAATAATGTTATGTGTCTTTCTCTAAGGTTTGGGAAAATATCTGGTTTTAACTGCAGGTCACAAATGAGAAGCTCTCCGGTTGTGCCTTTGAAATCTTTTTTTGCTTTCTGCAGAAATCTCAGTGCAAAGCTACTTACGCTGACATCTGGTGGCGGCTGCGGCGCTGGGAGCTGCACCATGTAGCGCCAGATGTGAGCCGTCTGGTCTCCGGAGGCTGAGGAAAACACAAAGAAATGCTCACCAACACAGATTCCCGCCTACACACTGCTGGAGACAGCAGATGTGGCAGGAAACATCTGACAGGATCAAACCTGTTGATAGATTCAGTTTAAATCTTTTAAAAAAAAGAAATAAATAAACTTTTATACATTCAGATCCATACCTGTGAGTGCCATCTGCTCAGTGGGGTGAAATTTGATGGAGTTGACTGTAAAAAAGAAAAAAAAAAAAGACCCATCAAAGATTCATGTTTTCTTCCAAAAACAATAAAAGTTTATTAAAGAGTATTTCTTATGAAATCCTTTGCATATTACAGATGATGATAAGGCAGTACAGAGTTAATTCCTCCTACATACCCGATCCTGCATGGCCAGCATACCTCAGCAGACATTTCCCCGTCTCTATGCTCCACAGCAGAGCAGAGTGATCTGTCAGGAGAGAAGATGGGACAACATGATGATTGTGATGATCAGATCATTTGAATTTCATGGGGATTTTAGTTATTCTGGCTGGACCAGGTTGGTCTCTTCTTCACAAAAAGTCTTTTGGTTAAGCCGTATACCAGCAGAGGCGGTGCCAAGAACCACTGGCTGAGTTCGGGTGACACTGAGGTCCCAGATGCCGTCCCGATGGCCTATGTACTCCTTGAGCAGCTGGCACAGAGCACGCGAGCCAGTGGTGGCTTTAAAACTGGAGACGATCTGCAAAGAAGAGGAAGAACCATGGGTGTGATAAACCGAAGAAATGAGCAGAGGATGGAGTTTAAAATATGCATACAGTGGAACCATTTACAGCACCTTGAAAAATTATTGATGGACCTTAAACCTTTGTTACAGTTCATCACATTACATTACAGTTCATCACAAGCTTCAGTGTGTTTTATCAGGAGTTTTTGTGATAGACCAACACAAAGTAGCGCATCAATTTGAAAAGGAAGGAAAAGAACACATAGCTTTTTAAAGGTTTTACAAATAAAAATATGAAAAGTGTGGCATGCATTTATATTTAAAATATCCCTGTTTTTTCTAACTCTATTTTCCCCAACAATTCTGCACTGCAAAAACACAAAATCTTGCCAAGTATTTCTGGTCTAGTTTCTAGTGCAAATATCTTGAGTACGCTTGAAATAAGACAAAACTAACAAGTAACTTTTCAGCAGATATAGGAGCTTCTTTTAAGTCAATAATTCCATAATATAACTAGAACTTTTTCAACAATAAGTGAAATAATCTGCCAGTGGAACAAGACATTTTTCCCATATTATAAGTTAAAATGTTTTGCTCCACTGGCAGATTATTTCACTTATAACTAGAACTTTTTCAGCAATATTAAGGAATTATTGACTTAAAACAAGCAAACACATGCAAAGATTTTTGAGTTTCTCTCTCTCTCTTTTTTTTTTTTTTTTTTTTTTTTTTTTTTTTTTTTTTTCCTTCCACTTCAAAATCATTTACTGCTTCCCATTGGTCTACAAAAAAAAAAAAAAAAAAAAACAAAAACTAAAGAAGAGAGACAAGTTAAAGGTGGAGTAAATAGTTCTGCAAGGTACTGTGCGGTTAAACTTACAGTGCATGCACCAATTAAAACATAACACAAAACAAGCATATGTAAATGAATTAGTACCCAAAGTTGAGCTGCATATTAATACTAATTAAGGAGCTGCTGATTTAAACAGATAATTGTCTACATGCTGAAAACATTTTGAGGAACTGCATTGTGTTGCTTTCTGCCAAGCAGAACAGCAGATAAGATGGTGCTTGCTATGTAGGACAGAGTTAGTCGTCTTCTTTGGGTAAAGGTCAGCTTTACTGCTATTTCTGAGCTGCTCTGCAGCACAACTGAATGCCTCTGCTGCTGGTTAACTTTAGATCAGAGTTCAGAGCCTGATAGAAAACTTGACATGCCTCTAGAAATCAGCTCTGCTGCACCCTCACAGAGGAAGGTTTGCTATAATGATGGCTATAAAAACACTATGACTTCTGCTTCCCATGATGCCATGTTTCTAACAAGACAAAATATGCACCCACAAGCTAGAGTTCTTGTAATAAGGATGGAATGTTCAGACAAGGTCTCAGAACCTGGTAACCTATTCTAAAGTCTTAAACAGAGAAAGCTAAGTGTGTGCACCGTCTGCTCTGATCTCACTGAAAATATTAACATCAGCCCCTCTTCCACGTCAGCTCGAGTATAAAGAGGAGTTCCAAATAAGAGTGGCACATGTCTAAAAATATCATGTGCTCTGGTTACGCGTCGGCTTCACTGCTGCAGGGGCCCACGCAGACGCAATCTCGAGAGAAAGGTTTGCTTTCTATTTTCGCAGAGCTGGAACAGCTGAAGCTGAACATGCTGCACAGAGCACACGCGTGACAACATCAGCAGGCTTCCGTCCCTGGGAGGTGGCAGGCACCAGAACCAATCATCTGGGTTGAAGGTGTAGAACAGGGATTATATTTGTTGAAGAAACAATTTTTTTAAAAAAAAGGAGCATGAAAAAGCACGGGCCATTCTGGCTGAAGGTGACCAAGCAGGCCAACAAACCCAGAGTTAGTGCATATTATTAGTTTCAACCCAATTCAGTTCATGATAACATTAGCGTCAGCCCTCTGATGCATGATAGCAGACACATTTATCAGGAGGTTAATCTACGCTGTCCTCCCTTGATCCTTGTTCTCTTTTTTTTTTTTTTTTTTTTTTTTTAACTTTCAGAATACAGCCAAATTCTGTTTCTTTATCTAGCTCAGGAATTGGTTGCGCTCGGATTGTTATATTCATCTTTTATTTATTACATCTTAAGATAAAAAAGAGGTTTCAGACTTTAAACAGGTTGATGCAAACCAAGATTGTTAAAATACTGGAAAATTTCCTCAACTGAGCCTTTTTGTGTGAAAACTTAACATGTTTTCAGAACCAGGGAAAGATTTCCTAACTTTGACCAGCAGGAATAAGACGTCCACGCTACTCTTCAAATACACTTCGAAGGATACACTTGTCTCGACTGATAAACTATTTAAAGAGTCAACGGTCTTCTTAAGACCACAGGCAGCCTCCTTCGGACTCACAATGATTTAAATGTTTTTGTACGGGGCTGCTGCTGCGAGGAGCTGAACAGTAAATTCAATGTTTGATGAAAACAATGCATAGAGAGGACGTTAGGTATACAATGAGTCTTCGAGGGGATAAAATAGAAGGCAGCTGAATGTTTCACCTCTAATTCAGGCTTCTTCAGTCCTGAAGATTGGTTGGGAGTATCAGGCTCACATGAGTTTGTTTCCTGTGACTTGCTGAGGTCATCGTCGCTTGTTTAATGTTGGTTAAAGATGGCTGCTTTCACGCTTCTCTCAAACCACGTCCTCCCTCGTCTTTGAGATGTAGGCAAACCTCCGAGTCCTGAGCTGATCAGCTGGCTTTGAGTTACACGTTTAGCTGCTGCTTTGTTCCACAAGAGAGAAATGCAGTTCTGAAATGAACTGCATATTCCACCCAGAAAGGCTCGTGTTTGAGTCTAATGTTGTGGGTGAACCAGTCTCTCTCTGGGAACGGTGTTAGGTTTGAAACGTTGTGCTTGGAGAATATCCTGTGGAGTTGGGGTGCAGATCTCGTCCGCAGTGATAAATGGAGTACAGTTATAGTTTAACAACTTGTAATCCTGAAGCTCCCAACTTAGAACCAGAACTGAAGAAGCCCTTTGGATGAGCGGTAAACCTTTTTAAGCAGTTCAGTTGCACACAATGTCAGGGTTGATCAGGGGATCTACATCAAAGTCGGTGTTGTGAAAGTCCTCCTTAATTTTAACCATGGAATAAGAAATATACAACATCCAGAATAATTTGTTGATTTCATGAGAAATAACGCAGTTTTCTCCTTGTGCTCAAGTCAGAGACTGTTTACCTGCTGACCAGCTAAAGATCTTAAAAAATTAAAAGGTTTTGTGGCACAACTATGTCTGGAGGAGACATGTTTGTTGCCAAGCAACCAATAAATTTTCTGCATGATACAACTTTGCAAAAGGGAAAGTCTGGCACAAAATCACCTCCTCACAAATCACTTGAAAGAAAATCATCATCTTAAGAGGTTAGGCTAACAGCTATGCTAAATGGTATGCTATGCTAAAAACTACTGATATTTCTTCAATGCAACCAATCCTGTTATTTGGACTAATTTGAAGAAAGATAAAAAAAATAAATAAATAAAAAATCCAGGGGATTTTCTAAAATGTGCTGCTAACTTTAGTGCAAAAGGGTTCCTCGTTTCAAAAATACTACTGAGGGGAATTAAACCTGTTTTTTTTTTTTTTTTTTATTAAAACACAGACTAATTAAGCATTTAGGCAGAGGACTGATGGTCTTAAATGGAAGAGCCCCCCAGTTTAAACTATGCTCTCAAGCAGTTTTGGGCTAGCTCTTTGTTTTGACATGAAAAAGTTTGAAATGTTTGGACTCTAAAGAGAAAATAAATACACGTCTTAACCATTTGGCAGCTAGAGTCGCCCACCGAGCTGTTTTCTGAAAAGGGCGCAGAGTGGAGAAGAGACGAGGAATCAAGGTGAGACTGCAGTTAAGATGCGACCCAGCCAACAACTACCTGCTCAACGCTTATCAACAAACAGAGCATTCAGGAAGTTACCCATGAATCTCCGCCCCACAACTCCCATGTGGGCACACTGAAGTTGCGAGCTCCACCTATTTTGTCCTGGAAAGCGTACAAGCGCTACCTCGGCAAAGAGATTCAACAGAAAATGTCACTTAGTGGATGTTATTATGAAAAAATACCAAACTAAAACAGCATGCATTCATGGGAGGGACAGAATATCTTGGCTTACAGTCTCGGATTACATCATGACCTTCTGAGGAAGTGAAACAAGCCCCCCCCTCCCACTCTGCAGTAGTCCGCTACCCCCAGAGAGGCTGAATCCCAGCCGCTCAAATATTTACACAGGAGAGATCTGTTGTGCTCTACTGAGCAGCCTAACATGGCTGGTGCCAGGTACCTTGCTGGTGGAGGCTTTGTAGGTCGTCTTCAGCTTCTGTGACAGCTGACTGGTGCTGTGGCTGGCTGCGTGACAGACACAGAAAACCATGAATAAAACGCCCCAGTGAGTGACAAGCGCTTTGCTTGGTTTCACTGCTGCAGTGGCAAGACTTATCACAACAAAAAGACACACACAAAGCTTTGTTGTGCCGTTCATCAGGCAACAATACGTTTTTAAGAGCAATTTATTGTGAATCTCACACTAAACTGAGAATATTTTATAATAAATGGGTCAGTTTAAAATCTATCCGGAGGTACACACACTGTAACTGTGAGAAAATATATTTTCAGACTAGATTAAAAAGCTCCCCCCCTCTTTTTTCCATTTTTAAAGTAATGAGCTAAACCTAAAAAAAAAAAAAAAAAAAAAAACAGCTGACTAACTTGCATGGGAATTTTTTTTTTTCCTAGAGCAACTTAGATCCTCCAACAGTAGTTTTTTTTTCCCTAATTATTGCTAATATTGGTAATTATTGCTATTTATTATAAGTATTATAAGATGTTTTTTGTTGTGATTTTCTGCCTTCATACTGGAATGTTCTCTTGCTCTTCCCATTTTGAAGAGTGGTGAAGATAAAAGGGGCTAAAGTAACTTTACTGCAAAGAATCATTAAGTCATGCATTATATATATATATATATATATATATATATATATATATATATATATATATATATATATATATATATATATATATATATATATATATATATAGATAGATAGATAGATAGATAGATAGATAGATATATATAGAGAGAGAGAGACAGACAGAGAGAGTGGATTAATAAAGCTGTCTAGACAGTCTGATGAGCTTGTAAAAAGGGAGTAAACGTCAGAAGATGTTCGAATATGGTAAGGCAACTGAAACAGTAACAGTTGAAAGAAAAACTCTGAAAGGCCTCCAAAAAGCACTGACAATTGTTGATCTGGGCTGGTTAAAGTGGAGTCAGGAATCTCAAGAGAGTTCATATTTAAGAAACTGAATAAATAATTGAACACATTTTCTCAGATTTAAGGCTGGTTTTTTAAAAAAAAACAAACAAACAAAAAAAAAAAAACAAAAAAAACAATGTTCGAGTCAAGTTATGCTGCTGCAGTAAAAGCTGAATTTATTATGAGCCTTTTTAAACCTCTTTCAGCACAGTAAATATAGATTGGGGTGTGGCTTTTGTCTGTCACACCCCTTTATATGATATCTCACGTGGTTTGTGGTTTTATCTTGGTCTATGACAATAAAACTGAAACTTTATGTAGCTCCAGCAGAGCCTCCCATTTGTTTGAATGAGCCGGTTATCCATTTTGAGAGCTGTATTACAAAAAAACAAAACCTACAGGCGTACTAAACAAGTAGTTTTAATTAGTTTGTGAGGATCCATATTTAAAAAAAAACCGGAACAAATGCTGCACCTTTGGCTTTAAGGGCTCCCTTGGTGGGGTCTCCCCCCTCGATGGCCTGTCCATCTCCAGTCAGACGCTCGTTGAGAGAGTCGATTTCCCGGCGCACTGCAACATGGACACAGCATTAATGACGGCATGGAGCTCGCTGGTTAGGAAATCAGCAACTGAAGCCTGATGAAGGAAGGTAAACTCACATTCGAGGTTTTCAATGTAGAGATTCTCAAACTCTCGTTCGATTTGGCCAAACAGGTCAAGCAGGTTGTTCCGCAAGGCAAGGGGCAGCTTGGAGTCCTGGACACATAAAACACAGAAGATCCTCAATACCTCTAAAACTTTTCCACCTTTTGTCACATAGTTACAACAAATACTAATGTAGGTTATTGGGATTTTATGTGACAGACCAAAACTGAACTTTTTGGTCCAAATGGAAAACGGCACATGAAAAGGAAAACCAATACATCCATCTTAACACACCTTCCCCACAGTGAAACATCGTGGTGGCAGAATCATGATGTGGGATTCTTTTCTTCAGCAGGGACAGCAAAACTCTTCAGAGTTCATGCAGGGTTTGCCCCATTGTATTATAAGCCTGGCGGCCCACCAGGCTTTACTTGCCCCCCTCAGCAGGCTAAGCATCACATGTTTATTCATTATATATATATATATATATATATATATATATATATATATATATATATATATATATATATATATATATATATATATATATATATATATTTTATATATTTATTTATTTATTTATTTTATTTTTTTTTTTTTTTTTATGAACCAGAAACAGTTATAGCAAAGATGGGTTAAGCCAGGTTTGGAGTTGACGCATGGAACTGGGCATGAGGGGGAGGCACACCAATCATGCCATCCCCACCCCTGGGGTTGATCTCCATTGCTGATGCAACACCTGGTCGTGCACCTTAGAATTCTTGTAACTCGGCCCAAATCGTGCACACCACCTTTTTACTCAAACCGGACGATTTGGAAGGCGCTCTGGCAGACACAGATAGGCCTTTTTTCATTCAAAGTATTTCTTGGAAATACTGCATTCACTTTGATTAATAAAAACCAACAACAACCTGCAAATCAAAACACTGCACCAAGCTGCAGACTTTACGATTGATTATCTGTTTGCCTTTTTAAAAACTCTATAGCTGGTGTTTAAATATTGTCATTATTGTATTCCAATAACATCATTACCTCACCATATTTTATTAAAATTTCTTCTCAACTTTTAACATTTTTGAACACAAAAACACGGTGGACCACTGTTGAACTGCCCTAGCACCCCAAACACCAGGTTTAACAAGTTTTCTGGGGGAAACCCTGTCGTGCAAAGATGGATACAGCTAAACTGGGGTTTTCTGCAAGTTTTAGTAACTTAAATTGAAGATGGAGACATTTCTTTAAGATCACTGTTATAAATTACACAAAAAAAAACAACCTTGTAAATATGAAAGCTTTTAAATGATGTTTCACTTAAGGATAAATGTGTTGAATTAAGTTGATGTTTTCTGAATCTGGCATGCGAGTTCATTGTCAAGGTTACATGACTTCAATGGCTTCTTATAGTAGAGCAAAAACATCATTAGGGTTACTTAGGACAGGTTTTAGACAACTACAAATAAAATAATGGTATTAATACCTCTGAGCTAGTTTTGGGTAACTTAACACGAGTACTTTCATTTGTCGAAACCCGTTTCAGCAGAAACTAGATTATTGTTATATAGATACAGTGTTTTTATTTCTAATGCATGTATTAGCATGAAATGCATTAGAAAATCTGTGGGAAAGCTTGAAAAGTGATGTTCACAGGCACTATCGGTCCAATCTCACTGAATTTGAGCTAATCTGCAAATATTGTTTGGTAAAACCTTTAGATTTGGAAACTTGGTCAAGACAATTCCCAAAAGTCTTGCAGCTAGAGTTTTGACTCAAGAGGGTTGAAAAGAATTGTACAAAAAAATTCATTTATGTATCATTTTCCTCTCAGTTTCCAGCTACGCACCATTTCAAGTCCATCAAATAAAATCCCGATAGAATGAATGACCAAAAAACACGCACTTCCCACTAAGTCTCTTGACCAGTGTGGTTCCTTTAAAAACTAACAGCTACAACCTCGACATGACTGCCTTACCTCCATGTTGACCTCCTACTGGTGCCCAGTTAAATCCAAGCCACCAGTCTCCACCACAGACATGTAAAAGCTCCCATGAAAAAAACGAAATGCTACAAGAATACACATGGTTGCTTCTTCGATTTTAACAACAGATTCAAATGTTTGCCTATCAAAAGCCAGAGTTAGTCACAATGACGTTGGCACCATATGTCACCATGCTCTGGGGTGGGTGGGAGATCTATTAGGAAATAACAGGCGGCTCTTACAAAAGGTCAAAGCTGCTTAGTTTTAGTCTCTCAAACCTGCGACACACTTTGGTCAATAATGCCAGCATTAAAAGGAGCAGAATAAAATGCTCTCTGTGTTGCATTTAGGCTCATAAAGCTGTCTGTGTATGTGCAAGTAGTGCTGCACAGAGCTTCCAGAGTGAGTACGTAAACACAGGCAGGAAAGAAAGAAGCGTTGAAAAGACTAATCAGACCTGGACAAGTGGCCCATATTAAAACTTGATGAGATGACACAGCGGTTGCAAGCTGAGCTCCTGCTTTAGTAGCTCAAACTTTACATTTAAGGGAGAAAGTGACAACTGAGGCACACTTTCCACTGATACCAATTTCACCTGTTCGAATAAGCATGGTGAGTGTGAAGAACTCCTGAGTCCTTTGTTCAGTTTATCTGGGAGGCAGCTGTATCACACTGCAGCCACCTCCCAAAAGTTAACGACTGCAGCAGCCTTAATCAAACAGAAACTCATTTTTATGGCCTGAATAGCAAAGGAGGACAAAGTCTCCATAACTAGCATAAGGAAGTAGCTCCTGTTTGGAATAAAACAGCAACAAAAAAAACCTCTCTGTCCTTCATTTCTGGGAAAGATAAATCAACTGTAAACTTAATTCAAATAACCTGGTTTGGAGCAAGTTAATCACCAACTTTATGCCACTGAACGTTATAGTCGATCCCTTTGAATCAGTAACTAAAGTGTCACCACCTAAGATGGCCAACTTTCCCCAACCACTGCCACAGATCCGTGTAATTAAGTAGTATCAGGTAAAAACATTTTCTTTTCCTGAGGGGGGAGAAACTCCATCTAATAAACATGTAGAAGAATGTAAGCTGTTAAAGTTGCACCACCACAAAACATTAAAAATGCTGCTAAACAGGTCGGTGCTGCAGGGGCATGACTGACAAAAACAGCCACATTCCATCATAATACCTTTCATCTTAACAAAAAATAAATAAATAAATAAATAAATACACAACCTTCCTGACCTCACTGTCTAAAAGATATTTCCAGATGATAAAACCCCCCTCTCCTCTCACCTGTCCCTCCAGCATGTCTCCTCTTAGGATGCCTGGTGGCCTCTCCTCTGTGCTGTTGGTGCGCCGAATGGACAAACTGTGTGCCTTGCGCTTCTGCTTGGGGTGACGCGCGGCCGAAGCTGAGCCGCCGCTGCTTCCGCCCTCCACAGGCATCTCTCCTATCCCGTGTCAGGCCCTGACCCCGCCTCCCCCTTCCAGCTTACAAACTACCTGAGAAGCAGGTAGATAAAGGCCACGCTCACTGGTTGGCAGGTGAGTAGGTTGGGTTTTGTCAGTTGTCACCACCTACCTGCAGATTAAAAAAAAAGGAAGTAAAATGCTTGCTTATAGCTCAGGAGGAATTGCTATGGGAGATGAATCAATCCGAACACATTCAAGAAGATAATTTACAGTTCAAACATAAAAAGTAAATTCAGTAATGATCTAGAGCAGAATGTGTAGCATGGGCTGCAGAACGATGCACAAATGTAGATGCTTTGGCAATGAAAGAGCATAGTCGTAGCATCGTAATGATTTGACTTCCTTACCTTGTAAAACTTTTCATGCTGTATTAAAAATGTGTCACCACCTATATTACAGACATGAAAAACCTGAATGCATGGCATTCAAATAGTTCGCTAACATTTGTTACAGTTTTCTGGTCGATCACCAATCTTTAAAAAAAGCTGATCTGCCGATTCCAATCTTGGATACCAATTTTTTCTGTGCCCTCTCTCATGGCAGAGCAAACGGGTACAGTGGCTGATTTAAAGATCTTTGCCGAGGTAGATAAGATCAGTTTTATATACAAGTATTGGCAGATCTTTATATTGAGCAGCCCTAAACAAAACTGAAAATTTTCAGTTCCTGTCTGAACATAGTGCCAATGTTTGGAGAAAACCAACCACAGAATATCAGCACAAACATCTCAGTCCAACAGTGAAGGTTAAAGGGTCATGATATGGGTATTTTTAGTTTCTAAAGAAGTGGGTAGTTGCAATAATTATCACACTGTCATAGTGACATATTTGGTTAACACATTAACACACATTAACACACATTAACACACATTAACCCCAGCATATCAACATAAATACCTCATTTCAACGTGAAGTATGATGGTAAAGAAATTATTATATGAACTTCTTCAGCACCCACAGGAGCTGACTACCTCATTGTACCAGAAATCACATAATCACGTTTTGAGAAAACCCAAGCACAGCACGTCTGCATAAAACCCTCATTTAAACTGTGGAGGAGGATGGTGGGGGGGGGGGTCTAAACATAACACAAGAAGACTTTTCTTATCACTGTACATCTGTTTTCATTTAATAATTTCACAGCCACGACCAGACATCATTATAGAATAGTACCATGGTACGAAAAAAAAGACAGAGAGACAACTATAACATTAAATAACCTCCAGTCATTGACTTTAGGGGTGGCCGAATGAAGGTCCTAATCATGTCACAGAATTTAGTGTCACACCGGTAAACCCGTAAACTTCCTTTTAAAAGACAGACCGACCTTTGCCAAAACCACATTATACCTCTGGTTATATTTAGAATTTTTATGACGTTCCGCTAAACCGTGGAAGTCATTAATCGAGCTATTGGCGTTTTATCTCAGAGACCTGACCGAGGACAGTAAAGCAAATACAAGCTAAGCACAGAAAATGGAAGTATCGCGCACGTCAATATACATCATTTTCTCAAAAACTATGCAAGTTACGTTCAAAAGTAACATACGTCAAGTAGTGTGATACTTGAACTCCAATAACTGTATATCTGTAGACGCTAGACTGCCACTCACCAATTTTGCTGTGTACCTGATTTCAAAGGCATCTTCCAACAGCCTTGAACAGTATACGCTAGCTTAAATAGCCGCTGCCACATACCACCTTTATGCTATCGGACGTTCATAGCTGCTGAGGAAGCTGGATGGGCTTTATAATGAGCGTCTATTAATTAAAAAAAAAATCCCCAGGTTTTATTATTTTAACACTAAACATTCAAGGCACGTTACTTTTTCTTGAATAGCCTATTTTAAGGACAAAATTCGACAAATCGCATATTAAAAAGTACTTCCGCATCACGCGGTCTGTGTTTGCGCCCTTTGAACCAATGAAGAATCACGCCGCCTTTTAGACAGCGAATGAAAGCCCTTAACGTCAGAAGGAGCGAGCGATGCACGACTGTTCGTTGCCAGTCTGGAATAACTGTAGCAAGCACATTTACACAGGCTTAAAGGGCGTATTTTGGTTCTTCTACTGGAAATGACGTGTTCGGTAAGTAGCTAATCATAGTATATGCGCTTTTTGTGTGGTTTGCATGTGCGCCGACAGTGCTTGCGCATGTTCGGTTTTTAGAGGCCTGGGTGGTGCGGTGGGCTGATGGCGTGTTGACAGTCTGTGTTGACAGAAAAACACGAAATGGAGCACATGGGAATGGATTAGCATAATTAAGTCACTAATACATGACTCCATTCAGAATACCACGATTTACAGCAGATAATGTCCCCAGATCACAGCGTTACGTGTGCTCACATGCAGTTTTGAACGTCTTGAAAGAGTGGTTTGTCTAAACTGTAGGTTTATCTATGGTGTCATCTATGGGTAGATTTACAGATTGCAGCTAACTAAAAAAAAAAAAAATGTTCCCATAAAGGGCCACTTCATAATTATTAAACTAAGGTTCTGTTAAAATGTCATAAGTAGTCAATATATTACCTGCAGTAGATGATTCTCTTGGATCTGAATGTTTACAAAATTAGGACGACTGCTTAAAACGTTCTAATTCTTACCTACCACAGCCAAGCATATAGGAAAAAGTAAGATAAGAGGTCCTATCTGAAGTATGTCCTTCATGTGTGCATTCTAAATAGAAAGACAAAATGCAACAGTTTGCACATAAATGAACAGCTTAATTTAAGATACTCAAAATACAACATATGTCCTTTCAGACATGCAAGTTTTCTGTAAGAGAAATGTCGATAAGAATGTTTTCTTGTATTTAAAACAATAAAAGTTACAATACAGTACAACTATTATACTGAAAATGAGTCAACAAAAAGTGAAAAAGGATGTTTAAAAAATTACCAGAAAAGCAGTGTATGTACAGTAACAGCCAAAAATGATATCAGATCTAAAACATATAGGCACATGCTTTCCTATGAACATTTTTTTGTTTCATAGTCAATAATCATATTTTTTCCCTAAAATCATCACAAGCTCATGGAGAGGGAGGAAAGTATGATATAAAGTTTGTGTAAAGTAAATGATATATTACCACCTTTTGAAATATTAAACAGGCTACTAAATGTTACTTTTACAGTGCAATAACCTAACAAAGTAACAAACAAAGAATATATTCAGGTCTGAGAATAACAGATATGTTTCTTAAGGTGTTTTTACTTTTATGTTAGAGGAATAGCGACAGAAGTCGAGAAGAGCTTGGATAACTGTGCTGTTTTTCAGTGTCTGTCCTTTAGACTCAGTCCTTAAATAACAAGGAAAACGTCCAAAGGTGCAACAGTTATTCGTTGTTTCTGGCCTCAAATCCATATGAAAGCCACTGAATGGCTTCTCAGTGTTACTTTATTTGGATAAGAAACTCCTGTTACAAGATCTTTATTTATTTATTTTTTAGTATCACAAAGGGAAGGACATTTTCATACACTGGTGCACAGAAAGTAGAGCTGTGGGTCTTCATATTACAGCCTCTTGATTCCTAGATGAAGTTGTCCTTGAAACTTGCAAGAACAGGGGGGACGCATAAGTTATAGATTAAAAACACGGACAGATAGTTAATTTAAATATAGAAAATTAGCTATTATAGCTTAAATATTTCTCAACAACTTAAAATATAGCTCAAAAGACACAAACTTTTTTGTTTGTTTGTTTAGAATCTAAGCATGTCTTAGAGATGAAGAATAGCTGATCTGGGTCTTTTCACTTAAAGGGATAGTTCAGAATTTTTGAAGCGAGGTTCTGGTTCAACTTCATAACCAGTTAATATCTTACTTGTACTAGATAACTGGATGGTGTCTTAATTTATTATAAACCTAGATTAGTTGGACATGGAGGCTGAAGCTAATGGCTTATCCAAGAGTGAGAAAAATCAAGGCAGACTTCTATTGAGGCAGTGCGCCACTATTGATCTTCCTGCATGAAACACGTACTAAGAATGGAATTTATGAACAGTTTCCATTCACAATAATTACATGAATTAAAAAAGTATTGTAGTGTAAGCAAACAGAAAAATTTATAGCAGTTTAAGTGAACATTATTACATTGATGTTTACACTTATTTTTACTTGTTTGCTTGTTTTTAGAATTTACTTTTAGAATTTTTATCCTTGTAATTTATGTATATAAGTGGTTCCCAATCAATTTTGCATCGCAAGCCAAAATTGTCAAATTGAGAGTACTCATGAGCCACAAAATGTAAATAAAAAACCTTAAATGTAAATTAAGTATGAAAAAGAACAATTTTACTGTGATGTTTTTATTATCATTTTCATCTGCCACTCAGCAATAAACTGAAAGACAATATTTTAATAAAACAAAGCAAAGAATTCAAATTTTTATCGGAAAAGGCTCTGTAAATCTTTGTGGATCTGAAAAAATAAAAGGCATTCGATGTTCTAAATTTTTGGGAGGTTAATTGTTTTAAATTTTCTCCATGTAGAATTTTCTTTCTTGAATAATTGTTTGTGGCCACACAAACTAAATCTGAGGGCCACAAATGGCCCCCGGGCCAGACTTTGGACACCCTGATGTATAAATACAAAGAATAATAAAGTTAAGCTATGGTTTATATGAACAGGTACTAAGAGATTTGTTTACAGGTACAAAACAGAAGTTGAAAGAGGCGACATGGCTTAGCATTATGAAATGGAGGTACAGATTGGCAAAAAGGTAAATAGACCCAGAATCTGTATCTACTGCAGTTAAGATATTAACTACTTATAACCTTTCAACAGAACCTCACTTCCATAATTCAGAATTGTCCCATTTTGGGTCCCTTTCTTTATTGTAAAGACACGTGTGTGGCAAGGGTAACACTTAGGCCGTGTGTGCACCGCCACCTGATCCATTGCTAGAGGATCCTGTCCGTGTATTACCATCAGCCGGGTGTTTCGTCCTTGTGATTGGTTTTGTGTTTTGGTCAGGCCATGGCCCCAGCTGTGTGGGCGGTGCTCCGGGTGCTGCCCCGCGAGGGAGTCGCCGTGCTGAAATCAAACGTACCTGCTAGCAGCAGAGTAGTTTCTGGGTGGCAGAGCGGCTGCAAACGGATATCCAGGTAGGTTAGAGCCTCAGAGCTGTGTGAAACTGAGCTGCTTGGGTTTAGAGACCCTTTCAAGGGTATTAAGTAGTAGGTGGCTCTGCTTGTTTATCCGTGGACGAGATAACTTCGTTCTTCTACTGCATGAACAGATTTAAGTGAATACAACTCATGGATCGGTTTGTATCGACTAAAAATGTCTAAAGCTTAGGAATCCCTTTTAGTATTGCCTCGGTATTAAGCTGTAAAATCAGACCAAAGTATCGGGTTCAATATTAAGTTGTCCCATTTTTCAGTGAGGTGAGACACGTGCAGGCTACAGTCAGGATGCCCGAGATCACCACAGATCACTTGGATGAGAAGCAGGTTCAGCTGCTCTCTGAGATGTGCATCCTCATCGACGAGAACGACCAGAAGATTGGAGCAGACACCAAGAAAAACTGCCACCTCAACTCCAACATCGATAAAGGTACCTGCCTGCAGTAAGAGGCATGCACTCTCACTGCTTCAGCGGCTCTGATCGCCCTGCTCAATGTGTCCAGGTTTGCTGCACAGAGCTTTCAGCGTCTTCCTTTTCAACAGCGAGGAGAAGCTGCTCCTGCAACAGAGATCTGATGCCAAAATCACTTTCCCAGGTCAGTTCCTGAAAACACTCGATCCCTGACAATTTGTCCGAAATTGCTTCAGCTCACTTTTTCTTCCCACATACAGGCTGCTTCACGAACACATGCTGCAGCCATCCTCTGCACACAGACAGCGAGCTTGAGGAGAAGGACGCGCTGGGCGTGAGGAAGGCTGCTCAGAGAAGACTCCAGGCTGAACTGGGTATCCCCCTGGAGCAGGTGTGCTGAAAGCACTCGCTGGAAGAGGATTATAGAGGCTCGAGGCACGTCTTTGCTCCAAGTCTGATCTCCACGGCTGTCTTGTTCTTCAGGTGCCACCAGAGGAGATGACGTATTTAACAAGAATCCACTACAAAGCCCAGTCCGACGGAGTATGGGGAGAACATGAGATTGATTATATACTCTTCATGCAGAAGGTGGGTGTGCTCCTGCCGTATGGACAATAAATGCCGTGTTCATCATGTTGCAATCACAGATTTTAATGTATTTTATTGCGGTTTCAACTACAGCCTTTTTCTTGCCTTCCTGTAGGACGTGGAGTTGAGTCCAGATCCCAATGAGATCAAAAGCCACTGCTATGTGAGCAAAGAGGAGCTAAAAGCGATGCTGGACAAGGCCAAGCATAAGGAACTGGAGGTTACGCCTTGGTTCGGCCTCATCGCCGACACTTTCCTCTTCAAGTGGTGGGACAACCTGCACAACCTGAAACAGTTCATGGATCACAGCAACATCCACCGCATGTAACCACGGTCAGGTTCTACTTTCCGCAACTGGAAAAGTTGCGGAAAAGAAGATTTCGTATGTAGCCGTGTTCAGGAAGTCTTCAAGAAGTAATGGGCTGAGCTGTGGGAGTTCTGAATATAATCTGTTGTTGCCAGTGGTAGTGGCTTTTTGCTTCAGGAGAGAGATTTGGACTTTGAAGGCTTTAAGTGTTTAGGAATTGAGTCGGTTTAGACAAAAAGTAGTGCTGGCACACTGACCAATGAGCTGCACTGTCTGAGTACAAAACAGCTAACATTTGTTAGGTGAAAAGAATGCAATGTTGCTGTCACCTCATCAGAAGTAGACTATTTTTGTATGGAAAAGTTCAAGTGCCTGGTAAGGGGTCGGTGGTTGAAATGCTTCTCTGTCTTGGTCTACAATGATATCAGTGAACAAGATGAATCCTTGTACATTTTTACATAATAAAATGATTGTGACTACTGAGCATGAATGGCTTTCATTATCAGACCAGAGGATTTCTAGATTGTTGCTGTTTAACCTTGAGAACATGACACCTCTACTTTTGTTTTTTGGCCAGGTATGCAAGCTATTTCAGCAGGTAGAATATATAGGTGTATCATTGTAAAGTTAGTATATTGTCAAGAACTTGATGAATTTCAGAAATTATCTTAAAATCAAAAACGATGAATGTTGAATAATAATGAAAATAATTATTTTGATATAGAGATAATTGCCTGCTAACGGCTATTTCTATGTACTGTTCAGCATATGCAGTCAGTACTTGGTCAGGGGTCCCCTTGCATGACTGCATCACAGACTGCAAAAAGATGAGCTTGTGTCACTGTCTTTACCTGGACCAGTTTAGTTATGCTTTTTTTGCCCTTCCACTTAACTTTCCATTAATAAGCTTGGATACAGCATCCTGAACACACAGCTTCTCTAGAAATGACTTTTTGTGGCTTACCTTTCATGTGGATGAAAGAATAGCGTAGTCTAGTGTTCCCCATGATTGTGTAGCCCAAAACATGTCCATTACATGTTTTTTTTTTTTTTTTTAAGTCCTATTCAAAAAGAATATAACACTTTAAAAATATCACTTTGTTTGTAATGAGTCTATATATAGTGAGTTTCACTCTTTGAATTCAGTTACTAAAATAACTTTTTCAAAGATTTTCTATTTAATCGAGTGGTACCGGTTAACTATCCTGATTCGGTGAGACTGTCAAGCCACCTTCTCACCAGTAGGTGGTAGCACCATACATCTCAGTGACATAGACTTGACCTGTAATGTCCTTAGAGAAAAAGAAATCACTGCCCAAAACAATTTGTTGTTCTTCTATTTTAGTTTTATTAGCAAGTTGGATGCTCAAAGGCACATCGTCCACTACTGATTTAAGTGCAAAGCAGCTGGAATAGAACAGGAGTCATCAGATGCAACTTATGTGGTCAAAAAGTCACATTGAAACAATTGACAACATAAACAAAACGTAAACGTGTTTCCATCTTCATAACTGTAACTGGTGTTGAGAGCACTGGCATATATAATACTGATATGACAAATCATCTATATGGAGAAAGCAAAACACAAGTTGCATTATAAACAAATATAATTATGACAGGCCAAATCAATATAAAACTATATTAGATAATCAAATGTAAGTACAAAGACAAACATGCATAACAGTACAATAAAGAAAAACTCCAAGGAGACAATTATTTAAGATGGGTTTCATTCTTGTTCTTGATTTTTGAAGTGTTATACATTTGGTATTAAGTTTATTACAGCAAGTTTAAAGATACAAAATTGTGGAATTATGCATTAAACAATGATTTCTTTTAGGCGTTATAAAGGCAATTACTGCACTGAAAGTCAGTTGTTTTTTTTTCCCCCAAAGGTTTTGTACCACCTTTTTTGACACACTTACACTTCATTGGAGTTGATCATTGATTTTTCTCATCAGAAAGCATCAACTAAACTCAATACAAACAGGTTATTTAATCTTCAATTTAAAACTCAAAATCTAAAATTGAAATACTTTTTTGAAATATTTTTTTGTCATCAATAACAGACAAGCAGAAGCTTCATCTTGTGTTTAAAATAGGAAGATGTTGAGACTCACATTGTGACAATGTGAGTCTCAACATCTCAACTCAGCCTGCGCACCCACAAGGTGTTCTCACATGTATTTTTTTCCACCACAAACAAATATAGATGAACGTCTACACATAAAATAAACATATATCTAAAATATTGATGAGTTTGGACAAGGATAGATATTTAAACAAAAAATAAAATAAAATAAAATAAACAGGTGGATTTTTTTTTTAATCACATAACGAACTTGACAAAACATTACCATATATGGGCAGTGACGTCACGTAGTGTCACAATGTGTAATGAGGGAATCAGGATATGAAGACAGGCCAATCTTTCATTTTTTTAAAATGTGTTATATATATATATATATATATATATATATATATATATATATATATATATATATATATATATATATATATATATATATAAAATCAAATGTAAGTTTCTGTTTTTACCACAAAGAGAATATATATTTTTTTTTTAATTAAAATAAAACTGCTTTTTTTTTTTTTTTTCATTTTTCCTTTTCTAGCTTCTGATGAGAAAATCCAACAAACAAGACATACATAAACAGCTTTACCAATATCAGAATTAAAGATTACAATATATGCTTTGTAAAATTCTCTATGTGATTTGATAACGGTCAAACATCCATCCATCCATCGTCTATACCCGCTTATCTCTGCAGGGATGCAGGGGTGTTGTTCAGGGTACACCCTGAATAAAACAGAGCATCTAGGCATTCATAACAAAGAGGAATCGATTGGTACTAATAGCAACTCAGCCACGAAGTGCTTAGTGTAGAGATTGCTAACTTTCTGTGGAATCAATAGCTACAAACCTCCAAAATTCAGAAATAGAGTGTTTCCATGGCTGAGCAGCTACATCCAAACTTTACATTACCAAGTGCAATGCAAAGTGTGGCTGCAGTTTCATAAAATAAACATGAAACAATTTCATGCTCCCGATTATATGGGAAGAGTTCCACATAATTCAAAGCAAGCACCAAAGAAAGGTCCACAAAGACATGGATGAGCAAGTTTGGTGGGGAAGAGCTTGAACTGCCTGACAGAACCCTGACCTCAGTGCATCTTTGGCACAATTATAGAGGAGACTTCTGAAACAGACCTCGTCCAACATCGCTGTCTGACCTCACAAATGCTTGCCTGGAAGAATGGTGGAAAAAAAACAAAACATAAATCTGGTGGGACAGCCGCTCAAGGTGGATTGAAGCTGTTATAGCAACAAAAAGTTGGCCAACATAATCTTAACATCCCTCCTTCAGATGGGATCTCTATAAAGTTCATAAAGGAATGCATTTCAATACTTCTGGCAATATAATGTAAATTAATATGCAAACTCAGATCCCAAAGGGCAAATTTATAGCTACAACTTTAAATCTAGGCTTCTGCAGATTAATTTCATTATAATTACATCTTGTTTTCTGCATAAACTACTGCCCATCAGCAAAGCCTTCCAAAATGCTGGAATGATTCTTTTTTGTTTTGTTTTGACAAGAAATTCCAGTTAAATGAGAAGACCTGGATGTTATCCACACCTGGCTGGATTGACACTTTAGTGCACATAAACATAATGGTGCTGTTTGGATTGGCTGGCCTTGATGAGCTGAAAGGGGAGAGATAATAGGAGGGTTCTGTCTAAGTCTACAATGAGATGAAGCTGGAATCTTATGTAGATCTGCAAGTGGAATCCATCTGGTTTCTTTATGGCATCACAGGGGTCTCTGCTGCGTTTGGTGCAGAACCTGGGTTTGGTGGGTTCAGCTTCATGGTGCAGAAAAAGTCCACGAGCTGAGCCGGTACTTCAGCCAACACGCTCTTTGCCAGGGCCTCACGAGGAGCCTAAAGAATGAAAAGAGGTTTTTTCATAAACAGTCAAAAATAAAGAGCATATGGATGATGCAACTGATTCCTTTTGTGTTATTTAGAACTAATACACTGAAATGCAGAGAGAAAGGGTGACAAGCAGGAGGTGGTGCAGACTAAGGCAGCTGAAAAGAAGATTCCTAATTTAGATTTTTTTTTGAATGACTTAATTTCCAGTCAGTTTTTAAATACTGTAGCATCACAGCAGAACAAGAACGCGAGCTAATTTTTTTTGTAGCATCAAATTCCAATCGTGTTCAAACAGCAATACTTATGTAACAGAAACTATACCTCCGTTTCAGCATGAGCAAGAGTCTCAAGATGATGTTAGAAGACTGCAAAGAGATTAAAATGAGGAAATTCCTCTCTCTGATTATTCATGTGATTGTTTAGCAAGAACCTATTTAAATCCAAAGGTAACATTTGTTCTGACTGATCAGATCATAAGTGGACCGATATTAAAAAAAAATATATATATATATATATGGCTTTATTTCTTACAATTTAAATGTAACACAGTGAAGCATCCCCTTTCAGAGCAGATGCAAATTCACAGAAGCAACAGTTTTGACTGGTGTTCTCTTGTTCGTCTGGTTTCAAGATGAGATTTGTGGTAAAAAACAAAATGGCACACAGGTTTCCACAGTTCCCCGTTCCTCATATTTAACCCTAAATTCTGCCAGAAAGCAGCTCTGCAACACCTTGCAAAAGTATTTAACCTTTTCCTGTTTTGTCACATTGCATTACTAACTCCGGTGTGTGATAGACCAACACAAGCTAGTGCATATTTGGGAAGTGGAAGGAAAATGGTTCTTATCTTTATTTTTTTGATAAAAAATTCTGAAAAGTGCCCCATCCATTTAGATTAGCGCTCCTCAGTCAATACTTTGTAAAAGAACCATTTGTTACAATTAGAGCTGCAGGTCTTTGGGAGCAGGTCTGTGCCGATTTTCAACAAGAAGTGGGTGAAACTTTTGACCTTTTATCTTTTAAAAATAGATCAGGCTCAGTGGAATTGAATGGAGAGCATCTGTGGACATCGGTTTTCAACTGTTGCCACGGATTCACAATTGGATTTAGGTCTGAACTTTGACTAGGCGATTGTGACACATGAATCTAATGTAATTTAGCCTCTAACAGGTTGTCTTCCAGAAGCGCCCTGTTTTTAGCTCGATCCATCTCCTCAACTCTGACCAGGTTCCCCTGTCTCTGCTGAAGAAAAGCATCCCTACAGCATGATGCTGCCACTACCATGTTTCACAGTGTATTACGGGTATGTGCAATGATAAATTTCTACCACACTTAACATTCCGTATGTTGGCCAAATAGTTCAATTTTGATTTAATCTGAATGGAACACCTTCTTTTATAAATGTGCATGTTTTGCAGTAAACTGCAAACAAGATTTGTTATGGCTTTCTTTCAACAATGCCTTCTATTTTGCGTCCTCCCATAAAGGCTAGATTTGTGGAGTGCATGACTAATAGTTGTCCTATCAACAGATTTCCCACCTGATCAGTAGATCTCTGCAGCTTAGTTATACTCTCCTTCCCTGGCTTTACAGTTTAGGTTCTGGGTGTAATAGACTTTCCATTTTCTGATGTTGGACTGAACAATGAATTGTGAGATATTTAACTATGGGATATAAAATCCAATTAAAATATGTCGAAGTTTATTGTTGTTCAAAGGTTCAAAGTGCATAAACATTTTCCTAAGCAGGTGACTAAGACTGAATAATGGGTTAGTTCAGATGCATGTCAGGCAACATTTTAATTCCAGATGTGAAGAGAAGCACTTAGAGTTGTCCATTTGTGATCAGATCACCCAAAACAAAAATTAAAAGCAGGTTTGAAAAAGACCTGAGGCAGGTATTTATAGAGGAAGAGCATAAAGGTAGGGAGGGCTTAATTATGACAGGATTTATTATAGGTATGTGTACCCCTAAGAAGGACTTGGATCTTGGGGAGGCTTCAGTTTGTGTAAACTGAAGAAGGAGGTTACTTGCTGAGGCAACTCGGCTAAAACGCTTTGTGCAAGAGCCTGGCTGGGCGCCTGAAAGAAAGAGGCATAAACAATGTAAACACAAAAACTAAGCGAGCTCTTTTCTGAGGGGTTTGGTATCCATTGGACTGAGGTATCAAAAGGCTGTAGAGACTTTGCTCCTGCCATGAGAAGGCTCCCATGTGAAATTCATGCAGTTTTTATAGTAATGGGTTAGCTTCTTAAAATAGAAAAATGAAGCTGAATCAGCTGAAATCACAGCAATCACCACTCTATTCTATCTTCTAAAGCAGAGAGAAATGGAAAGAAGAAGTTTGGTACACAATATCTGACTAACTTACATTCTGAAACTTCCTGAAGGGAACAAACTGGACGATGTCTCTCATGGCCGCCTCGCCGGACAGAGAACGCAGTCGGCCATCGTCTCCGTCCAGGAACTCCATGGCGCTGAAGTCCGCTGCTCCCACCCCGACAATGATGATGGACATGGGCAGCCGGGAGGCGTTGACGATGGCATTGCGCGTCTCGTCCATGTCTGTGATGACTCCGTCAGTGATGATCAGCAGGACGAAGTATTGCTGCAGGAGGAGAGAGACAACACGGCATGAAGGGTGATGACAAATTAGTAATCTAATAATACAATAAACAGAGAAACAATAAAGTATTATCCCAAGGGTATGTTTCTATGGACACAGCTATTTCAAAATCATTTGCCTCTGGGAAGATTATAAAGGAAACAACTGTAGAGGGTGTACTAAGAGTACAGAGGCACTCAGTGATACTTGCAAACATGGACATGAATGGCATATTAATCTAGAGATTATCATGATGTATTTATTCTGTTCCTTTTCTAAACTTCAGTGCTAAAAAAAAAAAAAATTAAGAATTTGTTACACAAGTTTAAATTTATTGCAGATTTTCTCAAATCAACAAATAGTCAAAACTATACATTAATGCTTCAATATCTACATACACTTAGATTAATATTTGGTTAAATGTCATTTAGGTTGCAACATTTGTAGCCATTAGTGCTTCAGGCATAATACTGGTTGGCTGTTTGAGCAGTCTTGTAAGAATTGATAGAAGTCTTTTAAACTGGTTGGTTTCTTGATATGAACAAAGTTTTTAAGTATGCTTACAGTAAGTATGCATCAAAACCAGTTCTGATGTGTGATTGGGATTGCTGTAATCTTGAAACACTCAGACACATTCAAGTTTCAACTATCTAGGTGTTTATTGGAAGTGAAGTTAAAGAATTTAACGGTACTGATACTGCCACCACTATCCTTGATGCTCGGTACAGTGTTCTCAACTTTGGAATCCTCACCTTGACCCCTGCAAACATACTTCATCATTGTCTTGTTAAAATATAACAAACGATTTGTCAATTTTCTAACAGGCATTTAGATTTTCCACGTGCTAATTAATATCAGCCAAACTTTTGAAAGTGGCGATTTTGAGAAAAAGAAGAAGAATACCTTTATTAATCCCCCAGGGGGGAAATTACATTTCAGTACTGCCCGTCCAAGAGAACAAAAAGAACAAACAACATAAGACATGGGAGGCGCTGGGCCTTTAGTTAGATGAGGAAAAACACAACACTAGGTAAGAGGGGGGTGGGGGGGAATCATATCTCACACTGTATCCCTGACAGGACACAATGTGAGACTGCAAAAAAAAACCTCAGCACAAAAAAAGCCACATACAGACAACATCATAAAACATGTGAAATGGGAGGGTGGAGTGGGAAGGAGGTGGGAGATTGGAGTTCCAGCACAGGCTGCCCAAGTGAGCAACGCAGCCACCTGGCTCATCGCATCTGACCCAGGTTACCGTACCGGAGGGGCAATACGAGGGGGGCCAGCGGAGGCGGGGGGGTGTTTATAGCTATGAGCATGTGTGTGTGTGTGTGTGTGTGTGTGTGTTTGTAAGTAAGTCCATGAATACTGTCCCAGATAGCCCACCCAGCCATGGTCCTTGATAAGTGATGAAGTGTTTATCAACTAGCCTCAGTAAAGTTCTGATGCAGGTCCACAGATGTCATGGGGGAAGGAAGGGGAAGAGGGAATAGCGCATCTTGTTCACATAACATTCAAGAGAAACTGAGATAGCCAGCCTTCCAAGGCCGACACAAGGGACCCAGATTCAGATAACAATTGTTTTGGGTCAGGCCGACTCAGTTAATGTCCATCTGCCTTAAAGTCTCACTGGTAAATCTCAATGGCGACTCCAAACAGCCAAATTTGTGGTCAATTCTGCCAAAGTCGAGCTTGCAACTTCTCCAAGGTCTATTCCCTCCCGCTAGTGAGTTCAGGAACTGCAACTAGCCTGCAATTCTGTGTAAGGATTGCATCCAGTTTGCAGTTCTGCTCACACAGCATCTGAGTCTGAGTGTTCATAACATGGCATATCCCATCACACATGCCGGGCAGTCACACAATGGCCAGAACAGCTGCTGACATTTTCTGAGTTTCTCAATATGCCAGATAACCGCCAACTCTAAAAAGCAGAAATCCTGTTATCAAAAATCCAATTATGTATGCATCTTTAACATCCTTGAATGACAAAATGGACAAACACACGATCCTCCACTTCTGTCAGGAGTCCATCGGGTATCCAGCAAAAAAAATGTCTTGTTGGGGAAAGAGGGCTCTCCTTTACCCAGTCTTTTTGTCGCGATAATCTGATCAATTGCGTTGAGAGACCAGCTGACCAGATCCATGATTTGCAATTCGGAAGATATGCAAAGAGAGGCTTTGGAGCAGCAGTGTCATTCTTGGTTGGCACCCTCTCAACCAAGAGAGGATGCCAACCTCTCTTGATATTAAATGGACTGAATTTATATGTTGCTTTTCTAGACTGGACCACTAGAGCTAAATTCACCCAGTCAACTGACGAACACACACACATTCAGATCAGTAATCAACTTGGGGTTAAGTGCCTTGCCCAGGGGCACACCGACATGTGGCAGGAGGAATCTGGAATTGAATCCACAACTTTTGGATTGCATTCCATTAAGCCAGTCATCAAGCTCACAGCAGGCTTGAGATTTGGTAGGGTAGGTTATGGGTTGTTGTGGTATATCTGAGCCAATTTCCTTTTATCTGAAGATAAGTTAGATTCTTGAACACATTTGGGTGTTTCAAAATGAAAACAATCACAAATACGCATCAAAGCCAGTTTTGGAATAAAGACAACTAGAATTAAAAACGTACAAAATATGCTTAAAAGCTAAGTCTGTGTCAGAAAATCAACCAGCCTAAATAAACTATCTATTCTGCCAAGAAGAGTAGTAAAATATCCAATCAGGAACATACTGGAAGCTTGTGTATCACTACCAAAATGTATTTAAGGGCTATTCAACCACATATCTGTATAAGTGTGTATGTATTTTTAAGTCTGTTTGAACTTTTTCTTTTTTTAGATTTTCTGGCACTAGTGGTCTTTATTGAAAAGACAACTGACAGAAAATAGGGTGGAGTGAGAGGGGGAAGACTTTCAGCATATGGTCCGAGACCAGGAATTGAACTCGGGATAACCAAGTCGAGGACTACAGCCTCTGGAAATGGTGTGCATGCTCGACCAACTGAGCTACCCAGCACCCCCTGTTTGAACAATTTTGATCCTCTCTGGATTAGAGAACATCCACAGTAAATTTAAGCCAATGCACCTAATTTTAGGTTTTAAAAACTATTCAAAGTGATGTACAATTGAATCAGCTAGGCCTGCCACGATAGCAAGTTTTGCTGGACGATAAATTGTCCCAGAAATTATTGCGTTAAACGATAATATTGTTGTTTTGAGGCCATTTTCAAGTAATATATTGATAGTGGCATAATAATGCAAGTTCGCCCTCTCAAAGACTAATAAACTTTAACTTTGCAAAGAACATTTAGCATTATCACCATTATTTAATTTTACATTTTATTTCCAGTCTTATTGTTTTATTAGTAGCCTTTTATTTCATTATTTATTCTCTCTCATTTTTGGAATTTATTTAATTGGTTTTTTTTTATGACTGTTACTTTTTTCATTATGTATTTTTTTTCCTATTTTTTCCATATTCTGTATTTATTTTGTAATTTTTTTAAAAGATATTTTAAATATCCAAAATAAAACACAGCAACAAAAACAAATGAAACAGAAATAAAAACCACACACAACTGAAACCATAAATAAAATGGATTATGATGTCTCTGCAAACAAAATTGCCCTGCAAAAAATATTAAATCATCAGAATGGAAATTATCAAGCTCATTTAATTATCATGCGATTAATTGCTTGTTGTGACAGGCCTAAAGTCAGTCAACCTGATCTAAACACAGTACAAAAAAATCTTTACAAGATCCAAATTATCATGTCATGTTGACAGAAGCTATATGTAACTGCAAATATTAAATCCCCAAAAGTACAGATAAATTAATATTCAGCATTTCTATATGCGTTTTTGCTACTGGAATCGATGCTCAATAGTAAATATTTATAAAGGAATGTCATGCTATCACATATGGATTTTGACCTGGTTGTCATTTTGATGTTTTATCACTTTGTTTCTGTTGCCTCGATTCTTAGACTGTATGCTGAACTGATTTATACAGGGAACATAACCTGATGTTAAAAATTGCCCACACTAGGAAATCTTTTCAAACACAATGCGTCGAGCTTTGCCGAGTAAAGAAATTAGGGCAAGCATACTCACTGATGCAGTGGTCTGTTGGAGGGCTTGCTTAGCAAAACAGGCTACGTGATTGATGATAGGGGAGAAGTTGGTGGGACCGTACAGTTTGACCTGGGGGAGACACACCCTGTAGGCCTCCACCACCCCTTCGACACCTGCACCACGACACCAGATAACACTAGCGTTAATACAGAGAAAACTGACACTGCCAGTATAAGTTAGTTTCAACGATAAGTTAACACACCTGCACAGAATGGATTGGATGGGTTGAAGTTGAGAGGAAACTCGTGGGAAACCTGTAAAAGGATCTCATCAGTTTCGAACTTTCGGTTTCCAAAAACAACCACATTTTATCTGATAACAAAGCCTTGGTTCAGGAGTTTTGGAGGGATTTGTTGTGTCATGTTTTAACATGAGTTGTACCTGCCACGTGGGTGGAACCTGGGCTCCGAAGCCAAATGCCGGGAACATTTTATCACTGAAAAAGTAAACAAATCTAGCTGGTAAAACAACAACAACAAAAAAAAACGACATGTTCTCACTGAAACTCCCTGACATAACTTGCACAATGCTGCAGCTGCTGATGTAATACAGTCATCAAACTAACTGGAGGGATTTTAGTTTTTGTTGCTCTCTTGAGTTAGAAGGGATGGAAAGTCTTGTCATAAAAAAATAAAAATAAATAAAATAATAAATAATAATAATAATAATTCACATGTGAAGCATGTTCCTACCTATCATAGTCCTGAATGACATTGCCCACAGACCAAATAGCAGAGAGGTACTCGTTAACACCCTGAGGACTGATGTAATGCAGGGACTGAGGAGACCTGGGATCCCCGTTGGAGCCGGTGAAGTCGACGGCCACCTGTTGGAAAAACATGGATGCATAAAAACAACAGACAGCAACAACAAACAACATGTTGCAGTCAGAGGTGTACATACACTTATTACTGGGCTTGAATGTCGAATTGATTTGGGGCTTTAAATAATTTATTGAGGTTGAACTGATAAAATGAAGAACTTCAATGAATTTTAAAAACAAGAACTGGGTGCAGAGGTTTACTGTAATGCTGGTGTATTTGCAACTTTATTATCAAAGAATTCTTTATAGAGTCATTGTGGATGGTGGTCTGTGGATAGGAAGGATCTCCAGGAGCAGTTAATCTTACAACAAATCTGAAAAAGCCTCTGACTGAAGACACTGTTGCTGTCATACATGACCTGTCATGAAATGCTAATAGCTCAATATCTGGGGCAGCAGAGATGATACTCCACAGTACATGTCCTGCATGACACCATCAGTTATGGGAGGCAGTGCTAATCCACCCTCATTTTGCTTTTGCTTCTGTCTTAAAATCTCTGACAGGCTGTATGGTTAAAAAGCTGGGCAAAGAGATGTTGGAATCCGGGATATGATCCTTGCACATTAAGATGGATGGAAGAGATGGTTTCTCTCCAGTATTTGGTCCCTGTCCTGCATCAGTGAAGCCTCTGTTTACAACATCTCTGGGATTTGTGGTCACAATTCAGGTATTATTTGAGCTTTAGCAATGCTAATCAGGTGCTGAAATTTAGACAGAATTAGACACACAGTCCTGTAGGAACACAAAGGGATGATGATCCCCAACACACATCAAAAATTGTTTGGGAATGGATAAAATTGGCTAACAATAAAATGATGGAATAGCCTTAACATTAACTTTATCAAAAATGTATGGGCAATGCTTAAAAGCCTGGTCTGTGCCTGGAAACCAAACCAATATAATTATGCTACAATGTTTGATGAGTGATTGAATATCCGGCCAGAACTGTACCAGAAAACTTGATGCCAAAAAAAGTGCCATTATGTATCCATTTTGATCCAGAATAGATTCAAATTCGTCAACCCAATTCTTGTTTTTAAAAAGTAATTTGTTTACAATCATACCAGCTTGAAAAAAAGAACAGTTCAACAGTCTCATTAAAAGCCAAAATGAATCAAAACATTCATGCTGATGATGAGTTATGTAAACATTTGATAGGCGGAGTAGGTATTAATAGAAGGTACCAGTGAGAAATAAAGCAGATAAACAGTGAAGCTAAAACTCACAGTGAAGTTGATCTGACAGCCTCCCATTATATAATCCAGGAATGTATACTCCTTTACGACCTACAAGGAAAAGCATCCGTCTTATAGATCTCTGAACAACGCCCACATACATCAAGCAGACCAAAAACAAAGCAGATACCTCACCTGACAAAGCTTCACGCTCACAACACCAGAGTTCTTGTAGCCTTTCTTCTTCTGTTTCTTTTTGCTATTGATACACTCAAACTCTGCCTGTGGAATGAGATGATGCTGGTGAATTTATCACAACAAGAACTGCTAGAGAACAACAGAGGGTCTGGAAAGGTTTTATTTAACTTCATACTTTAGAAAAAATATGTGAAACTTCTCATCCCATTAAAGCATACTATGATAAAATGAAATGAAAAATACTGATTTCCTTGAGCAAGCAATTGAGATCAGAGAGAATATTTTTGAGAGCAGATTTAAGGTGGATCTGGAACCATATGCCTCCACCTATTCTTCTTCTCAATTACAGCTGTTAGACTTGTTCTACAACCGCCTGTGAAATTCCTATCCATCACAATGGCATTTCAGAACAATAAGACGACATAAAATATGACCGAACAGCATCAAGACTGAAGAGATGTTGTTTTAGGTGTTGGTTGCTAAGACTTTCAAACAAGGCTTGCTCAAACACACGGTCATACCGGAGAAGTCCGTGATGCTTGCTGGAGTCGTTTCATCGTGGTTTCAAACAATCCAATAAGATCATGTGAGCCGTCGTCGTCATAGTCGTAGCACTCGACCTGGAAACAGTTAGAATTAAGCTGTAGCTGCGCTGGAAAGCCAGACTACTTACCACAGCACAGTGAACGTATTCACTCACACCATTTTTTCCGGTTTTACCCCTTTTACTCTGATATCCCTGAACAGAATCCAGTGAACGGTTTAATCCGTCTGAAAATGGCACAACTGAAAACTTGCCAAGGGACGGCCGTCCACCTAAACTGACAGGCTCGATTAGGACAGTATTAATCAGCTGAGAGGCCCATGGTAACTTTGGAGGAGCTGCAGAGATCACAGCTCAGGTGGGAGGATCTGCTTAAAGGACAGCTATAAGTTGTGTCCTCTATAAATGTGGATTTTATGTAACAGTGGCAAGAAGAAAGCCCTTACTAATAGAAAAGCAAAATTAGATTGCCAAAGTCATGTGAAAAAATGTGCACTTGTCACATAAGGCCAAAGTTGAATCTTTTGGCCTAGAAGCAAAATGTTATGCGTGTGCATCACCCTCAACACACCGTCACCAACATGAAACATTAAAAACACGGTGGTGGCAGCATCGGGCTGTAATAATGCTTTGTATCATTCTCCTTCCATTTTTGTGTAGGTCTGCCAACCAAAATCTCAATAAAATACATTAGAGTTTGTGACTGAAACATGACAAATGTGAAAAAGTTCAATAAGTATGAATACTTTTGGAAGGTGATGCATTTGTTTCCAATGGAGAACACACAAAACTAGCCAGGTCACTGAGACTACAAATAAATTGGCAGCAGTGTCGACAGGAAGTGAGAAACCACAACAAAAAAAAAATCTGTCCAATTCCCCAACTAATTTGTTCTGTTTAAGGTTACAGGAAAATATGTGATATGTGGTTGGGTTGAGGTAAAAACCAGAGATACAGCAAACGTGCAAAAATAATATTACTCATAGAAACAGTACAGGAAGGCAGTGAAAACATGAAAAGTTCTGTCTCAGACAAATGCTTCTATATCAAAATCGTTGATGGCACAAAGTCAGGAGCAGCACCACTGGTGTTCCAGTGTACTTCATTCACTCTCACACCTCACCCTGAACGTAATGGGAAGATGAGAAAAGATGAAATGCTGTGGCACACAAAATAACTCACTTGTCCCGCATGCCAGCAAACTGGCTCCTTCCTGACATGCTCGCTTCAGAGGTTAAAGAAATATACATCATCAAACTAGCACTAACATATATCTTTGCATGTTTTGTTAAAAAAAAAAAAAAAAAAAAAAGAGAGAATGTGACTGCGAGTGAAGGCAAGACATATTCCATGCTTAGAGGACAAACACCATATTTACTTTAATTGGTTTCTCCATGTCTCCTCCACACAGAGACTGCATGGGGATTCGAAATGGCTTCCATGTTGGGTTCAAGTTATTCTTCACCACCTGAAAACAAAATTGATGGAAATCACACAAAGGCAGATTTCACACAGTTTGGTTTCACAATAATTAAATCACAATACCAGCTGAAGCACGGTGGACCTGATGGTCACTGATAGTTTTTGGCAAACAGTTGTAACTATCGAAGCAGCCAGATGGAGAAATGGAAATGAAATGTAGCTGCATTTGTTAGTAATTTTTAAGGAGGGTATGACATCTCCTCAGGCTCAGATACAGGCAGTGATTCAAAGTGAAACACAGTCATACAGATGTTGTAATCCATCCTGCAGCAGGTTGATTCACTAACCCTCAAGATCTGGTAGCAACATCTGAGCTGATCCCAAACAGGTTTTACTGGGAACCTGGGAAGATTTAAACATGACCCCAGCATATATACTCTCTGGAACAGATGTTCTAGATATGCCTGCTTTCTAATTATAGTCACTTTTTTCTTATTAATATGCAAAATGATATCTAAAATCAGACCAAAATGTTTTGTTATGTTTTTTTAACATTTAAATTCACATGTAAAAGTAGGTTACATGTGCAGCTCACAGTGGTAGTTGGGTCCCAGCTGCCATGCAGCAAATGCTATATTGAATCAATGTAAAAAAGCAAAGTAGGCAGTTTGTTTACGGTGCTGCTTCATTAATTTTAATTGTTTTTTAAAAGGCATGCAAATGGTACAATTTGACTCAGTGTATCATTTAGAAACAGAAGAGTAAAGTTATTCGAAACACTGTAAGATTATTTCAAACTCCCCTTAAAAGTAACTATTATTGTCTCATTTGTTTTTAGCTCTGTTATTTCCTGAACCGAAAGCAGCCACTGGGAGTGGCATAGTCTTCTCCTGTACATTGCTTCAGTTATTAAGCTAAGAAGGAGACAGAAAGTAAAACTTATTACATTTTGAATGCAGAAAATTGGGACTAAAGTTACTTCAATAAATATTGTTATTTTTAGGAATGAATCTTACACCACCACTACACGTACTTCAACTAAGCAAAGGACAATAAATCTGGAAAAAGATCCTTAGAATAGAGCAGACACAGAGGGTTACAGCAAGCAGACCCTCCAGCTCAGTTATGCTGATCAAATAACAGGAAGCTTGACCCAGTGTGCAACATTATGAAAGGTTTATGGTGTAACAGTAACAATCCAAGTGGTTCCCCTTTCCATTCAGAGTGGTAAAAGTGAAAACCTAACAAAACAGAGGACATTATGAACCAACAACTCAGCCTTTCTCTCCCATGTCCAACTCATGTCTCATTAGATGCTTGCCATCTAGTCTGCCCATAAAACTGTAATGTGGTTAAAAAAAATAATCCTGTACTTGTTTGTATTATATTAACTATAGTGAATATTTCTGAATATTACTAAGGTGTAACTGTTTCACCACATTAGAAATATAAACATGAAGTGAGGAAGGTAACTGAATGAATCTAACAGGAAGTGTTTTACTATTAAGGAACAGGAAGTGCCTTCATTGTGATGTAGTTAAGACTTGATAACTCATATATTTAAATAGACTGCTACAGTGCATTTAACAGTGTTTCAAAAGGGCTTCTTCTCTTTATTATGAGTTGGAGAATTTGCAGAAAGATTAGAAATATTACGTGCATTTAAAACCTTTGGTGTCAAGCCGAAACAGCAAATATGTTTAAAAGTATACAAAGATTTAAGTGCAATGTGGTGAGAGTGTAAAAATATTGGATTTTTCACATTTTTAAGTAAGAAGAATAGAAAGTACACTTGTTTAAAATAAAAAAAACAAGCACAAAGGCTTTGTGATCACACTACGCAAACATCAATGGGTAATATAGTGGAGCCCCAGCATTAAGGAGGTTAGGGACCACAGTCGCCTGAGAACATTTGAGACTCCCTCTAAAAACGCCTATAACTGCCTATTTCAATAGGTCAAACACCGAATATACCTTAATATACAATGATACGTAAAGTGGAAACAGTCTTGGCACTACCACTAAAACCAGCCTCTATGGTGTTACTTATTTCCGCTCTTCGGGGTACAGCCAGTCAGTGTCAAGAAAATAAATGGCACTCCTGGATTGGCTGCTTTCCAAACACCAGTTAATAATGCGTCAACTTGCGTTGCTCATAGGTACTTAAGCTACTTAAGCTTCCCATGCTGCATTGTCTTTCAAATATTTGAGATATGCTCTATGAAAATGTACACAAATAGACAGATTTTCCACAAATAATTTAGTCATGTTCCACAGAAAAATCTGCGAATAGGTGAATCTGTGACTACTGAACCATGAATACGTGGGGGTCCACTGTATATCAAATGCACCGTTTAACCACAGAATATGTGGATTCCCGGTCAGAGCTGTGGTCTTACTAACTTACTTTGTTCAGATTGTTCAAGAGACCTCAGTTCGAGTCAAGTCTGAAGTCTTTGTTTTGGCAGCTACTGTCCCAAGACTCAGATTTGAGTCCCATCTCTAGTATAGAAGCTGTCTGAAAATCACTGTATTCATATTATCCTAGATCTTAGGGCTCTAATACACCAGACTAACATGAAAAGGGAGCAGTAGCAACAATGATGGACATCTTGGTTGTAACTGAACATGTAACTCAGAAGTCAGAAGTACTTTATTTGTCCCCCAAGGGGGAAATTACTTCCAGTAAAGCCCCATCCAACTTCCAGTACAGCCCATAACTGAACATGGAATAAACTATAAATTGTGGGCTATCAAGCCATATAGCTAAATATCAAAAAATAAGAAGAAAAGTGTTACCTCTGTCCTGTGAGCCAGCTGCCACCCAGTTTCTGTCTGCCTGTAGAATTCCAAATAGGGATCAGACTTCCCAAAGAAATCCTACAAAAGGAGTCAAATACCAGAGTGAAATAAAGACCAATAAAACGCTTCCAAAAGTTAAGAAATTAAAAACATGCAGCACGAACATAAATACCCTTACCTTGTTATCCAGCTTTCTAGCCTCCACCTCAAAATTCGCCACCCGATTGTCTTTTATTTCCTCTGCACTGATCTATAACACAAAAGTTAGATATACTAAAACAGAGGAACTGAAAACAGAAGACATTTTTTTCTGTTGCTCTTAATGAACCTTACAGTGATTGTTCCCTTTCCCGCAGGCTTCTTGTTCTTCAGCACCAGTGGCCGAGTCAGTTTCCTACTGGACACAACCTAAGTGTAGGTTAGAGGGGAAAAAAAAGATGAATCTAAAGACTCGGTTGGTAGAACAGCTGATGAGTAAAACATGGCAACAGTGGGAAAATCTTTAACAGCATGGATGAGTGAACATCGGAGGTCACATGACAGAATCGTATAAGCAAGGGTTTACCAGAAATAATTAAAAAAAAGAGCTCCTGAAAAACTTGTTGTTTTGTTCCAGAAGAAATAACCTCACCTGACCCAGGGTGCACTCCAGCTCCCCCAGAAAGTCATCATCACTCAAATCAATTGTCTTGTTATCGATGTCATATATTCCAAACTTCAGCTTCTGGACTATTTCAAAGTAGTAGTCGATGACAAATTTTTGGGCAAACTTTGGACTGAGGCAATTCTGGACTTTCTCTGTGCGTCCCACCTGTAGGGAAACACAGGATGCAGAAGGAGGATGAACAGAAGGGTTGCAAACTTTAACAAAGCATGAAGAACACATGAGAAGCGATATCCAATAATTAAAGATAAGGGAAACTAATGATTAACACAACACTGATAGTAGCATTGATGAAACTGAACACACATAGAGTCACTGGGGGATGAAAGATTCCATAACTGTCAATACAGCAATGGGAAAAATGACCTGCACATGATGATTCAGCAAGCTGTAAAACTATTTAAGCGGCAATAAGTTGAAGTGATTACCTTTAGTCTCTTACATCGCTGTAGAAGAAATAGCATTAAGTTTGCATTTATGTTAATCAAATTAAGGTCTGGATTTTGGGTCAATGCAAAAAAAATAATTATTACTTTTTCCTCAGCCAATCTGTTGTATATTTGTAACCATTGACCTGCTGATGACCCCAGTTTAGCCAGGCAGTAGTTGCCGGACAGATCATCTCATATTTGAGTCCAGAATGCTTTGGTATACAGAGGAGTTCATGGCTGAATAAATCACAGCAAGCTTACAGGTTCTATGGCTGCAAAAATAAACAATCCCAGATCATCACCCCTCCACCACTGTGTTTGACAGTTGGTACCGGATATTGTTCCATAAGCCTAGTGGTTAAAAGTCATCGACCTAAACACTAACTATGTGAAAATAGTTGGGAATTTTTTTTTGTACATTTTTTCAAAAACTGCAGAGGAAATCAACATTTCAACAGTGAGCTGTGTTTTTAGTGTCAGTGTACATTTGCAGAGGGAAAAACAAAAACAAAAACACAGCACTACATATAAACTTTAAATCCTACAGAAGTAGCAGAGTGTACTTCTTTCCCCATCACTATAACAATAAAAGCAGTAATATTCAACATACTTAGCTTTTTTTTTTTTTTTTTTTTTTTTTTTTTTTTTTTTTTACACAAAAAGGGTTTTGGGGATGATTATTCACACTTTAAACTCATTCATATCCAAAGTATACTTAATCTTACTTAAAATCAAAACAGTTTATGATGTTCATGTTACTGACCTCATACCACTGGGAATCAGAGCTGGACATTAAAAGGACACATAAGGGGTCCGATTTGGAGCCGATGTCTCTGTCCAGGAGGTTCTCACAGGATACAGTGAGCTCCACCTTGGTTACACACTGAGCAGCCATGTTACTGGTAACTAGCAGCAGAAAACAGGCAACAACACACACCAAATTACACAACGTCAAGAACTGTTTAGCCGATTAAAAAAAAAAAAAAGTTAAGGTGGCAAAATGCGGCATTTTTGGTCGGATAGACAATATTTTTGTCTTTTTGTTTCACTTCGGGTGTCGTCCCTGCAGATGGGAAACACACCCAGTGCGTTACACCCACCATACTAACCCACTTCAGATAATACTCGAAGCTAACGCTGCTACTGCGACTGTAGCAATAAACAGTCCAGCTTGCTGCGTAAGTTACAAACAGATGGTTTCTGACGTACGCTTCGCAGTAGCGTAGTAATGTAGCAGTAGCTAACGATAACCGATGTGGAACATATGCTAAAAGTTAATGCGTACGTAAAAAAAGAAAGACCGCTAACTTTAGCTAACAGGCAAACGTGACAAGTAAAACTAATAAATGACAGCTGACTTAGTTAGCTGGGTTACCACGTCGCAAATTTAAATCCAAGCTTACCGTGTAAAACGACCAACAAGTCGCCGCTGATAAAAGAAAACAAAAAACAAAAAACGTTTTATAGTTAAATTAATACACACTTAAACTGGCTGTTCTCCCTGGCCCTCATGCAGCAGAGCAATTACTCCCCGTCAGCTTACTAGAAGCTACGCCCAGCTTTTCTTTCTGGAGGTAAACAACAGTCGTTCCTGAAAGGAGCCCGGAGAGGTAGAGCTGCGGCTATGCTGCCGTCACAGACAATAGTTATCAAGAGCTTTCAGTCTGCTCATTGCTATATACAATGCTATATACGCACTGACGCTGTGCTGGAGTTCGCTCTCGATTTTATCTTGGTAGCACTGTCATAAAAAGCAGGGGAAACAATTACACATTTAATTGAGTAAGTAATATCCTCCTAATGTTTTTTTTTTTTTATTTAACCAGGAAAATACTCATTTAAGTCACAAATCTTCACAAGAGAGAACTAAATAAGATAGACAGCAGTATCCGCTAAGACAGGTGTTCATACCCCTTGAACTTTGTCACATTTTGTGACATTACAACCACAAGTTTCAATGTCTATGTCTTTGGTGGATGACTCATGTCAGAGCATATGGAAAAACTAATCTGCTCCAATGACATCAAAATCTAATGTTCTGACCAACGTGGATCCCTGAACTTACCATCCCCACTGTGAAGCAAGGTGTTGGTAATCATGCAGTGGGAATGCCTTTCCTCAGCAAGTCAAGAGTTTCTGGGAAGATGGCTGGGGCTAAAACAGGCCAATCCTGAAAGAAAACTGATTAGAGGCACAATCAAAGTCAAAAGGTACTGACCCACACATATGTACCCAACACTTTCTAGAATTTTGAAAACCAATGTAATTTTTTCCTTTCATTCCCAATTAAGTATTTAAGACAGTTTGAAATAGTCTGTCATAAAATCCCTTGAAAATGCACTGAACTTTGTGAGTAGTATAGTAAAATATCTACAGCCAGATTTTTCTGTCTCCAATTCATTGAGAAACCTTTATAAACATTCAAAGAGAGTTCCTTGGTCTTCAAGGCATTCTGCAAACAGTTCCAGGCTTGAGGACAGCATATTTAATTTCTATTTTTCAAAATTCTGTGGACTGTAGACTGTAACCCCCAATGTTTTATCATGTCTTTTTGGTTTATATCTTAAAGCCTTCGAGTTAATTGTAACTGCCCTGCCCTGTTTTATTTGTTTTCTCTCACTAATCAACTTTCAAAATATGCTGTTCTTGTGAACAATATTTGGAATGACCAATTTTTCTCAGATTTTCAGAGAAAATTGCCCTTTGATCATCCTGCACAATATTTGCTGCCCTTATCCTTCAATAAGAGCCACCTGTTTTACAACAGGTTCTTCACAGGGTCTCTATCAGGTCAAATTACCCCCCTCACCCCCGCCACCTGGGACACAAAGAGCCATGGATAATGAATTAAAAGTTGCTTGACACTGTTTCCAGCTTAAAATGACAAAAATGTAAAAATTTAAGGGTTTTCAAAATTTGTGACAGAACTAATTTTGTAAATTAATAATTTCGTAACGTGAATGTATTTCCCCATGTCGTCAAAATGTAGCGAATACTGTCTTGACTTCAGCTTGACAGGGCAAAAATGAATTTGAACATGGAAATTAAATGCTTGATTCTTTTGCATTTTCTCATTTAAGACTATTCCTCCTGCAATAAAAGATGAGTTTACTTTAAGACTGTTTTCACATTTTCACCAGGGCTGCCAATAATTGCATGAATAAACCAGACACAAACACAGACTCTTCAAAATTATTTCTTTTTACTGTTGGTATTTTAGTAAATGTAAAAAGAACATAAAACAGACATCCAGCAAGCTAAATCTTGTAGCATTTATTTGTTACAAACAATATTGGAGTGTTTTAAACTTTTCTTGATCACTGAATTGTACGACAAGCAGTTAAATACTAATTAACTACGGCTGATAATATATAACTTCAAACTTTCTGCCGTTATGTACCTGAATCCCTGAAGCCTTTCTTATGTATAAATTTTTAAATATTTGGTCAAACATCATAATTATCATGTAATTATCTGATAATTTTGATTTAATAGTCTGAACTGGTGATGTTGCCAGGTAGACTTCCTTTTGCCTTGCATAGAACAAAAACAAAAAACAGACGGAACTAACAGGTTTAACAAAGAGATATGACATAAGGCAACTTGTGCACAACCAAATGAGTCACAAATGAATCTGAACATATTTTAAATTATAATATGTATATACAGGGATTCTCTACCTGAATACCTCTTAAGACAATGTGAACATCTTCTATTATGTGCATATGTTTTTAGTGTGTAAAAAAGCATTTTCTCTATTAGGTCTCCCTGATTATGCTAATAATGAATCACTCCACCCACATTGAAGCACCAAGTCATCAGTTAAATTCAACATAAAATTTGATTCTGTAAAAATCATCTATAACAATTGCATATAGTTGATTTATTCTTTAAACATTTGACAAGCTTAAAACTTATTTTCTGCAACAACATAACATGTAAAGACCCGCAAAGAAGTAACTACAATAAAATGGGGATCCTGGAGAAAACATAAAAAATGCCCTCTCAAAATATCAAGATGTGAATGAAGCACGTCAGAGTTTATAAGGACATCTGACTTTAGAAGTGACAGATAAAAGCTGCAGTAAATAGCTTTTATAAAAAAAAATATATATATATATATATATATATATATATATATATATATATATATATATATATATATATATATATATATATTTTTTTTTTTTTTTTTTTTTTTTACATATTTGTTAAAACTCTATGTCATGATAGTATAATATACGTACGAGACAGACAGTCTGTAAAAAAAAAAAAAAAAAAAAAAAAAAAAAAAAACAACCTCCCTGTGGTTGCACAGTTGCAGCAAGCCTGCAACCTTGAGCTTTTACTGGCTGGCTGTGAGCAGTGCCTACATGAGGGTGATTGACAGAGCCAAGACCCTCCTCCTGGCTCTGATTGGTTGTTTCTGAACAGGAGTGCTGTATTTCTGCAGATGGCAGTAGGACCACAGCTAGGAGGCAGAGGAGCTTGATTTTTTCACAGATCATTTGTCTCATTTTATAATGTCAGGAGATAGTGACAGTTTTCACAAAAAAAAAAAAAAAAAAAAATCATATTTGTAATAGTTACCTACTACAGCTTCAAAGAGATGGCTGTTATTAGCTGCATTATTTTAAAGATTTTTTAAGAAATTAGTAAAAAAAAAAATAATAAAAAATTGAGGAACCTGGCACGTCAGTCTGTCTGTCTCTCTCTCTCCAACAGGTAACCTGTTTTCAAGGGCTCGAGCACCATGTATGGCCCAGATAAAAACCACCTCTGCTAGTAAGCTAGGTTCAGGCTGAGTGGGAGGGGGAGGAGGGGTCGTTTTATAATCCAAACTGCCAAGTAACTAAAACCACCTAAAATGTCCTAACATTACAACAGAGTTTGTTTGTAGAGGGCCCATTATTGGCCATAATTATGTTTTTGGTGTTTTGTAGCAATTATTCGGATGTCCAGCTCATATTTTTGGCCTGCTTATACAAAAATGTTTCCGTCAGACATAAAGGAGCCTGGTTCATCCAACTCCTGAGCATAATTATCATTTCACCTAAACAATTCCTATTTTATTTTCAGGGTCTTGCAGTGGTTCATTTTATTTAATTCTTTAGAAATTTAAATTTCTCTCAAATTTTAAAATATAAACACTTTACTAATACAAGCAGTTGTTCTCAACATTGTGCTTTTAAAAGTTACAACACAAGAAATATTAGGGTTACAAACCCAAGGATAGTAATGTAGTTATTAACCAAAGTATAAACAAGCATTTTTCTCCCCTATTTGTAAGTGTATTTTGTTGCTTTTTTAAGTTAAACTAAAATAATTTAATACTTCTTATGAGAAAATAAAGTCTAAGTATTTTTGTGATGCTTTCTCTGTCATCGTAGTAAAACGTTTAATTTACTGTGTGCTAGTCTGAGCTCAGACAACATACTGTTTGCTTCCTCATCCAGGAAAACCATCTTTAAAGGTTTCTGAGGGGCTAATTTGATTTACAAACTGTAAAAACATGGGAAAAGAGACACTGTGGAAGAAAGATAGGAAGTGATGCATCTCAACTCTATGACACAGGCAGCATAAAAAGGGCTGTACATGCAGATTAAAGAACAGTGCAGGAGTACTGTAAGACTGTATGATGTCAGCAAATATACGTAATGCATAAAATGTCTCGTTTAACAAAACTTAATCTGGCAAATGTGCACATTATATAAAACAGCTGTATTGTGTTAACATCCCATGTCTATATGTCTGTATAACCCATGCTAGGTTAGGTTAGGTTAAAAACACTGAAACGCCTTACAAAGGGGCTTCAGAGTTAAACGGACTTGGCATTTCCAGGAGGAAGGTTGGTTCTCATCATGCATCACTAGGGGGCGCTGATGCCAGGTCAGAGGGAGGAGCGTTGCTGTGGGGTGGCTTCAGATTCATGGTATTGAAGAGGCCCGCCAGCTGACCTGGGATTTCTGCCAGGACGCTCTGAGCAAGAGCTTCCTGAGGACGCTGAAGAAAGAAGAAAAAGGTTGGGTAACAATGTAGGATGGATAAATATATAGACTTGATATACGGCAGGGGGAAAAAAAGCATAAGCAAACAAAGGTTAGCATTGTCATGCATACAGTTGACACCAGCTATTTACATAGACTGCATAAAAAGACGCTGTTTTTCTCATTGACATTAAATAATACTAAACGTTCCCTCTTTTAGCTCAATTAGGATTACTAATGGTTTTAAATATTACTCTGCTGAATGCCAGAAAAATAAGATACCAGATTGCTTCGAGAATTATCGTTGAGACGTTATCATACATTTCCTCAGTATTTGGTAGCTATGACTTGGGTCAGACGTCTTTAATATCCTTTTACATCCTTCACACAATAGTTTGCTGGAATTCTGGCCCATTCCTCCAGAAAGAACTGGTGGAACTGAGTCAGGATTGTAGACAGCCTTGCTCCCACAGGCCTTTTCAGCTCTGAACATAGATCGCCTATAGGACTGAGATCAGAGCTTTGTGCTGGCTATGCTAAAATACTGATTTTTCTTGACCTTAAGCCACTTTGTAACTTATTTGGCAGCATGACTGAGGTCATGCTTCATTTGAAAGACACATTTGTACTCAAGCTTTAACTTCATGATAGATTTTACTTAAATATTTCCACATAATGTTATTTCCTTCTGATGTCATTTATTTTGTAAAGCACACCAGTCCCTCCTGCAGTAAAACATCCACACAACATGATGCTGAGATCCTTGTGCTTCACAGTTAGGATGGTGTTTTCAAGCTTACAGGTATTCCCCTTTTTTCCTCCCAATGTAACTGTGGTCAATAAAGCCAAGCGCTTCAATTTTAGTTTCATCAGACCAGAGGACACATCTCCAAACATTAGGGTTTTTGCCCCAGGCTGCATTTGCTCATTGTAATCTGACTTTTTATCTTTCTTTTGGAGTAATGGCTTCTTCTTCTCTGAGAGGCCTTTCAGCCCATGTCAGTACAAGACTTGTTTCTCTTACCAGCTTCAGCCAACATCTTCTCAAGATCTTTATTCTAAGGTTGAAACAAACATGGTCATCTCTGCACAGAATCTGTCTCCTTCCTAAAAGGTGTGATGGCTAGACAATCGCATGGTGTTTATAGTTGTTACAGCATGGCCTTCCTGGCTTTTAGAAATTCTCCAAACCATGACATTATCATCATCATCATCATCATCATCATCATCCAGGCTTTTACAATTTGTTAAAAACCATAGTAGTATATGTAAAGCATTGAATTTAAATAAAGTCATAAAAATACACTATTCTGGCAAACAGAAACAGTCATAGTAACCCTAACTGACCTAAAACAACAAAAATTGTGTTTGATTTAATGTCAGACAGTGAGGAAAAAAAGAATATGCATCCTTTTCTACCCTGTAAGAAAATAACTGGTTACAACTATAATTCTGTTTAAAAAAAATCAAGCGCAACTTCAGAGAGCTCCAAAACTTGGAAATGATTAATCAGCTAATTTTGCAGCTACTACAGGTACATGATTACATACCGCCTGTGTTAGAATGAGTCATGATGGGGAGAAATTAAAAGCTGGGAAAGGATATTTTACCACTATTTAAAAAGGTGCTGCTTTGGATAAAATGCAGAGGAGAAAGGAGAAAAACAAGCTGGGAAAATAGGTTTGGGATAGTCGTACATGTCTAGGAAGGAGAGGGGTCTCTGGGGGGCTTCAGGTCAAATAAATTGAAGAAGGAGGCCACTTGGTCAGGCAACTCTGCCAATACGTTTTGTGCAAGTGCTGCAGTGCCTGCCTGAAAATAGATGAGTGACACTTAAACATCATGCCTGGTGGAGAACGTCTTCATGGGTGGGGTGGGGGGTCTTGTGTCACACGTGAGAGCTTACGTTGTGGAACTCCCTGAACGGCACAAACTGCACGATGTCCCTCATGGCGGCCTCGCCTGTGGCCGAGCGCAGAATTCCGTCGTCGCCGTCCAGGAACTCCATGGCACTGAAGTCCGCTGCTCCCACCCCGACGATGATGATGGACATGGGCAGCCGGGAGGCGTTGACGATGGCTTCACGCGTCTGGTCCATGTCAGTGATGACTCCATCAGTGATGATCAGCAGGACGAAGTATTGCTGCAGGAGGAGAGAGATAGCACAGAGGATGCAGGGCAGCGATAAATTAATTTCAAGAAATGACAGTAAAGTTAGTACACCCCAAAGAGCAACAGAAAGTAGTGGATAATTGTAAAGTAGCAGCTCTGCACATCTAAGGACTACAATTTCTGCTCATTCTTCCTAGCAAAAAAACTCCAGTTCAGGTTTGATAGAGAGAATCTATGAACATCATGTTTTAAGCCACAAATTCTCAAATTAATTTAGGTCTGGACTTTAACAGGGCCATTCTAACACATGAATATCCTGTCATCTACACCAAGCTAACACGGTTGTATCTGTGATGCTGTTTGTTCACTAATGTTCTCTAACAAACCCTTGAAGCCTTCACAGAACAGCTCGATTTATGCTGAGATTATCTTAAAACAAAATTCTGCAGCTATTTAAAAATTCTGAAGGCAGTGGGTTGCACTTTATCATTATAAAAGGACCTAAATATAAATGCACACAACTCTTTTCAGATTTCCATTATTAAAAACCACGTATCTGTTGGTCTAGCATGTAAAATCTCCAGAAAATACATTCAAGTTTGACGTTCAGCACCTTTAAGCCTTTCTACGATTACAATTAATTACAATTTTTTGCAACTCACAGAGGCAGTTTGCTGCTGTAAGGCCTCTCTGCCAAAATGGGCCACATGATTGATGATTGGAGAGAAGTTTGTTGGACCATAGAGTTTCACCCGAGGCAGACACTGCTGATAGGCAAAGACCACCCCCTCTATGCCTACAAACACAGATAAAAACAGACCTGAAACCATATGACTCACAAACACAACCTGGAACTCTTGTTTCTATACGATGTGAATGTAGTACATCAAGAAATGAAAGATGAAGCCCCAACATGATAATGAACACTACACAGAACTTTAACTTCCTCTGAGATATAAAATATTTGCTAGATGGTAAGCTTACCTGCACAGAATGGATTTGATGGGTTGAAGTTGATGGGGAATTCATGGCTGACCTGCAGACACAAGCAACTAATAATCTCAAACAAATGTATCAGAACAAGGTACACTGATCCAGGCCAAGCTTTTTTAAATACAAAGTATAAAACAGCTAAAACAATCACCTGCCATGTTGGAGGGAGCTGAGCACCGAAACCAAAGGCAGGGAACATCTTGTCACTGTGGGAAGGATGTTATATAAGTAAAAGTATTGGTCAAGGCAAGTTAACTGACATGGAGCACTAAGAAATATACTTTCCCTCTCTCAGAGGGAAAGTATATAAACTCAAGTTTTCCATGAGTGTTCTTAATGACTTCATTCAGAGAGATGCTGGATTTAGTTCACCTCTGCTTCTCAAACTGCTGTAATTGGTCATTCGTTCCATTATTTAGTGCCCAACAGACCACACACAAAAAAAGAGAGTGCTGGCGTGGAAAATACTGGAGGTAACTGAGCTTTAGTTCTTTTAAACTGCACGCCGTGTCAAGTGTTACAGGGCAGTTTACCCATGTGCTTAGAAACCGGAGGAATGCAGCCACTACAGCTGTGGTCTCCTTCAATGTTGACTTTTTCAACCTCTGCTGCTGCCAATTTGAAGGAGTTACAGGCTGAAACGTTTGGGAACCTCTGCTCTATAGCAGGGGTTCCCAAACTTTAGAGCTTCTGACCAACAAGATAAAAATGTAAGAGGGTCGTGACCCAGAGTCTTGGTTGACCATACAAGCATTTTTCCTGGGTCATTTCACAAAGTGGTACAATTTATTGAGTTGTTTTGTTTTCTTATTTTTTTTTTTTTTTTTTTTTTTTTTTTTTTTTTTTTTTTTTTTTTAAGTGGTACAATGACAACACAATCAGAATAAACAGGCAATATGTTGGCCGACATGTTGCTTTTATTTAGTCCTGTATTTCTAAAATGCTTATGTTTTCTCACCCACATTTTAGGATTGAGGTTCATTTCTGGAGAGTTCCCCAGACAGCCTGACAACTAACTACTACTGCTTTATAGTTTTAAAATCTGGTGAATGTGGAGGTAATTGGAGTACAGTGAATTCATAGTCTAGTTCAATTAGTATTATCCTGCTAAAGCCTGGTAAACTGCAGTCATAACAGGGTGGACATAGTCAGCAACAATACTCAGATAGGTTGTGGTGTTTAAATAAAAATACTAGGGACCCAAATAGGCAAGTAAATATCCCCCAAACCATTATACTATATATTGTGTCAAATTCTGACCCTACCATCTGAATGTTGCAGCTGAAATTTAGACTCATTGTTATTGTCCAATTTTGGTGAACCTGTGTGCACTGAAATCTCAACTTCCTGCTGTCAACAGAAGCGGCACCTGGCGCCCATCATCTCGAACCAGTCCTCCCTTTCTCCTCCGACTTTACCAAGGGATTTTTATTCATATGAAAGCTGCTCACATTTTTTTATTTTTATTTTCAAACCATTTTCAATAAACCTGTGAGATAATTATGTGTAAAAATCCCAGCAGATCAGATCAGCCTGTCTGGCAACAACAACCATGTAACACTGAGGGACATTGAGTAGCGAATCTACAACAGAATGGCTGAAGATGTTGTAATCACGGTCAAATGGCAGACCTTAACCTGACTGAATTCCATAAGAGAGCTGTATGCCACCAATTGCAAAATGAAGTGGTGCAACCTGGAAAAGAGAAGGGGGTTGTAACAGCAGCGGTTGTAGCAGCAGCTTACTGAAGGAAATTAATGATATCTTCATGTTCAACAATGTATCATTTTTTTATTGTGTCTTCTTATTTAAAATCTGAATTGGTTTACTTTATTAGTAGCATGCCTTCAACATATCGATTTACCTGTCATAGTCCTGGATGACATTACCAACTGCCCAGATTGCTGCCAGATACTCATTATAGCCTTGAGGGTTGATGTAGTGTAAAGACGTCGGTAAACTGGGATTCCCATTGGAGCCCGTGAAGTCGATGGCAATCTGACCCAAGCATAAACAATGTCATCATTACAAGTTATCTAAAAAAATGTAATAAACATCATGCAACATGGGAAAATACAATGGAAATTTCTATCAATGTTTATTCAAGGAGAAGAGATTCTCAATAGTGTGTAGTACTCACTGTGAAGTTGATCTGACAGCCGCCCATAATGTAATCCAAAAATGTGTACTCCTTCACTATCTACACGTAAATAAGGAAAAAAATACATATTCTAACACCATAATCATAATGCCAAACTGCAGGGTGTCCACATGTCTTTCATTTAAGATTTCCATGCTTTTCCTAACTCAACTTTCCATGAAGGAATGGCAAGAGGAAGGAAGGATATTAGAAAAAGAAGAGGGAAGGACACAAAGAAGAAAATAAACACAAGTTTGAAACAATGAAATGGGAAACAATAAAGTCAGGAAAAAGAAATATTGGTCTGTACTCTAATTTCATTTTTAAAAATTTATCCAGACCAGTAAAATACAGAACTCGACTTCACCACTAGGTAGGAAACCTGAAAGTAGCACATAATTGTCAAGTGGAAAGAAAAAGTCTACATGGTTTTCAAAACTTTTTACGTATAAAAATGTGCAAGATATGCATTTGTATGTATGTTCATATTATTAGCATTAAGTTGTTCTAAAACACTGCATGAAGAATGAATGAGGTGTGCGCATTATCACAGCATTCCAACAGTGAAGAAGAAAAGTAGTGCTAAAAACGTACCCCAGGAAGCAAATCATTTATGAAGTAGTCATGAATATATAAGAAAGTACCTTACCTTGCATTGTTTTATGATGATAATTCCAGAGTTTTTGTATCCTTTCTTCTTCTGCTTCTTCTTGCTGTTAATGCATTCAAACTCAGCCTGAGAAGATGAGATACAAGCCAGTCAGGGTCCAGATGTCACAAGGCGTTTTCGTAACTTATAAAAAAAGAGGCTTAAACTGAACTTACAGCATACGACTGACATGCCTGCTGTGTCTGACTGAGTGTTGTGAGAAAGGACCCAATAAAATCATGTGAGCCGCTGCTGTTGTAATCGTAGCAGTCAATCTGGGATAGACAGGGAGTTGTAAGAACCAGGACAAAGTCTCACTAATTGTTTTTATTATCAATTAAACATGTGGAAGACAGAGCAGATGAGGCAGGAGAATGTCATGAGAGGAAAGCTTTCAGTGTGACACTGATAGTGAAAACCTCTAGAAGAGACACACACAGATCAATCTTTGGTGTGGAGAGAACAGAGCAAACAGAAGAGCTCTACACACAGTATGAAGCAACCAGCAGAGATCAGACAAACTAGGAGACGCTACAGCCTTTGGAATCAACAGCTAAGAAAGCTCAAAGGGCATCCATCTTAATGGAGAATTCCACCTACGGAGAAGCCGGTCCATTGGTTCTCTTACCTATATAATATTTAACCATATAAATGGGAAATGGGAGGTAAAACAAAGAAGCTGGCTTTTGACTGAGATTTGTAAAAGAAATATTCAATTTCAGAATCAAAATACCACAAGCAAAGGCAGATTATTTAGTTGAATTCTTAGTAAGTGGATACAGCATGGCGTTAAACTGAAGCCATAAAGTTTGTCCAAAAAAAAAAAAAAAAAAAAAAAAAAAAAAAAAAATTAAAAACTGAAGAAAAAAACTTTTAAACTACTTTTAAGATTCAAGGTTTTTTTCAGTTTCAGATTTTTTTTTTCCGCTGTAATCTGAGGCCCCGCCCCCATGCCAAACAGGGCCAGAAGTTTGAAACTCAGAAAAAAAAGAAAAAAAAAACTTGAGTCTGAAAAGTAGCTTAAACTTGTTTTTTTCCAATTTCAAATCATTTTTTTCAGTTTCAATATTTTTTTTTAGTTTCAAATCTTTTTTTTCAGTTTCTAAATTATTTTTTTTTAGTTTCAAATCTTTTTTTTTTCAGTTTCTGATTTTCTTTCTTTTTTTTTTTCCAGTTTAAAAAAAGTTTTGGAACAAACTTTATGGCCCCTAAATTGGGGCCATAAAGCTCTATAATACAGGGTCTTGTAAAGTACCAGCACTCTTTGAATTTTTTACAACCAACACAAGGCGGTGTGTAATGGTACAGTAGTAGGAAAATTACACATTTTTTAGGGAATAAAATCTGTAGCGAACAAGTTAGGGTGAATGAAAAAGAATGCTGCATATTATTCACCCCACTTTACTTGGATACCCCTAAATGAACTGCCTTCAGAAGTCACTAAGTAGGTAAATAGAGTCCACCTGTGTGTAATTTAATCTCAGAATAAATCCAGCTGTTCTGCAAAGGCCTCAGATATTTGTTAGTGAACTTTAGTATAGAAACAGGAGAAGAACCAGACCTATAATGGTTAAGATCAAATCATATTTATGTGTTGTAATGGCCAAGTCAAAGTCCAGACTTAAATCCAATTCAGAATCAGGGACAAGACTAGAAAACTGCAGTTCACAGACGCCCCCATTCCATTGCTTAAGCTATTTGAACAAGAAGAATGGGCAAAAAGAAAAAGAATCAGTCTCTAGATGTGAAAATCTGGAAGAGACATAAACCAAAAGAGCTGCTGCGATAATTTTAGCAAAAGGTTGTCCTAAAAAATATTTACTCATACAAGTACGTGTCAAACTAAAACTGTGTACAGTTTTCTTTCCATTTTCCATTTATGGCCTACATTGTGTTGGAATATCATATAAAATCCCAATAAAATCCACTGCAGGTTGTAGCTATGATGTGACAAAATCTGGAAAAGTTCAAAAAGTGTGAGTACTTTTGCAGTGCACTCGACCGAATATGAAACTAATATGGACAATAGAATGAACCCCACTGCAGCATCATCTCATCATAGACTAAAACAGGTAGGTTCAGCAATGGACCAGTCTCCTCAGAACCGGGTGTGTTCCTTTAAGACGGATGTAGATGCATCGTGGACTTCAGCCGGTCCTATAACAGGCACTGCATCCTTCACATGATGTGCACTCACTCTGTTAACAGTTAACTCACTTGTTGTACTGCCTGGAAAGCATCTGTTCCAGATAAGTTTGCTTTAATGGCATTAGGGAATAGGACATAAAACAAACAACATGCATTTCTTTATTTTTAGCAAGATGATCAACAGAGAAATGTAATAAAACATGTGCAAGGGACTGGGTAGAGTCTTGATTTTACTCAAGATGAAGCTGCAGACATTAGATTTAGTTTTTAGCTTTTTATTTTTATAAACACGGCCTGAGGTTGTATTGTATGTACCTTTATAGATTTTTCCACGTCACCTCCACAGAGGGACTGCATTGGGATTCTGAATGGCTTCCATATGGGGTTTAGGTTGTATTTCACCACCTGAACAAGAGAAAATACATAAAAACCATCATGGCTGTAAAGTTTGGTAACTATGCACACTTTAAACTTAATAGTAATTAGCTCACTACCACAAACGCACTTTGGCACTGTACCTCTGTCCTGTGAGCCAGCTGCCATCCAGTTTCTGTCTCCCTGTAAAATTCCAGGAAAGGGTCGGACTTGCCAAAGAAATCCTGGAAAAAAAAAGGAACAGTAGTTAACGTCAAAGCTTTTTCACCATAGCAATCTTACGACCTCCAAATGTATCATATAAGTCATCAATACTTTCACTATCCAGGAAATGAACTTGTTTTCTATAATCACTACATCAAATGAGTTGTTTCAGTGTTTTATGACACATCTATAAGCGTCGACACGAGGATCTGACCTAACCGTGGAGGTCATGCTGATATAATGACAATTCATCTTCAATCAGATGCCTTTAATAACTCAGTGTTGAATAACTAGTTGAGTCAGATTTTTAAAAAAAACAGCAGCAAAGTAATCTGACTAGTCAGTGAGCGGAACAATCAGTCATCCCAACCTTTTTGTCTAATGACCTGGCAGCAACTTCAAACGCCACCACCCTGTTGTCAGTTCTCTCTTCTGCACAAATCTAGAAATTGTAAAACAACATCTGCTTAACATTTCAGAATCAATAATAGTACCAAGAAAAAAAAAAAGTGTACTATCAAAAGAAAAACCATTCATACCCCTCGAGCTTTTTTATCATCCCCAGCCACAAGCTGGATTTCAATGGATTTCACTGGGGTTTTATGAGGAACCCGCTCCCTCAGTAACAGGTGTTGTCTTTATTCATTATGAATGTTTTACTTTTGATTTGTATTGAGCTACTTAAGGAATGCCATGGAAGCATGGGAAAACCATACTGACTATAGGGGAGGGTGATGACTTGGACTGTGTTTGGGTATGGATTAGTGTTTGGTTTGGTCTTGAACTTGAGTTGTTCAAAGTTAAATATAAATATGTACAGTAAAAAGTGTTTGTTTTCTGGAGTTATTTGTGTGGTTATGTGTATATTCTATGTCAGAATTTTATTAGCATTAGTATAGACCAGGGCTCTGCAACCATTTTTTTTTTCTTTAGGTAACTGAACCAAATTTCCGTAACAAATTAACAATGAAAGTACCAGAAATATATCTGCTTTTCTTCTTCATTAGGTTGGAAACTGGTTTTTTTTGTGTTTTTTTTTTTTTTACATTTTCCACAAATAACATTCCATTAAAGAAAATGTGTCAATCCTGTTTTTTTTATATAAAAGTTTTATGTTTTTCTTTATGTTAAGACCTAAAAATAGAGTAGTAGTAGTCTGACTATAGTAAGACTGACCTGTCCTAAGGTGCACTCCAACTGTCCTAGGAAGTCTGCTTAAAAATGACAACCAATTTTCTAAATTATAAATTGTCTTTTTTTCTGAAGGTGAAGTAAAATTACCAGCTCTAAACGAGTTTTATTTAGGACAAAGGGCAACTTTGGATCTTGTGGGGTTTTTGCGACAAACGTTTGTGTTTAGACTCCTTTACTCTGATGCTCCTAAACAAAAACAAGGAGCGCCCCAGAAAGCTAAAAATTTTAACTTGTTAGCCCACATGCAAGCCCACTACCCCAAGCAAACTATTCCCATAATTACATGGTGGTGGCAGCATCATAAATAAATACAAATGCAAGCCACCCTTTTCAGATTTTCAGTTCTGCAAACCGTATTTTTTCTTCCACTTCACATATAAGCACTACTTTGTTAGATCTATCACATAAAATCCCAGTGAAATACATTGAAGATTGTGGTTGCAATATGACAATTTCTTAAAAAAAAAAGATTAAAGAGAATAAAGACGTAATAACTTTTTTTTAAATAAAATAAGCATACAGTTATTGTTCCTTTCCCTGCTGGTGTCTTGTCTCTCTTCACAAGTGGTTTTGTTAGTTTTCTCGAGGACACAATCTGAACACAAGGAGACACAGAAAGTCAATTTAGTGAGAATTGCTACTAACACCAGTTTCAACCAGCAATGTTTAAATTTACAAATCAAACAAGAGACATTAAGCTGGATAAGTAGCCATTAGGAATGATAAATGGCATTTGATTTCTGACTATAGTAAGACTGACCTGTCCCAAGGTGCACTCCAACTGTCCTAGGAAGTCTGCTTCTTCTGTACTGCAGTTTTCACTGTCAATATCATACATTTCAAACCTGAGTCTCTGCACCGTTTCAAAGTAGTAGTCGATGATGATGCTCTTGGAAAATTTGGGATTAAGGCAGTTCTGGATTTTCTCTGTTCGGCCAATCTAGCGCAAAAAAACGGTAAAAATGTTGTACTATGTTACAAGTCCAGATCTTTTCCATAACCAACTAAAACAGAAATAATCTAGCTGCTTACCTCATGCCAGTGAGGACCTGAGGAGTTCATTCGAAGCACGCACATGGGGTCAGATTTCGAGAAGGCGTCCATGTCCAGCAGATTATCGCAGGAGATGCTGAGTGCCACCTTGGTCACACAGTCTGTGGCCTTGGGTTGTGGTGCTTCAAATGACGCCATTGTTGTCCAGGGGGACAAATACAGAAACCTAAAAGAACCCGAAAAAACATATATGTCAGAAAATAAAGACAAGCACTTAGCATTTAGCAAGCTCTGTCCATACTAAAATGATCCACAAGTCTGGTTCTGGGGCTTATATTAAACTGGAAAGCCTGGATAGCGCAGCCAATCAGAGAACGTTGTCTCAGCTTTACTCAATCTTCAACAAAGCACGTCTGATTAGCGCCTGGATTTCCCAACAACTCTTTCTCTTTTTACCCACCAATAAGATGAGCTGCTCCTTCAGTCTCTGTTCAGCACAACAGTTTCCGTGCAACAACAATCACTGCAGAATTAGAAAAATCCAATCTGCATGTGCAATTATCTGACACTGCAGGGTTTCCCCCAGTGTATTATAAGCCTGGTGGACCGCCAGTAACAGCAATAGCAAATGGGGTTTTATAGGTAATGCACTGAACTAGGCGCGAGGCTGGGAACGCGCACTAACTGCACCAACCGCGCCCCTGTGTGTTAGCTTTGCGTGCTGCTGCAGTGCCTGGTCGTACACCTCTGAAGTTTTCCAACTCGCCCCCTTTCAATAGTGATGGGACTCATGACTCTTTGAAGGGAACCGAATCTTCTGGATCCATCCACATCAAAGAGCTGTTCAAGGGATCCATTTCTGAAAATATAATTTTTTTCTAAGAACAAGTCATTTTATCCCTAATATAGTTTTACAATAATAGTTTTGTGGATGATGTTCACAAAAAAAGTTGAATCATCAGTATTAAGTTAAAAAAAAAAACCAGTATGTTCTTGTAGAAAAAAAATGCATGTATGCATTTTCATAAAATCTTACATTTCAAAATATAAATGTCAAATACTCATGTAAGTGTTGTGTGCATTACGTGTTTTTGTAATACAGAGACTACATAAAAGGAAAATGTAACAAACAGAAGAGGAAAAAAGTGGACTTGAGTTGCTTTGGCAGAAGCAAAAATCTCCAGCATCATTAAATATACCAATTAAGGCAATGCACTAACAGTAAATATTCAACTATGAACATTAACCAAGGAACATCAAGTAAGAAGAAACCAAGAAACGTGGCGCGCACCATGACCGTGCTCATCCTCTCTCCCACTGCACGAAGCCTGCGTCAGTGTTGCAGCCACAGTGCCGCCATGACACATGACGAAAACAAACAGTGAGCAATGAGAATGCGCTCTGTATGCTCATAAGTCCAGCCCTTTCTTGTATTTCATTTCTTCGCTCATTAAATAAATGGAATTTTAAATTAAATAGAATAATAATAGCGACTGTAGCGAGAGCATTGTAGAGCACTGTAAATAAACAAAGAACGCCTCTCACTAACTGAGACTTGAGTCCTATCGTTCATGCTAAAGAGCCGTTCAAAAGAATTGGCCCGTCCGTGAACGTCACGTCACTACCTATCACTCAAACTGGACGATTAGCAGGTTCATCTGTGCCGCCATTTATATTAACCCTGTGCGGGGGCTCATTTTCGGAGAATACGGCACCAAGCAGCAGATATTACTAAACAATGAGAACTTAATACAAGAAATACTTGAATTTTGTACCCCAAATATGCTTAGTTAAGCATACAAATACTTATCATTGTCCATTTTAGGTCATTTTTCTGTTAATTTATTTTACCTTTAAATGTGACCACGGCTGGGCCAGTGTTGTACGGGGCCTTAAGCAGAATATGATTGAGGGGCCCCTCCTTCTGTGAAGAACATCACCACCACTAACAGCGTTTCAATACAGAGTTGGTGAAATCTGGGAGAGGTAGCAAGTGTAGCTTAAAAGAAATCACTAATTATTAGTTATTATTTGCTGGGATGTATTTGTGAACAAGCTGAGCTCAAACATAAAGATTAAACTCATAGCATCAGATTGTAGCTATGGTAACACAACAATCAAACTATGAATATTTATTTTTGCACATTTACAAAATAAACTTACCAACTCCTTTAAATTTTAAATTTAAATGTTCGACAGTTTAAGGCTTTCAATTTATAGCTGATTACTTAATTAGGATTTAACTGAAGTGCAAAAATAATAATAATAATTTTTATTAATTATATTTTTTGCGTTTGCTTTTTTGAAGACTACAGTTGTGTGTTTAAGTACTGTCAACAATGTCTTCCAATAAGATTCAGCTTTTCAGCAACAAAAACTCCAGATGGATCTGGTGCGAAAGAAGGGACACACATGTGGGAAAAGCACCTTATGCTTCCTGTCAGGTATGGTGGGGGTTCTGTGATGCTGTGGGCCTGCTTCTCTTCCATAGAAACGCTGTTAGAGATGACATGATGAGCTCTTTAAAGGAATATAGGAATGCCAGCAAACAAGATCAAACCTTCATCTCTGTTAAATCACAGAGGGATTGTTATGATATCACCAACCAGACTCTATGTCAGACTAAATATTTGAAATATCTGGACAGTAGCTAAGAGGTTTCATGTTTTACTTTCACTTAAATTTATTATTATTACAAATCTGAACCTTTTTGATTGGCTGAGGAATGCCTACAAACAAGATTTACCCCATAATAATAGCAACAATAATAATAATATTAATAAGAAAGAATTTTTTTAAAAAAGCAAACAAATACATAGTTCCGAGAGCACTAAGACCACAGTGCACATAATTTATATTGAAGTGTTTACATGAACTAGACGGATATTAGGGCTTAGTCGGTAATAAAACCTAAACAAGATGTTCTTCTGCATTTCCAACAGACTGAACTCCACCAAATTGGTTCGGGTTGTGACAACCCGCTGGGGTTAAACAGGAAACATATCACTGTTTTCAAGTCGCAAAGCGAACGTTTTATTTATTTTTGCACATTGCGGATAACTCAGATAAACATGAACACGATACGCGTTCGAGTGGCTCCTATGAATAAACTAGAAAGTAAGCATCTAGAAACCCCTGACATAATGGGGATTTTACGATTGGCCGCTATTCCCAGTTAGTTTAGGCTTCGTCAAAAGCGTACGGTACATTATAAACACACCCATTTCAAAACGGTTTTTTAAAAAAACAAACACGTTTTGCCATTTTTATAGCGTGAACAAAAATGCAGCTATGTCAGATATTTACTTTGGTAACAACATACCTTTTATTGAACTGTCTGTCTTCTAGGAACCCAGCAGAAAGAGACGGAGGTTGGCTAGCTAGCTGTGTGGTGGGCGGTGTTCTCTCAGCGAGGCTCTTTCCGAGCAGCGCACTTTCTTTCTGACTCTGGCTCGGTTCTGTGCCTTCCTCGCGCCTTTCATTCACTACATCTGGTACCGAACCCACAATTTAAGAATATTTTAAATTACTTTGCATAAAAATTATGGGGTGTGTGATATTTACATCATAAACGTCACTCGTTTGAATATCTCTTATTCACGTGACAAATGGGCTGTTAGCAGGGGCGTAGATAGGGGTCTGGTATAGGGGGGCCCAGACACATCAATGTCAACTGTTTTCTATAATTTGTTGTCCAGACTGGCTTTTTCATCTTCAAATATAATCCGAATTAGCAACCTTGCAACAATACTGTCATTTTTCTTAGCAACCAAAGTAAAAGAAAAGTTTAGAGCGTTCAGATTCATCCCGAAGTCATATATCGCCATAATGTTGATTTTATGACATTTGGGGTTTGTGTGTGTTGGTTGGTTTTATGTTTCTTAATTTATGTTCCTCCAATGTGGTTTAGGATTATCTTAAAGTCGGAGGAACTGTCTTCTCTCTTTAATCCTGCTCATAAAAGTAGAAAACTAGAATATCAATAAAAAAACTGCAAAACAAACCATTACAAAATGTTCAAAGCTTATTTGCATCTTAGTAGGTAAAATAACACTTTGATTTCCTACAACTCAACCACAGATTAGTTAAGTGCCCATGTTGCACATAAATATATTAATTTATGATTCCCCATCTTAAATATTTAGTAATGTTTTATTTTTAAGATTGTTTTGGCACTAGTGGCCTTTAATTGACAATTACCAGGACAGAAAAGGGAGGAAGACATGCAGTAAATGTGTCAAGATCTAGAACTTGATCCCAGGACGGCTGCATCGAGGATTATTGCCTCTGTATATGGGGCACCTCCTCTACCACTACACCCTGCGGTTCCCCGCTCCTAAATTTTAATGTGTATAAAGTAGGGCTGGGACTTTAACGCATTAATAATTAATTACATAGATTTTGATGTGTTAAAAATTTAATCCAATTAATCAGAATGCATGTTTCTGGTAGGCCTTTAAATCTGACGTACAAGTGACATCCACGAACAACAGCGATGGATGACAAAGCTGCCTCTCTTGGTCCACTGGGGGTTAATTTTTGCTTCAAAAAATTATCTGAAGGGACGCCAAAGCTATTCAAGCCTAAAATACCATCTCAATACAAAACATGTTATAGCAAACAGAGACGTCCCCAAAGCTACAGTTCACATTTTGAAAGTAATTTTTTCAAATAAGTTACATGAATGATATGGAGTTTCTGAAACAGCAGAAAGCTGAATAGGTATAATAGCATTTTTCATCAATCTGATGGTTGAATAACCTAAATAACAGATTCAAAACAATATCTTTGTTGTTGAGCTCATATGTCTATTTATTCAATAATTTAGCAGCAAAGAGGGTTTTTGAACTGAAAATGTTATTTATTTTGTCAATATATGGTTTTCGATTAAAATGTGATTAATTACAGGCCCTGCAATTAACTCCATTAAAATAATTCAGTCCACAGATTTAATTTTTACATTTCCAACCTCTCCATTACCATGGACAGACCAGAGTTGTCAAAGGACTTCAGGTAGATCTCCAAAAGGCTGGAATGGGTTCCAAGAACATTAGCTGGTGAAGATATACAAAAGAAAACTGGAAGATGTATAAAATAACTATTGTTTGCCCTCCATCTGGAGTTCCATGCATAGTTTTAGCAACTGGAGTGAGGATGATCATGGCAAAGTTGAGGGATCAGCCCCACAGCTATGAGAGGGGCCAATTAATGTTCTAAAACCAGACAACCAAGAACGCAACTGTTAACACACTGCAGTGTAATGGATTGAAATCCTTCCTGCTATAAAAGGCACAATTAGACCAAAAGCAATCTATTTTGCATTAACTTTACCGGCTGTGTTTGGGGGAAGAGAAGGGAATATGAGAGAAATCCCGCCCCCCTCCACTATCAAATACGGGGATGGATACATCATGTTTTGGGACTGTTTTTCAGCTGGTTATAGGACTTCACTGCAATGAGGGGCCAATAAACGGGGTCATTTACACCATGGACGACTATTTCAGAATGACAAAAACTAAAAATACACTGCTGAGAGAGCAAGGGAGCAGCTAAAGGAGATGCACATTGAAGTCATGTAGCAACTTGTTACATCTCAAGACCTCAGTCCTACAGGGTTTCTAAAACTATCAGAACAAACAGAGCACCGTTGCACATTACGTTTCATAAATCCTTCTTTTAATTCACTTCAAACTGGCAGAATACACAAAGATTCCTGTTACACACTTGGAGCACAACACTCAGACTTTTTTTTTTTTAAATTTAAAATATGTCATCCAGATATACCGCACATACAGGTTCTCAGCTCAACAGCCTCCAAGTTCTGCAACATTAACATGCACATATTCAAGGAGTATGCAAGCATCAATACAAAAAACAGAGAACACACACATTAAAAACAGACAGAAATGTAAACAGGGTGCATTCATGAAGGAGGGCAGGGGGACTCAGTTATTGTAAATGCTTGGAGATATCACAACAGTACTTTGCTTACATATTCAGTCAAATCAGATTTGATTTATTACATTAAAAAAAAGCTGCAGCCAGAGAGGTAGGTAGTGTGTTTTTCTTTTCACGGTTCCATGCTAAATGAATAAAAAGACTGGAGGGGATGCAGGCAGGAGATTTCCGAACAACATCTTGGGTTATATTAACCCTTTCCATTAGGATGGCTCAGGCACAGTGGAGACGTTTGGTGGCTTTAGCTTATAAGCATTGAAGAAGGACGACACTTGATCAGGAAGCTCTGCCAGGACACTCTGGGCAAGGGCCACACTGTTTCCCTGCAATAAAACATGGCACAATAGAGGGCCAGTCATCTTAAACTGATCAGTGGCATTTAGAGATATTCAACACACGACTGCTCATATCACTGCTTGTAAAAGTATTCATCCCCTTGAACTTTTTCACATTTTGTGACCAAATCAAATTACAAGTACATGTGTCAGGGTATTCTAGTTGGATTTTATGTGTTAAACCAACGTACAAGTTAGTCTCAGGTTGTGAAGAGAAAGAAAGCTAAAAATCTGAAAATAGTGAAATGCAATTGTATTCAGCCCCCTTTAGCCTGATACAACTAAATAAAACCCAGTGGAAACATTTCCCTGCAGAGGTCAGCTAATTAGTAAACCAATAGGCCAAGCAAGCAGAGGGTCAGTCAAAGAAGCAGCAAAAGGCCACTGGTAACTCTGGAGGAGATGCAGAGATCCATAGTTCAAGTGGGAGAATCTCTTAAGGGGACAGTTACTGGTTGTGCACACTGCACATTTAGTCTTTATGGAAGAGTTGGAAGAAGAAAAACGGTGTTGAAAGAAATCCACAAGAAATACAGCGTAAATTTTGCCACAAGCCATGTAGCAGACCTAGCAAACCCGTGAAAGATGGTGTCAGATGAAACTAGCATTGAACTTTTTGACCAAAACACTATGTGGGAAGGAAGACTAATACTAACATCCCCCTGAAAACATCATCCCCACAATAAACAAACATGCTAGTGCAGGTAGCATCATGCTGTGGGGATACTTCTTTTTGGCAGGGGTCAGAGAGCAGGAGACTAAAATAATGGGAGCTAAAGACAATCTGTGGCAAAACTTGAAAGCTAGCTCTTCACAGACTGAAAATCCCATAGGACTACATTGAAAGTTATGGTTGTGTAGTGACAAAATGTTAAGGAGTTGAAAGGGTATTTATATTTTTGGTAAGTCATTGTATTTAAAATCAGAAACAGGAGGGGGAAGGTTCTGACTTGCTGCTTACATTGAAATGTCTGAAAGGCACAAACTGCACAATGTCTCTGGCGGCTGCTTCCCCAGTGGGGGAAAGCAGAAGTTTGTCATCGCTGTCCAGGAATTCCATCGCACTGAAGTCTGCGCCACCGACGCCCACTATGATGATGGACATGGGCAGACGAGAGGCCTCCACGATCGCGGCGCGTGTCTGGTCCATGTCTGTGATCACTCCGTCTGTGAGGATGAGCAGCACAAAGTATTGCTGCGCACGGACAGAAATAAAGGGATGAGACACAGATAAATAGGTTTGATCAGTTTCTTATTTTAGATGGAAAATTATGCTATTTCTTTTTTCAGTTTCTACACAACAGTTTCCATGTTTTTAGCTTTAATGCAGAAAAAAAAATCCTCTGCTTATTGAGAAATCAGAAAAGTGAGAAATTTGACATATTCTTGTGGTATTTTAAGGTATCAAAATGGCTGCCTACTGATGCTGTGTTCTGCTGGAGAGCTTGTCTGGCAAAACAGGCCACATGATTGATGATTGGAGAGAAGTTGGTAGGGCCCCACAGCTTCACCTGAGGCAAACACTGCTGGTAGGCCTGCACCACCCCCTCTATCCCTGCAGCATGCACACCAACATCTAACTAGTAAAAGCCAGCTTCGGTGAAAGCCTGATGGACAACTTGAAGCGAGCTAAACTTGATTAAAGACTTACCTGCACAGAAGGGGTTTGCTGGATTGAAGTTGACAGGAAACTCGTGAAAAACCTGTCAGCATGAGTTGGCAAAACATTAAAAGCCACAGAATATAGATGGTGTTTCGAGAGAAAGAGCTCCGATTGCTTGACAAACATAGTTAATATAAACACCGAAGGTTGTTAGATTTATATAAAAGATTCCGTTACCACTAAAAAGCTGTTTTATTGAATAAAATCTGAAGCCTGTGTATGTTGCATGATCGCCAGATTTGTCCAGCAATAGTGGGTTTTTAAGGTAGATTTTATACCTGCCATGATGGAGGAATCTGAGCTCCAAATCCAAACACTGGAAACATCTTAGTACTAAGATAAAGAGAGTCGCAGTTAACATTTGGTCTCCTGGAAGCTTTTCAATTGATCAAATCTAGTCCTGTGGAATGGCAGCTAAGCAATTTACTCACATAGCACACAGCAGCGTAGAGAAAACAGGAAAAATTTTCACATTTTGTCGCGTTAAAACCATGAACTTCAATATATTTTATTGGGATTTTATGCCATAGATCAACACAAAGTGGTTAATCGCTGTGAAGTACAAACAAATATATTCATGGTTTTAGCAATTGTTTTGCAAATAAAAATCAGTTACGGCTGCAGGCCTTTTGGGGTATGTCTCTACCAACCTTGCAGATCTAACTTCTTACCCATGGCTCTTTGCAAATTAACTTAGGCTCAGTTAGACATGGAAAGTGGTCGGAGTTGATGGTAAGATTGGAGGTAGAGTCTGTGAGCACCGGTTTCCAAGTTTTTCCACAGATTCTCAATTGCAATTAGGTCTGGACTTTGACTGGGCCATTCTAACACATAAATCTGCTTTGGTATGAACTATTCCCATGTAGCTCTGGCTGTATTTTTAGGGTTATCCTTGCTGGAAGGGGAAGCTCTGCCCCACTCTCAATTGTTCTACAGCCTATACCTGGTTTTGATCTTTTTCAAAACTACCCTTTATTATGCTCCATCCATGATTCCCATCAACTCTGACCAGCTTGTCTATGCCTACTAAAGAAACGCCTCCCCAGAGCCTGATACTGCCACCACTATGTCTAACAGTGGTGATGTTGTACTCAGTGTGATGTTCGTTGTTTGTTTTCTGTCACACGTGGGGTTTTGTATGTCGGCCAAAAAGTTCCGTTTTGATCTCATCTGAGCAGATCATATTTTTTCACCTTTGCCACATGACTTGTGGTAAACTTCAAATGGAACCTCTTTTGGCTTCTTTCTTAACTGTTATCTTAAATTAACTGTTATCCTACTGACAGATTGTCCCACCTGAGGTGTGGGTCTCTGCAGCGCCTTCAGAGCTACCATGTCCCATACACGCCAGAAGGTGAACCCCCACCAAAGTCTCAGGTATTTTGCAGCCTCTAACAAGTTTTCTACCTCCCATCTTCCCATCAACCCTGCTGAAGAAAAGATTCCCCACAGCATGATCCTGCTACCACCATGTATCTCTGTGGGGATGGTGTGCCAAAAAGTTCCAATTTGATGTCAAATTGCCCAGAACACTTTCTTCTACATCCTTGCTGCATCTCTACATGGCTTGTAGCAAACTACAAACAGCACTTCTTGGCATATCACATGTATGTACATGTCTTGGTTTATCACATAAAATTCCAATAAAATGCATTGCAGTTTGTGGTTATGAGACAAAATGTGAAAAAGTTCAAGGTATATGAATACTTTTGCAAGAGACTGTATGGCATTTAAGGCTAATATATAAACTGTAAATTTAGTGTGGGGTTGTGATTTTGACAAGGCTGCACATGATTACTCTCCTTTCTGCCCAATCATAATGTATGATTTACCTGTCATAGTCTTGGATGACGTTACCTACGGCCCAGATAGCCTGCAGGTATTCGTTGTAGCCCTCAGGGTTGATATAGTGAAGGGATTGAGGGGACATGGGATCCCCGTTAGAGCCTGTAAAGTCAATGGCAATCTGTTCCACCACCGGGAGAGAATGCAAAAATAAAATAGGAATCTTCAAGACACCAATGGGAGATGTTTTTACTGAGTAGTTTATGCTGGCCATTTTCAAACTCACCGTAAAGTTGATTTGGCATCCTCCCATTACATAATCCAAGAAGCTATATTCCTTCTCTACCTGAAAGAGATAATGTTACATTACCTGTATCCGTGACACACAATGTGAGGCTCATGGTAAGACTTGTAACATGTACATCAACAAGATTAACTGGGCGTAGTCTGAAATTTTAAGAACCCATTCACATCAGATTACACCTCTCTACAGTTTTCACAACTTCCATGAGAGATTCAATTGTGGCTGGATTGTGGAAACTTTGGAAAAGCTGTGTGTGAAGTTACTAAACTGCCAAATAAGTTACGATGAACCTACCATCACATGTAGAACATTCTATAGATTTTTTTTTTTTTTTTTTCAGAAGTTTTTTTTTTGAGAAGGGGGAAACTCTGAGCCTTCCATCGTGCCGCAGATTTCTGTGAAGTTACCTATTATGATGCACTCAAAACACAAACTCTTAGGCAAAGGTTCTGCATGTTCAAGATGAAGACTGGTGTTGGGCACCTTTGCCTTTGACTCTAAATTACTGGGTGCATTTTGAAGGCATAAGGACTTCTCCCCTATTCCAGGCTTAATACACATGTAGCAAAGTTCATACATATTTCTATAGGCCTAAATGTGGCATAACATGAGCCCCAGGCGCCACATAATGATCCATGACAGTAAAGCACCACAACTTCCCTTAAGTTGTTTTGTGCATACTTATAACAGTAGGGAACTTAATGGGGAGCCTATGCCACTCATAAAATGTTGCAGAAGACTTTGCTAAGATTCAGCACAATCCATCTATGCTCTGGGTGATTTTAAATGTCACAGAGCAGTCTTAATCCAATGTGAAGCAGGCCTTTTCGTGAAATATTAGGAAATTTACAAAAGAGTAGGAGGATATTTCATTGTTACCTGGCAACGTTTTATGCAAATGACCCCAGAGTTTTTGTATTTTTTGTTTTTCAGCTTTTTGGAGTTAATGCATTCAAATTCAGCCTGAAAACGAAAACAAAGAACATATTAATCTTTGTAAAATATAAATAATTTCATCTCCTCCCTCACCCCCACAAAAATAAAACACCTCGAAAGTCTTACCGGTGAAAGGTGAGTTCCTGCTGACATCTCTGCAAGTGAGGCTTGAAAGCTTCCGATAAGGTCATGGGAGCCGTTCACGTGGTGGTCGTAGCAATCGACCTAAACAGAAGAATAACGTTTTCCTCAGAAAGAAACATCATAAGTTTCACTGTTGTGTGAGCTTAATCATATAACAAGTGGCATTTTACATGACAAGCACATACGCTACCTCAGGTCACCTCAGCACCAGCAGCTGAAGCACAACAGCATTGCCTTCGATGAGTTTTTTTTAAAACAAGGATAAAGCCCGCCTTCAAATGGTGATCCACAAATAATACCGCTTTTTACGTTTGGTGGCATTATATGGCAAAAAAAATGCAATACAGCAGGAATTAGTAGTATGTGAGAGAATAAAAGTCAAACAATCCATAAAATACCATATTCAGAGCTCAGGTCATTAAGTTAAGGAAACATATTAGTCGATGTTAATATGGAAGATTTTCAAACAACAGGCACATATAGTCAAGATAAAAAGTAAGTACACCTGGTTTAAATACTAATATCTTAAAGTCAGGTTATTTCAACCACATGTGAACAATATTTTTGTTTTGTTTTGTTTTCAACAAAAATATGTAATAAATAAGCAAACTGATGGCTGCTTTATGTAACGTTCATCTGAGGCTGTGAAGATTGAATGAAGACCAGTAAACCATAAAGACTGTTGGACCCCATTTTCCAAAGCGGACTGATCGGACTGCATCTCCCAGCATTCATCTTGCTGATGTCATAAACCGTTTATAAACTCAGGAGTGCAGAGGTGGGGGGTCTTTGGAGAGAACCTCCTACAAAGGCACACACGCATGAACTGTTCTTTCCTAACCTGAGAAATGATGTCAAAACCTTTGAAGTACAACCTGGAGAACTTTTAAGAAGTGCCTCCAGTGCACTCACAGTGTACTTTGGAGAGAAGAGGTTTTTTTTTGCTTATTCAGATATGTGTACAGTATTTGCTATTCAATAGTGTTTAATTCCTTCATGAGAAATTGATGTGTTGGGCTAATGATTCCAGATTCTCTGGAATGGTGCCCTGACTACTTTTTTTTCACCAAAAGAAATGTAAACTCTACTAATAATTTCATTACTAATAAACTATTAATCATAATTATTCATAGTTACATAAGCCAAACATTGATGCGATCCCTGTTGGACAAGAAGATTTGTCTTCTATGGAAGTAGCACTGGAAGTAACTGAATAATTTGACCTTCAACCTTTAATTTGAAGTATCTTAGTATTTAATTTGAATTATCTGCCAGGTGACTTTTAAGATCACTCAGCAGATAACACTGGACTAGAGCACAAACATTCCCAGGACGCACAGACTTACACACACAGAGTCTCTCCTACATCTCTTAAGTACAGGATTCAGTCAACCTTAAATTATAATGAAGTGCGTCGACTATGGGCCCACTATGTAACCTTCTTGACACATCAGTCTAATTTCTGTCAAACTGAGCCTGGCTGTTAGAACAGTGCCTTTTTCCAGCCTGAATCATGTCCTTGTTTGGCCACATACTACCTGTGTTGATGCATCTAATAAAAGGCTAGAGAGGAATCACCTGACCCGCGTCACCTTAATCAAAACTAATACACAAAGTTTTTCAATTCAAACAATGGTAGTGTAAGACATTAGAAATAAATCGGCAGTTTACTTACTTTTGCCATCATTGTAAAATACGAGAGAAGAAATTACCTTTATTAGTTTTTCAACATCTCCCCCATAGAGGGCTCGCAGCGAAATGCGAAAAGGTCTCCATACTGGGTTCATGCTGTTGTAAACGACCTTCATAAACGAGAACAAATGAACCCAAAGTGAATAGTAATTGCTGTCCCGCGGGTGCATGAGATCCAGATAAATATGCTTACCTCTGTCCTGTGAGCCAGCTGCCATCCTGTTTCTGTCTGCTTGTAGAATTCCAAGAAGGGGTCAGACCACCAGAGAAACTGAGCAACATGACAGCCATTTTATCACATACCGGACAATAGAATCATATCAGACAGCTCAAGCAATATGAAACTCCAAAGCAACCATCTGTACCTTTTTGTCAAGCCTTCGCGCTGATACCTCAAAGTTTGCCATTCTTGTGTCTGTTATTTCTTCAGCACAGATCTATAATTCAGTTCAAACAGGAATATAACCTAATTTGAAATTTGACTTCCTGTTTTGGTCACATTACAGTACAGTGAAGCATATTGTAAAACACGTGCTTTGTTGTTGGATGAGATGGCAGTGACAAGTAATGTGTACACCTACAGTAATAGTCCCACGGCCTGCAGATCTCCTGTCCTTCAGCAACAACTGTCGGGTCATCTGCCTGTTGGATACTATCTAGATGCAAACAAAACTCTGTTGCTTTGAACAGGTAAAAAACAGAATGCTTTTTATGCATGTATATATAAACTCACCTGACCAAGGGTACATTCCAACTCCCCCAAGAAATCATCATCACTCAGGTCATAGGTATTATTGTCAATGTCATACACACAAAACTTCAGCTTCTGCACCATCTCAAAGTAGTAGTCAATGACAAACTTCCTGGCGAACTTCGGGTTTAAACAGTTCAGGATCATCTCTGTGCGCCCAAACTAATAGAGAAAGAATGAACACATGACACTGCATTGCTGAGGGCAACTTTGTCACGAGAATGTAGATAACTTTTACAATCCCCCACCATGACCCAACACAGACCTCATACCAGTGGGAGCCCGTGCTGATGTAAAGGGCGCACAGAGGGTCCGACTTGGAGAAGACGTCCATGTCCATCAGGTTTTGACACGAGATGGTCAGCTCCACCTTGGTGGCCATGTGAGTGGCCCCAGGAGCCGAGGCAACTGCTGAGGCCATTTCAGCTTGACGTGTTGAGGAGACAATCTTCTGATAGTAAACAGGGGAACAATCCTGGGGAAATTTCGCTAATGCTGTGCAATATACAGCCATTCATGCTACATTTAAGAAACTATACTGCCAGTTTAACATTAAAATGAAAAGCACAGTGCCTTTGAAAAGTATTCACACCCCTTGAGTCTTTTAAAATGTTCTCATGTCACAGCCACTGTGTATTTTTTGGGGATTTGTGCATAAATGTGAAGTTGGAAGGAAAATGACACATTGTTTTCCAATTTTTCTAGCTCACAAAAATCTTTAAAAATGTACCGTGCATTTATATTTAGTATCCTTTAGTCTGTTAGCCCCAAATCTAGTGCAACTGACTGCCTGCCGAACTAATTTAATTTATGAATCAAGTCTACCTGTTTGTAATTTAATCTCAGTGTCAATCCAGTTGTTCTGTGAAGGTCTGAGAACTTTGTTGTAGGTCATTATTGAACAAACATCATCATGAAGACCAAGAAACACAGTAGTCAGGTCAAGGAGGAAGTTGTGGGGACGTTTAAAGCAAGGTTTGGCTGTTAATCAACATACAAAGCTTTGAACATCTCACAGAGCACTATTCAATCTATCATCTGAAAATGAAAAGAGAATGGCACTTCTGCAGTCATACCAAGACATGGTTGTCCACCTAAACTGTCTAGGCAAGCAACACATTCATTAGAGAAGGAGCTAAGAAGCAAATAGTAACTCTGGGGAAGCGGCAGAGATCCACAGTTCAGGTGGGTGAATCAGTTGACAGAACAACTATTAATTCATTTCAAATTAAAAAATACTTTATTGATCCCAAAGGGAAATTAAATGTCGTTGTAACTCATACTACACAGTTTTCTTCAAAGAGTTGTAGAAGCTGATTGCTGTGGGCAGGAAGAATCTCCTGTAGTGGTCAATATTATAGCGATTCTGAAGAAGCCTCTGACTGAAGACACTTGTTGTATAACAGCCTAGTGACGATGCTCAGGGTTGTCCATAGTTTCCTTGATTTTATGAAGAATCCTTCTTTGCACCATCATCTCCCCAGAAGAGAACCAGCCTTCTCTATTATGCACTCTTATTTAATCGTGCACTCCACAAAGTTGGCCTTTAAAGAACGGTAAGAAGAAACCCGCTGTTGTAAGACAGTTGTATGCAGTCCTGTTAGTCAATACTTTGCCTAAAGCCATGTAGAGGACGCAGCAAACATGTGGAAGAAAGTGCTCTGGTCAAATGAAGCCAAAACTGAACTTTCGCTGAAATAGTAAAATATGGTGGTGACTGCATCATGCTGTGGGAATGCTTTTCTTCAGCAGGAACAGAGAAGCTGGGGAATGTTGAATGCAAATGCACGCCACATATTTTCAATTTTAATTGGGAAATAAATTGAAAGCCATGTCTTATCTTCTTTTATCTCATAATTATGCACCACTTTGTGTTGGTCAGTGACATAAAATCCCCCCGAAATACACTTAAGTCTATGGTTTTAATGTGGCATAATGTGACAAAACTTAAGAGGCAGGGATATCTGTTGCACAACAGAGTTGCATTTCAATATGGTGGTCCTCAGATGGATATAAAAAAAATACACTAACTTCCCTCTTAAAACTAAAAACAAAACAAACATAAACAAACAAAAACAGGACACATAATTACAGATACATTAACCAAGAAAGCAACTTTGTTTTAGAATTTGAACTTAGGTACACCCTGTACAGTGTATGTACAACCATGAAAGCTTTCATCAAACAATAACACTATTCATATACTTTCTAAACACTAGTCACACGTGAGAACGTCATTTTTAGCTGCTGTTCTGACACACTGCAGTACCAGGGGGTGTGGCAACCAACCAAAAGACTTTCCAATCACTTACAGTGTCTGCTTCTTAGTGGATGCAGGCTTACTCACATTAATTTACCCGTTCAGCATCTGACATGATAGCTCTTGATCCAGCAACTTATTCCTGCTCCTGCTTCTGCTTCTGTGATGAAAACTAAGGTTTATCTGACAACAACAGCTGGGCGAGACGGTGTGGGTGGAGCCAACTGCTGCTCTTCACTCTGATCGGTCAACTTGTAACCACATTGACCCAATGACAGTGGAAGACTGGGAACGGTTCGGCGATGGCAGGACATTTTAACATAAATTCGGTTTTACCACACTTACATTCCAGATTTATTAAACTTGTTTATGACAAGACGTATTAGTAAACCAAGATATCTCTAATTATATTTTGACTAGACATAATACCTATTTGAGATATCTCTAGTTCCATTCTGACCGATATAAATGACGTCAGACTTACCATGAAGTTGTATGGAGGCTTCAGTTCAAGATATCTACAAATAATTACTGACTATCTGAAACACATATTTTAGATATCTACAATTGATGACTGGTCAAAGTAAATTCGAGATATCTCGCTTTTAATTCTGTCTAGACATAATTCTAATTAAAGAAATCTTGAATGGCACCATAATTCCAGATATCTTAAATGTATTTTTGTATAGGAGATATAAAGATTAGACAAGTACAAATTAAATTCAAGATATCTTGAAAGAAAATTATGACTAGGCAAAACTAAATTAGAGATAATTAGAACTGTAATTTTGACTTGACAAAATTCCTTTAAATATATTTCTAAATGAATTAGTGAAATCTTGAATTAGACGGCTTTTCTATTTCAGATATCTTGACTTAACGTTCTAACAAGTTGGAATGACATTACTGATATCTTGAATTAGTATTCTGTCAAGGTTCTGTCAAGTCAAAACGTCACAGATTTAGGTAGTATTTTGACATTTCAATGAAACAATAATAATAAAATAAAATAAAGAAGGATTTTTGAAAAATCACCGTTTTCAGCTTGGGAACGGGTTAACAGTTGCACTTTTAGCCTTTCAAAGCCGTTTTTAAGTGCATTGTGTTTGTCCGAGGAGAATAAATAGGAAATAGTTTATTATTCAGTTTAATAATAACCCGGAACTCTAAATATGTTCGCTTGTTTCTCATCGGTAACAGATGGACGAGACTAGGCTGTGGTCAGTGGGGTGCATTCAATAGCAACGGCATTTAGTGAAGTTGTAATTTAACACTAAAAGCAAGTAATACGCATGAAGTTGCATTTACATATACATTTAATAAAAAAGAGGGTTGTTATTTGTCGGGTTTGGGGATGTTTGCGTATTTTAGCCGATTAGCAACGTCGAGAAAGTATTTGTGTTCTTGAATGTTCCCCGTTTTCCTCTGCTTGGCTGCTCCCTGCGTTGACATTAAAGCCGTGTAGTTCCTGCTCGCTGAGCATTTGGAGCTGACGAATGATGGCTGGGAGGGTTTTAACCCGGTTTGTGAACAGGAGTTTGCTGCAGTTTGCAGTCGGTGCTAAAGGCGGAAGGATCAGGGGGTCCAACCGCTTCTTCTGGACAACTGCAAGCTGGACAGTTGGTGCTCTTGGTGTAAATACCCCCACTTTTTTTCTGCCTGATTACCTGATGATAAAGCTCTTAGTAATACAGAGAGGGTGCCACTTTCAGAGGCCTGATGTAAAGTAATGGATGATGAAAGTAAATCAAAGGGCACCAGGGCTTTTATTGTGTATTGGACCTTTACGTTCAGGAAGCAAGAACAAGAAGTTCTGAAATGTAGAAAATGCATGACAAAATTAAGTTTCAAGAGTACATTCAATCCCCTCCAAGTGAACTCATATACAATTCAATTCAGTTCAAAAATACTTTATTTATCCCAAAGGGAAATTAAATAACTTTAGGTCAGCTAGGATACCAACCAAATAGTGCACTAAATAATACAACATTTAATCCTCACCATGTGCTTTTCTGACCTGTTCTCCTGTACACAGAGTGGAAGAGCAGCATTCCTGCTGGGACTTCCCGTACTGTCTGCTCTAGGTTACCAAGCTTTCCGTAAGGTGCAGAGTTCAGCCGTGGTATGTGCTTTAAATAAAGGTAAGTAGGCACACTAGGTCGTATGTGGTGTAAAAAAATAAAAAATAAAAAAAAAAATCACAACAACAACAAAAAAACAGCACCTGATTTTGGACTGAAATAAATTCAGTACTAATCAGATGCGCCTCCACTAACATCAGGTGTCACACTATAACAGCAGGGTATTATGTTCTGTGTCTGGGCAGAGGAGGTCCTGGAGCAGGCTGACTACCTGTACAGCTGCACAGAGACAGAGAAGCTTTATCAGCTGCTGCTGCAGTACAAGGACAGGTGAGCCAGGACTAATACAAACTTATCCTCTTCAATCAAGCATAAATGTAAAAGGAATATATATATATATATATATATATATATATATATATATATATATATATATATATATATATATATATATATATATATATATACATTTTGCAAACATTGCACTTTTATATAAAACTCAGGCCCAAATCATGTGTTGTAGTTTAGGGTTTTTATGAATATAAACAATATTTAAGAGTTCAAAAATTATGAAGTTATAGTCGATTTCTTTGGGAATAGCATAGAGCTGTTGGCTACAGGATGTATTAAGCCTACCATGCATCAGTTCAGATGAATAAGACTACCTATTAAGATACTGTAACTTGCATAAGTAAATCTTTATCCCTAGTGGATAGGGCATCAAAACTGGCTCCAGCCCAGGGGCCCACATCCTTGTAAATCCGGCCCTGGGTGGAACGTATAGAATGTAACAGTACATTTCTAAACAAACCAGAGTATAACTGAAAGATTTTTTTATTTTTTTTTTTTATCTTCTGGCAATTCAATACAAAAAGTATTTCTAATATTATGACTCACAGCTTATGAACACCCAAAACTCGATTTCTCAGAAAATGTGAGTGTTGCACGAGAAAAAAAAAGAGAGAAAAGATTTCTATACCTAATCATCATGGCCTTGGATTTAAGTTACTCTTGAACCAAACACACCATCAGAATGAAACTGGTTTTAATCCTGTAAAGCACTTTGAGTTGAACTAATTGGTTGTAGTCGTTTTGTCGATCTAGCACCAGGGGGCGCCATTTGATTGAACGAAAGTTGGGATTTTTTTGCATCTTTAAAGCAGTTTTGTCAGTGTGGGATCATCATACAGGTTGTGTGCTTCCATGCAGCGAGGATGCCGAGTTTCTGTGGAGGCTGGCCCGGGCGTCTCGGGATCTGTCTCTCCTGCCCGACACAGATGCTGGGAGGAAAAAGCAGCTGACATTTGAGGCCTTTGAATATGCAAAGCGGGCACTGGAGAAAGATGACAAATGTTTTGCTGTGCACAAAGTAAGCTGGTTGTTTCACCCAAGCAAAGGCACTGATGTAACAATGAGGCCTATTATGTTTTTTTCAGTTAATATCATTTGGTGGAATATTCCCAGTATGAAACAGGGTTGTTTTGTTTTTGGGTTTTTTTTTTTGTTTTTTTTTTTGTTAACTTCCCTTCTCTTAACTCAGTGGTACGCCATTTGTCTCAGTGACACCGGGGAATTTGAGGGAGTCAAGGTTAAAATAGGAAATTCATACATCATCCGGGAGCATCTGGAGGTGAGAAGAACATCTGGCTCACCAGCTTGTAACAAAAGTGGTACATTTATTCATTTTCTTCTCCCTCCAAGAGGTCCATTGAGCTCAACCCTAAAGATGCCACATCCCTACACATTCTTGGTTACTGGTGAGTGTCATTTAGTTCTTCTCTTGCACCAACCATTACAAAGTTAGATTTAGATGAAAGTGGAGGATTTCAGTATTCATTTCTGCACAGTTCTCTCACAGTTCTGCCAGGGCATTTTATCAAGTTGAGGTCAGGACTTTGGGCTGTTGTAACGCCTTTATTTTTTTTGTTTGTTTTTAGCTCTTGTGTTGTAGATTTGTGGCTGTGTTAGGGGTCATTATCCTGTTGATCACCCACTAGGGTCAAGCGTCAGCCTCATGGTTGACTCTTGAAGACTTTGGTAAACAGTGGAGTTCACGGTCGACTCGGTTTATGCAAGGTGCCCTGGTCCTGCAGAACAAGCAATAGTCATTACCCGTCAACCACCGTTCTCGACAGTCGGTGTCTAATTTTCACACCGATACACAACCGATAGGATAGGCAACTAGGAGTTACATCGACATGTGACAGGAGGATGCTGGAATCAAACCTACATCCTTCCGATTGCAAGACAACTACTCTACCCACTGATAGGTTGGAAACAACTTCCTAACACTGCCTAGATTGTTCCTGTTGCAAACCCATGGACTTCATCAGATCTGGAAGCAGTCCATCTGATAGTTGAAGTATTTCAATCCAAGTAGAAGTGATGTTATCGTGAAATCTTACCCAAGACAATTTCTTCTTCCTTAGGTGTTTTGCTTTTGCCGAGTTGCCGTGGTATCAGCGCAAAGTGGCAGCTGTCATTTTCTCAACACCGCCTACATCGACGTTCGAGGAGGTTGGAGACTTTTGTTTTCTTCATCATCAGTATTCTTTCTCTGTTAAAAAGCTTTAGCCTTAATCAGTCACTGGTCTTTGATTGCTATGAATGCTAATGATTCAGTTTAATTTGTGTCTTTCAGGCTTTGGAGTTCTTCCTAAAAGCAGAGGAAGGTAGAACAGATCGTACTCACATCACTGAGTAGTTTGTTACCTATAGCTGAGATGAATAACTCAGAAACACTCTATGCTAAAACATCTCCTGTGATCATTGCCTCTTACAGTCGACCCAAACTTCTACAGTAAAAACCTCCTGATGCTGGGGAAGACCTACATGGCCATGAAAGACAAGGAGAAAGCGCTGTTCTGGCTAACCAAAGCTAAAGAGTACCCTGCTTACACACTGGAAGACAAAGAGGTATCAACATGCATAACTACTGTAGCATCTTGTAAAAGTATTCATATTCCTTGAATGTTAAGTCCACACCTAAATCCAATGGAGAATCTGGAGCAAGAGTAGAAAATTGCTCTTCATAGATCCTCTCAGTCCATTCTGATGGAGCTATTTTGGAGTAAAAGATGGTTCTACAGAGTACAATTGGCTTGTGTGGCACGTGTCATCCATGTTTATGTAAACATACCAATATCTGTTCCTCTGCAGGTCCATAAAGAAGCAGTGGACCTCCTGAATCAGCTTTGATTCATTTCTCTCAACCTCTGCTCTGCGTGCCACCGGAGGCCTTTCACAACTGTCGGACTCAAACCGTTACCACGGTGAAAGAAGAACCTCAGTAGGACATGTTGGAGTATTAGTTACTTCAGTGGGACTCAAAGAGATGAAGATAAAAACTTAGATCTCGTTTGAAGTTACTATATGTAGCAGTTGGAGTGAATAAGATGGAACATGTTGACGCCCCCCTCGCACCCTCCCCCCAATTTTATATTTGCTTTTGAAATTCAGTGATTATTTACGTTTACAAAGTTTTATTTTCATTTTCTGAAATGTCTACCAGTTGTGTCTGAAGAGATTCATAAACGAACTCTACAACCCCCTCATTGATGTTCTGAGTCCACCTGCATTCTGCAGAAACAAGTTTTAGACCTTCGACACATTTGCTGCTTGGAGGAATGGTAACAAGGTATACGAGGTTCCTAATAAGGTATAAAGTGGCTGCCATTCTTCCAGCTGTTGCTGCACACTGCTGGTAAACTGGCTGCAACAGAGTGACTGCACTTTCTTTATGCTTTCAAGATGGACAGTCATTCGTTCTTGAAATATTTCCCTAGATAAGGGGTCTAGCATCTAAACTCGTTTAGAGCCCCAAATGTCATGACTTTTTGAAGGGAAAAAAACAAACAAAAAAAAATCTATAATTTTAGATAAATATCTACTATAGGAAATGTCATTTTTAAAGATCCACCATTTTATTTTTACTTTTAGGATTTAAAATAAAGATGAAGATAAAGTTTAGCAAAAAGAGAATGGATTTTTTTTTTTTTTGTGGGATGGAAAATGATGTAAAAAAACAAAAAACAAAAACACAAATTCCAACCTAATCACAACAAAAACATCTAAAAACATTCCTAGTACATTCTTTGTGGTAATTCGGAGCATATATTGTAGGAATAAACTTAAAAGTTGTTAAAAAGCTGTTATATCTAAATTTAAAATCATGAGTTGGTCATTTTTAGCTAAAAGTTATTAAGAGCCACTGTGGAAAGTCCAAAGAGTCACAGGTTGCAGACCACTGCCCTCGATGATCCTAAAAAGTTTGGAAATTAAAAAGCATTAACAATAACTCCCTTAAAGAGTTTGAAACGACAGCAAGAATTCGAGTTAAGCAGGTAACTGCAGGCTAGCTGATAGCCTGATTAATTACCCAGCTAATCTAAGCTTGATTTGTCGTTCTATAATAAGTAGAACTACAAAAAAAACCCCAACATAGTTTAGTCATGTTTAACATAGCTGTGGCTTGTCTTATTAAATAAAATTAACTCAAACATCCTTGCGTAAATACAATGACACACTACCGGCCCACGGCCAACAGACAGCCAGCATGTTGAACCACTGAGATGTTTCCACCTGATGGCTGAAAACATAAAACGCGTCGCTGAAAAAGTGGTCCTCCGAATTACATTTCCTAAATGTTGTGCAATCTGAGCAGCAGACCCTCCCTCCCACAAAAACCAAGCCAATGACAGGGGGGGGTTTATTCACTTATTTATTTGTATCTCATAAATCCATCTCTCTCCATTTAAAATGGGTGAAATCAGATTAGAAATGAATCTTCTATACACATGGTCTCCTGTAGAGGGGCATTCTGTACAGTGTGGTTGGTGTTTTACAGTGTGTATCTACATGTGATATGTTACAGAGCGGAAGCGTTTCAGGTGGCCTGAGCCGCGGCAGTAGCCTCCTCCCCCCCCCAACTCCAGCCTAACGGGAGCTACGATCCGACCCAGGCGGTCCTGGATCCGCTTGACCGGCTGCGACCGAGGCCACCTGAAACGACACCCCCTCAACCCCCCCCCCCCGCCCGCCCCTGCTATTCTGATAAGAACAAAGGCATCACAGATTTCCATCGGTGGAGCAGTAGCTCTGTGTGGTCGATTACAATATTTAAGTATTTCATTTACTGTCGTCTTTATGCAATCAACACTCACGTAACAGCGGATTTAGATTACAGGTTTCTGTTGAAAAGGAAGCACAGTTTGATGGATCTCTGTATAAAATGGCCTCCTTTGGCTACTGCAGCTCTCCACCTCCGTCACATGAATACATGTTATTTACATGACTGATAACAGATCACAAGCTCCTCTTGAGGCGATTTGCAGTGATCTACCACCAGACTGGCGAGCCACTGCATAAATTTTTTTTTTTTTTTTTTTTTCCTGGATTTAGACCTCTAACTGAAATAATCAGTAACAGCAGAGTTTGATGTGATGTCTTGCGGAAAAAAGGGGGGAGTGTCCCTTTAAAAACTGAAGGAAACAATAGAAACATAAGATGTGCAGGTTTCTGATTCAGGGGTGATGATGGAAAGTCTCTACATGATACAAATAAGGCTTTCTCAGCTCACAACCTGAGCATCATGGATGAAGTCGCTGTGTTGACCGGTCAAACAGCAGTATTTTGGGGGGGGTTTCCCCCCCCCTGTTCTGCCTGCTTGTCTAAGTTGCTTTCCTGCTTTCCACCCAAACACAAACATGTTACACCATCACCTCCACCTTTCATGAAAATAACTAAATATATCATCAGAATCTTATTTTTCTCTGAGCACCATCTGCTAAAGGGCTGAAAATGATGCAATCCTGCTATATGAGGTACGAATAATCAAACATAGTGCTGCATCAAACACAGTGGCTTCAAAGGACAGTAAGACAACCTACCGTCCAACTCAAAGATCTGCAAATCACACACAAGAGCCACAAAGTGTTTCTTTGTCCTTTTTCTGAGTTGCTCGTTTAAACTGCAGATTATAAGAGTGTGATCCTCGTAGAACACCATCCCGGAGCCCTTCTCTCATTACGTCACAGTGTGCAAACAGGCTGCAGTCTGAGATAGCCTGGAACATAAACCGGCACTGCTGTCCCCACACTCACACACGCATACATACTAATGGCTTGTTTTCAATGAAATTTTAAAATATCTAATATCCTCCACAAGTCCTCATAACTTTAAAGACACAATTCAGATTTTTTTTTTTTTGCCCCCCCAAGAGAAGGATCCATTGCTGATTCTGTCACTGGGACAGTGGGGGAGAAGACCAATCGGGAGCGATGTTCTGTGCTTCGGATCCGTAGCACCTGAACACTGAGCGTTCCGGACATTTACGAAGGCGAGTTCATTCGGAGATGCGGCGATCCATGCCAAAAAACCCAAAACAAAACAAAACAAAAAAACCCCGCCTGCGTGCACGCTTGTGGCGGCGGCCGAGGGTGCTCACAACGGTCTTCTTATCTTCATAGGCAGCATGCAAGCGCACAGGATTTCTAAAATGACTGTCTGACAGAAAGAATTTCAGGCACTGAACGCCAAATACAGCTAACTTTTTGCCTTTTAACAGCTCTATAGAACTAGAGCTTTAAAAGAAGGTTGAGCCTAAACTATAAAACCCTCTCAAAAGCACTTTCAGTCTATTTTTAAAAGCCAGTCAGCCGTTGGGGAGAATATCTTAAAAAAAAAAAAAAAAAAAAAAAAAAAAAAAAAAAAAAAAAAAAAAAAAAAAAAAAAAAAAAAAAAAAAAAAAAAAAAAAAATCCACAATTTCTGTTTTTAAACAGGAGCGGATCGATGAAATGTTTGCATATTTTCATGGAAGGGCGTTATATATTATATAAGGACTAGGAACAGGAATGCGGCAAAAAAATGATGCTGCAAATTAGGATTTGGTTTTAAATGACAAAATAGCTTATATACATTGGTGGTTATCTTGTGCAATTTTTTTGTTTTTCTTGGCTGAATGAACAGCAGGGGGGTGAGCAGAGGGAAAACACCAAAGGACTTGTCCCTCTATTCTTGGCCAAATCCTTCGGTTTCCTCGATGGCGAAGAGCAGCTTCTCCTTCAGCTGTTCATAGCTTTTATAGGGAGGCAAGTCCAGGCGGTTAAAACTGAAAGACAGAGATTAGATGGAGGAGGTCAGCAGAGAACGGTGGCATTTACAACCTTCTGATGGATGCAAAAGGCCTTGCAAGGCATCATGGGAAGTTTCTCACATTTTGTCGTTTTCAATTGATCTTATGGGAATTTTACACGATTCACCAGCATAAAGTAGTGAATGACATGCTTTGTAATTTTTTTGCAGTTGTGTCTTTACCAGCTTTGCACATCTGAAGAAAAATAATTTTGCATTCATCCTTTGAAAATAGCCCAAGCGCTATCAGATTGGATAGAGGGTCATCTGTGAAGCTCACTTTTCAACTCTTCCCACAGATTTTAAATAGGGTTTAGGTCTGGACTTTGACTGGGCCATTCTTACACATGGATATGCTTTAGTCTAAAACTTTCCATTTTAGCTCTGGCTATATGCTAGAAGGCTAGCCTCTGAAACAATCGCGATCTTTTGCAGCCTCCAAGATGTTTTCCTCCAGGATTGCCCTTCAGAGCCGGCCCAAGGCACAAGCAAACTAAGCCACTGCTTGGGGCCCTCAAACCATCAAGGGGCTAACATAAATGCCTGAATTTTAAAACATCTATAATATTTATATTTGCTTAATTAGAAAGTGATTACTAAAGTTTCAATTGCTTAAAATTTACATTTAAGAATTAATTAATAGGCTAGTTTACTTTGTGAAAGTCCAAACAATCTCCGTTGTTTAATGGTTGTGTTTACATTGTTATAATCTGCTGCTATTGAGCAGTGTGTTCACGAAAACGTCTCAGCAAATTACAATCAGCTATCCATGAATGTTTTAAGATCAGCCAATTAAAGCTGCCCCCCCCCCTTTCATCCAACTATGCATAAAGTCCCAACCAGCTTCCAGAACTAAGCATCCCCACAGCCTAATGCTAACACCACAGCCATGTGTTCAGGGTGATGTGATGCTTCACACTTTTATTTGTAACATTTTCCTCCCACTTTACAATTATTTTCTACTTTGTGTTGGTCGATCACATAAAATCCTTAACAGAATATACTGATGCAAACAAGCAGTCATTCTTTAAAAACTTGGATTAATTAAATATTTAGGGTTATTAAATGATGGCTCCATGAGTGCAGGAATAACATGTCAATAACGTCTAAATAGTCATCGATTCATATGTTGCTGTTTTTTGTTTTTTTTTTTAAACTTATGAATCAATGCTGTCCAACAACAGAAAAGTTCACGACAATGTTTTATGTTTCAAGCATGAGAGGGTTTGTAAAAACAAACAAACAAACAAACACAAAAGAACAGGTTTGATTCTAAGTATTTCAAAAAAAACAATCATCAAATATAATTGACAGGAGAAGCTGCAGCTTAAAGGCTTTTAAAATAAAATGTGGCGGCTGAAATTCAGTTCTGATAAGAAGGGGACAGGAGACAGAATTGGCAGGAAGTTTACATCCTGAGTCTGAGTGAGTACTGACCATGTGTGGCTCCGGGGAAGCCATGTGTCCTTCCCCACTTTCTCAATGCAGAACTTCTGCGGCCCGTTGCTTCCTGCAACACCAAATGAGACAATCAAGAGGACTGTAAAGCTTCCCACATCATCCGGGTCTTTCTGGTGTACGCTATTCTGTCACTGACCCATAAGCTCAGCAAAGCCGCCCAAAGGGAGCCGGCAGGTTCCTGTGACAAACTGCATAAGTCGCAGTCGCACTTCGTTGTCCACTTCTTTCACCAGCTGCAGGGAGGAAGGTGACGGCAAACGCGAGCATTATTAACCGACGCTGCTCTCTACGGGGGGTTACAGTAATAATGGACACCAACAAATCCAATGTCTGAGCAACGGTACCTGCCAGAACCAGATGATCTGTTTGCTGTTCCTGGTGTAGTGACGATACACGGTGTTTCTCTGCCAGTCCTGAAGGTCCACCTCCTGCATGCCGCACAGCATCACCTGGATGCAAAGACACACAGACTCAGAATACAAATCGAGTAAAACTCGCTAAAGGAACAGGAAGTCAGTGATTCATTTTACTGCACACGTTCTGAGGGGAACGAGAAAAGTCAAATGTGTGGATGTTATCAGAATGAAACAGATGAGTGCTGCTGCTCACCTCCAGCTCCTTTTCATCAAAATACTGCAACCACTGAAGCGGAACCACCTCATTGAAGCCATCCAGGAAAGCTTTGGTTTGACCTTCCACCCCGCGGGAGAACCTCCACTCTGCCATCAGACTGCAAAACCACATACTTATTACTTTTCATAATGACTACACTACATCGTCATATGTTAGACTTGGGGTGTCCAAATGTTTTGCACTGTGGGCCAAAATAACCAAGTTCATTTTTCTTCCAATTAAAAATGCGAAATTATTTAATTGTAAATCTATAATTTTTGTGATTTAAACATGCAATATTTTTGTGAAACAAAGTAGAAAATAACAATTTATTGTAGGTCCTGAAAAAGATCTCAAATGTTTTCCTTCATAAAAGAAATGTATACAGTTTTCTGGTTTTTTGGGTTGAAAATTCTGTTTTGTTGGTCTAGCAAATGGTTTTTAGTCTAATCTTAGTAACAAAATGTGAACTTTCTTCTAAAATCCTTGTACTGAGCCAAATTTAATAACTGGGTGCCCAAGTCTGTTGAGTAAAAAGTTGCTGGATGTTTGTGGTCCAACTTACTGTAATATTAAAATTGCAGGCACATTGATTGCCAATCATTAAAAAGTCTGATCTGCTGATTCCGATTCCGGCTAATACCTTTGGCTGCAGTTTGGACACCCCTGGCTGAGACAGTTTCTTTCTGTCATGAGAAAACTACCTGATGTACTCCTCCTTGTTTTCCTCAGTGACCAGGATGTTGGCGCCATCAGGTTTTAGGTCATGAGAAGAGATCTTCCCCAAGATCTCCATGTCCACGGAGAAGTACATCTCCAGCCCACATTCCTCGATGTTGTTGTCCCTGAGGAGAGACGACATGACGCAGTGTTGCTGCAGCAGATTAACAGTTTTCCAGCTATGTGCCATTAACCCGGGTCCTCAGGGCCCACTGTCTTGCATGCTTCAGATGTTTCCCTGCTGCCACTCACCTTATTGGAATGAATGGGGGATTAATAGGCTTCTGCAGCACTCGATGGCACGCTAAGAAAGCAATGCAATCATTTTTTATCAGATTTGCTGGAGCAGGGACACATCTAAAACACGCAGGGCAGTGCGCCTTTAGGACAAGGGTTGGGAAACTCTGTGCAAAATTAGTCAATATTTAATTATTGCTTCTGTTTTCATTTATTCAGTAATGTTCTATGCAAGGAAAATATAAGAACTTGTTGGGACAACAGTATTAGTTCATTTATAACCCCAAAAAAAAGTGAGTTTTACTTAAAAACTTTAGTATCTCAATAAATTTGGGTTATTTTTCTATTGAACTGTTCAAATTCTGCAACCATGACCTACCACTGATAGTGAACACTGCAGACCGAACACACGGCTTACCTTATCCATATGAGTGAGTTGTAGAACTCTGGGTCAATGGATTCCAGGTCTTTAAGGATGAGCTTCTTGTTCAGCATTCGTTTGTAGAAAGGCAAAGAGAAGCCAGTGTCAATGAACTTCCCATGGAAAAGTGCCTGCAGAAATAACGGAAGAGATTACCATTTAGCATGCGAACCAGTCCTAACATATACCTGTTTTATTTTGGACAACGCCACCATTTTCTTTATACCATCATTTCTGACATGAACAGGAAAGCACAGAAATATAATGACTGAAAACAGTTGTGAACACGTGTCAGGTTTGTCTGTGGACGTGCCATCGCAATGAAGCGGCCGATGAAGCAGAAGTAGGAGAGGTGATCTGGGTTGATGGCTGACGCCGGGTTGATCTGCAGACAGTAGTTGCTCTTTCCTGCGTACTCAAACAGGCAGTACATGGGGTTCAGCACTTCATGGGACAAGAGGAAGAACCACTCCCTGTAAAGCACGGAGGAGAAAGCCAAAAACAAAAACACAGGGAAGCAAATCCTGGTGTTTTAGTAAAAATCCAAACAAATGCAGAACAGTAAACGATTAAATGTTGTTTATGAGCATTTCTGAACTCCTTCTGTTTGGGTTTTTTTTTTTTTAGATTTTATTACCGGGCTAAGCCACCGTAGTCCAGACCCTCCTCGCCTCTGAAGATGACATACAGCCTCCTCCTTAAGTCGTATGGTTTCAGAGCCATAATCTGAAAATGTACAAAACAGACACACAAGATCAAATAAAACATGAACTAACTTATGCACAAATATGAACATACAACAGAGGAGAGAACTCTCACTATATTTTTTTTCTAGACTCTCTAAAATAAACTGAATGAGGTGTGAATAGTTTAAACAAGAGCAGATTAACGCCCTTACTTGCTGAAAAGAGTCTTCAAACAGCGTCTGTCTGGAGACCGTGATCTTCACGTGGCTCGGGAGAGCATTAGACTGAAGGACGAGGCAAAACATGAGTATCAGAGGAGAACAGGAAAGAGTGGAAGGATGAGGGAACGCTGATATGAAAGGGAGACAAAACAAAAATAAAACACTGACCTGGCACAGGTAGCGGAAGTGAGCGAGCTTCCACCTGAAGCTGCGCTCGTATGCAATCTGTGGGCCTTTGGTGCTGATCAGAAAAACACATTTCAAAGGTGAATGTTAGAAAAGTCCCACAGTTCAGGAAAAGTTGGGTTTTTAGGACTTTAGACATCCTGAAAGTGAACTTTATCACAGTTAATAGAGAATATCCACTCAGTGAACGATGCAGCTGAAGCTCATCAGGTGGCTGATTAAACCCAGCATGATGAATGAGGTGTGACGTAGGACAACTCTCCCTTACACAGAAGACTTCCCGGTGCGCGGGTCGCTGAAAGTGGTGGTCCGAGTGTTGTGATCCACAAAGTAGCGAACCCCTTCCCTTGTGTACCGGATTTCCCAACCTTCAGGCAGAGGATCCTCATTCTGTAGCCTGCAAGTGAACACACACACAAAAACCGAGGCATGTAACATGTACAGAAACCAATGACAATAAGACACCGAAATTTTATCAGAGAGAAAAAAAAACAAAACAAAACGTGGAGACAATGTCTGACGTTTGTTTGGTAAAAACACAACCGATAAAATCCCAACATCAACCTTCTTTCTATGGCACTTTAATAAAATAGATGTTGAACCAAAGTGCTGCGAAGCCATGATTTGATACAACTGAGGGTAATAAACACAATAAAACCACAAAATGAGAAACCAATAACATCAACTTGTAAACTTAATGACTAAAGCAAATAAAAAACACAAAGAAAAAGAAAAAAAAAAAAAAAAAATCTAAAAACAGACATGAAAATATTCTGAACCACCTACAAGCATGTGGTTGTAAATGTTCAAGATGAAACTTGGTGGTCAGACATTACAGATCACAATAGAAGGTATGGAAAAGGTCTTTTACAGTACATGAAACCCTCATTTTCCAGAAACCATACATTATGACGGGTTTACAAGGAGCATAACGCTGCATGCACCATCCGCTTTACTTATTCACATGAGCTACATGGCGTACCCCTTTGTGCTGTACTCACCCTTGGGTTCGAGGGTCTTCCCACTGTGTTGTCTTGGTATTGTGGTTCACAAAGTAAACTCTGTCATTAGAGTCCACACGCCTCTCTACAGGTAATAATGGAGCATAACGACATGAAGGGTATATCAGAGATACATAATCCAATTAAAAAGCAGGGCTGATTGGTGTAGAACCATACAGCATATTACTGTCAGGGCTTCTACTCAATACAGAAAGAAGTGAAAGTGTTACAGTTTCTATAAAGACCAAACTGAAAGAAAGCTCTTTCAATTCCAAACAGTGCTTCATTTATTTGTTTGTTTATTTTAGAGGACAGTAAAATTAAGCTTATTTGCAGTTAAAATTAATGTAGACAAATGAACTTACCCCAACCAGGAGGTAGAGGACCAAGAGGATCATTCTCAGCAGACATCATAGATGCCTACAAATGAGCGATATGCATTAAAATCCATTCAAGAAAAAGAAAAAAAAGAGACAGAAATCCCTTTAGGAATGTTTAAAAATATATATACAATAGGGAAAAAAATTAAATAATATTACTGAAAAAAAAATGTGTCTGCCAAGTGGAAAGGTGATTTAAGATGGTGGTTACGTCCCAATACTTCCTATTAGAATATGTGAAAACTGCATCTCAGCAAAGATCACAGATTCTCTAACAGTTAACCAGACTGAAGCCCAGAGCGAGTTTTAATCTGGGATTAGGCTGGAAATGTCTAACTAGACCTCAAGCAGAGTGCTGCAAGGGGGAAGTAACAAAAACAAAAACCCCAAGAAGGAAAGATGGGAGTAGATTTATGAAATTAAAGACAGCTGGGACTAGCTTATCATGATGATCAACTTTATCAGGATGCATTTGCATTTGGCTAAATTAAAAAAAAAAAAAATTGGAATATTTAAGGTAACCGCAAATAAAAAATACATATTACTGAGAGAAGTTGCTTACAGAGTAGAGGTATCTCTGGTTAAACTGATGCATAGCTCCCTGCAGCTGGCTGCGCTGGCTCTGCCACTGCTCAAAATTGCGCACCGATTCCATAGTGGGGCGCTGCCAAGTGGTGGTCCGGGTGTTGTGGTCCACATAATAGATCCGACCCCGATCGTCCACTCGACGCTCCCATCTAGCAACAGTAAGGAGATTTGAGAAGTGGAGAAACAAGAACTTGTTACTGACAGCTAAAACTAAACAGAAAGTAGTTGAAGTTTAATCATCATTCATTATGTGACAACTAATTAGAGGATAAAGGATGCATTGGACTGTTTGAAACTACTAATTCTTACTAATAATACTTAATAATCATGTCAAACTATGTCAAAATTGACCAACTTTCCCTCCACAGAATCTCAAAGTTAATCCAAAGCAAAAAAAGGTTTTTTTTCTTCCTCTTTTTTGAAATCAATGAAAACTGAAAATTCCACCTTTCTTCTGTCAGAAACACATCAACAAAAACACCCATATCTCTGTTGCATTTTTTTTAAGAGTAGAGTAAAATTCTGATGAAGTTTTGGGACAAACACTTTGATGCATAAATGGAGAAAGTCTTATAACCAATTCATCATCTGTTGGATCCACAAATGCATTTCAATTGAGGACCCTGAAGGATACCTTCTTCTTTTATGGTCAGTGTATGTCAGATTTAAGTGTTACAATACAACAAAGTTTGCACAAGTTAGTGATCTGTTACAGTTCTTAAAAAGTAAATCTGAAGGAGGATCCAGCAGATCAGACCTCAAAGAAACTGGGTATCAGCAAGTAGGAGCCTGATTGGTGAATCTCTGAAACTAATAGTCATTGGTTAAGAACAAAGAATTATGTTGACACTTGTTTTAAAGCCCAAAAAGGCAAAATAGATGATCCTTGTAAAGTTACACAGTCTGGATAGAAAAAGGCTGGAATAAAAAGGCGGATCGTCACCCTGGAGGAAGCGGCTGTGGCCTTTCCCAGGTAGTAGTTCTGGTGTTGTGGTCTACATAGTATGTTCTCCCATGTGGATCTTTTCTCTGCTCCCACCTGAAACACATTGATTAACATTAAGTTTAAACCAGGAAGGTTATTAGGTTTCCCAGTTACTAAAACATCTGTCTGGCCACAAATGATTTCAAAAGAGATCTCTTAAAAATGGGATGTCATGAAAGTTTGAAAGTGTTGTAAAGACATGGGAAGTGTTTTTCACCCTGGTGGTAGAGGATCTCCTGCTGGAGCATTAGGGACCTGTTGTCTGGGCTTCATCCCATCAGTTGTTGTTGAGTTGCTACTACTGCTTCCACCCCCTGAAGCACCTGCTTCTCCCGGCGCTGGGGAGGTAGAGGACGAAGATGAGGATGTTGTGACGGTGGTAGCCCCCTGGGCTGCAGAGGCTGAAGTGGTCGAAGCAGCGGGAGCAGCGCCATTGGCAGGTTTAGCAGCAGGAGACGAGGCTGAAGCAGGTGTGGAAGCTGGAGGGGGCCGGGAGGTGCTGGCTGGTGATGTTTCAGCATTTGGTAGGTCAGTATCTTGAGAGCTCTCCTCGTTTTCACCTGCAGGGGGATGCGTTTCCCTTCTAGATGCAGAAGACTGCATGGGAACAGTCTCAGACGACTCCCCATTTACTGTAGAAAGATCAGGGAGGAAAAAAAAGGGCAAGTGTGCTTTTACTTTTCACATTAACCATTAACGACTTGCGACACGAAAAAGCACATTAATATAGTTTACAAAGTTTTAAACAAAACAGAGTTGTTTGTATGATAATCTTTAAAAAATATATATCATATTAATACAGTTTCATACAGAAAAATTCAGATATGGAGAGCAAACCTACAGCTGCTCACAGGCAGAACTGTGTAAATACCCTAAAGTACACAGTAGTCTCAACCAGGCCAGTTAATCTATTAATCGCACTATAAATGAAAATGAGCTTGATAGTTTCCATTCCGATGATTAAGATTTTTTGAAGGGCAATTTTGTTCACAGAGACAAAATAATAATCCATTTTATATATGGTTTCAGTTGTGTGTGTTTTTATCCGTTTTAGTTATTGTTTTTAGTTGTCGTGTTTTCTTTTGGATATTTAAAATATCTTTAAAAATTACTAAATAAATACAGAATAGTGAAAAAAAAGAAAAAAATACATAATGAAAAAAAAGTGACGGTAAATCAAAATGTACTAAATAAATACAAAAAATGAGAAAAATAAAAATGAAATAAAGGCAACTAATAAAACAATAAAATTGGAAACAACATGGAAAATTAAATAATAGTGATAATTAAGTTAAGTGTTCTTTACAAAATTAAAGTTTCTTGGTCTTTGAGAGGGCAACTTGCATTATTATGGCATTACCAGTATATTGCTTGAAAATGGTCTCAAAACAACAATATTATTGTTTATCAAGATCATTTCTAGGACAATTTATCATCCAGCAAAAATTTTGAACGTGATAGGCCTAGCTGCAACGTAAATCCAGTGCTGGTCCTATTTTATAAAGAGAGAAGCAGAAGTCGAGACTAGATGTAAGTAGGAAGGTCTTTGGGTTCAGATCAAGGCATTGTGGACTGAACAGAGTGACTGAGCATAACTCTTAATCTCTTTGTTTATTCAGACCTCAAACCAGCATTCAATGCACCACACAGCCTAAAAATGTGTTTCTCTACCATTGCAGGAATATTTATGTCTCAGATTATAACTCATACAAATCAACATATCTGCAAATAATGTCCCAATCAGTGGAAGATGGTCCAAAGAGCAGTTTTAACTCCCTCCCAGTGGATTGTTTTGGTTATTATGCAACAAAATGCTAGATTAATTTTGAATCAAGAATAAGATTTTTTTTGATAAAGTTTACGTCTTCTTTATGTTGAATGTTTTATTTTAAAAAAAAAGAGGAAAAAAACTAAGAAATGTTGCTCAAACTATGTTGTTTGGTAATAAAATCTCATAATATAATGTGGAAGTACGACATAGTTCTTTTCAACAATTTAGTAAAACACAAGAAGAAAAAAAAGGCTGCATTTCTTCACTGCATTGCAGAGTTTACACTGACAGATTTAATATACTAGCAGTGAGCAGCAGTGTACTGCTATGTGTTGTAGAGAAGTGCCAGTATTGGGACTTCTATACCAGCAGATTTATTTTGGGGACAAAAACCTTGTATCGGATCACCCCTCCTTAGAAACAACGTTAAAGCTAAAACAGCATAACTGAGCCAACAAATCCCAATTATTCAGAAGCACCACACATAACAGAGCTCAGATTAACGGTAATGACTAATATTAATCACAATTGTGTGTTTCTCTTTTTTAAAAAAAAGAGCATAAATGTAACCTTTTTTGTTGAAATGAATTAATTTCCATTCATCATCCTCTGCTGAGAGTAGCTCTGCAGCATGCTGCACTCTGCTCCCCTTTGCTTTATGTGTCTCCTGGGTGTTTGGACAAAGGTGCTGACAGCAGCAGAGACTGCAAGCCTCACTTAATGAAAATTAATCAACTGTTCTTCTTTACACTTCATTACAACCCCGTGAACCATGAAGAACATAAACATAAAGAACACTGAATCCATTTCCTGGAAGCAGAATGAGTATGGGAAAAAAGAAGAAGAGAAAAACACAGCATCCCAGGGGTTGATAATCCCCTGTCAAATTCTGTTACAGTAAGATACAAAAAGTAAACCCACCCATTCTGGTGTCTGGGTTGCTGTCTGGAGGTTGGTGCACGGGGGTGGAGTTGGATGTTGCATCTCCATTGATCACACTGGTGACATGATCGAGAGCAGGGCTGCAGGAGCTGGAAGGCACCTGACCATCTGCACCACTGGAGGCTGAGCAGGAACCAGACCTCTGACCCAAGTCTGTTCCATTTATGGTGCTTTATGGAGAAAACAAGAGGAAAATAATAATTATACTGTGCAAGCCATCTTTTATGTTACTTCCAGCTTTAAAACATATTTAATTATTAAAAGAAAGAAAAAAGAAAAAAAGTTTTAAAGTTTAAACCAATAATAAATCCATCATTCAGTTTTCCCTGACATCAGTTTTCTTTGTTCTTGCCCTTCCATACTTTATGATATGGTTCAGCTGTTCATTATGGACTCTATTCTCCCGTATTTCATGTCAGTTTTGTGCTGTGGTGCAGTTTTACATCAGCTGGCTGTTAGGAGCATCTAATTAACCCGTCTGGACCAGAATTCATATCCTGTTTAAATCTTGGATTAATGCCTTGCAAAAGTACTACTCCACCTGGGAAATGTTTACTTTTTATTTGATCACATTACAAGCAGAAACTAACATATTGTGATAAGATTTGATGTGGTACACCAACACAAATTAGAGCTCTACTCAATACTCAACAATGACTGCAAACCCCAAAACTGACAATATGGCTGAGATTGTTGTTTATGCTGAACTATTTTCCCTGTTGCTGGTGCCAGAAGACTATCAATAAATAGAATTTTTGATTCTTAATCTGTCCTTAATCATAAACATTCATATTTCTCAGAAATTTAGGTTTGAAATAATATTTTGGTGAACCAACTGCTGCTATCCTTTATTAAACTTCATCCTTGAAATGTTTTTTTTTTTAATAAGGACATCCAAGGCTCATCATTTTAGGACAATGAAATAAGTGAAGAAACAAAATGTTTCAGTTGGGTTGGGGGGTTTATAGATGGTTTCATGAGTTTACCTGTTTGCAGCCCTTGAAGAAGAGGAAGATGAGTCTCCGTTTTCATGAATGGCATCACCATTCTGCTGGATTTCTGGAAAATAAATTTTTTTAAAAATCTGTCAGCGTGGGCGTGTTACATGCAAGAGTCTATTAGGCGGATCATTTCCTCTAAAAAGGGTTGAGTTGCAAGTATTTACTTGAGCATATTTCACCACATATGTTTCAAATTGAACTTTTTTTCCAGATTTGCAGTTCATAGTTCAGGTGGATGTTGGACTTCAAACAACAGAACACACCCCTAACATAAATAGTGAGCTCACTGGTGCTATTTGCTGCGTTGCCATTGGTTAGCGGTGCCAGTTCCTCTTGGTCAGTGACAGTCAGGCCATCAAGGTACACAGTCAGTTCACCAACAGGCACAGAAACCCCTTTCTGCTCCACATTCAGCTTCAGCACCTCCTTCACATTCTCCACTATGGAGCACAAACAAGGGCAGTGGCGAGAGAGAGAGAGAGAGAGAGAGAGATCACAATTAGAGAGTAAAATAAATAAAAATACAATTCAATACATCTATACTAGGGGTGCACTGACAGAAGTTTTCTGGCCAATCATCGATCTTTAAAAAGCCTGACCTGCTGACTGTGACTTTGGCCACTAGCAAATTTTTTATTTTTTATTTTTGTTACAACTGACACTGTCAGGTGTTATAACTTATACCACTTGGGTCTGAAAAGTGGCTAAATATAGCGACAAAGTTATAAAGTTGGCAACATCGGTGGATAAGATCGGTTTCACATGCAAGTATCGGCTGATTGCACATCACTCAAAATTAGAAAATCGGTGCACCGATTGATAAATTGGTCGGTGCACCCCTAATTTATGCTAACATTATGAGGATGCAAATCTATTCAATGTATATTCCACTGCCCTTCGAGAAATTATATCATTAGTTAGATTGGAGTAGTTGCCCCAACCCTCTGCTTTATTTAAGGACATCTTAAGAAATACTTGTGACTAAACTATAAGATTTTTAGTCATCTTTCTTGCTTCTTTTCATCACATTATTTACACAAACATGTAAGATAAAAACATATTACATGATCTCACCGCATCAATTTACAACAGAAACTAAAGATTATTACAGATGATGCTGAAATGACATAACACTTACTATTATATGCAAAATTATTGTTGTTATCTGGAGCTACAAAATACGTCAGTCGGAGTAGTTTTTGGAAGTTTCATTCCTTTATATTTGTCTCGCTTTACAGATTTATTCGCTAAACACCACAGGCCAAAACAATGGATTCAAGGCCAATAACATCATCCAAACATCTGGATGCAACTTTAATATTTTAGTTCACTATTTCTTACCTCAAAAAACCAGCTAACATTCCAACGATTTTGCCATGTTTATCATTGCATAATCAGACTTCGCTTTCATAGATATGCACCATTTTCCTCAAATTGCTTTTAGTTATACAGTGATGTTATGAGACCATTGCCTAATAATTGTTCCAAGAAATGAAGGGTTTAATTTTAGAGTTGAAAAGACTTGCAATAATAAGTTTAATGCAAAAATAAGAAGAAGCCAATCACACTCTGGTTCATATTTTATATATGTCATCCAACTGTGAAAGCAGGTCACTCTGGAGAAAGCAAAACGTAAGCAAGAAGTACCAACGTTTATTTAGTTTTAAACTATATCAAAAACAATGATCTGTTTTTGTACAAATTTAATTATGCTTCCAAAACATTGGTCTGTAGTGAATTAACTCCTCTACCATCACATCTGTAAACAAAGCACATGACAGCAAATGTCTCCCACAATGCCATGAAAATCCTACATTTTCTGTCATGCTGCTCCAATGCCTGAATGAGATCCAGCGTAGCTTTGCCCAGCAGAGCGTCTGCTTTCAGGGTGTGGTGACTCCATACTTTGAAATCCACCTGTGTGTGTGGTGTTACAGTCCTGCAAAAAAACATTTAAAAATCAAGAACACACAAACAACACTTCTTAGGTGATAAGGGCTTCAAAAGGAAACTGTGGATGTAAGAAGTAAAAAACACAAAGGATGTTTTTTGTGCCCCCATGGAGTTAATCTTCACACTTGTACTGCTTACGAGATAAGAACCGCATTCATTTTATTCAGGATGCCATTTTTAACTTTCTTAGACTTTCTTTCAACCGTCAAAAGTTCAGGACAGCAAGTTTAACGTCTAACAAATAAGGAAAACAATTAATCTTTCAGTTTCCACATTTCTCTTCCCCCCAAAATCCCCTAGAAATGATAAGATATACATCTGGCATAACGCAGCCTCGTTGAGTTTCTAATAAGAACAAAATGAGCACAACACAGTGCAGTCTTTGTTTTAAGAGCTGAGCATATCACTCCAATGAGAAACATCTTACATTACAACCTCAAAGTCACGAGAAGGACCCACAGCAGCTTTCAAAACCTCCATGGTGCAAACATGAGATTATAAACACTGCAGCACCCAGTTCTATCAGCACCAACTACCCAGTTAAAACTGTTTGCGGCGATTTGTTTCTGGCTTTCAGTTGAGCCGTCGCAAAAACAGCTGCAAAGTTTGTGCCGCTAGCTCTTGTTGTGAGATAGTACAAAGAGGTCTGTGTGCTTTCAGAGAGCTTCCCCGCTTTTTCAAATGATTATCAGATGAGCCACCTGAGGGTTCTCCTGTAATACTACTTGGAATTGACAAACTGTTTCAAAAAGCTGGATGTTGATTGCATAATGTTCAGTAAGGGATACAAACAGGTCTAAACTGAGCTTCAAGAAAGGCACAGTGGAAACAATAAAATACCTGCTGCTTTTTCTGCCCCTCTAATAGCATTTTTATATGAGCCTGAATGTAGAATATTGTTTTCCAATAAATAAGGATCACATTAAGGTAAAGACACAAACACAGCAAGTCGGGCAGAAAAGGTAAACAGATGGCGCTTACAGAGTGAGCCTCTCATCCCATTTCGGGTTGGAGGAGCTGTGAGATTTTGTTGTGCGGCGGGTCTCTCCCTCTGCTGTCACCTCCACATAAATGGCAGCCCCGAAAACGCTCTTCTTCCTCTTAAGTTTGGCACATGAAACTAGAAAAGAGGACATAAAGGAAGCAATAAGACCTAAAAGATGTTTCCTGTCAAGAACTGAGATCTCATGTATTTTGACTCACCAATGGCATGGAGCTGTGATGTGCGTCTGTGGTTATGGCTAGTCTCTGCTCTCGATGAGGCCGTGGCCATGTCATTCACCACAGTGGGAAGCCTTCAGAAGACGGATAGCAACAAAGCAACATCAACTGCTAACTCCAGACAAAACTCACAAATAAGACACAGGTAAGCTCTGCAAGGTTCCACACCTAATAAAGATCAGAGCTCTAAAGAGCGGCAGATATTTACTCGCTAGGGTTTATAGTCAATGTTCAAACTGATTCTAGCGGCACTCAAAAGTTTGAGTAACATCGTTATAGAAGCAGTCTTCTGTCTGCTGATCTTAAGTGTAACATTAGTGTAATGCACTGATTGTGGAATCATTGATACTCACAACAGGTGTGTTTTGCTAGGCCCTTCTGTTCAGCCTACTCCATGTCCCATGGCTGCACTGAAACCAAGAAGATCACATTAGATCAGAGAAGCACTGGGATCGGGATGCAAGAAGCCAATTTTTCTATTGATCAGAGATCAGCAGGTCAAACACTGAATAGCAATAACTTTTTTTCCTATGCGGTGAACGCATCAAAACTACCTCCTTTTTGGTCTCTAAGCATCAGCAACCAACAGCAGATATTTTTAAGTGCCTTTTTTGTTTGTTTACTAAAATTCAGATAAGGGTAAGGGACAAACAAACAGTCTCCCTCAAAACTATTTACCCCCCTATTAAAATGCCAGGATTCTGCAATATAAAAAATATTGGAGCATGAAAATAATTGCTTAACATTTTCCACATTTAATGCCACATTAAGTCTGTATATCTCCAGCATGGAGAGCAGAACATACCTCAGCTATGATTAGGAATTTTACCTGCCTTCAAACTGATTCAGTCAAATAGTTTTCATGAGAAGATAAACGAAATACAGGGCTCAGAAATCAAGTTGCACTCAGGCAGAACAAACATGACCTGGTTATTCTTCTGTTCACCTGCCAGACACTTCAGCACCTTGTAAAAATAAGAACAAGAGACTGGAGAAGGCTAAAACAAACACCCTGGAATCCCAGACTAAAATAAAGGTAAGCAAGATCAAGGTAAACGTTCTGGTATGACAGAAAGAACTCAAGGAAAGGGTTTTAAATGAACAACTACTAAATTACTGAACTGTTTTGTTCAGTCCTGCACACATTCAGCGGCGATAAAAAGCATTCTCATCACTTTAACAAATCAGTCATGTTCAACAAAGTTTGGCTTTTTTTTTTAACAACAACCCCCTTTAAATTCAAAGTGAAAACTGATTTCTACAAAATAATGACAACTAAATAAAAATATTTAACATAAAATAAGTGATTGCATAAATATTCACCCAGATGAACCACTGGCTAAAATCGCAGCACTGAGTCTGTGTGGACAGGTCTCCATCAGGACAGTTTTACTCCAGTCTTCCTTGCAAAGCTGTTCAAGTTCTGTCAGGTTGCGTGGGGATCGGCTATGAACTGCCCTTTTCATATCCTGCCACAAATTTCACCTTGTTGTCTTCAAACCATCTCTGTATAGCTTTAACTGGATGCTTCGGCTCGTTGTCTTGCTGGAAAATAAATACTCTCTGAAGCCGTAGTTCTCTCGCAGATGGAAACAAACTGTCCTCCAGGATTTCTCTATATTTTGCTGCACCCATTTTACTTTCTACCTTTTCAAGCCAGACAGGGCCTGCTGCTGAGAAGCATCCCCATGGCATGATGCTGCTACCACCATGCTTCACAGTGAGGATGGTGTATCTGTGGTGATGTGCAGTGTTTGGTGTCTGTCAAATATAGCTTCTTATCTGATGGCCAAAAAGACCAAAGATCTTTCTTCCACTTGACCATGGAGCCTCCCATTTCATTGTGAAACTACAGGCACCTACTGGACCTCTGTTGAATTAGGTCAGTCAATTTAAAGGGGGTGAAAACTTTTGCAATCACTTTTTTGTTAAATATTTTAATTAAACTGTCCTTATTTTTTGGATAACAAACATTCTGACAGATGGTTTTTTGGTAATTTTTTTTTTTTTTTTTGCGCATTAAAAAGGGTAAAACATCCAAGGGGGTTATTAGTTTATTTAGGCACTGTATATGTGGAGCTAAAGGGTGCAGAATGCATTGTGGGTAAAACTAGAGACCATCCTGAAACCTAGGTTGAAAAACAATGGAATTGCACATTTCTGAAAACTTTTAAAGGTCAACATAGCTCAACCAAAGCTGATCAAGATTGTACCGATACGGCATCAGAGCACAATGACAAGTTTGCAGCCAACATCTAAACTCCAAAGAAGTTATATTAGACAATCACAACATTATGCCAGCATGAGAACAAAGTGGAAGAACACATCAAAATCTCTGAGCTAAAGGCCAAAGGCCTTGTGCACACGACACGTCTGCTTCAGTCAGCCATTGTCTCTCTCCAGTTGTTTTCAACCAAAAGGGTCACATGTTGCTGCCAAGAGAAACAATCCATATGTAGCGCCTTTTTTGGCGCACTGCCTTTTTTTTTTTTTTTTTTTTTTTTTCCCTGAGCGCTTCAAGCTGCAAATCAATCAACTTTTTAGGAAAAGATTAGCTGGTAAACACTTGTTTTATTTTTAAGGTGAGCAATCGAAAAGGCAGAAATCGCTTCAGATAGAAGAAGTTTGTTCTTTCTATGTCTGTTCATCCTGAGCTGTAGGCTGCAATGTGTCAGATGGAGATGATCACCACAAGCACGGAAAACACTGTTTGCAGAAGATCAGCTGGGCATCATTTGTTACTGGTGATATTCTTCCCAAACACCAACCCACTGAAAGGAGTCACACAGAAAGAGATAAATATGGTCGTGCCCTCACATAACCTTGCTGGATGACTTCTGCATCATTACAGTAGCTTGCAAAAACAAGGAATGCACTAAACAAGCAAGCTATGGGGTTGAGAGGAAGTTTGAAGCAGACAATAAAAAATGCTCAAAAACACTATCCCCGTGGTGGCAGCATCATGCTATGTGGAGTGGAAAGCTGAACAGTTAACTGGAAGACAGGTGAAGCTAAAATACTGACTGGAGGGGCTGAAGAGAAAAGTATGCTACACTTTCCAGATTATTAACTGTATAAAAAAATCATTTACCTTTCATTTAAATATGCACCATGTTGTGTTTGTGTATATATAAATTCCCAATCAAATACATTGAAGTTTGTTTTAAAAAGTACAAAATATGAAAAAGTTATAGAAGTACGAATATTTTTGCGAAGAACTGTACCTGACAGATACTCTGAGAGTAAATTGGGATTAAGAGCATTCAGTTTTATAGCCCAATATGACCAAGAAGTACAGTAATACAAGAATGGATTCAGGGATACAACACAGTACAAATTTAAATTTGTTTGTACTGCAAAACAACTTCCAAAAAAAATGTTCCATTAACAATTATTCACTACTTTGTGTTGGTATATTGCTTAAAATCCAAATAAAATGCTTGAAGTTTGTTGTGACGTGACAAAATGTGAAAAAGTTTAAGGCCTGTGAATAGTTTTGCTAGGCACTTCCTTTTTCACAAACAATGCAAATTTGAATTCAATATTTCATTTTCCTCACACTAGCTAGAAGCCACCCATCCTCCACCTTAAAGCTGTGTGCCAGACATGAACAAAGTAAGAGAAGAAGAAGATAGTTTGAGACGGTCACTGTATTTTTCCTAACCTGTTGTCATCACTGCAGCGGTGTGCGGGTGGATTTGCTTACAAAACAGAGCATCCAGGTACTGCTTGAGAATAATGCCCTTTATATTTTCTCCTGTACGCATTCTTGTTTACTCAAAGTAGGAATCAGGCATAAAATCAGGAGCTTAAAAAAGGGATGTCTACAAGTACTGCGGTTAAATATTACCCCAAAAATAAAAGTCTGTAAATGGACAACATGCACTGTGTTTTGGATTAAGCACTTTCGGTGACCAGCTCAGCAACGGGCTGAAACCCGTCATGCAAGGAAACCCTCTGACCTTTGGAAGGTGCAGTCTTGACAGGGAGATAGTGGAGGCCAAGAGGCACCAAGTGGCTCAGAGGAGCAGAAACACATAGAATCCACCAGCAAAACCACAAAGGGTCACTCCACAGCAAGTTGAACACTAAAAGTCAATTCTGCCACGCAATCAATTTTCACTAAGCTTTGTATTTTATCTTGACCAAGCTGAACTAAATAGGCTGCAAGCTTGCATCCGTTCCTTCTACAGTGCACAACCGTAAAAGAAATGGATGCTGTAGAGCAACACAGGCAAAAACAAAGCACCATGATAATTTAGCTAAAGTGTATTTATTTTTATCACAGAGGCAACATTTTAGTCATAAAAAAAATAATAAATAAGCCTGCACTAAGTAAAAAGTTGGAGGTTTGCTCTTTTCCTTCATTTTGATGTGAATAAGCTACCTCAGTCCTGTTTACCTTAAAGATTTATTTGCATAGGAAGAGACTATACAAACAGGAACACTCCAGAACCCTCAAGCAAAAGTTTCTCCTCAAAAGACAATCTGTTTGGGAGTGATTCCTTCACTAATGTGCCAGAAACACATCTGGTTTTTGACAACCAGAGCTGCCAGGCCAGGCTTCATTCAGGCAGAGACACAACAAAACAGACATCCAAAATCCTAAAATACAACAGCACAGAATGCTGTAGAAAACAGTATAAGCATCATACATACATACATCATAATGGTGCGTTACTATTTCTTAGGCAAAAAAGCCGCTCAAAAAAAGACAAATATCCAGCTGAGCCTAAGGCAACTAACACATAAAACCTCTTATTTGACGTCTGCGTTTAGTTGCATAAGCACACATTTCAAAGAATCTACTGATGAAACTGTCTGAATATTTGGTTGCATTATTCCAAGAGATACTTCCTCCCACAAAAAGGAGTGCAAAAAGATAACGGTTAGGGTAAATGGTCAGAAATTCAAAATAGGATTTCTATCCAAAGAGTAAACAAACCACACATAATTGCCCCCAGGTCACATCAATGGCAACACTCTTAGGTGTGTGGAAGATATTAGTTTGGAAAGTCACCTCAGCTACTTTCAGTATGAGTGAGGTGTATAAAAATGGAGTGACGCACCAAAGCTGTTTCAGGCTTCTAGAAAGGAAACTGTATTTTCCACAGAGCCATGTTTGCAGTTACTTCAGGATGCCACAACAGAGAGCTGCACGTCACAAGAAAACCGGAAACTGAACGTTTTACACCAAAAGTTGGTGTTTTATCATTATGAAGAGCCCGATTCTTTCAGCCAAAGCACATGCTGGATCAGGGAATGTTGGTAGTCTCCTAGAAATCGTACAGTTAAGGCACCACTGTTAGTAATGCTAACTATAGTAACATAAAATGCTAAGGGCAATTTAAAACGTCAGTTCTGTAACTGCATCTTTGTTTTGAAATAACAGTGAAATCCTCTTTAACTGAAGAGCTGTGTAACACTCTTTCACACATGCGACATTGCTTTTGCTCCCAATATAAATAATTAATGGATTTCCACAGAATGCCTGCTTAAGGCTCCTTTATAGTTATAAATAATGAAATAAATAAATAATGAATACATTATTTACAAAGGTAGTACATAACAGTAAATCAGGGCTTTTTCTTCTTGGACAAAGCTGTTATTTATTTTAAAATGATCTCAGAGAAAAAAATAAAATATCATGTGATATGGTCCACAGTAAACTTTCAGGTGTACAAAAGAAAATAAATAAATGGTAAGTTACAACATGTATTGTAAAAGGGTGAAGGACATTTCTATAACTTCTTAGTGGGATTTTATTTCTTACACCTCTGTCCCATAACCTGAAGGATCTTAAAATGTAGGATTTTCAGTGTTACAGTAAAATATAACTCTGTAACTTAGAGGTTTTTTAAGAGACCACTCTTTGATCGTTAACTGTTTAGTTGTCAATTTAACCTAAATGCAGAAAAAGAGTATTTCATTGGTATTTATTGTTATATGATAATCAAATCAGCAAAAGAAAAAAGTTTTATTGGTCGGTCAGAAATCTGCAGAAACAGTGATAGTAAATCAGTAACAAAATCGCAAAGCAGTGCATCTGTTATAAATAATTATTCCTGTTTGTGTCCACTAAAAATGGGCACCAAAGCTAAGTGTTGTCAGCGTGTAATTAAAAAGCTGCTGGTGAGGCAAGTGCTTACCTGTCTCAGGTAATGAGATCTGAACATAGTCACAAATCACAAACAAATCTTCACAACTTTAGAGGTTGGACGGTAACGTAAGGTTGACAAAATACAAATACGTGTGAAGATTAACTAACATACGGTCAAAACGTAGACGAATCGTACTCTTCAACAACAGAACATCAGCAGTAGAGCCCTGAGTAGATATAAAATAACTGACCATGGCACTACACAGTGATCTGGTTAACAAACATTGGCCAACTTTGGACGTTCACCTAACATGTTTTTCACGTTGATTCACAGATATAGATTCTGAACCTTCCAGGTCTAAACCCCTGTTTCTTAGCCAAAGTGCACCCTCTGCCTTATATAACAACCAAGCAATATGTCTGACACTTTGTGAACAATTTATAGCAGTGTAATGGAACTAATCTGCAGTGAAACCTGAAGTCTGGTAGCTATCTCTCGTAAAGCTAGCTACTAAGATGCAGATAAAACATCCTATTTCGCAGCCGTTTGGTTTTGTAACTATTTTTTTGCAAATAATTCTCATTTGTATCTGTGGGTATATATGGACAGGCTGTTGATGTGATAATTCAGCGTATTTCTTGATTTTTAGCGGTACATTGTCCTACGAATAGGGCTATTAGCATGCTAACGTTACAAACTTAGCTAAGTTAGCGGTTCTCCAGCAGCAGCCGGGGCGGGCATATTTCCCCAAAACATGTTTAACAGTGTTAAAAAGTCTTTCGAAACGCCTTATTAGCCTAAAGTACCCCGTGTTTTACCTTGTTTGGCGCTGCGCTCCTTCCCTACAGTCCGTAGTTCAGTAATGTTAGGGCTGCTGGTCACCGCACAGGGCCCACAGTCTGCTACGACTCTACTGCCATCTCTGTGCGGATGTTGCCGAGCAAAACACACGGGTGTCACCCGCGCCACCCCAAATACTGCTGTGTCAAGGCACGCGAGTCTTTGTCAAACTCTTTGGATACTGCTGGCCAGAAGAAGCTCATATTAGTTCATGCTTTACTTTGTGTTTATAATACGTAATTATACGTGATGCAATTTAAATGGTCTTTACGTTTTTTAAAAACAAGTTTGAGGTCTAAGAAGTTTAAGATAATTTTATTATTTCCTTAAAGCAAAGGTGCACTGGATTTTGTTTAGAAATTAATACAGAAGAACGACATATAGTTAAATAGACCATATTCAGCAATTAAAGCAAAGAACAAGAAAACAAGCCAATGCCCGAGTCAACATGAATAAATTGGAACATTTAGATGTATATTTTGCCAGTAAAAAAGGAAGACAATGTGAAATGCAATATATTTTATTCCATCTTTTTTCGTTAAAGCGTGATGCAAAGTATTAAGTATTGTATGATTGCATGATCATACATCAAAGTAGAAGAGTACATGGTTTTCCAACATTTGGTCAGATATAAAAAGTGTGGCATACGTTGCTTTTGTTTGTTTGTTTTGTTTTCTGGGGATGTTTATTACTTTTTGGCATCATTTGGCCTATAATATACATATTTAATATATAAGCATATATAAACATAAACATTTTATTTAAATTTTTTTGTTTTGTATTCATTTATTTTTTTTAAATTGTGTTTCTGAATTTATTTATTGGATTTTACACTTATGTCTTCATTCCAGAAGATGACTGGACTAAATAAATATATATATATATATATATATATATATATATATATATATATATATATATATATATATATATATATATATATATATATATATATATATATATCCATTATCCATCACACTTTTCCATGCAAGGTCCGAGGGGGGCTGGTGTCTATCTCCAGCAGACATTGGGCGAGAGGCAGGGCACACCCTGGACAGGTAGGTCTCAGTCCATCGCAGGGCAACACAGAGACAGACAGGACAAACAACCATGTATGCGCACACTCACACCTAAGGAGAATTTAGACACACCAATTTATCTAAGTCATGTTTTTGGACTGTGGGAGGAAGCCGGAGTACCTGGAGAGAACCCACGCATGCACAGGGAGAACATGCAAACTCCTTGCAGAAAGACCCCAACTTAAAGTTGTTTGTCTTTGACATACATTTGGTAAGAGGTATTGTTATATTCTAAAATATTAATTAAAGTAAGCATGTTGATATTTCATAAAATTCTCCCAGAACTGATCTTTTCAGGAATCCCACATATAATCTGATTTACTGTTGTTAAAGGAAAGATATCTAAAGCAAATTGGCATATTACTAGAAAGTCCCATCCACTTTTCTCACCTCTAAGTCAGCATCATATGGGGAAAAAAGTTACGTTACATACATTCCTGCAGTTACTTATTATTGAGGATATTAGACAAGCTTTCTCAATTTTTGAAGCTCTTCCCATCCAGGATTTGTCAGCTGCTTTCAGGTTAGCAACTGGAAACACAATCAGCTCTGGTCAGGGAGTTCTGCTGCTGGAAGGGATCGCTGGTTGGACCAAGAGAACTGCATGGAATTGGATTTGAGACTTAAAAAAAGCTGAATGAAAACCCAACAACACTTTTAGTGGGTTGTTGTTGGGAAGAAAGCCTAACTGTGATAGGCAGGCCTTGGCATTGGTCATATTTAGTTGGGAGGGATAAAGTTACCCTGACACTCAAAGCTCATTTATCCAACCAGAGGAATAAAATTCAGGTTTTCCTATGGTATGCAGATTACTTGATATGTACTGGACCAAAACACCAGAACCTTAACACATATTATTTGATAGATAATCCATCTGTATCTGTAGATCAGACTGATATATTTTTGGAACACACCTTCTATGACCCAAAGCCCAAATTAGAAAAAAAAACTGAGAAGGATGTTAAAACAATTAAAAGTTTGTTTTTTCTCTCTTTTTTTTCTTCTCTACATTCTCCATTTAATATAAGTACACTGTGACAGCTTGAACAAAGATCAAATTCATCTTGCCAATCAGTTTAGGGTTTGACACTCTGGGTCTTGTTATAACATTTTCCATTTTATCACATTTTAGATAAACACATTCAAGGTTTTTCTCAAGCAGTTCATCTAGAAATATTTTTGTAGTCTTTATTGAATCAGGATGCCTTTATTAAGATAAACCATTTTTGGAAGAGAGACAAGAGAACATAAAACATTCAGACACACCATAAAAGAAACAATCGAGCTAAGTGAAGATAAACTCAAGAACATAGGGTTATAAAAACATAATCTAGTGGTCTCTTTCAGTTTCACAGCAGGAGGACAGAACTTATTAAGCCATACTTCAGTTTAAAAAGAACAGACCATTTGAAAGCAGTTCTGCCAAAGAGGACTTGAAAGATTCTATAAGAGTGATTAATTAATTTCAAGGAACTTAATTAGTTTTTTAGTTGGATTCGGAAAAGAAGTTAAGGCCAGGCAATGTCTTATCTGAAATAGATCACTGTGGTCGCATCTTCACTTTGGTGATACAGAAACCATCAAGGTTCTGAAACTCCAGTCCTGGAGGGCCAATGTCCTATAACTTTTAGATGTGTCTCTGCTTCAAAACACCTGAGACAAAGAATCAGATCATTAGCAGGACTCTGCAGACCTTGACTGCATACTGAGGAGGTAATTCAGCCAGTTGATTCAGGTGTGTTGGACCATCTAAAAGGTGCAGGAGATTGCCCCTTGAGGACTGGATTTGCAGATCCCTGTATACTGCCACATTTTTCAATGGAAGGTTTGTCGCAACTGATTATGTAATAACTGTCCATAACCTTCCAATAATGTAACCATTTTTTAAAAAGTAATAAACCAATGAACGTAATAATCTGCCAATAATGTGATCAACTTTTTAAGACAGTGATGTAAAAATAGTTTGCTAATAATGTCATAAGTTATAACATTATTGGCTCAAAAATGCTGTTAAATCATAGACAATTTATTATATTGATGGCTTTATTACATTTTAAATAGGCAAAATGATTATGTCATTGATTGTTACATTGAAATATTTCGATATTTATTCTGAAGACAGTGGCAGCCATGGTTGGTAACAAAGATTTTCCCATTGGAGTTTTCCATCAAATAAAGACACAAAGAGCGCTACCTATGTTGACTGATAACGACTCCTGTTAAAAAATTGAACTATTATTAGGCACAAGCCACAGGCAGAAGAGCTCTGACAAGGGGTGAGCATGTAAAGGAAGCTCAATGCAATAAGAAATCATTTGCTTTTTAAAACACAGACGTTTGTTTCTGTACCATAATTTGGCATTTTAATGAAATAACATTAGAAATTATTTGAGAAACATTTTTTTTCAGGGGCTAAAATTAAATAAGAAAGTTGCCTCAGAAGATATTTGTGGACAGATGTGAATGCCTTTTCTGTCTATTTTCATGTGCATAGCCTTGCAAAACTGTAATAAAGGTCATGCACATTATTTTGTTAAACGTGGTCAGACAGCTGGTAGAGAAGAGCTGAGCAGAGAACAGCCGAAACACTGGTCAATAAATTTTTATGACGTTCAAATCTATGTGCTTAGTTTATGAAGCAAGAGAACATTTTCTCTAAAATTTATCTGCACGTAATTCATTGGAATGGGACTGAAAAATGTTACAAAGTCACATTATCAATGACTTATGTCAAACAAAGTGAAAACTGCTAGCGTAGTACTTCAATAAACTGTTTTCCATGAAGAAAATTTTCAGCATGATCAAAAAGTGAGTTTATTGAAGACTGCAGTTGCAGGTGTCGCTTCAGATATACAGTATCACTAAAAATAAATTACAAAGTTATGCAAATTTCAGGTGACACTGTGTTTGAACTTTATTGTTTTTTTTTTTTTAAACCAATAAAACCCTTGATCGAATGGTATTCAGGCTAACCTCGAGAAACTGTGGTTCTGTTTCTATCTCAAAAAACACACTGCTGTCATTATTAATTATCAATGAGAGTGTTAGGTTTAAGAATCAGAATACCATGTAATACTGACAAAATGAGTGTGTTATTACACTGCACTTTCAGTTTTCCAGCTCCATAGTTTCCCATTTTAAGTTTCTCCTGTCAAAATCCTGTATCTCTCCAGCACCCAACATCAATCCTGTTGCCTGAGCACATCACTCCAGTTCTAAAATCCATACACTGGCTCCCTGTAGCTCAGAGAATAGACTTTAAAATACTTCTGTTAGTTTATAAATCACTGAACGGCTTAGCACCAAATTACACTAAAGACCTGTTGTTGCTGTATCAACCTTCCAGACCACTCAGGTCTTCTGCTTCTGGTCTGCATCCCCAGAACCAGAATCAAACAGCATTCAGCTTCGATGCTCCAGAAATCTGAAACAAACTTCCAGAAAACTGCAAAACAGCTGAAACACTGAGTTCCTTTAAATCAAGGCTAAAAATCCACCTGTTTAGAGTTGCTTTTGTCTGTCTAAATTGTGGATGGATGTATTTGGAAATCAACAGCTGCAAAAACCACATGCAGATGATGTGGTAAAAAGGAAGAATAAGGCACCACACTGTCATATTTTTGGTTGAATGTGCGAGGTGACCAATAACCATATGTAAAGTTAGTGGTATTGTTTGCAGATGATTTTATACCATGAGTAGAATCTGCAGAGAAGTATTGCAGGTGTCATGGGATGACCACATGTCGGTTTTCATTTTAGATTTTTGAAAGCGACAGGACATTTAATTATTAAATTTAAGGGTTGAAATCCAATTCATTTTGAGTTTTATATCTGTGGCATAAAAAAAATGCAAATCATACAAAATACCTGGGTCAATGCAGGGCTCCAGTTAGTGGCTTATTTGTTACATCCTTATTTTTATCTTTGAAAAATAAATATGGACAAACCCTTGTTCTTTAAGTTGTTTCTTATCTTCCGGGGTATGATTTCATACCCTACTTCTTGATTGTCTAACCTTCTAAGCTCAAGAAGGTCAGTGTTTTATATAAAGTCAAATAATGCTCTAAAGTAGTAAAACATATTATTTGAAGTATTTAAAAAAAAAAATCACAGCTACTTCAAGTATTTAGCATTGAAAGCTAAGTGATTCTTCATCAGTGCAGACAGAGCATCTGCACAGCATGACATGAGATTATATAATATCAGGTCATTGCTAAGATATTTGCACTGTCCATTCCATCCATCCATCCATTATCCATCATGCTTATCCTTGCAGAGTCGCGAGGAGGGCTTGTGCCTATCTCCAGCGGTCATCGGGCGAGAGGCAGGGTACGCCCTGGACAGGCTGCCAGTCCATCGCAGGGCAACACAGAGACAGACAGGACAAACAACCATGCACACACACACACTCTCACTTAAGGAGAATTTCAAGAGACCAATTAACCTAACAGTCATGTTTTTGCACGGCATTAATGTAAATTCTGCAGCAATATCACATAAGCACACGACACTCATGGCACAGAAATTTCCAATATTTCTAAATTGTGGCAACCTGTCTTAACTGACTTAACTGTAGATAAATTAACATATGTTATGGTATAAATGTACCATAACATGTTCTAAGCAATACTGGAAAGTTATTTACTTATGAGTGTATTATCTTTAAACACCCAAAGAAATATAAGACAGATATGCAATTGTGGAACAGGGTGTAATGGAATTCCAAGGATTTCCAAGGAGTTTCAGAGTCAGTACAGCTTGTTAAAACAACCAGTCTAAACTAAAGACATTTCCAACAATCTCTCAACTGCACATTCAAGGACTTTTTCTCTGTTGTTAGTTTTGTTGCTCTGTCAATTCAGTTTAATGAACTGATTTTTTATCTATAACTTGATGAGAGTGTCTCCACCCACTAACATCTAAAGATGCATGTAATTTAGGCTTGTAAACATGAGAACAACTTCTACAATGTTTACACTTACCAACATTAAGGAAGAACGACACATACACGTGAGAATAACACAGTACAGCTGAAATGTGCATTTTTGATAGGTCAGCCACTGAAACAAGACTATGTGGGAGAATAAAACTGTATCCTTGCTTAGCAAGAGATTTGTTGGTCGTGCATGTGTTTGCAATCAGAGATGCAGTGGGCTATTTCAGTCCTTTGCAAGGAATCTGTCAGAATGAACACTTGTTTCAGCAGCCAATAGTAAGAGCTGTCCAGGCAGAATGTCCCAGCTGTTTCCCCCATGAGCTTCACTCAACTTCACAAGTCAGTAAGTAAGAAAAACAGATGGACTGGCCATATTTGCACTCTCATTCTCTGTACTCTGTAAAATTTGTAGATCTTGGCATAATTGTTTCTCCAGTGGAGATATTATCAGTTCTCCCATATATTTTTTGGAAAATTTTTCCTCCTTTTAGCTGTTTTTTTTCATTGCCCAGGAGCCTGAAGTGTCATTTAACTTCTCTAAATGAGCATGTTGTGAAAGAAACAAGCTCAACACTGGTTTTAGAAAAACCAGAAGGGCAGGAGATTCACCAACTCTGACTTCTCTTTTTAACCTCTCATTGGATACATTTGGAAATCTACCTTATTTCTGCTGTTGCTTAAAGGGTGCAATCCAACAGACTTAAACATTTACAGGGTTGTATCAAAATAGTCTGTTCGTACACAAATCTTTGAGTCTCTTGTAAATGAGCAATGAGCAATTGATGGAGTATCCTGTTAGTCATGATAATATATGGCATGCTTAGTCTGGCTTTAGAAAAGGACACAGTGCAATTACAGCAGCATTAAAAGTATTAAATCATTATGCTGAGGCTTTAGAAAATAAGAAACGCTGTGCAGCCCTTTTCATTTACATTTTTAAGACTTTTGACACTAAATCATATGCTATTAAAGCAAAAATTTATCAGTGTCAATCTGACAGAACAGGTGGTTGGGTGGTTCGAGATTATATTTATAATAGAAATCAGTGTATGAAAGCTTAATGTATTGCCTCTTGCCTCCTTGATGTGGTCAAAGGTGTTGCCCAGGGTTAAGTTCTAGGGCCACATTTTATTGACCTTGATAATAATCTTGATCAAGAATTATTAGAGTTTTTCTCAGTTGCTTTGGTGCATTTCTCAGATCAGAATTGAAACTCTCAAAACTACTTGTTCAATCTTCAATCATTTTACCACTCTTGCACATCAAAAAAGCAGTTTCTCAACAAGGATTTAGACAGGGTTAACGGCCAGAAAAAAGATGAAGAGGAAGAGGAGTGAGACTGTGGGGCAAAACAGAGGAAGAGGCAGCAGAGGCAGAAGACTTGAGCCAGTTTCCATTGCTCCAACATCATCAGGCAATGGTTTGAGACCCACAAAAGGATGCTGATGGAGTTCCTCTCACTCTACTCCTCATTCCTTAACCCCACTGAGGATGTTTTCTCAGCTTGGAACACTTCACTCACCTTACCTGCTGGTGGTGGTGAGAAGGGCCGATGGTATGATATAGGAGCCTCGCTTCTGTCAGATTCTGTCAGGACAGCTGTGGCTAGTACCCAGTAGTTTGCCATCATCAAAATGTGAGTGAATGGGAATGACTGATTTCATTGTAAAGCATCTTTGAGGGTCCTGCAAAATGCTCTATAAGTCTGAAGTCTTTTCATTTTTCTTTCTTTTGGCAAGAAATAACTTCTGGAGCTGCTTTTCAGGACTAAATGGGATTTATTGCCTCATGCTAACAAACTGAGAAAGGTGAACAGCTAGGCCTAATTATTTCTGCAAACATTTATTGAGGTCTAGATTAGTACTGATCAGTCGTTGTCATATTTCTACCTTTAAAATTCTCTCCACATGTTCTCCAGGGACAACACAGGACAGCAGGATGGCAATGACCTCGTGCTCTCTTCCTCTGCAGTCATACCTTTGTTGTGTGTACAGATTGTGGTGTGCTGTGGTAAAAAAAAAACCTCAACTGTATTGAATATACCAAGTCGTCTAATTTACTATGAAGATGTAACAAGCCTTCATGAAACAACCTCTTTCAATATTCATATACTGAAATAGTTATTGCCAAAGTATGTCTCTAAACATTATTCAGCTGCTGTCAACATGTAAAGTAAACTTAATATTATAAGCCCCAGATAAAAAGATGGGTGTTTATACACACCCTGGTGTATCTATGTTTGTGACTCTTATTTTGAAGAAAAAGGGAAGAAGTTCATAAGTTCCCCTGGTTATTTGACAGAAATGCCAAATAAAGACTCTATCAGACTGGTTGACAATTCTCACCTTCAAAATGATTGAAGAAACCTTCACATCTCAGCAGTTTTTGGTAAAAAAAAAAAAAAAAAAAGAAGCTATGTCATTGTAACACACAAGATGCTAACCTTGTAAGGAGTGCCAGGATAACATGATGACTTGTCAGTTTGACTGACAAGTCTGCAAACATAACGTGTAGATCCGATGAAATCTGCAATAATGACGGCCAAAGAAGAGTACATAACTTTGGAGCTTCTTATGAATCTGCTCATGTGATTTTCTCTGGAGTGAAATAAATCTAATGCACTTGTGAGCCTCAAGGATAAATGTTGTATTGACAGGAAGAATTGGAGGCTGTTGAGGCCCTGAGGTCAAACTTGGAATATAAACCTCTCAGTCTAAGCTCTGGGTTTTGAGGAACTGTGACAGATGATGCTCCCCTAAAAACAACCTATCAAACATAACAAGCAAGTAAGGGAGGGCTTTCACACCTAATTACCCAGCTAATCCATCATTTCATGCTGCTGTGGGGTAATAAAATAACGGTACTTGCAGTGTGATGCAATGTGATTATAGCACCTGGCTAACACATTGACCCCCTTTACTGCAATAACAGCAAATATCTTATTAATTGCAGAGATTTGTGAGAAACACCTTCTACCCTTATTCAAGTGGAGAACAAAAATAAGGAAGGCTTCAGCCAACCTTTTCCACTTTATATTATTTTATCAATTTCTTTTGTAGTTCTTCCACAGGAGGGCAGAGGAACCTTTCTGCAGCATGTGAACTACAGCAACCTCTATTGTTCATAAGTGAAGAGGTTCTGAGCCACCGAGAGACGTTTAATATCCATCTTTATGATAAACTGTCTATTCAGCCCTGATGAGCATCAAGCTTTTAACAGTCACTAAATGAGATGTACAGTACTTTTGAGAAGTGGCAGATAAATTCTAGAGGGATGATTGTTATGGCAGCCCTCCAGCAATCAGTCCCTTCTGCTTGGGTGATCAGCTGCATGACAATGGGCCCAATTATCTGAATGTAAAACTCAAAGAGCAATTTGAAGTATTCATAGTGCCCTGTAAAAGTATTCACAAAAGGTAATGCATATCAATAGCAGGAAGCAAAATTCTCCATTGGGCATCAAAAGGGTTTGGATTTGTAACAGTTATTTGCAAAATTATGTAATACACCAACACAATGTAGGGCATACTTGAGAAGTGAAAGGAAAATGATACATACTGTTCAGTATTTTAGGATTTAGGACTGGACTTCGACTAGGCCAGTCTAACACGTGAATGTGCATTGATCTAAACTGATTCTCTGTTGCTCTGGCTATGTGTTTAGGTTTGTTATCCTACAGGAAAGTAAACGTCCAACCCAGTCTCTAATCTTTTATAGCCTCTAAGAAGGTTTTTCCTGGAGTGCCTTGTATTTGTCTCCATCTTCTTAAGTCTGAGCCCGTTCCACCTGTCCCTGCTTAGTAAAAGCATCCCTGCGGCATTATGCTGCCGTCACTGTGTTTCATAGTGGGGCTGGTGTGTTCAGGAGTGATGCGTTTTCATTTTTCATCCCACATCGAGTTTTGCTTTTAAGACAAAAGTACTCCCAATGTGTCCTGAAGCCTTCTTTAGTTCAACAGATGTTCACAGATCAAAAATCTAGATGAACTGTAAAAGTTAGATGCAATATTCTATTATTCTATTCCAACTTTCATCCATGCAAAGCAATTTTGATGCAAATCAACTGCAGTTACTTTTTTTTCTGAAGTAACTGTTGCTAACTCAGTAAGATCATTACTTCAAACTCATCTGTCCCTCTGTTATAGCAATCAGTCAGCTATTTAACTGATTCATTTCAGTTGCACTCCTCCACAGTGTCACTTATATGGTTGCAGTGAAATTAAGTTAGCTGATCATTTTCAGCAGTGCAGAATTAGAAGTTGTTTAAAAAAAAAAAAAAAAAAAAAAATCACAAGACTCTGCAATGGATTAGTATTCATCTGATCACCATAATCTAACAATAAGATCAATTTCCACAAGAAAGAATCAAGGCGCTAAAGTTAGCAAAATACGGCATTTGAGCTTCCAAGAAAGCTTTTTTGCCTCTACGTTCTACCCATGTGGAGTAAAACAGAGACTGAAGCAAGGTTAAGCAAAGTTTTGCTCATGGTAGAAATATCATGAGATTGACACTGTGCTACTCTGTGGGAGTGAGAGGTTTCTGTAGTTCTCAGTCACATATATCACAAGAGATAACAGGTTTTAAAAAGTCAAAAAAAACAGGTGACTATCACTGATTAGGAATCAGGTCATTTTCTGAGAAAAATAATAAGAATGAACAAAAACAAAATCAAAACTCTTTATTAAGACAAAGCTGTCAACTTATACAATAAAAAAGACTTTCACTGGAACATTGAACTATTAGAACAATGTAATTACTAATAAACATAACATGCAACTGTTGTATTACTGATAATATCCTGTAAATATTTTAGAGAGTTTAAACTTGTTTGTATGGTGGTTGGTTAATTCAAACAGCTGCCTTCTATAAGAGGGATAAAATTGAATTAAACTGTTCCCACAGGCTGACGTTTTGAAGTGTCCAAAGCTGTTGAGTAGCCATTGATTTTTTTCATTGGCCAAGTGCGTGTTTGGGGTTGTGTTTTTCACTCTTTTTTGCCTTTCTGTTCTTTGGTGTTTTATTCCCACATCGTGACTTTGCTTTCTCTGCTTTCCGACAGAAGCAGATTGCATTGAAGAAGCGGCAGTGGCACATTGCGCACGAATCGCAGCAGCCATACAGCGGCACGCAGCTCTGGCCAAGCTGGGAGCACTTGGGCATCATGGGGTTTGGGACCACTTTGGGATGAGCAATGTCGTTTTGGGGAGGAGAGACAATCCTGGACTTTTTCTAGTGGTTTGAGAGAGATGATGTGAATTTCAGGGGGAAAAATAGCTGAAAAAGCCCAGTGATTCTCAGAATTGTTTAATGGTCATCAAGCTATTTGAAAAAAATAAAGGATGTCCAACTCACTGGCTCATGAATCCTCTGCTGTTCATACTGTTCCCTCCTGGCAAACAGTGGTCTCCTTCTGTCTTGGTTTACATACCCTGCTGAAACAATATAAGAACAATGTAGTTAAATATGTTTAGATGAAAAGCATATTTTATGTGAATGAACTCCCTTTATTTCAGCCCCAGGGTGAGAATCTGGGCTGTTATTCTCAGTCTGCATCAGTGGTGCCCCCAGAAGATTTTCATAGGGGTGGGCCAGACCAGGTTAGTAAAAATTTTAGGAAGGCACAGCTAAAAAAATAATAATAAAATATATTATTTATTTATTGGGTTTTACATATATGTCTTCATTGAAGAAGATGACACACTATGCCTTTCTATGACATGAACTTGATTCTCCCGGGGGTGGCCAGCATCTTTCAAGAGGGGGCCATGCCCCCCTAACCCCTCCCTTGTGGGCACCACTGACCTGCGTGTTTAGATCCAACTGACTCAAACAACCACACAAGCAGCAGATGACAGTGCCTCAGTTCAGTTTATGTGACAGATCAATGGAAAATAGTGAATAATTGTGAACCCAAAGGATACATGGCTCTAAATATTTTTTATAAATAAAAATCTGACAAAGGAGGCAAAGTAAACATTTGTTTTAAGCCCTCTTTACTCTGATACTTCTAAATAAATGTGTGTTCGAATGGCCCAGTCAAAGTCCAGATCTAAATCCAGTTAAGAAGCTGGAAGAGCATTTAAAAAATTGTGGGTCAGCTTGTCCTGCTATTGTAAATATTATAAAAATGACTCCAATGGCTTTTCTTCTGAAAACTCTTCCTGCTTTTTCTTATCTCCTTGAGATAGTTTCTAATCCAAAAGGTAATATTTGCTCCAACAAACCTTGTTTGTTGTAGAGCTTTTGGAGGATATAATGACACGATTTACAAATATGATGCTTCTAATTAGCACCCAGAAGCAGCACTGGAATAAATGTACTTGGTGCTGCACTGACTTCAGTGTTATTGATTAAAACATGCATCTTATAGCTTGTTTCCATAATCAAAAATATATTTTTTATATGTTTTGACAAGTTAGGAGTATATTTCTGGTCCATCTTGCATGTATGACACAACAAACATGTTATTGTTCTCTTTTTTTTGTATTAGGCATGGTAATGCAATTGGATAAAAAGAAAAAGAATCTTCAAAGACTTATCGAAATATCAAAGATTGGTAAGCTTGGTGTGTATAGTATTGTTAATAGTGCTCATCTATATTGCAAAAGTTTTCTAACCACATGAATTTTGATAGGATCTCTTGTTTAGAACAGCACAATGTTGTGAAGTCGAGCATAAAAAAAAAAAAAACAAACAAAAAAAAAAAAAAAAAAAAAAAAAAAAAAAAAAAAAAAAAAAAAACACACAACACTTCCAATTTTTATTTTTAGAAATAAAACCTAAAAAGTGTCACTTTCCTATGTTTTCATACCCTGACTAAATATTTTGTAGAAGCCCCCTTTTACTGCAATAAGAGCTTAAAGTCTTTTAGGGTGTGTCTATACCATCTTTGCACAGCAAGAGACTGAAATGTTTTACCCATTATTCTTTGCGAAATACAGTGGCTTGCGAAAGTATTCAAACCCCTTGAACCTTTTCTATATTTTGTCACATTATAACCACAAACTAATATATTTCATTGGAATTTTATGTAAAAGACCAACACAAAGTGGTATACAATTGTGAAGTAGAAAGAAAATTATACATGATTCAAAACATTTTTTTACAAATAAAAAAAAAAAAACCTGAAAAGTACGGTGTGCAAAAGTATTCTGTATTTCTCTGAGTGCAACCAACTGCCTTCAGAAGTTGCCTGGTGATTGCTAATGACTAAATAGAGTCCACCTGTGTGTAATCTAATCTCAGTACAAATCCAGCTGCTCTGTGACGACCTCAGAGGTTGGTTAAGAGAACATTGGGGAGCAAACAGCATCATGAAGTCCAAGGAGCACACCAGACAGGTCTGTTGTGGAGAAATTTAAAGCAGGCTTAGGCTATAAAAGATTTCCCAAGCTTTGGACATTTCACGGAGCGCTGTTCAATCCATCATCCAGAAACTGAAAGAGTATAGCACAGCAGTAAACCTACCAAGACAAGGCCGTCCTCCTAAACTTCCAGGCCGAACAAGGAGAGCACTGATCAGAGATGCAGCCAAGAGGCCCATGGTGACTCTGGACCAAATGCAGTGATCCACAGCTCAGGTGGGGGAATCTGTCCACAGGACAACTATTAGCTGTGCACTGCACAAATGTGCTCTTTATGGAAGAGAGGCATCAAAAAGCTATTGTTAAAAGAAAACCATGAGAAGTCCCGTTTGCAGTTTGCCAGAAGCCATGTTGGGGACACAGCAAACATGTGGAAGAAGGGACTTTGCTCAGACGAGACCAAAACTGAACTTTTTGGCCAAAATGCAAACTATGTGTGGTGAAGAAACAACACTGCATACCACTCTAAACACACCATCCCCACTGTCAAATATGGTGGTGGCAGCATCATGCTCTGGGTGCTTCTCTTCAGCAGAGACAGGGAAGATGGTCAGAGTTGATGGGAAGATGGATGGAGCCAAATACAGAGCAGTCTGGGAAGAAAACTGTTGGAGTCTGCAGAAGACTTGAGACTGGGGCGGAGCTTCACCTTCCAGCAGGACAACATAAAGCCAGGGCTACAATGGAATGGTTTAAAACAAAACACATTCATGTGTTAGAATGGCCCAGTTTTTCATCTTTGTGTCCATCACATTTGAAATAAACCCAAAACAATTTTTAATAAAGTTTCATATATTTACATCATGGTGTAAGCCGTAATACTCCACTTGTGAAAACAAATCTGTGGGGCCTTACCTTGACATTCAGATGACAATTCTGAGTGCCACACTGCCAGACAGATCATGTTTAAAAAAAAAAAAAAAAAAAAAAAAAAAAAAAAATGGCCCAGTCAAAGTCCGGACCTAAACCTAATCGAGAATCTGTGTCAAGATCTGAAAACTGCTGTTCACAAATGCTCTCCATCTGACTGCGCTTGAGCTGTTTTCCAAAGAAGAATGGGCAAAACTTCCAGTCACTAGATGTGCAAAGCGGGTAGAGACAGAGCCTAAAAGACTTGCAGCTGGAACTGCAGCAAAAGGTGGTTCCACAAAGTATGGACTCAGGGGGGCTGAATACTTTTGCATACTGCACTTTTCAGTTTATTTGTAAAAAAAATTTTAAATCATGTGTAATTTTCTTTCTACTTCACAATTGTATGCCACTTTGTGTTGGTCTTTCACATACAATTCCAATGAAATATTAACGTCTGATTGTCATGTGACAAAATATGGAAAAGTTCAAGGGGTATGAATACTTTCGCAAGCCACTGTATGTTCTACTGATTCCACAGTAAAGCATAGCAACTTTTTTCTTCTTTTCTAGTCTGAATCACAACTTAAACTTTGTTTTTTGACACAAAAGAAAATGTTCCTGTCAGATGAAATACATCTGAACATTTGAATTGAAATGTTCCAAGCTGAAACTGGCCACTCCTTGCATTTTACAACTAAAAGAAATCATACTTCCTCAAGCAGTGTTAAACCTTATCACTTCTTTTGCAGAATTTCCTTCAAACCGTTTAAGACATCTTAAGACTAATGCTACAGCAATCATACCTCCTGCTAAGACAGACAAGTTAATGTTTGTGCTTGTGTTTCAAAGGTCAGTTCTTGAAAGGTGACAGGATCTCAGTGAAACAAAACAATAGGCAGTGAACCGTCTCTGAGTCATAGTGCAGGCTAATGGATTTATGAAGTATAAATGCAGTTGAAAGGGGTATTTAAAACACTGATGGATTTCTTCTGATAAATAAAAATGGTATCTACACAGCATACTGTGGTAGAGATGAAAACAGTCCATGCTGCATCAATAAATCAAGGTGTATATAAAACTGTCTCATTTATAACTCAAATCACTTCCAACCATAAACCTCTGCAGATGTAAAAATGAGTTATACACCAGAGATTGAGGTCATTGTGCAGAATACCTCAGAGTTCCTGTCATATCTGCACTGCTAGTAAAATGCATACCCTTTGTATTACCCTCTTCCTCCCACTGAAGAATACTTTGCTTAAGATTAGCAGTCTGTGTCAAGCCCTATGTGATTTACATACACTATAAAAATGAATTTTGGAGACTGTTTAACATTACCCATTAAATGTTTGTTTTAAATAAGTATGTTATTTTGTGAATGTGTTAAATAATAGTTGGAAAAAAAAAATTCTCAAATTTGGCAAACAAATCCTATCTACACCTTTTAAGTGGAGTTTAGCTGAAGATGTTAAACATTCAAATGTTAGCTAAACCCATCCGTTCTGTGTGGTGTCAAGCAGAGAATAACAAGGTTATGTTTATAAAGGCCGCATCATGAATGAATATACAAATTTGGTCAAAGCTAAGAACTTTACAATAAAACCTAAAAAGTGTCACTTTCCTATGTTTTCACACCCTGACTAAATATTTTGTAGAAGCCCCCTTTTACTACAATAAGAGCTTAAAGCCTTTTAGGGTGTGTCTATACCATCTTTGCACAGCAAGAGACGGAAATGTTTTACCCATTATTCTTTGCGAAATACAGTGGCTTGCGAAAGTATTCAAACCCCTTGAACCTTTTCCATATTTTGATGTTGGTTTGTGAGACTTGTGGTTGATAAAGTTTCTGCGTTGAAGCAAAGTTTAGCCTATTTAGCAACTCCATTAATGCTAATCTCAAACTTGCTAGCACGCTTAGCTTCACAACCCTGCGGCAGTTGTCACCATTGAACTGTACATCTCAGCTGTACCACATTAGAATAGATTCAAAAAGTTCATTATAGTATCATAATTTTTGTGTGTCAATATGAAAGTTTTTGTTTTTCTTAAATGGAGATGAATAAAGGAATGAAAAATTAAGTAATTTAGTTGGGTAAGCACAGCTCATCTATCTATCTAGAGGCTTGCTTTATCAGACTAATCGATAATTACCTGCCTCCATTAGATGTGTATTGTAAACACAAATACCATTTTTTATGAAAATGCTCTAAAAAAGAAAGTAAATTAAAGTCATATACAGTCAACACCAAAATTATTCATACCCCTGGTAGATTTAGACGTATTTTCATTCAGTTCAATAATAAAATAATGCTGGCACATCTCAAAAGAAAGTAAAAGGAGTATCAATTTTATTCTAAAAATATTTTATTTATACTTTATTTCAAAAATGGCATGCCAAAAATTTATGTCCTCCTGAATTATCAATAGAACATAAATCAAAATACCAAGCAACTTTTTCGATGTTAACACACAATTTAAAAACAAAAACTTTGCTGATGAGCTCTAGGCCTTTTAGGTTGGGATGCCTCCATACCATCACCCTAATCTTTAGCTACCTCCACAGATTCTCCATCAGATTCTTATCCGGGCTCTAGCTGGACCATTCCAAAACAATAACATTACTCCCAGTCAGAAGAAACATGTTAGTAAAAGTAAAAAGTTACTTCGAAATTGAATCTGAAGGGGGTATAAATTATATGGGGCTTAAATGTACAGTTCATTATCACTGGTTCTGACAAAGACGATCAATTCATAGTCCATTTTTAAAATCTGAATTTTCAAGAATTTCAGATTCAAATGGATCAATTTTTATGTTTTCTGATCCTGTGAATAGTGAGAACAGTCCATTTGAAATGCTGAAACATAATTTTAATTTATTTTATAAAAAGCTATGTGTTAAAAGTTTCCATGGTTAAGTATAAGGAATCTAACCTAAGTTTTAAAAAAATGTGGCATGGTTTCATGTAGGACAGTTGAATTAATTATGTATAAAATTTAGTCTTTTGCTTGTTCAGGATGATGAATTCAGATAGTTATTTCTTTTTACATGACTTATCAGTATAACTTGTAGTTCATTATTTGCTACATAAACAGATTTAAAAAAAATCTCTCCAAGTCACTTACCATCACTGTGAAAGGCCTTCCTTCTGCTGAGTGATATGTGGGTATCCAGTCCAAAACTCAGAAGGGCAAAATGCAGGAAGCACAAACACTGGACTGCCAACTTCATATTGCCTATGAGTGGAAAGAGGAAAGACCCTGTGCTGAGTTGTGCATTTACAGTGCTGTTCCCCGTCTCTGCCTCCCAGTGGTCTTCAGCTTCTATTTATTCGAAAGGCAGGCTCACACTTGCAGTACACACCCCTCCCTGCCTGTCAGCAGAACAAACACCAGTGACATGTGTGTTTGCAGTTAAGACTGCACGTATTAATAACACTTATGGGTGGCAAATTCATCATCTGCTTTGAAATAGTGTTTTAAATAAAATAAAAGTTTTTCAAGCTCTATAACTATTCTGTTTATGACTGTTTCAAAGATAAAGAGTTTTGCTGTTTAAATAATTTTCATTTATTTAACTTAAGTGGTTCAGAGATGATAAACTCTGCTTTTGTCCAGTCATTTCAGATTGCAGTGAGAAATCTTACAGCCTGATAATAACACTCAAAATATTTTCTCTAGTTTTTATTTGTGTAACCATTTAACCAAGAAACACCTCGGGAATAAATCTCTTTTTCAAGTGAGAGCTGGCCAAGAAGGCATACCATCACATACCTAAGGCTAAGACACCAGATTAAATACACACTGGTGCATGCTGTACAACACACTTGTTATAAGATATAAAGAACAGTGATACACAGAATCTAAGCTGGACAGTATGCAGGAAGCAGCATGCATATCAATGTCACCAAAATCATGAACATATTAAAAAAAAAAAAACAAACAAAAAAAAAAACCCTAGCTCATCAACAGCCTCCCTCAAAGTAGAGTCCACAAAATGATCTATTGCCATTTGCATAAATGTGAACTTCAGATGTAACCATTTTCTACCCTGTGTTAATAAAAACAGGAAATAAAACAAGGTCTAAAATAGAGCCTTGGGGAACTTCTTTTTAAATCCTCCATGGGCATATCCATGTGCAAAAACAAAGTGCTCTATCTGAGGGGTAGCTTCTGAAACAACCTAAAGCCCTACAGAAAGGGACACAAAAAAAATATGTTTATGAAAACAGTGTGAATATTTAATAAAAGTAACAAGCATTGTTTGCAAGCCTTGCGGGCTCCAGTTCAATTGTATTACATTAAGGTTGATTTGAAAAATGTATGCAAAGTGTTGATTTGTATAATACATTATGTGTAGAGTTATGTTTAGAGAATGTTAAGTTAAGCATTAGCCAAAACCATTTCATAACATTTCCTCAAGGATAAATTCTTTTGAAATATTAAACACTTAAACTAATGGGTAGTGCAAATGCAATTACTGCAATCAAATTAGGTGCTTAAGAAAATTGGTGGTTTTATTTACATTTACAAAAACGAAGTTAAGCCTCTAAAGGAATCTTTTGCTCTCTACTGTCATGTTTGATAGAAACTTGGTTTGTGAAATGTGATGAATGCATTATTTCTTCTCACTTCTCAAACAAGGTGGCATTCATGCCTAGTAAACAGTAATCAGCCAGTGTGACTACAGTCGAAAAGCTACAGATAGCAAATTAGTTTGTAAAAGTGTTAGAGTGAAATAACAGTTTTTGACTTGTTTAACTATTTTCAGCTAAACCATGCATATCCTACACACAAAAACTGCTGTGTTACTTTAACCTAAATACTGGGTTTCGGCTTATGGGACAGAGTTTGGGTACCTTAAACCGTAATTGTGGCCCAAACATTGTGACCCAGTATGTGGTGCTAGAGGACAAAAAAAACAAAAAAAACCCCAACAAGGAACAGCCTCAGTATTCTAGACAGATTGCAATTTTGGACTCAACAACAAGCTGATCAGACTTCACTGAACCTCTTCCACAGGTTGAAATAACTGATAGTAAGACGATAAAATGATGTATATTTGTAGAAATAGTCACATGTACAATGAATTTGGTTCTCAATAGAAAATGGGTTTGTTTATATTAACTTCCTAAATGTGATGAAGTTAGCACAATATTTAGAACCCAGTTTGTGATTTGTGAAACCAGTGTTTGATTTGATAGGTTCAATAAAGGGCGATTTTAGCCTTCAACAGATCAGTGTTAGCCCCGCCCATTGCCCTGCCCCTCGACTTTGATGGTTGAGTTTGACAGATAAAATTTCATAGTGAGGCTGCAGAAACAGGAACCATGAAATACAGTACACATTTAATTAATTATCTGCATCAGCTATTATAAGTTTGCAGTTTAATGATTTAATTGCATATTTAATAAATTAATTGTATTAAATAATTTATTTGAACATTATTTATTTCATAGTACATTTAATGAATAATTTAATTATGTATATTTATTTAGTTCTGTCCCCTCATGCAGTAGTACTCATACAGTAAACTAATGCCATAAAAGTACATTTTCATTATAGTTAAGTATTTTGGGGAATTATGGAGATAAATAATATTAAAAGTGCTCAAATCTCATGTCATTTTTATTTAGCTGTAAAATTTAGGATGGCTCTCTATTTCTATTTGTTTTGGCCCTGATCCCTGTTCTACCCGGTTGATCCAATCAGAAAAAGTCTAAGGGATCTGTTGGTAGGTACTGTTTATTGAAAGCATACTACCACATTTCCTTAAGGTGGACAATGATCAGATTATAGAAAATAACTTTGAACTGTCAGTTGTCAAAAAAGGTGCAAAAATGTTCTTATGGTGAGCACAAATTGCTCTGGCTGGTGCAAAACACTGACGAGACAATTTTGTACCTAAAAAGGTTGGGTACAAAATGACCAAAACTACAAAAGGTATGAAATGGGAAGCGGGAGTAAAATGAAAGCACCTGCCAGCACCCATGGTTTTTCTTTGGGTTGTTTGGCTACTTTCTATGGTCTGAAAAAACCCATTCATGTCACATTAATTGGGTAATCCAAGTTGTACTTTGATTAAAAATTCCAAGCAGCAGAATCTTATCTGCAGGAGATTCATCTCTTGGCATTTTTATTCAGTATAAATTCAGAGTAGTTGGACCTGAAAGCTTGTCCAAGAGGTGCAAAGATCAAAATGAACTTCTACCATCTTAAAACATCTATTCCAAAAACATAACAGATTATCCAGTTGGTTTGAACTGTAGTCACATTTGCATAGACCAAATATTTCCACAGAAGCTGATTATTATTTAATAAGACCTTGATTTTTTTTTACATAAGAAATAAAGTTAGGAAGCAGTGATCCACCAATGACCTTCCTCTGCAAAATATATAGGCAATAGAGAACAGAGCATTTAAAGCTCATCTGGTCAGAGTAACTGCTTGATATAAAAAAGCAATAAAAAAAAAAAAAAAAAAAAAATTGGCAAAATAGAGCAGCTTACGTGAATGCTAAATTCTTGAAGGTTTTCACTGCCTTTCACCTTTCTGACCAAAATTACTGTGCATGCTCAGTTAATATTAAAGGTTTCACACAGGAAGATCCTTGGCAACTGTTGGAAAGGAAAAACAACAACGCAATGATTTACTGGAGATCAGGCTGCGTTTTAACCTCTAAAAAGGTTTCACAAGCAAGACCATCATGCAAGATGGAGGAACGTCAGTGTCAATCACTTTCACAGTAGTGCAGCAAGGGGCAGTTCCTTGAGCAGGCTTTTTATCTGTCTGGTTACTTTAAGTCACTCCCCAAGTTTCACAATCTTCATGAGCGCGAGGCCAAATCCAAGTACAGTTTTTCTCATTACGGAGTGGTCATCTGTATGTCTTCTAGCTAAGAAACTACTCAATGGTCCAGTGCAAATGTGGCAGTGATTTGAAGGTTCATAAAATAGTGTTTGCATAAACCACTGTGATTTTTTTTGTGGACTGGATTAGGATAGTTGAAATCTGCATTGGTCAAGATTGGACTGGGTGTTAGCTCCAGCCTCTCTGGACCACCTGTTTGAAATTTATACTAAATGAGGATGACAAGAGAGTTACCAACTGGAGGTTAGATACTGATATTCAAAATCTTTCACAAAAAAGATTAGGAGGGTTTGAACTGAGGTTTAATGAAGATAACTTAAAAAAAACAAAAAACAAACAAAAAAAACTATTTAATGTTAGACTAAGTTAAGAAAACTTTGGTCCATATTGCTCCACACTGGAGCCAGGACTGGGTGAGCAAAATAGACTAAAGGAAGTTGTTTTAGTAACACTGTACTTTTTAGAGTGCATGTCTCAAGCAGCTTAGAATGGTAAAACCAAACCATTTCCTAATGGACTGAATCACATCTTTTCATCTGCATACCTGTGTGACTCCATGTGCTTCAGGGGCACATACCCACCGCCACCAAGTTCAAACCATATGGATGCAATTTATGAGACGTCACTTTGTCCATTCACTGACTTTTTACTGCTACTTTCTGCTGCAGAGCCCCGTAGGAGGCCTGGCTCATGTACAAGAACCAGCGTACACTCTTGGCAGATTGATACTGGGTCAAGGGAAACAGCTCTGTTGGAGGGATTTTTTTTTTTTTTTTTTTTTTTTTTTTTTTTTTTTTTTTTTTTTTTTTTTTTTTACCTGATGTTTGGTCTTTCTTGCTAAATGAATCTCCTTATGAAAACTGTCTAAATGTAGTTTGCTTAGGGGATTGAAATCAAAAGCTTTATGTACTTTACTCACTTCGAGCTTGTGTAAAAGGCAATAAAGTTAGCTCACCAACATGAAATTACCAGCATAAGTTGTCCAAGTTCTTTCGAAACTAACTTGAGTAAGTTTTCTCTCCTTTTAGGTCAGTTATTAAGTGAACTTATGTTATTTTTATCATTCATGTAGGTCTGAAATTGATGTCAGTACTAAAGAGGTCTTAAAAAGTTTTAATCTTAATTGACTGAAACACAAAGAAAACCTGTGGTGGTCTTAACTGAATATAAAGCTAGAAATTATGAAATAAACATGTACTATCATCAAACTTGTTAATTAAAAATAAACCATACATTTAAGACCAATTTAAATGTATTGAAATACTTGTATGGAGGTGCTGAGTGTTTTTAAGAGTGGCATTGGATTGCTTTCGGTTGCAATAGGTAACTTAAATATATATATATATATATATATATATATATATATATATATATATATATATATATATATATATATATAAATAAAATTTATTTATTTAATTCCCCCCCCCCCCCTCCACATGTTTATTGAAACTGTCACTGTGTCGTGACAGAATGGTATGAGACAGATAATCTATGAAAAAAAACCGGACTCCTCTGCCTTCTCCCAGCACTGTCTAAAAATAGCCAATCAGAGCCAGGGGGCGGTTCTTAGCGCTGTCAATCAAACATTCCTGTGACGCTGTTCATTGCTCCTCTCCCTCCCCCCTCACCCCCTTTTCTCTCTGCTGCGCTCCAGCTAACAGAGGCTAGGCTAGTTAGCATGGCCACCGATGACGACAGAAACAGTTTTCCTGGAACGATAAGTTGTTTCTCCACCTTAAGCACATTTAACAGCGAGTAAATGAGGTTGAGTGACAGTACAAAGACACTGTTGGCTCTGATTGGTTGCTTTTAGTCGGGAGCGCATTTCTTCAGACTGCAAAAGAGGTTCAGGGAGGAGGTGGAGGAGATTGATCTTTTTACAGATTATCTGTCTCATCATATATTGTCACAACAGGGTGACAGTTTTAACCAAAATGTAAAACTGTAAAAGTTATATACTGCAGCTTTAATACTTTGTTGAGTCACATTTGGCAGCAATTACAGCCTCAAGTCTTTGAATATGATGCCACCAGCATAGCTCACATACCTTTAGGCAGTTTTGCCCAGTCTTCTTTGTTGTGCTTCTCAAGCCCCATCAGGTGGATGGGAGACGTCCGTCACCCATTTTCAGATCTCTCCAGAGACGTTCAATTGGATTCCAGTCCGGACTCTGGTCACTCCAGGACATTCACTGAGTGGTTCTGAAACCACTCCTCTGAGACCTTGGCCATGTAGTTTGGGTTGTTGTCCTGTTGAAAAATGAACCACTGCCCCAGTCTGACATCAAGAGTCCTCTGGAGCTGGTTTTCATCCAGGATGTTTCTGTACATTGCTGCATTAATCTTTCCTTCTATCCTGACTGGTGTGCAAGTTCCTGCTCCTGGCATTCACACCAAAGAATTCAATCGTAGTCTCATCTGACCAGAGAATTTTGTCTCATGATCTGAGACGCCTGTCTGGAGTCTTTTGGCTCCAGACAGGCTTCCCTGTGCCTTTCATGAAGGAGTGCCTTTTCACTGAGCTCACTGGGACCATGAAAACAACAGATTATTTATTTATTTATTTATTTATTTATTTATTTATTTATTTATTGTACCCTTCCCCAGGTTTATACCTCAAGACAATCCCTTTAACTTCATGCTTGGTGTTTGCACTCTGACCTGCCTTTCAACTGTGGGACCTTATATAAACAGGTGTGTGCCTTTCCAAATTAAGTCCAATCAACTGAATTTCCCACAGGTGGATTCCATTTCAGTTGTAGAAACATCTGAAGGATGATCAGTGGAAACTGCTCAGTTTTGAGCTTCATGGTAAAGGCTGTGAACACTTATGTCAATGTGATTTCTTGGTTTTCTATTTTCAATAAATGTGCATGATGTTTCCGTCAGTTACCATCAGAATAAAACATGTTGGTTGAATGAAAGTAACAAAATCTAAATCTGCCAGTGGTTGAAATAATTTTGGGCTTAATTGTATGTAAGGGAATTGTTTGTCATGGGTGGTGGTAATGGGGGACGCAAGCAGGAAGTAGGCAGAATCATGTTTAATAGTTTAGCTTAATGAAATAAAAAGGAGCACCTACAAGAGCTCAAGAACATGGTAGAGCAAACAGAACAAAAGAAAATCAAGATAAACTAACAGGCGGATCTGGCAAAGAGCACATTAAACTGAGACGTATTTAACCTGAGGTGGTGTTTACTGAACCAGGAGGAGCTGGTATATCCGTAACAGGGTGCACCTGATGGGAAAAACAGGGAGTTAGAGAGAACTGAGGGAAATTATTAAAGGAAATGACTGATAAAAACAAAAAGGAAAATAACTAAACAGAGTATAACCAAACCAGGGTCTTGCTAGGATAAGAAACCAATAGGGACAGAAAATCTGCAAAAAGGAAAACAGGAAGCAAACTGAACACCAAAAATAAAGCAGGAACTAAAATCTAAAAGGATAAACAATAAATAAATCTAAAACTCTAAACAACACACCAAAGAGTTAAAAACAAAATGGACACGAAAGGTTTGAATGTAAATGTAGGACAATAACTTAATAGCTTTCATCATGTTGAAAGAAGTTTCAAAATACTTATATTTTATGTTTATAGTTGCTCACAAAAAAGGTTTAATTTAATTCAATTTTGTTAATTAAAAAAGAGAGATGGTAGAAACTTAAGCCCAAATACAAGCCATATACTTAGAAGCCAATGGGCTTTGGTAAGAAAGAGCAGAGCAGGAAATCATTCATGAACCAGAGACCATTTTGCTGGAACTAACATTACATAGCTCTCCCCTGCTTCATATTACTGTTGTCATTGTGTTTCTTGCATAGAATATGTCTTCTCCAAATGTGGCAAAGCATAAAGCAACATTAATGAGTTTGGAACAATGCATCACCACTGCAAAAAGAGGCTGCAGCTTTACTGTTCTCTTTCTTAGATGTAAAGTGTGTGGTGTGGATGACAGAAAGTATCTCAGTGATGCAGAAAATAGTATTCAAATCTATTTGGTGAGCATTAAGAGCAAAGCAGTATGATGACTGCCTTCAGACTAAATGATTTTTTCCAGATTTGGGTGATCCAGTCACGTTCCTATAGGTTGTGTGGGAAATGGTAATGTAGAGAGCTCTAATTCAGTAGTGCGTAGTATTCTTAAAAGCATTTATGCAATCACTTATTTTATGTTACAATTTTTTGTCATGATTTTGTAAATATGATTTTCAAGTTGACTAAAGGTTTGCTTAATACTATTTTTGTTAAAAAAAGACAAATTTTGAAGATCATGATTGATTTGTAAAAGCAATAAAAAGGTAAAACATCCAAGGGGGTGAGTACTTTTATAGGAACTTTACATGGCTTGGAATTGTACTTTGGTGTAGGCAACAAGTCCAACACATCTTAAGAACATGGTCAATCCTAAACAAGTTTTAGAGAGTTTAAAGAGGTCGTTGGTTTTCAGATGCGATATAAATAAAATTTTTCAGACCTGAAATCAGTACCAAAAAAACTGTTTCTCACAGGGGATCAGCATGAGAACAAGATAAAAATTATATTAAAGGAGACTTTTACCCAGTCCTTTAAAGGTCTAAAACCTTTGGGAAAACAGTGAACTCAACAACAGCACAACGGTATAAAACCCTTTAGTTAGAATAAATGCTGCAATTTCAATTTTTTCCTAGCAGAACTGGCATAGTTACAGGTCTGGACTACTGGCGGTCACAAAAAGAAATGAAACATCACTGCATCCTTATGACAGTTTATTATCCAAAGTAATCGATTTTCAGTTAGCCTGTTTTTCCACTTTCATTGCACCTCTACTAGTGTTGCGAAATCTGGACCCTGTGTGAAGCTTCTATTTAGGTCGATGCTGTCAAATGATTTTAACTGCTTTATAAGTAGCAACAGGCAAGTCAGGAGAGGCAATACTCTGAACTACGGTGTAAACCTTGGGTCAGAAACACAAAGTACAAATCAACAAAGGTCTATACATAACTGCTCCAATACTCAAATTATCCAATTTGCCACATTGAGTTTTGTAATTAATGATCCCAAGAAAAGTATTAAAGGAAGCACGGAGATCATCATGGTTCGTAAGAATAGAGACCTGATATAATTTCCCTAATCATATCTACACGTACTGATCAGTTTAACTAATGCCCTTCCATCTCTTCCTGACACTGCTGAATACACAATAATAATGGGAAACACAGGCAGGAACTAAACTGATGGAGCGCGTCTCATCTAGGCAAAAGTTAAGGATCTTTTACAAAACGTGTGTTGCGATACCTTGTCATCTGAAATTTAAGAAATATGTCAAGATAACTTTGACCTAAGTTGCTTTCATTGTGTCAAATGACAAATTTTAAAGTTTTAAATAGTGGACCAGCTATTCAGCTCTTCTTTTATGCAGTTTGTTCTGCTATGTGTTATTTCTTCAACAAATAGCCCATGCGTCACTTCCCTCCATTTCAAATTGTTGAACTATTCTGTTTTGGTCTTTCGTATAAAATCCCAATATAATACACTTAAGTTTGTGGTTGTAGCAAGACAAAAAGGGGAAATGTTCAAGTGGCATTATTACTTTTGTGAAGCACTGTGGTTGTGCTTTAAAGAAGAAAAATCTGTTCATGTTCTTTGACCCATGACACTGTGTTAAGCAACCAAACTGAAAACAGGGTCAACCTCATTCATATTTTATAGGGATAATGAAAGAGTCAGTGCAACAGGAACATCATTTTGGTAAACTCCATCTTGAATATAAAGCCTGACTTAAGTTTACTGTCATGTCAAATGGCTAAAATAGGTCCCATATGAGCAATCCACAACAAAAACTGCTAATTCCCTGAACGGCGCTCAGTAATAAGGCTGCACTTTGGGAAATTAAGAGCTGAAAAGTAATCATTATGAAAAATAAGATCCTATTTTTTCACATTAAATAACTTCTGTTTTTCTCTTAAAAAGTCTTCTCTAAGACACAACATCAACTTCACAGTAGACAGAGTCAAAACTTTATTTCACAGAAACCTGGTACCATTTATTGCCATGGTAACGGAGACTTTAAACACAAGAAAAGAGAAAACAAAGATAGGAGTCTTTAATATACTCTATTTAATCGTGAATATTTTTTTTTTTTTTTTTACCTGATAAGCAGCGCGTGTTACAGTGTCTACAGTATCCATTTCAAATCTTGGACCTCGTGGGCACTAAATGTTATTCGTATATATGTTTATATATTTTAAAGTGAAACTACAGGTGTAAATAAGCTAAGATTCAGTTTGTGTAATATTACAAAAACATGGTACTTTGTCTATTCAAAACAACAATATATATATACACACACACACACAAGAGTGTTAACACACAAGAGTGTTATTTAAAACCTTTCCATCCCAGGGAGAGAGAGGATATGTTTCATGTCCTGCACAAATCTATAAACCAATCCAAACACATCAGAAGAAAAGCTAAGAAAAAACCCTTCAAGGCACTTAATTATGCAGGAGGCAAATATCCAGCAAATCATGGATCATAAACAAAACAAATATTAACATTTTAGCCCGTTAGAAATCAAAACGGCTTTTAGTGATCAAAAAGGTATGTTTCCGTCTTACAAATGGTAGAAACAACTTCCAAGCAATAGTTAAGCCTCGCCATTCATCCATAAAGTGCAAAACCTGACCTGTACCAGGCCGAGCATGAGAAAACATCAGCTATTGAACCCCCTCATTAACTGATGATTAAAGAGCAAAAGCCACAGATGGCCACCATGCCATAGCTCTGCCTCTTTAGAGTTGCTTAGATTAAAAAATATGGCTTGTGTGAGTGACATGTTCACCAGGAACAGTCTGGATGTGATGTTTTCAGAGTTGTGGCCTGTTTGTGTTTCCAGCTTTAGAGTTGTTTTTTCCAAGTAAAGTAGCACCATTTGTGATGTAAAAGATGGGCTTCCATTCACCTCCCTTTACTAAATCTTGCCTCAACACAATCTTTCCCTCTTAGCTTTAACTGCTGGGAGTCATGGCCGCTTGGACGATCAAGTCATCTGAACACCCTGGTGTCAACTGTGATGGTGGGAAATGAAAAAGAAAAATAGGTGTGTGGTTTATCTTAGGAAAAAAAAAAAAAAAAAAAAAAAAAATCAGACTTAGTGTTGACATATTTCATAGTAAATTAAATACATTAAGCATCAAGAACAAATTATTTTTACCAACAACACAATAATCTAGAGTCCAGTATCTTAAAGTGCACATGTTAATGTCAAATCTTTAACAGATCAAACCAAAGCTGCACGTTAACAAATGGATGCATGGAAGAAAGGATTTGTCGTAAACTGGCTGAAATGTTCCTTTAGTGTTACCTGCATTACCAAACAATAATTATAGCCTAAGCTATTACTAGAATAGGCATCAGATGTCAGTTTCATTTTTTTCTTCCATTTAAACATTATGAAATGATTTGTGTATGTTTCAGCTATTGCATTTCATGTCTCCACCGTTGTTCTGTATGTTGCAGCTTCCATGCCACACTTGGCACTTAAAACAAGAGGAAATGTTGGCTTCGAGATGCAATCTGAGGTTTGTTTACGCCAATAACAGTCAGTGAGAGTACAAAGTATTGACACAAAGTACCTGGATATTGGCTGTAACATACTTGGTGCTTATCCTGTGACATAATTATCAAGATCTGCTCAGATAGCCACAAGGGGGTGCTGTTTCTCAGTTTGGAGTAGTCATCTTCACAAAAGGCAACTAATGTCTGGGATGTTAATGGTTATTTTTGTTGAAGATTGTCAATTCTGAAAGTCATCAAGCCTTCAAGGTTTGTCAAAGCCAAGCTTTCTGTTGCAAAAACACACACCCTCAATCTGACAAATGCAGGAGGAAGTTCGAGAGCAACCACATCAGCTTTTTGTCTGAGGTTCTCGGGTTTTATAAAGTGTTTCAGGTGCCGGATAAAATAACGCACAAGCCGTGTCAGAGTGAAACTATTTCCTCTCAACTCTGCTTCAGATCAAGCTCTGCCTCTCTGGGGTCAAACAGCAGTTCCAGCCTGAAAGAGGGAGAAAGGCGAAGTGATGTGAAGTGAAAACAGGTGGGGGGTGGGGGGGATGAGAGGAAGGAGAGGGCGTGGAGTCAAGCTTCGGTTTTCTTGTGGAACAGCTGAGTGACCTGGATGACCGGAGGAGAGGTGCTGAGCACCGGGCCGCACCAACAGGCGGAGGACCGCACCGGGTGGAGCTGACACCTGTCACTGCAGAGACAAAGCACACAGTTTAGGTCAGTACTAAATAAAATTAGATTTAACACCAAAAAACGACAAACTGATAGGATTATAGAGAAAAATGAAGACAAAACAGGTATAGTGCTTTGCAATAGCATTCATACCACTTTGACTTTCCCACATTTTGTCATGGTATAATCACAAACTTCAATGTCGTTTATTGGGATTTTATATAAAACACAGTTATGAAGTGGAAAGAAAATTAGTGATGATTTTAATCATAAAAATCTGAAAAGTGTGATGAGCATTTAGAGTCAGCCCCTTGGCTGCTTCTCTGATCAATGCTCTTTTGTCTTGGTGGGTTTACAGATGTGAAAACTTTCATTTTCAGATGATTAACTGATGTGTTTTATAGATGTTTAAAGCCTGGGGTCTCTTTTTAAGACTAACCCCGCTTTAAACTTCGACCCAACGTTCCTCCTGACGTGTCTGCTTGTGTTCCTTGGTCTTCAGGATGTTATCTGGCCCCTGCTCTTCTCTAACAATAGTCTGGGGTTTTCACAGAGCAGCTGGATTTATACTGAGATTAAATACCACACAGGGAGACTAAGTAGGTGACTTCTGAAGGCAACCTGGTGAATGAAATTGTATTAAAGGGTAAAGGGAAATGCCATCTGCACTCCTCAGATTTTTATTGGCACATAAACCATATATCCTGTATTATGACTGACACACATTCATTGAAGTCTGTTGTTGGAAACAAAATGAGTAAAGGCTCAAGTGGTGCAAATACTTTTGCAGGGACCTGCAGAACAGCCTAAGTTACGAGCCAGCCACTGAAAGAGACCGACACAGTGAGCACACACATCACCGTGTGAGAGGCAGTCAGAGCACCTGTTAGTCGTACAACATAAAGGGCCCTGACCCACTAGCACCTGGCGGCGCGGCTCGGCTCTACGCGCTTCTAGCGGGTGGGGCTGTCATGTAGCTGGGTGGCCCTGGAGTCCAAAAAGTAGTGCAACGTGATCTGAACACGACACAAACAACGCTACGATGGCGACGTGGAAGCCATGTTGAATGGCTTTTTTCCAGATTCCATAAAGAAGAGAGCCAGGAAAGGCTGCGGGCGGCGAAACGACACACCTGGAGACAAAACCAGTGACTCCATCCTGTGACTGGCAATCTTCTGATGTCGAGTTTTCACAACCCCAACGAAGTAGGTTCTAAAAAAGGGGGTTGGGGGGGTACTACGCACTCGTTGCTAGTGGAAAACCCTTCGAACCAAGTCGAGCCGCTCTGAGAAGGCACTAATGGAAAAGGGTCAAATATGTCCATGAAGGTTTGAACAGCACAGAACATGGCAGCACGATGAATCCACACCACAGCTGGGGGCCGAGTCTTCTTAAGATCTCTCAGTGCATCACATAACAGCCTTGAAATCAGCCAGGCATTGTGACACTGCTATCAAATGCATTTCTGTGGCCCGCAGCAATGTCTCTACTCAAAGCTGCCAAGCCTCTGGAGGTACACCACTCGGCTTTTAAAGATGTCATCATGTCCATACACTGGAAGAAAGTCATCATGTGAGGGAGGAGACCCCTGAACTTGGTATGGTGAAAAGAAATGCACCCCAGCTTTCACATCAGCTTCAAAATAAATAACATACACAGTGCTGTGAAGGAATACTTTCCCCCGCTTACAGATTTCTTATGCTTTTGCCTTTTTGTCTCACTTAATTGTTTCAGATCATTAAACTGTGAGAAAACAAGCAAAAACACAAGCAATCTGTAAGCAGGGAATCCCACCTCCACAGCAACACAAAGGGACAGGAGAGACGGCACAGTTAGCGGCACAGGTAGCATGCAAGACTTGTAGAGAGAGACGTGGGGGACAGAAAGCCGAGCCCATCTTTGAACACCCTGACGAGACATAACAGAACACCTTCGTAGCACAGGTGATGGGATGCGGGTTACGAGTAGGAATGTGAGGAGATGTATGCTGCGGTTGAGCTTGTCGAGCTAGCTTTCAGAATACCTGACTGGTAAAGGCGCTGTGCTTTCAGACCGGAGCCGCCCTGTTGTGAAATGTGCAGGGGGGAAAAAAAAAAAGCATCACAGAGGGGAACACTTTGAAAACTATAAACTAAGTATGATGACAATAACAATTACTAATCAGATGAGCTAATTTTTCAAGAAGCTTGGTTAAACGTAGAAGGTAAAGTGTCTTTGACATCCATGTCAGCTAGCATTCCCAGGAATGCTCTTCCAGCCTTTGAGCACCTTGTTTTTGGAATCGTCTTTTAATCCTCTTGGCGAACTTGCTCTGATTTATCCAGATTGCTTGACAGCTCATTTTTACCTCCTGAAGCCTGTTTTCTGATATATTTCAGGTATATTTTATGTTTCCCCAAATTTGACTGCAACAAAGAGAAACTCCCTGCATACTCCTCCAGTCATAGCTGTTAGTGTGGCTCCCATCTTTGTTTTGTTCATATGTTTTTGTCCCTGAGGGTCTCTAAATTTTTAGGACTATTTCAGCAAAGTTTCGGCAAGCAGCTGAACACTCTGAAAAAACACGATTAATATGAATTGGTTTTCAGCCCAGTAAAGTAATTTAGCACCTGTAAAACAGTGTGGAGTATCCACTCATAGATCTTTATAATATTTGTTGTGTGGGTGTGTCTTTTACCCCGTGTCGTCAGGCGTGTCCTGATCTGCCTCTGCTGCGGACGACTCCACGTCGGCGTCTACGCTGCTCTCGCTTCCCTGACCCGACAAACCGCACAGAGACCCCGGGCTCGCGCATCCTCCACTGCAACGGACACGCACACACGCCATCGGCAAATAACGGAGTCCGTAAAAATCTGCTGCAAATATGGTGGCCGTATGTGCGTCGACTGAGTCAGTGTTTGCCCGTGTCTACTGACTTGACGTGCTTCTCCAGCATCACAATGGTCTGCTCCCTCTCCTCCAGTTTCCTCTTCAGAGAGTCGATCTCCTTCTGCTTCTCCAGCAGCTCCTTCTGGAGGCGATAGTTGCTTTCCTCGAGAGTCTCACAGAATGCCTGAGGGGAGGGGAAAAAAAAAAAAAAAAAAAAAAAAAAAAAGGCTTTAATGACCAACACAAAGTTTTTTTTTTTTTTTTTTTTTTTTCAGCAAATAAAAACCTGAAAAGTGTGGCGTGAATATGAACACCAAAAAATAAAATCAGGTCAGGGATAAAAAGCAGTGGAGAAGTGAACTTTTTCATCTCAATGCAAAAGATGGAAAAACACAGGCGGTTGTGGGATCATGCTGCTACTACCACGCCTTTCTTCAGCAGGAACACAACTGATTTGAACATAATTTGAGCTAAACGCAGGAAATTCAAAACCAGGGCAGAGGTTCAGCTTCTAGCACAGCAATAACAAAACATAAAAGGTAGAATGACCCAGTTAAAATCTAGTCCTGAATCTCCATCTTAGATTTGTTTTATGAGATCATGTACTATTTCTCTTCCGCTTCACAGTTATGCACTACTTTCTGCATAATCTTGTTGGTCCGTCACATAAAATCCCAAAGAGCTAAAGTGGACCCTCGCTATTCGTGGGGGTTAGGGACCACAGCTGACAGCGAATAGCTAAGATGAAATAAAAAAGTGAATACTAATAATCTACTTAGTCCCTCTGTATAGTTTATTAAAATCTATATATAAAATCATTAAGATACCTGAACTTGACTACTGTCACATTTTAGCAGAACCCCAACAAACATGAGGCTTGCCATGTATCAGCACGTTACCAGGAGCCGGTAACTGCTATTCTACTAAAAATGACGGGAGCGTAAGTGTTTACTTTCATGCATAAGATTCAGAAACTACGGCCTTGCTCAGTTTCCATCTGACTTTACTGATGCTATCAGTTCTGGACAGCAAGATCCAGTCCCTCAGACCCCCTCCTGGTTCCAGACGGACAAAATGTTTAAAAAGCAGAAATTAAAAAAGATCCTTGGCTGAATTTCAGGATTCTGAAAGACCTTTCTGTGCAAAAGCAGGATGGTGTTGGTTTGCGTTTTTCTTGCCAGCCAGGTGTCAGGAAATGAGCTGGATCGTTTCTTAGATCAACAGAGCTGCTCTCACACAGAGTTCTCCAACATCACAAATCTATCATTTTATGTGTTATGCTTCCATTTTACCAACCCCCTCTGTTACATAACAGCTTCTTACAATGTCTGTCAAAAACAATCCACGCAAATATGACTCAAGCAGCTTAAAAATGCATTTAGGACTAAATATATGAAGAATAAAAAGTGAATACTTGTCACCACTATGAGACATTCCAGAAACATCAATAAGTCTACTCCTATTCCGTTTATTTCCACAAAACAGCTTCCTGACTGTCGTCCGTAGGTATAGACAGGGAAAGGTAGCTCTCATCAAAACGCTGGTTATAACTGGATCACCAATTAGGCATATTACAGAGCTTGTATTGACTTTTATTCCTTTGATTGAATAGAGAAACAAATCTAAGTCTGTGCTTGCTTACCCTGCTCTCCTCCAGGCTGTCAAAAGGCCCGGGAGGGTCATCGAGGCACAAAAACTCCCTTACAGCAAGGCTGTCGAACAGAGCAAACACAAGAACACAGCCATGCGTGATTTTGTGTTGAACAAAATCAGTCATCATATGACAGTAAAGGCTGTTTATATCAGTCAGATACTGATGCTGACTTTCTGTTTAGTTGTGAGCCGCTGACAAAGAGCTGAGTCAGCAGTGTCGGCCAACATCCGTTCAACAATTTGAATTTTAACTGCAGCACAAAGAATCAAGAGAATATTAACGGACGCGCCAGTGCCCGGGTGCTGAGTACCAGTTGGCGATGTCTTTGTGCGCAACCAAGTTCTGCAGAAAAGCCTGTAGCCCCAGCTGCCTGTCCTCCAGGAAGTCGCTGTCGTAGTTGTCTTTAAACCACCTCTTAGGAGGCAGCGACAGTCGGAAGCCAGGGAACATTTCCTTTAGCTGGAAGGAAAAACACACAGAGTACGAAAATAGTATCAAAGCATCACGCTTACACAAATCAACAGATTTTACAGGAGAAATATCCACATATCAGTGCGGTTTTGTCAGTAAATGTAATAAGCTGCTTTGAACAGAAGTGGCCGATTTCTTCTTCTTCTTCTTCTTTTTTTTTTTTTTTTTTTTTTTTTTTTAAGAACAGCTTCAACGAGCAGGGTACACCCTCTATTCAGACACAGCCATTGTCGTTGAGAACAAGACCGACACGGCCTCTGCTGTTATCCTCGGCCTCACTGGGAGCGGGAAGAGTTTACAAACGAGGCAGTGACCCGCACGCATCCTCTGGCTCGAAGGTGTCCTGCGTTACAAAGTAGGGCCCGCAAATTCTTCTACCATTTCGTTTTGCCCACTGTGGTTTTCATGAGAGCATTAATAAATATGACTGAATGCAGTTACTATGTGGAGTTTTACTGGTGCAGTAGTGAGACTTAATGTAACTGCTGTGGGAAAGATGCCTCCTTGATAATGAGTTTCCAATTCAGAGCAACATTTGTGGTGCTCTAAAATGGCTGTAAGCAGTGATGAGCATTACAAAAAAAAAAAAAAAAAAAAAAAAAAAAAAAGTTAATAAATAACAGATGAAAGTTTTACATACTTTTCGTCACTTTTACGATCACTTAAATATATAGCTTTAGCTCAGTAAGAGTGGATGAGATGATCTGTTACCTTTAAGTTTTGCATTCAATTCTTCATAGGATTTAGGTCTGGGCTTTGACTGGTCCATTCTAACACATGAATAGACTTTTTAAAATCTTTGTCAGCCTCTCACAGGGTTTCTTTCATGATTTCTCTGCGTTTAGCTCTGATCATCTTCCCTGGCTCTTCTGAGTAGGTGTCCCCACAGCATGATGCTTCCACCACCCTGCAGTCCCCTCGTCAATTCTGTGATTCATGCTCTCCTTGAGCAGTTTTGACACTATTTGGTTCAATGTTCAAAGCTTAAGTGTTTTTACTGATCAGGTTACACTTAAAGGGAACTGGTTATGCTGGAGTTTATCAGGAGTAACTGAGGTTTACTTTACTTGAATGTATCACTTTTCTCCTAAATCAAACTTGGGTTCTATTTAGTAATGTTTTATTAGATAATTAAATACATTGACCTTTGTGGTTGAAATGTGTCAGCAAAATTAATACCTCACATTAATATCTATGTAAAAATGCTGCTTCTGCCATGAACTCTCCTCTCCATGCTGTAAACAGTCCCTGGCATTAGCTAGTAACTATTTACTAAACGTAAACTTTACGGAGGGAACTATGGACGGTTTTACATGGAGGCACATTCCATCTGGCTGCTCTGTTAGGTTATTTCACAGAAAACCTGCAAACCTCATCAACTACATCCATAAAGATCTCATTTTATTTCAAGAATCCAAAGGTCTGCAGATATTAGGATCCAAAAAACAGCCTAAAACACCAAGCAAATCACCAAATAACTCACACCACATAACAATCAAACCGTGCGGAGACTTAAGCAGTAAAGAACAGAGTAAAACGTGCCACAGTTACAAAAATCCGCAGAGCAATGATCAGTGCAAACAGTGACACTTCAGCAGTTATAAATCCTGCAGGATTTTTAGAGGCATCTGATGAAAAAGCTTAAAGAACGGGAGAGAGGATGTACATTCTGTCCTCTTATCTTTAACCATCTCGGCTGTACAGTGGTGTGTTTGCATCAGCTTTCACTTTCCTTTTCCTCCTGCCCGCTGTAGTGCTTGAAGTACAGAAAGAACGTGCAGAACAGCAGGTTCCTTTTCAGCACAGATGGCAGCCAAAGGGCTCTACATTTCCTGCGTATGTTATCTGTATCCAACATTCTTTCCACCAATCCACGAGAGAGCCGTTCACCTTGTTGGCTCAGGGCTGCTGGCTGTGTGGGAACAGAAAGCTTCTTTGTGCAGCTCTGGCTGCTTCCACTGCGCGCTCAAAGAGAAAGCAGATTGATCGCAAACCGCTGATAACAGTGTTTGCAAACACGAGGGCGCGATAACAAAAGATGGAGCTGAAAATGTCTCTGGCATCTGGGACAGCTGCATGGAAGCACAACAAAATCAAACGCACCTTGTCGTTGAGTCTGGAGAAGTCTGTGTACCTTCGGAACACAACCCAGTTCTCATCGTGACTCTTCCTGACCAGGAGCTTATAAACCTGCAGAGAATCAAACTTCAAGCTGAACATATGTAGCAAAACATGTATATTGAAATAATTTGAACACTGCTGTCAATTATGACGCACAGTTCTTACCATGAACACAAAATATTGAAATCTCTGATTATTAGGAGTACAAAACAATTTGTATTTTCATGGTAGTATGTATGGGCAAACCGATCATCAGTAAAAAAGCGTCAATAAGAACAGTTATTCTGTAACGACATCTTCAAGTTCTTACTGTGAACTTGGCTCTCTCCTCCATGACCTCGTAGCCCAGCACAGTCGGGGTGATGGGCCTCTCCTCCGCTTGCTGGCTCCCAGCAGGATCCGACATGGACCGAGGGCATGCCGAGTACTGGACAGATGCCTCCAGCGTCCCGTTCACCCTGGCCCGTGTCACGGGGCTCTGCGGCGGCGGGGGCGTTAGGCTGCGGTTGGCTCTGTCCGTGGAGCGCGACTGGCGCTGCGAACCTGGTGCTCCCCCGGTTCGACCCCGCTCCTCCCCCGCCGACCTGGTGATGGGGGACGAGGACTCCGAGCCGCTGGAGACGCTTCCGAGAGAAGCGGCGCGTTGCGGCCGCCTCAGCTTGCCGCCGCCTGACAGCGCTCTGTCCATGGGGACGGGGACGGGCACAAAGGGTGAAGCCATCTCCCTGAGTTCGGTGCGAGGCGTTTCCACACCAACACAGACCTTGGCGGGCCTCGGTCGTTCCGTATGACGATGGGGTCTAACAGCGACGTTCGCCTTGAGAGGATGACATCGACTTCCAGGGCCCTGTAGACGCCGTATAAAAGTATTTTCATGTTTTTAATTCAACAAATAGCAGAGAAAGCCTCACATTGATGAAAATGTGCTTTAATCTGCGTTTTAAATATTGCAGGGCTGAAACGATTAATCGGATTAATCTTGATGAATCGATTATTGAAATAATCATCAGCCAATTTAGTAATCGATTAATCGTTAACTGGAGAATACACACTCAAAAAAGGCCATTTGCTGAAAAAACCCCCAACATATTCAGAGACATAATTAAGCCAAAACTGTCCAAAATATATATAAATTTTGCATTTAAAATAAAAACACCTTTGTCTATACATATTTTTTAATTCAAAACTCCTCAATTGGGATTTTTTTTATATATATATTTGCACGGTTCAAATTCACTAAAGAAATGCTATGTTATTGCATTTTAGGCATGAAAATGTTTATTTTCTTATATTAAAAAAATATTGAACTTGTTTATTTTCATCTTCTGATGCATTTCTAATATTATATTGAAAAGGCTGAAGTGATTAAATGAAAAATATGTAGAATGTGGCAATTTTTTTTATCCGATTAATCTATCGATTATTCTGATGATTAATAGATTACTAAAATAATCGTTAGTTGCAGCCCTAAACTATTGCATAAGGGCGCCAGATGAGTTATTATGAGCTACATGTCATTTACAATTCATGAATTTTACAATATATTGTAAAATACAGTGCAGAAGAAACTTTTAGGGATACCATCCAGTGGTATACTTCTTCCACTAACAAATCCACTAAAAGAATAAAAACAAGCAAGCTAATAAAGTACGGATTTCCACAGCATGGTTTCACAAAATGTGTTTTTCTTTTCAAAAAGTGCACTGAAAAAAAAAAAAAAATTGTCATTCTGCTTTTCCCACCTTTGCCTCGATGAGATCACAAGAGGAATGGAGCTGATCCACTGGCATTAGTAAAAACTACAGCGGAGAAGCAAATTCGACAGATTTCAATTTAAACTTTGGAACATTAATGTCAAATTACAGTGTTCTCACATGTATTGGTGCAACTGTACAAAATACAAGAACACCTTTCAAGGAGTAATTTGAGGTAATGGAAGCTTATTTTTGGGAGGGCATAATTTTATCCTAATTGCATAATAATGTATAGCAAAACAAATCAAAAACTGACCAAGGCCTATTGTTCTCTAGGAGATAAACAATATTTAAACTGAATTTGACTGATTATTTTAGTATCTCATTATTTCATGGTTTTGCTGCTTGTGCACCATAAGATTTTTTTTTTCATATTTAATAAAAACATTAAACTAAGTCCCATAATTTTCTGCCAATAAATGCATCAACCAACAGTCTGTCCCCTTTTATAACGCAGTTTTGCACCCTGATGCACTTTTATAGAGTTTAATCAAAATTAGATAAAAGGTTAGGGACACGAGCATAAAATGTAATACTTTTGGAATTTCTTCATTTTGTGTTGGAAAATAATCTACCACCACAGTCAAAGACCATGCGGATCCCCCCCACAATTTATTTTTTACTAATTCCGGGCACTTTTGGACCTCCATATCAGGAAGAGTCTGCAAACAAAAAGCATAACATATGACTTGTCTATAACGCCCATCTTAAAGAGCACCTGCATTTAAAATGTTGTTAGATGTGTGAACATATTCTGCTGAAAAACAAATGTGCAAACAGATAACCAAAACACGTCCATGGTGTTTAATTACTCTGCAAATCTTGGTGAAACGTCACCAAGAATATAGGACTCGATGCAACACGTCAGCAAAACGATCGTAGGTTAGCGTATATGACACCGCATCTCGTATCTGACAGATAAATTAGCAGTCTTTTCATAAAACACGTTATTTTATGAGCATTGTCACCTCCAACAGAAATGTCCAAGCGTTATTCTGAGTTCACATGACTTTCAAAGGAGGCACAGCTGCCAACAAAAATACTGCACAACAGGAAATACCGTTGCTGTGCTTGCTAGGAACTCTTGTCAAGGTAACAACCCAAACTAAGCAAGCATTTTTAAATTATTTAACAAAAGCTATTAGTGTAATTTTATAACGCAGTTTTGCGAAAACTAAACGGGCAAGGTGTAACTCTAAACAGTATGGTGTGTCTACAATCCCTCTGACAAGACTGGAAAAATAAGCTACAACTCATCATGGTTATCTTAAGCTAGCAAGCTAGAATGGATAGCTTGAGTAGAGAACAGCTGACACACGTAGTAAATGGGACTCACCTTCGGGTTCAAAACGAAATCTCATTCCTTTTCACTTACAGTTTTATTCATCAGACTAATAAAGGCAAATGCCCGTTCATGATATTCCTGTTTATTCCGCTGAAGCCCCTTCTGTTCTTTCAGCTTTGAAGTCAAACCGCGAGGAGAGTTATGTTTTAGGACAACCACGCGGGGGCGCTGTATTACCCCCGCGGGACAGGATACACTGTGATTTCTGTCCAGCAAACTTTTCTTTTCTTCTTTTTTTTTTTTTTAATTTTGTGTTTTGAGAAGTATTCAGAACATTTGCTGTTAATATTAATTCCTGTATGTGTCGGAGAACAATACTTTTTTTGTTACTTGTTTAAGTTTGTTATTTACCTCCTTGTTTATCATAAAGGCAATCCGGTGTCTTACAAAAACATTCAAACAATTTGATCCTTTTCACATTTTCACAGGTTACAGCAATAAACTTCCTTTTTTAACAGTAATTTTATGTGTAGGACCCATACAAAGAAGTTCCTTATTCTGAAGAGAACATAAATATATACATCAACATTTTCCTCTTTGCAAATAAAAATCTGAGAGCATTTATTTTCAGCCTCCTATACTCTGATAACCCCACCAAAAATTAATTGCAACCAAACTGCCTTCAGAGGTTACTTAATAAGTAAATAGAGTCCTCATCTGTTTAATTTAATCTGTGTATAGCTGTTCTGGGAAGGCCTCAGAGAGTTTTTAGAGAACACTGGCTAACAAACAGCTTCATAAAGGCCAAGAAACACAGCAGACCAATCAGGGATAAAGTTATGTAGGGTTTTAAAGTTATAAACAGGTTAGAAAACAATATCTTAAGCTTTGAACATCTAACAGAGCACTGTTGAACCTATCACACAAAAATGGAAAGCCTTTGGCACGGCAAATAAATCCAGGAAGAAAACCTGTAAAAGGCTGGAAAAGACCTGAGACTAGGGCCAAGATTTACCTTCCAGTAGGACAACTATAAACATACAACCAGAGCGACAACAGAAAGATTTTAAATCAAAGCATATTCATGTGTTGGAGAGACCCAAAGTCCTGCCCTAAATCAAATTGTGAATGTGTGGCAAGATTTCAATATTGATGTTCACAGTTTATATCAATTGCCTCCAGTTTGGTTATAAAGAAGACAAATGAGGCTTTTTTTTCATGTGCAAAGCTGGTAGAGGCATACTCGAAAAGCAATGAAGCTAAAACAGGATTCTAAAAAAGACAAGACATAAGTCTTTTCAGTTAATTATGTATTACATTCTGATGATCTATCTATAAAAATGTATTTAAAAGGTATGAATTTGTTTAAGGAACAATATAGATCTCCCACAGATTTAAAAGTCAGCCAGTGAAACATGCCCACAAAATTTATTACAAAAAACTATTAAAGTGATATTTGCAGGGTATCTGCTGCTATTTAGTCCTATCAGGTGCTGCAGTTCCTCTTTCTGAAGCTCTATTGATCTCACCGTGGTGTTCTCTCTCACCTGATCAGTGCTGCAGGACCTCAAGCTTTATACAGGGAACCCTCCTTCAAACTGCTTGGTAAAGATGTTCTCATAATGTGCGCCTCATGCAATATGCCTGTGTGTTGTGTTAATCATTCTAAGTGGGATTAAATGTGTGTTCAAATTCATTGTTTTTATTGTTTAATTAATATTTCTGTAATGTAAAAATTGATCTTGAATATCAGTAAGTCCAAAATATACAAAGACTGCCATCAGATGTACAATTTTTTTATTCCTTTTTTTTTTTGACTCCTTTAATTGCTCAAAATTCCACCCTCATTTACAAAATGCCACAGTTCTAAAGAATGTGAAGAAAAGTAACCCCAGAGCATGATACTCCCACCACCAGCCTTTATTATGGTTACAGTGTTCTTTAGGACCCAAAAGCTTCAGTTTATTTTTTATCAGATCATAACATATTATTTCTTAGGAGATTTGAGCCAAGTGTGAACGTTTTTCATTGCTGTTGTTTCTTGGAAAAATAAAAAGAATTTTGTCTGGCAACTCTACTTCGCTGTCCAGGAATATGGAGAACAGATGGGATTGTTACCATATACAGATTACAACCGGTACATACTGGAAATTTCTGCAGCTTCTTCAGTGTTGCTCTGATGCTCTTTGCTGCCTCCTTATGGAAGTAACATGAGGAAAATGTCAAGAAAATCCCAGTAGGACAGCTGAACTTCATTTTAGGTTGATCAGACTCACTACAACTGATGGTAGCGGAACTCAAGGACGCTGATTGCTAAAACCGAATCTAAAGGTTTTAAAGTTTAAAAGTATCAGTTTAGGGTGTGCAGGTTTATGCAATCAGATTATTGCAGCTTTTTATTTTACCTTCAGTATAAAAATGTTTTCTACTCAAATTAAATGCAATTGATAAGTTTAACAATAGATGTGGGCAAAGTTGTGAAAAGATTCACAAGGACCTAGAATTATAACATAAGTTTGTACACATTTGAGAGCAATTGTACCTGTGCATATATGTTTTACATGGCATATTTGTAAAACATTATGTGCACGGTGCTTATTAAACATAAGAGAAGCCCCAATTTATTTTTTTGTTCAACTGCAGAAGCCGAGAGTGGTCGTACTCATGTTTATTTTCCTGATGGTTAACTCGAGATAACGAGTTACTTATGTCGTTATAATGACATATCAAATACCGTTTTCTGGAGATAACGAGATAATTATGTCATTACCACGAAATAACAATGGCCATTTTCTGGAGATAATGAGTTCATTTCCCGATGGTTTAATCATACGTCCAACGATGTGGTGTCATTATGGTTTACCTATCACTTATTCACAGAAGTACACATGCATGCCATGACTTACACTTATAAGTCCTCTCCCGCTGGTGTGGCATGCATTTGAATGATGGAATCAGGTTTAAGACACACACCAATCATCTGGTGATCTCAAGAAAACAATGTTTGTTTTCTCGAAATTAACTCGTTATCTCGAGAAAACCATCTGAAAAAAGTTTATGTGTAACACGTCCGCTTTCAGCTTCCGTACCTAACCGGAGTTGAAATTGTAAAATATATCAAATCTAATTATGGTTATAAAAGCAATATTTAGCAGATTATTATGTTTCAACTGCCATGTCTTCATGCTGTGAATGCTAATAATATATTTGAGCAGCTGGATGGACCTTTACTGCCCTCTGTGATTTGTAATTTAAGAACTGCACAAATCTCACTCAGGGGAGCAGAAGCGTCCAGCAAAAAGAACGCTCAGGGTGGGGTTATGGCGGATGAAGAACAGAAAGGGGTGGTCAGCAGTGAAGACTGCTGGCAATGATGACAAACTGTAATAAATTTCATCAACAGTAGCAGCAGCTCCTGCTTCAGTTCCTTCCTCATTCACCTCCACAAAAGCCTTGTGGGAGACTTTGGACAGAACGAGCTCCTTGTTGCCAGACATACCTGTCCCGGGTAAGAAAAGAAACATCGGAAGATTACAAACTATAAATGCATGAGCATATAATTAAAATAAGTATCGGAGTATTCATTAGTAAGATCCTGGTTATGTGATGCATCTTCCTCCTTATTTCATGTAAATTATAATTTTCCCCAAGAGAGTACGGATCAATAAACTGGCATCCTATTGCCCAGAGCTAGCATATGACAGACGGCATCGCTGCAGCATCTGTGCACAGCTGGTTATTCTAACAGTCAACCAAACCATATCCGAAACATGTCAGTCTCCTTCCACAAGACTCACCAGAGAAGTCACACTTTGTCTCATCGAAAGCGTCCACCATGCCCATGCTGCTGAGGACTTTGTTCAGGTCATACTTCTCCTCCAGCTTGAATCGAGGCAGCGACACCACGACCTTACAGTATTTCATCTTGTCAGGTCGAGTCCACTGCATGAATTTCTTGTATGTCAGAAGTTTCTCCAGCTGGATGGTCAATATATCCATCATCAGATTTGTCCGTGTGAATATAGAGATTCATTAAGCTGTGAGACTGACGGAGTCCTACCTTCTCCAGACCTGTTGTATCGTCTTCTATCTCTTCAGGTAAAATGATGAGCATGCTCAGCTCCTTCCTTTTGGAAAGCATCTCCAGGATCTGTCCAACGGAAAGTCTCAGACATTAAAGAAATATACATGCCGGGATCACAGACAGCCTTTTACTTCCAACAGTTGTTTTATTAACTGCTTAAATGTGTTTGATTGCCTGACAGTTGACTTCAGAAATGACAGCAAGTGAAAAAAAGGTTTCCTGTTGCATCGTCTGTACTAGTTTTGTTTCATTCTGAAGAAAAACATAAACATAATATGTTTTACTAAGCAATACATAAACAACAAAGATAAAATGTCTCAAAGTGGCTACAAGAAAACAAAGGAGAACTAAATATTTATTATAATATTTGAAACCTGGTGACTGAGGAAATCATCTGTGTTTTTCTGTCCATTTTTACCTTGTTGAGTCTAAACTGGGCCTCATTGGTCCTAAATCTCAGAAACGGTTCATCCCAGCTACCCTCGAAGTATAAAGCATTAACCAGCACCATCCTGGTCATGTGTCCACTGCACCCTCAGCCATCATATCCTGATTTTACCTGGTGACACTATGGAGACACTATGGATCAGAAACCAACACCACAAAGACTGAAGCTTTTAACATCACAATAACACACTGTTCCACTAGATGGAGCTCATGGTCTTTAGAGTTCTTCATTATCATTGTGCTGGATGGGTGGGGTCATGTGATAAACTGATGAGGTTAGTGTGGCTGATCTACCTTGTGTCTGCTCCTCCACCCAGCTGTTGATTTTGAGCCTGGCTTCCTCACAGCTGGTTCTGAAGTCCACAGACTCCAGTTCTGAGTTGTAGTAAGTCCTGGTTTGGGTTAAAAACTCCTGAAATCACAAACAGCACATCGATGACTTCATTCTGAAATCATTCCCCAGCTATGATCATGAAGATGCCCACTAACACATCCTCACACATTAAGGTAAGGTAACATGTTAAGGCATACAGGCATTCCAGTTTACTGCAGGAAATGGGCTTCCATTCAAACATTTTCAAGCCTTTTTCAGAGGCTGGTTCCAAACACAAATTATCGAGGCCAAACCAGATTACTTAATCCATCACAACATGTCAATACCCTATGTAAACACAAGTTTGTCAAACTATTCATGAAAAATGGTTTAAACATTGGAAACTGCATTTCATCTCACTCCTGTTACTGCACCATCTGATGATATTCTGTGTTCAGCAATAACAACAAAATACAACTTACTTTTTATTCTAATGAACTCTTTTATTTGTCAACAGTTCTGTTGACTTTGTTCTTTTACACCTGAAGGATCCACAACAGTTAATCAAAGCTTTACTTTTTGTTCAGAAGAGCCTAAAACAGTAGTCATGAAGTTGACATTAAATAAAAGGGGCATGTCTTTGGACTCCTCCTGAAATAGCTAAAAAAGAAAATAGCTATATAATAACACAGTTCCAGTGAAGTGGGGCAATCAAGTCTGTTTTGTTGCAGGGGAGTGACTGTCAGTAACTGCTGTGAGTCACTGGATTTCAGTGACTAAGATCATCACAGTCAGAAAATACTCGCCCTTTTTCCTGCTTTATCACTCAGCTCACACTGGGAAGTAAGGAAAGATTTTGAAACTAACCCCAGAGCTGTCAAAGATTATATGCCAACACTAGCCTGTACACACTTCTGGCTGTTCAACTTTCTGCTCCTGTTTAGCTGAAAGTTTCCTTGAGGAAATTTAACAGAAATATCTTGAGGCAGCAATTGTTTTTTCCAACTTTGCTTGTGACCCTGAGAGCACCGTGACCGAAAATAACCTAAGAATGAGTCCCGACGAGCTATTTCTGGTAAATTGAGAACCCAAGCCCTGAACAATTTATTGTAACTGACTGCTGACTGAGAAGATCAATCATAAATGGTGACTACGTGCAGAAATCCTTGACTTTATTAATATAGTTCTGGTCTTTTATTCATTTGTATTTCAAATAAAATTACTCCATATCATAAAAAAGCATAGGAACTTGACACATACATCACCAAGAGTCAAAGCTCTTACTACTGAATTTCTTCATTCAAACGACACATAAATTTATACCTATTAAGGTATGAAAAGTTTGGACTTTAGGCTACTCATGACAAACAGCCGTCAAACTTTTACAGTTTGAAAAGTATTAAAAAGTGCAGACCTTTAAAAAAAATATACCAAAACTAGGCAGACTCTGAAACACATGGAACTATAGATTGTTTTTCTTCAACAGTAACATCACACTTATAGTGTTCATATTTTTTGTATAATTTATGATGATTTTAAACATGTGCAGAGTAACAATAATCTGATACTGGTCTGGTAAAATAGGAATATTTAATAATGCTTTGTTTCTCCTCAGGTTTTAACAGAAACTACAGCATCTCCAGCTGTCTCTCCAAGACTAACACCACCTTCTCGCTGACTTTGTTTAGAAAGCTGAGGATAACACTATAAATATGGGTACATGTCCAAAATTAAAATATTTCAAAAAATCTCAACATTTTATGTCACTCATTTCAGGAAATTAATATCAAATATTACATAGATTTATAACACAGAGTGAAATATGTTAAACATTTATTACTTTTGATGATTATGGCTTACATATCACAAAAACCCAGTGTCTCAGAATATTAGGATATTGTGAAAAAGTTACATTTCGGAACTTCATGGTGACAGTCCTCTTTAATCTGATACCCCCAAATAAAATCCAGTGCAACAAATTGTTTTTAGAGACACTTGGTTAATTTAATCTCAGTTTAAATCCTGCTGTTCTGTGGAGGCTTTACAGGTTTGCTAAAGAAGTTTAGTGAACAAGCAATGAACACTAAAGAGCACAGTAGACAGGTCATGTTGTGAAGATGTTTAAGGCAGTCTTAGGTAATAAAACAAACTCCCAAGCTTTAAACATCTGACAGGGCATTTTCAACCCATCCTCTGAAAATAAGACAGAACTTCAAACTACCCAAGATGTGGTGTTCACCTCATCTTACACGCCAGGCAAGAAGAGTGTCAATCAGAGAAGCATCAAAATGACCCAAAGTAACATTGGATGACCTGCAGATCCAGACCAACTCTAGAGGGAGAATCTGTTCACATAACTAGTATTAGACATGTATTCCATAAACCTGGCCTTGATAGAAAATGGCAAGAAGAAAACCATTGTTGAAAGATAGACTTAAGAAGTCCTGTTTAAACTTGCCAAATGCCGTGTAGGGCACAAAGTAAATGTGGATGAAAGCAGCTTTTCCGATGAGACTGAAATGAAACTTCTTGGTTTACCTAACATTGTGTACGTCCATCTGAATATGTCACCCACACAATGAAATATGGTGGTGGCAGCATCGTGCTGTGGGGCTTTTCTTCAGCAGAGACAGGGAAGCTGGCCAGAATTGATAAGAAGATGGATTTGGCTAAATGCATGGCAGTACTTAAAGAAAACCTGTTAGAGGCTGCAAAACGCTTGACACTATGAACACTTTATTAATCTTAAAGGGACATTAAAGACAGTTTAATGTATTTCAATACCATTTTACCACACCTTTTCCTTCCACATGACTTCCTATTAATACACTAGGGAGCAACACTCTATGAACAGTGAGCTTTTCCAGCAATAACTTACTGTGACTTACTCTCCTCTGGTGGGTGTCAGTGACTTTCAGATGGACCACTGATAATTCACCTCCAGCCCACAACTTGACAATATTGATCAAACATTTTTATTGGTTTTAAACGTCATTTGAAAACCAATAATAATGTTCAAAGTAATTCAAAGTAAGCATAATTTTCAGCAGACTGAACTGTGAGTTTTCATTAGCTGTAATCATCAAAATGAACAGAAATTGTTGAAATAAATCACTCTATGTGTTATAAATGATATTATGTAGATACATTAACGTTTTGATCGTCTTCGTATTTGCTGTGATTCACCTGTACAGATGGGAAAGAGAGGGAGACTAGGTTGTTATTCATTTTTTTAGAACCCAAAGCAAAACAGGTTATGGAAGCAAAATGTTGGAGACTGTGTGTCAAAGCTGAAGCAAATAATTTTCCTGAAAGGAGATAAGGACAGCACATATTGACAGGACATATTTGTAGCTGCTTTTTCTTTTTAATGTCTGTCATTGGGAACGGGTTGACATGACAGAAATACTGATTCTTCTTTGAGCATCTAAAAAGACATCATAAGAAGTGATTTAAGACATCCATGAACAGTGGAGGAGTGGGGGGAAATCATAAAAACAGTTTCTCTTATGGTAAAACCAGAAGGGGAAATTCTTTCTTATATGATCAAAGTGCAGAGAATAAGTTAACCCTGTGCTTTTTAGCAGATCAATAAAGCCCCCAAAACCAATTCATACTAATTAATACGGTCTTTTATTGCGATGTGCAGTGCAAAAATATAAAAACGATGAAGAACAAACAAACACAAAAAGCATTAAAACAGCAACAGCAGGTTTTTTTCCCCCTTTCCATTTTATTGTGCGTTACTAGTTGTTGTAAATGGTAAGGCATATTTTATTTTATTTTATTTTATTTTATTTTATTTTATTTTATTTTATTTTATTTTATTTTATTTTATTTTTATGGCGAGGGATTTTTCCGGGAAGCTGAGCCCCGAATCTTATGTCACTTCCTGTTTTCATGAGAACGCCCTCAGGACAAGCTGTATAATCATGAGTCTGCAGCCCAATGCTTTAAAGCGTAGATGTCATCCTGTCTCGACCACCGAGAGTATTGGAGCCATCAACACTTCACCAGGGTTTGCAATTTAAACTGAGACAAGGAAGATGTATTTATTTAAATATTCTCGTTATGAAGGGTTAGCGCAAATCAATGTTTTTGTTTGTTTGTTTGTTTTGTAATGTGAAACAACGCAACAAGGATATTAATGTAATCAGCAGTTCTGATTGGGTTTCATTCAAAAAGCGTCGGTAAGCGTCTGGAAACGCCCACTTTCCACATGACCGCGCACAGAGCAGATTGTTTAACTTCATAATCATCGAGGCATCCTGAATATGAACCCAGTTTTAGGTTCTACTGAACAAGCAGGAGCAGCAGCAGGGTGAAGTCGCTTTGGAACAGACTCTCCAGCAGAAAGTCAGAGAGAAACTCCAACAGGGATGTGGACGGAGGAAAGACAAAAGGCAGGTTTGGGGATTTTTTAGGTTTTGGTTAAGGTAAAAAGGTATTCTATCGTGATCATCAGATTTATAATAAACGGAGGCGGCGTCTCCGTTTGACTAATATTTTATCAATATAGACCAAAGAAAATTTCAAGTATCTGGAGAAGGTGCATGCCAGGGGCGTTGTTAGGATCCTGAAACACTGGTCCAGAAATTGGACTATATTTTTGACTTAAAAAATGTTATAGAACATGTTGAACCAGTCCTTGGCATATTGGCTGTTTTTTTTTTGTTTGTTTGTTTGTTTGTTTGTTTGTTTGTTTTTAATGAATGTGAATTAAACGGAAATGTGTAAAAAAAAATTATTGTTAGCAGTTATTTTGTAATATTCTTATAAAAATCCTAAAACAGTTTTTATCATCCTGCCTCACAGAGGTTGTTCTTAAACTCAGAAGCTATTTTCAGTCAATATTGCTTACAGAATCAAAATCTAACCTAATTCTTTCTGGTCTTGGTCAGATTAGATCTGAAAACGTGTGTGTGTGTGTGTGTGTGTGTGTGTATGTATGTATGTGTGTGTATATATATATATACATATATATATATATATATATATATATATAGTGATTAGTGATATAACTGGCCCACTCTTCTTTGCAGAATTGTTAAATGCTGCCACATTGTAAAACTTTACAATATGGGACACCATCAAAGGAAAGTTTCACTTTTTTCCCTAGAAGCCTCTGGGATCATGAAGATGTTTAAAGCAAATGTGAGATGGGTCTTTGTGATGTTTGTGGGCAGCCATGGTTTTTACCTGGGAGCTTCCCCATTTTTTTTTTTTTTTCAAGCCTTTTTTCTTATTTTTAAAACAATAAACACTGACATTAGGCAACTGAGACGTGCAAAGCTTTAGATTTTCTGTTTTTTGTTACCTCCTGGATGAGCTGCCGTTGCACTCATGGAATAGTTTTGGTAGGCTGCTGGGACCAACAACTACGTTCCATGTTTTTTTCCATGAATTGATTGTAAAACTATTGGAGTTCAACATCTCAGCGTTAACCTTGCCCATAGCCCCACTCCTTGGCTCTAAAGGGTGAGTTTGACAGAAAAAATTATTTCTTGGTCACAATACCAGAACAGGAGCCATGAAATAATTAAATACACATTTAATTAACTCCATGCATTTCCATATAAACAATTTAATTAAGTATTTAATAAATTAATTGTTTATTAAATGACTTACTTAAACATTTAATTAAACTTTTCTGTATTTCATGGTACATTTAATTAATGATGTAATGATGTTCTTTAATTTTGTTTAATTAACTTTCCCTTTTGGCCAGCCATATAAAATGGCAGCTCCTGATCTGAAAAAAAGAAAAAAACTGCAGTATCAGCAGTCTGACTTTCCACAAACAAAATATGTTTATCTAATATCTATCAAACCTGTCTCTTTTTTTATTATTATTATTATTGATCTGTGTGATGGCACAAAAGAAGCCTCTCTGTGGTCCATATTGTGTAGACAAAGAGATAAAGTACATTTAATTTCCAGGTAACATCCGAATGAAACATTGAATGCAGAGTCATTATGTGGTATTGTTGCTGATATATACTATCTGTAATTTTAATGACATAACTTACTGGTACAAGTTAATAAGCATCAATGATGATGATACACCTGACCTCATCTCTTCATTTTAGACACAATGGCATCCTCCAGCCCTCTCTCCCAGGCCAACACCACCTTCTCCCTGGCTCTGTTCAGAAAGCTGAGTGAGGACAACAACACTGCAAACATCTTCTTCTCTCCTTTCAGCATCTCTTCAGCTCTGGCTATGGTGATGCTGGGAGCCAGAGGAAACACAGCCACTCAGATATCAGAGGTAATTCTATACACTGAACAAGATACAGCCGAACAGAGAATGTGGAGGGACGTGTATGTAAATTAGTGAAATTTTGTCCACAGTGCTTGAAAACCCAGGATTGTCAGGATGATGTCCACACTCTGTTTGCCAAACTGCTGAGTGAGCTCAACAAGCCAGAAGCTCCGTTTGCTCTCAGTGTTGCCAACAGACTGTATGGAGAGAAGTCCTACAACTTTCTGCAGGTGAGGATGTGTTAGTGGGCATCTTCATGAGCACAATGACTGTAGCTGAGGAAAGTTTTCAGGATGAAGTCATTGATGTGCTGTTTGTGGTTCCAGGAGTTTTTAACCCAAACCAGGACTCACTACAACTCAGAACTGGAGTCTGTGGACTTCAGAACCAGCTGTGAGGAAGCCAGGGTCAAGATCAACAGCTGGGTGGAACAGCAGACACAAGGTAGATCACCCACACTAACATCATCAGTTCATCACATGACTCCACACAACCCACGCAATGATGATGAAGAACTCTAAAGACCATGAGCTCCATCTAGTGGACCAGTGTGTTGTTGTGATGTTAAAAGCTTCAGTCTTTGTGGTGTTGGTTCTGATCCATGTTGTATCTATGTTGTCACCAGGTAAAATCAAGGAGTTGCTGGCTGAGGGCATGGTGGACAGCACGACCAGGATGGTGCTGGTTAATGCTTTATACTTCAAGGGTACCTGGATGAGAACGTTCTCCAGGGAGAAAACATACAAGGCTAAATTTAGACTCAACAAGGTCAGAACATGAACATGAAAACGTTGTGGCTAATGTTGCGAGTTTAAGAAATTGATTTCCAGGATCAAAGTCACGTAGAGAAATTGACTGGTGACTGGAAACACACAATTTTCATCTTGACCTGCCTCACCTGTCAGTTGGAAACTGAAAAAAATCAATCTTCTTCTGATTCATGAACACACCGAAGCCTCACAAGGTCACACTTACCACAACAATCTTCAGTGTGGAAGAGTATTCAAAGTAAGCTATTTTCAGTATTGGTGAGATGTTTAAAAAAGTCAGAGAAAATTCAAAGACATAAGTAGCTATTTAAACGGAGACTCTATGGAGGCATGATGGTGGTTCTTCAGGATGCTACAACAGGTAGACTTTGGCTAGTGTGAGTCATTTAGCCTCTTTTCCGTCTCATACTTTTGAGGTGTTGGATATTTTGTTTCTGACTTTTATGGAACTAACAGGAAAGAACTTGTCTGTCACAGGACCTCAATTCCAAAACTTAGGGATGTTTTGTCAAATTGGTGATGGAGTAAATCGACTCGGAGCCAACTTTAATCCAAGAAGGCTAAACTTTTATTGGAATTTTTTCCAGTACCTATACTGAAACATGAACAGAATCAACTGATTCTTGAGCACATGATTTAGCTCCAGTTTGCATTAAACTGAAAGTTATTTTTATTTTAGTTTCAGAATGAACCTATAATGAATACATTGACAAATAATGTAAGTAGGATGTTTTTAATTTAGAAAATTAAGCACTTTAGAGTAACAAATGGTACCTTTTAACTGAGTCAGTTAAAGAGTAATTAAACCCCAAATCAACTTTTTTTTTTTGCAGATAAACTGTCTAAATTGATTCTTAAGGGTGCTTATCTTTATGTTTCTGTGCAAATGTTGACATTTTCATCACACAGTACAATCGACTGGCCAATAAATCTGCCCCCATTTTTTTCATTTTGGGAGCTCAGCGATTGGCCGATACGTGCATGTGAAACCGATCTTATCCACTGATCTTATCTATCTCTGCAAAGGTCTGAAAATCAGCCATGGTCCCCTTTTGCTCTGCCATGAGAGAGGGCTGATGGACAGACCCGCCCACCAGGTCATGTCTACGCACATGCAGTTAACAATAATCACCCCATTGTTACCAACTTAGCGACTTTGTTGCTACAGTTAGCGACTTTTCAGACAAAAAATTGGCCAAAATTGGAATCAGTAGGTCAGGTTTTTTAAATATCGGCTAGAAAACTGCAATTGGTGCTACCCTAATGTTTATGGCAATATCTCACAAAGTTTTTGTTCCTTAATTTGGATCAAAATAAAATATAATTGAATTCTCATTATTGAGATAATGGGGAACAATTGATATAGAAATAACCCTATCAGTAGGTCAAAACTTGAAAAGTATGAAATTGGTCACAGGTCTCTGATCAGTCCATCTTTAACCAGATTGCACAGTTACCAAGTTATAATAGGTTGTGCTAAAGTCCCTGTTTTAGTTCAGCGGAACCCTGACAATGTAGTCAACTGGAGTTTCAGTCGCTGCATTTTCAAATATTTCCATTACAGTTCCTTTGTTTCTTGTCTGTAGACTGTCACTAAGCCAGTCCAGATGATGTTCCAAAAAACCTTTTTCTTCATTGCCTTCATTTCAGAAGTCAGATGCCAGGTAATCAAGCACAAATTTGGTTAATATATTACTGTAATGATAAGACTTTGAGAGACCTGCTGTGATTCCAGCATTTATAATCACCCTCAGTTTACTGTGAAATCTTTCTTCTGGACAGATCCTGGAGATGCCTTACAAAGGAAACGAGTTGAGCATGCTCATCTTTTTACCTAAAGAAATCAACGACAACACAACAGGACTGGAAAACGTGAGATATAAACATTATTATCATAAATATTATTTTTGTTATTATGAATATAATAACAACAATCTTGTCTTTTGTTAGTTAGAGAAACACCTGACCTATGAGAAATTCATGGAGTGGACCGATCCTGATAACATGAAACCATGTCTGGTTGAGGTGAGGCTGCCTCAATTCAAGCTGGAGGAGAAGTATGAGCTGAACAAAGTCCTGAGCAGTATGGGCGTGGTGGACGCTTTCGATGTGACAAAGAGTGACTTCTTTGGTGAGACATGGGATGGAAGACTGTCAGATGCAGCAAAACCAGAGCATAGCTAAAGCACACCAATGTTTGGTTGAGTATAGCCAAAAAATGTCTATAATCACAAATCTTAGTTTTATTTATCCATTTGGTCTCATGATTTATAATGCTTTGAGAAAATATTTTCACTCTCACAGATCTGTAATGTTACCAAAACCAAAGTGAGAATCGTTTACGACAAATGGAGAAAATATATAAAATATGCTGTCTTAAAGTCATTTATACCTGAACACCCTTCATTGTGACAGAAATAAAACAATCTTCCAAAGAAGAGTGATTCAACACTATACTACCATTTATTGCAATTGCTCAAAGACAGTTGTGTCAAGGTTGGCACCAGTTATTAGGTAAAGGGGACATTTACTTTTTTACATAGGCTGAGTTGTTTTGGATAGCGTTTTTTTTTTTAAAATCATTATTAATCATTATTTAAAACTATTTGTTAAACTTTAAATTGAAACTCAGGATGTTAGGAACTGAGACCAAACAATAACCCAAAGCATTGTTTTGGAAAAATATCTGGAGTTGTGTAGCTGACGACTAACACTATCATATAATCACATGTTATAAGCTGGTCTGGTTATTAGAGGTATTCCTGAGATGCTGCTGCTGCCAGTTCCCTTCATATTGTTTTAAACAGAGCCGGTTGAAATTTTGACATGTAAAATGCAGTACTGGGATCATTTCAAAGTGTCTTTCTGTGTCCTTTGTGGCAGGCATGGCTGGCATCAAGGAGCTCTTTCTGTCCAACGTCTCCCACAAGGCTTTCGTGGAGGTGAACGAGGAGGGAACTGAAGCTGCCGCTGCCACTCAAGTGACTTTCCTTTGTGGGTGTTCGCTCCTTCCTCGAATAAATATCCCAGTTATCTTCACTGCAGATCACCCCTTCCTGTTCTTCATCCGCCATAACTCCACCAAGAGCATTCTCTTTGCTGGACGCTTCTGCTCCCCTTAGGGAGCTCGGTGTTCTTTAGAGCGATGACTCTATCGTCAAAGGTTGCATCAGTTGCAGTTCAATCAGTTTCTTTCATGTTTCATTAGATCAAAATTGATCATCTCTAAAGTAGAAAGCTAACAAGAATGACAGATTACGCAAAATCAATACTGTGATGAACAAACAACATTGTGAAAGTTTTATGCACTATTTTCTACAGTAAGATGACTGAATCAACACAAGCTGCCGGTTAGAAACTTTCAGAACTTTCTGATTCTAACAAAAAGCAGATTTTCTGATAGTTTAAACCAAATGATCACATTACACCAGCCTTTATGTCACTGGATTGACTTCCTGTTTGTCAGAGGATAGAATTTAAACTATTGATGGTCTGTCGAGCTGAAGGGTTCTGGTCAGAGTTGCTGGTCAGATATGAACCATGTAAACCTCTCAGGTCATCAGACACCTCTTCACTCTGTGTTCTCAGCACAAGAAAGAAGGATAGTTTCTGCACTCCTCAGCTCTGATACCAACTGCCTGAAAACCTGTGACGTGCAGACACTGTTGGCTCCTTTTAAATCAGGACTGAAAACATTGTGCAGCTTACCTATAAATGTCCAAGATTACTTCAGCATTTCAATCATCTTTCAGCTTTTTATTTTCTTAAATTTTGTTTGTTTACCTTTACTTTCTTTTGTGTGATGATTTTTATCTTTTTATACTTTTTTATATGATGCTTTGTTTGTATTTTTGATGTATCTGATGATTTGTCACTGTTCCTTTATTCTTCCTTTAAAGCACTTTGAATTATTAATAGTGTTATTATACCATTAACAACACACCCACTACCTGATAGTGATCAAGTGTGTGTGTGGGTGTGGCTCTCCATATTTTGTTAGTATGCTTAGCTGACTTGTTAACGTGGAATCTTTTTACTGTATTGGACTGCTTTTGCTGTGACCATTTGTGGTAATGACAGTTCATGTTTGGTTTGGATTATCAGTTGCTATTTTTGGTGTGTATGTCATAACTTGGTAAATAATCGATTTGATTTGATTGTTTGTATCCTTTGGTTGGTCACTGTTACATTAATGTAAGTGTTCTTGTCTGGGTCAGAAAGCATTTGAACGTGTCAGAACATCAATAACAAATGATCCTGTTTTAGCTGCTCCTAGATGGGATGGGAGCAGCTGGAGGTTGATGCTAGTTTGGTTGGTGCAGGTGCTGTGTTGCTACAGGCAGCTTAACTATGCAGTTGTGGAAAGAGAAACCCTTGCATTTATTTGGGCCGTGCAGCATTTCAGCGTGTATGTAGGCTGTGTTCAAACATTAAAAAAATTGTTTGATTTAAAATGTTTATTTTTTGCTTACTATTTGCAAATATTTCTATCAAATCAAGTCAAACTTTATTGTCATTTGGCTGTACATACAGTAGTGAGGATAAAATAATAAGTTTTATCCAACCAAACAGCTAAAAGGAAAAAATTTACACCTCTAAACCCCCCCACAAAAACATATATATCCCAGAGGCATAAATCCTACAGTTATAAATATAAAGTGGCAATAAAATAATAAATAACTGAAATAACAATAATAATCTTCCTCTCCCTTTTCTCTCCTTTCTTCCTTATAGCCTGACTAACTGCTTCAAGGATAGCATTACATACAGAAAAAAATAAAATCATCAATACCACCAGCTATATCCACTTTTTGCATTGTTTGTCACTAATACTACTAAAGGTTTCACAATCTGCAAAGTTAAAACACCATTTCTTCACCCCAATTATACAATATCTCTTTACATGTAACTATTGCAGTCATTATAGGGTGATGATCACTTGCTATAGTTGTTTTGTTGATTACTTGCCAGGAACAAACCTGCCAGTGAATCCGAAACTAATGTTTGATCAAATGCTGACTCTGCATTATCCCTAAAATGAATTCTAATTCCACTCCCGTCATTCAGGTATACCAAATTTTTAACTTCCATTATTTCTGCAGTTACACCCCCATTTGGATCAATGTGATTACTCCATAATGTGCTATGCCCTTTAAGTCCCCACACGTCCCAAGTTCCTCCATTAAATCTAAAGAAAGTCTTGAAAATTGATTATTTTAAAGCTTCCGTTTATTGTCCAGATTTCATAGCTAATATAGTCTAACACTCTTCCTTTAGCTAAAACTCTAAACTGAATCCCCTGTTTTATAAATGTGAGACACCCTCCTCCAGATCCTCCCTCGATGTCTCTTATTGGGGTCTGCCATAGCAATGCATGGAGGCACCTTTTACTCTCCACCTCGAAACGGCTTTCTCCGTTAATGCGGCCCGAACCGTAGCGTGGACCCCCACAATATATATATCAAAAATTCCGGCTCGTTCTCGAGATGTGTGCTATTACTCAACTTTTCGTTTCGACTTACCATGGCGACGTAATTAGCGAAAAACTACCCCATATACAAAGTCAATAGAGCGAGGTCCTGAAGACATCCTAAAAAACCACTATCTTTGAGGATTTACTGTCATCATGGTTTCGCCTACAAACGCCATTCAACACTGTTTGTAGATACGTCCGTGCTGTGTTCAGAAGTGAAGACGGTATGTTGACACGCACACTTTGACAGGCCTTTTACATTTCTTCAGAAATGTTCTAGTTGTGCTCTCATATCCGTTAATAGCAAAATCAATATCTGGTTTAAGCCAAGTTTCCTGAATGGATGTAATATCTGGATCTTCTTTGAATTGTTTGATAAATCCTTAAAAATCTTGGCCATTTGCAATTGAACTTCCAGCATTCCACTGTAACAAGATGATCAGTTTGTTCTCTCTCCCTTTCCTCCTGTCTTCCCTTCTGCTCTTAGTCTCTTATTTGATCCCAGGACATATTCTTTATGCCAACCCCCCCCCCCCCCAAAAAAAAAAAAAAAAAACACAAACCCCCCCCCCCAAAAAAAAAAAAAAAACCCTCTCTGGCTTTTTCACTATTCTTTTGATTTTTTTTCTGTTTTGTGTTTTACTTGATCTGTACAATTTATTGCATATGCAATAGACAATATAATCTTCTCAACTGTTAATACTATGTCAATTCCAGTTTGCCTTTGTTCCGGTGTTGGAAAAAGCTGAACTTTATGTTCAAATGTTGGCTTCTTCACTCTCCAAGCAGCTTCTGCATAACATTACCAACGACTTTAACTGGCTTGATTTTCACTGCGTTTCTCCTGACCCGCTACCCTCCACAGTTAGAACAACTATCGTTTTCATTTTCATATTCATAACTATGCTGCCGTTGTTCCGCCTACCAACGGGTCCTGTCTCAGAAACAGTTTATTGTTTCTGAGACAGGACAGGACAACTGGCTTCGTTGTCGCTTCGCTCCTAAAACAAGCAAAGCCGAGATCAACGCTATGTACGAAGAAGAAGAAGAAGAAGAAGAAGAAATGTATAACAGTGAAACAGGCAAGTGAACAGAAATGGTTGTTCTTTTTACAGCACTTGTGCTTTTATTTAGTTGTGCATGATGGCTTGTGTGGGGGCGGTATAACTAGATTTATAACAGAACAGACGAAGGACGCAAAACTTCAGCTGGATACAAGAGTGCAGTTTAAGGGATTTTATATATATATATATATAAAATATAAAATATATATATTTATATTAAAATATAATATATAATATAATAATAATAATTTTATATATATATATATATATATATATATATATGGAGAAGAATAGGAAACTGCTGGTAACACTTTCAGGGCAACTGGAGAATTAAACACACACACAAACAAGTTAGTAGCTGCTGAGGATCCAATGACAAGCAGAAAACTCAGAAAATGAGCCCAAAGTCAAGGTCCCAAAAAAATCTTGCGCCGTCTGCCAACACGAGAGCCGTCTATGAAGGTGGCATAGTGCGGGTGTCCTGCACGTGCACTTGATTGCATTGGCGATTGGACGGACCGATAGAGCGATTCAATCAGAAGAGCTCTCTAAACGTAAATCAAATTTTTCAAAGAATCAGTTATACATTTTCAACAATTCAGCCCAGATTTATGAAGTGTTATGAGAAATGTAATGAGTATTATGACTATTGAAAGGAAATAATCAGTTCCTTCCTATCTGTCTTTGGGAAAATTAACTGTGACCTTTCAAAGACCTTTCTGGCTTTCAGACTCTTCAAAGTTGCGGAAAATTATTGTTTCCTGTGTGGTATCGCAAAGAGCCATTGCATCACGTACTTTCAGCAGGTTTGCAGGTTCAGCGCTGCAAAGACACAGCCTATATGATCTATATGATCTATAACAATTTCTGTTGTTGCCAGAGACTTAGGTTTCTTACTGAATTTGTAAACTTATCCCATTCCCTCCTTGATCAAGTACAAATCCTTGAAACGAACTGAGTAGCTGTCTCTGATTTGATTTATATATATATATATATATATATATATATATATATATATATATATATATATATATATATATATGTATATATATGTATATATATATATATATATATATATATATATATATATATGTGTGTGTGTGTGTGTGTGTTTGTGTATATGTATAACACATATGTAGAATTTTACAGTTTTACAGAATGTAATTGTAATAGGTTGTGTAAAGGGAAAATGTAAATATCTTTCTACTTTTGTTTTGTTCAAGGTATAGATTTTTAGCCTTTAATGTAGATATTATTCTGTTGGACCCCAGTAAGAATAACTGTAGTTCTACTGCAGCTAATGGGAATCTTAATGAACAAATAAACAAATTAACTGGTGCAAGTCCAATAATGCTCTGTCTTCCTTTCTTCATATCAGACACAATGGCATCCTCCAGCCCTCTCTCCCAGGCCAACACCACCTTCTCCCTGGCTCTGTTCAGAAAGCTGAGTGAGGACAACAACACTGCAAACATCTTCTTCTCTCCTTTCAGCATCTCTTCAGCTCTGGCTATGGTGATGCTGGGAGCCAGAGGAAACACAGCCACTCAGTTATCAGAGGTAATTCTATACACTGAACAAGACACAGCCGAACAGAGAATGTGGAGGGACGTGTATGTAAATTAGTGAAATTTTGTCCACAGTGCTTGAAAACCCAGGATTGTCAGGATGATGTCCACACTCTGTTTGCCAAACTGCTGAGTGAGCTCAACAAGCCAGAAGCTCCGTTTGCTCTCAGTGTTGCCAACAGACTGTATGGAGAGAAGTCCTACAACTTTCTGCAGGTGAGGATGTGTTAGTGGGCATCTTCATGAGCACAATGACTGTAGCTGAGGAAAGTTTTCAGGATGAAGTCATTGATGTGCTGTTTGTGGTTCCAGGAGTTTTTAACCCAAACCAGGACTCACTACAACTCAGAACTGGAGTCTGTGGACTTCAGAACCAGCTGTGAGGAAGCCAGGGTCAAGATCAACAGCTGGGTGGAACAGCAGACACAAGGTAGATCACCCACACTAACATCATCAGTTCATCACATGACTCCACACAACCCACGCAATGATGATGAAGAACTCTAAAGACCATGAGCTCCATCTAGTGGACCAGTGTGTTGTTGTGATGTTAAAAGCTTCAGTCTTTGTGGTGTTGGTTCTGATCCATGTTGTATCTATGTTGTCACCAGGTAAAATCAAGGAGTTGCTGGCTGAGGGCATGGTGGACAGCACGACCAGGATGGTGCTGGTTAATGCCATCTACTTTAAGGGTACCTGGATGAGAACGTTCTCCAGGGAGAAAACATACAAGGCTACATTTAGACTCAGCAAGGTCAGAACATGAACATGAAAACATGAAGTTAATTGTGGCTCATGTCATTATGAGCTTAAGAAATTGATTTTCAGAATCACTGATGCAAAGAAATTGACTGGTGAAATACACAATTTTCAGTTTGATATGCCAGTTGGAAACTGAACAATTTAATCTTCTTCTGATCCATGAACACACCAACAAGGTCACACTTACCACAACACTCTTCCGTGTGGAAGATAATACTGAAAGGAGAGTTTTCAAAGTTAGTAATTTTCAATATCTGTGAGATGGAAAAAAAATAAACCTCAAAGAAAGTACAGAGGTCCAAGCAACTCTTTAAATGGAGACCATATATTAAGGCATGATGGTGGCTCTCCAGGATTCTACAACAGGTAGACTTTCCTAGTCATTTTGCCATTTTCCTATTTCGTACTTTTGCAGTTTTGGATGATTTTTGTCTCTGACTTTTCTGGAACTAATGTGACATGTCTTTCATAGAATCTCAATTCCAAAAATTAGGGATGTTTTGTTAAATTGGTGATGAAATAAATCTATTCAGAGCCAAGTTTAAGCGAAGAAGACTAAAGGGCCAACATGGTTGGACAATCGTTTTCGCACACACCCTTATAGGAGCAATGTTATGTAAAATTATTTTTGAGCTTTACATCATGTTATGTTATTCCCTCATCAAAAACATATCTGGAGTGTTGCCTTGATTCTTTCATGCATGTTTGAAAAATCCTTTAATCTTCCGTGGCAGCCATTCAGCTATTCAAAACACGTGGGTGAATACAGCTCCACCTATGGGGTGCAGCTCCTCCTCAGAGCTGCAGTTTCTAAGCTTTCAAGTTTCCGCCTCACAGAGCACCCCTCCCCTGCAACTTCCCCACTTAGCTCCTTCAGATTAGATTGCAATTAGATTTCTCATTACAATGCTGTTAAAAAAAAACTTTGTTAAAGGGTTAAACTCGATAAACTGAAATGTTGTCCAACAGTACCATTATCAACAATCCTTCCCTGGATTCTTCTTGATGCCACAGTAGATTCTGTATAGTTGGAAAAGAAAAATGAGGGTAATTTTAATCTTCAAATGATACAAGCATACCTTAACAGTTAGTATGGTTATATACACAGATGCATCTAAAAGTTTAGGTGATAGGATGGGAATTGCTTTTTAATATTTAATATCAAAACAAATAAAAGAATAAATTAAAAATTGTCAGCATACACTGGAGAAATCTTAGCAATACCACTAGCTTTGCAATGGATAGAGGGAGTAAGATGATTAAAAACACTTATATGTTCAGACTCAAGTTCGTCATTACCCAGTATACAAAATATTTTTTTGGGCTAGTAAATTAGACATTAATAGAAACACAACAGTTATGGTACCAAATTCAAATGAGTGTTTCTGTTATGTTTTTATTAGTGCCTGCGCATTTAGGGCTAAAGAAAATGAAATTACAGATAAGGTCGCAAAGGAGGCATCAAAAAATAGATCCATTGATATGATGGTTAACTTAACTTGAAATTTCGAAATTCTAAAAAAAGACTGATGGAAAGGTGGCAAAAGCAATGGGAAGAAGAGAGGAATGGAAGCTCATTATATAGAATTCCATGAAAAGTTGGAGAAATGATGATTGCAGAAAGGAACAGGAAAGAGAAAGTAGTTATATCAAGATTTAGATTTGGACATACTGGATTAAATGAAATACTGTGCATGATAGGAAAACATATTTCAGGTAGATGTAGTTATTGTGGACAAAAAGAATCAGCGGAACATCCTGTGATGTGGTGCCAGCACTATGAGGAAGAAAGTTATTGGCTTATAATGTTAAAAAGATGAAAGTTAAATTCTACTTGGTGGACACTTTACAAAAGAACTCATGGATGGAATGTCATCAGGATTTATTTCAATAACTTTCTTTCTTTCTTTCTTTCCTTCTTTCTTTCTTTCTTTTTCTCTCTCTCTGTGTAGATAGATAGATAGATGTACGGAGTGCAGCGAGTGCATGAGTTTCAGTAGAGGTTGACAATTGGGCTGGTTTTTTTGTAGTTGATCAGTCCATCTTTAGCCAGACTGCACAGTTAACAAGTTATAAGTTGTGTGACAGCCTTTGTTTTAGCACAGGTGAGGGAACCCTACAGTCTGTAGTAGGGTGGAGTCTTGCTCACTGCATTTTCAAATATTTCCATTACAGTTAAGTTTTTTGTCTGTAGACCGTCACTAAGCCAGTCCAGATGATGTTCCAAAATGACTGTTTTCCCCTTGGCTACATTTCAGAAGTCAGATGCCAGGTAATCAAGCACAAATTTGGTTAATATATTACTGTAATGATAAGACTTTGAGAGACCTGCTGTGATTCCAGCATTTACAATCACCCTCAGTTTACTGTGAAATCTTTCTTCTGGACAGATCCTGGAGATGCCTTACAAAGGAAACGAGTTGAGCATGCTCATCTTTTTACCTAAAGAAATCAACGACAACACAACAGGACTGGAAAACGTGAGCTAGAAATACACATTATTATTATTATTATTATTATTATTATTATTATTATTATTATTATTATTATTGTACCTGACACAATGGCTTATTATTATGAGCGTGCTCATCTTTTTACCTAAAGGAATTTGAGACAGTATAACGGGACTAAAAAAAGTGAGATAGATATAAACATTATTATTATTATCATAAATATTAATGTTGTTATTATTAATGTAAATCTTGTATCTTGTCAGTTAGAGAAACACCTGACCTATGAGAAATTCATGGAGTGGACCGATCCTGATAACATGAAAAATGTTGAGGTTAATGTAAGGCTGCCTCGATTCAAGCTGGAGGAGAAGTATGAGCTGAGCAACATCCTGAGAAGGATGGGTGTGGTGGACGCTTTCGATGGGACAAACAGTGACCTCTCTGGTGAGACATGGGACAGAAGACTGTCAGATGCAGCCAAACTAGAACATAGCTAAAGCACATCAATGTTTGGTTGACTATAGACTAAGAAGAGTCTCTTATCACACATCTTACTTTTATTTCTCTGTTTAGTTTCATGATTTACAGCGCTATGAAACAATATTTTCCTCTTTGTCACAGATATTCAAACAAATTTGAATATCAGACAAAGATAACATGAAAAAATACAAAAAACAAGTTTTTAAAGCTTTCAAATGATGATCTCATTTATTAAGGGAAACCGGCTGTCCATAGCAACCTGCTGCTAATTGTTCCACAAATTAAATTGGGAATTATTATCACACTTTTTTTTAGAAAGCTGAGTTGAGTTTCCTGCAATGAACTGGTGATCTGTCCAGGGTGTAACCCACCTGGCCCAATGACCACTAGAGAAAAAAAAAAGCCCACCCTTGAGAGCCTGCAAGGATAATTAGGCATAGACAATGGTTGGATGGATGGAGTTCAGTTTCTTTAGCCTCACGGATTGATGCAAGGCCAGATAAATCATTTAAACAACCTTGCTGACAGTATGAAGTAGACAAAAAGATCTCCTGGATGACTCATCCAGGAGTTCACAAAAGAACCAGGAACATGCAAATGCTAGTTTAACAGCCAAAACCACTACTGATCAAAAATAACACAAAGGCCCATCTCATACACTCCTAATCAAAAATTTAAGACCAGTTGAAAAATGGCAAGAATTGACATTTTACACTGTTGGATCTTAAGAAGGTTCTAAGTAGAGCTTCAAAATACAAAAGAAGAAATGGGAGTGAGACAAAAAAAAAAAAAAAACAACAAAAACTTGAGTTGGCATTGTATTGCAAACAACCATTAAACTGAAATAGGCTGTTCATCAGCTGATCAAAAGTTCAAGATCATATCTCAAAATTTCCCTTGTCATCCATTCCCAAATGTTTTCAGTTTGATTTAGATCAGGGGAACATGCAGAATGGTCCAAAAGAGTGCTGTTATTCTCTGGAAGAAGTCCTTTGTCATGCAGGCATTGTGAACTGCAGCATTGTCCTGTAGAAAAACCCAGTCATTACCACACAGACAATGGCCTTCAGTCATGAGGGATCCCCTCTGCAACATTTCCACATAACCAACTGCCGTTTGATGTCGCTGCACATCCTGAAACTCCATTGTTCCATTTAGGAAAAAGATCATAATGGCGCCCCTTCCATTGTGCCGTGTCGAAAAGATCTCAGGTGGGATCTCCTTATCATGTCGGTAACATTGGAAGCCATCAAGACCATCAAGGTTCAATTTTTTTCTCATCAGAGAATAAAACTTTCTTCCACCTTTCAATGTTTCATGTTTGGTGTGCTTGTGTAAAATCCAGATGGGCAGTTTTGAGTTGTTGAAGGTGACAAGGCCTTTGAAGAAGTTTTTTGTTCTTAAGACCCTTCTCTTGTAGATGCTGTCTGATGGTTATGGGACTGCAGTTGGTACCAGTGACAAGCTTAATTTGGGCCGAGGACCGTCCCATGTCTTGACGGACAGCCAATTAGATCCTCTGGCTCAGGGCCGGTGAAATTTTATGGGGGTCTAGTGCATGACTTTTTTATTCCATTACCCTCAGGATCTTGTAAAAAGTTTGAAATGACCATCTAACTATGTCCAACCTCAGCAGCAGCGGCAGGCTGCAAGAGGCCTTGCTTATGCAGCTCAACAATCCGACCACATTCAAAGAGAGAACACTTATTTGCCTTTGCCATCAGGAGGTCATGACGGTGTGGATACTTGACAGAAAATGACACTGAATCCACATTTTTGCAAAGATTTGGGCTTTAAATGCTGTGGTCTTAAACTTTTGATCAGCTGATGAACAGCTTACTTAAGTTTGATGGTTGTTTGCAATAAAATGCTTACTCAAGATTTTTTTTGGTCTCCCTCTCATTTCTTCTTTTTGCATTTTGAAGCTCTACTTAGAACCTTCTTAAGATCCAACAGTGCAAAATGTGAATTCTTGCCATTTTACAACTGGTCTTAAAATTTTGATCAGGAGTGTATTTGCCAATATACATCTTGATCTCCAAGACTTTTGGAAGAATTTGTGAACTGACAAGACAAAAGTGGAACTTTCCAGGGTGTGTATAAAAGTTTTAAATGATTGTTGATCTCTGTTTGTTCATAAATTTTGTTGTAGGAAGTGATGTAGGCAAGAACTCAGTATGCAAGAGCTCACCATGCCAAACATGGAGTTTGATGGTTTAGGAATGCTTTGCTGCTTCAGGCCCTGGATGACTTGCCATAACTGATGGAACTATGAGTTCTCCTCACTATCAGGAAATCCTAAAGGAGAATGTCTGGCCATCAGTTTGTGTCCTTAAGATCAAGAGCATTGGATTATCCAGCAGACCCAAATCACACCAATAAGTTCACCTCTGAATGGCTGCAAAAAAGCAAACAAACAAAATGAAGGTTTTGGAGAGGCCCAGGCTGATATCTGATTGAGATGTTTTTCTGTCATCTTAAACAAGTCATTTATGCTCGAAACCCCTTCAGCATGACTGAACTAAAACAATTCAGTGGGCTAAAATTCTTATTACCAGGTATTGTAATTGCTTGTAGACAGTTGTTGCTGTCAAGTCGCCACAACCAGTTATTAGGTTAAGAGAACCATTTACATTTTCACTTGGGCCAAGTTAGTTTGGATAGCTATTTTTCAGAACTTTTAATCATAATTGGAAAACTCATAAAAAAATCATAATCATTATAATCATAATTTTGTATTTACTCTGGATATCTTTGTTGGATATTAAGATTTGATTGATCTACTACTGAAAACATAATTTCTTTAGATTTCTGTACTCTGAGGCCCTATCTACACTACTATGAATTAAGCCTTTCTCAAAATGTTTTATTTTAAAAAAGCTTTTCAGTTTGGACATATGAAAGAATATTTTTGGTGTATACATGTAGACCGTATATTGGGAGATTATTGGAAATGATGAAATATAAATATTTTCTCAGCCTATCAGTGGTTATCAGCTGGTCTGGTTAGTAGGAGTATTCCTGAGAAGATGCTGCTGCCAATCCCTTGCATGCAGTTTAAAACAGAGCAGGCTGAAATGTCTCTTCTGGTGAGATCAGCTGTGTTGGATCCTGACCTTTTTATTTTCCATGTTAATCATATAAGGAGGTTGTTGTAATGACTCTTCAAGATCCTACTATTCAGGACATTGAAATGATCCCAGTACTACATTTTACATTTCAAAGTGTCTTTCTGTGTCCTTTGTGGCAGGTATGTCTGGCAACAAGGAGCTCTTTCTGTCCAACGTCTTACACAAGGCTTTCGTGGAGGTGAAAGAGGAGGGAACTGAAGCTGCTGCTGCCACTGCAGTGTTTGTTTGTTATGGCAGTTGCTTACCTCCTATAGTAGCTTCCTTCAATGCAGATCACCCTTTCCTGTTCTTCATCCGCCATAACTCCACCAAGAGCATTCTGTTTGCTGGACGCTTCTGCTCCCCTGAGTGAGCTCGGTGTTCTTTAGAGTGATGACTCCATCATGCCACAGCAGTTGCAGTTCAGTCAATTTCTTTTATGTTTCATTAGATCAGAGTTGATGATCTCTAATTTGGAAAGCTAACAAGAATGGCCGTTTATGCTAAATCAATACTGTGATGATCAAACAGCTTTATACAGTATTTTCTACAGTAAGATGACTGAATCAATACAAGCTGCTAGAGTTAGAAACTATCAGAAGCTTTCTAGTAGTTCAAGCCCCAAAAGATATTAAAGTAGCCAAAATCTACATTTTAGGTCAGGTTAATTGGCATTTTTCTGAAACCAGTGGCTGTTTTCGTTGTTTTAAGACTATAGGTAGCATTTGACTATTTTTATAAAGAAGGCTTTTAGTCCTATAATATTGATGTTTTTTGTTTTGTTTTTTAAGGAAAGATATTTCTTTGACTTCATAAATAAATAGATTAATAATGCTTGGACATTATTATTGTTGTCAGACTGACTCGTCATTTGTTCCTCCTGAACTCTTAACTGGCAAGCCCTGCAATGACTTTACAAATTTGTCCAAATAATGACATTGATAGATGAGGCAAGTAGCAGGTTGTTCCATCACTAGTAAATAGTTTATGTCTCCTGAGCTTCCAGAAGAATTAGTCAAAGTTAGTTTTAATGTCAATTTTCTATATATGCCAGACAAACAGCTGAATTAATATTTTGATCCTCTCAGACCCACGGTGTAACATGCAGCAAAGCATATGAAAGACAGCACCCTTACAACAAACAAAAATTAAATAAGCAACAAAATAACATAAAAATAGGCAGAGGAACACAATGCAATGAGGTAGATTAATAAAGTGGCTGTTGCAGTCCCTTACTTGTTTTTATTTTTAAGTCCAAGTGTCCATGAAGGCGGGTCCCCCCAAACCAAAAAGCTTGAAATGTGCACTTATTCCATAAACAGAACACTGGAAACCCCTGAAGATGATGGGATATTATGAGAGGGAGGCAGGTGGGGGAAGGTCCAGAGTTTGTTTCTGCAAGGGTCAGAAAGTGGAGGTTATCTAGATTGTTTTATTTTACTGAATTATATGACCGATAGAAATTGTTAATTCTATGTCTTGCTCTTTTGATGTGGTTCCCACAAGTTTTTTTTTTCCCACAAAAAAAAAAAGCTTAGCCTGAAATGTTATGTAAAGGCTATTATTAGTAAATGCTTCTCTTTATTCAAATCAAAACCAAGATCTGCATGCCTTAATAACAAAATAAAACAATAATAATTTTGTGCCGAGATGTAACCTCACATTTTTGGCAAAGACGGAAATGCGAATTTCCTTTATTGTCCCTCGGTAGGGAAATTCAGGTGTACCAGCAGCAAAGTGACAGGCAAGTGGAAGCATGCAGATTCATGCAAGGTAAAAAGTATAAAAACAAAAATTAAGAAATAAGGGACTACATAGTAAGGGCAAATTTACAATAAAACATTTTTGCAAAGGTATTAAAAATGGATGGTATACTCAGATTAAAATAAATGTGCAACTGAGTAGAGGAGGATAATTTAAAAATGTACAAAATGTGCATGTATATATTTGTGAATTAAAGAAGTAACAACAAAGTTTTACAAGAATTGAAAAAGCTATGCAAATTACAGCAGGGATGTAAACAGCCAGTTTATCCGAATTATCCATGCGTAGATGGGTAAGAAGTTCTTTCAACTCAATGCAAAAAAGACAGAAGTTATTTTTTTTGGTCCCAAAAAGGCATTACAATAATAAAGAGTTCATTAATTATAATTATAGTTGTTAATTATTAATTATAGTTGTCCCTGTAAACACATCAATCAGGCAGCAGCAAAACGTTCCTGCCACAGTCTTGACCAATGTCAGGAAAATTGATCATGTTACACCAGACTTTATGTCACTGGATTGACTTCCTGTTTGTCAGAGGATAGAATTTAAACTATTGATGGTCTGTCGAGGTGAAGGGTTCTGGTCAGAGTTGCTGGTCAGATATGAACCATGTAAACCTCTCAGGTCATCAGACACCTCTTCACTCTGTTTTCTCAGCACAAGAAATAAGGATAGTTTCTGCACTCCTCAGCTCTGATACCAACTGCCTGAAAACCTGTGACGTGCAGACACTGTTGGCTCCTTTAAATCAGGACTGAAAACGTTAAAGCTTTTTGCAGCTTACCTATAAAGGCCCAAGATTCTCATCATTTCAATAATGTCTCAGCTTTTTACAATTTGTAAGCTCATGTGAGGATGTTTCATGTTTGTAGGATGCTGTTTATCTTTTTGCTGTATCCTATGTTTTATCTATATGTTTTTATGATTGATTCTTTTGTTCATCCTGTAAACCATTTTATGTCTGTGTATTAATGGTGCTTCACAAATAAACTTGCCTTGAATTTCCTTTAAGTATCAAGCCCATTAAAAATGAATCTTTGCTAATAGCAAAGTTATAATGTTAGTGTTGATCATTTTGATATGCAAGACTTTTTTACAGTGGGCTTTGTCTACATATGTTATCCCTTAAGCAAACACATTGGCAGTAAGATGTCTATTAAAAAATATATGGAAAAGACTAGAGAAGTTTTAAAATCAGCTCTGCACCACCACTGGCTGGCCCATCTGCTAATCAAACTAAGAGCAGTCAATGGAAAGCTCAGAAATATGGGACTTTCCAGAGTAACAGCACAGGACATAATTTGAGGGCAGGAGGACTGTGAAAGAGCAGTACTGACTTTTTAGTTTTAAGTTGTTACTCGAGAAATATTTGTGAGTGCAGCTAACTAACCATACACAAAGGAAATGTGATGTGGAATAAACTGAGCAGAACTTAATAAAAGTACAGAAGGCAGGTAAAACCTTATCTTTAACTGGATGCATGCAGCTTTTCACCAAGAATAACCAGCCTTTAGTTCAAAATATAAATCTACATTTTTGATGGGAATTAAACATGTGGAGTGAGGTAAGGCTTGACTTTTGGCTTCCAGACTTTTCAGAATACCAGAAACAACTGTGTCAGGATGGTTTCAGATTTAATTGTACACCTATAACCACAGGTTTATGATTCAAACTGCAGATAATCATTCTGACAAATGATGTATATACAGTTAGAAGCTTTAAACACTTTCATTTTCACAATCTCTAATAATATGATCATCATTAAAAATTAAACGTAGAAAACCGTGGTTTACAGCAGGGTTCATAGTTGAAATAGTTCAGTTGATTGGTGGTTCAATCTCTGCTACTTCCAGTGTTTTTATTTATACTTGTCAATCGCACCTTTAACATTTATATGTATACATGCCTGGAACATGGGGAAAAAACATGCCCTTCATACCAAATGTCTACCAGTTTTACACAACAAAATGCTCATTTGGCAGTTGTCATGGAAATCCCTTTTTATGGACAGCCACTTCATTGTGCTCTGCAAACAGGGAAGTCAGGGTAGCTAACATTGCACACAGACGCATGAAGGCCTTTTAAATGTTCTCCCCTTCCTCACTTTATTGAATTATAAGGATGACTAATAACATTTTACCAATATTGTGTATTCTTTTCATTTACATATGTGGCAGGTATATGTCACTCCATAGTACTTACATGTGAGTTTAAGACACTGATGCTTTGATGAGCGTGGTGCCTGGTGCGTTTTTACTTCCACCCCATGACTGTCTGTAATTTTTGTGATCACACTCCAACACAAAGTTGGAGTCTAAACTTTCCAATCATAAGGAAAATTACTTTCTCGCTAAGAACCAGTTTCCTGTACCCACCTCACTCAAAATGATCAATCACAACAGAGCTTTGACAAAGAAATGAAAACACATTCCCTTCAAGGCAGGGTGTCCAAAATCAGTCCTCAAGGGCCCATAACCTGCATGTTTTAGGTATCTCCCTGGTTCAACACCCTGGTAGTAACTACCTCCTCAGCATCAATGTGAAACACTCTGGAAACTCATAACCCCTGTGATTAAAAATCAATTCTGTCTTGTCTCACAACACAAACTCTTTGCATGCTCTGAGTATACATTGTCCCTTTTAAATCACAATTCACTTAAAGTTTTCTACCACATGTTTAAAGGTAAAGATGTCGTACTATTGACTGTGGCAAGTTATTTTGCACAGAGAAACATACAAAATTTCCACCACACCTCACCTGAATATAACTGCAAAGATTAATCTCTTTGCCACAGAAACAGTCCTGATCACCTGAAGACAACAAGTATCTTTCAGTAAGTAAGGATTGTCCATAATTCTCTAAGGAAAATTAAAATTATGCTGTTTAAGAACTAAACAGATTTTATTACATGGATGTGATCTAATCACACAAAGATGTAGAAAAAATGTCTTTGTTTCTTATTACACTGACTGTGTTAGGACCTGATAATGACTGGTACATCATTAAAAACTGACCATTGAGTCTATATGAACATGACATTCAGTCTGAATCAAGCAATAAAAACTGTGTGTTGTGATTTCTAGGTGTTTGGACTTTAAGTTTCAACTATGTTAATGTTTTGATCATTTCCTTATTGTTTCATTCCTTATTTCTTGCCATATTAGTTCATCCCTTGAACCAGTTCAGCTAGTCTCATCGTTTGTGATTTGGATTTGTTTCTTTGAATTACTGGTTTTTTCTGTTAACTGATTTATTAGGTTCACATATCTGTCCCCTTTTCATTCTCCTTGCTTTGCTTTATTTTTCACCGCCCTTCCACTTGCTCCCCTTCTGAGCCATTAATGATTTTCTCATTTGCCCTTACCTGCTCCTTTCACCTCTTGCATCCACTCACCTTTCTGGATCCTTTGTCATTTCCACTCCCTGTTACACATTTCCTCTCCCTGTTCCTGTTACATTGTTCTCCACTGGCTCCTTCCTTTGCATTTTGTTATTCTCTGTGAGAGCTCTTGCTTCATTCCACGTTGGTTTATATCTCCGTTGCTCTGTTATTTTTATAGTTCCTTGTGTTTTCCCTCTGTGTCTGCCAGCATTACTTTCTGTGAGTTTCCTTAGTTTATTTCTATTAGTCATTTTTTTCATTCACAACTTTTCTGCACTTGGGTTGCCCTTACCACTTATTTTGACACTGTGTGGCTGGTATGAAGAAAATCTGTGGACTTCAGAACCAGCTGTGAAGAAGCCAGGCTCAAGATCAACAGCTGGGTGGAGGAGCAGCAGACCTAGAAATCACAACACACAGGTGGATCACACACACTATCAGTCATCACATGACCACACCTATCCCACACAATGATAATGAAGAACTCTAAAGATCATGAGCTCCATCTAGTGGAACAATGTGTTATTGTGATGTTAAAAGCTTCAGTCTCTGTGCTGTTGGTTCTGTTCCATTTTGTCTCCATGTTGTCACCAGGTAAAATCAAGAATATGGTGGCTGAGGGCACGGTGGACAACATGACCAGGATGGTGCTGGTTAATGCTTTATACTTCAGAGGTACCTGGGATTTGGGACCAATGAGGCTCAGTTTAGACTGAACTCGGTAACATAGATCATCATCAAAATTTAAATCAGTCAGAAGTGCAAGGGACATCAAGGTGGAAGAATATCAATAATTTAATTATTTGAAATCATTTCTGCCATTTTTATCCCTGCTACTTATTCAAATAACATAAAAAGCTTTCTTTCATTTCTTGTCATTGTTTTTTGCAGCCACTCAAGATGGTTACCTATCTCTTTAGAATGAAACAAAACCAGTTCAGATGATGAAACAGAATTTATAATATTATCAGAGCCTTTCTCACCAGCTCTGCTGTCTTTAGGAAGGAATTTCTCTGCTGCTTTTTTGCAGGTTATGGGACCTGATGTCATGAAATGAATCTTCCAGCAGGTATTTCAGCATTTTCCAGCTGTCTGAACAAGCAAGAGGAGTTACCTCTTCGCCCCAGGACAGATAAGAATGAGAAACATCTCCTTTTCATTGGAAGTTCTGCCTATAACTAGGTAACAAGATCTGGATAATCTCTCTGAAGTATTTATTTCGTTTTTTCTTTACATTAAACTATAGTTGAAAACTTAAACTATAAACTTGAATCAATTATTCACTTGATAGTCTTAGCAAAACTGTTTTAAATAATAAACTCATAAGCAGGTTATACTTCAATATAAATATTACCTAATAATAAAAGTCAAGGGTCCCAGTTACTCATCTGGTTACCTGGACACACCTTAAAATCCTTGTTGCAGCAAGTTAGAGTTATGCATATACCTCTCTGCTTTTAAATAAGACTGTCCCAAAATATTTGAAAAAATGAAATATGAGCTGCTAAAAAAAACCCCACAAAGCTGAAGGAGTTTAAATATGCCAGTTCCAAGGAAAATGACATTCTCGCTAAGAACATGTTTCCTGTACCTACTGCACTCAAAAGGACCAATCACAAGACAGCTTTCATACAGAAATTAAAACACCTTTCCTTTAAGGGCACGTGTTGACTTGAGCGTGCTCACCTGACTTTAACTGTAAATAGTAATCGTTCTGAAACAGAAACAGTCCTGCTCACCTGAAGGCAACAAGTATCTTTCGGTAAGTAAAATTTGTCCATAATTCTCTAAGGAAAATAAAAATTATTGTCTTTAATAGCTAAACAGCTTTTTATTACTTGAATGGATTCTACAAAAATAGTTTCTTTATACACTGACTGTGTTAGGAACTGATGATGACTGGTATGTCAAATGACTCACCATAGAGTCTGTATGAACATGACGTTCAATCTGAATCAAGCCAGAAAGTCATGCATCTGCACAATAACAGTTTTGTCCTTGGTTTATTTCAGACACAATGGCATCTTCCAGCCCTCTCTCCCAGGCCAACACCACCTTCTCCCTGGCTCTGTTCAGAAAGCTGAGTGAGGACAACAACACTGCAAACATCTTCTTCTCTCCTTTCAGCATCTCTTCAGCTCTGGCTATGGTGATGCTGGGGAGCCAGAGGGAAACACAGCCACTCAGTTATCAGAGGTAATTCTATACACTGAACAAGACACAGCCGAACAGAGAATGTGGAGGGACGTGTATGTAAATTAGTGAAATTTTGTCCACAGTGCTTGAAAACCCAGGATTGTCAGGATGATGTCCACACTCTGTTTGCCAAACTGCTGAGTGAGCTCAACAAGCCAGAAGCTCCGTTTGCTCTCAGTGTTGCCAACAGACTGTATGGAGAGAAGTCCTACAACTTTCTGCAGGTGAGGATGTGTTAGTGGGCATCTTCATGAGCACAATGACTGTAGCTGAGGAAAGTTTTCAGGATGAAGTCATTGATGTGCTGTTTGTGGTTCCAGGAGTTTTTAACCCAAACCAGGACTGTAGGGTATTAGTTAAATTGTACTACCTGTGAAATCAATTCACCATCCAAGAAAATCAATTAATAGAGCAGTGATTGTAAGCAAATTATTTCAGTATGAAGTTATGAAATTGTCATTTGTGCTCCAAGGAGTTTTTAACCCAATCCAGGACTCACTACAACTCAGAAATGGAGTCTGTGGACTTCAGAACCAGCTGTGAGGAAGTCAGGGTCAAGATCAACAGCTGGGTGGAGGAGCAGACACAAGGTGGATCACACACACTATCAGTTCATCACAAGACCCCAATAATCCCACACAATGATTATTAAGAGCTCTAAAGATCATGAGCTCCATCTTGTGGAACAGTGTGTTCTTGCGATGTTAAAAGCTGCAGTCTCTGTGCTGATGATTCTGATCCATGTTGTGTCTGTGTTGTCCCCAGGTAAAATCAAGGATATGGTGGCTGAGGGCACGGTTAACGACACGACCAGGATAGTGCTGGTTAATGCCATCTACTTTAAAGGCACCTGGAATAAAGCTTTCCCAAGATCAAAGACCTATGAGGCTCAGTTTAGACTCAACAAGGTAACAATGATCAACAATACAGAATATCTTCTCAGTCAGCAGGTCTTTTATCATTACTGTTCTAAATAAATATCTTACTTTTAAAGTAATTATGGAGTGAAACAACTGTATTATTGTGGAGGCATTACTTATGTTCCCAGGCTAGAAAGGATTTATGTACAGTTCTTCCAGGGGGTTCTAGGTGTGCCCTGAGGTCTTCACCCAGTGGAATGTGCCAAGTTGAGGCGATGAGAAGGAATTTTGAACAGGTGCCTAAACATCCATTTGACTCCTTTGAGTGATGAAGACCAGGCTTCAGTTTTAGAGCTTCTGTCCATCAACCTCAGTTGCCGATAAGATGTAACTACAAGGTTGTGATCAGTTGACAGCTCCACCCCATTCTTTACCAAGTGCTCAAGACAGAACTCCAAAGGTCTGATATGATTAAAACAACTGGTAAAAGACCATCAGCTGGCCTTGTGCCAAGAATACTTATGAACCACCTTGAGCTCTTTCATGGAGAGGGTTATGGAGATCCAATAGATCTCTCTCAGATAACCCTAACCCTGGCACCCCTTCCACCAAAGTGCTCGGCTGGAGACTAGTAAGTATCCCCTTACCCTCTCAATGCCTGTCTTCCTGGGAGAAAAGTCCAGCCCCTCTCCAGGAGTAGGGTTTCAGAGCTCAAGCTCTGAGTTGAAGTGATTCCAACCATATCAAGCAGGAATAGCACAACCTCTCACTTCAAGGCAAAAGTCTTTCCTGCTATTACAGTGATGTTCCATGTCCCAAAAGTCAGATATAAAACGAGAGTTTCCATGTCAAGGTGCTCACCTTCATCTACTACATGCATGGCCCCTGAAGCTAGTTTTGCATCATAGACCAGTACAAGGCTTGACTATTAGATATTCATCAGGAAGCTCACCTTCAAGACCTGGTTTCAGGGAAGTGCCCTGGTCTCTATAGTCCTGTAGTTGTGGTCCTCGTACTATTGACCCCAGCCAAAAACAAATGAGCTATCAGAATTAGTGCTCAAAGTTCTCCACCACATTAAAGAAACACTTTGTTTTGTTTTTACCCATTTATTGGGCAAACTTAAATCATCCTGAAAGGTATTGTTCTTTTTTAGATTAATTAGTCATTCTTCTGCTTGTCCACAGAAAGACACAAAACCTGTTCAGATGATGGAACAGAAAACCAACTTCAACCATGCCCCTATTCCTGAAGTCAACTGTGAGGTATTCAAGCACAAAATTATGTCATTCCAATTTGATAATTGGCTCACTTAAAAATGTTTATCTTTAAACATCTCTTTATTAAAGGGGTGGTATGTGTTTTCCAGCCACATTTTGCCATTTTATAATACAACCAAGAGTCTATGTTAGTTCCAGTTGTTATAAAACAAGCTGTATATATCAAACATAACTTAAAAGAAATTCAACTTCACAATTTAATGCCTTTTGTGCTCTGTCTCTTTAAGAAGCCCCTGCTTCCTACTCTCTGCCTTTGGCACTTCATCACAACAACATTCCTATATTATCCCTTTTACAACTGTTCTTAGGAGCATTAAACTGAGAAGTAGTTTGTATCATCAGCTCAGCAGATACGCTGTTCCACCATGTGCTAATTGCTGCTGCCGCAAGTCTGGTGGAGCTGAGTGGGGAAGGCACGGGGGAGGGGTTCTCTGTAAGGCGGAAGCTCAGCTGGGGATTTCAGCTCCAAGGAAGGGCTTTGGGAAAATAGGCGCCGTTTTGTATGAGCAAGCTTTTAGGCACCCCTGAACAGTTGTCAAGGCACATTCAAGGATTCCTCAAACATACATGAAAGAATCAAAGCTACACTCCAGGTGTGTTTGTGATGATGGAATAATATTACAACATGCTATAAAGCTCAGAAAGTCAATTTTACGTAATGAGTTTAAAGCACAGGATCTGATTCCATCACTCCATGAACATGTTTTGCAATGCACTATGGAGTGCTCAGAGCATCTTTGACCTTGGAGCTCACAGGTGGAGGCTAAACATATGTAAGCAAAAACATGTGAAGCGAGGCAGAGAATTTAGCATCTTTAATCACCTGCCCCAGTTGGGAAGTGGGTTTTGAGGCGGGTCACATGTAAAGCAGCAGTACAACTCAAATTGCCTTCAAGAACTTGCACATTAGGAAAATAACCAAATTTTATGAGGTGACTAACTACAAATCAAGCATAATTGAGAGCCTGTACGTCTTTGTAATGCCGTAAACCTTTTATTGGACAGATCCTGGAGATGCCTTACAAAGGAATGAAGCTGAGCATGCTCATCTTTTTACCAAAAGCGATAGAAGATGACACAACAGGTCTGGAAAAGGTAGGACTTTCTCGGTCTAACAGACTGATAAAACTTCACCTGGGCACTGACACATCTAATGACTAATTTATTACCTGACCAGCTGGAGAACCTTATGACCTATAAAAAATTCATGGAGTGGACTCATCCAAATGAGATGGAAAGCAGTGAGCTTATTGTAAGGCTGCCTCGATTCAAGATGGAAGAGAAGTACGACCTGAACAAAGTCCTCAGCAGCATGGGCATGGTCAATGCTTTTAATGAGTCAAAGTGTGACTTCTCTGGTGAGTCATGTTGAAGGAGACCGACAGATGTTTCAAATGTGGTTGCTTGGACTATGAATTAAAATGCTAATGACCAGCTGTGTCTAGGTGTTGAGGTCATTAAGCCATTCTATTAGAGTTTAAAATGCTACAGAAAGAGAGAGAAAATATAGGTAATGGTTGGAGGCTGATACATGTTAGTACATATTGCACTGTTTTTGTAACGTGCTTTAGCTCGACGTTCCTGTCATCAGTGTCCTCATCAGTTGTAATTGGGCTAAACGGCAGAGGCGAGCAGCCGTAAATAATATGAAGATATTCCTGTAGAACCTCAGATGGAAAAGGAAGGTAGGGCCCATGGTATTTGGAGCTCAAATCTGAACATGTCACACAAGCAGAAGCCTAAAAAAAAGAACAATTTGGACCGTAGCATGTATGGAATGCCATAAGTGTGACAATTCAATCTTTTAAAAAGTCCCAAAATTGATATTTATGCATGTGAATTGTTAAATAAAACTAGAGATGCATGCATCAAATTTATTAATCTGTCTTTATATTAAATAAATAAATGTATTATTTAAATCTTTAGTAATTGTATCATATATTTAATTGTGTTATATTTTGCCTCATGGTCATGTGATGCAGAACAGCTCAAATTCATTTTATTTTTCCACATGGAGACTGGGTTACTCAGTAGAGGCTAAAAATACTATAGAAAAGGTGATTCATCTGCAGCTGAAGTTCTGTGCAAGTTAACCAATCAGATGTTTGGGTTTTTCTTTAGTGAAACAAAGCAACAGTTTAAGTTCTTTCTTTATATACTTTAGTACAGAAGGCAAAAAATAATTTAAAAAATGACATTTCTGTGTATGACTTGAACTTTAATTAGGTTTACCAATTTAATTAATAGATTGAATGATAAATTAACTTTAATTTAAATATATTAAAATGAATATTTCTTTATATTCCAATTTTATTCAAATGACCACTTATAACACTGTTAGTTACCAATGACAGGGAGGTCATTTATAACCAGTCCAAAGGAGAAAAAATTAAAAACCAAAGTAGGGACAGATAGGAGAGGAAAGAATGGAGGCGAAGAGTAAGGGAGAAGAATAATCATGTCTTTATATGGTAATTATTGTCACCATTTCTGTGATATTTTTTCACAAAAGCACATTCTATGTGATAAAACCAGATCTTTTGTTTTGAATACTGCTACATATTTTGGTTAGATATGTGTTCCTACAGCTATGGTCTATAATCCTGGAATGTCTCTTTTCTTATCTGTGACAGGAATGTCAAGTAACAAAGGGCTCTTTTTGTCAAAAGTCTCCCACAAGGCTTTTGCAGAAGTGAACGAGGAGGGAACTGAAGCTGCTGCTGCTACAGCTGGTTTGGTGGCAGATAGTGTTTCCTTCTTCACTGCAGACCACCCCTTCCTCTTCTTCATTCGTCATAACCCCACCATGAGCATTCTCTTTGCTGGACGCTTCTGCTCCCCTGAGTGAGCTTTGTGTCCTTTTGAGCAGGGATACTGAACTCCAGTCATCGAGGGCTAATGTAATGTCCTGCCACTTTTAGATATGCTCCTGGTCAAACACACCTGTCAGACTGGCCCAGGGCAGCTGTGGCTACTATTCAGTAGCTTGCCATCATCAGTGTGTAAATGTGTGCGTGAATGGGAATGAGTGATTTCATTGTAAAACGTTTTTGAGGGTTCTGAAAAGCGCTATATAAGTCTGAAGTCATTAAATGCAATGGGTGAATTGTCTTCTCAGCATGCATTCAAGTTCTTCAGAGTTAAACTAATAACCTTATTATTTGATTTGGGTGTGTTTAAGCAAAGAAGTATCAAAATGTTGGAGGACACTGGCCCTCAAGGACTGGAGTTTAACGCCTGCACTTTAGAGTAATAACTCAAAGACAATAATAACTCTGCAGGCAGGCAGGCAGGCAGAAAAGAAGGCAGGCAGGCGACATGCACAAGTGAGTGAGTTTAGTGTGGAAAAACTTGGCTGCCCTCCACAAACCCCTGAGATCAACCTGAGAAAACACATTTGGGATGAATTAGAGCAGAAACTGTTAGCCAGGCCCTCCCATCCAACATCAGTGTCTGACCTTACAAATGCTTCTCTGGAAGAATGGTCAAAAATTCTCATCAGCACACTCTATACCCCATAAAAAGCCACCAGCTGAAGCTGTGCACTAAAACAGCAGAACACTAGATTGGTGTTGTTCACAAGGTGGCAGTGTTAAATAGGTCAGTGAGTGCTTTTCCAAAGGTTTTGCCTAAATTCATCAAAGCAGTTTATGTTTGCACTGGAGTGGAGATTTTATGATAACCATAAGGTGGAGATGGTTTTCTTCATCAACTAGAAAATGCACACAACATGCATCTGTATAATTGTGTGTGTTAAGCTGTCAAAATGGTACATCTCTAAAATGGACTGTACATAAGACTGACATGGTCATTCCCTGGATGTACTGACATAAACTGTGAAATCATCTGTATTCTCCAAGGTACAAAGTGGTGTAATGTTAGTTAATTTAGTTTTTTTATGATTTCCTTTGCAATGTGAGAGCTTATTGCCTAATTTTTTTGAACGTCATTTCATGCAGCACTTTCTCGCTCTTAAAATGATTGCCAAAGTTTTTGTAGGAGTCAAACTTCCTGTTTGGACAAAAGTGTAGAAAAAAGAACTTTCTTTTTCTTCATATTTTTTTCCTTGGACAATAAGTGGCTGCTAGAACCACAGAAATTTTGTTGTGTGAGGCAGACAATATAAAGTGGGGAAAATTAGTGTCTGATCAGTCTCTTAAAAACTGGTCTGCATGTCACTGAGTGAACTGTATTTGAACCCCCATCAAAGCATAACTTTTGCTTATTGACATGCAAACTACTTTGGAAAATAAAAAAAATTGATACATTTCTTGATATTCTGTTTCTTTGTATTAAAATGAATTTCCCATCAAATTTAGAGATACCTTTTTGCATGTCCAAACTTAGAAGTGCAGATGAAGATCAAATAAGTATTTCTCCTGCAGTAAGTCTCACAGTGGTATCTAGAGCATGACAGACACCCAGGCCTTCCAGAGGACAGTGAGGGGAAGTGAGAAGGCCATATAAGTGTCCACGTACCCTCTGTCCAGGATCTGTTTCAGAGCTGCTCCAGGAACAGGTCTCTGAACATTGTCAGACTACTCACACTGTTGTCATCTGGGAATATACGACTACAGTATCCAGAGCAGGAACAGAGTGCTACATCACTTTCTGGCTAACTGATTTCAGGGTTCCAATACACTCAAACCATTTACAATTTACCACCTCAGTCATTGATCTTTTTCATGCCCCAGCTCTGAGTAAGAAACAAACTCCAGGAAAAAGAAAATAGATTTTTTTTGTATCTCTTAAAACCTCTCACACCTGCACCTGTGTGGGGCATCAGTCACTCAATCCTTGATTTTAACAGTAAACAGGACTTTAAAACAGAATGATATTTTACTTTGCTTTATGAAGACAAAAAATTGTCTTTCAAATGCTTTCTTATTCAATGCTGTTTCATCTATTTTTAATTGGAAATGTACATAATCTGTTCTTGGGTATTACATTATATTGCTTTAAAAAAAATTTGAAATAAACAGCATCAAAATCCATGATGAATAGTCTTATGTTTTCATTTTTTTCATCCTAATGAATAAATTTAAAATATATATGTGGTTTACATGTAGGTTAGAGTTTACCTATATCATAATGAGAACTATTTGAGCATAACTGAGTGTTGATTGTTTAATTATCAGGCTTTTAAGTCACTGTGAATAAGAAATGCTGTTACAAAGACATTGAAAATATACATTTTAGAAACAGTGCTAAATTGTAAGCCTAAAACAACCTTTGACTAATTTTCGTCTTCAATGTAGTTTATTTCTTTAGAGCCAAATCAATAGATGTCATTTTAAGGCACTCTATAATTAGGTCGGGCCTTCTAAGTGGCTCGGCTGTCACGCTAACCAGTGTAGCAAATAACTTCAATCAAGAACCATGGAACTGGGGGTGCTGGGAGGGCCTAGGCCCGGACTGACGAATCGGGAGGTTCTGGACAAATCCTGGTGGGCTAGGCCACAAGGCCTTCTTTTTAAAAATTTTTTTAATAGGGTTGCTGTACAGTCACAGCGCTGGATTGATCATGTATGCTGCTACTGCTGTCCCTTGGGCCACGTCAGCTTTGTGGTGTATTGCATTAAAAAGCAGTACATGTTGTAATGACTGTAACCTCTCAGTGGCACGGTTGTTGCTTGAACACTGTTATTGTGCTGTGAGTTAGAAACTAAATGCTGCTGGACCCAAACTGCATCGTCTCAGTTTCTTGTTATAGGCTACATAAACATAAATGTCACCTGTGGTTATACTAGAGCAGCATAGAGTATAAAGTCACAACATGCCCCAGTGGGCAGCTTTCCTTTTTTATTTCCCCAGAGACGCAGCCTGACATAACAATACTCTCAGTCAGTGGTGTTTAAAACACGGAAAGTAGAAAGAGCAAGAGTAGTGCATAGAAGGAAAAGAGGAAACATCTGGAAAAAGATAAGGCTAACTGTGCAAAAATTGGCAACTTTTTCGCAAATATGAGTTTGTGGTCAGTAATGTCAAATAAGGACAATGAAATAGGCAAGGCAAACCACTTTTCAATCAAGTCAGTGAATTGTGTGGTGTTGTAACACATATAACATAATGAGGCATGTTTTAAATATTTTTATGATGTGATACCCCATAACTGTCATATAGTTAGAAAAGAGATCCAGCACCAAGCAGTAGCCATGAGCCCATATGTCCAAAGTGGAGGTAGGATTACTTTGTTGAGTGAATATTGTAAGAATTAATTTAATGAGTATGGTGTAGAACTGCTTTTTGTGAAAAATGGCCTGAGATGCAAGTTGATTCAGCTCAGTACAACTGAACTGAATTGATCAGAGGACTTTGTAGAGACAGGGGATTTCTGATGAGAATTTTGACCATTTTTAAAATTTGTGATTTAGACACAGGTGTTTAGATTCAGGTGTTTGTCAGATACACTCTCCTTTGGACTTCGGTTGCCACTAAATACCTTCAGCCTCAAAAAAATCCCCACACTCGAGACAGGTTCTTTTCCTTACAAATTGTTGTATTTCCTCTCTGGTTAAACTGAGATAATAAGACATCTTTTAAAAATAAAAACAGTACACTTATGTTCTATACTTATGTTTATGGTTTTTCATTATAATAATGAATTATAAACAGTTCTTTTCATAACTACAGTTGGTGTTCTTGAGGTAAATGCATGGTTTCAAGGAGCTACCACTAAATGGCGGGCAACTTCTGTGTTTTAACCTGCTTTGGATTTTATTTTATTTTTTTTCTTTTTCAATAAGATTTAGAGATGCTTCATAAATAACTTTGTTTTTTCTTTGTTGATCGAGGTTTAAGCCTTATTTTCTTGTTTAATAATATCTTCATCTGTTCAGCTGGAATTGGCTTTACTTCTGTTTTTTTCTTTTGGATCTGTTCATTTAAATAAGCTTTTCTTTCATGTGTTTTTACAGTTATGATATATTCTTTATTTATACTTTTTTTTGAGAAGGGGGCGTCTGGTAGTTAAAAATGTTTTAAAATAAGTGGTTTTAAAAAGCTCCAATTTGCAATGAGGGAAAATGTGTTGTTGAAGTGCTATACTGAAGCAATGTTTGACCTGTATACATGGCTTTAGAGCAGCATAAAAATAAGATTTTAGTGAATATAATATTTGCCAAAACAAAGTTGTGATTTTTACTCATAATGCCTTTGCAAGTTACTGTATTTGGGCTTGTTTGAGCAGTTCATTGCATCATGGAGTGAAATGATGAAAGTCACTTTCCGTAATTCACACCCAACATTCACAGCCAAATAACCTCAGTCACCCTAAAGTAACTGACTTTTCTCAGTTGTAATTTACTGTTGAATTTGTGTTTTCTCAACCAGTTTGACTTTTTTAGCTCAAAACAGCGCATTACAAGTGTGAGACTGTTCCTCCTAAATGACTTTGAAGTACTTTATCTTTATGTTCATTGTGCATGATGGACATGGTTGTGTGATGAACTGAAGGTGCACTGAATTTTAATTTGGTGCATCAGGTTCAAGGAGGCCACATAAAAGTCACACATTCAGAATTGTCTTTGTAAAAAATGTAACTCCTATGCATCCTTTTCCTTCCACTTTACCATTATGAACTATTTTGCGTTGCTGTTTCACATACAACCACAACAAAACACATTAAAGTTTGTAGTTGTAACGTGCCAAGATGTGAAAAAGTACAAAAGGAATGCATACAGTTGGGAGTTTTTTTGTGCCAGGTACTTTAGCTCTGCTTTTTACATTATTTGTATAAACCATAAGTATATATTTTGCTGCAGCTAATCAGATGTTAGACAAACCTAATTTAAAATTGTAGTGTGTAAAGAAGTCTACCTCTGATATACATGAGTGGTTGCTCCGTTTGCCCTGCTTGGTTCCCACCATTCTGTGAGGAGGTGGAGGTGTGGTTGGGTGGATGATCTAAACCTTCCCTGAAACAGATTACACAATCATTACATAATTATCTTGATGTCATGTTGCCATTTGTTCTTGCAACATGATCTGGCATTGTCAGAACCAAACCCAGAGGGGTTTCAGGTCAGGTTGTTTGCAGACTTGATGTAAAATCAAGTCTGCAAACAGAACAGGGGTGCAAACAGAACATTATTGTCCATGAAAATTTATATTCAAAATTCTCCGATTTTATTTCCTTTAGAAACTGTGTTAAACTGTAGATTGTAGCTCTTTTTTTATAGAAATGTTTTTGTGTTTTATGAAGAAAATAAGTTCTGCGACAAGTCCATCACATTTTTTGGTATTTGTTATGGTAGGTTTTTGCTAAATAAATAAATCTTAAGTAATTTAATAATTTAATAGAGTCTGTAAGTTTACCTTTATACATCATATATATCACAGCTAACTAATTAATTGGCCAATAGCTATAAATAAACATTCACTGAGCTTTTTATAAAAAAAAAATGTATACCATTTCAGTTTATCCATTGATTAATTGATATGGTTTGTTTGTTTTCATTCAGAAATCCATCTCTAAGCTTTGTGGATATCTCCAATTTATCATATAGGACACCCCTTTGACTGGGTGACCTCACCCTCTACCACACCTGCAAATTAGCTCCGAAGAACAAAGAAGGGACTGACTTCTCAGAGAAGCTGCTGTGCAACATGGGTGTGTGTGACATCAGCACAGGTGGGACAATATTTCGTGAAAATAATGTTTCATGAGAATAAAAGTGCTGTCTCTGACCTCCCACTTGATTTTGGCTTTGAAGCTAATACATGTGGGACTTGCAAATGTGCTCTGTTGGAATGTTGAAGAGTTTAAGAGTTTAGATCTAAAAGTTTTGCATTACATCTCATCATTATTAAATTTGGACTAAAATAGATGTAATATTCTAGAAAGAAAGTGATCAGATGTACAAAAGGAATATATCGCTGTGGTAGCTTAAACCTTGACCCCACCAGAAAAAGAAAGAAGGATCACAGGAGCTGCAGATCCAATTACAGATGGGGAGCAGAAAATAGACTGTTGTATGGATGAAATGTTGTTCTTTACCGGATTTGTAATCATCCACATGAGTCTACACCTACTTTATTTTCATACTGCTGTCATTTGAGTTTCTTAAATTCTAAAGAAATTTAAGAACAGATGAGAAACTCATTCACTGACATCAATCAGTCTGGAAAGGGTTACAAAGCCAATTCAAGCTCTTTGAGATGCCACTGAACAACAGTGAGAGCCAGTGGGGGAACAGTGGTGAACCTTACCAGGAGAGGCCAAACTACCAAAATTACTTCAAGACTGCATCCAATCTGTCTTTAAGATCAAATGCAAGTGGGTTATACATCATGGTTCAAATCCCTCCAGTAGGCCCCAATTCAAAACAGTTCTGCAAAGAGAAATGGGCCAAAATACCTCCATTGTGATGTAAAACACTCCTTTTCTGTTATTGCCAGCTCTTGATGGCAGATGCCACCAAGTGTAGCATCATCAGTTATTTGGCTCAGGAGGCAGTTTACCTTTCAATACAGGTGGCAAGATGCTTTGGCTAACTTTTTACCCCTTAATAACTTTGAAAAGATTTTTGTATTTTCTCTGGTTGTCTTTGATATAAAAACATTTTTGATTACTTAAGTGTGACAAAAAGCACTGTAGATGCAGGCAGTGAGGTATACTGAAATAAATTGACCAGTTAGAACATAACATATCTCAAATTTTACAAGTGTAGATATTTGAAATGAACAAACTTTTAACAAAGATGGGTGAGACAGTTCTTCTGAGCCCTGAGCTTTATGTCCTGCTGCAGCAAGGAGAGTACTACACAAGAACCCCATGCACTCTGAGAATTGCTCTGAACAATTCAAGCTTCATATATTTTAGCAGTTTTCTAAACACCCACAAACTCACGGTCCTCAATACGCATCAGTGTAAAACACTGGAAATTTATAACCCCTGTGATTAAAACTCAATTCTGTCTCACAACATAAGTTAAAAAGCTCCTTTGCATCCTCTAAGCATTGTCCCCTTGATTAAATTGCAATTAACTTAAAATTATGTTAAAAGGTTGAAGTGTCATGCTATTTACTGTGGCAACTTATTAAGAAACATTCTAAATTTCTACCACAATATTTTTATTTGATTTGTACAATCCCAATATTATGTAGCTTTTTGCCTTCATTTTGTGATCCTTCCTGAAGAGCTTATAACAGTAATAAAACCATAAGAGAACATTTCTTCTTGTTCTAGTTCTTCTTATTATTCGTGGTAGTTGTAATGAACCTTTTTCTCAGCTCAGGCCGAAGTTTTTTGTCGCTATCCTTTCGGCTTCCGTACCCAGGACCTTCGCGGAAGTTTATTTTTTGTTTGACGGGGTGTGTCAGCTTGTCAGAGATAAAAACCTGCGTTTCCGCCTGCGTTCTTCATGTGACCCAAACTCTTTCCGAGGAACACGCAAAGAGCGTCAGATAGTGAGTATAGTTTGTGTCATTCAGTCTGTGAACAGCGATATTTATCGTTTTTCAGCGAAACATCCAGTGTTGCTGAAGTGCAACAGCTGTCGCAACGATTTTACTGCGCTTTTAGACGTTTAATGTTGCAGCTTAAAAGCCCTCTGGGACAGTTTTGAACTAATTTGTAGTTGCTACGTGCAGGTTAACATCCACGTTTAGCTGCGCACGTTATTTCATTCATTGTTGTGCGTTTAAAATAAATGATTGACTAAAGTTTATCAGTCTGTTACATGGTATAAAAAATACTAGTTAATAACAGGTTTGTGATTTGATCGGGTTTTTTTTTTTGTTTGTTTGTTTGTTTTGTTTTTTTTTTTCAGTAGAGTTTGGCTTGAAAGAAGAATAAAACATTTGGTGATGATATAAAAATAACTCCTTCCCTGTCCTTGTTTTATTGGCCTCCAGGCACGATGGCAGCATCAGTCCCCCTGACTTCAGCCAACACCACCTTCTCTCTGGCTTTGCTCAGAAAGCTGGGGGACAACGACAACACTGCAAACATCTTCTTCTCTCCCTTCAGCATCTCTTCAGCTCTGGCTATGGTGATGCTGGGAGCCAGAGGAAACACAGCCGCTCAGATGTCAGAGGTACAGTTCATAAACGCAAGCTCCAGCTATTTAAGCTATCACATTAACCTTAATGAGAATGATTTTTCTTCTTATTCGCACACTAGAGACTTATTTCCCCATGTTTGCGCTGCACCACTGAGGCAGGACAAAACATTGGAGCTCCGTTAAAGGGATATTTCTGAATTTTTGAAGTGAGGTTTTGTTAAAACATTATAAGGAGTTACAGTCTTACCGTCGATGGATAACTCTTGTATCTTCAGTCGCACTACTCAGCATAAATACCTGCACTTACACGTTTTGTTGTTTTTAAGATTCAAAACACATGCCACTGCAGCGTGTTGAAGAAGATCGTGCTTAAGATTCTCCCCAAACAATTGGAGCTTAAAGTTTCTGGGAAAACTCTCAGCCGCTCTTCTTATTCCCCTCTGTCGCTCACATTCTGTGTTTAATGGAAGGAGTCGGGATAAAATGAGGCAGATGTTAGAGGGGAAAAAACATAAAGACTCCATTAAATGATCATGGGTATGTGAAAAGCAGGCCTCTATATGGTTGCTTTCTAAGTATCTCTAAATATGCAATCAATATGTATGCACCTCAAATTGTCTTTTTTTTTTTTTTTTTTTTTTTTTTTTTTTTTTTTTCTTGGAAAGAAAAACTGTCAGTTTTTATATGGGCACTGGTTGCCAAAGCAACAGAAAATATCCATCTCTATATATATATGTTTTACTGTGGACAGATCTTAATTCAGATTAGTTGGATCAAGATTAGTTGTGGTTAGCATACCATCAAAATAGGCAGGTATTAAAAGCAAAAATATTGAGGTGGTTTAAATGCTGTTTTTTTTTTTTTGTTTGTTTGGGGTTTTTTTTGTTTTTTTTTTTTTGTTTTTTTTTTTTTTTTTTTTTGTTTTTTTTTTACACCATTTAACTTCTATCAGAGAGTTACTTAAGATAAAAATGCTTTACAGTTTTTGTTCAGTCTGTGTTTCACACAGGAAGATCATTGGTGATGCACTGCCTCTGCCCTCCATTTCCTGTTTAAATATCACCCTCTGTTTGGATATTAAACCGTTTAAAGGCTCATAAAATAGCATTTGTCTGAGCTACTGAGACATTTTTGAGATTACAGATTTTCTTGGATGATAAAAATCCGCTTTGGCTCCTCTCAGGCTAGCTGTTAGCTTCACCCTCCAAGTCTAACTTATCTGGGTTTATACGAAGTAAAGACACCAAAAGGGTTATCTTCTGCAGACTAGACATTATCTGCTTATGACCTTTAAACAGATCCTCAACTTGAAAACTTTGAACTATCCCTTCAAGATTAAGCATTGATTTTAAAATGGGGCAAAACCAAGCTTTGGAATCGCCTACTTGTCTTAATCTGACTTGGGTTATTTTGTGTGGGTCAGGTCTGTGGTTGTGTTACTATGTGAACAGAATAATCACTGTAGACGTTTATTCGCAATAAAGATCTCTGGGTGTGTGTGTTATCAGTTCCCATTATGTGCAGCAGGTGTGCTCATCTGTTTTATGAGCGTCCTTCTCAAAGTTCAGGCTGCCCGTCCTTTTACCAAACTGCCACATTTATATTTAGTAATCTAACTGCTTAACGACTCAAGTCATAGCTTTCAACTGATGTTCCCTGTATGTTATTTATTCAGCAATGAAAGTATTACTATTAAAGGTATGATGATGAATAAAGCGCTAGTCTTTAGTGGTTTTCCATTTTAACAGATTCAGGAGCCTTTCTAGGAGAAGTAGTCGTAATTCAGGTGAAAGTTGATACAAGAGCGTTTACTGGGTTTATAGAAAAATGGATTGCAGAAGCCAGACTACACCCAGTTAAGTCAAGCTGGTAAATGTTTGTATATGGGAGGGGCAGAGCCTCACCCATAATCTGCCCTAGCTCAGGTTAAAGAAACTCCTCCATTCAGTGGAAATCAGTGTTATCATTGCAATATATTTATCGTAAAACTTTAAAGTATCATATTCCAGGCACAGATTTGGTAATAAATGATGGATTTAGCTCTCAGGTTTGAAAATGGGGACAGATTATCAATGAGTTTATTGATCAAAGCTGCTTGGTGGCATGTTTTAAACTGGTTGTGTCTTGCGCATGATGAAGCCATTTTTTTTTTTCTGTTCCACCCACAAAAATAAGATCCCACTGCTCTGAAGCCTGGAGGAGGGACAAAGGGTTAAAACTAAGGAAAATATTAAACTTTCTCTTTATATATATCCGTGTTGAAATCTCTTAAGTTAAGCAGTGTTGCATTTTAGTATTAGTAATACATTTTCTATTGTCCATCTATGTAAAATGATTCACACTGTGTCAAAGGCTGCTGTGGAAAAACGATGTTGCCATGCACGTTGCAAAGTAAGAGGGAGTGGCTGTGAGGCTGGGCTGGAAAGTAACATGAGTCAGCTGCTGGGAATTTTTCATCTAGCTGAGAAATCACTCTGAGTGTTTCTCTGCTTGCAGGCTGACATTTTACTCTGCACAAACCACAGAAATGTGTGGCTTAGCTGCAGTAGCTCTGGAAACTTCTCACCTAACATCTTGATAACTCATTCTAGCTTGGAAAAACAAACAGCAAAAGACCATTTCTCAGTCTGTCTTCTTTTCTTACATTTTTAGTGATGATATTTAAGGTTCGGATGTCAGTTTGAGATCAAATCTAGATTGCTGCACAAGTGTTACTGCTAGTTATGCAAATCTTTGTCCATATTTTAGCAAATGTCTTCTTAAATTGTACAACTTGAACATTTTGAAAAAAAATGTTTTCTTTTTAGATGGACTCTTCCTCAGCAAGGAGTTAAACTTTTTCTTGTCGCAAAGAACAACTTCCAGCATCTGTAGAAGGGTCTCTGCTCAAACAGTTGATGTGTTGTCTCCTAACAAGTATAGGGTGATTGGAAGTTCTCACAATATATAAACCTTGAGTAAAATACTGCAAGTACAAAATATTAAAGCCAAAAATGTAAAATGTAATCTTACTGTTTTTATTTAAATCAGAAAAGAAACCAATTATTACATTTATTAACAAATGCTGACTCATCTTAGCAGTAATCTAGGTTCTAATTGACCCCAATATCAGATGTATTTGTCTTTTATTCTCTATATAGCATAAGAAGCTGGTTAATTAGTCTACTTGCTCAGGCAGCTAGCCTGCAGTCTGCTGCTGAACACATGCCACTCTTAGTTTGTGAACTGTGGATTTAAAACAAGATCCCTTTAACAGCAGAATCCCTCGTATTAGCAGTGTTCTTTCAATCGGCTGACCAGTAGTGTGCAGCAACATGTGGGGGAGGGGTACCACTGCACTACTCTATGTTCCACTGAGCCAGAGAGAACCCGAATCACTCCAGCATCTCACTAAAATGACTTTAAACTGGAGGAACGGTATTTATGGAAAATCTTTGGTTTTTAAACTGTTTCTTTTAAGACAATCATGTATCTTGATAGCATTAACTGACCCATCCCTTTTCCCATTTTGTACTCTAAATCAGCTGCTTCATTCCTGGAGAACTCCACCTGTAGCTGATTTACACTAGTAGACCTATGTGCCTTAAATCATTCCAACGTTTTCTTGACACAGTGCTCAATCCCGGCTGAACTTTACTCTCAGATTATACAGCGTTGAATTTGATAGGAGTGGAAACCAGCGTGGAGTCTCTCTGGGTTGTAAAAGACACTTTCAGTGATGAATCAAAAGCTTATCTCCTACTGTCAGCAGAAATGATACGTCCTACTCGGACTCTGTCGAAGTTTTTATGAGCGTCTACCCTGTGCTGTCCTGAGTAGGTGCAACTTACTGCTCTTCATCATCTCAAACACAGAGCCATGACGGAGAGGTGTCATGGCTCCTCTCTGCATCATGGGAATGGGAATGAATTTTTAAAATATTTAACTGTATGTGAAGGTGAGCCTCAATCACTAAATCACTGGTTTGGCAGACGAAACGGCTCCAACTGGAGATCATTAATGTCCAGCTTGACAGTAAGTATCCCAAATGTCACCTCTAGGTTCTGTGCTTCACTGAGACGGATAAGGTGAAGCAAGCAAGACCGATGCAGATGCAACAGCAAGTCCAATGCAAACTGCCACCACATCTGCTAAAGGTGGTTAAAAAAGGCATTAAAACAGGGGGTGTTACTTGATAGTACTAACAGAGGGTCTGGTTGGTAACATGTGGTGCTTGGAGGAGAGCTTACTTCCTATTCTGCTACCCTCCTTCTGTTTTTGTTTCTCTCCTGTCCTGCTGTTTATGCCTCTGTCATTAAATAATTCAGGAAGGAAGCAGAGGAACCAACTTGTGTCCAACATTCCAACTTCCTTTGTTCTGCATAATGCAGCATTGTTGTGCTTTTTCAGCTGCCGCTTCACGTTGCACTAAACAGCCAAAACTGGTTTCGCCTTACTGGTATAGCTCTGAGAGTGGGAAAATAACAGTGCCAGACTACTGGGATTAGATAGTTAATGTTTGGATTCACACCAAACGAAAGGACAAGATTTTGACTAAAGATTCAGACTTGGAGGTATGTTTGGGAGGAATAACATGGTGGAGGGATGGTCTCATGTTCTGTAATGACTTTGAAGGTCTGGATCTCTGCTTTTTTTCAGGGATGAAGGGGTTAATATTTCCTACTTTTTTTTTTTTTTTCTTTGTTTCTCTCTTGATAATATGCATTCAGTTGTGCAATGTTTGAGTCTTCATGACTGATTCCTACACATATAAAGTGCCCTTTGAACTTTCACATTTTGTCACATTACAACCACAACCGTAAATGTATTTTATTGCCATTTTAATGTGTCTGACTTTCATTTTTTAATCAGCCTCCTTTCCTTTGATATCCCTAAATAAAGTTGGGTGCAGCAAATGGCCTCCAGAGGCCACCTTCTTATAAGGAAAAGTCAGTCTCTGTATAATTTAGCATAAATCCAGCTGTTCTGTGAAGGCCTCAGAGGTTTGTTAGAACATTAGGCAGAACATGGCCCAGTCAAAGTCCAGATTTAAATTCAATTAAGAATCCTGGACAAGATGAAATCTTACTGAGCTGTTTGGATTGGTCTCTACATGTACAAATCTGGCAAACATGCACCAAAAGATCTGCAAATGTAATTGGAGCAAATTTTGATTCTAAAATCAAATGACTGGGCTGAGTATTTACATATGCATGCCACTTTTAACATTTTTATTTAAGAATAACCTACATATCCTTTCCCTCCACTTCGCAATTATGCACTGCTTTTGAATAAAATACATTGAAGTTTGTGGTTGTGATGTAAAAACGTTGAAGGTGTATGAAGACTTATGCAAGGCATGGTATGGGACATAAATGTGTCACTTTAAGTGATGAGGGGAAACATTCAAGATGGGTCCCCCCCCATCCCCGACTTTATCAATAAACAGTTAAGTTACTCTTTATAGAGTATAAATGAATCCTTTCATCACTTAACACGATGACCATGAAAACTCTTCTATTGGTAATGTAGTTTGGCCTGCTTCTTGTTCAACAAATCTAACTGATTTATCGTCATCTGCAGACCTTGAAAACTCTGGATGTTAAGGATGACATTCACTCTAGCTTTGCGCAGCTGCTGAGCCAGCTCAACAAGTCAGATGCTCCGTACGCCCTGAGTGTCGCCAACAGACTCTACGGCGAGCAGTCCTATCAGTTTGTTCAGGTGTGTATGGGGGTTTCTTTTCACCACTAGTGTGCAGATGTAGATGTTCCTGAGTGGCTGTGGCTTTCTTCACGCATTAAGACTGCTTTGAATGAAGGCAGAAAAGCAGAGTAGGTGCCAGATCAGGATATAAGCAACTCAAGTAGTGATTGTGAGAATAAGTAACCATTCTGGCTGCGTGGACCAATAAGCTTGCCTTGTTTCAGGATTACCTTGAGAACACGAAGAAGCACTACCAAGCAGAACTGGAGACCGTGGATTTCGCCAACAACTTCGGAGCGGCCAGGGTCAACATCAACGGCTGGGTGGAGAAGCAGACACAAGGTGGATCACACATACCTCTCAATGTACCCGCCCCCCCATAACACAGTTAATTCATAATTTTATTTGAACAAATGAAATCAGTTAAATACAGCTAGAAATGGGTCTATTCATTTAACATAGACGTAGTGCACCAGTGTGCACCTATTGTTGAACGTACCAAGCAATTGCTGTTCATCTTAGTTTTTTACCCTTTCAGGAAAATTACTTTTGCAAATTTGTGACATACCTTTTTAATTAGCTTTTTTTTGTGATTATTTATTTTACTTTTTCATGTATGTGTATTTCTTTTATAATTTTTTTTCTTTATATATTTAATTTATTTGCTTATTTATGTTTAATTTCTTCTCTGCTTTTTTTTTTTTTTTTTTCCTTGTCTAGGGGATTTTTTTTAAAGATATATATTTTATAAGTATATGGTAGTTGTTTTTATCCATTTGCTTAATTAATGTGCTACTTTGTTTACTTCCGTCTTTTGTTTGTATCATTCATTTATCACTAGGTAAAATTAAGGATATCCTGGGCGAGGATGCAGTGAATGGGATGACCAGGCTGGTGCTGGTCAACGCGATCTACTTCAAAGGCAACTGGGACAAGCAGTTTAAGGTGGACGCCACCCACGATGCTCAGTTCAGAATCAACCAGGTAACACTGCCGCTGAACAAACTCTCTTCTGTCCAGTAGCCTGACTTCAGTTGGTGTGGAGGAGATGGACCGAGCAGCTGAAGCATAGACTGCATGTTTGTTTCCATTTAGTAAATGGAAACAGTTTTTGACATTAACATCTGTTTTCTATGTATCTAATACTATGTAGTCTCTTTGTATACTCTCTATATCTTATGTAAACATAATCAATAAATTTTATTGCTCTGTGTATGTACACAAGTTCTTGTTTCTCTCCTGTTTTTAGAATGAGACAAAGCCGGTGAAGATGATGCACCAAAAATCAAAGTTTCTCCTTACCTACATCTCTGAAGTCAACTGCCAGGTAACTGCAGAGATTTACAGCTGAGGTGGGAGAATCTGTGGATAAGGCAGTTATTATCAACATAACAATATTTAAAATGTTTTACAGGTCCTGGAGATGCCGTACAAAGGGAAGGAGCTGAGCATGCTCATCTTTTTACCCACCAACATGGAAGGTACAACTGGTCTGGAGAAGGTAGGCCTTTTGCATGCAAACCCAAAACAAGGCGTGCAAAAAGAGGACAAGGAATTGACTGATTTGTGTCCAACCGCAGCTGGAGCAGGAGCTGACGTATGAGAAGTTCATGGAGTGGACCCGTCCAGACATGATGGATATGGTCGAGGTCCAGGTGGGCCTGCCTCGGTTCAAGATGGAGGAGAAATACGACATGAAGAATGTCCTGATAAGCATGGGCATGGTGGATGCCTTCGACCAAATAAATAGTGACTTTTCCGGTAGGATATGTTTGTAGATAATCCATGATCTGATGTTTTTTCTGACTCCCTCTCTGTATTTTTCTGATTCATCCAAACGTTTCCGTCCCGCTCTGCTCTGACAGGCATGTCCCCGGCCAATAACCTGTTTGTGTCAGAGGTTTACCACAAAGCCTTTGTGGAAGTCAACGAAGAGGGAACCGAGGCCGCTGCTGCCACCACCGTCGTCATGATGCTGCGCTGCGCCATGATTCCTGCCACCTTTGTCGCGGACCACCCCTTCCTCTTCTTCATCCGACACAATCCCTCCAGGAGCATTCTCTTCGCTGGCCGCTACTGCTCACCTGTATGAGCTCATTTACAGCGACGTTTCTGAACAGGAGGGAGGTTACAACACGGTTTAAAAGGATTTCATTGAGTAGCACAGTTGGTTTAGAGCTGCCTCTTGCTAATCCCACCTCAGGTTTCCATCCTGTAGCTTTAACACCAGTGTGTACAAATTGGGTTTTACCTCTTCTTCTCTATGTACCTTGCTGAAGTTTAACTGTGCACTGTTTAACCTAACATCTTTTGCAGGTGTATTTGTTCATGTATGTAATACCTGGATGGCCTTGTTTGCTGCAGCTAGTTTAAATTTTGTCCTTTTAAAGATTAATAACATATAAATAACATATAAACTTTTAAAATAAATAATATCTAAACTGGCAGCATAAACACAACTTAACCCCATGGTTGCAACAGCCTTTGCACTTTATCTTTTACACTTGATGCAGAACCAAAGAGAAACCTTACATGAAGCTTTACCGGTATCAGATCCATATCACTGTAATGAATCCCTGAACTTTCCCATGAGGAATAAAAGTGAAATTTCCAAATTTTCTGTCTTATGTAGTTTATTTGCATCCAGAACTTCTGCGATGGAGTGAGATTTGGTAAATGTGACATCGAGGACAACCGTTTCTTGCCACTAGCAGTGGGCTGCATAAGATTCTTACTGTGTAATATACTATTTACATAAAAGATTGAAATAATGTAAAAGGATGAAACTGTCTTAAGACAGAAAAGCAACAGTTTTTCCCAGCTGCTGAAGAAATAGTGTAACATTTATCATATATTTGAGTGGCCTACCAAAATTATTTCAAGAGAGCATCAACAACTTGTCCAAGAGGTCAGAAAACAGCCAAGAACAACTACCAAAGTACTGCTTCTGTCACTTGCTTCAGTTAAGGTCTGTGTTTATTATTCAGTAATAAGAAAGAGAAACTTGGGGAAACATTTTTGAGATGGTTCCAAGATGAAAACACTGAAAAGAACACAAAGGCTCATCTCATATTTGCCAAAAGAAGTCATAATGAACCCACAGACTTAAGTGAGACAATAGGGGAGCTGTTTTAAAGGTGTGCATCCCATTGCAAAAGCTAACTCGGTGTTTTAAAATAACATACCTACACTCAAACACGGTGGTGGCAGTGTGATGGTTTGGACCTGCTTTAGTATCTGGGCGACTTGCCATAATCAACTGAACTCTGTTCTCTACTAGAAGATCTTAAAGATTAACAATGCTCACATTGTTAATCTTTGGAGTGGCCTAGTCAAAGTCCGTCCCCAGACAGGCTGTTAGTGCTCAAACCCTCCACTGTGGCTGAATTAAAATAATTTTCAAAGAAGGGTAGGCCAAAGTTCCTCACCTTGTGAGGTACTCATTTCTAGGTATTGCAAATATTTTTTTTGTTTTGTTTTACTTTTTACCACCAAGGGTGGCACAGCCAATTATTTGGTTTATTGGGACATTACTGTTTCCCTGTTGTCAGGATGAATCTTTTGACCAATAAATTAAATCGCAAAAAAGCTGAAGAAATGTCTAACGGGGCAAATACTTTTTCACACCACTGCATTACTAAATATGAGACTTTTTTTTTTTTTTTTTTTTTTTTGTAAGCGATGGACAAACGTGACAGCTCTATCTTAGCCAGCTAACCAGCACAGCAACATGTGGGGGAGGGGCACAGCTGCACTATTCTATTTGCCACTTCTATTCCAGCACTTTCTACGGTGTCACATACAAAGCACTTTTAACTGTAGAAGCAGAAGGCAGAACATTTTTGAGGCATGCCAACATGCCACACAAAATTATAAGTGATTTTGGTAAATAGCTGCTAATAAAAAGTTTTTGCTCATGTGTTGTCTGGCTAGTTGGTTGCTGTTAGGTTCAGTTAGCGGACACTTTTATTCCACGCAGTTTTCACAAGGAACACGCGTTGGACAGTTTGCAGTTCCACATAAAATATGACAGGATTATCCCACATTGGGATTATATTGGATTATCCCACATTGCTTGGCTCTAAAGCTTCATTTAGAGCTTCTGTTCAGAACAGCTTCTGTTCTGTTCTTTCTGTTCATTTAAAATGGACTTTAGTGATACATTCATTGGTCATACATAAATAAAGATGAATGCAGCCTCATAAATATTTCTTTCTCTAAAGTCCATGAACTGAATTTTGATTTTAAAAATAACACAATAAACTCTGAAAGACTTTATCAACAATTATGGTATGCAAATCTCTCAATCATTCATTTCAGAGAACTGAATAAACCTGGAGATGTCCTGTTGGATCCCAGAAAAGAAAACAAAATGTATAAAAAGAACCTCTGATTCAAGAAGAGATGCATGAAGAAAAACCTAATTTCTGTAAAAGATCCTTCTTGCCCTGTTCATATTTTGTTTAACATCTTGTCACTGAAAAAATATCATCACTTGAATCTGTGGGTGGAGCTAAAGATTAGACTGATGGCAAGGAAGCTTTCCAACCTCAAAAATTTGGAGTTCATCTCCAAACATCAATTCTCAAAATACCAGTGAAAACATGGTTTTGCATTGACAACACTTATAAGAAGAGTTTGACTGCTATAATGCCAGCAAAGAAATTTCTATTGGCCATATAGTTTTCTTTTCAATAGGAAAAATTTTGATTAACCAGATTAATATGAAGCAAAGCAGAAATCATAATTGTGATGTTGGACCAGAGGGGAGATGATTGTGAAGCTGTTTAGGAGGGTAAAATCTATGTTGTAGTACTTATCTATGTCCAGAAGGTGGCAGAAAATCAGTCAAAGAGTTTCTAAAGTCCAATGAGGAAGACGTTGTTTACATCCCCCAGACTTCCGGGTTGTCATGTTTGAACTGTGGTCATTCATTACTGCTAAATAGCATGGGTTTGTCTGTCTGCTGATGGAGACGCTTCTGTCAAAGCTCCCCGACAAACATGTCCTCTTCCCGGCCTCCTTTGCTCTCCGGCTGGTTTTGGTGGCTTATGGAGACTACCAGGACAGGACTATGGTGGTGAAGTACACGGATATAGACTATCATGTGTTCACAGATGCAGCCAGGTTTATCACACAGGTAACTACTCTCATGTGTTTTTAGGAATGATAAGTTGTATGGGTATAATTGCAAGTTTTATTACATTTTTTGCTGGTTCGTTTTACGTATTGGAATTAACTGCATTCCATAACATCTCTACAAATTCTGTAAAATATTTGAAATTATAATAAAAGCTAAAAACGTTAATTTTCACTTGACAAGCACTTGATGAACTATATCTGAATTTTTTTCCTTTACGTTATTTAACATACCATAACTTATATGTTCATAGAATGTGCTTAATTACTGTAGTTTGAATGTTAAAATAAAAGTACTGGAACTATTCAAGAATCTGTCCTTTGACACAGCTGTCAGGCATCATGATGGATATTTGTTGAGTCTTACACTTTCTTCTATTATCTGCTCCCAACTCATGCGTTTCATAGACAGAAATATTACTTTCTGCCTCACTTGACCACCAGGTATCAGCAGAGGAAGGCAGTCAGTGTATTCCAATCTGTATTGAAACTCACTACTTTATTTTTTTTTGAACAGACATGTCTATAACACGGCTGTATTTTTGCACAGGGTGAGTCTCCATACAATAGGTCGACCTACCGCTACACCCCCCTGCTGGCCTGGCTTCTCACCCCAAACATCTATCTCTGCATGATGTTTGGAAAGATCCTCTTCATTTTATGTGACGTGCTATCAGGAGTGCTCATCTACAGAACTCTGTGTTTGAGAGGTCTAGACTGCAAGGTTTGACCAATCCACAGTTTGGGATTTTTTTTTCCTTTTTTGTCTGCTTGTTTAGATAAGAAAAATTGTGGATTTTTTTTCTCCCCTCATGTTTATTTTTAGACTGCAGCCTCTGTGTGTTCTCTGTGGCTTCTCAACCCTCTGCCGATGGGAGTGTCGAGTCGAGGGAACGCAGAATCCATCCTGGCAGCTCTGGTACTTGGGACGTTGCTTTGTATGGAAGGTAAGGGATCTGTGAACTCTCTGGGAGTTTAATACTCACATATTTTACCTCCATAAAAAAACTAGACGGATGTCACTACTGCTGTCATGTTGTGCTGATACGTTTCGTTTCTTATAGCCAGGCATCTGGTGTGGGCAGCCGTGCTCTACGGCCTGTCGGTTCATATGAAGATCTATCCCATAACATATGCTCTGCCCATTGCTCTGACACTGAGAGCACCAGAGGGGGGATCAGAGAAAGGCGAACCGATGCGGACATGGAAGAAGTGTGTCCTGTTTCTCGGACGTTTCCTCAGCCGCGACCTGATCCTCTTTGGAATTGTGTCCGGGGGAGTTTTCTCCGCGTTCACAGCACTCTTCTATTACCTGTGAGACGAATACACAAACACAAAAAGATTTAAAACACAAAAAGGTTTAATTTAGAGTCACTTATGTGCAGGATGTTGTATATGACATCATTTATTTTCAACTTACTTGACTGGACAAAAGTTGTTCTTTGTCGTCTGTTGTCAGAAGTAGAAAAATACACAGAAAAACAAAAGTCATGATTGACGCGACTCCTCTGCTGTGGATGCAGGTATGGTTGGCCGTTTCTTCATGAGACCTACTTGTACCATCTGACCAGAAGGGACATCAGGCACAACTTCTCCCCGTACTTCTACATGCTCTACCTTACTGCAGGTACTCATCAATCCAGGCATGGTGGTGGCAGCATTATGCTGGTGGGGGGTTAAATCCAGCCAGGTGCTTTATGTGTGTTTTTATAATTTGTTTTTCTTTTGAATTGTAATAGTGGATAAAGGTGATGCACTAATCTGGAGCTCATTCTTTTGCTTTTTGTGCTTTCAGACAGCAGGGGGAGCCAGTGGCTCGGCCTGGCAGCCTTTCTGCCACAGCTCGTCCTGCTGTTACTGGCATCATGGAGCTTTCACCGTGATCTGGCCTTTGCCTGCTTCCTCAACACGGCCATCTTTGTCTCCTTCAACAAAGTCTGCACTTCACAGGTACCTGTAACTATCACTAACACAAGTCACGGACTGCTCATAGGATTCATCCCTAAATTCCTAAACATTCTTGTATGTTTGGAAAAGTGTGGAATTTGCTTTTATCTTTTCCAGGTCTGGGTGAGTATGAAAAAAATTAAAACTGAATATGAAAAATGTTTTGATTTTATTTTTTTTTTTCAGTTTTTCCTTTTTTCTGTTTTCTTAAGGACAAAAGCTTAATAATTTAATGAAATGAGTTGTTTATACAGTGATTCATATTTAAATCACATCTTTATCGTTGATTTTCCACATCACATCATGATGTTTGTCAATTATGCAATTATGTTTTCTGACTTAATGACTGAATGCACACTCATTTAACAAAATAAGAGCCATCTTACACCTTTCTTTGCTTCCTAAATTGGGTCGGGTTAAAATGCCAAACAAAGCACTAAAACAGATATCGTTTTACTTTTGCAAACACAATGAAGCAACCGATGTTAAAAAAAAAACTCTGCTTTATTTTATTTTGGGGGTTTTTTTTTGTTTGTTTGTTTTTTTGTTTTTGTTTTGTTTTTTTTGGACATAGTGCCCAGAATGTTGAAAAAAACTCCACACAAAAAAATAGAAATTTCAGATTGAGATTTAAAATAATAAAATGTATGGAATTTAAAATAAAACTTGTTTTTATTGTCCAGCAAATCTTCTGATTTGTCTTTATGACTAAAACACATGATGAAGAAAATGTGGGCTTTTTTAGTTAAAGGGGCACACAAAACACACTCTGGACTTGTAGAGTTTAGTCAGCACTATGGAAATGGAACATATGTGTACTTTTTACATAGAGAGTTAGTGTAAAACAAAAATGTTTCTACTAATCAGTTACACATGTTTTTCCTCCATACCGTTTATCACTAAATGTTTACTTAATGTTCTTAATGTTTTCTTGAAATTGTAAAAGTTTCCCTTAGTTAATAATTCTGTTTGTAATAGTACCTCTAGAAGGAGGAATTGAGTAATTTATGGTTCTTTAATTACAATCAATTCTCTCCGCTTTTGTTTTGAAGTCATTGGCAGGATATTTGGATGATGGGTGTCTGTTTTTTAAAATCCTAGACTATAAACTAAAATTTTGGAAGCAAGATCACATTTCCACAAAAAAGATCGTAGTTTGATTGGTTTAATTTTGAACAAAATAAACCTGATTATTACTTAAAGAGTTACAACGTTAGTTTTTGAGGCTCGTAATGATCTGGCTCCATCTTATCTTCAGGGTCTGTTACGGCTCCATTCTTCATCTTGAACACTGAGGTCAAATCATAAATATTTAATATTTAATCCTGTTGTAAAAGAGAGTAAATTGTGCTGATTAACCGGGCCTAACATGTTTCTGTTTCCAGTATTTCCTGTGGTACCTGTGCTTGCTACCTCTGGTCATCCCACACCTGACTCTGTCAGTGAAACAGGGGCTGGGCCTGCTGCTGCTCTGGTTCGCTGGACAGGTATTCATCTTCACCTGGCTTTGTCCATCTCAAATTTACCTTTTTAGTGTTTGGTTTTTTTTCTCATAATCAACAAACTTACATCATGGATAAGAACTGTCATTGATAATTAATACGTGTGTGGTTATGTTTGCATAAAGGCTGGTTGTGTTTTAAAAATCTTACCCTGAATATGTCTGTTTTCATCTCAGTTATAAGATTCATATTATTTAAAAAATATATATATTTTTAGAAGATTTGCGACTACTAACAGACTGGTACGCATTTAAGTGGAAAATCAAATCTGGAATCATAAAACAATTTAATAGATATTTTCCAGTCCCCTTCAGTCTGTTTTGTAGATGATTTACAACGTGTTGGACGATAACTTCATGAACTTTCCTAAACACTGGGCCTTTCAAACTTATTCACACCCATTGAACCTTTTCACATTTGGTCGCATTACATCCACGATTTTCAATGTATTTTATTGGGATTTTATGTGATAAACCAACATAAAATGGTGCAAAATTATGAAGTGGAAGGAAAATGTTTTTACAAATAAAAACCTGGACACTGTGCGTTTATATTCAGTCCCTCTGACTCAATACTGTTTAAAAAATACATTTAATTGCAATTCCAGCTGTAAGTCTGCCTGGTTTATGCAACTGGAAGCTAAATGGTTTTGTCCATTCTTCTTTGTAAAATGAATCAAGCTCTGTCAGATTGGATGGAGAGCATCTGTGAACATCAGTTTTCAAGTCTTGCCACAAATATTCAATTGGATTTAGGTCTGGACTTTGACTAGACCATTGTAACACATGAATATGCTTTGATCTAAAGCATTCCGTTGTAGCTCTGGCTGTATGTTTAGAGTTGTTGTTCTACTGTAACGTGAACCTCAGCCCCAGTCTGAAGTCTCCGGGTTCTCTTTCAGAACTGCCCTGTATTTAGCTCCGTCCATCTGCCAACACCAACCAGCTTCCCTAACTGAAAAAACCCATCTCCACAGCATGATACTGCCATCAACATGTTTAATCTTGGGAGTGATGTGTTCAGATCGATGTATAGTATTAGTTTCCCACAGCACCGTGTTCTGTATATAGGTCAAAATATTTCCTCTGAACTTCTTGGCTGCTTCTTTGTTTAACGCTCCCCTTGTTCAGCCAGTCAGCTGAGGTGAATGGCCATGTCTTGGTAGGTTTACAGGCATGCCCTACTCTTGCCTCTTCAGCTGATGGATTGAACAGTTCTCTTGGGACTTCTAAAGGAAACTGGATGATAACTCTCCAGATTTTTACTAGGAAAAAAAAATCTCAAAAATTCCTCAAAAGAAAAATATTCAAAAATTTTTGTGATGTGACAAACTGAACAAGTTCATGGCGTATGAACTGCATGACAAAGACATTTTAGTTCCATTCAGTGGTTTCAGTTTATAAAATGAAATAAATCAACTAGTTACAAAGTTATCTAGTTCTTAAGTTGCATTTTGAGCCTGTGAATGAAACTGTCTTGTTCTGTACTTTACTGGGTTTTCTCCATCTCCAGGCTCTCTGGTTGGCCCCTGCCTACTTCCTGGAGTTTGAAGGCAACAACACATTTGTCCTGATCTGGCTCGCCGGATTGCTGTTCTTGATCATCAACTGTTTCATCTTGATTCAAATCATAACTCATTACAAACCCATACCCCCTTCAAAGAGACCAAAGGCTGAGTGACACTCCACTGAGTCGAAACGGGAACATTTACATCAAACCTTCCGACAAAGACTCGGGATGCATCACTGAAAACATTTGGATTTTGCTCATTTTCTCTCGGCTGTCTTTTTATATACTTTCTTCACTATAATCTAAATCGTGTTGTCAGAGATCAGTCATATAGTGTATAAAAGCGTCAGATGGATTATCAGTTATCCTGAGTTAAACCCTTGGATTAAATGCTTATGTTGGCAGGGCGAAGCACTTAGATTCACAGGGATGCACAGACGGCAAACAATTATCACACTGCTTTGTGTGGCCTAAAATCTTTGACGTTTGCCCCCAGAATAACATGAATAAGCAGATTTTCATAACCCGTTGTTGAGAGTAAAACATAGAATATAGATCAGGTTTTGGAGAAATTTCTCTGATATCTTTTACATATTTCAGAGCCACTTTAGAAGCCAGTTTATGCTCGTTTAGAAGGGAATCACTCCCCCCCCATTCCTGTGGAGTCTGACTGTTTTACTTTAGACCTTAATGCTGCTGCTCACTTTCAGTTCTTGAACAAGGAGGGACGCTGTGTAGACCGGATTAAGTTAAGGTGAATCGGAGCCAAATCATGTCATGGTGACCTGGATTCTCAACTATAAGCTGTCCTTTGCTTTTCCACGGTACTCTAATAATATTCAGATGATATCTGTTCTGCAAATGGATATATTCAAGGGAGGGTCCTAGTTCATGTCAGCAGGGTAAATGTTGGTTAAAACAAGCTTCACTGCAGCTGCAGTGCACAGTTTTCACCAGTAGGCAGAAGCATTTGCCAGCAGAACAGACATCTGGAGCTTGGATGCTTGTGTAACCCGTACAGATTAATCAGTCAACTGGAGCATGAACACTACTCAAAACAAACAGTGGTTCCCTTAATCTCGCCATACTCTCTCCTCCTAATCTCACATGGAAATCATCAAAGCGTTCACTTTAGTCCTGTTGATCCTGAGTATGTTTGTTGGTGCTGCTGCAGCTTGGAGCTGACACTAGAAGCATAATTATGAGAAAATAATACATATGCTTGCTTGTCATTTAGGGTGCTTAAGGGTTGAATTTGTGGGTTTTTCTAAAACATTTATCTAAATGACTTGGTTTGTGTGTTCCATGTGGGGTGTGCGTGTTTGGGCTGACTCACGGTCAGCTGCGGCCTGAATACCCGGTTTATGAATCATTGGGTTGTACTGAGTAACCTTTCAGCTGGCCCGCTGCCTTTGGGCCCATGCGTAAACCATTTCATTTTCACCACTATCCCTCTGAATACCACAACATTCTGGAGTTTATTTTTGAAATCTGTTGACTATAACAATGGATGGGGCCTTTTTTCCTCAAAGTGTTGTTATATTTTCTAAATGGGATGCTGTTCCATTCCATCAGTACTAAGAAGTCACAAGTTTCAATTCGGAAAAATCCAATGGAACACCCGCAGAGGTTGGGATTTTTACTCAGAAACCCAATCCATATCCAAAATGACTTCCACATGGTTATGCATATTTGACATAATGCTGTTGGTTCGTTCCTAAAGTCATACTTATAGTTCTGTGCAACCTGGCGAACATGATTCTGCAGTGTTGGAATTTACAACATGTTGAGAAATACTTTCTCGATTGCATTGCTAACTCTAGTTAGCCTTATATCTGAGCACATCCATTAGCAAATCCCACTGGATAATCAGGGCATGATTAAGTCAGGTGTTACAGAGTTTTGGGATCCAAATGTCAACTTCTGAGGAAAAAATCTTGAATATAACTTCCCCTGAAGCTTACTTCATTAAATTAGAAGTCCTCCAAAGATTTTGAAGTAAAGTATGGTATATCCAGTGGAATGTACACTTCTGCTAATGAGCTAATAGCAGAGCTAATTTGTTGTTTAGTGCTTTAGAGTTTTTGCTAAATTTTGCTAAACATTTATCTCACTTAGTTTTCTCTAAATTATTTGTTCTTGATAAATTCTAAAGCACTAATTTACTTGGCTGTTTTGTAAACTTTCAGTTGAATAAAGTTCAACATCTGTGTAAGGAATATTGTAATTAATTAATTAATTAATTAATTTAATGAACCTCTAGAAGCCGTAGTTCACCATCAGCTCAGATGGCACCAGGAAGCTGGTGTCATTAAACCGCCTTTAACATGGAAACCGTTTAATGAACACTGAAGCAGCTTAAGAAAATAGGCATTAAAGCAAGGTGCTTTGTTGTCCTTCATTAGCTAATTGAGGTCAGCAAACAAAGAGTTGGAGTCTTTTTAATAGTAGGCTTACATCCTTAAATATGTTACTGATGTATGTTTGAAATGTCTGTTGGGTGGTATTCTTTCATTCATCCCATATTTTGAATGAATGTATTTTTCATATATTTATATATATATATATATATATATATATATATATATATATATATATATATATATATATATATATATATATATATATATATAATACAAGCCTATATATATATATATATATATATATATATATATATATATATATATATATATATATAGAGAGAGAGAGAGAGAGAGAGAGAGAGAGATATATATATATAGAGATATATCTCTCTCTCTCTCTCTCTCTCTCTCTATATATATATATATATATATATATATATATATATATATATATATATATATATATATATATATATATAGAGAGAGAGAGAGAGAGAGAGAGAGATATATATATATATATATATATATATATATATATATATATATATAGTGCTGCAGTCTGAAATTAAAGGCTTTAATCTAATTTCATGACGGTGCGTCAGTGATGTGCTTATAAAGTATGTCTGTACTTTTCTTTACAAACCACCAGAAAGTTTTCATATTTTGTCACCATGCAACCACAAACTTCAATGTAATTCTGTGGGATTTGTATGTAATAAACCAAAACAAAGTCCTCCATAAATATGAGGTGGATAGAGAGGGATTTATGGCTTTCATTTTTTAAAACTAAAACTAAAATGTTTTGAGGATATTTGCATTCAGTCTTCTTAAGTCCGATACCCCTAATTAAAATCCAACGCAACCAACTGCCGTCAGAAGTCACATAGGAGTTCATCTGTGAAATTAATCTCATCATAAATACAGCTGTTCTGTGATTTTTTTTTTTTTTTTTTTTTTTTTTTTTTTTTTTTTTTCTCCTTTTAATTCAAGAGCTGCAGAGATTCATGCCTCATGTGGATGTCAACATGACCGCTCCTACATGTGTACTCCACAAATCTGGCTTTGATGGAAGAGTAGCAAGAAGAAAGCTGTAGGACATCATGTTGTCATTTTGCCACAAGTCATGTGAGCGACAAAGCAAAATAAAATGTAACTTTGTCAGTTCAAAACAATATATGTGGTGGACTTTACTGTGAATATGCCATCCCTATGGTGAAAAATGGTAGTGGCAGCATCATGCTGTGGGGATGCACTTTCTCTGCTGGGACAGGGTCAATGAAGAAGAAGATGGATGTAGTTAAATACAAGCCAATCCTCGAGAGTCTGTGGCATACCTTAAAAAAAATATATGTATGTTTACTTACACTCCCCATCCTATCTGACTGAGGTTGAGCTATTTTGCAAAGAAGAATTGGGGTATTGGGGTGGTGGAGGGGCTAAATACAAATGCACTTTTCAGGCTTTTATTTGCTGAAAATGTAAAAAAAAAAAAAAATAATAAAAAAATAAAAAAAGTACAGTTTGTGGTTGTAGCATAATGTAAAAAAAAAAAAAAAAAAAAAAAAAAAAAAGGTTAAGGGAATATGAACCATTTTGCAAAACACTGTAAACATGCATTAATACAGCATACTTATGTGTTTGTATATTAATAACCCTCTGGTTTCTACCCCTCTTGGCACTGAGAGGGTTTTGGGAAGAAAACAAATGTATAATTTTTCTGTGGTCCAACAAAAATACAGAAAGTCTGTGGTTTTAATGACAAAGTATGGGGTTATATAAGTGCCCATGCAACCTTTGCACTGTAATCTCAGCCTACTCATGTACTCACAAACTGCTTGTGCCTCGTAGATACAGCTGTCAGAATGCATCAAACACTTAGCTTACACCACAGCTGCCCAGAGCGCTCACTCCTGTCTCCTGATTGGATGTCCTCTTTTCATTGTTTCTTTCCCCTCTCAGTATCTCTTCTCACATCTACATTTGTCTCACTTCATCCCCTTCCTTATCTTTGTTGATATACAAACAGATAGAGTGATTTAAGGCAGCGCACACTAGTGGACTAGTGGACGTTAAATACTTGAAATCATCTCCATCATTTGGTTTTCAGTTTTACATCATTTTTTACAGTAATTGTTTTGTTTTATTAAAATAAATGTACGTTAATTGGATCAGAGTAATGAGAACATCCATCTATTGTCTATATTGCTTGCTCTTGCAGGGTCAGGGGGGCACACATACCTAAGGGCAATTTAGAATAACCAGTTAACCAAACAGTCATGCTTTTGGACTCTAGGAGGAACCCAGAGTACCCCGAGTGAACCTATTTGTGCACAGGGAGAAAAACCTTGGAACCAGATTTTAACCACAACCTTTTTTTCTACAATGCAATTGCCTGCCTCACTGTGCAGCCCTGAGAAATTTCTGAAATTGCATATTTTGTTTTCCTGCATACGGTTGAGCATCCATTGGACATTGAGGTCCACATATAGTATTAAACACTCTAACTCACCTCACACAACCAGCATCTCCATGTTGTGCTTAATGATCTATATAACTTTTAGAGCTGGATAAACATAACTTACACAAATTACTTTCACATTCTATCTTATACAGAAAAATAACCTTTTCCTCATTTTGTCATGTTACAACCACAATATTTAATTTTTGCATTTTTATGTGATAGGCCAACACAAAGTAAAACATAATTCTGATGTAGAAAGAAAACAGAACATGATTTTTGCTTTTTTTTTTAATCTAAAAAGTGTGGCATGCATTTGTTTTCTGCACCCTTTCCTCTGATGCTCCTGAATAAAAATGCAAGAATTCACCTCATTGCTAAATAGGGTCCGCCTGTTGTAATGTGACAAAAACTGGAAACTTATGACGGGTATGCATACTTTTTCAAAGCTCTTGTGTTTTTACGAGGTTGTTTGTCCTGGTGCCGAAGTAAGTTACTTGGGTAGTGGGCGCTTGATATGGATTTACATGTGCACAAATGTACGTAAATACTCTCAGTCATCCTAATTAGTAAAATCCTGGCACTAACTGATCCTCACTCAGCTTGTAATTCCCTGTAAGCTATACACTAAGTGAGGAGAAACAAACACAGGGTTCTGAGAGGGATTAGAAGAAGGAGTGATTATAGTGTCACTGGCAATCGGTGACAGCTGTGTGAGGTGAGGGCTATAGAGGGAATTGTGCAAAGTCTAAGTTCTTTTTTAATATGTATATAATGAAGACCTGATATAGTGATAGGTGTCAAAATAAAACTGACTTAAAAGTTGGAGCTTATATTTTTTACACTATGGATACCAGCATATTTTGCTTTCACTGTATGCTTATTTCACATGAAGTCCTTTAGCGGAATATGAATGTTTGAGAAACCTTTATCATTTTGATTGATACTTCTCCAATATCAACCAATGTCATCAACTCACCAATAGTGAAAGTAGCTTAACACACTCACTACTATTGGTTGCTACGCTAACAGCAACAACTGGACTACAACAGATCCAGGCTTTGGCATCAGATAAAGTGTAATATCCCAACATTTACCAAAGGACGTTGCCAGCTGGATGTCAGAAATGTGGAAGAAACATCGAAGTTTGTTTATTTTTTAAATTTATGTGGAGAGTTTACCACCGACATTTGTAGTAAAGTGTGCTTTGTGAGCTGCACATCTACTTAGGCTGCTTCAATGTGAGGAGAAAATGAGATTTTGCCACAAAATAGTAGCTATTTGTTGAGCTTTGGGCAATTTGGACACTGGGGCTGTTCTGAAACCATTTTTTTCTTGCTCTAATGAGTATAAACCTGTGCTATGTAACCAGTAACCAGGGATGAAACAAAAAAACAAATAGCTGTGTCTGGTTTGTTTTCTGTATGTGTGTAACTAGGTTACTGCAATATTTTGTTAGAATGATTAAAAATGTGTTCTGTCACCATATTGCCATATTTGACTTGAAAATTTGTAAAAACATATGTGACTTTAAGTTGAGGCCCTACCTCATTTCTTCTTCTATGTTATTCTATTTTTTAACTCTCCAGTTATGTTCATTTCTGAGGTCCAGCAATAATGTTACTGGGCCAAATTGACCCTGGGAATGTTTAATCATACAATAGTCTCTGAATCCCAAAATATTCCCAAAAAACTTGTTTGTTTTCAATTATTAACTTCATTTCTAACCATTTCAATCGATATTTAGTGCAATGATGTTCTTTACCTCTTGCAGATAACAGACCAATGAGTACAATTCACTCATTTTTCATTTAAAAAATGCATTTTAATTTTTTTTTACTGTCCACTAGAAAAACTTGCACAGAAATATCTATAGTTATATATGAAGTTAGTTTATTTAACTTTCAAAAAAAATTATTTTTAAGTAATGACATTTATTAATGAACTTAAGACATCTATTCTGTTCAGGGTCAAACTGACCTGCTGATTTGACATCAAGACAAATGACTCACGAGGATTTCTATTGAAGGTAAACTTTATTTAGTCACTGATTTTGAGCCAGAAATAACTCAAACCAAAAATCAACTGGCTGTTGTTTTACCTTTACAGACCCCAGCCAGAAGGAGGACCCCCGATTGTGCAGGTAACTGCATTTTATCCAGCTCCTTCCACCTCTCCCCTAAAATACGCCTTCCTTCAAGATTGGTCATGTCAAGACTGATTTTCTGTGTTGAATTGGGCATGCGTTGCTTAAACGCTGACTTGATGTCTTTGACACGAGTTACTGCCATCCTAGTAGGCCCCGCCACTGTCTTTATTATATTTTACTGCACAATTTTCCTTGGTGTTTACTTGGAGATGAAGACCACTGTATTTCACCATTTTTTAACATGAATGTCTTGCTTAGAGGAATATGTCTAGCGTTTTCATCATTTGGTTCATAATCAAAATCATCAGACTCAGAATTCACCTCGATACTGTCTTCAGCTTCTGACACATCCTGCTCTATTTCACTGTCATAATCAAAGATAAGTTCCAGCTCTTCCAGGGCTGTCACCTTTTTATTTCTGCTGGTCATTTTGAGAAGCTCTGAAAATGTCTATATCACATGTATCTGCAGTGTGTAATGTTCTTAGGACTTCCTTGCAGAGAATATTTATGTTTTTCACCTCCCCTCCTGAGTGTCCATTCAATGTGGGTGGAGTTTCCCCACGGGAACAGAAAAGGTTTCTGTCAAAAGACGTAATAACACCGACATTCTTGCAGTTTACAAGCAAGAAAAAGAGAAAAGGAAATGAGTACGCATTTGTGTGTGCATTTATGTGTTTAAGGTGAAATTAGTCTCACAGTTGCTGAGAAACAAATAGTATTTAATACTTATGACCCTTTTTACCCTTCAGCTTGACAGCTGGGTCAAACTGACCAGAACAGTATCTACATACCATACAGATGTGAGCAGAGTTGTAAATATGTAAAATGAACCACTTTCATTCTATATGCTGATTATGCTTTTTAAGCCTAGCAGAAGAAGTTTCAAACAGAAAAAATACTTCTAACATTTTTTTAAAAAGATTTTTTAACTTTAAAATGGGTCAATTTGACCCACAACATAACTGGAGGGTTAATTTTTTGGGCTTCCCTAACTTCTCCACTTTTTGCACAAGAGGTGTAAAAAACTGCCGGAGCAAACTGGGATTAATGGTTTACTCCTTGTCTGGTAACTGAAATTGATCCAACCAAGAGCTTGAATGTGCCATGAGAATGGACCATAACCTCTTGTCATGCTAAATACAAGCCTCCCTCTTTGTGTTTTCTCTTCATATTGTCTCTTTTAAATCTCTCTTTTTATTTCTGTCACTGTGTCTCACTCTTCAACTGATTCCACTGTGATCTGACAGGTTGCCCCAAGCAATCCCAGAATCCCAGAAGTGTGACCTCGATGGACATTTCCTATAAGAAATCAGGCGACATTTGAAGCAACTGCTCATATTAAACTGCTGCTTTCCTAACTTTCTGTAGCATTTAGTTGTGCTTCTTTGCTATTGCTAATGCTTACTTAAAGATTCGGTTTCAGCCGTCTTGTTCTTATTTTATGTCATTTTCTAAGTCAGAGTTCCAGCTCACAATATTTTTTGTTCACTTATGAATACTGCAGCATTTTTTGCTGCTGCTGTAAAGGTTGCTGGGTATGTAGTGAACTGGCAAGGCTATGATAATGAGTGAGAAACATAGATCTAATTGAAAGGGATCTATGTTGTTTGCAATATTCACGTTTTTGCACATTAGACTTAGAACCACACTGGTTCCTCTACAGTCTCAATAACCTTGCTTAGATAATAATTGTATTACACTCCAGTTTAAAAAGATAGTAAGCAATCTGTGTTCCCAGGCAAAAAGCTTAGACTGCTGTAAATGTTGCAGTATGTTACAAAGGTTCTGAGGAGAACTGAAATCCACTCTTTTTCCAGCTGAGATACTCAGAGTTTTAATAAAATCGTCACACAGGGGAGACATGCAGAAAGAGTCTTTTTAAAAATGTATTTGCTCTGTCTCTTACGGTTCAATGGGATGTGCAGAATGTTACTTGGTAATGTAATGAGGGTCCAACAGCTTTTATCTTTCTTTCCACATTTATATTGAAATTCTGCAACATACGATCCTGGTAGATCACGGTTTTATCATCAGACTCTGATTTTGTTGTCTGCATTAATAGTGTTTTTATGATTGTATTTGCACTAAATTGCACCAAAGCGGCCAACATAATACATTCTGTCACATTTTATTGTAATTAAGATAAAATTTGGACTCTAACAGAAAAGGGCAGATTTTTAGGGTGCAGGAAAAATTTAGCAGGATGTAATTCATGGATCTCAGCAGTTGGGATGACACATATATTTATGGGTCCAGGATGCATTTAGGAAGCTACAGAATGTGAGAAGATTTTAAAACTTGTTCAAAATTGAGCAATCAGCCAGTGCAGAGATGCCTACAGGAGATGGTTTTAACATTTGATATAGGCAATGCATTATGACAGTTTATGTTTTTTATTTCTTATCTTTGATCTCTGAAACTTTCTGTATGACTTTAGCTTAGTCAAAGCAGCACAGAGCTGGGCTTGTTTGGCCCACCTGATCAACCCTAAAAACTTTTCAACTAGATTTAGACATCACCAGACTTTTCCATGCTGATGTCTCTTAACATTTCACCTTTCAACTACATTTTTACAGTTTCCTACTTTTTAGAAGGGGGGCAATGTTGAGCTTTTTTCGTCTAAATTATGAGTGAAGGACTCAAATAACAGTTTTGTCTTTCGCTTTTTTCTACTTTTTTTTGTCTGTACAATCGGTAAAAGACTGCACAAGTTCAGCTTTCATTCCAGGCTTGCAAAGAGGAAACTTTTGCTCTCTAAGAAAAACATTAAAGCCAGACAGGAGTTTGGCAAAGTAGAAGTAGACAAATCCAGGACCATTTGGAAACCAAAACAGAGGACATATATAATATAAATCATTCTGGAAAAAGAACGTTATACCAGCTGTGAAACATGGAGGCGGAAGAGTCATGGTTTTGGATGCTTTGCTTCAGCAGGACCTGAACTGCCCAAAACATCCACCTGTGAAAACTGGCTAAAGCAAAGATATATGAAGTCCTGGACCAAGTAAAAGCCTAAATCATTGCAATTTGCTGGGGTGGCTTGAAACATGAGGTTCATACAAGAAACTCCTCAAACACCTCACAGCTGAAAGAGAGGAATGGAACAAAGTTGCCTTAGACTACTGTCATAGGCTAGTGTATGACTAAAAGGAGCTTCTCACTAAAGGTATTTCAGCTATAGGGGTTAACACTAACTACATTATATTGCTAAAAGTATTTACCCATCTGCATTCACTCACATATGAATGAATTAGTGTCCCAATCTCACTCCATAAGGGCTACGTCAAGTTATGCCCCACCAAACTGGCTCATCCATGTCTTCATGGGCTTTGCTTTGTGATATGAACTGGTTTGCAGTCAAGTTGGAACAGGAAGGGACCATCCCTAAACTGTCTCCAGAAAGTTGGGTGGTAATGAAATCATTTGAGATAATTTGGCATACTGCAGCACTAAGAGCTCCTTGTTATTGGAAATGAGGGGCCGAGCCCAACTAATAAATAACCTCACAACATAATCCCACACAGTGCCACCAGGTAAGAGTCATTCTCCTGGCAACTGCCAAACCCAGATGCGCCCACTGAGTTCTCGAACAGAAAGGGATGAATCAGCACCCCATTCATTGAAGACATGCTACAGACAGTGGCAGTGTGCTTAGCACACTGTTATTGATTATATGCATCACACTTGATAATATAAGCTGTAGATGCTGCTACTTGGCCATGAAAACCATTCCATGAAGCTCCCTATGCACTGTTCTCGACCTAATTTGAAGGCCACATGAAGTTTGGAAGTCTGTAGCTGTTGACTATGCAGAAAGTTGGGAAACTCGGCACACTCTGTGCCGCAGCTTCTGCCTAATATGTGGCTTACCACTCAATAGCTGAGTTGTAGTCATTCCCAATCACTTCCACTTTGTTATAAGACCACTAAAAGTTGACTGCAATGGTTAGTGGTGAAGAAATTTTTTTACTGGACTTTGTCCACAGGCGTCATTTGTATCAGTGTACAATGTGAATTCCCCAAGTTCCTGAGAGCGATCCATTCTTTTACAAATGTTTTAGAAAGAGTTTGATATTTTTCAAAACTGTACATAAGTCAAATTAATACAGTAAACAGAAATGAAGACTGAAATGAAAATGCATTGAAATATTCATGTCTTCATTACTGTCTTTTAGGGAACTGTATTCATGTTTCAGTGTTTCAGCACAGTATGTGCAGCCGACAACTCCATAAACTAAACTTGCTCTCTTCAGGCTGAGAATCCTCTACACACATCAGAAATAATGGAGATTTGTATGAGTATTACCAAAAGTTAAAATGAGCATTAAGGGTTGAGAGGAAGGCTCACAAATCTTTTATTGTTTTAGTGTGTGATGCTGGCATTCAGGGAGAGCTTCAAACCAAGCGTGCCAAGTATATGTTAGCTCACTGCCTGGCAGGAACAGTAATCCTGGTCTCCCATGAATCCCAGAGATCAGGAGCTAACCACAGCTTTTAGGTTACATGTCTCTCCCCCTCTTGTCCCCTGGCTCCTCTCCATTCTCACTCTTTCTGGGGATACCAACAGTCCCCTGGCCCTCTGCCCTGTACCAGACAGCGGTGAACGATGTGCGTCAAGTTTCTCAGCTCGTGTGGGGACCTGTCAGGCCAACTTTGCAGCACATTAATCATAGAGTGAATGTGGCTAGCGACGCTATGTATCTTTGCTGGTGTGTATGAATTATTAAAAGATTAAAAATAATCTGGAGGAGGAAACTACATTTGGTAAATTTGAAAAATTCAGAAGCCATTAAAGAGACAAAGATGTTTAGTGAACAATAAAATGTGGTTATTGCTGAGCTCTGAAAGGAAGAAGCAGACTATTAGAACAGGAGAATGACAGAGTTCTGCTTGATTTAATATGCTGTTCAAAAAAAACAAATGCCCATTATGTTTGGTATAGCAAAGTTATAAAATCATGTTTTGTTATTAATATTTTAATATTGAGTAATAAAGCAAATAATTATATTCCAAAATGAGCAATAATAATAAAAAAAAAAAACTAAAGTAAATATTCATGTATATACTTCAGAAGGCAAGAAAAAGTCCATCTGTACAAATTTATTGAAGGTGTGACCATATATCCAGCTCATTAGATGAAACATTACACAATATTTGTGTTATGGCCCCTGGCCTTTAGAGGCTTTGTAGTCTGTTTGTTTTATGCAGATTCAGCTGTGAGAACGCACTCAGCTGATTAGCTGCCCAGAGGCTGCAGAGCAGCAACCTCATTGGACCAGCAGGAGATCACCAAGCCAATCAGTGGATGATGAGGCCCACCTGCACCCTATAAAATGCTCCTGGAATCATGCTTTCAGTGTGGCAGCTTTAGGAAGATGTTTTGTGCAGCTGGCTTTCACTTTGGTTTATGTGTAGTCTTTTGAAGACTGTTTAGGCAGCTTTAAAGTATTTTGTACTGCTGACCCACTTTGCTCTGCTTAGAGTTTGTTCTATCCTAGTTTGTTTTTGTTAGCCCTAGTAGGTTTGAATGTTAATTTGGTTGGTGTTTGCTGTTTTGTATGTGGAACCTTTTTCTTTGTAATAAACCCTTTTAAACTCCCTTTTTTTGCTTTTTTACTCTGTACACATTTTTGTTACCATCCTCTAGATCTGGGGTCATAACATAAGTGGGGACTTGTCTGGAATACTCATTAAAGAGGATCCCTGTGTCCAGAGTTAATATTTTGCTCCCTGGTACTTAACTGCTATGCATTCAGTTTGGGGCACTTAGCTGCCCCATTTACTGAGCTTATTAATAGCTGCTGCAGATTGTGGACCATTTTAAGCTGCAAGTCCTTAAATGTGACCTAAAGGCTTTATTAGTGAATAAGTTGATGGAAGCTGGTGTGATCAAAGTGCCTGATCTGCCTGAGGCTGCTATGACACCAAATCAAACTGCCTTGTCTGTGGAGGACCATAAAGATGGTCCTTGTGTGGATGCTGAGGTGGGTGACCAGGGAAGAACTCCTCGTACACTCCCTCGCTATGATCCACTGTTTTCTGAGTTCAGAATGACGGGATGGAGCTTGTGTGAAGGTGCAGTTGGCAAGTCTCCAAATGGAGGCTGAAGAAAAGGCCCAGGACGGAAGAGCTCAACTGGAGCTTGAAATCAGGAGGATGGAAATAGAGGCAGATAAAGCTGTAAGGCTGTGCAAACTTGAGCTGGAGGCCCAGACTGGAGCACCCCCTGCCTCTGCTGAGACTCCAGGTACCCCCTCCATTTCTGCTATGCCATTTGATGTTAGTAAGTGCATTTCTTTAGTACCTACTTTCAAAGAATCTGAAGTTGATTCATACTTTGCAGCATTTGAATGCCTTGCTGGTGCTTTGCAGTGGGCTAGGGAAACCTGGCCTCTTTTGTTACAATGCAAATTTACTGGTTAAGCTCAAGAGGTGTTGGCAGCACATCCTTTAAAGGACAGCAGCTTAAATTAGGAAATGGTTAAAGCTGTTGTCTTACAAGCTTATGAGTTGGTCCCAGAAGCTTACAGACAGAAATTTCAACAGCTGAAGAAAGCTGTTGGACAAACACATGTGGAGTTTGCCAGAGAGAAAGGCATCCTTTTTGATAAGTGGTGTGTTGCATCAAAGGCCAACAAATATGACTCGTTACATGAGTTAATACTGTTGAAAGACTTTAAAAAGTGCATTCCTGATTGCATGGTGTTATATTTAAATGAACAGAAGGTGACCACTCTTGCATCTGCTTCTGTTCTTACTGATGAGTATGTGCTTACTCAGGAGTCAACCATCACTTTAATGAGAAGTCATGTGTTAGCCCTGTGCTGCAGACCCACCTGGTTAAAATTGCTGTTCAGAAAGAAAGTTGTGAATGTTTCTACTGTCACAAATCTGGACATGCCATCGCTGATTGTTTTTCTTTAAAATGCAAAAATCAGCCAAATTCCCAACAAACTAAAGGCGTTTGTGAAAACAGAACCCCGTAATGAGAGCCATGGTTGTGGTGACAAAAAGCCTGATCCTTGTTTTGAACCATGGATCTTTGATTGCTTGATTTTGTTGTCTCCTGACTTTTCTGATCAAAAGCTAGTGCACATCTTGAGAGACACTTGAGGTTCCCAGTCAGTCATTCTCTGAAGAGTCTTACCTTTCTCACATGAGACTGCGTGTGGTTTCAACTCTGTTCTGAGGGGGGTAGATATGGGTTACGCTCCCAGACCAGTCCACTGAGTTTAGATAAAATCTAAACTTGTCACAGGACTTTTCCCTATCGCTGTCTGCCCAGATTTACCCATAGATGGCGTGGCTGTGCTAATGGGGAATGACATTGCTGGAGGTTTAATACTTCCGAGTCTAGAGGTCCCTGAAGCAATACTGTTGAATAAGATTACAGCAAAATCTGTTGTTAAAACATTGACAATTTTTTTTTTCTGTTTGGCCTGACAAAATCCACACAAACTGACCAAGGAACAAACTTCCAGTCAAAATTTTTCAAATAGGCAGCCCAAACTCTAAATATTAAGCATGTTGTTTCCTCTGTGTACCACCCAGAATCACAGGGTGCATTGGAATGGTGGCATCAGACCTTAAAGTCAATGCAACGCAAGTACTGCTTGGACACTGAAAAAAGTTGGGATGAGGGGGTCCCATTTGTGGTTTTTGCTGCTAGAGAAGCTGTTCAGGAATCCCTTGTTTCAGTCCTGCTGAGCTGGTCTTTGGTCACACACCTCACAGACCTCTCAGAGCTTTGAAAGAAACTTTCTTAATTCCTACAGAAGTGTTCTAAGAAAAAATGTGACCAAAGTATTTGCAAACGTTTCGTGAGCATCTCTGTCATGCTAACACTCTGACTAAGAAGCACTTAGCTGATTCTCAAAGGAAAATGAAACATAACTATGATAAAATGTCTGTCAAGAGGGCTTTCCAGGTGGGAGATTAGGTTGTTGTTCTCTTTCCTGTTCCTGGCTCAGCCTTGTCTGCCAAATTTGATAGTCCTCCTTATGAAGTGCTAGAGAAAGTAAGGGAGAATGATTATGTAATTGGTACCTCTAATCAGCGGTGCAAATCTCATGTTTGCCATGTGAACTTGCTCAAGTTATACCACCCCTGACCTGCACCAGAACCAAATGGGAGGTGTGCTCCTGTTGCAGCTACTACTCAGCTAGTGGTGGATAAGCTGGGTAATGCTGATGGTTTAAAAATGAGCTATCCCATCTGTTGTAGTCCTTGACTTACAAACTCAGAGATGCTAAAATCTCTGAAGAGTCAGCTTCACCACTTGTCCCCTAAACATCAGGAGGATTTAATAGTTCTAGTTAATGAGAACACATGCTTGTTTGGTGGTGATCCAACACACACCACAGTGCTAGAGCATGACACAAATGTCCAAAATGCAAAGCCAATCAAGCAGCACCCTTATCATGCAAACCCTGTAAAACGTTCAGTAATGAAACAGGAAACTGAACATGTATTGAAACATGGTTTAGCTAAACCTAGTCAAAGTCTCTGGATGCTCACCTTGTTTGCTCTAAACCAAGTCGGATGGTTCACCATGTTTTATCACAGACTTTCATAAAGTGAATTCCGTCACAGTACCTGACTCATATATCTCCTGTGCCCTACACCAGTGCTGGTTGCACCTGATTTGACCTGAACTCTCAAACTGGAGGTTGATGCAGTGCATTGGGACTGGCACAGTACTGTTACAGACAGACTTATAGGGTTTAGATCACACTGTTTGCTATTTATCCCACAAGTTTAACAAAACCCAACTGAAATGGGGCAGCTAAGTGCACCAATGAAAAAGAAATCTTGGCCTTGTTGTTGGCTCTTCAGCATTTGACCATGTTTCCCTCGGAACCAGTAGTTTGCTGATTGATGTATTCACTGATCATAATCCACTGTTTTTTTTTTTGTTTTTTTTCTCACACATGTATAACCACAACCAGCACCTTATGCAGTGGGCGGTACTTTTGTAAGAGTACAAACTGAACATTAGACATAAGGAACAGAGAATGTTCTCGCTGATGGCCTTTCCAGGATGTGAGTATGCTTCATATTTGTTTTGGTTTTTTTCCTTTTGGTGCTAAATATTTACAAAACGTGGTCTTGTAATTTAAGGGGGGGAGCGTTCATGAGACAAGACAAGATTTTAGTGATGTTTTTAGGAAAACTAAGAATCAACTTCTTGTTTTCAAAAATCACAAACTTGGTTTTTAAAAAAAAAATCAGTGCGGGAATAATTAAGTACAAATTTAGCAAGATGACTTTTTGTGGTTTTGTCTAGTTCTAAAATGCACCTTACGCTAAAAATGCACTGAAAATAGTTTAAACCAGGGGTGCCAAATTCCAGTCCTCAAGGTTGGGTGTCCTGCAACTTTTAGATGTAACCCTGGTCCAACACAACTGAATCAAATTGTTAAACATCATCTTCAGCATGCACTCAAGTTCTTCAGAATATTGCTAATGACCTAAATATTTGATTCAGGGGTGTTGAAGCAAAGACACACTTAGAAGTCGCAGGACATCGACCTTTGAGGCCTAGAGTTTGACACCTGTGTCTTAGGCAGATGCCAACTTTAGTTTCATTATCAGTGTCCTGGAGAGCAAAGAGAACCAGTGATTCATTTGGCATTGCATATAAATTAAAAATGCATAATGAAATTACAGTAAGTTGTGTTTATTTTGCTGATGAAATACCTGATATTTCCTCAAATGTAGATGATCAAACAGAGCCCAGCACCTGTCACGTATCTTGATCCAACCTGAGAGATCATTGAGACTTCTTGATTACCAGCCCGTATTGAGTGTCCATGATAACCATGATACACTAGCCAATGAGCGGTACTCTTCACTGCTTCCATTATTGCTTTGGGTTTTAAAGTGGCTGTCATAATTTTTCCTTTCTTGCCATGTATGTTAACATTTTGAAAAACCCCTGTGACATGGGTCAAAGCATGTGGAAAAGAGTGGTATTTTGTGGAACATCAATACCTGGTATGTGTTTGAAGTATGTGCGTCACTTTTGCTGCCCTCCCATTCTGAATATGGTGTGTATACTGAGATCAACTGCGTGGAATTTACAGTATTCTACTATGTCATGATCGGGTGTGTTACTTGCCCATGATGTCATGCTTCTGGTCATGACCTTTTTGGTTTTATCAAGTCCAAAGTCAGAGCAGTTTTTCCAGAAATCTTTGAGAACACGTCATGCTTTCTTCTGTGGACAAACTTTATGGGGATGCTGATTTCATTTTCCAGCAGGACTTGGGACCTGCACACAGTACCACAAAAGCTTAATTTATTGACCTTTTTATCACTGTACTTGATTGGCCTGCTCTAAGCCAATCTATGGAAAATTTTAAGTTATGATCCTCAGGTGTTTGAACTTTGATATTAGGCTTCTGTTTTGATCATTTCTTTATTTTTTTTATTTACTGAAATCTTGCCATTTCAGTTTATTCCTTTGTGTTAGTTCATTTGTTTTGACCTTTTGTGCTTTTTGGATTTTGTTCACTTTGATTAATAACTTATCTGGGTCCCAGTTCAGCTCTCTGTTCACCTTCCCTCAGCCTGCCAGTCTTCTCCCCTTCACAACTGTTACCAGATTCTCCTTGCCTGCACTCTCCCTCAGCTGTTCGCATTTTGCCTCTGATGAGCCTTTCAGGTTTCTTTTCTACCTCTGCCTCAGTATTTAAGCTCCTGGACTCTTATCATTATTCATTGGATCCTCCTGTTATATTACACATTATCACCATTTTCATGCCTGTTTCTCTTTCCATGTTCCTTGCTCCTATGTCTTTCGCTGTAAGTTGTTCTTTTTTTATTAAAATACTTATCACTTGTCTTCTGCCTCCAGTTTGCCTGCACTTGGGTCTTACCAAAAACACATGACACTCAATTGGAAGACTGAGACCTAACAATGGAGATGAGCTGAAGGCCACTGTTAAAGCAACCATGGCTTCCTTAAAGGGGCAGTATTATTTAAAATAGATCTTTTTGAGCTTTATAACATAATGTAATGTTATTTCCTCATCAAAAACATACCTGGAGTGTTGCGTTAATTCTTTCATGCATGTTTGAGAAATCCTTTAATCTCCTGTGGCAACCATTCAGCCGTGCAAAATGCCTGGCTGGACCTAGCGCTGCTATTGAGATCCAGCTCCTCCTCAGAGCAGCAGTTTCTAAGCTTCCGCGCATCTGCCTCACAGAGCACAACTCCCCCACTCAGCTCCTTCAGACTGGCCAGCAGCAATTAGCAAACACCTGGTGGAACAGCACATCTGCGGAGCTCATTATGAGTTACTTCTCAGTGCAATGCTGGTAAAACTGTTGTTAAAGGGTTAGCTGTTGTGGTGACTGTCTGGGGCAGAGTTTCAGAAATAGCAGGACTTTCTGAAAGAGACAGAGGCCCAATTTCAAGGTGTTAAATTATGAAGTCAAATTTCTTTTAGGTCATATTTGATATATGCATTTTTGTAACAACTGAAGGTAACATAGTTACTTGATAGTGCTATAAAATGATTCTGTGTGCCTGGAAAACACATAATACTGCCCCTTTAACACCTCTGCAGGGCCACATGGTGATCCCCTTCATGCCATGTTGCATTATGAAATAATTAATTCAAAAACTGCCCAGACCAAGTATCTGGAGCGCATACAGCACTGTACATGGAGATGCTTCTCAGTGGTTCAACATTTCTCTAAACATTATTTATTTATTTTTTTATTAGTCTATGCAAAGTTTACATGTTCTGATAAATTTTGGGTTTTTTTATTAGCTGTAAATTAGAATAATCAAAATAAATAGAAATATACATAAATATATCTCTCTGTGTATTCAATCTATATAAAATGTGAGTTTCAATTCTTGATCTGAGTAACTGAAATAAGTTAACTTTATATTTAGATGCATCTGTATATTAGAAGGGAATTCCCCAATTCCCTCTGCAGTATTTTTAAATAGTTAAATAGGGTTATCAGTGACCCTCATCTGACCACCCCTGTCACTGGTTTGTCTGTGCTGTCACTGGTTTTAAGAAACTTTTGCTGATAATGGAACTCCTTTATGACAGTCACACCTCATAAGTGATTTTCAGACAAAAACTCAACATCTAGAGTTTTATCTAAAGAAAAATCTTTAATATTTAAGTCCCATTTGCAAAAACACATAAAAACATTGGAAGACACTGCATATATACACCATGTTCGCTACCTTGCAGCTACCTCCTCCATGAGATAAGCACAACTGACTTTTTTTTTTTTCTGAAAATTATCAAAAAGATATCAAGAAAAAGCCATTTTTCTTTACGTTAGTAAAACAGGGAAAGCCTTCAAATTTAGACTTTTTAAATTATACTCTTACCATTTACAAATAAATACAAATCATGAAACATTTATTGACATGATCACACACAAAAAAGAAAAAGGACAAATCCACAACAGCGACACTGTGTACAGTTGTGCGTGACAACTCAAACACGTGTCTGGGTAGGCTGAACTTCAAATGAACTATTCCCAGTAGTGAAATTCAGAAGCTACAACAGCAGCTTCACAGAACTGAGACTCAGATTGGATTAGTCTTGAATGACTTTGTGCAACAACAACAAAAAAATACTGATGTGAACACAAAAGTCAGATGCATTTGGACAGAATAGGCAACGTGAAAAGTTAACATTTATCCCAAAGACAATGTGTCAGATCTGCAGTGAGATGTGAGCTGGTGAAAGGAAAAGAAATATAATCATTTAGATATGCTTTTATTGTGCTTGATAAATTAAGCATTGAAGTTTATCTTCCTAACATGAATATTAGAAACCTGTCACTTTTATCGTGTGTAAGCAAACCTTCACCTGCTGAATGCTTTAGTCAGACTGGTGCAGAGAACCTCCTAATGTGTTTGCAACGTCTTTATGCTTTAAGGATGCACAGACTGATTTCACTCCCTTCATCTCTTCCAAAATGAGCTCAGAGCCATGGAGCAAGTGCAAGGTGATAAATTAAACAGTGCTTTGCTAATGAAAACACACCACAAAGATGTGGTTGAGGTCGCTCCTTTACTTGTTGAGTCCACTAATGCACAGAAGGGTTGAATAAGCCGCAAGACGTTCTTTGGCCTTACTGATAGTAGAACATGTTTTGGTGATTAACTGCACAGGGACTGTGCTCTGCTGGTATAGTTTGTAAAATAATCTCAAAATAAAGTACTCTGTAGTGCTATATTTAATAAACTTTATGCTAAAGCAATGGGATATAATGTTTTCTAAAAAATCTGGTCCATCAACACACAAAATGTCCATAGCTTGGCAGATTTTAAATGAGATCAAGTGAATTTAATTATATAAAGCAATAAACATGTACTTGTAAGCGGAAATGACAGGAATTCACGTGATCGAAGTGTATTATCTTGAATAATGAGTTTTGTTGTTTTACTACTACAGATAGCAATTTTCAAATTTCTGCAACTGTAATGCTTGAGTTCTAAAATGTGCAGCCTCCGATAACATAGTGCCTTGCGAGTATTGATGCCCAGCGAACTTTTTAACACTTTGTCATATTGCAACCACAAAGTTCACTGTATTTTACTTGTCTGTTTTAAGTGATAAAGCAACAAAGTAGTGCATAATGAGGTGAAAAGACCTTGTTTTGTGTATTTGTATTCAGCCCCCCTGAGTCAATTATTTGAAGGACCCTGTAGGGAGATGTCTCTATCAGGCTTTCAATATGTAGAGACATTTTTTTCACAATTCCTCTTTGCAATAAAGCTTAAGCTCTGTAATATTAGATGGAAAGCATCTGTGCATATTAATTTTCAAGTCTTCCCACAGATTCTCAATTGTATATAGAGCTGGACTTTGAGCCGTTATAACGTGAATAAGCTCTGATCTAAACCTTTCTGCTGCAGCTCTGGCTAAATGCGTTGGGTTGTTCTTCTAGAAGGTGAACCACCACCCTAATCACAATTTTTCTGCAGCCTCTAACAGATTGTCTTCCAGGATTTCCCCATCATATGCTTATAATTTCTCAGCAGGTTCCCTATCTTTCCTGAAGAGCTATATCCCCACAGCACGATACTGTGACTACCATGTATAGCTGTGGGGACGACGTGTACAGAGGGATCTACAGTGTTTTCCTGCCATGCACAGCATTTTGAATAGAGCTGTAATTCAGTTTTGGTCTACAACTAGGATGTCCTATAGGTAACACATTTATTTATTTATTTTGGCCCTCTTCCATAAAGGTCAGATTGTTGTAGTGCACTACTTTTCACACCTGAGCAATGAATCTATGTAGCTCTCCCAGAGTTGCCACACAGAAAAACTACTTACATGAAATCACAATAAAGCATTTTGGAGTTTGTGGTTCATACGACAAAATATGAAAAACTGCAAGGGCTATGAATACTTTTGCAAGGCACTACACATCACTGAAGGCCACAATGTAAAAATATTTTTATGAAGCTCCAGTTCCAAAAAAGTGACACTGTATAAGATAAATTAAATCAGAATGCAATGATTAGCAAATCACTTAAGCCCTATATTTGACTAATTTAGTATAAGGACAATATACACACACACACACATATATATATATATATATATATATATATATATATATATATATATATATATATATATATATATATATATATATATATATATATATATATATATATATATCAAGCTTTTTTGAATCATAGTCTGCTGAGTTTCATTAACAAAAAGATGAGTGAACAACTTTTATTTCTTTAGTGGATTAAAAAGGAATGAGACAGCAGACATTTTAGAAGTCCGATGTTTGTGTTTCTGTAGCTTTTCAGGTTCTTAATTAGTTTTTAACTTCTTTTGATGCTGTTTACACTTTCTATCCAGGCCTCATTTTGAATCTGACTTTTACCAAAAGGAGCCAATTGACACATTCCATCGCCATCATGCATCAAGATGTACCTGGGGGCATTACTTACCCAATGAATTAAACACATTTTTTTATAACAATAATCAATCAGAGTTTCATCAGGTGTGCTAATTCTTCATATTTCATCAGATTTCACTGGCCCACATGAGGAACAAATCCGCATTGGTAACAGGGTGTCATACAAAGCCTTCAGAAAAAAATTATACAATCATTTTAATTATGTTTTTCTGGGCTATTTCTCTTTGGTGTAAATCTTGTCTTTATTTAACTGCAAAGAAAAATAAACTGATGTGCAATATTTTAAATGAATGGGTGGAAAATGTTAAGTATGAAGGGGAAAAATTAGGGCACAAATTGGCAGGAGGAGCTCATCTTAATAGAAAGTTAATGGATTTGGCATTCTCTTGCAGATATAAGAAAAGCCTTTGGATATTTTCCCCATCAAAAGCTAGGTTTAAATTCCTTGAAAACCATTGCATTATGTGAATTGGGTTTTAAATAGCATCCACATTTTTGGAAACATCACAAAAATATCCAAAAGTTAACATTTACGTTGTTTTCAATAACTTCAAAGTGCATTATCCTAAGCATCAAGTCAAATGAAATTGTCAGTAAGTTTTCTCCTGTGTACAATGTTTATTTAAAAATCCCCCACAAAACCCTGGTGTAACAATACAAAACTAAAGTAAAAAGTGTTTTTAGACATTTTCCTCACTGTCACTAAATCCAAAAGTGCTCAAAATCCAAATCTGTACCTTAAAAGTAACATCTTCTGTACTTGAGCTGGTCTGAAAGTCATATAGTTGATTGTCAAAACACTGGTGCTTGAACCTGAGACCTCTTCATAAAATTTAAGAAAATATTTGACATCCTGAAGTCATGGTAACTTTCTTTTGTAATGCTAGTGCACGTGTATGTGAAATGATAAAGATAAAACAAAGTTTCATACTGATTTGTTTGTGGCTATGTGTAATTGTGCGTGTGAAGAAGGGCTGGGGGCAGACAGATATCTGCTGATGTGTTCACGTGTGGCTAATGCCCTCTCACTGCATGTAAATGTAGGGACTGGACTTGTGGTTGCCTGTGCTCATCACACATGGCATAACGTTCCTTGAGCCACCCATCATGGACTGGTTCATGTCGTGACCGTTCTCAGACCAAGGGGGGGAGTCCATCGGCTCCCGTTTGATTGAATGGATCAGGCCATGACCTTTGAACTCATATGCACCATGCTTGTTGTAGTCCAAGTGCATGTACGCCTTTTGAGGGTAGATGTTTGAATCCATGAGGTTGACCGATTGGTTGCTGCATAGAGAGTCTGAGTGAGAGAGTCTCTGAGGACTAAACTGGTTGGAATCACTGTTACTGGCCAAGTCTTTGTCACATTTTAACAGACGTGCGCCGTTGTTGACTGCATAGTTGGGATAGGTGCCATTGTTGTATGTGGGGCTGATTCCTGCTTTTCCTCGTTGGCAGGGTGAGTACTGTGGGTCGTAATAATCTGTTTCTGATTTAAGCTGCAAACCAGTGCTTGGGTCATACACTCCGTTTCCATAGTGACGGTCGATAGCCACTTGGTTGCGACATGCCCAGGTTTGACCATACGTGTCGCATCCATTCTCAGAGTCGGAATCATGCTCAATCTTAATGGGTGGCATTTCAGACATCAAGTGTGCTTCGTAGCATTCCCTGAAGTCGTTTTCACTCTTCACCAGGTCTACGCAGTAAGTGTCCGGGTCTGACGATCCGTACAGCTTTGAGACGTACATATCTGCACCCCTGCCACCTTGACAGCTCGGGGAAAGGCGGTAGGGCTTCCCATACTGGCCAGTCCTGTTTAAGCGGTTCGAGGGGATGTAGCCGACTCCCTGAGCAGATCTGACGGGCCCCGAGCGCTGCCGCACAGGCCACCCTCCACCGAGGCCTGCGCCCGCACCTTTGTGGTCAGCCACGGAAGACTTGCAGAAGTTGAGGGGCTCCTCCTGGTTATAGAAGCCGTCGGGGCTGCACTTGAGGTTGTCTTTGCAAAGAGGGGTCCAGAGGTTGTGTTGACTTCGCTGTGTAGCACCCGGATGGGGACAAGTAAAGAGAAGAGGGTCTGTCATGTCACCCATTCCTCCACTGATTGAATGCCTCCTTAGGTGCTCCCCATGCTCACTGTGAAGAAAAAAGAGGGAGACCATTTATTCACAAGTTCTTCTTCTCTGATGCTAGCCAAAATGTTAATTCAGTATGATTTTTTTCCTTCTAACAACACCTTTCTTGAAGCAGCAATTAACAATAAAACAACAAATTAATGTCACTAATTAGCAAGCTGATGTAGTAGCTGGTGTTCACTGTATGAATATGCTCTCAGGAGCATAGCATAGTTGCTGAAAAAGACCTCAAATAAAATCACAATGATATAGAATTTCTCTAATATGAATAAAGGATGACCCCAGTTTAAACTTTCACTGAACTACACAGTCAGAGGAGGAGGAAAGAACTGTTACATCATGCTAAAAAGTGCAGAGTCTGAACATTTGACATGCATGTGATGGGGAGGGCCCTGCTTGATCTTCAAGCAGAGAATTGTGACATTAGTTTAATTGATCCAAGAAGTCTGAAGTATAAAAGAAAGAGTGTTTACCAAGCAACAAGTTGGAGTTTTTTGGTAGATAAAAAATGTTGTATTTGGGTGAAAACTTTCAGGAAAAAGTATTGGTTTTCACTTGTCACATGGCAAAATGAAGCCATTTTTTTCACAATGCTGTATGTTTTGAGATTGTTCTATTATGAGTTTTATCTGTAGATTGAGTTTTTTCTTGCAAGAGTTTTGAACAAATTGTTTTTTTGTTTTTTTTATCAAGTTACAGTTTAGTTTTGTTAGACATCTGAGATGTCTAACAAAACATCTTTCTTCAATTCCTGAAGAAATATATTTTACTACTTTATCCCTAAGAGCACAATTGTGTTACCATCTGTCTTTAACAGCGTAAAAATGTGAAAGGTCTAAAAAACATCTTAATAAAAAAGCCTATTTATGTCTAAAATTTGGTTGACAGGTGGTTGAGTTTGGTCAAATGCAAAAACCAAAACAGACATGACATTCATCATCTTTGTTCGACTAAATTTGATTGGGGAAAATGAGCTAAAAGGTTTTGAATGGATTTTTCTGGACTAAATACACCTTAAAATGCAATAAAAAAGATGCAAGTTTGGAAGATTCTGTCTGATGGATTTTTTCTGAGAGATGGGCTATGGTGTTCCATAACTGGTTATTAAAGACCAAAGCAGATATTATGCACACAGCTTGACAGTCCTTTTATTGAACAACAGCCAGAGCTCATATGGCACAGTTACTTTCAAAAACCTCTATTTAAAAAAACTCAGTGGAGTCGACAGATTGTTTGGCAAGTATTGCTCAAAAATATTCCGGCTCTATCCATGTGACTATATGGGATTGCCCACATGTTTTTTTTTTGTTTTTTTTTTTTTACTTAGAAATGACTCAAAAAATAAATATCTTGGTTTGATTCACTGTAGTGGTCATGAGAATAATTCCATATGTGACTCATGTTTTCTTGGATGTGTCCCTTCTGAAAACTAACAACAGAGTTTACACGCACAACACAAAGATCTCTAGGTTTGTTGGCAGTGCATAACAAACAGTCAACCACTGTGGGAGCAGTGTTTCTAGCACCATACTCTTTTGAATTCAGAACAGTAGTTTAAATTTTCTGCCATCCTAAATTTGGGATGCTTGTTTTTTGCAAAATGTGTTGGTACTGTAAATATAAAAATTATATAGATGCAGTAAGAAGCCATCCAACCATACATCCAATGTCTATATACCCACATATCCATGAAAGGTTAGCCTGGCCATTGCCTTCCTATGCATTTCCGCTCGATTCTCACCTCCCTGCACGGCTATGTCTTGGTTTTTCTCCCATTGAGCTCAATTTCTCCGGTTGAATTTCAACTGGGCCAATTAGTGAACAGGAGTTGTGATTTTCTGTGTTTTAAAATTGTGGTCTGCCTATGGTTGTAGTTTGGCACTGGCAGCGGAGGAAGTGAATGACACTATTCAGTCCGTGTTGGCCTTGCTTGCAAATATTAAGCAAGAGGAATGTATAAGAGATTTTATTGATGTTGTTCGGCTTGGCACTTCTCTCTTCGCTGTGAAGTCAAGTTTATTTGGATAGCACATTTCAGCAACAAGGCAGTTCAAAGTGCTTTACATCATGAAAAAATAAAAACATCATAAACACATCAAACAGTCCCTGGTTGTGAAACCAGTAACAAACATTACATTTTATCAAGTGCCATAATTAAAAACATCAATCCACATCAAAGATGCTGGTCAATGCTCCAATTATTATGGGTCAAAAGCAACTCTAAACAGGTGGGTTTTTAGCCTTAATTTACAGGAATTCCGTGTTTCAGCTGTTTTGCATTTTTCTGGAAGTTTGTTCCAGATTTGTGGAGCATTGAAGCTGAATGCTGCTTCTCCATGTTTGGTTCTGGTTCTGGGGATGCAAAGCAGTCCAGAAGCAGAAGACCTGATTAATCTGGAAGGTTGAGACAACAGCAACAGGTCTTTAATGTAATTTGGTGATATGCTGTTCGGTGATTTATAAACTAATAGAAGTATTTTAAAGTCTATTCTCTGAGCTACAGGGAGACAGTGAAAGGACTTTAGAACTGGGGTGATGTGCTCTATTTTCTTGGTCTTAGTGAGAACACGAGCAGCAGCATTCTGGATAAACTGCAGCCGTCTGATTGATTTTTTTGACAGACCTGTTAAGACACTTGCAGTAATCAATGCGACTAAAGATAAACGCATGGATGAGTTTTTCTAGATCTTGTTGAGACATTAGTCTTTTAATCCCGGATTGTTCTTCAGGTGGTAGAAGGCCGACTTGTAACTGTCTTTATGTGTCTCTGAAGGTTCAGGTCCGAGTCCATTACTACACCCAGATTTGGACTATGCCCAACTAGTCATGGTCCGATTATTGGTATCAAGATATGCAAAAAGTTTGAAAACGTCTAAAACAAACTGTGACCATTTTTTTGCAGTTCAAAGTCCTTCTAATGAGAAACTAGTGCAAGAGCCAGAGGGATCAGAGTTTTCTCTGACTGTACAGAGTAGAGAGTAGTGTTGTGCTGCACTATTTTTAAAATGACCAAATTTATTAAATGTTTCACTTTTTTTTTTTTTTTTTTTTTAGTGTTTGTCTCAGGATCGAAATAACAATAAATAAATGTAGATAATATTATAACTGTAATAATCACTGTGCTATATCATATTTGCAGCAGCAAAAACGTGTTGCTTTCTGTTTTAAATAAACTGAATTAGATGATGGTGAACAATTTTGTTTTGTATTTTTGTTGAAATACTGTAAAACTGTGGTTCATTTACTTTTTTTTAAGTTATCATAACATGAGGATCTCGAACAGACGCATGCCTAGATCCAACACTACTAAGGACTTTTTCAAAGGTCTTTAAACAAGATTTAAATTTAAATCTTTAGTAAATTATCAATTAAGACAAATGCACAGTCCCGTTTTATGAACTGTTCCCACATGTTTGTTAATGTGCTGTTTGAGTTTCTTTTTTCAATTTCCTCCCACTCCATAAATCACAAACACTTCTGTGACATGTTTGTGGCTAAGAGCAGTGTTTCATATGTTTTATATTAAACCCTAAGTGTAATCTTCTGCAAATATGTTGCTGTTTTTGTTATTTTCTTATAAAAGCAGATCTAATTTTGGCACCCCCTGTAATTTATGGTGTCTCCCACAAGGGAGCTGGAGACCTCACACTGGAAAATATTGATCTAAGCCATATACTGTTTTTTTTTACCTTTGTTGAATGTTGAACCACTTAAATGGTACCCATTTAATTTCACAAAATAAAGTAAGTACACCCTGATGGTGGGTGTAAAGTTTTAAACAACCGGGGTCTCAATGTTTGCACTGCATCACCCTGTTGTTGATATCAAGGAGTACAGATGCTTACACATGTAAGCTCAGCTATAAAGGTACATGTAATTCACCAAAAGTAGAGAGTTGTCAACTTGCTGAGTCTGGCATAAAATCCTGCTGGAAAGAAAAGGTATTTTGTTTGTGATAGGAATTGAGTTTATGGGTAAACACAAATTGGTTCTAAAGTAGTGGTAAGGTAATGCTGGTGTCTCAAAAATAAACTGAAAAGGTATTATTTATTTTCCTTTAACAAACCAATCATGATCAACAAAATGTGACTTCTTGACAAAGAAAAACAAACAAAAAAAAAAAAACCTTTGAATGTCAAACTAAAAATGAATTTCTACAAAATAATGACAATTAAATAAAAACATAACATAAAATAAGTAGTTGCATAAATATTCACCCCCTTTAAAGTGACTGATCTAATAACAGAGGTCCAGCCAATTGGTGCTGGAAATCTCACAATGAGTGTAATGGAGATCACCTGAGTGCAGTGAGTGTGTCTCAAGTGGTTGTAGTAAAGACACCTGTGTCTGGAAGCTCCATTCACTGGTTAATCAGTATTCCTGGCTACCATTACAGCATGAAGACAAAAGAACAAGTAAATCAGAGAAAATGGTATTAAAAAATAAAGGCCAGGGGATGGATACAAAAAATCTCTAAGGCTCTGAACATCCACTGGACTTCAGTTAAATCCATCGTCAAAAAAAGGAAGGAATATGGCATGTGTAAATCAGGCCATCCTCACAAACTGAGTGACCGTGCAAGACGGAGACGAGTGAGAGAGGACGCCAGGACACCTATGACTACACTGAAGGAGTTACAAGCTTCAGCAGCTGAGATGGGAGAGAGTCTGCATGCAACAACTGTTGTCCTGGTTCTTCACCAGTCAGAACTTTATGGGAGAGTTTTCTTCAACAGCAGAAAACCGCTGTTGAAGAAAACTCCTTTCAAGGCTCAACCAGAGTTTGCCAAAAGGCATGTAGGAGACTCACAGTCAAGTGGAAGAAAGTTCTTTCATCTGATGAGACCAAAATGGAGCTTTTTGAGCATCAGACAAGACACTATGTTTAGAGGACATCAAACACTGCACATCGCCACTGGGAAACATGGTGGTGGCAGCGTCATGCTGTGGTGACACTTTTCTTTAGAAGGTATAAATTAAAGATGATGAAAAGATCCATAGAGCAAAATACAGGGCGATTATGGAGTAAACCTGTTAGAGGCGGCAGAAGAGACTGGAGCAGAAGTTCACCTTCTAGCAATTCATTAATATACAACCAGAGCTTCAATAGAATAGTTTAGATCGAACCATAGCCATGTTTTAAGTTCAAAATTAATGTGAACATATGCTTCATATGCAGTTTGACTGTGCTTGAGCTATTTTGCAAACATTTTTTTAGTTCCAAGTTGTACAAAGGCATACCCCAAAGGACCTGCAGCTGTAATTTCAGTGAGAGGGGGTTCTAGGTACCTGAATTCATATGGCCACCACTGCTTAAAGACTTTGACAGCAATTTAAATCAGTAGAAGGGTATATTTGCTTTTCAAACACTAAAAGTTCTGGCCTTCAGATCCTCCTTGTTTAAAAAAAACTCTTCTAATCATTCAAAGAGAAAATAAGTCATGTAGTGTCATTTTCTCTTACCCATGCTCCATCGGAGAGATAATCCCTCCACCTTTGTTCTTTCCCCGCATTAAAATATTTTTCACTTTCATCTCAGTGATGGAGGGCAGTACGAGGGGGACAGCTATGCAGAACAGACCCAGCTGAGCAGGAATCAGTGTCCCAGAGGGCGACTTCTTTTTCTGCCCATGGAGGAACTTTAACCGACCCTGAAACTGCATAGTCTGAAATTGAACAGAAAAAAATATATATACTGAAATTAAATAGATGTTAATATATTTATGTGCATTTTTCAAGTTTTCATATGTTCAATGTTAGCTTTTACTAAATGTTTTGTAGAGGATCTTGCACAATCTAAATTTAATCTTGCATCAAATGATTCAGCAAAAAGGTGCTGGTATTTTTATGCTACAGATATAATCTTGAGAGCTGCTGCAGGCTGCAAGAATAGGTACAGTTTCTCTTATCATTTATCAGCCTACACTTCACGACGCCATCCTTTAAAATGAGACAAGTAGATAAAGTTGATCAATTTTGCTAGACTGCAGCTGAGTTAGCAGATCACTTTCAATGGACTAATTTGGCAATAAAGAAGTGACAGTCAACAACTGCACTGATAGTTCTGTAAGGCTGTTTTTAAAAGGTTTTGATTTGAGCCAAATGCAGCTAATATGCCCTGAAATGCTAATGTATTTAGCAATTAGGGTAAAAAGTGCAGATTATCTAATTCACCATCTTGTTTTAGCTTGTTAGCTTTTTTTATTACTATTCTTTATTTTGCAACACAACTGAAAAAGATTTGGACATTATATTACAATTGTTTGTGTTGCATTTTTAACTATTTTGAGCAGAGAACATGTTATCACCATTTACTAGGTACTTGAAAATAACGTGAGACAGAAGATGGTCATCCAGAGTTTCTGGTTTGGCAGAACATTGCAACCAAACCAGATCATTGTAGATGTCATTTTGTTAACCCCAACAGGATTGTTCAAACCTATATTCTTATTTTTTCTATAATCCTGACTATGATTATTTCTCTCTGCAGGTCTCAAAACCATCACAGGCAGTGGTGCAAAGGGTGAACTAAACTTCTGTTTTGCTGCTCTGTCTAGGCATCCAATTAATGTTAGAGAGATAAACGTAAAAGCTAAAATTATAAAAACAAAAACATGAATGCATTAATTTCATTAATTTTAGATCAGCTTATGTGTTCTGTTATTGAGCTGGTACATTTTTTGAGCCATTTAGAGATTGGTTTCGTTGGTTCATAGCACTCACCAAAAATCCAGAGGTGCTGTCCAAGAGACATCGGACTCTAGCTATGAAACATCTGTTGAGAAAACAGGAGAGCTCTGGAGGAATTTCCCCTGCTTCTGGAGAGTTAAACATGCTGCTCACAACAAAGTCTTCACCTGTAATATGACATTGAAACAATGTGAATATGAGAAGCGGTTTGTGTGAAAAAAACCAAACTGTAAACCACCTTGTGAGCAGTACGCACTTGTTCCTGCGGCTAACTGGTTATCTTGCTGCCCAGACATCCCCTGATGTTGTGGGGGACACATGGCCCAGTGGAGCTGGCGTCTGAACTCCTGGCGGTCATCTATGTGTATGTAGTCAAAGACGTTTTGGTGCATCACATCAGTCTGTGAGGGCAGATTTTGGTTAGATAGAAGAAAAACATGTGCCTAGTTTTAGAGAAAGTAAGTCTTTCTAGTCATTTCATCTCACAGAAGCTTTAACAAAACAGTGTTTTATAAGAAAAGGAACATTCCTTTTATTGGCGATTAATAGCCTCTTTTAGATCTACTATAAACCACAAAACACCCATTATGGATTGCATTGTCCAGTTATGTCATTCCAAGTTGATTTGTCCAGATCCCAGGCCCTGTTAGCTTTCAGCTCATTTAGCAAGTTAGCAGAACAAAAAATGTGGCTTACAACTCACAGCATTGATCTAATCATAGGGATTTTCAAAAATCTAAGTGTTTTAAATACAAGAAAACCTGTATGCCTTCCTCACCATATTATCTGCATCAGACTTTGCTAATTAATATACATTTCTCAGATCAGATGTAAAATGAAAGATCATCTGGTGGCTCAGCTCTGTTTATACCCACACAGTTGTCTTTATTTTCTATTACATTGTTACGTCACTCTCATTCTGCAATGCCCCTTGCAGTTCATTGTGGTTATGGATTAATGACAACCTGCCAAGATGGATCAGGGGCATAATATTGATAGCCAGATTTCAACCCCCCTTCATTTTCGCCTTTCAGTTGATTGTGAGACATAAAAGGCATTTGTTGATCACAAAGAAAGAAATTGTCTAAACAGGACTAAATGTGAGTATGACAAGGGTAAAATTGTATTGGCTAAACAGAAACTGAGGCTCTTGTTTGGTTTTCCTGGTCTACTGTGCTCAGTATCTAGAAATAGTGGTCCAAATAAGGAATGGTTAATAGATGGGGGAACTGATTGGACCATACAGGCTTGCTTGCATCCAACGAAGGAGAAAATATCGCTCAAGTTGCTAAAGAACGTAATGCCGGGTCTGATAGAACTGTGTCAGCATACATAGTGCATCATAGTTTGTTGTTTAAGGAGCTACGTAGCCATAGAGCTACAGAGACCTCTGTCCACTGCTGAAAGTGCCAACAAAGGGTCTATTAGCATCAGAACTGGAGCATGTAGGTGGAAAAAGGTGGTCAGGGTGAATAAATTAGACTTTTTTAATATCATGTGGGTAGCCAGGTGCGGTGCCAGACCCACAATGGGAAAAATGCAAGTAGCAGAGGTAGTGAGATACTTTGGGCAGTATAATATTGGAAAACCTTGGGTCCTGCCATTCACATTAATGTTGCCATGTTTTTTCATATCTAAGTATTGTTGCAGATCATGTATGGTATTATCTGATGGCTGTGGGCTTTTTCAGCAGCATAATGACTTCTACCACTAAGAAGAAGTTGTTAAGGAATTCTCTGAGGAGCACAAAAATGACTGAGGTGTTGACTTGGCCTCAAATTTTCCCAGATCCCAATACATTCCAGAGTATGTTGGATGTGTGTGGAAGCATAGCCAATGCATGGAGGCCCCACCTCAAAACACACAGAACTTAAAGCTTCTGCTAAAATCATGGTGCCAAACACCACAGCACAACATTTGGGGGCTAATGGAGTCTGTGCCTCAACAGGTCTGGTGGACCAAGACACTATTAGGCAGATAGTCATAATATTATGCTGGATCAATGTACATCCCTCTACACACACACACACACACACACACACACACACACACACACACACACACACACACACACACACACACACACACACACACACACACACACATACACACACACAGGAAGGAGGATTTACTCAGTGCAGCAACAGCCGAAGGGCAGCTGCACGAGCAGTGAGGGCAGCTGTGTTTGTCAAACATTGCGTGACACCGGCTCCCGAGCAGCAGTCCGTCTCAGCCAACCCTCCCCATCCCCGTCCACCCTCACACACAGACTGAGCCGGGCTCCATCCCACTTTCATCAGGCCTCTCCCCTCTCTTTTCCAGCAATAACTTTTGCTTTCTGTCATTCCCTGACAGATTCCTCACTGTAATGTTCAACCTTCTCCTCTTTCCTCTCTCCCTCGACCCCCGCCCTCTCTCCAGAATTTCCATGGCGGTGGCACGCGAGGGTTTTTGATCGCCTGCCTCTGAAAACACAATCTGTTCCCACCGTCTTCGCAAGCACTTGGCCCCGCGGACTGCGGTTCCCTACTGGCGTTCAGGCACACAGACAGATCGAGTGACTATTGTTTTTGTGTCTCATAAAAAAACACGCAGAGAGGGAAAGAAAAAAAACTAGAGAGTAAGTGATGTTTTAACTGACCTTCAAAGGCTAACTGTTCCAGTGACAAATTGGATCAAAGACCAGGGAATGTTTTCTGCCCCTCTCTGGGACTTTTGTTGTGGTGCTACTCAGTGGAGCCTTCTCATTTCTTTGTTTTTTTCTGTGGTATATTAATAAGTGTCCTCTCACTACAGCTGTGGGCCCAAACTGGTGCAATGTGTTTGTTTGAGGCCTTGTCAAGGGGAGTATGTGTATATGTGTGTGTGTTTTGGGGGTGGGGTGTCTCATTTTCAAGCACTAAATGTGGGAAATAGAACCTTTTGATCACCAAGAAATACCCATCAATGTGGTTTGCATGCTGGGATGTTAGGAGTCTCAGTCATGTCCTTGCGTGTCAATACCTTGTCTGTTTCTATTGAACATGCATTTTTGCATTTTTCTAATGAAAAATACTCATGTAGAATGGCTATATTGGATCAGTAACTGTCACACTACCACGACCACACAGCAAAAACAAAGAACCACTTGTACATCACGGAGTTTGACAAGTTAATTTGTATTTTAATGTTCAATTCACAATCCATCTGCACGGCAGGTGGCAATATGTCCTTGAGCACTCATAGTTTATAAATATTTAAAACAAAAATCTTCTAAATGATCTAATTACTTTTATTTAACTCAAGAGCAGCAGCTGTTCCTTCTGCTATTAACATAATACAACAAGGAATATTACACTTATAATAATGTCAGCTATAGCATTTGTCATTATTTAGATTTATTACATAGACTTAATCAAAATGTAGACTAAACACCCACTAAATTTACAAGTAGTTCTCAAGTGCTTTTTGAGAAGAATAATCTAATGTTTTCCTTCTGCTTTTTATATAGTAACATTGTAAATAAATATGAATAATTGGTTGGGCCAGCTGCTCAGATGAGCAGGCAGTCACGTAATACTATGGTAACCATGTCAGCAACATAAATGTGTAAACCTCTTTTTCTTCAGTTAGCTGAAAGACAATAGCAAGTTTTCCAGCATCTCATTATTAATAATTTAAACTGCAGTAATGTGAGGTAAAGGTTTTGAAACTCCTGTTTGTTAAAACCTTAGTATACCTTGATACTGACTGATGCCTAGGTCCTGAGTGAAAACCGGTACAACTCTGAAGCTTTGATGTGTAGTTTCCTGTTCATTCTTTGTAAAAACTAAAATACTGATATCACTCTAGTTTTTCCACACAAGCTGTGTTTATGTATGTCTGGCAATGTATTTTGCCCTCTAATTTAAGGACCATAGAATGGTTAGACACAAATGTGTGAGTCTCAGATTTGATTTTGTCCTGAAATGTGTGTAAAAACAATGCAGCGTTGTCTTTTGTGGGAGCACTTTATATTTAGCGCTACTGTTCAGACATTAGTGTGCTTCCTCAAGCTAAAAATTTGGATAACCAAATAATATAATGCAACAACCAAATGATACAGCTTTTGATAAGAATCTATGAGCAAAGTATTCATTCAGAATCCAGTGTGTGGCAGATAGACTTCCAGTGCAGTTAGGATGATTCTCACCTCTTAGTCCTTGGATATCTATATAAATGATTCTGAATTGTCTCTTTTCACAATATAATCTTAAGTAAAAATGCATAATTATTATGTTTGTTGTAATATTTATTTATTATTTTAATGTTGACATAAAGAATTATGCCAAATAATAGAATAACACTTCCTAAATTTATTATTAGTTTCAACAGCTTAGTGCACAGAAAGTTTTACATAGTCCTCTACTGATCTCAAAGGTTCTGGTTCCACACTGAACCATGCACAAACACACATAAACGGGTACATATAGTGAGGCAGGGTGTCTCAGACCACATTGGTTTAAATGTCAACTTCATGGGGGCAAATGAAAGATTTCAACACTGAAATGCGCTTTATTCATAATTTTAAAGGAGGGTGGTGGTTTTAGGATGTCAGGATAGTTCAGCCAGTGTTGATGTCATTTAAAATGGATATTGGGGGTACTGACACTAGAAAGGGAGAATGTTAAACTGTTGGTGATTCATGCCCAAGGAGACATCCAAAGAGTGTATCTTAGGGTGAAAACAAGGTCTTCTGGTGCATACTCATGGTGAAAATATGCCAGAACATTTCTACATGATGTTTGAGTCAGAACTGTGTTGTTTTTCATTTGTCTAATCAAAAATTGTGTTCAGTCAGTATTTTTTTTTTTATTGGAAAACTCTCTGACACTGTAATGTTTTTTTCCATATTCCCATAAAACGCACAATCCCACATCAATGGTAGTTCTTCACATTATTAACATGGAGTTACTTGATGCACTTAATCCTTTCCTACACACTTCAAACAACCTGGCAGCTTCATTATTTTGAATACGGATTTGTCTAATTTGAATTTCCACAACCTATTTGCAATTAACATCTTGGCCACTATTGAATATGTTGTTATTTACTCTTATTTAAAACATATGACTTATATATTATGTATATTTAAATATGAAAACTTTCAGCTCACCTGATGGAACCCCAGATAGTCCACAATGGTTGAGGAAGCATAAAAAACCATGCCATCACTGCTCACCACCAAGGCAAAGCCTGTTAGAGACTACACACACAGACACACACTCAGAGAAACAGTAATTCAGAACACCTCATGAAGTAAATAACCACAAGAGCAATAAATACAAATAGCTGCATTTTATTTCTCTCAGTTATCTTCTTTTAGCTTGTCTGCTGTCTATTTGATTTCCAAAAGACTGACATACTGAGCATAAACGGCTAATGGTGTTACATCTGACCTAAAGGCCATTAAGTGCAAAATGTTTCTTTGAAGCTAGTTATCAAATGTAGCAAGAATTCATAAGCCAAACTTTTTATGAATTTATGAAATTCTTTATAAAATTCAATAAAAACAAAAAAACAGTAAAAATGAAACAAAAGTATAGTTCCAAAAGTGCCGAAATGTAAAAAACATCGAATAATTATCCAGAATTACCTAGACATGTCAATGATTTAAATGCTAATAATATTTAGAAAAAGACTATGGCAGACGACAAGAGCACCAGGCAGCTTCTCACTTTACAACTCAAGTAGAAACATTTTGATTTTGTGAAACAAATAAATAAATGCAAATAAGTCTCCAAAAGCAAACACAGTTTTTTTGAAAGTACATCTTTCGTTTGTTTGACCAACCAGATGAAAGCTGACCAAAAAGGAACATTGCATATAAACAACGAGGGAACTTCAGTCAAATGTGCCGAGACGGGCGGATGGAAAGGGAAGCAAAGGTACGAGGAAAAACCCAAACAGAAGAGGAAGAAAAAAGTTACAGGAAGGATATGTGGAAGGGGTCCTGTAGCATGTGTGCGTGCACATGGCTGGGATTGCGTGACAACAGCAGGGCTAGCTGACTTGCGTGACTGCTACTGCCAGAATCTGTCACCTCTGTTTTACAGCGAGAATATGCAGGACTTTTCGGATCTATGTGTGTGTTTGTGTGTGTGTGTGTGTGTGTGTGTGTGTGTGTGTGTGTGTGTGTGTGTGTGTGTGTGTGTGGTGGTGGTGGGGAGTGGGGGAGTATTTTACATGATGTATATCCCCATGGTCACTAAATTCACACTCACTCCAACTATTTCCTCCCCTTTCACAAACACCTGATAGAGATCTGATAACTATCCATGGGGGATATCATTCCACTGCACACACTCCATCATAACTCAGCCTGGAAACTCACTGAGCTGATAACTCTCTTTTGATGTTGCAGAGCGCAGATGTATGAAGAGGCAAACTGTAAAAGCATAACCTAGAAAAATATCTGAACTATGGTATTATAATTAAAGAAAATCATCTATGAAAGCAGGATGAGCAGGATGAGAGAGGCGGGGGTGGAGGATGGGAGATAGGTGCTCGGTCGGGTTGATGCAGATGATGTTTGACAAGTTCAACTGCTGGCACATGTCCCCCCACTGACCCCAAACACACTCATGCACACACAGGCAACGATTTCTCTGGCGGCCGCTCAAAACAGACGAATGTGTACATTTTGAAAATGAATAAATACTGAATGCAGCTTAACATATTTAAGATTCCTAATTTCAAGGGATTTGGAGCACTCATAATAACATCCAGAAACAGAACACCTGTGCCAAATTTATTAAGTGTGTATGAAAACAGTGTCTTTAATCATGATCCAATATGTCTGCAATGGAAATATAAACATTTCTGGCATCTGTTGTATTAAAATGCAACTCTGCAGGTGAAAATGTAAGCTCTCTCAGTAAGAACAACCTGTAAAACCTGATAAAGTGATGAGTTTTTCTGCCGATGCCCATCTCAGTGATTGTTTATTCACAGTGTCCTCAAACAATAGACATGAACATATGCTAAATATAGAGGAAAGACATGTTGTTTTCATGAACTCCTAGAGGGCTAAAAAGAGGTCAGCTTTTTCATGTTGGTCGCACGCAAGTTTATGTACTCAGTGGCGCACTTTTTTCCAAAGTGTCCTCCAAGTCACTGAAATGCTGCAATAAATGCTGCAATAAAACCCTGAAGGACTTTGGCAGTTTTATTCTTCTGGAACAAACAGGACTGAAAGAATGTATTTAGGCAAAAAAAAAACCCAAAAAACTAATATTTTTTTTCCACTGATTACTTCAATTAGCTTTTCAAAAGAGAATGACTGGCATATTTATTACAGATGAATGCAGTGCATTTGTTGTTCACGTTTGAGCACATTATATGGACATTCATTAGTTATAGAGGAATAGGGAATCACATCTACATTTTATTTTACATAAAAAGAAAATGCCAATAACAACTAAATATATTCTCCTTGTCCAGTTATATGAAAACACAGGCTGAGCAGCTCCATCTTTAAAGATGGAAAAGAGCTACAGAAATAAAAGAAAAAAAACTACTGTACTATCACTGGCAACACTACACAGCATGCTGTTTTTATGTTTTTTCTCATCATTTCCCTGCATACTAAAGCCTTTAGGTAATGGAAACACCTGTTGCTGTCCCACAGCACAAAATATCTGCAACCACAAACAGCCCCCATGAGAAACTAAAAACTTTAACTTCCAACATCAAGAGTTGTAGCGCATGTAGAGACTGAACCTGAGAGTTCAAGCTCAGTCACACTGGATGCAGAGTCTGTGAACATCATTCTTCAAATCTTTCCACAGATTCTCAATTAGATTATGTCCGGACTTTGACTGGGCCATTCCAACAGGTGAATATTCTTTGATCTAAACCATTCTCTGACTGTTTTTAGGGGTGTTGTCCTGCTGGAAGGTGAAGCCTCTGTCTGGATCTCGAGGCTTTTGATCCTATGACAGGTTTTCTTTCCAGGATTATTATTTAGCCCCACCTGCATTCCCACCAACTCTGACCAGCTTCCCTGTCCCTGTTGAAGAAAAGTATTGCTCAGCATGATGGTGCCACCACCATGTTTAACAGTGAGGATGTTGTCTTCAGGGTGATGTGCAGTGTTATATTTCCAATAGACATACATGATTGTCAAAAACGTCAGTTTTGGTGTCATTTGATCAGAGAATCTTTTCCCCTGAGTTTGCTTTTTCTCCTACAAGATGACCTCTTGGCTGCTGTCCTTGGCAGGCTGCAGTTTTGCCATTCTCTTTCCCTTTTCAAGTGCTAAGCAGTGCTCTGTGAGGTGCTTTGGATATTGTTTTATAACCTGACCCAGCTTTAAACATCCCCACATCTGTCTCCCTGACCTGCTTGCTGTGTTCCTCGGTCTTCACGATGGTGCTTGTTCACTAATGTTCTCTGACAAACCTCTGTGGCCTTCACAGCATGTCTGGATTTATACGAAGATTAAATTAAACACATGTGGGCTCTATTCACTAACCAAATGACTTCAAAACACTTTTCAGATTTTTCCACTTCACAGTTTTGCACAATTTTTATTTGCTTATCACATCAAATTCCAATAAAATATTACACAATTTAAAGGATTTGAATACGTTCCCTGTAGTATATACACATTCTCTGCATGTATACGGAATCTAGTTGCCAAGAACTTGAATAAATAAAGAACTTTACCTCATTTTTGACTTTCTGTAAAGTTTTCAAGTTCTGTAATGGATTGCCAGTCTAGCCTAAAAAAATTGTGTCTGATCTGCGTTGCGTGTACATACTCCATTGCATAAAAACCCATACACAGCCATGCCATAAGGCTTTGGTCCAAGCTGAGTCACGCAACAGTAGATGGAACATCATTACGGTCAATCTAGTCTTTTGTTAACTGTTCCAGTGAGGAACCTAACACATTAACAGCATCAGTGGATGGGCTCTGAATCCGTGCCTGTTGGAAAATGACCAGCGTCATAATTTGTAGCCTCACTGAGAGCCAACGGGTCATGGAGAGTGTAATAATGATCTGATGCATTTACAGTTCCCATGCAGCGTGCTCCTGATCTGCTTCACTAACAACAAGCCACGCAGTGTGTTTTCTATCATTCTGTCTGTATATCTTCACATATTTGAGTTTGCATCAAAGTCCTGATGTATCCAGATCTTATTAAAGGTCTCAAGTCAAGTATGTGAAAATTCAATTTGCTTTGATCATTATAGACAAACTCTGCACACTCCTCTAACTCTCTCCTGCTCACTTCAGCATATGTGTTCAGACAGAGATGCGCTCACAGAGACCCTCACACACCTCGCCGACTACTCGTGAGAGTTCCCACCACCCTCCATCAGCTCTGACGCAGTCGTCTCGCCTGTATGTCACGCAACACCACAGATCCACAAGGGAGGTCGCGCCACAGGGCAACTCACTCAGACAAATCTTCTTACAGACACGTGTGCAAACTGCAGGGCAGTTCGCTGATGGTGCCATCCACAGGGGAAGGAAAGTGCCATGGCACAATGTGACAGAACATTTTATTGTTCAAATGAACTAAAGCGTGGTGTTTGTGTGCTGAAAACACTTTCTGTTTAAGAGATCAGAAGCAGATGTCACTCACACAGGACACACACCAACACACACACGCACACATACACACACAGGTCATATGGTTTCTTACTTCCAGGAGGAGGCTGCTTTCATTGATGGTGGTGCCCAGAGGAAGGCTATCTTTCCTGGGTTCAGGGTTAGAGGATGCTGTGGTGGTGATGTGCTTCCTGGAGGGCTTGTCTTGACTCGCTGTAGAAAGAAAACATGTAAATGCATCAGCATATGTGACTGAGACCAAACTCAATTAGCAACTGAAAATACTTCAAAAGGGGCTCAACAATGAGATCTGTGCTTTGTTGTTCATTCGGTCAATGTTGCTCAGGCAGGAATAGATGTTATTTTATGCTTCATTCTGGTCCACACCCAAAAAAATTCGAAAAATTCGGAGTGACTGACAATGATGTTTCTGTTTACAAAGTCTCTCACACAGGCGCTGTTATGATGAAAGAGAGTGCTGGAGCATTTCTCAGACATGTGGCAGACTCATTACCCATATCAGTCTCCCTTCTGGACGGCATAAACGCCAGTTAGCTCACCAGGCATGTGTATTGGGTCAGTTTAAGAGCAGGGAAACAGTTGAGGATTTGTATAACTTTACAGGATTCCTGAGGCACAATAAAGAACATCCAACAATCACAGGAGGTTTGGTGCAAACTGGGACGTCAGACTGATGTGTTCATGCTACACAACCTCCAAAGCTAACCTCACAATACTGTATGATTCAGCCTGTAACTGATTAATATTAGTAGATCCAATACAGTAGAAACAAGTCTTTTTAAAATTTGAGCAGAGTGAATTCTTGTAAATGAAAGGCTATTTTTTAAAAAAGAGGGGAACATTTACAGAAGATGAAAGATACACACAGATCTAAAACTACAACCTGCCTTCAGCTTCTTTCAATAAATATCTATAAAATATCACAACAATCTCTCTTTATCCTCAACCTTTTAGATCTTTTCACTCTCAAAGTAAAGCCTGTGGAATTCAGTACTTTACAAAAGTCTTCATGCCCTGTAAACTTTTTCAACTGTTGTCACATTAACTGTTTCATTAACACAAAGTAGTGCATAGTTGCAAACTGCAAGAGCAAAAAAAAAAAAAAAAGAAAAAAGAAAAAACCCCAAAAAACCATGTCTGTCACTAATTTTTATTTAAAAAATTCTTAAAAGCGAGGTGTCCTCAGCAAATCCAGTGCAAAAACTTGAATTCAGACTCCATCATCTGAAGATGGAAAGCGTATAGCACAACAGCAAACCTACCAATACATTGTCATCCACCAAAACAGACTTTAAAGGCTGGGCAGGGAGAGCATAACTCAGAGAAGCAGCCAAGAGGTCTATTGTAATTCTGGAGGAGCTGTAGAGATCCAAAGCTCAGGTGGGAACATTTATGCAGTTTGATAGTGTTTTCTTCTGTTTTCTACCTCTGTGACAATGAGTGTGTTGCAGTGCTGTAAAACCACTTGGAATAAAAGCATTGCTGAAAAATCTAAACTGCTTAATCAAATAAAAATTTGCTCAAAGATTGTAGGCCATCCAGTCCAAAAACTGTATGAATCGTCCTACCATAATATGGTGAGATTAGCCAAAAGCATGGCCTCTAACTCTGACCATGCTCTGCACCATGAATACAGACTGTTACCATCAGGTCAAAGTGAGAAATGCTTTTGTATATCAGTCAATCCTGAAACTAAACATGGAACGTTAACCAGTGTGGAATGTCATCATCTGCTCATCGTTCTCTGTGTATTTTTTTTTACTCTGTGTAATCAATATTTGTAAACAATAGTGCTGTGATGCAGGACAAATTTCAAACTTGTTCTGACAATAAATATGTAGGTGTCGTGTCGTATCATATTGTACGATGGTGGTTGCATCATCAAGCTGGCCAGAGTTAATGGGGAAAAAGATGGAGCTAATACAGGGCTGGATGATAAAGGCTGACTTGAAACCGGGGCAGATGTTTAGCCTCCAGCAAGACATTAACTGGACAACATTGGAATGAAGTAGATCAAAGCATACTGATGTGATTGAATGGCCAAGGTATAAATCCAATAGAAAATCCTAAGACTTGAAAACTAAAGATGACAGGTACTCAGCACCCAGTCGCGCCGAGTCTGAGATATATTCAAAGTAAAAAGAGGAACAACATCAGTCTCAAAACTGGTAGAGACATACTCTAAAAGACTTTCAGCTTTAAATGCAGCAAAATGTGGTTTTCTAGACTCAATGGGACATAATACAAAACACATGCCAGACTTTGTAAAAGATTTTTTCTTTCCTTTTCATTTTCCTTCCCCCTCCCAGTTATGCGCTGCTTTGTGTTGATCCATCACACAGATTCCCAGTTTGTGGTTGTAATATGAAAAGATGTGATCATGTTCAAACGGTATGGATAATTTTGCAAGGCACTGTATACCTGCTCTCAGAGTTTGGTTTACTGAACTGTCACATGTTCTCCTGTGATACATGCGTCGCGTGTTTAGAGACATGTTTGCGTGTCTCTCTTGTGGATGTTCGGTCAGGGGCATGTGGCTCCCACCAAAAGATCAGCCCTTTGCTCCATCACTCGCAGTAGCAAGCACAGTTTAGTCACACAACTCACATGCCCACATACCTCCATCTATATTATGAAAACCATTATGATTTCCACATGAACATGTCCTCTGATGTTCCCCCCCCACCCATCGCCGGCCCCAACGTACAACCTCATTATGGCTTCAGTTCATCACCCTTGACCTTCTACTCTCCCCTGTGTCCATCCCTCCCCCGCCCACTCTTCTTCAGCGCTCCTCCTCATCTCTCCTCTCGATCTCGATCTTTGCTCGGTTTTGTATAAGGGGTGATCAACCAGTTTCGGTGGCAACAAAGATTCTCAAACATACCCCCATTTTATTGCACCCATACATTTTCTTTGGAGGCCCCACAAGTCATCATTTCTTTCTTAAGTTGAAATGCAGTCTCATGAAAAGCACTGACAGGCTGAAATGCCTATGCTAAGTGTTTTGTCATCACCTCAACTAAGTGAGAACACATACAAACAAACAGCTGCAGACAGCCGCCTCACAGAAAAATCATTCTGTTCAATCACCAGAATATCATCCAACCAGTGGAAACCATTGCAGAGGGGAAATGAGTCTAATGACCGTCTTTATTTCCCTCCTTTCAGCGCCTCATATATTTTTGTTTTCCCTCTTATGGCAGCTCTTGGAGAGGATGCTACGTCAGGAAAGACAAACACTCGGGATGATTAATTATCGGCACCAGCACTTCCTTTGCCAACAATGCAGGCTTTATTCCTCGCCGCTAACGTCTTTGCTTTTGCTTTTCTTCGCCTCGATTTTCTCCGTCTCTGGTCCGAAAAGGAAAACAAAGTGGGTAATGGTGAGGCGTTTATGTGTGTGAGGACTGGGTGTTAGGTAAAAAAGTGACAAGTATATAGGGATGTGGAAGCTGCCAAAGGGTGAGGCTTGAAGTGTTTAGTTCCTTCGGTCAGCCAGAGCTGTCTTTCCACTGAGTGTACAGAAACATCAAGACCACCCTCCAATTATTAAGTTACGCTATGACTTAATTTTTACGGTAATACTAACAAAGGATCGCTCAGAGAGAACTCTGGGTAGGGGATTATGAAGCAGTTTGGTAGTTTGATTGCTTGATCTAAATCAATATTGTGAAAACGAGGTTGAAATATCTTCTTTCATATATTTTCTCCATATAAAGTGCTGAAAAAAGGTTTTTTACGCTCTTACAGATTTCTTCTGTTTTTGCTTTTTTGACGTTTCACATCACCAAACTAATTTTAATTATAAATACAAATATTGTCTGAAAACTACTTTTTGTATCCTGGTGCCTGATTTTCAGAGTGGTTTGATGACATGAAACATGCAAGTAAGACAAGAAATCCAAGAGTTATCAAACCACTTTTTTCACAGCAGAGAAAAAGTGCTGCATTTTTGTCTGCTCCAGACACGTCACTAAGCTTTAAGAAACTCCTGCTCTCTGGCAACAAGCAGGCATGAGCATAGTCCTCCTAATGAGCTATTTGCTTCTGAAACCTCCAGGGGGAGAGATGAGTGTGGGCTATAGAGCCAACAGATGTGTAGAGCACAGTGTGGTTATGTTTGACTGTTTTCAACATCCCCTCTTTTAAAGCCACTTCCTCCTGTAAAACCAAGAGTAGCTGAAAAAGACAATAATATAGAGAAATACAGCAGACAGACAAACGAGAAGACACTTAAATTGTTTTATTGTGAGGATGAAAGAGACAAAAGAGAGGGAAATAATTAAAAAATAAGCTAACGTATACAAAATGAGCTGTTAAAATGAAATCCATGTTGAGAATGATTCTGAGTGCTAGTGATACTATAATAATACTATATAATAATAGAGTTAAAATTAATGTTTTTATTGCAATCATGAGTAAAAGTACTTGACTAGGCCCTTCTACTATGTACTGTATGTTGTCAACACTAGACGTATTCCATCCATTCATCCATCCATCTTATTTAAAAGTTTCATGATGTTTTTTTTTTTTCTTACTGTGAAGCACTGTATGAAAAGTGCTATATGATTAAGATTTACACATTATTTTTTCAAACATCACTTCTTCTGATCAGTTGCCAGAGTATATTCAACTCTTGATAGCTGTTGATGGGGTACTATCTATCATTTTACATCACATTCATCTTTTCTGAGCTGGACAGCAGCAATTTGCAGTCAGTTCATAACCATTATGGTGCATGGTTTGCTAAACTGTTTTACAGTTCTACATACCTTCTACGCTATTTTGGGGATCTAGCAAATCTGGGTTTAAAAAAATATTTTTCTTCATTTATAATGATGTTCATGGTGAAAATGAGACTTTGTTGGCTGCTGCAGTTTGTCTCAGCTAAATTTGATTTTTTTTTTCATTACTGACTGATCTAAAATACCAAATAAAGTTATCAGTGAATATCCAGTGTTTCCCCATTGAGCCCTTAAGAGATAAAAGAAAACAATATTAGACAAATAGCAGAGCTGCACCCATCAGGCTTTTCTTTGTGGTAGATTGCAACATCTTTTTTTTTCTAAAGACTGGATCACTGTACATATAAAACTGAGAAAATACTGTATGTTTCCTGACAGAGGTACTAATTTTGAATCCAATGAAAAAAAATGAAGGAAATACAAGATCCTTCCCATTCAGAGCATATATTTCCCTAACCATTATCTTTATTTTATTAAAATAAAAAGATGTTCAAAGCTTAATGTGTTAATAGACCTGAAAAAGTGGGACTTCTTAGTTCTGATGCATTGAATGAAAAGGTTCAAATAAAATCAGATTTTTCATTATCTTAACTGCCAGCTACCAATCAGAACCAACAAAAGGAAAATTGGCCAATTCCAATCTCTGGTTGATTGATTTATGCATCTCAAATGAACAACAACCAGTTTTACTGGGAAATTTAATTCCCTGCCTACTTTGAGTCATGTTTTCTATTAATTCTCCCCAACCTTGTCTTGTAAAGTAGCACCCCAGCATGGGTGCAATCTTTTGGCAGCATATACCCAGCTGAGTGTATATTTTCCGAAGAAAAGTTTTTGCCCTGAACATGCACAACACTGTGCGGCACAGCAGTTCCTCCTCTCCAGCAAGGCTTACGTGCGTGTAACAACACATAATAACATGCGTGTAAAGACTACTGTATGTGTGTGTATATCTGTGTGTGTGTGTTGAGATTTGACTTGCTGCCACCTCCTTTGCCTAGTCCCGCCTCTTCCCTCAGCACTCTTCTTCTTGGCGTATGTGCGTCTCTCTCTCTCCGCAGGCACAGGAAATCCACAGTGGAGAGAGCAATACTAACACACACACAGAGAGAGAGAGAGAGAGAGAGAGAGAGAGAGAGAGAGAGAGAGAGGAGGAGAGGAGAATCATGAGATGAGAGAGGAGAGAGAGAGAGAGAGAGGAGAGAGTAGGAGAGAGACGAGAGAGAGAGAGAGGAGCTGGCCGATCAAGGGCTGCTTGTCACGCGAGCGAGCCGTCTGTCAATCTCACCCCCTTTCCTCCTGACAGGCTGTTGGCACACACCCAAGGCCTTGCGTGCAAGCCGGCAAGCCACGTTAACCCATAAAGAATTTCATAATAGCAACAGCTGTTAAATATTGATGACTTCTGGCAAGTTCTCAATGGTCGAGCCGCAAGAAAAGTTTAAGCCTGCACTGTAATTCAAGCTTGTACTTCATTATGCCACAGATCAAATATCCGGATCTTGGCCGGTCCAAATCCAACTATTACTAGCTCTTCTTTTTTTTCTTGTTTTCACGTCAAAAATGATAGATTTTTTTTTTTAAATTTCACTCTTTTCTTGAGACAAACAGGATCAGACTTTTCCACTAGTTTTTCTCTGCTCCAGTTGCAGCTGATTCAATCCTCAATCAGCCTACATACCAGTATTAATACTAAGTTGAGTTTTTTAATCTTTCCCATATTGTTTTGGATGAGACTGTTTTGTTTCCCTTGTGACATGGTTACATGTCAAGGGATGAAATGATTTAGAGAGATTCCCTTTTGTCTGTTGACAAAACAGCATCCACGAAAAGTACTTTTTGTCAGGAGCTGGGCAGCAATTACAAATATTCATCTTTCAGAGTAGATTATGATGCAAGTGAGTGATGTTTGCCAGGGTTAGAGTGCACATGTGGACCTGGCATGGAAAGCCTAATCTCCAAGGCGAGTGGAAAAAAATAAAAATCAACAATGTGATTCCTGAGCACAACAACAAAGACTTTTGTCGTGCGCCAAGATGCTGAAGCAGAAAGGAAGTGATATTATGACAAAACAAACGGGATCACACAGTGAAAAAGTAGAGATGTAAACTCTATTGTTTCCACTTCTCTGTTTTGCTTGGCAGGCAAAAGCACTTGTTTCTGTGTTCTACACGACTAATATGCCTACACACTTGAGGCTTCAGGCAAAACAGACTTGTATGGCAGCTTCTCCACACAGCCTGCACCGCTACTGTATGTGGTTTGATTGCACTGTCCTTCATAAAGCTGTCTTCACATGCACACTTGAGAACTTTTACAGCAATCTGAATTAGAAGGTCACCTCGTGGCTTCGACAAAGAGCGACCATGACTGACTTTGGCAAAAATCTTGTCTGTTGGGGGAAAATTAGATGCTTTTCTAATGAATCCACTGAGAGAGTGATAGATAGGCTGAGGCAGTTAAATGCTGTCTAAACACTCCTATATTTGCCAAGTCAAGCCATGGCAAAATGAACCACAGCACAGACCCAATGTGGTAAAATACTTACACAGACAATTAGAAATACTAACATAATGCAAATGTGTGGAGGCTCTTTGCTGACACACTGAAGTCGCATCCAGGCTCGAGTTGCATGACATGAGCCAATTGGGCAAGTAAGGATTTTTATTTGCCAGAACCCAGGAGAGTATCTTCTAAATGAAGCACAAACAAGTTTGTGAGCTGTCACTCGAGATGTGAGCATGTTCCACCAGTTACAACCTCGGCCATGGACAGTGTGTCCTGCAAGGCCAAACTCAGGATACTATATCCCTCATGAGTCACAATTGTAAGAACAACAATCCTGCCTGGGGGCAGAAAGACAACGGCTTTACACAAACTACATGTACAGAGACAAGCACACAGTAAAAGACAAAGGGGTTGTATATTTTGAGACAGGCATGTTCAGTGGAAACTTCATTAAGCAATTTCTGGAGTATACATTTAAATTTTCTCTTTTGCTTCTTCATCTTATCAAACGTACTTTATTTGGAACACACCTGTTTTAATATTCTTCAGTAATTTTTATGATAAATGGAACTTTATGATAGCATTGCTTGATTTTAAATGGCTTCCAGCTGGCAAATAAAATCAAATTAAATTGAATTTAATAAAATTAGATGCGGATCTAAAATACTGTTATTTTTTTCCATTGGGACAAGGATGGAAGCGATAAGAAATGTGAACAGACTAAAAATTACAAAAAAAACCCTAACTCATGTTTTCCAAACATACATATTAACATGCCCATGGTTTCAACTATTAATGCAAGAAAACTACAATTGTTTTATGTTGTTTTGTTGTTTTTTGAAGTCTACTTTCATGAGAAATTTTACTGTTTTAGATGTATAGAAATTCAAGTTACTCTATAAAATAGCATTCCCTTGAATTCCTGTTTACATCTGTAAGGTTATGGCCTCTTGCTCTCTCAAGTACTGGATTGCTTAATAAAACTTGCATTCAAGAACCCCATCTGGCCAAAGCAAAACACAGGATTTCTATAACTGCACTTCCACCATCTCAGATTTTACAAGCAGTCTGGGAATTAAGAGACCTTAGTTACCGTAAAGTCTTCACTAAAACTGTAAAGGTGCAATTTTACTAAGATAAAATAAAATAAAAAAACTGCCTTCGAAAACAACAAGCTTGCATGTTGTTTTATAACTTCAGTAATTATCTACCAACAGGAAGTTGGTCCGTTATTTTGGTTTAATCAGGGTTCATATCTGTCATTTTCATAAGATTAGACTGACACAATTAGGGTTAAGAAAGATAATAATCAACCAGGCCTTAACTCTGAATTTTAAGTTCAGTTCTTATCTGACTTACTGATAAATGCTGGTAAAATCATCGTGGGGGGTGGGAAGTGGGGGTTATCATTCATCTAGTATTTGAAAGTCATGGCCTAAATTCAGTTTTTTTAATGCTGTCTTAGATTCAAATGGATTTTCCAAAAACATTGACAGATGAACACGCTCCTGTCTTCACACTCTTGATCTTGCACTGACATGGAATGTGAACAAATAATAGTAATTTCTCACAACCCTGTCCTGTCTGAGCACTTTTTTAGTAACTTTTAACTTTAATCTAACAGAGTCCGCTGCTCCCAGGAGGAAAATTTACTACGGTAGATCTTTATTAGACAATGCTGTAACAGCTTCTAAAGAATCTCTACATCTACATCTTTTTTTTAGCCATGTCTCATGTATTATGTTTAGAATATGTATTTATGCTGTATTAAAACATATGCTTTTCCTTACATTAGGCTATGAGATACTTTAAAAATACTTTAATTCATTGTTATCAGACTGGGAAAGAAACATCCCCAACAACAAACTACAAATGAACATATGTTCAGAACAAAACATCAAGTTTCTCCTTTTCATACTTGAAAAAGACAGGTACCACATGACCAAAACTGCATCAATAAGAAATAGTAAATGACCCGAAATGATAAGCACCTGATGAAGTAAATTCACTTAATCAGAGCTGCTCAAGAGTATATCAACAACAATGTAAAAATCATAAAAGACCATTGGAGCATACAGGAATAGTTGCACTTTTGACATTCCTACTTTTTCTTAAACAAGGAACAATATTTGCACAAATATGTGTAGAATAACTCATGGAATAACTGATGTTTTCTTGTTTACCGAACTTCTAAATGAAAGTAAATAAGTATAAAAGGAAGGCAAAGATTAAAGGTTGCATTCAGCTTTAGTATCAGATGCCAACTCTTCTGAAAATCTTAAGCAATATGGTGATTCTCTTCTTTTCAGACCTGCTAGTGCCACCTGCAACACTCATAGTAGACAAAGCGAAGCATAACAAGCCTTAAAATACCCATAGAAGCTTTCTTTACCAAAATGTAATCTGTTATAAGATCCTGTTTTGGTTTCCACCCACTGAAACAAATAATAATCAGCAAATCTTTCTGGTTCGGTTTAAATGGTAAGAGGAAACAAAGTTAAAATGGTGTCATAGCACAAAATGTGAGTAAACTCTGCAATAAAATGGCTACTTTGATGTGTAAAACAAAATTGTAATTTTACAAATACAATGCAAACATTAAGAATATAATAGAGATATCTGAAAAACACTTGATTTTCAACCTATATCTTATAACTTTAATAAGGCATAAGTTGGTTATCACACTGATAACCAGCCAGTTGTACTCATGGGACCGATACTGATATGTTAAAAAATGACAAACATCAGCCAGTACTGATCTTAATGCCGATATAACGTACATCTCTAACTTTAAAAAACTTCCAAAGTCTCCCATTCCACTGGTTTTAGGATTAATAAACCTAAAAAAAAATCCTCAAGGTGAACAATTTAATTTGACATATTTGTATACAGTGTCTATCAAGGGACCAAAAGGCCAATCAGTGTGTAATTAAAGGGGTGCAAGGTGTTTAATGTACCCATAGTTCAGAGGGATCAAGTGCTAGCCATAATGCTAATCATGTTTTATGCATGACAGCCATTATCATGTCATTCAGAAGACAAAGAAGAGGTATTATATATCCACACTGGCTTTCAATGTGTGTATCTGTGTGTGTTTAGAGTTTTTTTGTCTTCATTATTCTTGTGGGGTTTCATAGCCTCATAAGAGCCTAAAAATAAAACACAAGTTCAAAGAGATGTTTGATGATTGGGATGAGGGTAGAGGTTAAGGTTATGCAGATTCTGATGTTAAGGGTTATGGGAAGGGGCTAGAAAACAGTTAATATATGCCATGTGTTGCAAGGTCCTCATATATATATATATATATATATATATATATATATATATATATATATATATATATATATATATATATAATAGTGATTTTATATATATATATATATATATATATATATATATATATATATATATATATATATATATATATATATATATAGTGAGTATCTAAAAAGTATCTGTGCCCCCTCATTCCTCTTTTAACCTAAAAACTTTATTTTTCTCACTTTAATTTAGTATAGAAAAGAATAGAAATATCCTTTATTGTCCCACTGTGGAGAAATTCCAGTGTCACAGCAGCAAGTTAAGAGACAAGCATATCTATTCACACAAAGGTAAAAAAAATAAAAATGAAAAAATAAAATTTGTTTAATTTAGCTGCATTACGTCCTGTCAAATCTTCCCTTTATATTTTTAAGCAAAGTATGATTTTATGAACAAACAAAAGTCTGAATTACATTTTTAAAGCAAACTTTTTTGTCATAAGAGGTCTAAACAACTTTATAAACATTTGATTTTACTGTTAGGCTCAGATGTTACAGCTGCACAAACCACTGTTCTTTTCATTTTCTCACTTAACAGAGGGTCAGTCAATGGGCAAAACACTAAGAGAACAACAGTCCTATGACCTATGCTCACAACAGCTCACGTGCATAGAAGAACTAAATATATTAGGTGTGAAAATGATTATCTTTTTTGGGTGGTCATTTAGGTAACACCAACAACTGGAATGTCACCAGTTCAAATGTTAGATCTGATGTGGCATTTGCCTGGTCTCACAGTGTATTGCTGGGTCCTCTCCAGAAAATCCGGTTTCCCGCCACCATTGATTAACAATGCACTTTAAGAATACTGGCAGTTGTAAATTTCCCTTGTTTAAGTGACTGAGTGACAGGGCAGCATGTTCGACTGAAAACCCACTATGTTCCATATCATTATTTAGTTTTTATGCTACCACTAAAAAGAAGACTGTTAACTGCGTTTTCAAAGCAATGTGAAACATAATATCCGACAAAACCTGAACAGTAGCTTTAGAGTTTCACACACAAGAAAAAAATCTTAAACTATGAATAGTAAATAACTTATTTTAAGGTCTTGATTGTCACTCTCCCCTCCCGTGCCATTCTACGGACCTTTGATTGTTTCTGTTTACAGTCTTGCCTCTTTGTTCTTGCAATGCTTTGTTCAATCACTTCATGTAGCACAGGAAGGAAGGACATATAGTCCCTCTGCTATTGCCCAACAAGGAACATGTGTGGTACTGTGTGTAATGAGAAATATAAGTGGCTGCAGGACGTCAGAGGACAGAGGGCTCAATGAAAAATGATGGTGGGATCACGCATTCTTGAGGAAAGAAAATAATAAAGTAGGGAGACAGTCACGCATGCTGGGATTTTATTGCAGATGCCATTCAGTTGCCACGTTGTGTCTTCGCATTTGTGGTTCGCGTGATCCTTGAAGTGTACATGGGTACATATAGCTACATATGTGTGTGTATGTGTGTGTGTGTTGTGGTTAATTCCCAAGCATCTAAAGAGATTTTCTGAGGATAAACAAACACTGACCCTTTCTGCCCTCACTCAAAAGACTATTGCTCTGAATATGAAGATTATTTTTGCTTTCTGCACGTGAAAAGCTGCCAGCTGCAGCCCACACATCCACACTCCCCCTAGAGGGAATACTACAAACACAGCATGGAGAAAGATTTAATTTTGAATCAGTTTAAACCAGAATCAGAACAGGGAAATAAAAATAAAAGTTCAACAGAAACACATTTTTTTATTATTTCATCTGTTTGGCATCTGCCAACAATTTAGATGGTTTTTCTTTTCTCATTTGTTCCTTTAGCAGCATCGCGACCTTGTGGGAGTACATCTTCCTAATCAAAAACAGGCAGAGTTTACCTCTAATGGCCATAGAAATGTAAAATTTACCATGACAGTCAAGTCTCAACATTGTAATACAAATCACACAAGGCAACAGACTTCAGGGGGAGAGAAGACAGAGGTAGGATGATGCCTTTAAAAGCTCATGCAATTCTGCGTCTGAGCAAACTGAAGCTTTTGTCTGTCCTCATCCACCGCTTGTAAATGGTAACTGTTTCGACAGGCTCCTTTTTGGCAGAATATGGCTTATTGGTGAAGAAACCTTTTACATGGCTATTAATAGCCAGTATTATTCCTGAGCAACACCAAATAATATATTTCCTCAAATAAAATTCTATATAATAGTTAACATGGAGAAAAATAATAATAAATGTGAAAAAAACCACGATTGAAACCTTTTGCAGGAGTTTTCGAGTGTTACTTCTCTAACTTCCTGTAGCTGCTAACTGTGCTGCAATGGCAGCACTAGCTTGTATGCAAACATAAAGTGGAGATTTAGCTTCAGCTTAACAAAAATCAATAAAACAGGAAAAAGAATGTCATGAGTCTATTTTTGAAGCACTGACACACAGCAGTTTCCAGCTGCTACTTTTCTAACTTGCTGCAGGGACTATCTGTGTTGCAGTTGTAAGATTAGCTTGTATGTAAACAGAAAACAAGGGTTTGGTTTTAGCTGGGCAATAATCAGTAAAACGTGAAAGTAAAAGATAGTTATTTATCTTTTTTTGAACCAGTGTCTCATAGGAGTTTTTAGCTGGTCCTTTTCTAACTTCCTGTATTATCTAACTGTGCAGCAGTGGCAACAATAGAATTTAGAATTTGTCCCCCACAACAACAGTGGTATAAACAATAAAAATTTAACCTATCTTTCCCCTATGTTTTTTCTGGCTTTCTATTTTCAAATGTAAAATGCGATGAGTAGAGCAGCTACATCAGCCTACAATCACAAGTGGAAAGTGGGGGGGCTGGTGTCCCCTTAAGTTATCACTTAGCCTAATTGGTCACCTTGTTAAAACTGGGCTTATCTGACTGAACGTCCATGTATAACACATCAGTTGTTGCTATGTTAAATATGCTGCTAGCTGCTGCAAAATAACTATGAAAGTGAAAAAGCTGTTTAGAAGACAGTACAGCGAACTCTGTATGCTTTTAAATAACTTTTTAGCTTTGACACCTTTTGAAAAACATAATGATATCAACTGTGTGCCAAATACAGTACAAATGTGACAGCTAGAACTTAAGTTTGGTTCGGTGCTTTATTTTAATCCTCACCAAAACCCAAATACAGCAAAACCAAACTGTACTTCTGTGTGGATGTGTGTCTGTATAGATCATCCTTCCTTTTTTCTTTTGCTCTCTGCTTGTGTGCGTGCAAAGTCTGATGATGATCCCATCATCATGTGGTTAAAATGACACCGCTTCTCACGAAAGCCAAGTCGGAAGCAGAGGAGAGCATGTGTGTTAGCGAGGGTGTGTGTGTTTGAATCAGGGGAAAAAAAGAAGGACTGCATGGGGCAGCAGAGAAGCGTCCAGGAGGATACGGCCGGATCAGTCGTTGTCTACTGACCCAAAAGCTTCTGTGTCCCTGCATCTCACAAACAGACACAAAACACTGAACTGTCAGTTCCACTGCCTTCGCCGCACCATTGAAGATCTCGGTCTGAAAATACATCTGATGCCACAAACTGAAGCTGCATACAAATGTGTTGCAAAATTCTTTGTTTTTATTATTCCCTGGCAAAATATGTACCAGTATTTAACTGTAACATTGTATACGTAGCTGAGGATGTTCACGTTTAATCCCTGATCACTGCTGAATGATAACATGAGAAACGCTACAAAACAATATCAAAGACATATCAAACAGTGTTTTCTCTGTTCCTGATTTACTTGTGTCATTTTACATTTTCCTTCTGCTAAAATATTAGAATACCCTTTGATTTCTATAAACAGGCTAAATTTACTCCACATAATTCAGTTTGATGAAATTTACATTACTTATAAAAACATCTATGGAATAAGAGGCTAAAGAAATCATGTGCTTCTGATATCTTTCTTGAAGCCAGAGCTTGAAATGCAATCAAACAGACGTGCATCTGCCAAACGTTTTAAGACCAACACATGCTCGGCCTCAGAGAGCCCTGGAGTGACTTTTATAAGCTTTATATTTTGTCCTTATTTCACTGACAGAGCAAAAGCATTCCAGAGGAGGCAGGAAACTCAGAAAGGGATTCTGAAAGCTGTATGTTGAACATAAAGCCCTAATGTGCGGCACGCTTCTTAGACAAACCCTTCAATTATCGCCCGCACACTAATGAACCTCAGTTTACACCCGTCGTCAGTAAACCACCGTTTAGGAGCAGCCGCCTATAAACTTCGACTCGTTGTCAGCGCCCTACAGCTGAGACCTGTGGGCAATGCCGCTGGACCAGCTCCCGCTTCTAGATTTTCATCCTTGAACGCTGAATTTGAAGCATTTCTGCACATCTTTTCTGCAGGTTTGAAGGTTACAACCACCTCACTATAATGCAATGATGCCTGCCTATAATGTATAAAACTGAAATCAAGACAAAATATCTTAAATCCAAGTAACTTTGTAGATCTTGCTTTATCTTTTCTCATTTTGTCTGTTAAAAACTTCTTCGACTTCATCACCTAATTACCCAAGCAGCAACATATCAACGTTTCTTATCTGTTGTGTTTTCGGATGGTGCAACCTTATTTCCTCAGAGAAGCCATAAAAGTCGTCTTTAGAAGCTCCAACTGCTGCTGATAAGTGAGTTGGCAGAAGGTGGCAAACGACTAGTGAAACATGCGGAAGTGCTGCGGTCGACTGATCGACACTTTATCAACTTCATCTTCATGGCTCAGCTTAATCATGCCTTGTCCACTCAGCCCCCACAGTTCAAATCCACTTGCAGGAACCTGCAGACAAACTACTTTTGGAAAGTAATTTACTTTCTGCATTTTTCTGAAACATCAAACAAGGTAAAACTGAAGAACGTATAATTTCCAAAGCACTGGAGCTGCTTGGACTTTGCTGTGTCTTCCTGCTGTTTCCTTTTTCACTCTTCAGCTGGAGCATGATTTATGAGCGGGATAGCAGAAATTCCAGTAGAATGGCTTCAGGATGTGCGCAGGGTAAGAGCAGCATCTCTAATTTAGGAAAGTATCAGCAGCCTAGAACACATGGGATCAACACACAGAAGCCTCATTCCTTTCTTCAGCATGAAAACACTAAAATGTGGTGTTATTTCAGTCCTTTGTATTGTAATTACCAAAATAAAGAAGAAGAAAGTTTGCCTTACTGAACATAAAAAAAGCATTTGATTTATTTGCAGCGCCTGGTAAAAGTTTTTACACTCTTTGAAAGAGTGGTGTACATTTGTACTCAGCTTATCTGAATCAATACTTTTTCGACCCAGGTTTTGTTGCTGTCACAGTAGCAACTATTTTGGGTTTCCACATAAACAGACAGAAGTTTTGGGGATTTTTTTTCTTTTTTCAAAATAGGCTCAACCAGTTTGGATGAAATTATAGATTTTCTTTTAAAATTAGATCTGGACTTTGACTGAGCCATTCTGAGACAACGTGCTTTGATCTAAACCATTCCAGCTTGGCATCACTGTCTTGCTGGAAGGTACATTTACACTCCATCCACCCTCCTATTGACTCTGACCAGCTTCAGTGCCCATAGTGAAGAGAAGCATTCCCAAGCATGATGCTGCCACTACCATGTTTCCCTGAGAGGATGGTTTGTTCATTATGAGATCCGGTATTACTTTTCAGCCATACATAGGATTTCACATCAGAGCTCTGTCCTCTACATGGCTTGCAAATGGCTTTCTTCAGGCCAAATTGGTGCAGAAGATGTCCTGTCAACAGATTCTCCCACCTGAGCTTTGGATTTTTGCAGCTTCAGAGTTCCCATGGGCATTCTGGCTGCTTCTTTGGTTAATTATCTCCTTGTCCACCTGTCAGTTTATGTGGACAGCCATGCGTAAGTAGATTTGCAGTTGTACTGAACCTACTTTTCTCAAAGAACTGTCTACTGTGGTCTTCATGATGTGGTTTGATCGCTTATGTTCTTTGGCAAACCTGAGGTCTTGACTGAACAGACAGATTTATACCAAGATTAAATTACACACAGGGAGACTTTATTTACTCACTAGGGGCATATGTGTAATGGGAATATCAATGCCTGCCTCACTTTTCAGATTATTATCAGTAAAAGGTAAAAAATGAAACCCTTCATTCCATTTCCAGATTATTCTCTACTTTGTGTTCCTGTGCAAAAAAATCCTACAGAAATTTTTTTTAAAAATTGATTAATGTTTATGAGTGTAACATGAGAAAATATTCAAACTTTAATAAGTAGGAATACTTTTGCAGTGCACTGCCTGGACCCAGTTTGAATTAATCCCACTATTTGTCCCAGTTGAGTCAGTTCCTGTGGAGCATCCTCCGAAATTCTTGCACCAGTCATACATTAAAAGTTAACTTGCACAACAAGTTTCAGGCGTCCATTCAGGGGCCAGTCTCCTGTTACACACACACACACGCACACGCACACACACACTCTATCCTCTCTCACACTGCAGAATAAACACACCAAATACCCACATCCTCCTCATCCAGCAACAGGGCTGCAACTGTTTCTCATGTGACAGCAGAGGGTGGGGGTGAGGGCTGGGATAAGGGATGGGCGCATGGGGGGTGGGGGGTGGGGATCTCCTGAGCAGAGGGAGTGGCGAAGAATAGCGTGCGAAGACCTAATGCAATGTTTCGAATCCAGATGGGTCACATCAGCAGCCCGCAATCAACATATTTGGCCCTGCCAAGTTTACACGCTTAACAAGTAAAAAAGGGACAGTAAAGAAGAAAAGAAATCCCCCCTTCTTTCATCACCATCAACATTTCAGTTCTTTTTATGTGTCTCTGCAGATTGTAATTATGTATTACTGAAGAGAGGGGAGAGGAGAGGAGAGGAAAAGAGAGGAGAGGAGAGGAGAGGAAAGGAGAGGAGAGGAGAGGATTGCTGTGGTCAGCCAATCCGTTTCCTCTCTGACACCAGTAATTGTTACCACCACCACAGGGCTACTTACAGCTGCCAAAACTACCTTTCCCATCTGCTGAGGGTGGGGGGGGGGGGTTAAAATGAGCCAGGAGAACACCTGGTGAGTCAGTGCTGTTGGAGCCCTCACTGCAGCGCTCACTGGAGTCCTGTTTGCTTGAGACTGATGATATCTGAGCCTCTAGAGCAATACTGGCGGAGATTGCAAGAGTTTCACCATCCTCCTCTGAATTATCAGTGACAAATCACACACATGCATGGTTGCATTCACACAAACACACTCTAAGAGGCTGATCTTTAAGAGATTTCTGCCCTGACGTTGTGTGGTCTTGCCAGTAACTCTTTGTTTCCACCGTGGCCTCTGATCTTTAAATAGCCAGCTGTAATCTGCCAGTTCCAGCGCAGACCTATCTAGTTCCAGGCCGAACTTTTTGTACCAACCCTCCAGACCAGACAGCAAAAGTCTGCTTTCCCAATTGTGCACATCTTCATAAATGGAAAGTTGACTTTCTCTCACACTGAGAGGAGCCCATCAATCTTTTATAGCGTGAAAGCAGATTTAAACGGCACAGATGGCTAAAAGAGCAAGCACAACTCACTGAAATATACAGAGCTGTGCCGGATTTCTTTACGTTTTACATATTTGACATACATAAAAGTTTCAGATCTTCAAACAAATTTTAATATCAGACAAAGACAACATGAGTAAAGAGAAAATGCAGCTTTCAATTGATTATTTTATATATTAAAAGACAAAAGTTATCCAAACCATTCTGGCCCTATGAGAAAAGCCATTTGATCCCTAAATAACTTTTGACCAACACACTGGAGTTTATGAGAAATTAACTGACAAGTTTAAGGTCATGCCACTGCGGTTTAATCAGGAATAAGTCTGGACTTTGACACGTGAAAATCTTAATTTAATTTACTTATTTTTAGCCATTTTGTTTTTGTTTTTTTTTAGCCATTTAGAGGTGGACTTGTTGCTGTGCTTTGGGTTATTTTCCTGCTGCATAACCCAAGTCGTGGAGCCTAAGCTCACAATGTTTTGGTCGGACGTTCTCCTTCAGAATCTTCTGTTCGAGAGTAGAATTCCTGTTTCAATAAAAATGGAAAGTTGTCCTGGTCCTGAGGCAGCAAAGCAACCATATATCATACTACCACCACCGTATCTGTCGGTATGATGTTCTTTTTTCTGAAATGCTGCATTAGTTTTTCACCACACATAACAGAACTCACACCATCCCAAAAGCTTCAACTCTCAGAATTTTATTGAATATTTCCACAGAGGACTTGGGGACTGATCACTGGGTGCCATTTTTCTAATCTTATGGATGAGTCGTTAATGCGCACTTGGAGTAATTTTAGTTTCTCATCTGCTCTCATATTTCTTTAAAATTGGTCATAATGTTTTGCTTTTTGAGATCAGCATTCTTTCTATTGTCAGACATGTTTTATTTAGGGGCTGTAATGATTTTATGGGTCAGGCGGTAATCAGACCCGGGCGTGGCTAGTGAAACTGCACCAAAGAAATTAAGCTTAATCACAGTTAAGTCACGATTTATCAAATGTGGACAATTACTTTTTCACATATGATCAGATGGATGTGGGTAGCTGTTCTCTTTTAACACATCTACTCACGTTATCTTTGATATTCAAATTTGTTTAAGAGTGACGAAAATCTGTCAACCACAAATGCTTTTCAAAGCACTGTCGTGTAATATAGTAACATAAAAAAAAATCAGTGTTCATCAATGACTGGTCTACAGGAAAGTAGTTTAAGGACAAAACATAGAGAAAGAGAAGAAACAGTAAAAAATACAAGGTGGGAGGAGTCTTTAAAAAGAACAAAGAATTAAATTCTTCTCTTTCACAGTCAGGCAGTGAAACATGAAGAAAGCATGTGCTGAAAGGAGGGAGAAAGGCTTTCAGATTTCACCATCCTCTGAGACACTGTCAGAGCCAGAGCTCCAGATGTGGCTCAAACATGACTCAAGTTTCATTGAGATAAAAGTTGGGTCTTAGTGAAGCAGACCTGGCTTTTGGATCAAAACCATTCCAGTCTCATACCCATGCAAGAGGTTACAGTAGCGAATAAGTGATGGGTTTGGCTTCAGTTGTAAAATTTATTTTCAAAAAAGTGTTACTCAAGGGGAGCCAAATTGCTCACTTTTGATTTATTAGACAGCCGCACTGTGATGAACACCATTTACCCAGCATTTATCCACAGCTGTCAAGACTGATTTAGGGCAACTCAGAGTTCACATCATCACTGTCGGATGAAAACTAACAGTTTTAAATATTTAAGCAATTTATGGAAACTTTATTATGCCCCTAAAAGTAAATGTAGAAAGGCTTACAGCATTACAGCACTTTTCATGTACCTACACATTGACTAGCTTTGTTTGTTGTTGTTTACATGTACAAATAGTGTATAATATGTGAGTCAGAGGGTGAACTTTCAGCTTCACTGTTCTAATGGGGAAAAAAATTGCCCCCCCACCCCACCCCCTGGATGTTCAACCAACTGCCTCATTTCAATAATTCCCTGATGTGAAAGTCAGCAGCTGACATCACATCTCACTTCCCTCCTCTTTCCTTTCACTCCATCATCACAGCTTCTGCCTTGCTACACATTTAGAGTCATGACGCCATTACAGAGCATTTTACACGCTATCCCCAGCAGAGGAAGGACATGCACGCAGATATAGACAGGTCAAGCTGACAGCAGCATAAAAATGGCACCACCTTGTTTGAGACATTTTTCAAAGTAATATATAGTTCATAATTTTTAAAGTGAGTTTCTTTTATGAGATAAAAAGTTAATACCCTTCATACAGTACATTACTTTCTTGTCGTCTTTATTCATGATAAATCCAAGTTAGTCCGGCCAGAAAGCTGACGGCTGATCCAAAGGAAGCCCAGACCAAAGAGGACATCCATCCTAAAACAACTACAAGGCAAGAACATGTTAGCAGTTCATGCAAGCTCCATTTTACGAAAGTTGCCTCATTTGCATTGGGTGATTGTTTACAAAACCATCTAATGATTATTTACACTGGAAATGGAGGTTGAAACACATACTTTGAATGGAACATGTAGGGCCTTTTCAGGCAAAGTAACTGCCTGATATAAAAGTAAAGTGGTGTAAAAAATTCCCCAAATCTTCACACTGAATTTCACAGGGTCTTAATTTAATTCAACATACTTTGATGAAAATCATTTTAATTTCTCCTTTCTCTGCATGTGTGTTCACACAGGAAGATCAGTGCTGGTGCACAACCTCCTACCTCAATTTCCCATGTAAATATTCCTCTATCTCTTTGTAATTAACCACCCAAATTGAATGCAATAGTGGCTTAAAACTTAGTAAAATTGTGTTAGCATAAACTGCTGTGACATTTTTGAAAGTGGAGTTGATCAGACTCGTTCTCAGCTTCAGCCCAGTCTGGACTTCTGCCATTATATCTTAGCATACAATATGATGTATAAACTAGGAATTCAAGAGCTACCAGAGCTTTATTCTAAACTATGGTCAGTTGTGAGTGAAACACTGTCCAAAAAATACTATCTAAATATCACCCTTGTTTGTTAGTTTTAAATTAGCAATACCTAATCCTTTCTAATGCCGGCTTCTTTGTTGGTTTTTGTTGCACATAGAGAAAAAAAGCTATGATTACACTTCTCTGAGGTCTAAACAAGCTTAAAATGAAAAACCCTCACAGGGGTGCCTATCTTTCAATGTAAGAAACTCATTAATTTTGACGGTAGTATGGTATGGTATTATGAACAAATTATCTCAATCTGCAAGACACTTTTACATTCCTCTGACTTGTATTTGTCAGAAATTACAATGGATACAGTATGGATAATGCCATAGGTACTTTCTGTGTTTCCAGTTCATGTTTCGTTGAGTCCATGCCAAACAATCCGACTGATAGGCTGCCAACTGGAGCACTAACTCTTACACTTAAGGCATCTTTCATGATGCAGTTTTTTTTTTTTTTTCTTAAGTTGCACTTGAATCACATCTGAGAGATGATCTTTCATCTGGCACATAATCAAATAACATATTGGGCCTCAGACTCCTCATCAGAAGTAAGGTGAGTAAAATCGAGGATAAAATGGAAAGAAAAGGAGAAGGAATGTTTGTGACTGCCATTTCCAGACACAGATAGTGTGTGAGTGTGTAGAGGCCATGGTCATGTGAGGGATCTTATCAGATCGGTGTCAGAAACGACACCCCGGTCTCAGAGAGCATCATATCGCCATTGTATTTACATGTGGTCTGCATTTACACGGCCTGCTGCACCACATCAGTCTGTTTTATCCCAGTGTGCTGTGCCTCTATCTGTGAGTGAGTCACTGTTTACTGTGTCAGCTCCCCATCCCAGAGGTTTGTGCTCATGCATCTGCATGCACGTGTATTTGGGTGCGTCGACATTGGAGGGGAAAAACAAGGATTCCCTAAAGCGTGTTTAGACTTCCAGGCATCGCGTGCAGCAGGTCTGGACCTCCGAAGCCGAACCACGCCTCTGCAGCAGATTGTAGCAGACGCCTGGCTGACGTTTAGGTTCAGGGCTTAAAGCTGGTGTCATGGGACGTTTAATGGATTTCAACCATTTATTCACCTGTCATCCCTATTAAATCCACAGCTTCTCTATCCGTGACCAAATGAGAGTGATTATTGCTATAACAGCCTTCATCTGGTTAAGCTCAGCCCTGTAGCCTGAGTTTGTATCAGAGGATATGCTCCCGGCTTACCTTCTGGAAACACCGGTTCATGCCTGTCTCATGTAAATGTGAGATGGAAATGTTTTGTCTTTAGATGAATCAACAATGCGCTCGTGATTTGGACCAAACAGCAAAAGACAAAAGGTGGCTTCTTCACTCCGGAACCAGCTGGTTTTGATGATGGATCCAGAAGTGCAGTGTGGGTGGCCAGTCCACAGCAGATCAGAGCAATGGCAACGGAAAACAGTATGAAGTCTCTTTTGTGTGCCAGAGTATGTTGAGGTTGGATGTTTGGGGGTGAGAGTGGCGTCTATTTATGGCCAAAATGACATAAACGCAATACCGCTGCGAAAGGGCTGATCCTTCATCTCCGAAGTATTTCTCAAGGGAATAATATTTTTATTTGTACGTACTGTAGAGAAGCAGGAAAACAAACACAATACAAAAGATTTCACAACACAAAGGAAGCAATCCTGTTTCAGGGGAGGTGGGGGGATTTGTCAAAAAAAACATTCAAAAAGACGTCTCCGATGTTCACCAGACTTTCCAGTGTGCCATGGTAGTTGTTTTGTTTTCTTTGGATTCACCTCCATGTTACTGTCACTTCGCTTTCTGATTGGTTTACACATCAAACTCAACGGGGTGCATGCTTGTTTGTCGTCAAAGGATACCCGACACGATGGGATATCAAGTCAAGACAATCCAACATGTTGTATATCCCCGATTTAAGATCGGAGCGGAGACTAGATCACTCTTAACACACCACACACAGCAGGAATATCTCCCAAGATTATCCTTACAGCTATCACACTAATCAGAGCATCCTTAAGATTGCCAAAGGGGGATATTGGGTCAAAAATCAACATCATTATCTTGCCGTGTGAACCAGGCAGTTGTTTGCACTGGATTTTATTTGGGGTATTAGATAAAGGGGGTGGAACACAGATGTACACCACACTTTTCAGATTCCCCCTTAAAAATAATTTTGAAAACTACCTTTTTTTTCCAATTCACAATTATGTTTTTGGGGTTTTTTTTGGTTTATCTTATAAAATTCTAATAAGATGCACTGAGGTTTGCAGTTGTAATGTAAATGTGAAAAGGGGCTATAAATACATTTGGATAAGTTGTAGATCTTGAACACCAAACAACATCACCATTTTTTTCTTGAATACACTGCACAGTAGACTGTTGAGACAACATACTTCTGCCCTCCCACATCTGGAAAAAGTCATCCTATGCCTGATTAGATGGTCCACCAGCAGTTCTTTGCTTCACATTGTAAATCTCTACAAACACAGCAGATTTTTTTTTTTTTTTTTTTTTAGTGGGGCTGTAGGCATCGACATATTTCTTCTGTCATGTCTTGAACATATTATAGAGGAGAACTGAGCTTTTTCGGGATGGGTCAGCAAGCTGTACAGATGGAAATATGTCTGTGCTCACGATAAATCCCTACAAAAAAAAAAAAAAAAAAAAAAAAAAAAAACCCGGACAGTCTGCAGAAACAACACGGTGGACATACCACCCTGGCTGCTGAACTGCATGGTGAAAGGGAGCAGTGATAAGGAAGATCCAGCGATAGCATCTCCAGACAGATTTACAACCCCTATGTAGGCACTTGGAAGCAGAACATTGAAGGACTGTTTACCTTATTCTGTTGATGGATTTCTTAAACAGTTTGTGTTAAAACTATAACTGCCTCAAAATAAAAACAATTAAGGAGAAAGAACAGACATTAGTAAAATGTGTACAATGTATAAGCACAAATATGTGTCCACGTGATGAGTAAACCTGACACCAGTACAGCTTGTGATGCTCACCACCTGTGAAAACAACACCACAAAGACTTCCTCTGTTTATGGACTGGCCCTTTAATTAGCCTTTAATCAGGGTGCAGCTCTTACAGTTAAGACAGTTGGAGACAATCAGCCAGCTGTGCAGGCAGAGAAACAGCAAATACTGTGAACATAGCATGTGTTAAGCTATAGGATCTCTAACAGATTAACAGTATGAGCTTTAAGGTGGATGTCAGCGCACACGCCGATTCCAAACCTCACTTCTAGCCCCCCGAAATGCTTCAAAATTTACAAACCGCATCTGAGGAGTTACGCAATGATCAAACATGTGGCCAGCAGTGAAAACAAATCATGGCACGCAATGGGAAAATAGGTCATTTTGCACACTGTGGAGTCTCACTTCTCTGTCTATATTTTCCTAATTCCCAAAGGAACAGTTATGCAGGAAAACTGGTCAGACGGTATTAGCTCACCAACATACCACCGCGTTTTTTCCTGACATGAAATGAGACCTTAAATAGTCTTTCTTTTGTTTTTTTCAGTGGAGCAGGGGTACACAACATCTTCTACTTTTAGAGCCACTGGTGACAGAAGGAGAAATCCACCAGGAAGTCTGGCTGGATGTTACTGGGAAGAGAAAAGGACAATGTGGTGATGATCTGACGGAAAAAGGAGGCGGATGAACCGACATAATGTGTGTTATGACTGTTTGAGATGCAGAGTAACCTCCATGTGATCACATTGCAGTGGCAGTGTAGCCATACAGCCTGTAGATCTCATAACACTCTCCAAAACATCTCATTCTCATAGGTCATTTTCTCTCTCTCTGTTATGAAACAATCCTAAAAATGTCTACATTTCCAAAACCGGCAAATTTTAGCACACAAACAGCCACCCCTCCAGCTCATGTCATTCAGGCTCTAGGAGCTGTAAAGACGTCAGCCTGTCCGAGTGTGAGAAACTTGGCACAAAGATCTGTTTTTAAACTGAAAATCTATAATTTGATTATGTTAATCCTGGGAACCCGGTGTTATGATGCTATAAAGATTTTATAGGTCTTACATCTTGATTTTGGCAAGATCTACAACACTGAAACCCCATTTTATTGCAACCAGAAGAAATTAGTGCAAATGTAAGGCTGGGTCACATCTAGGTATGTTTTACATTAAAAAAAACCCCACCACAATTAAAATGTGACACAATCTACTGATTCTTTTTTTGTGGTATGTCTCTATCAGCTTTGCATGTTAACTTTTTGATAATTCTTTGTAAGCTAGTCAAACTCCTTTAGATTGGATGGAGAGACTTTGTTGACAGCAAGACTTTCAACAGATTCTCATTGAAATGTTGGTCTGAACTTTAACTGGGCCATTCTTTAACTCTGGGTGTGTGTTCAGTGTCCTGCTGAAAAGTGATCCCCCACTCCAGTCCAAACTCTAACATGTTTTCTTCTCGGACTGCCCCCCCACCCATCCCATTAACTCTAACCTGTTTCTGATCACCACCTTGTTTAACCACTAGGATGGAGTGTTTTAGGTGATGTACTTAGCTGAGTTAAGTACATATATCATCAACTCTATTTTTCATCACTGAAGAAAAGCCTTCCCACAATATGATGCTGCCACCACCACAACCATATGTAGCAATTTGCATGTAGGCCTAAAAGCTCAGTACTGATTCAATCTATCAGAACACCTTCGTCTTCATGTTTGCTGTGTATGCTCCTTGTGGCTTTCTTTTAACAATGGCTTTCTTCAATTAAGACCAGTTCTTCAATATTTTGTCTTTATCTGTCACTCAAGTTTATTTTTGGTATTTTGTAAAGATACAAAAACATAAAAGCAGTATTGCATGTATGTGGGCATATAGACAGCATCCTGTAAAGCAACAAAGGGAAACTATGCTATTGTGTTTCTGTGTGTTAACACTGCCTTCCTACGTCAACAAGTCACAACAGTAGATGGTGGGCTTTAACTGAATTCAAACTAACTCAATGTATATAATGTAAAGCTGGTATATCTGTGGTGCTATATCAGAACGATTCTAGACAAGCACATTTTGGGGATCAAAAGAAGCCCTAGTGACTTTCTTATAACAGCCCCTCAAACCAACTCACCCATAAGAAATGACAAACATTCAGTTTTTACTTTTTCATCACAGATGTGCTGCACTGTTTTGCTGTCCTCTTGTAGCGCCTTATAAAATGTATCTTAACCACTGGTTGTAGAGAACTAGAACAAAAAATGAAAGGAATGTGTCATCTAATTGGGTTAACACACACCTGAAGACCTGGATATAAGACCAAGGGTGAAGAAAAGCATCCCCACAGCCTGATGCTGCCCGTTTATTTATTTATTTATTTATTTATCTATAGTACTGCAGCATTCTGAATGTAGCTCAAGAAGCTCAAGTTTGGTCTCATCTGACCAGAGCAGCTTCTTCCACATGGCTTCCATGTCTCCAACATGGCTTGTCGCAAAATGCATAAAGGTCTTCTTTTAACAACAGCTTTCATCTTTTTTTTTTTTCCTTCATAGTTATTTTGGCTGCTTCTCTGATTAATGCTCTTTTTGCCCGGCCTTACAGTTTACATGCATTCCGATTTCCTTTTACTAATTAGGTGACTTAGAGGTTGCATTGCATTTGGCTTTATTTATGGGAATCATAGTAAAGGAGGCTGAATAGAAGTGCCACATTTGTCTGATTTTAATTTGTAAAAAATGTTAAAAACCTCACTGTATGGGTCTATGACATATAATACAAATGCAATAAATACAATAAAGTTTGTGGGTTTAGAGTAATAAAATGAAAAAAAAAAGGGAAAAAAAAGAAACTGTATTACTAATATTACTTTGCAAAAAAGTTGTAGTTTCAAATTAGCTTTTTTTTTTTATTAGATTTTTTTAAAATTCGATTTATTAAAATGTTTTTAAATATTCTGCACAGAGTTTTATGAAACATAACCTCTTGACAAATATGAACAGACAGCCCAGATGCGCTGGAATTATACAATGGGGTTTTTTTGTTTGTTTGAAGGAAATTGTGTCTTTTCTGACATTGAAATACATTTTTCTGCACCACCCTGAAGGCAAACAAACATGTTATAAACATCACTTCTGGTCCCCAGATCCTCCTAATCACATGCAAGGTTTTTAAAAAGCTTTATGGAAAATTAAATACCTCATTTACGATTAGAACCAGGGATGTGCACATGTGGACTGCTGGTTCCACTGGACACCCCTGCACACTCAAAACAAGCCATGTAACTGGCCTCGATCACGCTCAGCTGCTCCGATGTACAGTAAATGTGACAAGCAGGGCGTGGACAGAAGCGGGGGCAGAGGGAGGGTAGAGAGGGAGATGATAAGGGAGTGTGACAGAACGATTTAGCAGAAGAGGATGAACTGTAAATATTGACCCTAGATAGGAGGGCAAAATGGTTATGGTGCACCAGCAGGGAATCGGTACAATTCGGGCGGATGCATACAAACACAACAGGTTCTTTAATCGTCTGAAAAATGTAAAAAGATGTGGATCTTATTTAAAGTAGTTTAAAAAAATCTCTAAAATTTTGAATGCATAATAAGTCTGTACTATTTAATGTAAAGCTCTGCTCTAAGTTTACTTTCAGATAAGTGCTGCATAAATCACTAGATCATCCCCAGTGACATGGCTGAGGCACGACCCGCTACGTGTTCTGGGTCTCCAGTAAGAATCTCAGATCAGCGATGGTGACGCTGAGTGCTCGCCCTGACCCCCTCAGTGTAAACTGTTTATGAAAATGCAGCAGTCGACCTAAAGGAGTTATCTACCAAACCAATCAGTTGACTTCTTGACCTTTTGAACCCACGACTAATCCCCACAAACTACACCGCTCGCTGATCCCTGAACTTCTGGAATGTGCAGCTCCAACAGCAGTAGGCAGTGCTTTCGGAGCTCTGCGCAGGAGTTCACTTTTCCTGTCATGCTGCTCGTTGCTGTGATTCAGTTGTTCTGCAGATCATCTGGCCTTATGTAACAGTGCAATAAAACGGCATTTTTTCCAGAGGTTTCTGTTTTACTGCAGCTTGGTTATAGCTTGTGTTGTATTTTATAGGTGCTTTAATTCCTGTTTTAATTTTAACACTTTGGCCTTTGATGTAAACAACACTATAAATTCATTAACATCACTATATTACTTAGTAGGGATAGTGAGTATACCTTGGGAGGGAGCTATTTTAATTAAGGCTGGCCAGGATTTACCAAGACTTAAGCTACTTTCCAGCTTCCTCCACCTTATTTTAGAGCCATTTCTTAGTAGAGATCAGTGTGACTCAGCTATACTTTGCCTTCTGCTGCAAATAGCATCACCCTAATTTGGGCCAGATCAGCTGTATAAACTTGCAGCATTGTGTGGGGCTATAATGACAAACAGCATAGACTCAAAAGCTTTATCAAAGTTTAGCTCTAATTGCTCAAACATCTCACATCTCTTCATATATATACTATAGAGTCAACATACTCTTTCAAGGCAAGTAGATTTTTCACTTTGTACATAAATATGTGCAGGACCTCATTCCTGCAGTAGACACGTTGTCATTAAAGCCAAAGGTTGAAGATTATCTCTGACGAATGACTTGACTGCAGTGTTTTTACATCACCAGCTAAGCTGCGCGAATACGGTTTAGGTATTACTTTAAATTAAACTGAAGAAAGAAACAAAGGATCACACATATACATAGAATCAAGTCAAGTAGAGTTTTGCTGCTTTATTGAAAAGGGAGCAAAATTTCTCCAAGCCCTAGAACTTCCCAATTTTTTCATGTCACAGCCTTAAACTTCAAATGATTTAAATTGGGATTTTATGTGACAGACCAACACAAAGTACATCATTTTAATGTGGGAGGAAAATAACATATGATTTTTAAACATTTTTACAAGTAATCATCTAAAAAGTGTTGGGCGTACCTTCATTCAGGCCCCTTTACCCTGATACGCTAAAATGAAATCTCCTAATTTGTAAATATAGCGCTGTGCATTTAGCACTACAAACTTCAATTCTGGTTTAGTCTGACCTGAGCACCTTCTTCCATATGTTTACTTTATGTCCCTAAACCCCAACCCTGCCCAGAAAGTGGCATGGTGGTGGCAGCATTATGCCTGGGGATGTGTGTCTTAAGCAGGGAGAAGGATGCTGATCAGATGGTGTATTGATGCAGTTAAATACCGGGCGAATCCTGCACATCAGCAATAACAAACCATCCCAGTGGTGAAACATGGTGGTAGCAGAATCATGCTGTGGGAATGCTTTTCTTCAGCAAGTGGGTAAACTGGCCGGAAGTGATGAGAAGATGAATGGAGGTAAATACAGGAAAATCCAGAGAAAACCTGTTACAGGCTGCTAAAGACTTGAGACTCGGTTGGAGGTTCATCTTCCAGCAGGACAAAGACTCTAAGAATGGATCAGACCAAAGTCCAACTGAGAATCTCCAGCACTTGAATGCTCACAGATGCTTTCATCCAATCTGACTGAGCTTGAGTTATTTTGCAAAGAAGAATGGACATAAATTTTAGTCGCTAGATATGCAAACCTGGTCGAGACATACCCCGAAGGACTATCAGCTGTGACTGCTTAAAAGGTAGTTCTATTGTACTAAGAACTTCAGGGGTATGAATACAAATGCATGCAAAGTTTTCAGATTTTTATTGGTTAAAGCTTTTGAAAATTTTACAATTCTACACAACTTTATGTTGGTCCATCATATAAACCCCCCCCCCCCAAAATTGAACTTTAGTTTGTAATTGTAAATGTGAAAACGTTTAATTGGAAATAATTCCTTTACAAGTAATTTAGTAATACTTATAGGCCGGGTTGCTTTTATTCTGAATAACAAAAAAAATCAGCTTCACTTGGTCTTTCATCCTTTTCCTCCTGGCTAAACACAGCAAATCTCTTCTTTTTTTTTTTTTTTTTTTTTTTTTTTTTTTTTTTTTTTTTTTTTTTTTAATTTAAAAGGCATGGTGTCACATTGGTAACAACAGAATGTTTAAACACAACCAGGCTTTGTTTCTACGCTTCCACTTTCCTTGCTGTGGGACCTGCATGGTGACTGCTGGACAGAGACTTTATCTCACACCCAAAGTGTGAGAGCTGCAAACCTGATTCAAAACAAAGATCATAATAGTCATGACAGAGACTCATTCAGTCTTCCTCTCCGTCTCTCTGTGTGTGTGTCTCGGGGCAGGTCCCGGTGCCTGGTGCCCTACCCTCCCCTCTCCCCTCCTTCTGTCCCACTGCCGTCCCTGTAGAGCGGCTCATGCATGGATACAATGTGCTCCTCTGTGCTCTTTGAAGGCCAGCATTACTGTTCACACGCAATCCCCACCAAATACTGATATGCTTCTGTCTCAACCCGTTTCTTCAGACTGACCCTCCCCCCATTAACTTTTAGTATTATTTCACCCTCTTTATAACAGCGCACTAGGTAGCATATTTGTTGTTTAAAAATTAATCTATGGTTTGACTGGTTTTCCTTAAAAATGTCAAATGAAATAATAATGAAAGAAGAAAAAATCCTGCTCATAGATGGACCCAAGCACAGACACATTAAACTCGCCTGAACTACAATAACTACTGAAAAAGAAATATAAAAGGTTCGTCTTTAATGCAAAATGAATGTTTAGAAGGAATAAGCTGCTGAATAACCAAATATTGTTCTTAAGCTCATTTGAGCACAATAGAAATCAAAGTATGAGATATTTGATTTTTATAGCCTCACTTATGCGAGGCTCACTTTATTTGTATTATTATGCTCACCATTAAAGCTTTAATGTATCCTTAATGAAAATGATTTCAGTTGTAAAACATCTACAGAAAGAGACTTTTTCTTTCTTTCTTTCTTGCAATCTGCTACAAATATTTTGTTTTCAATGAAAAGTCAAAAATAGTGTGCAGAAAATGTGAAAAGATGTAGTTAAATTATTGACTTGAAACCCTTGGATGTTTGGTGAGTTGGTTGTTGTGGTCCTGTTGTTACTTGCTTCAATATTTCAAACGACTTTCACATTAATGTGCAAAAAAAAAAAAAAATTAACAGTCAATTGTGTAAAACAAATATGTTTAGTAAAAATGATAAAATAAAATAAAATAAAACCTTGCTTCAGTATGAAAAAAACTATAACCAAGAAATTTGAATACTTATTTGTTTTGCCACACTTTTAAATACATTTAATTCCACATGATTTGTATGAAAAAAACAACAGTCAACCTAAAGAAAAGCATCCTTTTCTTAAAATCTGTAATTATTTATGGTATTTTTTTCCTCAATATCTTCATCTACGTCTCTTTGTTTGACAGTGAGGGTAATATTTATTTATATTTTTTGATTTTATTTTTTTATCTATTTATACCCAAACTGCAACAAGAAGTTACAGAACAATTATTATTATACAGCTAAATATGCTGCTTTTGTTTATTAATATACACTGTCAGTAAAAGAAATATGAAAATAAAATAGAAAAAAAACAACATAATCCAAAGATTAAAATAATTTCACTGCACTTAATTTTGTACATTAAAAAAAACGCTGAAGTAGGCAAGCATGGTGCTAGCATCCTTTTAAAAATGATTGTTGGTAATAGTGTTGCTGATGCTCCTTACTTCCATGTCTCCGCAGATGGTTATGTAGTCAGCTGAAAATAATCCCCATCAGACAGTTATGTAATAAATATAATAGGCCTTACAGTAAGGCCTTGGTGTGCTCTGTCTAACTGTATGTGGACAGACTCTGAAACCATTTCTTGGTATTGAGAACATCTCGTTAATGCCTCCCTTTTATTGCCACCTTACACATTTGTTTTCTATCTAAGCCTCAGTGACATAAAAGCAGTTTTTTTGCTCTCTTTTTGACCTCTGCTGTTTGTGTTGCTTCTGTGCGACCACGCTGTCTGCCCCACAGTGTGAACCGGCCTTTAATGTTGTCACCCTGTGGCTCTGTTGTGCAGGACAGGGTAAGAAGTAGACCACACACTGTGTTTGACTGACAGTTTAGTCAGTGTGTAAACATTTTATAAAATGATAGGAACCGGTAGGAAGCAAATGAAATGGTCCTTCTTTCTCTTTTTCTTTCTCCTTTTTCCTGCATTTTTCATTCACTCCCTTCCTCCTTTATTCACTTTCTTCCTCTGCTCGCTTCAACAGATCGTTTTCATAACCACTTTTCTGAGGTCACAGCTTCGTCTGCAGTAGTCACGCAACCCTTTGCCTGCTCAGTCAGCTTTACATACACACACTTCACCACAGCAATACTACGCTGCGCTACAAAAGAGCCAGTCTTAAAGAGACAGCGAGTGTCTTTCTCCCAGCCTCCACAGCATGTTACAGACTCCGCTCTTTAAGGGTCAGCGGGTCTATTTTTGGCTCTTGGAGCTCGGAGCACTGACACATGGGTAACCTGTGACTGTAGATGTGAGGAAATGTACTAGCAACCTAACCATTTTCCTTTTCATTTTTTGACTGAAACAGTATTTTACAATTAAATACAATCTTTCAAATGCAAGAAATTGTAACTATTTTAATGTATCCAAATAAAAAACAATGATTTTTTTATTTATTTTTATTTTATTTTTTTTTTTTATGCCAAAGTGCCAGTTCGAGTAATATCTTGCATGAACCTCGTCTTAATCTTACTCCATTACCAGGTTACACAAGAGCTAATTTTACAACAAATGCTTCTTTTTTTTTTTCTTGCAGCATCCTTCTTAGTGCTTGTGTGTTTCTGCTATGGTGATGAAGACTAAGAAGACAGAGCCAAACATTCTCCTGTCTAGATCAGGAAGTGTCCAGTTGCTGCTCCCAACCTTTCATCACCTGAGGCCCCCGAGGGGGAAACTACAGTAACTGGGGTTGACAGGGGGGCCAGATGAGGAGGAAATGGTGGGCAGGAAGAAAGTAAGTCACTGATTATGAATGAACTTAAGAGGCCATAGAAACAAAGGAATTATTCATATTACCACTGATGAAAAATGAAACTTTTACACAAGTATGCAGTTACTCTTACATTAAACACAACACATATAGTCATGGTAAATAATAACTTAATCTTATTTAAATTGTAGCATTTTACATATCTTGTAAATAGCTAGAGCTTTGGAGGTGTGTCCATTTTTTTCCACAAATGTTTATATTTTGGTTTCATGTTTCTTTAATACACACACACACACACACACACACACACATATATATATATATATATATATATATATATATATATATATATATATATATATATATATATATATATATATATATATAGTAAAAGTATTTTTACACTTGATTAATTTAAACAAATTTATAAAGTGGTAAAAAGTTTTAAAAAAAATAATTTATGTGTAAAAAATTTCTGACAATAGGAATTTATAGTGATGTTAGTCTAGAAAATATTTTTAAAGTTCTTAATAGATCATCTTAAAAAAAAATCATTGTTGTCAGCATAAGTTGCATTTATAGGACCAGTTTTATGCTAAATTAATCATTACATTTATTGTCCAAAATAGCCAAATTTTAAAGCTGATATGCATTTTGCCTTGCAGTCATTTAGCATCTTTGATTAGATGTTTAAAACTTTTCAAATTACGATTGCAGCTGCATACATCTCTTTAACCTCCGTTCTAATCTGTATCTATAGTGAGCTAGTGTTAGCTTGTAGCTTTACAAAGACAAGTGTTTGGTTAAACATACCCACTAAAAATGCTATACCCATAGCTAAAAAATCTCTTATCCTATTGCTGTATGCAACCAGCTAAGGGTGTATTGAAATACAGAACCAAGATAAGGAAGGCGAGCATATGCAGCTTCTTTCCCATCTGATGATACGCACTGCCAGTCAGCTGACTGAAAGAAGATCACTGTCTTTACCCCTTGCTGACAATAACACAAATTTGACTGTTTGGAAATATTTTTGTTTGAGAAAAAACACTTTAAAAAGCAAAAATGGGAAGAAGATTTCATATTCTGGCCAAGAAGTACTTGAAAATCACCAGTAAATCTAGAGGCTGTTTATTCAACATTTATTGTACAATAAATATTTGTTACGAATAACATTATTAAACTGTAACAGTCAATATGATATTTTTGCAGCTGTAGAAATGATTGTTGCGTTTCTATTTGAAAAGAAAGCAATTTGAATTTCTTTATATGAAATTTAAGTGTCAATACTATAATAGCTTAAAACTATGGTATGTTTATACAAAGCCATCACAGCAGAGGAATACCTAATACCCACAAATTATCACTTAAAATTTTAAAACTAATTGACTTCACATCTATTTTTTTAAATATTCGTTCTATTCTGAAAGCTATTTCCTTTTAGTCAATGATAGATCACATTTTAGTATTATCTATGAACATCTCCCCACCTACCCCGCCTCTAAAAAACACAGGAAATATCCCTTATTTATAGTTAGTTTCAAATTTAAATAAGATATAAAAAAAACAACACACAATTATGTCACTCCTCCTACCACCACTGACTAAATCCAGACATTACATAAACAAAAAATCTCTTACCACATGCTTCAAAGCAGTGCCCAATGTCTTCCGGTTCTCTAAAAGCTCGGAGTGGTTTGAAGCCTTGTTTGATTATGTTATTTATGTTTATTGCATTTACTGTTAATCTTCACTTTTCATTTAAATCAACTGTTAAAGATCCTTCTAGGGACAGGTGTTACGAATTAGCCATTGCTATAAACACTTAGATGCAGGCATCAGACTATTTTGATCTGTTTATTATATCACTCTCTATTAAATAAACAATAAAATTAAACTAAAAATAAAAACATACAAATCTTGTTAGATTCAAATATTATTACCTACACATATCTTCTATAATCAAAGCAGACTTTATTGATATTTAACCTAAACATGGTGGACAATAATTCCTTACCAGCTGGTATGAGATTTTCCAGCTCATCAAATCTGATGTTTGTGTTTTTTGTCACAACATCACCAGCGAGCAAGTGCGGGCCACGGAACGGTCTGAATATGGCCTGGAAATTGACAGAGAGTTTGGCCAGGAGAGGGTTGCATGAGAAGAGGAACGTCTTGAAGTAGCAGGGAGGAGAGGCTTGCCAAAAACTGAAGGCTCAGGCCTGAAGGCTTTTGGCAGGTGTTTTGTCTCTGCTATCAATCCAGCTGCTGACTACAGGCATGGGAGGCGGTACAAGAAAATCTATTAGCTGTTTGGACAGACTGTAATCTGAGTGATCTTCTGCTTTGCTGCATTTACTCATTTCTGCAGGCTGACTGCTAATTAATTTTTTACAAGAGCACATTTTGTGAAACCAAAAAATAAAACGATGACGTGTGTAGGCAAGTGAAAATCTAACATTAAACTTGAGAAACTTTACTGTAACCTGCAATAAGTTAAGCATCAGAATTTGAGATTTAAAAAAAATTTTTTTTTTTTTGGACTGATTGTAAAGGGTGTAATAAAATATTGCACGAGATCTCCCAGTTGTATTACTCCTCGATATTTTTCGTTCAAGTAGTCTCACAAATTGCTATCCAGTTGCTCTCAGTTTGTGCCTTCGTCTGGTGAAAAATGCATGAGCTATTATTACAAGCCTCAGATTAAGAGGAGTTCTTTAAGATTTACGCCTTGTATCTGTATAAGTTAGTCTTATTTTGAAGTAAGATAGAACGTAGTTCTTGAGGTGGCCTACTGTGTTGATAGAGTTGACAAATGAAGACTGCTTGTTGGTCTAGCTAGCAATATTTGGTTAAAAAAGTGTTGAAGAAGATTCTATTACCTTTTAAATTGTTTGCCAGAACTTTGGGGTTCTCAATAAAATAAAATAATAAAAAAACAACCTTTGACTAAAAAGACAACAAATTTTGTGAGCACTTCAAGAATATTTTGGCTGGGTGTAACTTGCTAATGATGCTAAATTTGGCATGAGCTTTGAAGCGTCTTGTTGGCATAGTTTCAGACTCAGACTCACGTTCGAGACTTGAACTCTAGATGTACTTAAAAAACAAAGGCAACCAAAGTGCTGTACAGGTGAATTGGAAAATACAAAGTTGACAAAAAAACAATAAAATCAACAATAAAAGACATAAAAGAAAGAGGGACGGGCCTAATGCTCTCTGTAATTAAAAGCCAATTTGAAAAGGTGAGTCTTTAAGAGAGATTTAAATGACATGACTTGACTCATCGTCTAAGACTCCAGTCTCTTTAGCAACTATTATCTTATATAATCAAAAATAAAAGCTTTTAATGGCTCTAAACAATCTGTCCATGTTAACTATGACATCATAATACTGAAACTGCCAAATGTCTCTCCAAAATAAACCTATAGCTTACCTCCAAAATTTTCTCCCTGTTATGCTAGATGCGTCATTCATTACAAAGACACTTTCATCTTATCAAAATAAAATCACTTCCGGTTCTGTTCATTCAGAAATTTTTCATTGTCGCTAACTCACTACACTGTCCCTCATATTGCGCATCCTCAAACTGGTTTACAAAGGTTTTAAATGTAGCTTTAGATCATATGAGACAGATAATCTGTGAAAAAATCAAGCTCCTCTGCATCCTCCCTGTGGTCCTACAGCCTTCTACAGAAATACACCTCTTGGTCAGAAACAACAAATCAGAGCCAGGAGGAGGGTCTTCGCACTGTCAATCGCCCTCATGTTCTCACCCTCCCCATTACTGTCTGCTAGGCTACAGCTAGTTCCGCACATTGGATCCTTCTATGAATGCTCAGGCTAGTTAGCATGACCACCGATGATGGCGAATAAACCGTTCTCATGTAACGGTAAGTTGTTTCTCTGTCATCAGCATATTGAGCAACGGGTACACAAGTGTGAGTGACAGAGCAAAGACCTTCTTCCTGGCTCTGATTGGTTGTTTCTGAACGAGCAGTGCATTTCTGCAAATGACTGTAGGGCCACAGGGAGGAGGCAGAGGAGCTTGACTTTTTCACAGATTATCTGTCTCATGTTATACTGTCATAATATGGTGACATATTTAACAAATATGTAAAAACCAAATTGTTTCTAAAAGTTACATGCTGCAGCTTTAAGCCTTATATAGTGCAATATATATTGAAGACAAGGATTAACAGATGTTAGGTATAGCATTACAAAAATGGCACTTTGACTCATTCAGCCATTCAATATTAACATGTTTATTTCTTTCTATTATTTTTCTTTAAACATTAATGTATATGAATTTTTCTAATGGTGTAAATATTATGCTTTATCATTTTCTAAATATTTTAAGGCTGCTTATAACAGTTTTTTGCATGATTAATTAACTGTTGAAGAGTAATTGTTGAATGCTTTTCTAATCTATATGAATGTAAGGGTGTAAGCACACTGGAGGGAGTCCATTTTGATGAAAATATTTCTTTCAGACTTGACTTGGCCTTACATCCAAGCAGTGGTAAACCAAAGATCTAAAATAATTAGATCATTCACAGAGGAAGTGGATGATTCTGCGCTGAACAGAGATTCATTAAAACCTTTATCCAAACTATTCTGTTTATGAAAACAAAAAATTACCATTTCAGTACTTGAAATTGGGAAACAATATATGACATAATATACGGACCTGTCAAATTTTGCACTATTTCTATTTCTACTCTCTATATCTGCACACAAAAAAGATCAATTCTATTTTCCTAAAAGTATTACAATAACTTTGTCTCATCTTGTTCTTGTGATCCCACAATCATGTATCGTCTCTTCTTGTGAGCTGGATGCATCGCTGCACCCCTACTGATTAGCAGATAGAAATACATGCAGTCTTTCTTTAGACAACTTCTAGCTTCTGGAAAATCAGCAGCATAATTAATTGTCTACCTCAACAGCCTCAGCGCCATCAGCGATCACATGGCTCTGCCAATTAGGTCAAGCCCGAGCCTTTTCTACATGAATTGGCCCATCTGACATTTTTATAACAATGTTGATCCAACAGAAGACGGATGGGGAATTGGTGTTGTGATGGTCCAATGAATTATGCAAGCCTGGTTTTTTCTCTCCCTCTCCCTTCTTTTATTTCAGACAACTTCTGTTTAGCTCACAACCCCCATTGACCTTTTTAAAGTACGGCACTCTGTTCAAATTATTCATGGTGTTAAGGCTGCCATAACATGTTGACCTCATTTCAGAGCCTTCCTTTGCTGCGTATCTTCTAATCAGAGACATTTCATAAAACTAGTTGAGAGCTGAGGTGAGTAAAGCGAGAAAAAGCTCTGGCGTCAGTGGCTAAAATAGAAATAAAGTAAACAAGAGCGAGTCAAAAGGGAGAGTGAGAAGCAAGCTGAAGCAACAACAGACGCGGTCAAGCTGGGGTTGCCCGACACTTGACTCTAAGGTGTGGTGGCTCTACAAGAGAAATGGGATTGAGGGAGATTAACGAGCTTGGGAATGGCAAAACAAAAGTCATTGGTGCCATCCACTATAGAAGGGACTTTAGCTTATGTTAAATAATAGATTTTCCTCAATCTTTGAAACTTTTACATCTCAAATCAGTCATAATTTCATCAGTCAGATAAATGGGTTTACACATTTTTGGAGGTTTTGCTAAGATTAGGATTTTTTTATGAAAGTTGCACATAGACAAGTGAAACAACTGTGAACCATATTAAGGTATTTGGAGTGGTTTTCCATTGAAGGTAACTAATAACTCATTAAAAATGTAAAAGTTTGTCTTATAAACATGTTGTAAAGACAATTTGTAAGGCACTCCAAAGGAATCCACCATCAGTATCAGCTCAAGATAGAAATGCAGCCACACGCATGAGAATCAGTATTTGCAGCTCAGTATTTCTGAGGATTTCTAAAAGTACCACCACATTGCCATGCCTGAGACATGTGAGCGGGCACAGCATCTTGCCCTTAACTCGTTTAGGGACACGTTGAGGTCATTTTCCCCTGGTTAACACAGCATTGCGTGACAAGGGGATGGGTATCTGGTGGATCCAATTGCCCTCTGTTAGGGCGGGTAGTGCCTTCATGAATGTAGCCTTTGAATGACGATAGGCCAGTAGACATCCAGACAGCCTGTACTTTACTGTATGTGGGAAATGGGCCTGATGTGACTTCAAAAGGCCACAAAGATGTTATTATGCCACCCCCCAGCCTCTCTTTTCTGAGTCACAAGGAGGGAGTCTCCACTGATCTGTTGTTTTCCCACTATGTTACACATGGAATGGCTCCAGAAAATTCCTGTTTTTACTTTAGTTGATCAATCTTTCTCAGAGAGATAGAAATTGAATTACTGTGATCTTTCATGGCCAGAGTGCTTTTGTATCATTTATTTTCCTGAGTAAAATAATGTTCAAAATACTGGGCATCAAAAGCACATGGTTTTTAGGGAGTTTAATGGAGGAATTGTATTTGTTTTTAAAAGTAAATAAGGACAATTTGAAGGAACAAAAGGCCTCTGAGAAGCTCCAGGCCATCCTTTTACCAACTAGCACCTCCATTTTGTACCCATACATTGCTACTTCATAGTATTCTCTTTGTATTTTGGAAATACATATTTAACTATTCAGTATATCAGTTTATTTCTCTTAGTTTTGAGGTATTTTTTGATTATTTATGAGAATAATCAGTCATAAATATGTTCAAATGTTACATATAATTTCATTTAAAGCTTCATTATTAAAAAACATTTCATTGTATGCCTTATTTTCATTGATTCTAAGGCACTCTTATGAAATATAATAGATATGAGTGACCTCCTGCTAGCAGATATTATTTATTGGAGAACCATAACCACATTTCATTGGAGTATGAGTAGGTTATAGAAAATCACTTCAATTCACTTAGGTTCAGTGTAGTTACACCACCAATTCACAACAAATGTCATCTCAAAGCACCTTACAAAAAGAACTGTCAATTCAATCCAGTCATGTAGACAGATTCCAAGTCAATTACATATATTCCAAATTGATCCTTTAATAATTCAAATAATGAAAACTAAACTTTCCCACTGTGGGTACAAAATGATGAACAGTAAGTACATGTGTAAACGGGTTAGCTTTGCAAATCTAGAGACTGAATTTTTTTCTTCCTTGCAATTTATCTCAGGGCCAAACATTCTTAGTTGGGTTTAGGTCTGGACTTTGACTAGGCCATTCTAACACATGAATATGTTTTGACCTAAACCATGCCCCTGTAGTCCTGGATGTATGTTTGGGTTGTTGCTCTACGACAAGGTTTCAGTTTGAAGACTTTTTCAGCTTCTAGCAGATTTTCTTCCAGAAATAGTGTACTGTACTGTATTTAGCTCGTTCCATCTTCCAGTCAGTTCTGACCTGTGTTCCTGCCCCTGCCTTAAAAAAGCATCCCCACAGCATGATGCTGCCACAGGACTTCGTTCAGGTTTCTTCTTCATGTTGGCACATTCTTCCACCTGAGCTATAGCTCTCTGTAGCTGCAGAGCGGGCCTCGTTGCTGTTTCTGTGATTAAGGCTTTCATTGTGTGACCTGTTAGTTTCAATGTTTTTATTCTGAGATTAGGTTACACACAGCTGGACTCCATTTACTAACTAGATGAATATTGAAAGCAGGTGGTTGCACTGTGTTTTATTTGGGGGCATCAGGGTAAATGGAGCTGATTATCAAATCAAGGCTCTCCCTTTTTCTTCCATGGTATAATTAAGCACTACTATCTGTTGGTTTATTAAATAAAACAGGCATGGTTTGTGGTTGTATTGTGACTAATTGTGAAAAAGTTCATGGGGTATCAATAAGATAAGGTGTTTTACGTTAGGACTTCTCAGCAAAAGTTAAAAAAAAAATTATACATTGGATACTGAAAACCCTTGTAGAGAAAAAGAAAAAAAACATTTCATTAAATTTTTTTATCAGATGACTGAATCTTCAGTTTCACCGGTGACAGTTCTATACGCAGTGCGGATGTTATTCCACTTTGATTTGACTGCTATATTTACCCCGACACTGCAGGGCTGTCATATCAACACTTCTTCTTGTCAAAGCTTCTGCTGGGCCGAGCAAATGTTTGACAGCAAGAAACAGGATAACACCTCGACACGTTTAATTTGCAGCACAACGCAGGCAACATCCTGAGCAGAACTCGGTTTGCAAAGTGAGTGGAAAAATGAGATTATGGTTCTTTTGTTCTCCTCCATCATTAACTGACTGTCACATTGTTTTGACACTGCTGCTTGTTCTTTGGAAAGCCCGAAGCATGAATATCTGCTTAAGAGCAGCTAAGAATACGTTTCAGAGAAAATTATCATTCTGTGATATGATTATAATCAGTCAATATTAAATGAAAATATTCATTTCAATTAAAGAAAGCGAAAATTTCCCAATGCATCACTCCCACTAGTCCTCCTGCACTCAGACTAATTGCTATTCCACACTGCACATTTATTAATTTAGAGCAACAACCAGGCTACGAATTAGGATTCATTCTTTTTGTATGTAAAAAAAAAAAAAAGAAAAAAGAAAAATTGAACATGACTTTAAAGGAGAGTGTTGTGTGAAAACAAACACGGGTCGAAGCCACTACTAGTTCTATATCTGACAAATGACTCTGTATGAAAACAGGGATTAGACTGTCAGTGCTCCGGCTGGATAAACTCGCGCAGTGCACATGTGATGCATATTTAAAACATTTGCAATTTGATGATGAAAACAAATCCTGGCACATTAGCGCTGAGAATTTCACCCCTTCGCACGCAAACTTACAGCTGGGGAGGGCCTTGGTGTGGGCGTGCATACATACAAATGAGTGTGATTGTATTTAAGTGTTGCTGTGGGTGAACCCCGCAGCTGTTTGAATTCAGTTCAACAGCACTGTCTGTGCAACATGCCAGTTTGAACAAGGTCCTGGGGGACAGAAACAGAGCGCGACACCTCTCTTCAACATCTCCTTCCCGCGTTTTTTCCATGCTGTTGAACACGTTTGCCTCTATCACCAGATTTGTGCCCCCTCTCCCCCCTCCTCACTTATTTAGGCTCAACAACCATGTTTAGCTCAAGCACCTGATATCATGATCTGACCTGATCCCTTGGCTCGCTGCTATGCGCCATCTGTCAGAGGTCGCAACCCTGTTCTTAAAGAATTAGATCAGCGCTGCGTTAGTCTCTAAAAAGGTCTAAGGGGCTGCCACCTATAGCAGAACATGTTTCTAATAAGGTCACAAGCACTTAGAATCCATCATGACATCAAATGTATCTGCCAGGATCCTTGATCGCAATTAAACTGTTCTGCACGGTAGAGAGTCGACGTGATAAACTGACAGAAATGTCATTTAAAGTGAGTCTGCGGAGAAACATCTGTCATCTCAGTTGTATGACTTGAAAAAGAATGACAGCTGAGTTGTTGGCGGCAGAGTAAGCTCTGACAGCAGTTGTAGTAAAATGGTTGCTTGAACGGAAAAGGCAGAAAGGGGGTTTGTTTTGGCTTCAGTGTGAAGATCTAAGAATTGAGAGGATTAAAGGTGTCAGCTTGGATGTGTGCAATAAAAGCAACAGAAGTGTAACTTTGAATACACTACTGAAAGTCTGTCATCAGCTCTCACTAGAATGGTTTACTTCCTGCATATTCATTCAGTAGACATATGTGATTCTAACAGAATGACATCGCCGCATAAACCAACCGTGATTTCAAGCCAAAATATAAAACAAAAATCGGATCTGGTTGCTTCTATTTAAAACTGAAAAACAATTACTTGTATTACAGATAAAATAATATAACACATCAAATATTAGTTAGAATGATGTCATCAATAATATTTTCAATGAAAGCAACCATTTAAAGAGCCATTCTGCTCTTTATAGTGTAACCCAGGTCTAACAAGCTGATATTAGCTGGTTTATTATTGCAGCTATCTGCTCTGGTAGAATAAGCAGACAGCTTGTTAAGCTTTGCTGTTTCTAAACAGCATTATTTTCATACAAGTGATAGGAGGCGCTCCTTCTAGTTTCCACACCATGACTGTGGGTTTGTTTTTGCACCAGAAATATTTCCAGGCACAGATAATGCAACACCAAAATATTTGGTTAATTAATACTTTTAACTGAACTAAATAATAATTCTCAAATAATCTTTAGTAAGATCATCTTTAACAAAACCATTTCTCCCATCATATCGTTGACCTTTTTCTGGTTTTTCTTTCTTTTCCACTTGAACTGCGGTTCAAACCACTCAGAAACCTTTGAAGAGCTTTTACAAATAATTCCCCTTGTGGGGATTTTTGGTTGCTGAAAATGTTAGTGAAGTGGTTGCTTACAGATGACTGCGCATAGAAAAAGAAAGAGACTACCTAATGGGAAATATCTCCCAGGGAATTTTTACCTGCAAAGCTGCGGTGGTTTCCAACTTTTCCCTGTGAATGTGTGATATAATGCAAAGTGGGAGCAAATATTGGGAGAATCATTTTTTTTAAAATGATTATTTGGTGTGCACATGCATACGTCAGTACACAGAAAAAGATGCACATCTTAGATAAAATCCAGTTTGGAGCTCTGCTTACTGTAGAACATTTACACTACACCTTCCTTTCTGCTGGCTAACAACTTCTGCCTGGAGGCTGGAGAGCTAAAACAAGCACAAGTCACGCAACTGCCTCACTGTCTCTCTCTTCCACTCACTCACTCACTCCTTCTGCCCTCAACAGAAACACACACATCTGAATGTATACCTGTCTGGCTGGCTGAGATGCTTGCCCCTGTAACAATGCACCTAAGTGCTGACAAATCAGAGGCTACCCTGCTGCTGTCAGATGAGGTTCAGCCTCATTTCGTCTTCATTTTCCTTGCCCGAGAACAAGAAAGTGTGTGAGTGTGTATGTCTGTTTTTGATAGGGAAAAATTGTCCATCTGCTCTCTTGTCTCTCTTGCATCTTAAAAAAAGTTGTTGTTTTTTGTTTTTTTTTTTTGTCCAGTTCACTCATTCGATCATAATTCGATGGAGAGCAGGAGTTCATAGAAAGTTCAGACTCTGGCTCTGGGAGCGCAGAGAAAGCAGCGAAGGCCTGCCAGCCAGCGAAAAGCACACAGAAACCTTTCAAACACATTCTCTTGTCCTCCTTAATTACTTTATCCGTTTCTCACAACAGTATCTGCCCATGAAGCTCCATTAGCATTCACTCAGCTTAGATCGTGCATCTCTGAGCTTAAATAAAACAATACCCCCAAAGCTTCCTCAGCTAACTCATAACTTCATGTGACATGCTTTGAGGAACTATTTTCACTCAGCTGAGTTTATGTCCTGCTGTTTTTCCCCCCTTTATCAAAATGCTGATGAAAAGGGACCTCATCTGGTTGAGGTAGTTAGCCTATCGAGCTATAACGGGTCAGATGCCACTTTGCTCCGCAATCTTTTCAAGCGCATGGAAACATATCGATTTGCATTAGGGAGGGGCATGGTCCGAACCGTTTTTGCACACTGATGCGTGCTTTAACTAAGATAAATGGGGGTGACAGATACAGAAAGCAGCCAGATGAAACTGGTATGTAGCATGGGCGGATGACAGTGGATATATGTGTTAAATGTGGTGAAGCTGTCTCACCAGTCTCTCACTTCGAAAAACCAACATGATCTCTATCAGTGAAACAGCTTATCAAAGGCACGTCCTTCATCTCTTTCATTCGTTCTGCTATTTGTAGAGCAATCAACAATCATGGTCAGTAAGCTACAATTTATTCTCTTTGTCTGACTACAACTTTGCCCCTTCAAAGTTTTCTCTACAAAGTTTTCCTGCCTCCTGACAGTGCAGCAGTGTCACAGTTCATTCAAGGGGCACAGCGCATTCTGTATCCCTTCACCAACTTTGGCCACAGGCAGACTGCACTACTGACACCCATGAGTATATTGTGCTGGCGGACGTGTTTATCTGGACATGTTACAATGAAGTGATGCTGGGGTAATATATTAGTCACCAGTCAATGCTAATTGTGAAACAAAGAATTGTTAGACTTCTCTTCTAAAAGCACGCAACATTTAGGAAACTTACAAGAATTTGTTTTGATTTTGAAGTTTCTAACATAAAAATAACAATTCTGAAACTTAAAGTGACACTGGATTTTTTTTAAGGTGAGATTCTAAGAAGTTTTTAGCAATACTTCCCTTAACTTTAGTAGAAAGATGGTGCATTGCAGTGAGTTTGAAGAAAACAGAAGAAACCCCTTTAACATTGGAAGGCTATTTAAGCAAAATAAAAATGGTTTTTTTATCTGTAAGATACAGCACTATATTCAAACATTCCCTCTTTCAAATGTAATTAACAACATATAGCTGTTTGTCTCTGTTGTCTCAACCGAACAACATCAGCCTGTCTGATAATTTTCAAACCTGGAAAATCATCATGGTATCTTTGATACCATGGTATGAATGACAACCAGTAACCAAAATACAAACTCCACTATATGCAGATTTACTGTGTTTGTTTTGTCTCATGTGGGAATCATGGCACATTTGAGAGCTTTCTACCTCCAAGTTGGTAAACAGTGAGATTTGCTCACCACTATTAACAACATAAGCCAATAACAATATATTTCTCTCATTTTTATTTGAATAAATACAAAAGGAACATGTTCATAAATAGATATTTGACAACACTCTGTGTGGCACTTAATGAGACCCAAACTGTCAAAAGTGTCAAAAGTGCTAATAAAGGGTTTATACTGGTAACCTTCACTATATTCTATATGAATGGCAGCCATATTGGATATTGAACACGGGGCAGTTCAGTGAGCTATGACTTTCCTAGTTGAAGTTCAGACTTCAGGAGACATTGTATTTTTAAGGAATTCTAAAAATAATGTGAACACACCATTTACTGCTGCTAAATTCACCTAGAAGCCTCAAGTAAAGGTACTTTAAAGTTGTATGGTAAATATTGTTTGACTAAGAGAACAACAAATTTAACAACGGTCTCTTGTAGAAGCACAGATGTTAAATACAGCATAATATCCCAATCTTATAAGCATTTTCAGCTTTACTTCTTTTAAATCGATAAAATTGGCTAAAATGGGGGCTAGCTAAAATAGTTTGGGAAGCTGTTAGCCTTCCACCACTCTGAGGATTTCCTCACTTTTCATTAAACTAATGGTGAAATAACATCTTTCTATCAGAGCTCAAAGAACTAATATAACTACTGATGATAACTTCACAGAACATCAAAAAACCCAAACTATCCTGTCAATAATTGATCAAATATGCTTTTAACACATTGCATTGGGGAAGGTTAAATCCGTTAGTGATGTGCCATGTTTGAGTAAAGACCAACAAAGTGTGTGTTTGTTGTAAAAGGGGATTGATGTCAATTTCTAATCTGGAATAATGGGAAATAATCCATAAGAGGTGCAGCAGGGGTTATGCATTATTAGAAGGGTGAGATTGTATTTAAACAGCACAAGACCAATAACAGTGGGTTTGCACCTCAGTCACAGTTTTCTTCAGAGCAGCATGAAAGATTTGAAATCGTGTAAATTGAATACACAGTTTGAAACAGATGGGAAATGTCAGCATGGTTTGTAGCATTGCTGCACTGTTAAAGTGTCACCATAATATAATTATCAAGTTAATCTCCAGGGGCTTTGGAGTGCTTGTTGCTTCCCTCCTATCCCTCTGCACTCCCCTTGGTGAGGCGGAGCGCCTTACTAAGCAGTAGCTGTGACACTAATTACACACGACAGCTTCCAACAATAGTGTTGGACCAACAAAGGCTTCTGCTCCCTCTGCAGGAGTCCCTGGCTGTCTATTCATACTCACTTGCACCCGAAACACACACTATACCCGACTGTTTGCACACAAACACACCACCCACTGCTGCGTGGCTGCCTCTAGCTGTTACAGTTAGGAGTCTAATGGAGCCCCCTCCACAGTACTGATGTGAGTAATTCACTTATGGCCTCTGTGATCTTGAGGGGCTCCGCTGGCCCCATACCACTTCCCAGAAAGAGTCCTGCTCTATTCAAGTGAATTTAATGTCTATGGCAAGTGAAAGGCCCCAGAAAATCCAAGGTCATTCCTTGATTTAACTAGACTGTCATGCTTCGTATCACATACAAGGGATTAGAAATGCTATTCTTTTATACCAGTCCACAACAATTGTGTGTTTGAGCATTTCAGAGGGAGCACATAAAAGAGGGTGGGCAGAGCCACACATTAAAAATAAAGCATCAAACATATCTGTGACTTGTTTTCTGATTTTGAACTGCTAGAGTTTACTAGAATTTGAAAATGTAACCTTAGCAAGAGGAAAAGCTGCCTACTCAAACTACATCTAGACAAAATAAGCTAGCAGCATGATGCTGCGGGGATGTTTTTCTTCAGCAGGGACAGGGTAGCTAGGAAGGGGATGGTATGTTCATGCAGGGTTAGTTTTCTGCCTGACCACCCTGTGAAATCATTTGGTTGATCCATTCAGGCTTATGTGTTACTTACATTTTTGTCCCAAACAGTGATTAACAAGTTGGCCAAAAGGTTGTTTTAGGCCTAGTCCACATGTAGCCGGATATCAGGTAAAACAACAGTTTTATGTGTTTTGACCTTTCATCCACACGAAATCTGCATTTAATATAACCAAAAATTATTATTTATAAAAACTCTGACCTAAGTGGCGATTTGAGAAAACTCCAGGTTTCTGTGACAAATAATCCACCAATATATCCACATACTTGCTTTGACATGATTCCCAATCTACACTGTCTTGTGTTTTATTAACTTTATATTTTAATACCCTATTTAAAAGTAGTTTAACCTATACATCGGTCCACACAAATGAACCTCCTAGCACCATGTTTAATTCCTAACAGGTAGTCTTGGTTGTTTTAAAGCAAACTGATTGGCTGACATAGTTTTTAGCTTTGCGCTATACTGTCCCCTATGCATTTGACATGTTTAAAACAACACTCAGAGGCATATGCGACAGAAGTTCTTATTCCTTTTTTTAACAATGACTTCCTTCTTGCCCTCTTCTATATAAACCAAATTTGTTGAATGCTTGACTAATTGTTGTGAACAGACACGACATTTAAAACAAACTGGGGCTTTTGTGCACCTAAATGAAGGAAAGGGATGATAAGAAAGTGAGAACTGATATTCAGCCTGCCTGGACAGTAGGTATACATTAAGTTCTGCACTGTAAATGCTTTCAGCTCAAATACATCTTCAGAACTTGTTACACAAACTTACGGACATTGCATGCAGAGGAAAGAGGAAGAGGGAAGCCCTGCCAGTGCCATCAAGGCCTGATCATGCACTGTTCATGAATGATGGAAGGTGATTTTTGTCAACCGATGCCAGTGCAACAAACAAACATGTTTAAGAAATCACTGAAAATGAGACAAGAGAACAGATAATAGAGGTCAGTCTGACCTACCCATGTCACAGGAAAGCTGTAGGTTGTTTGCCAATAACATCATCAATTAATTGGGTTTCTGGCTTGGTGTGACATTTTATGTTTTTTTGGGAGTTTGAGTCTGTGCTGGTCCACTGAAGTGTATGTCAAGTTGATACTTGCTACCCAATCATGTTTCACTGATTCCAAGTGATTCTTCTCTCCTTGACCCTCTAGCATTGTAATCAGATCAAGCAGTAGGTGCAAATGGAAAAGGCAAAGGCTGGCCTTCACAAGGTTTAAATGTTCAGTCTGACAAAGGTACAGACTGAAGCAACAAATAAAGATTTTATATTTATTAAACAAATGGAACTGAAGATACTCTTGGTGTTGCCCATTTAAACATTTTTGTAAAAATCATTTTTTTGTACTTACAAACATATTGTAACTTTCAAGCTTTTTCATATTTTGTAATGTTGTAGCCACAAACTTCAGTGTCTTTTGTGATTTGTTTGATAAACCAACACAAAGTAACATGTAATTTTGAAAAGGAAGAAAGAGGATACATGGTTTTCAGTGTTTTAAAAAAAGATCTGAAAGGTGTGTTGTGTATTTGTCTTCAGCATTCCTGATTCAATACATTATAAAACCACCTTTCACTGCAATTACATCTGCAAGTACTTTGCGGTATGTCTCTGTTAGCTTTATACATCGAGAGACTAAAGATTTTTGCATTGCTCTGCATTTAGCTGCATCCATTTTCCAATTAAAATCTGACCAGCTTCCCTGTCCCTGTTGAAGAAAAGCATCCCCACGGCATAATTCAATTCAATTCAATACAAAGATACTTTATTTATCCCAAAGGGAAATTAAATGTTGATGTAACTCATTTAATTAAGGAGTTATGATACACTGTGATGGCTGTGGGCAGGAAAGATCTCCTGTAGCGGTTATAATACTGCCACCACACTGTTTCACCAAAGGAATGGTGTGTTTAAGGTGATGTACACTATTAATTTTTGGCTACAATGCATTTTGCATATACTTACAAATTAAGTGGCTTCAGAAGGTTAGTTAGTTTTACTGTACAAATGCATGCCACACTTTTCGATTTCTTTGGTTGAAAACCATGTATCATTTTCCTTCTGTTTCACAGTTATATACCACTTTGTGCTGGTTTATCACTTTTTCAGGCCACTAGCTGAATGTTAAGCCAAAAAACATACTGTTAGATAAAGAAATTAAAAGAGTCTGTTTGCGTTTTAAAGGGGTCATGACAACAAATTTCATTTTTCTGTGGTTTTTGGGGTTTAATATGATCTGTTGTGCACTGATGAGGCCGTGTGAATGTCAAGAGTTGGTATCAAAGGCCCTGCTCATAGACGGTCAGTTTTGTTTCTTTGCTCCAGAACAGACAAATCAGAGAACAGCTTATCTTTCTATGTAGGTTATCTTTCTACGTAATTCATATTCTCCAATTATAGCACACCATCAAGCAAACAGCCCTCCTCCTCTTCCCTCCTCCCTCCCAGCTGATACACCAACTAATTTAAGGGCTAAGTCTGATCTGGTCTGCATGTCTGGTTACTCCACTTGAGAAGAGGATGGCTACTAAAAGGGGGAGGTGTTATGTCAGAGGGTGCTCAAAAACAGCTGGATGTTTCCAATTACTCCCGAAGGATGAGAGAATTGGAGAAGAGTGGCTGAAGTTCATTTATGGGGAAGTATCACGTAACTATAACCCAAATTTAAGACTATGTTCAGCGTATTTTACGGAAGAGTTTCCTAAATATGGTTGTAGCCAATCAGAGTGAAGTCAACAAGGTAGAGCCACATATCATTACCATACCCAATGCTTTTACCGAGGAGGGAAATCCGGCCTGCCAAAACAACCCCTACAAAAAGGTGACATTTTTTTCAATGAAATTCTTTGGAGAATTGGTATATGCAGCCATATCAACAACATGAAATAGTTTATACAGTGATGTCATCACTCCTTTAAAGTTTATAGGAAACTGTAAAGATTTTAAGTGTACTTTCTCCTCAGTGTGATCTCCAGATTTTCAAGTCACTTGTAAAAACACCATGTCTGAAGTAAATCTAGTAACTAAAATGCTGAATGTTCTCCGATGTGCTTTGTTTAAGAATAAATATGCATTGCAATCAGTGTATCTTAGTTGAGGATCTTCCTGTGTAATTAAATTGACATATTTGAGAACAAGAACCCGCTTCAGATGTCACGAGTGAAGGAATTTTGTTTCAGAAACAATAAATTGACCACACTGTGACCTTTCCGCAGCTAAACCTTTACACTTCATTCACTATCGTGCCAATACGTTTTGGATTCCGCCTGACCATCTTGTCTGTGTCTTAAGGAAGGAAAAAGTGTGGGGTCACTGAGAGTTTAGCAAACAGAAAAGTCTGTCTATGATTTGACCTGATCCACAGTTCCACCCTTGAGCAAAAAGACTCCATTCAGAAGTAGTTGTCACGCTGCTGCACTTCCCGCTTTAGGAAATCAAATGGTCTGCACTGGTTATGACCAAATTTGATACAGACCTGATATGGGAAGAATAAACCCAAAATAATGGCAAAACGGTGGCTTACCTCTGTGAAATTCATTTTAATTAGCTGGTGATAAAGATTTAAACTGATTGTTGTGTCTTTTTTCTCCCTTCCTCTGTCGGGTGGTTGGTTACAAAACTGTCTCCTGTCTACTTGCTGACGTCACAGATTATGCTTGCCTGGCGTGAGTCTGTGGGCTCTGTGGTGTTTCTCTTCCTCTTTTATTATAGCTCAGCAAGCAGATAACAGGCCAAGGAAACTCATTTTGAAACTGCACTGCATACATTTGATTAGTAGCACATAACTACACTATCACTGCTGTTTTTTATATTCTTTTCTGTCTAGGTGTATGTTTTTTTACTTTGTCATTACCTTCAATGGCATGACGGGTAAGAAAGGAGGTTTAATGGAACTTCCAGCTCGATGTGGATGCATTAACATCAACGGCATTTATACATAGGTAGCCTATGAGATCTGTTTCAGAGCAAACATTTAGGGCTGGTACACTTTAAATCAAGCGTAGTAGACTATTTGATTTTAAATCTAACGTCAGATAGCTAATGGTTAAGTTTGACCAGTATTAGCTACTTTATTTTACAAACCTAAACATTTTAATGAGATTCTAACTAAAGATGTTGGTCAAGTCATCCGCAATCCTGGTTCTCTGTCTTCAGCAGAGAACAGTAAGGCTGGTATGTTAATACAGGTTATAGTTTGAATTCAACTCTGAATAAAGCCTTAGCTAGCTTAGCGCTAATGTTGAACTTGCTAACAAGCTGAGGTTCTTAAAGACGACATTCAGCTAGAAGGTTTTGGAATAGACTTAAAAACCTTTGCACTATTATAAATTAATATATAACTATTATATATAACTTAATTATAAACTGTATCCTTTTTTAATGAAGGAAAAATGGGATAACTTGATGAAAGGAAGCGTGAAATTTCTTGTCATGATTGATCTAACAGGGGTGTCTGCTGTGACTGAGGGGATCCTCTGTATCCATTAAACTGGCTTGGGGCCACAGGTGTGAAACTGTATCCTTATTAATCAGGTGTATTTGGTTTTGTTTGATCTGAGCTTGTAGGTTTAAAGTGTATTTTAAGTGAGATGATTGTTAATGAAGACATGTTCAAATACACACTATTATCTCGATGGTAGACAAATATATATATATATATATATATATATATATATATATATATATATATATATATATATATATATATATATATATATATATATATATATAAAACAATGGTTAAAATTTAATTTATTTAAAACATAACTTATACACAGAAATCATGACAAAATCCACACAAATAAAATGTGTGCAAACTTTTACAGAACTTTAATTAGTTAAATTATTTATAGTGTGTTAGCAATTACAAAATTGCATTAATAGGAAGACCTAAAACCAAACTGTGGAATGTTTCTGGATTGCATTGACTTCTTGCATGTTTAAATGTGAATATTTCTAATGATTCACTTGAAATAGTGGAATAGTTACTGGGCTGTTATATACAAGGGAAGTTCAAAAATATTATTTAAATAGTTTTATTTAGAGAAACATATGACGATTCCAGTTATCCGCAAAACTGATAATATGAGGGCAAAGTCATTTTAGAAGCACCTAAATCTGATCTAAATGACAACAGTTTTATCTATGCACCTGACAGATGTTTTTCACACCCTTCAGACAATTAGAAAAAAAAAGTTTTGATATATGGATGGAAAAAAGCAAGCAAAATCTTATTGGAAATGTTGTGCAAATCAGCTGTTGTGCAAGAACATAAGCGTAAACATCAACTATGGCTTGATTTATGGCTAAAAAAAGGTATGACCATGCTGAAACACAAGGAAAAACAATTAGACAGATGCTAAAAATCAAACTTTATGTACTTATCTCATCTATTTACCCACAGTTTGTGGTAGGTTTTTATGTGATGTTGCGACAGTAAATTTAATGAATTAGGGTTGGAAGTATTGCCACTGAAACAAGATGTTGGTTACACCATTTCCCTATTGGGCAACTGACAATTAACAAGCACCTTCTACATGCAAACATCAGCCTTCCTGAAAAGGTGATCTTTAAAGAAGAGAAGCTTAAAAATAGCCAGAGATGTCAAACACTTTACTGACGTTGTCAGGGATCAGTGGTTAATTGGTTTTTTTGTTTGTTTTTTTGCAGATACACAACAGTAAAACCATCTCCCACACAACAAGAAGCTTCGTACTGTTGGTCATTAACTTACTGTGGCAGCATAGTGCCTTCCTAATAGGTACATTAGCAGAGACTTAAGCTTTCTAAAGTAATATAAACTCTCTATTTATGTCTAAAGTGAGGGGAAACCGTTGGCTGCAGCAGAGAAATTAACCACATGCTGCACTCATAGTTAAAACCACAACACAAGCACACAAAGGCCAGAGAAAGCAACGTAATGTTGTTGTACATTGTTTTTAGACACATAGCGTGCCAACAGCAAATAGGGGTGTGTTAACAAGAATTAGATCAGCTCATCTGGTAGCCTGAACAGTGTACTTCACTAGGCTCATTTACTGTGGGCACTAAGGAAGAAATTTAGTGTTTTAACATGAGGTCTTTCGGTTCTCTGATTTAAAAGTCTCCTCTGATCCTTAGCAGTGTGCAGTGTTGACACCTAGCCTTGTTACAGACAGTTGGATTTAATGCCTGATGAATGTAAATATATTAAACATTAAACTAAGAAAAAAAAGTAACTGATAAGCAATATGAAAGTGATGATGCTTCATTCAGCATTTGTTTTAATTCCAATACACACACAAAAGAGAAATAAAATAATAAAACTAAGAAAACAATACAGATTGTTGGTTTTAAATCTTTAACACCACTTAATATTACTTGTTGAACATCACCTTCAAACATATCAGATATGCTGTATCACTTTGATGTCCTCATTCATTTAACTGATTTAACACTAACGACACAAACAACACACGATATCTTAATTCTATAAATAAAAGCTAAAGACCAAAAAAAAAACATTTACAAAAAACATTTTGTAGGACTCAACCAGCTAAAACATACAGAACACAGTCCAAAGATACATTTGAATAATAATTTTATGTTAAACCAGCCAGAACACAATAATGATTCCCAAATTTTTCATGCTCTGACACTTCAAATAATGAATGAGACTTATGACCCTGATTATCTGTTGAAGATACAAAAATTAGTAATGAGCAAATTAAACAGGGGTTTAACTAGAACACAAACTACACCAACAACAAATATGTTGTTTTTACCTGTTTTTAAATACTGCTTTTATTTCTCATTACATTTATAGCATAACTATAATTTTAGTGTGATTTTATAAATTGATTCCAAGACTCTACATTTGTTGATAACAGACCCCAAATGAGGTCCTGACCTCAAATCTGGGGACCTCTGAGTTACATTATGACTACATAATTCGTTCATAACGAACTTTCTATTTTTACTTACACTTTTTTTCATGTCAACCCAACAAGATTTTTTTTGTGCAACTGAAAAGGAGTGACGATCACCCATCAATTGTCTATACCCACTTATCCTTGTAGGCTCGAGGGGGGCTGGTGCCTATCTCCAGCAGTCAGTGGACAAGAGGCGGGGTACATCCTGAACATGTAGCCCTTCTGTCGCAGGGCAATACAGTGACATACATGACAAACAACCATGCACACACTCATATCCAAGGGCAATTTAGAGAGACCAATTAACCTAACAGTCATGTTTTCTGGCTGTGGGAGAAAGCTAGAGAACCTGGAGAGAACCCATGCATGCACAGACACATGCATGCAGTCTTTCCATGCAGAAAGACTCCAGGCCAGGATTCGAACCCAGGACCTTCTTGCTGCAAGGCAACAGTGTTACCAACTGTGCAGCCTGTGCAGGTAAAAACTGTGCACAGTATTAAATTAATGGTAAATATTTAACCAGCTCAGAAATTACAAAGAGGGTAGAGACCTGACACGGCAGAGAGGAAATTACAGCTCAGCTGCTGATGTGCAAACACATTCACACCTAACTGAAAATATGACTGAAAAAGTAGACTTAGCTCAGTCTTTAAGGAAACATGCAAGTACATATAAGATTTTCATTCTTTACAGTTGAACAACCTTAGGATCCCTGCAAAGTCTAAATCTAACTTTTTTACATCATGATTCACTATCTTACATCCTAACTATTTTAACATACTAACCCTTTTCTTGCATATTATAGACTATTTTATATAATAGTATTTTTTAAAATATACCTTCCTGCCTTAAGATCATTTAATAACACATGGAATACTTTCAGCTTATTGTTTTTTGCTTTTAAAATCATATGCTGATTGGGTGATTTCCTTGCTGGCTATTATTTGTACATACATGCAGATACATACAGCCTGAAGGTATATTTGTACAAAGAACACAGATGAACACTGTTTGTGTGTTCCACCTTGTAAAAAATCCCAGAATTGGACAATCCAAACAGCCACTGGTTCATCTCTTCTATCACTTCTACCGCTCTTTGGCTCTATGAATGAAAAAATTACAGATCCAGTCAATAAATGTGTGTTTAACACTGCAATCTGTTGTCAGATCTAACATCTGCATAATCATCAGCAAGCAACTTCACACAGTCCCCTGCTGGACAAAGTAGATAACTGCACCCTGAAAAAAGTAGATTCTTCCTCAGCTGAAACTGTTCATAAAGACAAATGAAACTTAAAGCTGCAGGTTTCATGGTTTCGTGTCATATTTTCTGTCAGTGACTCATAGACAATTCTGGCTGTTGTTTGAAACCACAGGAAGGATGTGGACATGTACTTGCTGCTCATCTTAGATTTATGTAGCAACGCTCCAGCCTCGCTCCGTGCTTCCATATCGGATGGGGATGTGGGGGCAGGGGAGTGTTGATAATGTGGGTCAAGGCAGTTGATCAGACGGAGGCCGTGCAGAGACTCCAGATGTAAACACAACCAAATCCCTCATGTTCCTCTTTAATTAATCTCATTTGTGAAGCATCAAAGGTCAGATAAGCAGGTCACTACTGCCACTAATAACAGCAGAAGAGGAGTAAACAAATACAGGCTGCATGCCAGACGCATATTTGAAATGCTTACAGTGTTCCCATAAAGTTGTCTCGGAGGCTTTAAAATGGAGTGCAGCTCTACGCTGAAAAATGTTTCTTCTAATGCCCGTCATTGCTACCTGACAATGCAACTCACTTGCATCACTTTAAGGGAGTTTTCCAGGATTCCCATTGGCTTGAACAATTTTTAGCATCACCCTACACCTGGGAAGCAAAAGATATCTTTATCTCTCCATGGCCTTTTGGTGACTCAGATTACCACCTGTTCTTCAACTTTGCATAATGACTACGCTAAATGAGCGTTCAGGTATATACCAGAGAGAGAATAGGTATGTGTGCATGTGTGTGTGACGAAAGGAGCCAACAGGATGCCAGTTGTTGGGTGTCATGCCAAACCAAGGCACCGGATGGTGGAGATTAAGCGTGCTCTGGAGATCACAGGGGCAAGGCGGCAAAACTTTCAGCACTGATGAAGCTTACAAATCCCCAAAGTGACTTCTCAGAAACCATGATGGGAACTTTGTTTCACCCCTCGAGGCAGACACAGTAGGCGATGAACTTCGCAGGACCTCAACTTCCCTCCCTGTTCATACTTTTATCCTCCTTACATGTTACCGCATGTAGACATGGCCCAATTACTGAGGTATACCCATGTTTTTAAAAGTTATGGTTTCAAAAGCACTATAATTTTCCGTCATACCATTCCTACAGTTTGAAGTACTTAAAATCTGAAACATCAGAGAAACCTTCACAGAGACCAGGGTTTTCTGGTTGTACATAAAACATAGCATGGCGCAGTCAAAGCCCACCCTCCACCACCAATTGCTGTGCTGGTGAGCTGGCTGAAAGAAGGCTACAGCTGCCATGTGTGGAGTTGGTGGAGGACCCAAACACAAGCACAGGGTAGGCGTGATACTTTTGAGATGATTTATTAACTTACAAACTGAAGCATAAAGGAAAAACTCCAGAAAACACATGGAACAACAGAAGAATCCAGTGAAGAGGAGTTGAAAACAGATTTTCAGTACTGGAACAATAATTACTGGAGCGAGAAACCAGTGAGTGTAATTACCTGAATGTCATGCAGCTGTTTAGGAAGCGTGACTGAAGGAGCCAAGGGAAAATGATTTATTGACTCAAAATAAATACACGGGGAAACACCGGGGTCAAAAAACTAACTGAAGACAGGTAAACAAAACCTAAACTCAGAGTCAAAAAAGGTTATTACAACTATATTTTCCTTATACTTGCAGAGAATGTCGATTTGGCTGTTTTGAGAATTTTTCTTGTCATATGAAATGCATATAGTCAAGGTGTGGAAACTAAAGGAGCACCACCCTTTCACCCTTATTATGGTAACATTTTTTACAATGATACCTGCCAAGCTGTTTTATAAAAAAGCAATTACAGCATGTTGTTGTTTATAGTTTTAAATCTCTGAGCTAATACCCTGATACTGTGGTGTTTTTACTCAAGGTTATCATATTGTGAGAATCTCATACCAGCCCAGGTCAATCATTCAAGTTTCTCCTTAGAAAATTAAAAGGCAAAGCTCACTCACTCCTGTTATTTCACAAAAAAAACCTAATTTTCAGCTGTGCCTACAGCCTTTACGTTAATAAAGCAGCAGTCAAGGCCAGTGGCAACTAAATACGGTCTTCAGGGGCACATGAATATTTGAAGTTCACAGTGGAGCAACACGAGGAGAAGGAAGAGGATGAGCAAGGCAGCAGATGGATTAGAAAACAAGACTCAGAATCAGCCCACTTTCCATTTACATGTAAGAGAAGTAAACAAAGGCGCAGCGGTGATTTAAGCCAGAAAAACAGACAAAGTTTTTTCTCATATTTATGAACCATCTTGAACTCATGACTCATCCTCAGCAGCTTGATAAAATGTTTATGCCATGGAGCCCCTCACAAGGCTTTAAAAGTCCTTCCCGCATTCTGAAAGAAGGGTACAAAGAAAGATGGAAAATAATGCCCTCGCCGAACATTCTCGACTAAAAAAAAAAAAAAAACAGATTTCCACTTGCACGCATGAAATTTACAATTTTCCTCAGCTGAAATGCTGTGCATCATCTTAAAAGTGCACAGTAGTGACTTTGGCCTTCCTCCTGTGAGAGAGCAAAACGTTCTGAGCACCACAATGCAAACTTTTAAGACACTCTTTACCTTGGAAGAAGCTTTTAACACGGAGGTAGGAGACAGCGAGGCGCAGCACGGACAGCTTGTCCAGTTTGGAGATGACGTCCGGAGGGAACGGCAACAGGCTGGCCAGCCGGTCCAGCTCGGCATTGAGCCTGTCCCTGTGCCTCTTGGACGGGTTGCTTTTCTCGTTGGCAGAGGACGGCTTCCTGTCAACAAGACGGCAGAGGAGATAACATCGATATGTGCATGTGTGTAAGTTTGGGATCAGGCGGTCATAAAAAAACAAACAAAAAAAACATTTTCTTTGGTAAACTTCTTAATTTAACTTAAACTTGAGAAATCAGCCAACAAAAATTATGCATTTGAAACTTTGATGCATTTAAGTGCATTTGATGCACTTAAAACTTTTTTAAAAGTTTGTTCTCTCTATGTAACAAAAACATGATTTTAAGCTTTTATGCTTGGTGATCAATGATGGGTATCTATTTAAATTTATACTTTTAGGTCAGTTTTTACATCATGTGACAAAATATACCAGACACAAGTAAATCAGCTTAGATTCTGAGGCAAAAATGGCTCAAGACTGCTAAACATTGTCAATCTTTGGAAATATTAGTTACAACATGGCAGCAAAACTTTTTAGCAAAGTTACTTTTAAGAAATAATGTTTCTAATTCCAAACCTATTCTTTATAATTCCATTAGCACAAACACACGGTTTTTTGGGTTTTTTTTTTGTTTGTTTTGTTTTTTTTTTAAATGACTCTCATAGGGCAAGCACAGCGAGTGCAAACTGATGCAGAGAGACATGACTTGATAAAACCACACTGCACACAAGGAAGCTTTTTCTTTCTGCCTTAAATACACCATAAAACCACATTTATTTGTCTCTTTTGACAATAGGCTGGAAAATAAAGGACTAAGAAACATGAATCCTGCACGATAAAATCCATTCTTCCGAGTGTTTTCCGACAATAAAGTTAGTGGGTAGACTGCATGATTCTTCCCGGTGCAGCTGGGATTATTAAGCGCTCAAATGGAGTGATTATTTGGGTTTCTTTTTTTTATCATGCTATGCCACATTTTTCTTTCAAGACAGAATGTGTGAAGAATCAGAATAAAAGTTATTCTAAATATCCAAACAACTGTCATTTCTTAAATCCATGGTTTGACTGGCATGTAAAGGTAAAAATTAAGGGTTTGTTTTCACTTTACTAAGGCAACCACAAAAACAGCAGAATACCAGTGTGCTTGTTTCATTTAAGGAGCTGAAAAAGTCCACACAGAGAAGTGGTTTGATGTGGCAAAGATTTCCTCTCAGATCAGCAGCAAAAAGGCAGGGCCAAGCATGAAAACTTTATAAATGCCACAGGCTGTTTTGGGAAAAAAAATTACCACTTCCCTGTTTTTTAACTTATATAACATAGTCATCACTATGCATTTCATCCCTTTGGATCACATATGAAAAGTCTTCATCAAATAAAGTCACTGTAATAAAAAAAAAAAAAAAAAAAGAAGCATATACCACAGGAAAGAATGTAAACCTAATTTACCCACCATTTCGCCTCATTATAGGGTGCATATCTTCAAAGCGTGAAGTTAAAGACTAAAATACAAGTAAAATCTTCTCAAGCATGATGACTTAATTCATAAATGACATGCAACGAAAAGTCCTGAGATAACTGTGCAGAAAGTTTCTTTTTCTTACAAGTAAATCTTTTCAACTTAAAACTTATCTGGCCTTTGATCGTTTGGAGAAAGCCTGACAAAAAAAATAATAATAATAATACCCACGCACTTGCAAGCACTTAATCAACACAAGCACAAGATCAAGCGTGGCTCCTTAACTGTTTTTGGATGGGCTTCCTCCTCTTTCTGCCCGCATACATGCAGTCTCCAGGTGGGATCATGATCTTGGGCTCCGTGGAGGTAACAGGTGCGCTGCGGATAAGACACGGCAAGTTAGAGCTGCTTTACGAAAGGCTGGAGGAAGACACTTCCAGGGCACGTGTAGGATGACAGCTTCAAAAGCATGTTGTTGACTATTATGTCTCCAGAGGTCAAGCCCTGACCCCCAAAGATCAAATGTGCAGAAAATATGTGCATCCGCCATATTAAGTTAAAATGAGCTGCAGAAGTTGCTAAATGTAAATGTTTAAATTTTCAGGTGATTGATTTTTAAAAGCTTATCCTTAAGAGTCTTAATCATAACTGGAGAAAACTGACCTTTTTTTTTTTTTTTTTTTTTTTTTTAAATCACGAAACATAATTTAAAGAGGGGGGGGAAATCACAGAATAATACACTAACCCAGAATATCCGTGGATTAAATCCAGAATCGACTTGGCTCGAGAATCACATCCACTTTAAAAATGTGCCAAAGAGATGCGCCTGACGGAGGTGCACCGGCTCCGGGAAGCTATAGATCCAGCGGGAAGATAAAAAAAAAAACGACGCGGCCGGGGTCCTGCACGAGCTCCGCGCTGATGTTTTCATCAGCGTCGCTCTGCTCAGAGGCAGATGTTGCCTGATTCTTTATACCCAATTGAGTCCCCTTGACTTCCTCGCGTTTCAGGTGGCGGATTCCTCTGAATGACATGTCGAGCTCTTCGCACGCAACTCGCTGCCTCGCAAACACAAGCGCGAGCGCACACACATCACGCGAGCGCGCACACACACACGAAACAGAAGCTTATGCTGCATTCAAATGCAGTGCGTAAATGGGAATAAATCGTTTTGTTATGGTTTGAAGATTGTTGAGACTATGGTTCCCAGACTGAGCGTCTATTATCGCCAAGGTTGCCCGGGTCTTCCGTGGGGGGCCTTAGGAAGTCTGTGGCTCCGATCTCTTCCATGTCTGCCTTCGGTCCTGTGGCACCTCACACCCGTCATTGAACATTCATATGGAGTAACTTTACACACACACACACACACACACACACACACACACACACACACACACACACACACACACAAAAACACTGGTGTTCATGCAGGCTAAATAGATCTTGTATTGATCAGTACCGTGTGCTCTTCAGTGGCGTTATATATGGTGTTTGTCGCGGTTCTCGTTTTTTCCTCTTTCTGCAGATGTGGAAGCAGACTTCTTAGATGTTTTCTTGTATCCTTCTTCCTCTCCTCTTTTCTTATCTTCCTCTCTCCCTTTTAAGTTTTTGCCTCACCTCACCTCACCTCTCATCTTTTCTTTTTGTCTTTTTCCCTGTCTTTTTTGTCTCCATGTCCATTGCATTTGAAATAAATCAAAAGCAATGAAGGGCCTCTAATAAAGTTATCTATATGTATATATTATCTCCAAGGTAAATACTCACAAGTTAACGGCACTCAGCTCGACACTAAACCAGGAACAGGTGTTTTTGGTGGGAACCAGTGGGTTTTGTTAACTGATACCCTCAGTGACCAAGAAAACTACTGGGCTGACCAGGCTAAAAATGTTTTTTAACAGATTTTGTACTTTCAAACACTGTGGGAAAAGTTCCTTACCATACCATCACAATCAGGACTTTTACTTTGAATTTGTCTTTCTTAAAAGCAAGAGAAAAGTGTTGTAGCTTTTCTTCAACCGGCAGCATTCTCTGGTATCTCATTAGAAGGACTTTACACCATAGGAGTGGTGTAATGGGAAATTTTAACGCTTCTGAAACAAATTTTATAAAACCTGTGTGTACCTTGTTACCCGTCTATGCCTAGATCCATATCGATTAGAAGTGCAAATAAACTGTTTGGGGGTTTTTTCCATGTTGGATTTTATGGTCAGGATTGGGTATTTGCCATTTTCAAGCTATTACCTTCTGAGTAAAAATTAAATCCATATTTAAACTTTGTTTAACACCAGTTATGTAGTGTCAGGAGAAAACAATGTATTTTTTCTTTTGCAGTGGCAATAATAACACAACTGAATTTCTACCGTAAGCTTCTGTTGTTTTCCATGACTTTCAATAAGTCCTTTACCAGAGTGGTACTTGGTAAAGGTTTGAGAACTGTTGCATTAGGTGATTTTTTTTTTTTTTCAGTTTTTCCATAAGAAGAACAAAGAAACGTGGTGAGCTGAGACCAGTGAAAATTGTGTTTAAGTATACACGCCTTCCAATCCCCGCCATATTCTTTTATTTGGAAAGCAAACTCAGCTAAATTTCTGCCATAAGGTTGTGTGACTCCTCCGTTGATATTCGTAGCGACAAATCTGTAAAACTCAATATGTGTTAAGAGAGTTAGTTTGTTAGACTATCGGTTATTATCTTTTCGAGGAGTACGTGAAAGCAGCATATGCTTAAAGCGGCTTGCGAACTGCCGCGTGCACATACACACACACACCCACACAATGAGAGGGGCGGGACCTCGAGCTCACAGCAGCAGCAGTCAACACTTTCAAACAAGACCGACGAGGCTGCTGACGCGAGACTCCAGTCGAGAACTTGGGACTCGTGTCTGAGAAGACAAGCGGGAGCTTTTTTCTAATGGTGGTCATGGTGCGCTGGACGAAAGGGGAGAGTCTTTAAACTAACTTAGAAGGTGTTGATTCTCGCAACCTGATGTTTTTGCAGGAGAAGCGTGACAATTAACGTCAAACGTGAAAGAAATCATTTTGTTTACCCTGGAATCCTCTTCGAAACACGTCTCTATAAAGTGGCAAGATTAAAGTTTGGCGCCTGCGTGGGTTTACGTAAAAGTATCATGAAGAGTGACTTGGGATTTAGAAAACCGCGCTGTGTGGACCTGTTTTTAAATTTATCCCTGTGGTAATCTTCAGTCACCTGACTCGATTGCCCTATTTCTGTTTCTGTAGACTACTAGTTCTAATAACTTATTAAAATATTCTGCCAAAAGAGCAACCGCAAGTTCCAGTCACTGGATGGCGGTTCTGACGCTCCAGACAGAGCCCCTCCTTCTGTCACTCCACGTAGAAACAAATATCCACCAACAGAAGCCTATTCTGCAAAAGAAGCCCCCCCCAAAAAGAAAACTACATTACAAAATATTGCATTTAGACGATTTTAATATTAATGCCACACTAATACATTTAATTTAAAGCACCTATTATGAATATAGAAACATGCAGCGTGTATAATATGCTTTACATGGTTGTTTTCTTGATGTCTAGAAAGACTTGCAAGACAAATTATCCAGGTGAGTTCTAAATATCCTACCTACATATATAATTTAAACCAGAGATGGTCAAAATGCAGTCCACTCACTAACCTGGGACACTAACTTCAGCCTCTGCAACATAATGTGGTATGCAGGAACATTTTCTTACAGTGCTTACATGGTGCACGCCACAGGGGGGCGTCCATTTCTTTTGACAGAACATCCAAAAAAGGAGAAGAAAACCGACATGGTGTTCAACTTAAAGAAAAGGCCGAAAGTGGCCATCCCTGATACAATTTTTTTCCTTCTCTGTTTGTATCACAGCAAGAACATGATTCCCTTTTGACAAGAAAACCGGTTATGTTGTGATGATGTTAAAATGTTCTCGTTAGCTCGAGATATTTGTTTCCATGTGATGATATTTTCTTTATAGAAGTGTTTGCTTGGTGGAAATTATAAACATGACTTTTTAAGTGAACAGAGCAAAATACATTTGAAAAGGTATTTAAAAATCCCAACTCAAGAAAATAAATGGTAACTTGAGATAATAAAATCATCCTGTTGTCATGAGATAACTTCTGTCCTCTTGTGATAAAATACGCATTTCTCAGAAAGAGGAAGCCACAGAAAGCCAGAAAATATGATAATAATATTTTGTCTCGTGTTACCCCCTGCGTTGTGCTTCCCTGGATAAAAAGCCATATTACCCATTTTTAAAACTGCCATTCTTAGATGGTCTTCTGGTTTCTACTGATAAGATAAAAGTAATTAAATTTTTTTTTTTTTTTTACAACTGAGCTGTAGTTGCAACCTTACAAAAATTATTTTATCTAGATGTATTTCCTGTATCTTCTATTATCAATGTTGTTAAAAAGTAATTTATTTTTCTTTTCCTTTTAGCTTTACTTTGGAATACTTTGTATTGTGTATAATTCATTTTTTAATGTAACGGAATAAAATCTTCTGATTGAAACTTTTGGTTTTGTCACTGAGAGATGTGCAACTGAAGATGGAACCTTTGTCTTTCTTGCCTTTACTAATATCTTCTCGACTGCACCCAAGTAGTAAACGCACAGCTACACACAGGTAATGTGAAGTGACCCTTTCAAATCCACAGGGATATAATTTTCCTTGTAAAGTTGTTGACGTATGGTTCTTCTTTATGCCTTTTATTTTTTGTTGACTTAAGTTTCTATAGTGGCCCTTTAGATGGGGGGCGGGGGGAGACGCACATGGGAATGATTTGAATAATTTTAGATACCTGTCAGGCATGTGGACAGGTGCAGGGATGAAATGTGGCTCAAGAAGTTTTACATCTGCCATTTTTATTAGTTCTAAAAAAATTTGCATTATGATTGTTTTGCTGGATCTTTGATCTACAGACTAATGAAGCCTGCTGACAACATGTGGGTCTCAGGGCACATTTTGGCAGCAATAAAGCTGAGTAAAATAGCTACAGTCACCTCTGGTCCTTATTAATAATGCATGCAGTATAGCGGGAAAGAACCCATACAGGATAATGGTGATGTAGTTACTATGAGAGCAACCAAAGCCATGTGTTCCTCACCTACTCTTCTGACAGGTCGAACATTGTAATCATTAGCATGAAGCAGTCAGGTTGCACTAGTGACAGGGCACGTGGCACTTTATCAGGGGAGTTGCTTTATTTGTTGTGACAGGTGAAGCTGTGGATCCATAGAGGCCTTGTTAAGACTGTCAGCTGCTGCCGTTAAAGCTACAGGGAGCTTTGGTATCGTTGCAAATCCACAGCCAACATTATTCAAGCTGCCTTCCAGATTAGCCCGGGCTTAAACTTCCAATAACCCTACCGGGGCTGACCTTTGCACGCAACCCTGAATGTGTCCATACAGCATGCGTTGTGTGGTTCAATACGCATTTAGGAATATGGAGTATGGAGACAAACGGGGACCTGCCGAAAGCCCACCGCCAAATGCAATAGTGTGGCTTTCATCGATTAAGACGTCTCCGTTAGCGTCACAGTGGGATTTTGGGAGACATGCAGGGTTGTGACATGACGAGTCTGATTGTAATGGACATTTATAATTGATGGGAGGGTCAGGATTGGACAGTAGTCACACACACACATACACACACACACACACTCGCTGATCCTCTGTCATTGTCATTTAGAGCAAACTCTTCCTTATTAAGTGCCACATGACTACTCAAATGGAAGTAAAGCTATCTGCTAAATAAATAAATAGCATGTTACTTTCAAAATAGCTTAAGCTCAGTCAGATTGGATGGAGAGGTTCTGTCAACATTAATTTTCATATCTTGCCATAGATTCTCAATTGGATTTAGGTCTTAGGACTTTGACTGGACCATTCTAATGCATTAATTTGTTTTGATCTAAACTAGTGGTGTCCAAGTGTTTTGCCACATGGGATAAAATCAACAAGTGAAAAGTACTTGCAGGCCACAAAACATGTATATTTTTAATTACAAACCAAAAAAATAATTTTTTTTTTTTTTTTTTTTACTTGCTCAACAATAAATTGAGTAACTTCTTCCACATGTTTATTAGGTTTCCTCATGGCTTGTGGAAGACCTTAAACAGGATCCCTTATGGATTTCTTTAAACAGTGACTTCCTTCCTGCCAGTTTTCATGTATCATTTTCCTTCCTCTTCACAATTCTACATTACTTTGTGTTGGTCGATGAAGAAGTTTGTGGTTATACTGCGACAGAATGTGAAAATGTTGCATGTAAACATGCTACTGAATAGGAAGCAAAGAAAGCCAATTAAAGTTGAATCTGTGGTCCACGCTGACTCCAGATAAAATGTAAAACGGTCCGCTGCATGAGATCACGTCACATGCTGAAGACGTTGAGAAGTCATTGTTCGGCAGGAAGTGTCGAAGAGCTAGATTTGGTGTAAGAGGAGCCACTTTATAAGCCCTGACATGCAGAACATTGTTCATCCAACCCCCCAAAAAAAACATTCGCTCAAAACTAAAACTATTTTATCAGATGTGGAGCATGTTCTGACTTTTAGAACATGTTTTTAATATTAAAGTTTGAGCTATTTGTTTTAATTTGATTCAGTTGTAAAGTTGCTGAGCAGTCCCACTCCCTGAACATCAATTGTTTAATACCACGTCTTATCAGACTGGCATTTGTTTGGGGACAATAAGCGGATCTTCTTTTATCTCATGGGACAGCAAATCTCAAATCCAAAGCACTGTCTGAATGCACTACAAACTAATAACTCATAAAGAACGAAGCCTGATTCATAGCCATGATCCCAATACAATAGTTACAACAGAACTGCAAAATTATTCTTTCAACACTCAGCACGAATCAAACTGGAGAAAATTATATATCAAAAAGAAGGTCAGGATTGATAATATTGCTTTCATTTTCTTTTTTTTTTTTTTTAAATCATTTTAGTTTTCAATAATCTGCTAAAATAACAGTAGTTTTCTCTTGGTAACAGCAACTAAAATGTTTTTGGAACTAAGCAATAAATACATTTTCAGACTCGTGCTTTCGTTTCTTTTTTTCTGTCATTGATCCCATTAAGATTCGCAGCAACTGCTTTAGAAAAAAAAAAAGTACGTTTTGGGATTTTGGAGATAATCTTTTGTTGACGGTTGGATTTTAGGTTTTCCGAGGGTCGTTTTATGGTCAGATGGAGGGTGAAGCGGAGATTGTCTCTTTTCTCCTGCGTCCCTCGAGCATTCTGTAATCTGCTTGGACTCTTGACTTTCCACAAGAATCAGAGGCAGAAGGGCTTAGGCAGCGAGCTGTTGTGTGACACCCAGGATGCAAAGTGTTTCAGAAAGCATGTGAGTCATGTTTGTTTGATAGAGTAATGATAGTGGAAGATAAGTGTGAAAGCAGACAGCAGCGAAATGCCAGGACACAGTTGGCACAAGCAAACCAAAAATCAGTTCTAAAGGCTCGTGCTGGGTGCTGAATGGAATTTAGCCTTTATTTACAGCTGTTTATAGCCCACAGATCCTAGGATTAGTAAAGAGAAAGAAAAACAAGAGAATGCCTTACAACACCCTCCACATTTATTTATTCACTGACAAAGACATATAAAAAGGAATAAAATGAATAAATGAATAATCCTTTGACTGCAGCAGGCAATTCATTCAGTGAGGAAATAAAACCAATGTCAGAAATGTCAAAAAATTATTGTTCATGTTTTTGTTCTCTTTCTCCTCACAGTATTTTTATGATTTTATTTTTGGTGAACCATTTCTGTGTTGATTTGACCATATGCTTTGGGTCATTGTCCTCCTCAATGATTTTTTTTTTTTTAATAAAAAATGTTCAAATATTTCAAAGACTTCATGATGCCATCCACTCTAAGAAGGTTCTCATAGCCGTTGGAAGTGACACAGGCCCACATCATCCCACATCCTCCTCCATACTTAACAGATGATACACCAAAAGGGGTTTGTGTCTAGAAAGTTCAGTCTTTGTCTCCTTTGTTATTGAAACTTAGAGATCACAAGATAATCCTGTATCTTGCGCTTGTCTTACAGTGATCTTTGGAGATTGTTTTTTAACCTCCCTTACCATCTTCCTTACTGTACATGGTGAAAAGATAAACTTTGGTCCTCATCCAGACTTGTTTGTCACAGATTCAGCTACTGTAAACTTCATAATTATTGCTCTTGACAATTGATATGGGCAGGTTTTGGTAAGTTGTTATTTTGTGTAACCATTTACTAACTTCAGCATACATCTGCCTTACTTTATTGGCATGTTCTCTCATCTTTTCCATTTTGACGAGTGGTTAAGAGAAATGGGCCCGTGTTGCATCATATTTACATCACAGGGAAACAAGAGGTGAAAAGTTACCAATTAAAAGTGCTTTGACAGTGTGATCGGCTTAAAAATGCAAAGTGAAAAACAAAGAAATGCTTCAGTTATATTTGTTTAAAATGGATTGTTAGATGTGCCAATAAATGTGGCTTTAATGATTCTGTAAAAATACATAAAAGATTTTAAAAAGTTAAAGAAAATCTTAGCTACTAAATTAACAGATTAATATTTGGGGTCGAATTTTTTTACATAAAAATACAAATAAATCAGTGACTTTATGATACTTTAATAAAAAATCAATGCATGCTATGGCTTTTTACACATCTTTATCAGGGGTGACAATAAGTGTGGAGATGGATAACAATAAAAGCAATGAATAAATACAAGGTGGGAATCACTGTTTGTCACTACTGTACAGGAGTACCCAAGACACACAGACACAAGGGTAGTAAAGTTATTGCCTCAGGTCATTCACATTTTGAAACAGCTCTCTCTTGTACAGTCAGAGGCTGTGGTAAATTATGTATGATGGAAGCCCTCCCCCACACCAAAAATAAAAAAAAACAAAACAAAAAACATTAATTGCTCATAGGGGTCTAACATAAGCAACATGAGACACCAAAGATGAAGTATTTAATGTCCTTTCACATATGGGGTTCACAAGGGCTACTACTCAGTCCACTACTTTTTTTATTGCATTAATTTCTTTCTCTTTTTTACTTTTTCTAATTTTTTTTTATTTTTTTATTTTTTTGCATGTTTCAGTTGGTTATGAAACCCAGAACTTAATTTCAATAATTCACTTCAGTTCAATTCAGTTTATTTGTGTAGGGATTTGCAATAAACTGACTTAACTCACTTTAACAAACAAACAGATCCAATTTGTATATGGAAATACACAGACAAATAATGACCATACAGATTCAAACAATACCCAAATTTATGTTGATGAAAATATAGCCTTGCATGACTGTGAATGGCAAATAAACAGAATGCTATTTCTATCTTCTTGCACATCTCTCAGTGGCTGATCTTCAGCCCATTCTCAATGGTAACGGCTGCCCTTTAGAAACTAGCAAAAGCAAACTTAAAATTAAAAAAAAAAAATCCAGGTGATTATTAACACCTTTACTTTTCCTTCTACTGAAGACCCTCACTTAGCTTAAGACTTTCTCTGATTTTAGGGATACAGTATATGTCTATTTAAATCCGACTTATCCATTGTAGGAGTCTGATTTTGGCTGCTAGTTATTAGGTTGTCTCTGCACAGAGAAGACCAAGATTTTTGTAGCTTCCGTACATATAGACCTTCTGCACTTTCAGACTACAATCTCAACACTATTTAATACTTAAAAATACTATTTAGTATGTTTTTGTTTTTCATTGTTTCAAATTTTTTGATCTGCCTTCCCGCATGCTTATGCTTGTATATCTACGTTTTCAAATGTGACAACTTCAAATTATTGTAGAAAACCCGACCCAAAATGTAATTTCACACCTAATCTCGCTCCTTCATGCCTTCCACGCCCTCAACCTCTGCTCAGATCTGTGTAAACCCAGCTGTTGCAACAGGAAGGATTTTCTGTCTTATGTGGATCAAGATCCACATACAGACTGTCAGGAATGCCAGGAGTCTGTCGAATACAGTTTTATAAATGATGGTCATCATTTTAATCATAAAATATGTATGTTTTAAAATGTATAAGTGTAGTCAGATTACATTTAGACTTTTTTGCCATTTCTTAAAAACTATTAGTTAAAACTAACTAAACTACTGCAACATGACCACATCAGGCTCATGTGGTGGATATCTTGGTTGGGATCTTGTCTAAAAAAGCAAAAACAAAAGCAAGAAAAAAAATTCAAAAGTTCACTTTTGTTATTCACCAAAAACAATCTCTAATCATCTTAACCAGTCACAGTGTTCAATTTATCTCCAAAACGTTGTCATTATTTATGAATGGTGTTCCCAACCACCGCACAACTACTGTACTGACAGCTACAAACAATATTATTTAATGTTATTCAATCTAATCAAAAGCATATGCGCACGAAAACAATTATGAGGAAATTGAATGAGTCACTCCATTTGCTTCCCACATGCCACAGCCATGTTAATATGTTCCAAATGTAGCTCTCGCTCCTGCAGATTCCTCCTTCTGAATGTACATCTGAGTTCTGGGTCTATCACAGCAACAGGAGAGGGAAGCCTTCCTACACTGCAGCTATGTTTTTCATTAAACTCTACAAGAACTCTGTCGCCTGCCTGTCGGGTTCGTCTATATCCAGGTCATCAAAAAATGGGTTTAAAGAGGCCAGTCTGTTCCAGATTTTGGCTGGGTTTGGGATTGATGGTGGGTGTTGATGCACGTCAGAGAATGTGGAAGAAGAAGCTTTAAACAAAACTTGTTCATAAAAAAAAAAAAAAAAAAAAAAAAAAGTTCTAAATCTGAACTCTTGTATGCTTAATTTATATGGTAATGAGCTCACAGGGGCACTTCACAGTGGGTTTTCCAATTAAACAAACCCAAAGCTGAAAACCATGTTTTGCTTATTCTCATTCCTCTTTTATGTTTGAGCTCAATGTTTATATCAGACATAGTTATAATTACAAAAATAGCATTCTCATAATTTAAAACACTCAAAAGCCTTTTCTTGCTCAGAAATGACTGAAGTGAGAATTATAAGAGAAGTCAACAAAACGACTGTGACTGCGAGGGAAAAAAAGATGGCCAGGGAAGCTTTTACTATGCTTTTAACATTACAAACTATCCATGTCAGCCTTTAAATTTTTCTAAAACGTTTAAAGGCTGTGTCAATAGCTAAGCATGACTCATGAAGTCTATACGTCTGCAAACTCTTAAAACCTGCCTAAACTTTCATGTGTACTTATGGTGTATTTTATTTCCTGCTGTTTCATCCTAATTTCATTGCTGTTTTTATGTGTGACATTTAAAACTAAATTATAATAAACATGTATCACAGTTTGTTTTGTTTTTTTTAAAGAAGCAGATAGTCGGCAAATACTACAGTTTGTAAAAGTTTACTCTAAGGTTCTATGAGTCCTCTTTCAAAAATTTTTCATGTCTTGTTCATTTTTTTTAATTTGCTGAGGAATTTCAGATTTTAGAGAAATACTCCTTCAAGGTCGACCGACTTCCTCTACTAGCCTAAGTAGTGAGACATATTTCAGTCCAATCCACTTTCAAACACTGAGCCATGACATTTTTTGTGAAACGACCTATAAAATACCTTATTAGCTGTGGTGATAAGTGGTATATGGTCCAACTAGCCCAAATAATTTTACGGAAAGATTTGGGACATTTGAATGTGTCCCAAAAGTACAGGCTAGTTCTGCAGATTTAAAACTGCACGTAAACCCAAAACCTTGTAAAAAAAAAAAAAAAAAAAAAAAGAAAAAAACAATTAAAAAAAAAGAGAGCGAAAGAGCAAATGTTGGCTGGGTATGTTGTACTTCTAACTTAAAATATAAAAAATGTCTCATTCTGTACAAGGAGTGCAAATATATCCCTAAAGGAAAAGTTATGATGAAGCGTTTCCAGATAGCCATATTAAATTCCCCAAACACGTTTTATAACTGATGACAAAATTCAAGCTTAGAATTTCTGAAATTTCTTTATCATAATAAACGATGGCTGCAAGGAAAAAGATGTAAATAAAACATGTGAGGGTGGAATCTTTAGATGAGGGTGGAATCTTTAGATGACTTAAAATCAAATTCCCCCTAATTAATGCTGCCACAGCTGCGATGGACTGGTGGCATGTCCAGGCTTTACCCTGCCTGTTGCCCAGTGACCACTGGAAATGGTCACCAGCCCCCCAACGACTCTGCAAGGATAAGCAAATATAGATATGAGATGCATGCATGGATAATGTTGGCACAGACTTGAGATCTTTGGGCTGCCTGCTCCACATCATCCTTTTTCCTCACACATCCAGTGGTGTTTTCTTATTGGGACCCCCAGTGTGGAAAGCAAAGGCTGAAGTTCTGAGTTTTGTTTCTTGAGCAGCTCTAAAGCAGTTTTTGTGAAGTGGACATAGGTGCTTTCTTGCGTGAATGTGATTTGCTGTGCTTGGCTTTTTGATCTGATGTAAATATCGCTAAAGAGAAAAACCAAAAACAAAAACCAGAAGCAAAGAGCTAGGATTAGAGAACTGAACTGCAATGCATGATGGTCATTTATCTTAGTTATATTGATACAGTGCTGTGTGAAAAGCAATGAATGAACTTTATGGGACTAAAAGTAAATGTGGTTTTGTTTTTGGCTCAGGAGAGCTGAAAGTTTTATGTAGAGGTGAGGGTTTACTGCCACCTTCTGGAAGAAAGGTGATTTTCCAGTTAGTCAATCTGTGCAATTGTTCTCAGACCCAAAGCAAAGAAAGACATCCTTGTCTATTTTCAGATGCATCTAGAGGGGTGGGGATTATTAGTGCAGTCATTTTCAGGTGTAGTCAGAGATGCTCCACAGAATTCGCTTTTAGTCATGTGACACCACACTGAAGCACTGTTGAGATTATTTATCAAGGAAAACCTTTAGATACAGGTTTGTAAAGCTGAGTTACGCTGTGTTGTTCTTTTTTTTTCTCGCCAACCCTTCCAAACAAGCAATGCTTTCTCAGTATTTTCTCAAACGAAACTGTTCCGAGCTTTAACATTTAACCTGCAAGCTTGGGCCTGGAGAGTCTGAGATATGCTTCTAAGGTGTAGTGTCTTTGAGCCTTGCTATGATGGACACTACCGGAAAGACTATCAGAAAGGTTTTTCTCTTAAGAATAATCTTTTGCTCTGTGACAAGACTATCATCGGATAATTTGGAGATGGCCTTATCACCCTTGCCAGATTGATGAACAGCTGCAATTATTTCTCTAAGGTCACTGCTGAAGTCCTTCCCCCTTGGCATTGTGGTTCCACACATCTATATGCTGCAGAGTGAGCAAACTGCCCAAACTTAATGAGAATCAATTAACTAAGTACATTAATGGTCCCTGGCTGCTAATTTCCTTCTTACATCCAATAGAATTTTTAAATGTGTTTTTCTTAAAGGGGTAGAAAATCCGTCATATCTCAATGCTTTCATACTCTGCATATCTATGATGTTCCCACCCTTGACATGTATTTTACATAAATCGTAAATATTAAGGCTTGTGACCACAAAGAATAGAAGGTCGGAATAATTTCCCTTCCTTGTATTAATGATGAAAGGACACGATTTCTTTAGGCCTCCTAAAGCTGATTATTCTTTTAGTGTTTGAATCATCTCACTCAGTTCAGTAGCTTTTTAAGCCAAAAAAAAAAAAAAAAGACAACACAGCCAGCTTTTATTTCTACACACACAACCGATTTAGTTTTTAAACTGATGCTTTTATAATACATTTGTTGCATCTCACATTCTTATCACAAGAGGTCTGTTTATTTACGGTGTACCTCAGGGTTTTGTCTTAATACTCCTTGTTCTTCCATTTTTCCATTTCCTGTTTCCCAAGCAGCTCGTGCTTCAGTGAAAGTACTGCGTGCTTCCGTGCTTCCCACTTTGGTCCAGCTGTGTCCTATAAAGGCTCCTCCAACAGGTGAGCTTGCCTGGTTTGTGGAACCGTCCTCTTGCGCTTATTTTTGTTGCCATTCAGGAACCTCCACACTTTTGCAAAGAGTCATCAACATGCATGCTCCTACTGCAGGTACCTTTGGAGTTTTTCTTTGAGGGTATCAGTGTAGAAAAGATTATCTTTTGCTGGAGGAACGAACCTGATGTCTCATCCAAGTTGTTGGAGCTGATGGAAAAAAAAGATGACAAAGAATACGGTATTGTGATGAGTGCTCTTTCTTTAATTTCTCAGCTAGCGAAACCCACTTTCATTTTGTACTTACACTGAGACTGGTCAGGTGGCCTCGGGTTACTGGCGCTGCTACCGAAGGACGACTGGAAGTTATGGATGGTCTCTTGAAGGATCTGCCTTTCTCGACCCTACAGACAGCCAGAACCCAACGTCATAAATACATCTACAGACCGCAACAAAGTTTTTCTGCTTTGCAACTTTCATTCATGTTCCCACTCTTAAGTTGCCTTAATTATAGTAATGTTTCAGATGTTAACTGATAGTAGTGAACAATTGTGACGTGGAAGAAAATAATATATGGTTTAATTTCCTTTTTACATTAAAATAATCTGAAAAGTGTAGCATGTGTAGCATCGGGGGGCACCGATAAATCGGCCCAGATTTTCTTAATTTTGGGAGCTCGCCGATCGGCTGATGCATGTGAAACCAATCCTATCCACCAAGCCTATCTACTTCTATAAATCAAGAGAAAGAATCTGTAGACAAGACAGCTATCATTTGTGTGCTCTATCAATCAGGTCTTTTAAGCTTCTATGAAAAATGCTGTGGTGTTTCATGAAAAAAAAAATATATAGGTTCAAGACAGGGCGCTGTAATACCAAACATCTCTACTGAATAAGGTAGTGCATGAGGATAACCCAGTGAAGTTTCTTGTTGGGAAAACAGACTAGAACTAATCGAACTAAGCACAAAGAGCTCTGAAGCCCAACACTGAGAAAACATGGGCTCCGATGAGCTGAAGGCACCTTTCCAGCATTGAGTTCAGATATGGCGGCTAAGATCTGCTGCCTGGGGCCGTCTGTTTTGATCCCCAGCTCCTTCAGGTCCCCATCTGTTAGAGTCAGGAATGCTTCCATGTCGACCTGGAAGAGAAACAAGAGTTTTGGAAAGATCACTTTGAAGGATATTCAACAAAAAGAAAACAAAAGAAAGTTTACTTCATATCTGAAAAAATAAGATAGAATACCTCCTGCTCCTCAAAAATAGGCTGATATTTCTCAAGAGACAGTTTCTTCAAAATACTAGACAGCTCATCTGGAAAAAAAACAAAAAAAACAAAACATTGAGGTTTAAGACAAAGCGATGAATGTGATGAGTGTGCTGAAGGCAGAGCAGCTCTCACCTTCGTCGGTGATGGTGCCACTGCTGGAGCCCCCGCTGCTCTTGGAGCGCGGGTGAGACGAAGCTGAAGACAGAGAGTCCCCCGGGCCAGGAGGGATCTTTGGGGTTGGCGATGGAGAAGGGGTTAAAGTGGGCGATGTGCTCTTGGAGGTGGACGAATTCCCAGACTGCGACCTCTTTTTCAGCTCCATCTTCTACAGAGGAGAACAAATAAGAGTGCAGCTTCCATGTAGCGCCAGTCAAAAGTCTTACATGTCCATCTGGAGCTTTTAACGATGAGATTGTTTTTTTTTCTTCTCATTTATTGTGGATTTTTCTATACTGACAGGCTCAGATTTGTGTTTTCACCCCCATACAGTTGAAGAATTATTTTTGCATCCACTATGAGCAGTGCACCAGTACCAATAGGAGCAAAGTATGATGCTGCCACCACCATGCTTGACAGCTAACACTGGTAATCTTTATCTCATCTGACCATGGAACTTTTCTGCAGAAGGCATTAGCTTTGAGGGCAGCCGTCAAAATGACAGGCTTCACTCATGCTGTGTTCCAGCAGCTTCCAGACAGTCTCTGGTAGGGAGGGGGCAATTCTCATGCAGTTTATTATTATCGTGATTAAAAAAAGAAGTCATCGTGATAAGCAGATTTATGGGGGAAAACTTTCAACTTTCATTGGTGATGTTTGCAAAACCTCAGAACTGACAGTAAGATCAGGTGTTGCTTTCATTTCATAAGAGCAAATTTCATAAGAGCATCAATAAAATCAATATATTTAAAAATATGACTTCATGTAATCTGTGTGTACAGTCAGCAGTGCAATTGCACCACTTTCTGTAACTGATCGAGCAGCCTATTCAATAAGTTTTAGTTTTAGAGCAGTGTATGTGTTGGCTGGGCTTTGACCGTGTGAAGTGACAGATGTTTTGCTAAAAGATGATGCAGATGCCAGTTCATTTAAAAAAAAAAAAATGTATCACCTCTTTCACTGTTAAAATTTTAAGTGCATGTCACGCATCCCAAGTTTCTGACTTGTTCTTTAACATTTCCATCTTGTTGCCGTTTGTTTCTGGAGGGGGAGCGGAGGAGGTTGGTCATGTGGCATTTGTTTGGTCATGTGACAGTGGCAGTCATGCAGCGCAGGATTGTGGAGAGTTTAACTGAAGCAGAGAAGCAGTGGTGAAGTCACTTGCAGTCACTTTTTTTCAAGGTGCTGAAAAGGTAATAAAGTATATATAACGGTAAAAACCGGTTATTGGCCATAACTGCAATATTAATATCGGATATTGATATTGGCCCAGATTTTCACATCTGCACATCCCTGTTTAGATGGTTTAATCTGCATGTACAGTTGGGTGTGTCAGCAGAACACTGATCCCAAACACACATCAAAACTGCTTCTGAAAGGCATAAAGAACATAAAGCATTTGGAATGGGACCGATCTTAAACCCGTTGAAGATTTGTGGACTATGCATTTCTGACAAAAACAATGGTAAACTTGTGTTGTTTCTCATCAATTTGTGAAGGATATTTATCCAAATATCAGTTGGAGAGTGGGAGGTGGGGAGGGTGTATATACTTTTGACTCACTGTGGGTTAAAGAAAATCCACAGTAAATTCAAACCTGCCCACCGTAACTGTGGGGCCAATTTGCTGTAGTCAGAAACAACAGAGCCCAAACCCTTCTGGAGTGGAGGTCCGAGGCGACCAGGCTGGGGTTGGAGGGGATGTCGGGCAGGCTGACGGGCGATGGAGCTGGTGGGGCAGCCAGGCTCTGCTGTTTCTCTGCTGTTTGGGTCTTCACCTCGATCAGCCCAGCAGCTCTTTTACGCTGGGCGGCTATCTGTGAGAGAACGCTGTCTGCGCTTCCCCCTAGTGGAGGCAACAAAAATGGATACGTTGTTTTAATAAGCTGGTACATTTAAATCTAATCCTCAGCTACTTTCCATCAACTGATGTGTTTGTTTGCACCTGAGCGATTGTGAGAGTCCCGGTTGATCCCTGCTACTCCATTCGATCCCCCAGAGGAGTGGGGGGAGTGGTAGTGACCAGAATTAGAAGGTGACGACGACGAGGGTCCTTTAGGGATGCTCGGAAACTTGATGGACCTGTTAACAACGCGACTGATGGACGTCTTAAAAAAAAAGCAGAGAGAGGAGAGGACAGTAGACAAAGGAGTGATAGTAGCAGCAAGAAGTCACTCTGAAGGTGAAATTTCTTCTCCCTCACAATATCAGAGTTGCCACTGCTGTTGAGCTTTCTTTGAGGAGGCATCGGCAGGCGGGCCGCCTCGCTCTTCCCATCTCTGAGGAAGCGCGATCGGTCGGAGTTCCACGGCTCAAAGTTGGACGGAGGCAGGAAAGGAGGAATCACCGCTTTCAGCTTGTCGTTTGGCAGCCGGGTCAGAGGAGCACCGCTTCTCAGCTTAGGGAGAAACAACATGCAGGATATGAGCAACCAATCAAATCTAAACCTGAAGTCTTTAAACTGAACCCTGAAAACATCTAAAAAAAAAAAAAAAAAAAAAAAAAAAGATGCACCCAGAAATCGGCTGGTGGCTGGACAGAAACTCCAGTCCTAGCTTTCAGGAAATAACAGGCGGGCGAAATGTTTTAGAGTAAAGTATCATCCTTTTGAGCCGTCTGCTTCTCTCTGTTATGTAATATACTAGATTTGGAAGCAATAATAGGCTACACTCTCTAAAATACACACACAAAGGATACTGTCTGTGCGAATCAGTTTAATTTTGCTGACATAAGAAGCTAAAAACTAGTTAGTGTGTGAACACTACAAAAATCTGATCTTTGTTAAAAAAAAAAAAAAAACAATAATAAAACACACTTTTACAAACACGCCTCTGCTCCTAATATAATAAATAACTGCTTATGGCAGAAAAGTTGGAAAAAATATTCTGAATGCCGTTCATTAGAGTTCAGAAGGAAAAAATCCAAATTGATATCACTGATGTCAAATCTTTACAAAAAGCGCAGATCGGAATTGGCCCCAAAATTCTGATTGGTGCATCTCTACTTAAGATACGATCTTGAAACTAACACCAGTAAAGCATTCATGTTAAACCAAACACTCTTACCATTGTGGTTATTAGAGAGTCGTCCTTTTCTGAGGATGTTCTGCAGTGACCTGCTAAAAGGTAAAACCTCATTTCAACCAAATGCTACAAAATATTAAGGTTTCAATGGTTCGAATATTCAACAACACCTCAGTTGACCATAGTCACATACATCTGATGTGATTTCTGCTTTTATGATGATATTTCCCATCCCCGCCACCCTGCACAGCTTAAACAATGGATGAATGGAATAGTTCCTGTGGCTCACCGGCGTCTTTGGTCTTGACTGCCCATGCGGCGCTCACGTCATTCGCTCCCGGGGCAGCGGCAGCTGCTGCCGTCCCGTTAGACACAGCCGCGGCCTTCGCATCCGCCCTCATTGTGGCATCCAGCGGCGTTTCAGCTTCGTCTGGAAACGGAGCCAGCCGATTGGTCGAGAGGCCGTGCCTCAGGGTGTGGGTCAGCTTCAGCCTCCGGAAGCGATTGGACATCCTGCTCCACCAGGACTGCGAGAGAGATTGCTCAAAGATAGGAACACCACTGTGGGTTTGTCGAGACCATTATATGCTGCGGTCACACTACCTTACAGAAGCATTTACACCCTTTGAACTTTTTCACATTTTATCAAACACAACCACAAACTTCAATGTATTTTATTGGGATTTTATCTGATTTACACAAAGTAGTGCAGTGAATACTTTTGCAAGGAACAAAAAAAGCTTTTTTCTCATTAAGGTACCACTGCTAAAAGGTTTGTGTGTAATATAAATTTATGTATGTGGAAAATAACACATAAAACGTTTAGTATAACAAAAGGAATCAACTTCTTTACCTTGAGGCCTCCCTTGTCATCAGGTGGCACTGGAATATTGTTGAGAGACTGTCTGCTTTTGGAGCGACTGATTAAAGCTCTGCCGCGGTGTTTGGATTTGTCCTTGTCCACCTGCATACACACCGATGCTAAGAGACGGACCAGCTCAGTGTCTGACGAAATGAGGAGTAAAAATTAAACCCACATCAGAGCTTACTGACAATAAAATAGAAGTTTAACAAATCAGAACTTCAGTAATAAGTGCGAGGTCAAATTACATGACGACTCTTATGACGTAATGACAAAAATCATTGTTTTTAACCTTATCTTTGAGGTTGAATAAGAGTAAATAATGTAACAATGTAAAATTAAGAATGATTTGCACAACTATTTGGTACTTCATCTTATTTAAGTCCTATTTATTTTAGCATTATGAAAGAATTTATATGTTCAGTGTAACAGAGTTAAAAAAACAAACAAACAAAAAAAAAAAAAACACGAGACGAAGAAAACAAAGAGTGACATTCAGAAAGTCTACCTGGGTCATTGAGCAACATAACCAAATCAAAGGCAGTGTATCCATTCTTCGCTCGAAGGTTGACATCAGCTCCTTGACTCAGCAGGTACTTGACGATGTCTTTATTGCTGGGAGGAAAACAAAGGGTAGAAAAGGTGATTATTGTGCCAGCAGTAAAATCTAGAACGGAAACACCAATTGCTTGGTTGGTGACAGCAGAGTTTTTCAAGTCAACGGGTGAGGCAACAATCAAAAATCCGATTTTTGGCGAGAAGGATCCGTTAACGCAACATGCGGCAGCTAACTGACTTTGCATGAATGACGGAACAACTTTGGGGTACAAAAGTTTTGCAACTGAAGAAAATTCAGTGAGCCATTTATAAGAGACATGCATAGAGAAATCAGTTGATGACAGGAACTGGATGTTATTTTTGGTTGACTGACGGCTGCTTGGGAAACCAATGAAGCTAATCTTTTTCCACATTAAGGACAACCGGGTCATGCTAACAAAAGCACACTTTGGTTTGTACAGCGCTACTGCACTAAAAAGACTGAAAGTTAGCTAGTTTCTACCTGAAGTTTTTAAAAATTAAATTAGAGAACAAACAAAGATGGTAGAAGCTATTTAGAAGAAGGGAGACTTTCAGTAGATAACAGGAAGGCTAAACATTTTACGGAAATGTTTTTTTTAACATTTTTATCCCTTTGGGCTTTCCCCATCTATCATGGTACATGCTCAATTTGGAAATGTTGGCAATCTTTAGGAAGTCTCAGGGTAAAGAAAGGATGTACATTCTCTAAAATGTTTTAGTAATTCTACACTAGAAAATCTGTAAAACTTGAACATTTTATCCTTTCAAGTAGGGATGGACGATATATCGTCATTAACATTGATATGGGTCTATGTTACCTATTTTTTAAGATATCGGTATAGGTCCAATAGGTAAAGATGGGCCTATACTAACAGCCAGTGTTTACCTCTATCTTGTTGCCATTTGTGTAGGTGTTTTGGGAGAAGGAGAGAAAAGGGTTGGCTATGTGGTATTTGCTTGGTCATGTGATGCAGCGGAGGATTGTGGGGTGTTAAACTGAAGCAGGGAAGCAATATCAGTGGAGAGATCGCTTTTTTCATTATCGAAAATGTAGAGAAATATAAACAATATATCTATCTGTAAATATTGGTTATCAGCCATAACAGGGATATTAACATCAGATTTTCATATCGGTGCAACCCTACTTTAAAGCCTGATACAAGAAAGTCATTTTTTAAAATTTGAACTACATTACTTACATTTCATTTCTCTTTTTTGGATCATAACTGATACATCTGATGTAATGTTTATTGTCTTGTATTTAGCAGTTTCCCATCCAAAAAGATATATTCTTGGTCCCATGAAAATAGCATATGGTACATCTGAACAAAATTTATTATGCCATATTCAGCTTTGCAGATGAGGCAGCGGTCTCAGAAAAACCTGCATCAACATATGATTGAGGTTTGGGGTTATAGAGCAACCATGACAGAATCCAGGTTTCTCAGTGGAAGAAGTAGAAACGGAAGGAAGGAGTTAAAAGACTGTCCCCATTCAGGCAGCAAAGCATGTGTCCCTTACCAGTATCTGAATATTACTGAACTCAAAACAGAACATGCTGTTTGATGATGTATTTACAGACAGAACGAAAATCATTTTTTAGTTTTCACTCGCTTAATTAGCACACACAAAAAAAAAATCCTGATTATTGTTGTATTTGGAATGCCGATCACCTGGCTGAGACAAAATATCGACCAGAAGTTAGAAAAATAAATTCTCTTCTACACTTTTAATTATTGGGAGATAAAGTCAGTCAGAACAAGTCAGCACAAAAAAAATCAGAAACTGAAACCGGTCTAAAAAAAAAAAAAAAAAAAAGCGCAATCGGTCCATCACTGGACCGAAATCTAATACTGGTAAAAAAAAAAATAAGCCAGCACCTCCTGCTTACCCGTGATACGTGGCTTGCATTAAAGCGGTCCAGCCGTGAACAGAGTCTTGTTTGTCTACGTCGGCTTTCTTCTCCACCATCAGCTGAACCACCTCCAACTGCCCACTCACCGCTGCCATCATGAGGGGCGACGCTCCATCCTGATTGGATGAGTTTACCTGAGCCGGATCCTCCTCCAAGATGTCTTTAACAAGCTGGGAATTCCCTGAATCGTCGCAAAACGTGGAAAAACCTTTACGTAAACTCTTTAATTATAAAGAGGGAAGAAAACGTTTTCTTAAAGTTTCGTTGTATCTGCTTAAAGTGAGCTCACCCAGTTTGAGAGCACTGAACACGTCTGGCCTTTTTCTCTCATCGTCTGTGAAAGAAAGGAGTGACACTGAGAGCAGACGAGACTTCCGATGTGCTCAGAAAGAACAGCCCTGCTCGGCTGTGCACCGCATAGCTCAGGCAGTGGGGGGGTTATATACACAAATCCTGATTACAGCAGAGTGTATCACTTACAAAAATAACAACAATACTGGAGCAGAGAAGGAGAAACAGGACTAAAGACTAAAGAAAAGAATTTAAAGACCATAAACAAATAAAATAAAATAAAATAAAATAAAAATAAATGCTTTGTGTCTCATAGAACCCACTGCCTTGGCGTCGGTAAACTAAGCTAAAAAGCTGATGAGAAGAGCTTCAAGGCTCTCTGTCAAGCTGCCGTTAATTGCACTGCATTGTCAGAGACACAAAGACAAACATCAGATGGGAAGTAAAGGCTTCTTCTGCTGTTTAAACACTTCAGGGCAGTAAATGTGGAAGAAAAGCTCCACCAATACCAACCTCTCTCTGCAACACAGACAGAAGCGAATCATTTTTTGGAGGTAACAACCGATATTTGCAAAAAAAAAAAAAAAAAAAAAAAAAAAAAACATTAAACTCATTTGGATTTTTTTTTAACCATTTGCGATGTCATGACCACATAATTGCATGTATTTTATGGGGATATTATGCAAACCAACACAAAGTAGCCAATAACTGCAAAGTTAAGTGAGAGTTCTGCAAAAATCTCCATGCAAGAACTTTTTGCTACGAAATTATTAATCAGTTAAAACAGATCAGCCCAACGCTGTACTGATGTGAAGTCAATCAGAAAGGGCTGAGCTTTCCACATGTTGATGTTAGAAGTATTTTTTTAGCTGCAGACGCATCCTTTGCTACAAATGATCAAGTATACACTAAAGCAATGCTATGTTATTGCATTTTAGGCGATAAAATGTTTATTTTCTTATTCAAAATTGCATTGAATTGAATTATTTGTTTATTTGTTTTTGGGTTTTTTTATATATTTCTAATATTGTATAAAATAATCTTTAGTGGTTAAATGAAAAATCTGCAGAATGTGCCAATTTTTGTTTTGTCTGATGAATCGATTAATCGTCAGAACAATCGATGGAAAACTTGATCAGTAAAATAATCGTTAGCTGCAGCCCTCAAGGTAACCAAGCTCAGTCAGACTGGAGGGGGGAGGGGGGATTCACAAAAGAATTGATGCTGATTAAAAAGCGTCCCCACAGCATGACAGCATGATGCTGCCCCTACCATTTTTTTTTTAATTTTTTTTTTAAACCATGGGGATGGTGTTTTTTTAGGGTGATGTGCAGCGTTAGTTTTTCTCCCACACATTCTACTCATTTTTGGTATTCTTCCACCACGTTGTTAAATCCCCCCACGAGGATAACTGCGAACCTTTCTCATAGTGTTGTTTCAACAATGGCTTTCTTGTTATCGCTCTCCCACCCGAGCCGTGGATCCCTGGAGCTCCTTCAGAGCTACCACGGGCCTCTTTGGCTGCTTCGTCGACTAAGACTCGTCAACACCAGCCCGACGGCGAAGCTCTACCTGTTTGAGGTCTGACGGTGGTAATGGAGTCCAGATAAGCCTTGATGTCTCTTTGTTTCAGCTGCATGGCTAGTTCAAAGGCTGTCTTGGACAAAACGTTGACCCGGTCTGGATCAGCCCCGCGCTCCACCAGCTGCTGGGCTATGGCCTCCTTCGGAACACGTGACACAGCTTTAGCAACCAGTTGCTCCAGAGAATTAAAGCAAAGACAAACCAGAGAGCTATTTGTAAGCCCAATGGCACAATCAGCCTCACCTTCCCACTGAGCGTGGCCGCCATCAACGGTCCCCAGCCGGTGGTCTTCTGGGAAAAGTTGACATCAGAGCCCCACTCGAGCAGCAGGCGGACAGTGGCCTCATGGCCATGCTGGGACGCCACCATCAGGGCTGTGATGTCCATGAAATCCCTGCCTCCTCCTCCTCCTCCTCCTCCTCCTCCCCCTGGATAGCCCTCAGCAGGTCCAAACCCAGCTGTGCTGTTGGGAAGCACACACAGCCACATCAGAGAGCAGTGACAGAAGGAAGCGCCTGTCGTTCTGACAGTCAGGTGAAACAACCTGCAGCTGTTGTTGTTGTTCCCGTTAGAGATCGCCTCAGCAGCAACGGCCAGGTGATCAAAGTCATCGACATAGGCCCCGCTCTCCAGGAGCAGCTTGACCACATGAACGTGGCCCCCGCGGGCCGCCATGGACAGGACGCTGGCGCCCAACCTGTTGCGGCCATTTATCTCCGCCCCGTTCTCCAGCAGGATGTGAGCAACAGTCAGGTGGCCAAACCTTCACGGAACAGAGAAACAATGATTTAGTTAGTCGTGTATGGATTTACACTGTGATTTCACAAAAACAGCGTTTAGAAAGGCAAACGAATAAAAGATGTACAATTATGCTAGATGAGTATTTAAGTCAATTACATCACAAGAGGCACATGAATCGAGCTGATTGGCTGGTATTAGTAAACATTATGTTCGGGTTTTGATAGATTTTCATATAGATTTTGAGAAGTTGGAGTTCCATTCCAGACTGCCATGGTCCTGTTCACGAACCACCGTCGTGTGTTTTGAAAATCTGAAAAGTGTGGCGTGATTTTGTGTTCAGTGAAACCACAAGCCTTTGGAAGGGCACATTTTACTGAAATTTTATATGATGAACCGACACAAAGCAGCTCATAATTATGAAGGGGAAGAAAAAGAATATATGGTTTTCAAAACTGTTTCCGAAGAAGAACCTGAAAAGTGTCGTGAGAAGTTGTATACATCTACTCTGACACCCCTAAATAAGCTCTGGTGTCATTAGAACATGAGTAGTTAGTAAACAGAGTCTCTGTGTAAATTATTCTCAGTATAAATCCTGCTGTTCTGTGAAGGCCTTTGAGGCATGAAGACCACGCATATGTAAGATGATGCTCTGGTCAGATGAGACTGAAAAAAAGTTTTTAGAGTACAAGCAAAACAATATTTATGTAGGAAAACTAAAACAGCACATCGCCCTGAGCTCATCATCATTGTTGGGATGCTTTTCTTCAGTGGGGACAGGCAAGAGGCTCAGAATTGATGGGGAGAGTAATGGAGCCAAACATAGGAAAACTGAGGAACCATGGCAACTATTTCCTTTTACTTCACAATCATATGCTACTCTGTGTTTGTCGATCACATAAATTCTCAGTGAAATACAGTCATGTTTGTGATCATAACGTTACAAAGTTGAAAAAGTCTGGTGGCTATGAACACTTTGAGGAGGCACTGTGTTCCAACGTCCTCCAATCAGTTGCTTTATGCCTCATGTGACGTTACCAGGTGTGGAAGCAGGCTTTGAAAGTGTAGCTTTTATCTAGAAGAAAATATCATTTTGTAACTAAATCCCAAAATCAATAGAAAAACTGATTATAAGATGTTGTGCTATAAGTGACAGACTGCATCCAAAGTGAATTTGATTGACTTAACAATAAAGTCAGACTGGTAGCTTTAAAAGGTAAGATAGAACTGAAGTATATATTCCAACCCTGTTGTGGCTTTTTAAAGCTCCTTATTTTATACTGAATTGCCTAAGTTGAGGGGTTATAAAGAGTATCTCCCATTTTAAACGCATCCCGGTCCCCCAGACCGCAGCCCCACCTCGCAGCCTGCATCAGCGGGGTCCAGCCGTAGTTGTTGCGGCTGTCCACTGAGGCGCCCTTCCGCAGCAGGAATCGCACTAGGTTCTCGTGGCCGCTGGCCGACGCGAACTGCAGGCCGGTGTTCCCCTCCTCGTCCGTGCAGTCCACTGGTACCAGAGACACCCCGTCCGGGGCCGCGCACTCGGAGCCCGCTTCGGACCGCAGCCTGCTCTGCCGACCCGACTCTCTCGGGGCGCCGGGCTCCAGGAGACCCCGTGCCGTCTCGTAGTCCCCGTCGTCGCAGGCGCGTAAAAGCAGCAGCGAGTTCGCGGGGACGCCGAAGTTCATCTCTTTCATTTCTTAGTCCGTCTCCATTACTCTGTCGTTGGTTTCATCGAGGGTGAGGTGAAAACTGTTTTCCTCTGTCACTTGGCCTGAGTTTGGAGCTCATGACGCGCAGTGAAATAAAGTTCACCCTTTACGTTGAGGACGGATCTTCTTTTTTCCCCAACCAAACATTAAAGCACAGAACTTACTTTCAATCTCAAATTAATAATAATAATAAAAAACAACTTTCTGGCAACCAGCCGCGGAACTGCCCGGTTCCGTTACTTGTAAATGACTCTGAGGACTATCAAGATGTCTTCAACTCCACCGATTACTTCCGCTTTTTTCTTTCAAAACAAAACCTAAATGACATATCTAATATAGCAAATATAATTTGTAAAGTTTTTGACAAGATAGCATAAATCACAAGACATTCTGTTTGTACCACAAATATGCTAATTTTGCAATTAACTAAAACTCGGCGCTGTGCAAGGCACAAGTAAACGACAGCTGATGAAAGGCCTCCACACCAGCAGGGGGCCCTCTAAAGCACCAGAACTTGAACACTAGTTAGGGTTTGCAAGCTATCAACAAGGAAGAGAAGGAGGAAAGTACTGGAAGCAGAATGAAGTAATTGAGTTCTTTCGCCCAAGAGAAAATCATGAACCATACTGGGAAAAATAGCAGATCTTCCTAAACTTTGTTTGCACAACAAAACTAAACAAAAAAGAAAACATGGCCATTCTTATTTTTCTTCCTCTTCTACTACTATCTGAATCGCAGTTTTCTTAATCTGTTTTGCACATGGCGTCACCCTTTGATGAAGTGTCGTACAGTCGCTATCAGCATGTGCGGTCAACTTTAGCGAACCCAATCATCGGACTCCACGGTGTTTACGATAAGTTGGTGAACTGATTTAACAAATCAAACAAATCATAAGAATCAACTGTGAGTACTCGTTTTGCCTAACTGTAATTTGGCAGCAGCATAAAAACTCATACGATTCAAGTTAATGGAGACTCCAGTTATGATTCCAGATTTAATACAAGGATTAAAATTAGTAACATAACAAGGATAGATAAGGGAAAAACGGGCTATGTCAACGGTATAAACTTTTTAGCTTTCTTCCACATTTTCTGGATTAACCTTTGAAAGAACAAGGCGGACATTAACGTGAACTTGTTCAGATGATTCCCATGCTCTACTCAGCCGGTCCCAACATCTGAGCTCTAGAAGATACAAACAGAATTACTCACAAAAACACATTTCTTTTACCATTTTAAATTTAATAAATGCATATTTTACTCCAATTATTTTCAATATTTAAAGTCATGTGAAGGGAGTTTGAGTCAAGCAACATACTTTTGGTTTTAGTCAAATCATTATAACATTGATGTTTCTGATTTTAGCTATAATATTTCACATTTAAACTGAAATAATAATTTTGTTATGCATAATACAATAGATTATGTTGATTTAATTCTAGTGACTGAAATTCCCCTAAATTAGGTTTCATTTAAAGACCCCACACAACCTTAAAATGGCCCCGCTAAAATTGCTTCTCTCTCTGTGAATTATATTTTAACATGTTGCATCGCTTCTGAAAGAAATCTACAACAAAAGGGAAATTGTTTTATTTTTTTTTAGTTTAACAGTTGAAGTTTTGATTATTTATTTATTTATTTATTTATTTATTTATTTATTTACTGGATGTATTAGAATGTGAATTGAATTGCATCTGCCTTGACATGATTCTTGTGATTCCCCCGGGACACACAAATATGTGTCCCTACTGCCCTCTGGTGATAATAATAGGAACTACATAAATTGAGCTCAAACTTTGAAGATTTTCTATATTATCAGTTTGGGATATTTATTTCACTATTTACAAAGACAAAACGTAAATTAGGACACATGGACGGACATATTACATAAATATAGCATTTTGACCACGGGTTTAAATCAAGGTATTTTGTTATTACTGCAGAAAATAATAGGAACTTCCAAAAGAAAGATTCCAAGATTGGTAAGGAAGGTTTTAAAGATTAGAGACTATAAGGGTTAACAGCACAGAGATGGGAAGTGATTACTTCTGCTGCTTCTTCACTCCAAATCGTTGAAAAAGGTCCAAAATATCAACTCCTTTCAAAAATCCAAACACAGTTTAGTTTTTCTTTGGACAATATAATTATGTACAGAATAATATAAAAATATTCTCTAATTATTCTCCCGTGTTAGCAGACCTTTCTTGTATTTAGTGTTGTGAATGTGAAATGTGTTGATGTTTCTTTACATGTTTCTACTCGTACTAATGAGAAGCTCTACAGTAATCCAAAAGGGCTCAACAAAGATTCACATCATCAATTTGAAACTGAATTGATTTATTTGATGAGCTAATTTAATCGTGTGAAACTGGGTTAATTATATGTGTCACATTTTCTTGTCGTCGGGGGTTGTTTCTGATGATGCGACTAATGGTTTACGTTCAAAATACATTTAGTTCAAAAGATGCGAAAAATGTTTTCAGCTGAGACCACTGCCCTCTCGCGTCCCCTAGTGGAAGGCAGACGAACCGCAACATGGCCAGTAGATGGCACTGTCTCCCATTAAGCCGTGTCGTGACGAAAAAGAAGCGGCAGAGACCCGGATGAAGAAAACATAAAGAGGAAGCAGGCCTCGGCTCGTCCTTTTTCCTGTGGAGCTAACCACGTTGGTAGCGTCTGTTCCTGGCTCACCGCTGTTCGCTTGAATTTCTTCCGAATAAGTCGGTCAGGAATAACTAAAATGGTATGCTCTGTTTCAGTGTACTCATATCTAACGTATTTTTCAGGTTTGAAATTCGTATAGTTTAAATTGAAAGAAATAACTCTGCCTTCATCATCTATAGCAAGACTTTCAGCTGACTTCCCGCCGTATGTAATAAAAAAAAAAACAACCAAACTTAAACAATAATTGTGTTATTCGTGTTTAAATATGTTAATTAGCTTGCTGAATTGATTCGAACCTTTCCTAGGGTCACTGTTAATAATTCGGCTGAAAGAAACTTCGTTGGTATGTAATTTATTGTAGACAACGATGTTTAAATTGCAATGCATAAATCAAGCTAATGACATGAGGTTTTTGTAATCAACGCCATAGTAACTGCTTTTATTTCCTTTATGTAAACTTTAAGTGAGCTTTTAATTGCATCCTTTTCAAAGTAGGCATTTATCTACTTGGGATTGTTTTTTAAAACCAAAGTTCCTCCTGGTCTGGATTGGACAACGTTAGTCATAAAAGACATTCTGCAACAGAAACAAACTGGCAATTAAAGTTATTCAACAGATCAGTCTGTTAAAAGCAGCTGCTTGCATAGATTACGGTAAAAAGAGTCAGGTCTACATGACTGGGTTTTCTTCTGCTGCTGCAGGCTTTTAAGGACACCGGTAAGGCACCCGTTGAGACTGAGGTCGCCATCCATCGCATCCGGATCACCCTCACCAGCCGCAACGTGAAATCTCTGGAGAAAGGTAACTGGCTTTCATTTACTTGTTGCAGATCGTTTCACAGAAAATTGAGCAATGAGGACAAAAACGTTTGACAGTTATTAATCGTGGTGACTGTATACGCTATTCTGAGCTGTGACATTTCTCCGAACCATTTATTGGTTGTAGTAGTGCAGATTTCAATCAATTTTGTTCTTTCAAAGTCTGCGCAGACCTGATCCGTGGCGCCAAGGAGAAGAACCTGAAGGTGAAGGGACCGGTGCGCATGCCAACCAAGGTGCTGACCGTTCTAGATTGTGCCTTTCCTTCTGTAGTGTCACTTCACTTTCACGGAGACTTCAAAATTCTTCTGGCTGTCGTAAAGCAGTTTTTGTTTTTGCTCAACTCTAGACTCTGCGCATCACCACCAGAAAGACTCCCTGTGGTGAAGGATCCAAAACCTGGGATCGCTTCCAGATGAGGATCCACAAGCGACTGATTGATCTGCACAGTCCATCTGAAATCGTCAAGCAGATCACCTCCATCAGCATCGAACCTGGCGTAGAGGTTGAAGTCACCATTGCAGATGCATAAGCAGTGCAGTTTTCAATAAAGAACTGAAAGAAAACATGTTTCTTTCTTTGTGTGAACATTTTTGACCACTGAGAAGAATCTTTTAGTGGTAGGGAAATAAGTACTGAATCTGGTAGAAATCAGTAACTTTTTTTTTTTCCATGTCATGGTGAATGCCCTTACTAAAACCTTAAAGCTGAGTCATCAGCTCTCTATATGTCAATAGCTCTAAAGACAAAATGAGAAATTTAAGTATTAACAATTTAGCATAAAAGCTGATTTAGTGGAAGTGGCTCTGATAACAGGCTGAGAAATTAACATTAAATCTGGGAATTTGTACAAATCTGAATGTTGTATTTAAAGTAATGTTAAACTTGATTCATTACACTATTTTAAGTGGTTGATAACTAGGGCTTCCAGTTTATGAAAACCCATAATTGAGGTTCTAGGAGAACTGGCATAATGCACCATCCTTTGTGCTGTGGTTATCACTGGCCCCTTTCAGATCCTTTTATTCTATCTTTATGTTTCTTCCACTTTATCAACTGGTAGGTTAGGGGTTAAAGTCACTCCCCCAATTTAACACCCCCAATCCACCTTAAGAGGTAGTCATAAAACTGACCACTATGAACTGTAAGTGGAAATGCGGGACTGCTGGATTGGTGATATAGCACAAAGCAAGACTGCAGCAGCTATTTAGTCGACGGATGCCCACAGAACAGACATGTCATCCCTCAGTTTCTATCCAATCTGAGAAACGTTTTGGTTATCCAGAAAAAGTGCTGAAGACAGTGCGTAGCAATTTTGCTTGCACCACAAGCACGAAAGAATTTTTATGAGGATCTTGATGCAGATCTTGTACATGGAGAAATTCCATGAAAGTGAATGTTGTCGCTGATTCTGTAATGGAAGCTGTGAGTTGTGAGCATTCAGAGTTTATGATCAAAGTTTATTTGACTGGAGCAGGCAAAGTGATCTGTAATGGGAGATCGGTGGTTGCATGTATATTGTGCATCTATAATATGAGACAGACTCCAGTTGCTTGTGCACATTTTTTCTACCGTGTTTTTCCTTCCACTTAACTTTTTGTTAATAAGCTTGGATTCTGCTCTCTGGGCAACCAGTTTCTCTACCAATGGCCTTTTACACTGGTGCCAATGAATGCTGGACAACTGTTTGTCCTAGCATTTCTCCTATTAATAATCCCTTTTTGTTTTGTTACTCTTATGCCACATTCAAATGTGAGGTTTTCATTACGTGTAAATCATTCAAAATTAATTTTAAAAAATGCTTGAAATGTATGATATAATTGTATATATTTATTGGGGTGCACCTATATTGCGATTAAAAACCTGATTAGATGGAAGTCAACTGTTAGGCCTGGAATCAGACTGAAAGACCTGGGAGGAAAGCAGATGTAGTCTTCCACCTTTGAACTCATTCAATTATATTTAGAAATATATTGCATAATTACAAAGAGATTTTAGAAAATTGTTTATTTTCACAAACCAGCCTGGTAAATAATTAGCTAAATTTAAGCACATTTCTCAACTTTTTTTTTTTTTTTTTTTTTTTTTTTTTTTTTAACAATAAAATCTCCAGTAAAGCAGTGTGAACTGGAGGTGTTTGCCTATACTTTCCAGATGATTTGAGAAATGCTTGGATGATGCAGAAGAGGCAGTTGTCAGGTGACCCAGAAATGGTTTGTAACAACACTGGGTCTGCACCATTTATGCACTAGCGGGGCTCGATGCGGGGTGGGTAGGTGGAGTTAAAAAAAAAAATCTATTTTAGGTGGTTTTGCAGCCACTGCATGCCTCAAGCCGACTCAAAAAAACAGAGAAAAGCAAAGCACACCCAGTATAATCTTGTGACCATGACACAAATCTTTACTTTCAGAGGACAAAATGCTAAAAATGAAACAACGAAATCTGCAGAATTTATTCGAATTCAGTGTGTTTAGAAGATAAAGCACAATTATCAGCTAAAAACAAAAATGTGCTTGCTTTGATGAGTACTCTCTGATTAAGGTGCTGATTGTGAATTAAAACTCCTCCTTACTGTTGCACATCAATTCCAGCCAAGTCATTCGCCAGCTGACTGTTAAGGAATGGACCTCGGAGGTTGGTCCCACATGATGACGCGTGAAGGCTCACACCTGCTTCCAATCATAAGTGATTACAAGTTCCCTGACACTTTTCATTGGTAGATCTTTCTGCAGGTTGTGGTCCAGTGGAAAGTCATTTTAGCCTGAAAAATAATAGATTTCTCCTTATGAATAATCAAAGCTGGTTTTCCTCAGTGAGAGCACTGTTTTTGATTTAACCAAAATGGAAAGTGAGAACATGCAGCCTGTTGACATGGATCTGACTGGGGATTTTTCTGTCAACGGCCCTTCACTCCAACAGGTTAAGGCCTTTTGTTGTCTATTTTTGCTCCAATCAAATCATTTTAGACAGGTAACAACGTCTTTCCAGCTGAAACGTGTTTTTTTTTTTTGTTTGTTTTTTACTTCGATAGACTGTGATGTCATCTGGTGCTGAGCAGCAGATGATGCACATTTACCTCAGAGTCCGACCCTTTTCCAAAGAGGAGCTCTCTGGCAATGAGGATCAGGTGCAGTTTAAGATTTAAATTACATTTTCATCTTAGTTCGCATTCAATGAGTTTGAAAGTTTAACTGAAGTCTGGTTTCAGTTCACCTACTCTACCTTCTGGTCCAACCAAGGCAAAGGACTTGATCACTCCTGTATTACATTAAAATTGCATGAATACAGAAGAAATGAAAACGACTTAACCAAGTGGAGATACAGATATACATATAAATACAGAAAGATGTAGAGAGGTATAACTACAGGATTGGGCCAAGCACTGAGCCCTGTGGTACTCCACAAGTAACCGCTGAACATGATTTATCATTAACATGATAAACAGGAATAAACAAATATGATCTAAACCCGACTACTGCTGTTGATCCTGATGGCACTTTCTACCATTTGTAGAAGAATCCTGTCCTCCACTCTATCAAATATAGCACTGAGGAAAAAGTACAAGTTCAATATCTGAGCCCATGAGAATATCATTAGTGCATTGTTTCAGTGCTATGATGGTCTCTTACTCCTAAAGGAAGCTCTTCAAACAGGTCATTACTGTGTAAATGTTCACAAATATGATTAGAAACTATTTTTTTCCCCAGAGTTAAAGATACAAATGAAAGGTTAGGTATAGGTCTGTAATTTAGTAAGGCATCTCGAGTAAAGCTTTAATGACAGCACTGTTAAACTGGCCCAAACCCATTTTTTTCTCTTGTCAGGACTGTGTTGTGATTGAAGATGGCAAAACAGTGACTCTGAACGCACCGAAGGGATCTGCCACCTTGAAGAGCAGCGAGAAAGGAGTTGGCTTGTCGATCCACAAGTTCTCCTTCTCAAAGGTCAGGGGCATTTTTAAGCAAGCTTTGCACCCCTTTAGGCAAGCATCTACACTTCAATTTTAGCTTCGTTTTGGTGCCCTTAGGTTTTTGGACCACAGACAACACAAGGCGAACTGTTCGAGGACACAGTGAAAAGCAAAGTGTTGGATTTCTTGGAAGGAGAAAATGCTTTGATATTCAGCTATGGTGTAACCAATGGTGGGAAAACCTTCACAATCCAAGGTAAGTGGGAAAGCACAGAGCCACTTTATGAGCACTGTAATTAATCCGACTAAAGCCCTAAATTCAGGCTTTGATATCCATTTAGGAACACCAAAAGATCCGGGGATTCTGCCACGAGTGTTGGATGCCGCCTTTCGCTACGTCGGAGGTCTTCAGTACGAGGGAATGGACCTAAAGCCATATCTGAGGAATGGTGCACAGTTTCTGGATCATGACCAAGTCAAGCAGGAGAGGACTGCTAAAACGGCCATTCTTGCTTCAGTCACAGAAGTGAAACCTTAGATTTACCCCAACTTTTTACCAAACATCTAGGAATGTCTGAGTATAGCCATAACCTGGAAGTTCTTGCTCTCCAGGAATGTGATCATCAAAGAACCAGCAGTAGTTCAGAGCCGTCGTTCTTTCCAGACAGCAGTCTTTCATTGTTCTCTTCATCCAACAATCTGACAGGTTGTAGCCACCTTGGTGAACACGCTTTCATGAATTTTTTTTTGTTTTGTTTTTGTTTTGGCTTCTTCAGATTTTCGAAGACATTGGATCTTTATGGCGGCAAATGCTTTCTCACATTAGGCCAAGTTTTTACTGATTGGTTAGAAGTGGAAAACTATTTGCCAGGAAGTATTTTATTAGTTTAATAGAAAATAAATCCAGCAACATGCCAAGTGGAGTTTAAGACTGTTCTGACCTGTGTTTTTGGTACATGGCATCTAATAACTTTATTTTGTTTATTGCTTCCTGGATGTTTCCTCTTTAGTGTTCGCCAGCACCCCAGCAGAATCCAGTGGCGACCAGTTTGCACTGTGGGTGGCATTCTTTGAAATCTATAATGAGTGCGTGTATGACCTCCTCCAGCCGTCCCTGTCCAAGAAGCGCTCCTCTCTTCGCGTGTGTGACGACGGGGCTGGAAATGCTTATGTTAAAGGTGTGACAATGTTTTTTTTTTTGTTTGTTTTTGTTTTTTTTGTTTTGTTTTTTTTGTAAAAAGTGTTCCAATAGCTACGCAAACGTTACATTTTAGCTTTTGAAGCGACTTAAAAACTCTATCTGCTTTGTTTAAGATCTCAGGTGGATTAACATCCAGAACCTGAGTGAAGCCAACAAACTGCTCCAGTTTGGATATAAGAACAGAAGTGCTGCAACCACTAAGATGAACCAGTCATCCAGCAGAAGGTGAACTATTAAGTTTTCCACTTATTTTCTCAGTATTAGGCTTTTAAATTTTAAAAACATTTTTTTTTTTTTTTTTTTTTTTTTTTTTTAAAACCCTTTTTTTTTTTTTTTTTTTTTTTTTTTTTTTTTTCTTAAGCCACAGTATATTCACTATGAAGTTACTGAAGATCGACAGACAAATGGTGAAAAGGATTTCTGAGTAAGTATTTGAGGCAGACACAGCTGCAAAGGGGGCTCAGCTGGATCCTGTTCATATTCTTTTATTTGAGCTTCTTTAATGCATTATGTTTCTAGAAAGTAGGATTTTCCATTCAACATATCAAAATGGCAAAATTAAGTTTGGCTTCAAATATAGAACATTATTCATAACTTATATATTTTGATTAACTTTGTAACTTTGCTGGCTGCATTTTTAGGGAATTCTACCAAACTCTGATTACAATGCATAATGACTAATGATAGTCCAATTTAAACAGCCCACCACCAGCTTTTCATGCAGTTGTCTCATTGTACTTTTCAGTAGATCTCATTTCAGGTTTTTGTTGACCACGAAGTTATATCTTAAAATTCTAAGCGATACTTCATACTGAATCTTTGGTGCCAAGTTGCAGCAGCGCTTAAATCAAAGGGTGCAACATTTTACCCCAGAACACGAGTTTTCTACAGCTTTTCTGATGGGTGGTTTAAAAAACAAACCTCTGCCAATGTTCAGAGGGTTGTTCCTTGTCCTGCAGGAGTGTTGTTGCTTTATAAATGCAATGAAACTAAGATATAAAATACAGCTGCTGTCTGTATAAAACTTATACAAACCAGTAATTCTGTCACAACGGTTACACTTTAGAACTTGAGAAAAGTCATTCCAAATGCTAGGGACAGTTGTGATTATAACTAACTTTAAATTAATTTTGGGACATTTGTCTGTTTTGTGACTCCTAACAAGATAACAGATCTATAGCAATAATTGATTTCAAAGTGCTTAAAGCCTGAAACTAGATATTTGTTTTAAGAGTAAGTTTGTAACATTTGTAGACTGAAATTAACACCTATTCTGAAGGAATGTTAACTATACAATCAGTGACTGTGCTGCTATTTTCTTACAAATATAAAACCACTTAATATTACAAAATCAAAAATGATGGTGCTGTGACTTCTGGAATTTGCATTTATCAACATTAAAGCTGTGAAATGTATTTAAACATGATGCTTCTGTAAATAACTTTTCCAGGTTCTCTCTCTGCGACCTGGCTGGTTCAGAAAGATGCAACAAAACCAAGACATTTGGAGAGCGGCTAAAGGAGGCTGGGAATATCAACAATTCCCTCCTTATTTTGGGAAAATGCATCAATGCCCTCCGTAACAGTCAGACTGACAGGTAAAAAGGAGTCGGAAGCCCATTGCTAACTGTTAGGTGTTTGTTTTTATTAAACTGACTTTTTGTCATTGTGTCCATGTGTTAAGAACGAGGGTCGGCTACATTCCGTTCCGAGAAAGCAAGCTCACCAAGCTCTTCCAGGCTTTCTTCTGTGGCAAAGGAAGAGCCTCGATGATCGTCAACATCAACCAGTGTGCGTCCACTTATGATGAGACCCTACATGTAATGAAATTTTCTGCCATCGCCAAACAGGTTGGTTTCAGCTAGCGGAAGCCGAGATGATTCTGAATTCGAGTGAGATATGATGCAACCAGGCCTTTCCTCCAGGTGGTGCAGGTGATTCCAGACAAGCCTATGGCGTCTCCGATCCCTTGTCTGGTTGGTCGGGATGGGAAGCCACTGGTGAGGAATGGCGAGACTGACAGTCAGGTGCTGGAGAGCTACCTGTCTGAAGACGAGCTGCTTGATGAAGAGGATGAGGCGGACATGTCTTTGCTGCCGCAGAACGTACAGCTAATGACTGCTTTACTCCCACTTTCCGATATTTTTAACATTTGTGAGGTTCTAATACAAACTCACTGCTGCATGGGTTTCTCTCTTTAAGGAGCTTCTGAACATGATTGAGAACCTACGAACTAAATTTCTCGCTGAGCGAAGGAAGAACCTGGTGCAGGAAATGGAAATCCGTAAAGAAATGGGGGACGCCATGTTGCAACAGCTCTTGGAGAGCGAAGAACTCCGCATGTATGCTTAGTGGGATTTAAGCAATGATGTAGATCTTGGATTCATTTTAGACAGTTCAGTTTAACAAGCTGTTGTATTTATTTTCTTTAAGTCGGCAGCTTGAGGAGCTGAAAGAGAGTTATGCAGAAAAACTGGAGAACACGTTTGAGATGTACAAAGATGCAATCAAGGAGCATGCTTATCAGTGCGCAATGAACAATCTGGAGGATAACTACATGCCACTTGATGAGTTTACCGCTGAACAGGAGAAAGCTGAGGTCCTTTTTTTTTTTTTTTTTTTTTTTTTTACTTACTTCACAGTGATTTTAAAATGGAATGTGCTGGGGACATTTTAAAAAGGGGAAAAAAAAAAAAACCTTTATAGGGGTTTACAGAAATCCACACTAAAATAACTTGGCAGAAGTATGCCAAATGAGGGGGAAAAAACCCTTTTAAAAATGAAGAAATAAATACAAAGAGGCTATTATGAATGTGTGCACATTTTCATACTATTGAGTACAAATGGCTGAACTCAAACGAGAAACAATGGTGGGAGTTAATTACAGCTCCTTAACTGGACCCAGTATAGCAACTAGAAAAGTGATTACATTTAGTGTGAAACAGCAGAAGGTCCAGCTGATGAACCCATCTTGTATTAGGATAGTCTACTTTTTCTGTCAGATCTGCCGAAGGGTTTTCCAAGGCATACAGACTTTTAGTGAACACAGGCTGAATATTTATCTTTTTATAAATTGCCAGAATTTTAAATCGAAAAGATGTGAATGATCAGTCCTGGAGCCACAGTTAAGGTCAGAATTATTAGCCCCCCCCCCCCCCCCCCGATGAAATCACACGAAACTCTTTCTATAGAAATGACACAAAAATTGTTCATACTTGTATTGCTTCCAAAAGAACATCTCCACGAAGTTTGGTCTCGATATTTTGTTGATGTGCTGAATTGTAACAAGAAAACAGAAAAATGAGGCCAAAATGACCCCCTCCTCCTCTGGTCAGATTTTTCTTGGAAGTAAAGACATTCAATTAGCTTTAAAACCACACCTAAACATTCAGTTAACTTTCACACCACTTCTGAGTCATCGATCAGCCTTGAACCTGACAGAAGCAACTCGGGTTAGCAGGGCCAGTGGCACTTGAACACTTGGACTGCTCTGACGCTTTTGGTAAGAAGCACATTCATCATGGCAAAAAAGGAAGAGGGAGTCATCTGGAGCTCAGAAAGAGGTTAGTAGATGCTTCTCATAAGGGTGAAGGGAATGTTGCAATTCCCTAACGTTTCATTGTGTCTAGAGCTGCTGTGCATCAGGTCAAGGGAGACAGTTTTTAGGTTTCTTCATGGTGGAGGACTTCAAGCTCACCATCCAAGGAAAAACTCCATTGCTGCAAGAACGGCAACTAAAAATGACCCATGAACATTTAAAACATAGGGATGCAGTTTGGAAGTCTGTGTTTTGCTCTGATGAGACTAAACTTGAGCTTTCTGGGTCTCAGGGATGGTGCTTTTGTTCGGAGAAGGAAACAAGATGCCTTCAGCTGTAGAAACACCATTCCCACTGTTAAACATGGCGGTGGTAGCATCATGATATGGGGCTGTTTTGCTGCTTTAAGCACTGGGAACATTGTTTGTGTTCATAGAATCATGGAAAAAAAAAAAACAGAGACAAATCTGGGTCCTGGAGTGGCCCTCACAGAGCTCAGTCTCAATGAGACCCTTGCTTCAGAACTGACTGATCCCATTTTGGATCCCATGATCCAAAATGGGACAGAACTTCAAACACCTCAAGTTGGAAACTGACTGCATCTTGTGATCTTTTACGATTCAAACATTTCACTCCATTTTCTCTCTCTCTCTCTCTCTCTCTCTCTCTCTCTCTCTCTCTCTCTCTCTCTGTGTCTCTGTCTCACCAACCGTGTAGGCCCTCAGACGTAAAGTGTCTGAGTTGGAGGACTTGTTGTCCTGTACAAGAGGCATTGCTCCAGTTCCAAGAGTAGAGCAGTGGTGCCAGACAGAACCGTCGCTAGATGCCGGAGAAGCAGGTAAAAAGTTTCCTCCCTCCCATTCTGAGATCTCAAGATACGTTGATGTCAAATTACTTTTGTCCACACAGATGATCGATGCAAACGTCTTTACCAAGAAAAAAGTGCCCTTGAGAGACTGTGTGAGGATAAGCAACAGGTAACAATCTCAGAATTACACACTTGGAGACTTTCTGTGAGCATATAATTACGCAGATGTTTGGTCTTCAGTTGATTTTATCTTTAGAGAAAAGGCTGCTGGATCTAAGCCAAACTCTGGAGCACGTCAGAGATAGTTTTCTGGAGAAATCGGTCGATCTGGAGGCTCTGCAGAAGAAGGTCTATGAACAGGTGAGATGATGTTGCCATTAGGACAGTGTGTTCATAAACTTCCCATGATTGAAGTTGTCTTTAATGAGCATTGTGAATGTTTTGTGCTGTGTCGCAAAAGTCAAAATCCATGGGAGACGTTTTGCGCCAGAATGCTGAAAAGGACCAGGAGATTGCCTCGCTTAAGGCTGAAATTGAAAAGCTCTCCCAGAACTCTCCTGTGCAGCCCAAGACCAAGAGAGGCCTACTGGCTAACATCAGGGAGGCAGTCACATCCCCTCAGAAGGGCACGTCCAGCTACAGTCTCAGGAAAACTCCCAGGACTCCCAAGCACTGAAGATCCCAGCATCTGTACTTTGCACAGGGGGTTTAAAAATGTAACTTTGTATTTTAATGGCTTAACTCGTCAAAATGTCTGAGATTCTTGAAATGAAAATCTTCACAGCTCTCAAATGTAATGACTTTATTTCCAGATGTTCTTGTTTTTACATTTTTAAATGTTATATTAATAAAATTCTATTGTTGGCCCCAATTTTTTAGACATGGTTATCACTGACTACATCTTTATTGCTTTAAAATACCAGCACTGTTCTGGTGCTGTAGCAAACACTTCCTGGATACCGCCTATGATGCCTTGCCATTTTTTTTTTTTCTTTCTTTTTTTAACATTTTGTCACATTACAAACTTCAATGTATTCTAAAGGAATTTTTAGGTGATTGACAAAGTAGCAGTAGGTTCAATGGAGGGAAAAGGATCCATAGTTTTCAGGGTTTTTTTTTTTTTTTTTTTTACAAAAATTGGAAAAGGTGTTTTCATATAGATGAGATTCACTTGGAAAATCTTTTAGCTCATTTGCTGAAGTTACAGCTGCATTTATGGTTTAGATATTGTCTCTGACAGCTTTGCACATCGAGACACTTAATCCTTCCCTCCCTCCTGCCCTTTCAATTCTATAGGGCTAAAGCTCAGTCAGATCGTAGGCATCTATTTTAAAAGTCTGGACTCAGACTCTCAATTGGACATAGATCTGAACTTTGGGCCGTTCTAACACACGACTGAGCATTGATCCAACTTTTTTTCTCAATTCTGGTCCTCAGGAGCCACTGTAACGCTGGCTAGTTGTTTAGGATCAGAGTCCTGCTGGAAGGTGAACCTCCATCCCAGGTCCATGTCTTTTACAGTTCTAACAAGTTTCCTTCCAGTGTTGCCTCCTATTAAGCTCTGTCTTCCAGTCATCTTTAAGCAGTTTCCCTGCTCCTGCAGCAGAAAAGCCTCCCCACAGCATGATGCTACCATGGGGATGGTGTTTTCAGGGTGATGTGCAGTGCTTGTATTTCTCCACACTTGTTTTGTAGGTAGGCCAAAAAGCTGTCATTTTGGTATTATTGGAACAAAGCACTTGACTGCTGCATTTAATGGTAATTCGGATGTTGTTCATGTTCATAGGATTAAATTGTTTATTGATTTGGTGACTAGTGACAGAATTGGGTTGCACTGGATTATATCTAGGTATCATAGTCAGGGTATTGGATTAAGGGGGGAAATACTACTTGCTTTACTGTACATGTATTAGTACTTTTTATGAGTGATTTAGTATACTAAGAAGCCTACCCCTGGGACAACTGGATGAAATGCAGCACGTTGACCTTTACAGATGAGTGAAGATGTAGCCTGTATGGAGCGCTTGAGGTAAGGGAGCCAAGCCTCCTCAGTTAGTGAAAGGACCATTGTGGTATAGGCTGCCAGCTGCTCTCCTGTCTCTCGGTGATGGTTAATAAGATTAGCACTCCGTCTTAGCCTGCGTCAGTGCAAAGGGGTCAATCACTGGATTAGGACCTTGCTTAAGAGTTACATCAGTTTAATATACTTTTTCTTTATTGCTTTGACTTTCCCTGCTCTGGCTTCCAAAGCATGTTCAGCACATATAATTGCACTTTATTTGCAGATGGGATATTTCGCTCTGCAACATGCTGCCTTGGGACTGAGGCTCTCAGGCGCTGAATGAAGCATCTTCCAGGGAGACGAGAGGAGCAGGGGCCACTGGTGAAGTGAAGGGCAGTGGGGCCGACATCTCGCCTGCTGTGGCAGAGTCTGAGACTCTGTGCAAATCATCCCCATGCCACTTGTAAATAACAAAGTTGGCGATGATTGCACAGCGAGCAGTGACAAGGCTTTGGCTGATGGAAAAGCTTTGGTGGATTCTTTGATAAAGGTAAGCTGTAGCAGGCTGTTATTAATTCTTTTACCGCTAAAACGAATGCTGTGACCCATTTCTATCTTGATATGTCAGGTTCTTCTCAGCCTCTAATTCTCTTCAGAAAACTCATTTGAAATTGACACAAATAACTTCTTTTTGAATTTTTTTAGATGTTTGATCTTAAAACATTGCACAAGTACTTTACTGTATTATTATAGGAATTTGTATTTATAGTTAAATATATTTTATTTTAAATCCATCCTCACTCTCACACTATGCCCAGACATGAACATACACAAAAACACAAAATAATCTTCCCCCCCCTGCAGCTAAAAGAGCACTCTCTTTGAAAAGAATCTGCTGGTCCACTGCATTTTTGTGGCCCCTCTATTAGCTAATGTCATGCCATGCAATTCTGTCCCCACACTTACTATCAAATATTCCTGTTTTTTAAACAACTTCCTATAGTTTTGTCTGTTAATTTTAAGTTTATTCAATTTAATAATGATTTTATATCTCTCTGCTTAATGAAATAAATGTTATATTAGTGGCGAGAGCCCACCCTTCTGTCTCCACAGAAAAAAAAAAAACACTGTAAAATTGGATTTTAAAACGTGTTACATTAACTGACATTTATTCCCAGCACTGTCATCTCTGATTAACCAAGAATTCATATTTTACTATATTTTATGTTACTTATATTTAGTGATTAAAAACAATCAACTTTAATTTAATTGATTGTAAAAATAATGTTAAGGTTTTGGTTATTATCCTGTTGCATCACGAAAAAGGGCCTCTTGTACTCTGGTCCACAAGGTTGTTTTGGCTTATCTACAAATAGATCCATGATAATGGGATTATATCTAATATTTTTAATGAATGAAACCATGGCTGCTAATCGCCTCAGATTAAGCTAATAGTTGCTAATAAAATCCAGTAACTGCATAATGAATATCATACTATCTAAACTGTACCTTTTTTCAGACTACCTAGACAGATCCTAGTAAAATAAGCTTTAAATTTTTTGTCAATGAAATTTTGTCTCCACAAGTCAAACACTGTATTATGTCTACTATAGTTTTCTGCACTGATTACATGTAAGTGGTTGTAGGGGTGTATTTGGGGCATTTGCATTGTAGTTTATGTAGTTACTGAGATGACTAATAGATAATGTTTAATGAAGATTAGTGGTGCTGCGGTTCACATGACGTGAAGTGCCAGAGCATATCAGGGCTTATGTACAGTGTCTTGCAAAGGTATTCACACCCCTTGAGCTTTTTTCACATTTTATCACATTAAAACCACAGATCTAAGTGTATTTAATTTGGATTTCAGATGGCAGAGCAACACAAAATAGTGCATATTTCTAAAGAGGAAGTAAATGAATGTTACAGTACATATTTATCAAAACGGTTCACAAATAAAAATCCGAAAAGTGTGACATGCATTACGACTCACCCTCTCTGTATTCGGAAATTGGACTTGCAGAGCTCGCGCTCTAGAGGTGCGACAAGAATTAGAAATTCTGACTGAGAATGTCTGAATTCAGTAACCAACATGGCTGCCGCCTGTATAAAACATAGCAAAAGTTGCAGGTATAGACTATTTACCAACACTTCTATCAGTTTTTATTTCTCAAATGAAAACAGAGCACTGTGGAACTACTATGTGTGAACAAGTTCATGAGTCTCTCTGCAAGACAAGTATTATTTGTTATTTATACAAACTAGGCCTTTATGGAAGATGCCAAGAATAACATTGTTATCAAAACCTATAACAAGTCCTGTCTGCCATGTATCACGGGCCATGAAAAGTACACTGCAAACATTTAGAATAAGATACTCAGGTTAGATAAGACCTAAATTGAACTTTTTGAGCTACATGTGAAATAATGTGTGTTGGAAAACTAATGTTGCGCATCACCCTAAAAACACCATCCCCCACTGTAAAACATGGTGGTGGCAGCATCATGTTCTGGGGATGCTTTTCTTCACAGACAGGCTGGCCAGAGATTATGGGAAGATGGATGGAGCTAAATACAAGACTTGAGACTGGAACAAAGGTTGTAGCAGGATATGAGGCCAGAACTACAATGAAATAGTTTAGATCAAAAGATATTCTTGCGTTAGAATGGCTCAAAGTACAAACCTAAATCAAACTGCGAATCTGTTGCAAGGTTTGAAAACTACCGTTTAAAGATGATCGCCATGTAGTCTGACTAGCCTTAAGCTTTTTTCTTTTTTTTTTTTTTTTAAATAAATTAAGAAAAATCTTTGTCTCTTGGTGTGCAAAGCTGGTAGAGACATAGCCCAAGAGACTTGCTGCTGTAATTACTTAGAAAAGTTGTTTGACAAAGTATGGATTCAGGGGGATTTAATCACCATCAGATTAATACACATCAGACTTTTCAGATTTCATTTTGTAAAAAAAAAAAAAAAAAAAAAAAAAAAAAAAACCACTTTGCAAACCATGTATCCTTATTCTTCTACATCACAACAATGAGCTACTTTGTATTGGCATATCACATAAAATTCTACTAAAATACATTAAGGGTTTATGGTTGAAAATTTGGAAAAAGTCAAAAGAGGTCTAAACATGCTGACTGTCTGAATCCTCTGTTTCAACTAACGATATAAATTATGTTTTTCCTTTCACAGGTTGTGGCTTGCTACCGGCATTTAGCCTCATGTGTCGGTGGGTGCACAGACAGCCTGCAGCTCCGCGATGAGCTGAGACAAACGAGAGAAAAGGCCCAAAAGTTGGCCGGAGAAATCTGCCATCACCTGACCTCACATCTCCGGGACAAGAGCCTGCCCGATGGACAGCGTAAGGAGATGGAGCTCCTCTGGGTGGCCTTCTCTTCTTGTCTGGAGCTCCTACACGTCGACATGTGCAAAGTTTTCAACATCAGTGGCATTGTCTCGCTGGCTGACTCTGCATCACTTGTGCACACTGGCCTTGAAGGTAGAAGATAATCTACTCATACCACTATCCATGCAAAGTCGATATAGAGAGCTAGATCGACCAAGCCTGTTTGAGAAAGCATTCAAAACATGACTTAAAAAGAGAATGTTTGAATTTGTTGCATCAATTTACACTCACCAGAGGTCATTTGTATGTCTTGTGAGGGGGTCCCTGAGTTTGATACTGATGCACTAATGCAATTCCTCTTAGGCTAAGGTTTTAGACGAGTTAACATCATTAGTGTGAGGATGTTGAGAGTTCAAATTCAAGCAGATTAATGCTGCTTTAGTAACAGTAGGAATCTACGTTTTAAGAATGCTCCACATATACTAAAAATAACAAGATCAAAACATTTATTATCAAAAGACATGTTTTACAACAGTGGTCCCCAACCCTGGTCCTCAGGGACCACTGTCCGGCATGTTTTAGATGTGTTTCTATTCCAGGACACCTGATTTAAAGGATTGCATGATCTCCTCTGCATGCCATCAAGTGCTGCAGAAGCCAGTTAATCACCCATTCATTTAAGTCAGGACAGTGGTCAACCAGGGTTGGGAACCACAGTTTTACAAGAATGGCCTACACCAGAGTGACAGACTTGTATAAGCACATAGTTTGGACTTCCTCCAGTCCTTGTTACTTTTGGGGAATTCATGTTTGTGTTGATGGCATGGGAAACTCTGAACAGTATAACATAAGGATTCACATACATTTTAGCTGAAGTATTTTCCTCAGCTGATTACCTTAGTTACTGTCTTTTTTTAAAGTGACACAGTTCTTCAAATAGGCTATTTGAGCTAAACAATAAATCGTTCTAAAAGCAATGAAAGTGTCATAAGCTTTGATCAAAATATTCATATTACCAATAAGGTTAAGTAAATCTGGTCATCAAGCTATTACAAATCTGCCTTACATGATGTAGGAAGATGCACTGCACTTTGCACTTATTTAAATAACGCTCTAGCATCTCTTTCCTCTGCATCTGATAATGCAGCTATATGCAATTTGAGATTCAACTATTAGTCTTTTGGAAATGTAGAACAATTGTGTTGCAGAGTGTCACAACTCTTAGATGTCATATTGAGATACTGATGTCACAGCAATTCTCCAATGATATTACTCAATCTCATGCTATGCTGCGCAGACCCTCTGTCTGTACTGATGAATATTAACACACCTCTGCAAGTTGAATGCTTTGAAGTTTCTCCAGCTGACGGCAGCCCAACCTACTTTTACTTGATTACTTGGGGACAGCCAAAAAGCATTAAACATTTTTTTCAGATGATCAGGTAATTGTTAAATATACATAAAAAATTATATTAAAATAAGACACTGAAATCACCGCAGTTAATGTACCATGTTCTGATAACACAGTGCAGTGTGACTTACATCCTTCATTCCAACTGATATGCTCTATAGAAAATAAGGTTGCTTCAAAACGAACACTTGCACTTCAAAGAAGTCGCAAGACTTAATTTTCTTATATAATTTGAGGGGGGGAGGGTGTCACAATATGCATGACAAGATAGGAAACAGAAGCCTTTTTGAGATTTTGGGATGTATGTTCTTACTTGATTTTTATATTGTCTTTGAGCAATAATACATATATATTCCCCTGAAATCAGTGATAAATTATACTATAGCAAGTTTTTGAACATAAAAGTTGTAGAAACTAACTTAACGTTTGTTGACCTTTGCCCCACAGGAGGATGCAGTGATGTAGCAGCCCGGGCCCTCAGTTTGCCAGACCTGAATGATGCTCAGACAGATACACTCCCTGCCGGCCTTGAGAGCCAGGAGCGCAGCACCATGGAGCTAGAAATCAATCAAATTGACCGCATGATTGATGACATGGAGATGAAAGTCAACGTGCTGCGCTGGATGGTGGAGCCCCATGGGCCGCAGTATGCAGACCCCCTCAGCAGCACCGGCAGCGCCTCCATGGCTCTGCTTTCTGTAGACGAGGAGCAACAAGCCCCCACATCTCAGCCTCTATGCCAGCGGAGCCACATATTTGTGCTCTTACTGCTGTTTGGTGTTTTTTTCGTAGCAGCCACTTTATCTCTCTGTATTTTCCTTTTCTCATGAGTAAAACCTTAATAAATTTAACCTATTCATCTTTTTCTGTAAAAAAACAAAAAAAAACAAAACAAAATATACTCAGTAAGACCCTTAGATGGAATACTTTGCATGGACGGTAGTTTTGTCTTCATATTCTTCATTGATTTTCTAAAGACAAAAAAATGACTCATTAGCTTATTTGTTTAAACAGTGCACCAGACCTAATCCGGATTCAAGCTAGTATTCCATTTTTTACATGAAATCTAAATCTGCCATATGCTTTTTAATTTTAAAGTAGCTATATAAGTCTCCCAGTTACAACTTGTTTCATAATCTGAAAATGAGTATAGCCTAGATGTTGCATTCCCCTTTTGTACTCCATTGTCTGAATTTACGAGTTCCAACTTGGAAAACTCAACTGGAATGGCCCCTGAAGTTGGAAATCCCTCAACAACCCTGACCTTAGCACCCAAGATGGCTGCTCCACGTTAACTTGTTAAATCAATGACACATATAGCACTATAACATCTTTTTGTGAAAATGTTCTTCTAGGGCTTGAATGAAATGCTATGTTATTAGCTTGCATGGCTAACAACTGTTAGCCTAGTTACTAAAGCTGCATTCGTTTTGTTCTCAAGTTGGATTTTCTGGGTTACTAATTGGAAAAAAAAAATCAAGAACACCCATGAAGTCTGAATTAGTTTGTCTCTAACAGCTATAAATGCAATATGTCTGCCACGGATGTGTGAATTTGTGAAAATTGCATATATAAACTAGCTATTGATGAGAACTTTTGACATTTTGTGTCTCATTAAACCTTTGGTACACATAGAACTGTAAATTCTATTTTTCTGAACATGTCCTGTCAGTGTTTGAACACATTAAATGAAGAGAAATACATGATTGCCAGCTTGTGTTGCTACTAGTAGTTGACACCAAACCAATGAGCAAATCTCACTGGTTTTCCAACTTGCAACCAGAACACATTGAACTTGGGTATGGCACCACTCTCAGGTTGAGCCTTGACTCTTGACACAAACCAAGTACAGCTTAGGCATAAGAAATCCCACAGATTTTCCAGCTTCCAACTGGAGCGTGGTGAAGTTCGCTGGGACATCACTCCCAGATCCAAGTACCTTACTTTGAAAGGAAATTGGAACTCAGAGTTAGTTTTACCCTATTAGATGTAAAAAGGAAGAAAAAAGAAAAACTAATTTTCCTGTACATTTTGCTTACTGGTATGTGATACATGAAAGAAAAAAAATGCCAGCACAAAAAAGCTAGAAAGAAACTTGTTAATTTTTCTTATTGCCAATGTAAATACATAGGTGCTTATGCTTGGGAGTAGATGTAATAGATTAATCTATTTTGTATATAAACTGCTCCCTGAAAGACCATAATGATATAAATGCATTTTCTGTGGATTATAAAAGTATCAAGTTTGACAAAACCCTGTTGTCATTTCTTTTTTTTTCTTTTTTTTTTCTTTTTTTTTTTTTTTTGAAGTAAGTTTTCATTAAAGCGAAATAAGAAGCTTCTATCCACCTGCTGTAAGTAATTCTCCTGGCATCTTCATTTTGTATAAATCCAGATTAGTTGACCCAGGATGCTGGTTCAAAAGGGTCAAAGACCAAAGTGGGAGAGTGTTTAACATTTATGAACCTGTAAAGTGTCATACTTGCACTGGGTGGTTCTTCACAGAGGAGCAGATGATTATTTCCCAGGAATCAGTGATTTTCCTGAATGAAACATACTAAGAGTGGAACATGTAAAGGATTCTGGTCAGAGTAAGAAATAAAAAGGAAAGTAGTATAAAAATTAAAACAATGCCACTTTAAAATGCCATATTAGACAAATTGTTTATTATATGGGGCGAGGCCAAAAATGGCTTTTGGGATTGAAAAGGTTGCTGATGCTTGATCGATACAGGATGCCTTATTATGAAAGCTTTGGTTTAAGTAATATTGCAGTTTTTTAGATATCATTTCTCAGTCCCCATCTTTAACTTTCAAACCAAATTTTCAAACGGTCTCCTCTTGGCGTACAATGAAAGAAAATTAGACAAATAGTTTAGTAAATACTTTCATAAACCTATTTTCAGAAGCAGAATCTATAGACAGATTTTGTTTAAAAGCAGTCTCCCTTTTTGTTCGTGTTTTTATCTTCTAGGCTCAGCGATCACGTTGCCCTGATGTTCTTTATGCAATTGCCTACTGTATGCACAGGAATTATTGCATATTTAAATATGAAATACAGGTCTACTCCATAAATATTAATAAATAAGTCTGGCAGAAATTTTAAAAATGTAATCATGCAAATTGCAATTTTAAACATTTTCTTAGAGAGCTTGGTGTGTGTTTTATTTTGGAAGGCGAGACAGGAAGTTCTTATAGTACACTTCATGCTTGACGAACAGAGGGCCATTTACTGAGTGAAAAAGGGCGATGAGAAAACGAAATGACGGCGTTAACACATCAGAGATTTTCAACAGACGGAGGTTCAGTTTTGGGAAAACCTTTCTCCACAACCACGCTAACTTTGACCATGGTCCTAAAAAAGCCTCGGCTGCTCCCGAAGCTTATCCGTTTAAACCAATCACAGCGGCGGTTTGACCCCGCTGCTTTAATCCAGGACGGGACTCGCAGGTGTGCAGCGGTGGTTTCGAGCATTTCTCCACTCCTGTTGAGTGTGACAGCTGGCAGCACCTCAGCAGCTTCCCACTGTGCGGTCGCCGCTGCTTCTCCGCCTGACTTCGAGCGGCAGCAGTGGAGATGGAGAGGAGCTCCTGGGCTGAAGGTTACGGGTCTTTCTGCCGTGAGAAACATGTCCGTACGAGGTAAAGCAATTAGCTCCTGAGGTCACTGAACTAATTCAACTCTAAAATATAATAATGTGCAGTGTTAAACCTACTCTGGACACTTTAAAACTCCTAACACGGAAAGTTTCATTTTACTTAAAACTTAAGTGTTGAACTCAAGCTGAAGGTTTTTCAAAATAAAAGCTCGCTTTAGGTTAGTTGAGGTCATGGTGACGGCTTTCTGATATAGTAACTTTGAAATATGTTTTTGGAGGTTAGCCATTTTATGAATGCCACAATATCTGTTAGTCAGCACAGAGTTAGCTACTTCAAAGCCTTAATGCTGTTTTAATACAAACCCATGCCCATATAACGCATTCTGTTTCCATAACACAACTTTGTTGCTCCTGTTCCAGGTGTGTTTGTACACCAGTGTGTCAATTTATTAGACTAAATCAAATTTAAATATCCATCCATTTCTGTACCCGAAGGGGGCAGCTGAATGTTAAATATAAATAATCAAACTTTGATGTTTGTTGTTTTTGTTTTTGTATTTCAGAGCTTAATACCTCCTCCAGGGCCTTCCAATATGATCTGAAACCAGACATACCAAAAACCGAAGGCCGTAAGCTGTTTTTTGACACACATGCAGTCGTGCGACTCCTTGAGGAAAATGGTTTGTTGTTGTTATTGCAAAAACATGCACCTTTACATCTTCCTGACATATGAAGCGTTTATTTAAAAAACGTATAGCAGTGATTTTCATGTCCTGTTTTCGTCATCAGGATTCAGTACCCAGCAAGCCGAAGTGTTGGTTAGAGTGCTGATCGAGACGACAAACTCGAACATGGATTTGGTTTATACTGACATGGTGACCAAGGTGCAACAGGTGAGACCCAATAAGATCAACTGTGCACACTGTATTTACGGCTTTCGTTCATTAAGCAGAAGTTAGGTGTTGGACCCCCAACCTTGTGTTTATTTTTGCCATTGAATCATGAGTGTTTATGTTAAGAAGAGTAGTACAGATTTAGGTCAGGTTACTAGAAAACCTTTCAGCATTAACAGGTTTCTTGATGTAGAGATTAGGATGATAAAGACTTATTTAGTTGTTTGCTCTTTGTGATTGAAATTTAAGACTTTTTACTGCAGACTGAAAACCTTAATACATCCACATTTTTTCTGTGTGACATATGATGCCAACTAAATTTCATTGTACTGTTTACACCAGCGACAATCAATTCTTGTCTTAAGTGACTTTTTAATTTTTATTTTTTTCAGGAAATCATGTTGCAGCAAGTGATGTCTAAAATCGCTGCTGTAAAGAAGGACATGATTATCCTTGAGAAGAGCGAGTTCTCCACTCTTCTAGCAGAAAATGAGGTAAAATGTGACTATCAAGCTATTTTCAGCTGGATAAATGTGCGATCGAAGCAGAAACAAGCGATGCTTTGACTCTAAAATTAGGCTTGAATTTAAAACCTTAATTTGTGCTAAAACAAGCTGGTTTATAACAACTTAAAATTACACCCCTGAACCAAGGAGTTCCCAGTAACATAACTATCTTGCTTTATTGTAGACAATAATAACAATGACTGTGTTTTTATGTGTGTTTCTGGTCTGACAGCTTCAGTGTTTTTTATTATTTTTCAGAAACTCAAGATCCAGTTATTACAGCTCAAAGTCCAACTGGCTGTAAGTACTTATGTTGATTTTTTTTTTTTTTAAATCTGCTGTTTTAATCATACCTTTTTATAGAAATTGTTTAAAACATAAATGTTTTTAGTTTAGTCATATTTAATTAAAGTTATTTATTCAGAATCGCTTCCCTATTTTCCTCTTCTGTCTGGCAGGATGTGATGAATAAAGTACGCTCGGACAACATTTTGGACCTGAATTTGGAGAAAAGCCGCGCAAAAGAACTGGTGAGTTTTTTTTTTTTTTTTTTTTTTTTTACAGTTCAGTTCAGACTAGTTTCACTACGGTATGTATCTCTGTATTAGATATGGTAAACTGATAAATACTGGCACAAGAACCTGAAGATGGCAGCCTCGTTTCTACTCCCTTACAAAAACATCTAAATGACATTGTATCAACTTCAATGCAGGTTGTACTCGACAGTCTGACCTCTCCAAAAAAAAATCAAAAATCAGTCAGTCAGAGAAGGCTAGTTTAGGTCTGAGCTATGTGCTTTGAAACAGGAATTTGGATGGGTCGAGGTGGATCATCCAAACCTACCAGTTAAAAAGTTGTTGTATAGGAAAACATTTTTGAAAAGTTACTGCTGCATTTTCCTCCTCATTGATGGAGCTAGAGTAGTGGGGTTGCTGTAATAAACCAGAGTTATAGCTCTGCTCAGCCCTGTTTTCCTTTGGCTCTCAGTTGTTAAGGCTTTATGAGATTCTTTTAAGAAAACGGTTATTTTCACTGTTAAGCTTTCCCAGTGTCGTTGTCACTAAGTGGATGTGTGCCGTTAGGATAACTGCTTTTATCCCGTTTAGTTCTCAAAGTTACCAAAAATAATTAGCTTCATCTAAACTTCTGGATTGAATGTGGTTGTCCTGTAACATGCCTTGAGATGACGTTTATTGTCAATTAGTAATTTATACAAAAACTGAGTTGAAAACCTGAAGTTGGGTGTGTGGCAGCAGGAAACCAACATGCAGAACAGTGAGTGCTGAGGACCAGGATTGAAAAAAAAAACTCCGAACAGGCTAATGTATAAAAAGTGTTAGATTTAGGTCTTTTAAGTGCAAATGTAATAAACTGACATGCCAGAGCTACAAACACCAAAATGTTGACAAAGTTGTATCTAACTTAAGTTCCTAAACATGTTCAATATAAGTTGCTAGAGTTAAGTTTCGAAGCTAACTTATTTTTAAAAATTAATGTAGAGCTGAAATTTACGTCATTGTGCTTGAAAGTTATAAAAAAAAAAAAAAAAAGTGTTAAATTTGACCCACTGAAACCTAGAGACCTTCATATTCCTACCTAAAAGAGACCACCTAAAGCACACACTCTCTTTAATCGTATTTCATATAAAATGTTGTTCATCTTTCCAGAAAGCAGAGCATGAAAAGAAACTTCTGGAAACAAGAACTGAGATTCTGGAAATGGTTTGTATAAATCTTAACATATCATTATTTTTATCCACGGTAATCTCTTTAATATGCAAACATGCAGTAAGAATTGTCATTCTGCACAGGTCCTACTGTTAGAAACATGCAGTTTCTGGGTTGGTCTTTGACTAACAGTTTTTTAAATATTGTTTTTGTTTTAATTTCATTTTTGTGCAGACAGCAGAGCAGGATCGTCATCTCACCCAGACAAACATGAAAATAGACACTGAAGTAGCTGGTTTGAAAACCATGTTGGAGTCTCATAAACTGGATACTATCAAATATCTTGCCGGTAAGATATTGCAATGTTTTTATTTGAGTGAGGAAAAAGTGTTTGAATAGTTTTGGAACCTTTTAACACTATAAAGCCGTGAAGGATGAAAATGTTTGCTACTTTCCATGTTATTCATAAGCATATGCCTAGAATGGTTAAAAATTGGTACTACTTGAAAGCTTATCCATTACAGATGAACGTTGTTATTGGCAGCAATGCTTGAAGCTTAACTGAGGAAACCATTGGGGGCCTTTGGAAGATAATCTTAATCATTTTGCAAGAAACTAATTATTCCATCTAAATAGTTAAATTTTTTTTTTCAACTCTATTTCAGTCCAGCAATCTTCTAGGTGTGTTTGGGGGATATAAATGTCACCATGCACCGTTCAGTCATACAAACAGAAAAACCGCGTTGTAAATTTAATCATGTCCTGCCTGTTTGGTGCTTTTTGTAAGATGTTCTACGAAACTCCTTCCTTCCTATTAAATGCAGTCATGTCCCTTCTTGCTCCTTAACAATGACTTATTCCCTTTTTGCTTTTTCTATCAGGTTCAGTGTTCACCTGTCTCACTGTGGTCTTGGGATTTTATCGTATTTGGATGTGAGCAAGAGTGAATGACAACTGCTGTATGGACTGCAACGATGCTGACAGTGAAGCCAAGGAACTTGTACCAGCTAAAGGGCAGCTATTTCATGTTGGATCTCATTTCATTGTTTCATTCCCAGTTTGCCAAAGAAAAGGTCTCTCGTGGTTTTCTATTTAAGGACAATCCAAATGGGAACAATGCTGATGGTGTCTAAAAAGAACTTTTTTTTATTTTTTTTTTTTTTTTTTTTTATTTGTCCTCTTTTTGGTTTTATTTAATAATAAATTCCTTTCTTCCGCCTATATTTCATATTTCTTCTATCTATACAAACCAGTTGTGTTAAGACGGTTGTAATTTTCTCTAAGGTGAGGGAGACTTTTACACATTTAATAAGATCTATTTGCTGCCAGTATTTACTCATAATAAAAAGCTTATTTTCTCTGACTGGTCACACATTGGTCTTGGCCTGCTGGTGTGGTTCAGTTGATGGGGCTACAAACAAACCGTTGGAGCTTTTCTGGCTGTTTTTATTGCCATTTCATCAAAGTAGTACTGAAAAAACCCAAACAGCATCCTCAAGGCACCATTTAGGGCTCCAAAGATATAGTGATGCAGTGATAATTGCAACAAAAAGCAAAATATTAAAATGTATGTGTATAATCATTGTAACTACCAGAAGTCTTCACAGAATTGGTGTTATGAGCTTTTAATAACATCTAATTTAAATAGATCCCACCTGGACAGCAGTACAACTTTTTGATGCATATAAATGGTTGGTTTTTTTTTGTTTGTTTGGGTTTTTTTTTTTTGTTTGTTTGTTTGTTTTTTGGTTGTTTTTTTTTTTTTTTACAAATTTTCAGCAAAACCAGTTCAGTACCAATCCCTTTTTATAAAATCATTTTAAAAAAATAAGCATATTTTTGTATAATGTAAATATTGTTATTCATATCAAGCTGTACATATTTTACTAGGAAAATCTGGATGTTTTGCATATTTCCGTTTGATTTGTCCTTTCAGAATTGATTCTCAGACTATATTTATTTAAATAAAATACAATTGTAATGAGCCAAACTTTCTTTTTATCATCTCCATGTGGTTTTGAGCATGAGCTGTCCAAATGCTTTCAACCATCGATTGGCAGATTTTATTTGTATTTGACTGCAGAGGGTAGGACACTGTTTACAAACAATACTCGTTAAAAACAGTGTTTCTCTGCATTTTGGGATTTCAAATACTTATGTTCACTTAGGAAAGTGATTTAAGAGAGATTTAATGAGGTACAAATCGTTTTCTATGCAAAGTTACATAGATTCTTTGAGGTCGTGGTTGGCGAGAAACCTCTGAATGTTGCTTTTGAAGAACCGACTTGAGGGGCTCGATAGTTTTTGTTTTTTGTTTTTTTTTTTTCAGTTCAGCTTTAGAAAACTTCCCTTCTCAGTAAAAATGGCTGGCGTATTTAAGTTACATACTTCAATAAATTGTGCAGTGCCAGCAATTCATTATTTATTCTCATGACAGCGCAACAAAAAAAGTTGTGCTATTTTCTTTTCGTCAAGTATGGCGTAACTTGGAAGAAAGAATATTTTGAGAACTATCCATGTAAAATATAAGTTCTCACATGTTTGGGCAAACAAATACGACAAAAATTGAGATTGTTTTATTAATCTGTAATGACTTCCTAAACCTACCCTACTATTGGTTTAGAGCTCAGGAAACGCTTGAGTTTTATTTTGAAAAACGTTTTGAACCGGAAGTCTTCCAACCGCTGCCCCTGTTGTATTCTGGACACGTGTTTATGCTTCCGACAAGCATGTACAGGTTGTAACAAACTATCTACATGATACTTCGTTGTAAGTTACATGTTATGTGGAAATACCAGCTGGTAACACTTCAGTGTGTATATTTGCTACAGCAAAATATGCTACTTTTTAGCTAGCAGTGACCGTTTTAGGCCGGCTGGCTATTTGTTTTGTTTTATTGACGTCTAGTGATGTCAGCCTTAAAAACATATTTGTTTTGTTTTTGCAGACATTTGTAAGAGTCTATTATCATGGCTGATGCGTTCAGTAGCAGCTCGGAGACTGTGATTCAGCGTGTGGTTGACGTTAACCTGAAGGAAAACACCCCTGCTGATAAACTCTTCGAGTCGTATCAGATTACGAACACATGCGCGTTCATAAGCGAGCATCACTTTGGAAAGGTAGCATTTTAAACACGTTAAAATGTTTCTGACAGTGGATGGAATAGATATTTGTGACTGCTGTATCGTTTTTTGTTGTTGTTGTTGTTTTCAGGTTGCTCTGCAGTTTCCCGATGAGCTGTTGGTCGACTCAGCGGCTGTGGCTGCGGAGATTGAGAGAAACAGTCCAGCTAAAACGTTTATTTTAGGAGACACGTCTTATGGCAGGTACTATAACTTATTCAAGTATAGGGAAGATAAATAAAGGGACGGATATTCCCCTTTCAGGACAACAGCCCTAAATATGCAGCGAGAGCTGTAATGAAACGCTTTAGATGAAATCATATTCCTGTTAGAATGGCCCAGTCAAAGTCCAGAACAGAATACAGTTGAGAATCTTAATGCAAAACCTAACAACTGATGTTCACTGAAGCTCTTCACACAGTCTAACCTAACTTGAGCGATTTTGCAAAGAAGAATGAGCAAAACCTGTAAAGCTGGTAGAGCTTGTTCAAAAGACTTGCTGCTATAACAGCAGCAAAAGGTGGTTCTACAATATTTAGTAGATAAATAATATATTTAATATTCAGCTCCCCTGAGCTGAATATACAAATATATATGAAAATCATCAAAAAAGCTATTATCCTGCAGCTTTTAGGTTCATCCCTTTTCTGGAGAACAGAATGACTGCTGATGAGGAAATTCAACCATTCGATTCAGGTGTAATGGAGAAGAGAATCTAAAAGTTGCAAGATGGTAGCTCTTGAGGACTGAGTTTGACAGTATAAAATCTCAATAAAATGTATTAAATTTTAAACAAACCCCCCCCCCAAAAAAAAAAAATCAGTTAAAGGTAAGGTTGGGCCATAAATTGATTTTATTGATTAATTGAATTTTTGGTTTTTGAAAATTTAATTTTTGGAAAATCTGGATTTTTTTTTTTTTTTTTTTTTTCCCTTCACTAATACACTCCTTGGGTATCTATAGCTCAGAGTGATGTTAGCACGTCCAGAACCACTATCTTGTTTAACAAGAGTGCTTTACAGCTTCTGTTTATTTGGACTTTGAATTCAGGTCAACTGTATGATGGAATATTAGGGCCAGGCTTAATTTTTAAATTGTTAATTACAAGAATAAACTCATAATATTACAAGAATACAGTCGTAAGTCCACAGACTCGAAATAATACAAGAATAAAGCTGTAATATTAGGAGAATAAAGTATTAAGTTATAACTCCAACACAACAAATAACAAAATTAAAATGAGGCATATTGAGCATCTTGTGAAGTGATACTTTGGTATAAGTTTTAATAGAAATACTTGATCTTTTAACACATTAGCATGAAATTGATAACAGTGGCAGGACTTTGAAACGACTGAGCAAACAACTGAGTCTGTTTTGAAGAAAGAACCACACAGACTGAACTGGTCACGTCAGATCTTGCCAAGAACTATTTTCTTGTAATTTTAAGATGTTTTTTTTCTGGTAAAATTGTGTCTTTATTCTGCTAATATTATGACCGTATTCTCATAATTAAAAAAATGTTGTTGCCTGGCCCTAATACTCTGTCGTACACATCACAGAAAGGATGATTGGAATAAAGTAATTTTTTAAAAATATTTTTTCTCATTTATAATTTGTTTTTGTTTTTTTGTTTTTTTTTTTTGTTGTTTTTTTTTTTTAAAGAAAATAAATTGATTTAAAATCGGAAATCGAATCAGGTATGGAAAAAATAGATTCTATTTTAAGCCATATACCAGCCCCAGTTAAAGGACTATGAATACTTTGGGAAGGTATTGTAGGCCTTGCACTGTAATAAAAATAGATCATAATATGGTGGTGTAAAGAGCTAACACAGCTGCGCAGGATGCTCATTATTTAAATGTATTAAATTAGAATCTTTATTGCAGAACATTTTGAGTTAAACTTGATGAAATCAATTCCAAATGGATGTTGGAGTTAATCTGTGCGATTCCCCTCATTCTTCTTGAAAAGCTGCTGCGTTGACGAGGTAGCAGCAGAACATGTCGGCGCTGACTGCATTATGCACTACGGCAGCGCCTGCCTCAGCCCGTCCAGACGCCTTCCGGTCATCTATGTCTTTGAGAAAAGGACACTGGATGTGGAAATGTGCGCCGCCTCTTTCAGGGAACTTTACGCCGACACACAGACACACATCCTCCTCATCTACAATGTCAACTACGATCATGCGATCGGTAAGTTTTGTCAGGGAGACATACATTTCTTGGTTAAATTGCGGTTCCTTTATCAATTTTTTTTTTACATCTTTTTTTAGGTGATCTTCTGATGCTCCTATCACCAGAGTATCCAAACCTTGTAGCCACTGAGCTTGTTGTTGAAGGGGAAAAGTGTTACAGCCATGGACAGATCAAAAGACACAATATTGAAATCCGTCCTTCCGAGGACGACAACAGTCGGATCGTTTGTCAGTTCGGACGACGGTTCTCCTTAAAAAGCGGGTTGTCTCTAACGGATTACCGTATGTTCTACGTAGGCCAGGAGGGAGCCACGTTACGAAACTTCATGATGACCTGGAATCGCTGCTCATTTTGCTCTTTTGATCCCGTATCAATGAAGGGAAGGGTTGAGTCTGTGAATGTCAACCGTGCTCTGATGAAACGGTATTACGCCATCGAAAGGGCGAAAGACGCCAATGTAGTTGGCATCCTAGTTGGCACCCTGGGCGTGGCCGACTACCTCGCCATCATCCAGCAGCTCAAAGAGACTCTTTACAGAGCCGGCAAGAAGAGCTACATGTTTGCCATGGGGAAACTCAATGTACCTAAACTAGCAAACTTCCTGGAAATCGATGTCTTCGTGCTCATCGCGTGTCCTGAGAACTCACTGCTGGACTCGAGGGAGTTCTACAAACCCGTGGTGACGCCGTTTGAGATGGAGGTGGCCTGCAATAGGAACAGGGAGTGGTCTGAGGAATACGTCACAGATTTTCGACATCTGCTGCCAGGTTTGAATGCAGTGTATTGACTTATTCTTTGGAAGTTAAAAAGAGCCATTAACCCTGAACCACACTCAGTATTGTCTGGTAGATTTAATTAGATTACATGATACACAAGGGTTCCAACATAGCCCTGAAAAGTCTGGAAGACTGTAGAAGCTCCAGATTTTAGTGTGGAAAAATATGTTTTATATCCAGTCCCGTTGGCTAGGTCTGAATTGAAATATATTTACCATATTAGGTAGGGGTGCACCGACAAATCAGCCCCAATTTTCTTAATTTTGGGAGATCTGCGATCAGTCAATACTTACGTGAGAAACTGATCTTATCCACCGATCTTATCTATCCCTACAGTAGTCTGAACATCAGCCATTGTCCCCTTTTGCTCTGTTGGGAGAAGGGGCAGACTGACATCTGCATGTGCGTGGTTAACAATAGTCAACCCCACTGTTGCCAACTTAGCAACTTTTTCACAATATTTAGCTGATTTTCATAAAAAAATCTGTATCGGCTAAAATTGGAATCGGCAGGTTAGGGTTTTTTTTAAGATCGGTGATGGGCCAAAAAAGTGCAATCGGTGCATCCCTGATATTAGGGCATTTTTCCCTCACAGTTATTTTGTTTTGAGTCAACCACACTGTGTGTGTCTGGCCATCCTTTCATCCATCCTTGCTTTGATCCATTTATACGTCATCCGTCTCTTCGTCACTCAGTTAAATGCATGGACACTGAAAAGAAAGACACACTGCCTGTTTATCCATCTTTCTCCGTCCTTCCAACCTTTTGGTTAATCTTTTCATGCATCGAGTCAGTAAAAGTCTAAAATGTTCTGAGTTATTAATCCATCTATTCGTTCATCCATCTGTCCTTCTGTTCATCTGTCCTTAAATCTGTCCGTCAAAACATACATCCATCCGTCCATCAATCAATCAATCAAGGGCAGGTGCTCAACATTAAAAAGGGGCACATAGAACAAGATCTTAAAACACCTTACAATAACACAACCCATTTTAATCAAGAATCTAATGTGGAATCAGATCATACTATATCACTGTCATCATGTGGGGACAATGCAAAGCAAATGTGTTCTATATTTTCCCTGATGGGTACAATATTGCTGTTGAGGGGTTGCTGCTCCTGCTGCTGATAGTGATGGAGGGCTGCGCTGATTTGAGACTGTAGTTGTTAAAAAGTCTATAGGAGAGATGGTCGCTGATTATGAAGTATGTTATGAAATAATCTAAATTGCTACTGTGTCTTACTAAATAAACCCTAATACATCTGACTAGTTAACCTTCACAGCAGCTCAGCTGCAGACTGATTGAAAGATCAAAACAGCTTAGAGGGGCTAACAGAGTTTTTCTAGTATGCACCTCTGAGAGGTTTAGGTTTGTAAGGTTAAGGGATAAATTATATTCATGAGATCTTGTCCTTCTCAACAAGATCTAGAGAAACTCATCCCTACGTTTATCTTTAGTCGCATTGATTACTGCAACAGTTCTTCACAGGTCTGCCTAAAAGTCAACCAAGCAGCTGCAGCTGATCCAGAACGCTGCTGCTCGTGTTCTCACTAAAACCGGAAGATAGAGCACATCACTCCTGTTCAAAAGTCCTTCCCCGGGCTCCCTGGAGCTCAGAGGATAAACTTTAAAATACCTCTGTTAGTTTATAAATCACTGAACAGCTTAGCACCACAATATATTAAAAGGTGCTATACAAATAAACTGCCTTTGCGTGTCTTCAATCATGATGTAAAAATATTATTAAAATTTCAAATAAGTTAAATTAAAAAAAAAAATCCTATATTTATTTATCAGGGTAAAGAAAGATGAATTTTTTTGACAATTAAATGTCAACTTTTATTAAAATTTCACATGTATAGGTATCAATTTTGGGACATCTTGATTTATTTAATTATCACACGTTTGGTTTTATGCTGCTGTCCAAATTGTTGGTACAGTATTTCCGTTGATTATGTGACATTTTAGACGTGAGCTCCAGAGGCCGTGGGCCGAACTTTTCCTCAGCAGTTGAGCTTCAGTAACTTCATCCTATTCAGAGCTGCTCACCTCCAGCTCAGATCCTGTCTGCAGCGGTGAGGACACGCCTGGTGGTAACGTTAGGTGAAAGTAGAGCAGAGGGCGAACCGTAAGCAGGCGCTGCCTGCACTTTGAGGTCCGTTGTGGTGACAGTTAACCAACCAACCGTTCATTCATCCATTGACCAATTAACCGAACCTGTCCATCCATCTATCCATCCATCGACCAATTAACCATCCATCAATCCATCCATCCATTGTTTATTACCTCTGTGTTTATTGTTTAATTCTGACATGAATTCATAATCACCTTTTTGTATTTTTACCTAAAATGCTCCAAATTCTGCCTGTAAACTTTGGAAAAGTATTTAATTTTGAAAAGAAGAAAATCCTGATTACATTCTGCTGTAAATTCAGCTTTCACAAAAACAATTCTGAAAAGTTTTCCGTTACTAAGGAACATTAAAGTTCCCTCTCTTCTGTAAGTCTTCTGATTCTTCATTGCTGCAATTAGGCTCCTACCAAGATGGTGCTCTTTATTTTGGGGAAGATAAAAATTGCAACCATTTTCTGGCATTTATATCCGTTTATTAATGTGTTTCAATACATTTAAGTTTCTTTATCCTTGGGACAGGTGGACAGAGTCACGTGCCGATGGCTGATCATCAGGAAAATGACGACGAGACCGATGTGTCGTTAATTACTGGAGCTCTGCGGAGTCAGAACCTGCTGAGCAGCGAGCTTGTGGAATCCTCGTTTGGGACTTCTGTAGTGCTGAGGAACCAGACTATGACTGTAGCCAACACGAACTCAGCAGGTACAGAACAGTCAGAAACATCTGCTGCAGTTCTCCAATATATTTATTTATCGCTGCATTTTGTACAGCATATTCAAAGCTTTGACATACCCTACAGTCTTGTGAATATGCTCTTGTTGTTTTCTAGCATCTTTCCTGGCAGGTCGAAGCTGGCGAGGCCTGGAGCAGAAGCTGGGGGAGACTCCTGTAGGAAAGGCAGTGGAGGGCAGGAGAGGCATAGCTATCGCCTATGAAGAGGAAGGGACATCTTGATGATCCTCACAGCCTCAAACGATTTCTTCATTTATGAATGGACTTATTGGAAATGTACATAATTATACCACCAGGAGCTGAATGTTTATAGAATAAATGCTTTTTTCCTAAACTATCACTCAGCATGACTTTGTATTTTAGTAATATTTAACAAATATGATTTAAATCTCTGAGTACAATCATTTGGTTTTTTTCTTCGTGTACAATGAAAAAAAAAAAAAAATCAGTTTACATAAAGTTATTGTTCATTCACAGGAAGTTCCTCTGCAAAAGATGCAGGAAATATACCAGTATTCCCATTACACTGCCCTTCCAACCAATCCTGGTTTACTAAGGGAAAAGAAGAGACTAGGTTAGACTCACATCCTTAAACAAATATGTTTTTTTTTCTTCTACCTTTTTATGAAAGATAATTATGTTCAAATAATTTGAAACGTACCTCTGGAAAGCAATCTGATTTTATCTCCTTCCTGAAAGCTCAGATCTTCTGGATTTGAAGACTCATAGGAATGAAGCGCCACCAAGTAAACCTCTTTCTCTGACTTTCCATCACTTTGCTGCAATTACAAAACCCCAAAATGTGGTGGTGGTTTTTTTTTTTTGTTTGTTTTTTGTTTTTTTTTTTAAGTCAAAACTTTAGAATGACTGAAGAATCTAGTTTGTTTTTTTTTTTCCTTCCAAAATTCAGAATGTATTTGGATCCTGAAAGTACAAAAATAACATTGACAATGCTGGCCTGTTTAAAGGCTGCAGAAATAGAAGAAATATCTGCCATAGAATTTGAATATGTTTTAAAATGAATGTTAAGGACGGGGAACTCGAGAAATTTGAGTCTTTTCGTTTAAAATGTGCAGGAACCCTGCGTATTGGGATTCTCAAATATAAATTAAACTGCATTTATGTTCTTTCATAATATATTGACTGAAAACATGTAATGTAGGGTTACGTATTTTATATATCACCAATCTTTAAAGGGGCAATATTATGTATTTTCCAGGCACATAGTGCCATTTTATAGCACAATCAAGTAACTATGTTACCTTCAGTTGTTACATAAATGCTTTATATATCAAATATAACTTAAAGGAAATCTGACTGTGATTTAAAGCCTTGAAATTGGGCCTCTGTCTCTTTAAAAACCCCTGCTCTTTCTGAAACTCCACCTTCAGGAAATCATCAAAACAGTGCTCTATTAACCCTTTAACAGTGTTTTGTTGTTGTTTTTTTTTTTATCAGCGTTTCACTGAGAAGTAGCTCCTATAATGACCTCAGCAGATGCGGAGTGCCACCAAGTGTTTGCTAATTGCTGCTGGCGCTACTTTGGAAGAGCTGAGTGGGGAAGTTGCAGGGAAGGAGTGCTCTGCAAGGTGGAAGCTGGGAATCTTAGAAACTGCAGCTCTGAGGAGGAGCTGCACCCTGAAGGTGGAGCTGTATCCACCCAGGCGTTTTGCTGAATGGTTGCCATGGGAGATTATAGGATTTCTCAAATATGCATCAAAGAATCAAGGCAACACTCCAGGTATGTTTTTGATGAGGAAATAACATTATAACATGATGTAAATCTCTAAAGAGTTTTTAATTTTTTAAAATGTATTTATGACTGTTAACTTTCTCTGTTTTTGCTGTGAATGCTCTGTAATGTCTGTGTGCTGCTGCCAGTATTGATCAGGATTCTCTTGCAAAAGAGATTTTTAATCTCAATGGGATTTTCCCGGTGAAATAAAGGTTAAATAAAATTTTTAAAAAGTCGATTTTACATAATACTGCCCCTTTAATACTGTCTGACCTGCCGATTCTGATTTTAGCCAATACGTTTTTTTTTTGGTTTTTTTTGTCTGAAAAGTCGCTAAATCTAGCAACGGCGTCACTAACTTGGCAACAGTAGGGTGCCTATTGTTAAACATAGATGTGCAGATCGCAAAGGTGGGCGGGTCTGTCAGTCAGTCCTCCTCTCTCATGGCAGAGCAAAAGGAGACAGTGGCTGATCTTCAGACCTTTGCGGAGGTAGATTAAACCGGTGGATAAGATCGGTTTCATTTGTATCTGACGATTGCCTAGCACCCAAAATGAGGGAAATCAGGACCGATTCACTGGTGCACCCCTAGTCACAAGCCTTTACTATGTTGTGTTGCATCATACACAGAACTGAACCACCACCTTACCTCTTTGGTAGTGCACCACAAGGTGATGCGCCCACCCTGAGCACGGCTCCACACATCTTTCATCTCCGTGTTGTTATCGATGAGATGTTTTCCTCGAGAATCCGAGCTGAACATAAACACATTTTTCTATGTGAGTTTTACAACCTTAAAAATCATAGCTGCAGGTTTAAATGAAGCTTATACCTCAAGGTGATCGCAGTAGAGTTGAGATTCAGCTTCTTACTGATTTTCTCTATCAGAACCACATAAGAAGACCCACATGGCACTGAGACGGCAAAGTTGAAGGTGAAGTGGATTTTGACAAAACAAGAATTGTCCGTTGGCTGCGTAATTGGGTAATAGTAAAAGGAGTAGAAATATATAAATTAAAACATCAAAATTTAATCATTGTGGTATTGGACAGGTTAGCACATAGGATAAAAGTATATGAGCACATGAGGAAATGAAGAATTACCCTCGGCGTACCTGCTGCTGAGTGTTCCCACTGCTGCTGTTGGCAGGGTTAAGACCTTCCAAGAACAGAATAAGGAAGAAGTGGTCACACCTGGATCAAATGACTCCCTTAAACTCAGGTTTGCTTAATCAAAATTCCTACCTTGAATCCTCTCTGGTATCCTTGGAGGATCTCGGCTGTGAAGTCTAGCCACACCCTATTGATTTTCATTGAAAATGCAGAAAAATGAAAATTACAGCAAGAATAAGGTATGCTCCAAAAAGTCAAATCTGCCATTAATGATAGATCCAGATGTTTAGACAAATGTCATTTGAAGATGAACGAGTTAGTCGAAATGTGTCAAAAAAGTATAAACAGCAGAAGAAATGATTCATGGCGATCTAATATTACTACCTTGATTTGTCTAGAACCCAGGGAGATATCCAAGCGCTCCAGGTAGTTGTAAGGAACAAGTCCCTTCTGCAATTGACATCATAGTGACTTTTTATTTATTTATTAAGCTGAATAATGATAAAGCATCACAGTGCTTCCCAAAACAACTGGCACTGCTGGTAAAAAATTAATGCAAAAGCTTTATAAATATTTTCTTGCATGGATGGATGAAGATCAACACACATCTACCATGATTAAAGGGCATGTTCTCTTGTCTTTCTCGTTTTTATGGGAGACAAGGAGGAATGGATTGCAGAAATTCATGGGTTATAAAGTTCTTGTCATTCTGGTCAACTTAATACTGGATTAAATCTTTGAGTTACAGTATTTCTCCACATGTGATGAAAGATTAGGTTTTTACAAATCTTTCCCAAATAATTCTGCCTAGATTCATCTCTATACATTTTTACCAGGGGTGCCCATAGAATGCTGTATATCCATTAAAAAAAGGAGCAATAAATTTATACTAAAGCCTATTCTGAACACAGACTGCATGACTGGTGTCTTACCCTTTCATTGAAGACCACGTATGCCCAGTTGTCGGACCCCTTCTGCAACACAAACACAATGTTCCCTGGCACGACAGCCAACTCATCGCTGGTCTCAGGAACAAACTCAAACAGCACAGTGTGGGCCTCCCCTTCCAAAGCTCTGTGAAAACAAGATGTCCACATGGCGTCAAGAGAACTGTCACAATTCAACACAGGGTCATCTGATATTACAGCAAAATGTTGCTTTTTGAAAGCATTGTTCTGTTGGTTGATTGCATACATATTCCTTATATGAAAATGAATTTAAACAATTATTCTTCTGAATTTGCTAGGAACAGCAGCTTTAAAATCTGAAAGCATCATGCTGTGGGCAATCATATCTCTGATATGTAATCAACTCCATAATTAATATGTAATGTGTTTTTAGGGACCGTAACGCTCCAAAGTAAGTTCCATACCTCAGGACCTCTGGTTCTTTTGGAGCAGCTGGACCATCTTCAACCTTCAGTCAGAATACAGACAATTCGGTCACACAGGGGACTGAATATCAGTGTAAAATACATTTCTAAAATACTGCTAGAGTACCCAAAAGTTGTACTCAAGTAAGAGTAGCACTACTTCTACATATTTTCACTCAAGTAAAACTAAAAAGTAGCCATCCAAGAAATTACTCAAGTACGGGTAAAAAAGTATTTGGTAAAAAGGCTACTCAAGTATTGAGTAACTGATCAAAACAGCAATCATTTAATATTTAAAAATTACATCATTAGATGGACCAAAATATAAAATTATGTGGAAATTTTGGTATTTTCAAGATCAAAATGAAAATAATTCATATAAATAACATAATTACAAAATAAAAAAATCAGGCAAAAGCAAAAATTTTCCAAATTAATTTCTTTCAGTGTAAAACTTGTGAGACTAACAAAAACTGCAGGTGTGTGTTTATGTCTTGTGAATTTTTTTGTTAAAATAAGCTTGTTCATTAGTTAGTGAAGTTCCTCACAGTGGGCACAGTATCAAGAAATTTGACTCAAGTAAGAGTAGCAATACTTCATAATAAACTACTCAAGTAAAAGAGAAAAGTAAGGCATAGTAAAACTACTCCTAAAAGTACATTTTTTCCAAAAAGTTACTCAAGTAAATGTGACTGAGTAAATGTAACTAGCTATTACCCAACTCTGCCGAGAAGTCCCATTACTGAGATGCCAGAAAAAGTGCTGGAGTTTTACACTACCCCTTTCCCTATAGTGGCACACTGCCACAAAGTGGGCTGAAAAAAGGCTACACTTTCCTCTCACTTAAAAAAAAAAAAAAAAGCACTTTTTTCACACTTATAGCCAATAAGATACAAGTGTTAATCAACTGAATGCAGGCTAGCTGCTGGAGCAGTTAGCCAGCTAAAATGACCTGATTGGATAAGCTGTTCTTTGTAAAGAGCAGAGCAGCAAAACCAATAAAATTCTATACAATAAGCTCTTGCAAACTGTTTCTAAATTTAAGAGGTGTTTATTTTTGATTTTTGTGTAAACGCACCAGCTGTAGATAAGAATTATTACATCACTTCCTATTTGGCTGGTTGGAAGTCTTGCAGTGTCAAAGTTGTGAATTTGTTTCCAGCTTTTCCTCGCCTCACGTAACCCTGAGTTGCCTAGCGTTCTACATTAGTGTACTGTATGTGTGGCTGGGGGAATGAGGCTCTCACAGCAAAAAAGAAAGAAATGTTAAAAGTGACTTTAACCATAATAATTCATAGATTATGCTGTTTTTGGAGCTGTGAGAATTATTGCTCCCTTTTTGTTTTTATTGTATGAACACCATGAGTCTGTGAAACCATCATTTTATTTTTTTACTCAAGGTATAGCGTGAGTCTTACACAGGCCCAAACCCTGTCTTTACTATAATATTTGGGTGAATTTTGGATTTCTAAGAATCTTTTCTTTGTCTTACATTGTCTTACATTAACTTGTGTCTCACCTGTGGCTGTAATGGGGCAAATCCGGAGAACTCATCTTGTGGAATGACAGAGGCAACAACCTGAGGATTTAAAAGAATGAAATAACAGTATTTTCCACCAAATGATTGTAAATAAAAATAAAATGGGTGACAACTATATAAAAACCCATCATTTACACACAAACTCACAAAAAGCAGAAGTAGCTGATGTATCTGTTTGTTATGCAGCCATGTTATAATACCTTTGCTTTGCCAAGGTAGTCCTTCTTCTCCAGCTCTGCTACATAGTGCTTGTTTGGTTTGAAAAGCGTTTTTGAAGGGAACTCGACTAGTTTGAAAAGCTTTTGTTTCTGCAATTAAAAAGATTCCATCAGTCTGAATACACAGGTTCTAACATCATGAATATAACAGCAGCATAGCACACCAAACAGCGAAGAGTAAGGTGATATCATAACTGACCAGAGTTGCCTGCAGAGCTTTGTCGATGATACTGAGCTTAGCCTCTGTCTTGTAGTCGAGGGCCTTCGCCAGATTTTGCTGGGCTTTTTCCCAGTTACCCAACTGAGCCTCAGCCAGAGCTATATTGTGGAGAACCTGTGGCATGAAATATCAGTGTCATACTACACAAGAAGCTCGTCTCTTGCATTTTAAATCCCCCTTTCAGGCAACAGAATAGAGCATTGGTTTCTAAGAGCATCTTTCCATATTGATTTGAATGTACAGCACCTTGCAAAATTATTTATAACTCTTGAACTTTATCACATTTTGTCACATTACCACCCCATACCCTTTATGTATTTCATTGGTGTTTTATGAGATAGACCAACATGAAATAGGCTGTAAATATGCAGGCATTTCATTTTTTTTTACAAATGAAAGTCTGACAAGTGTGGCCTGCAATTGTATGAGCCCCCATTAGTCAGTCCCCAGTGAGTCTCCTTTTCCAACTAGAGCCACAACAACGGGAAAAGAGAGGGCGAGCTTTAGGGTTAGATGAGTGTTTACTTTCAACTTGGGTTTTGCCCCAGTTCTATCACTGCTCGACCCTCTCTCTCTGTCTCTCTCCCTCTCTCGGATGGAGGGATTGTCAGACTCCCCTCCAATAGCCGTCCTGTCTGCCCAGGAAGGCCAACCGAGGCTGGGATGCTGTTGGCTCTCTGGTGTAGTCTGGTTCCTCTTTTTGGAATTTGAAACCAAATTCTAAACAGCATAAAAACTTAATCTTGCTGAATAAGCTGAGTTTCTTCTCTACTGTAGAAAAGATGAAAAAAAAAAAAAAAAAAAAAAAAAAAAAAAAAAAAAAAAGGATGAATGAAAACTTCTTTGATGAAGCTAAGTGTTTCTTGTTATTGTTAGTTTTGGACTCCTCTCTGATTCAGTCTTAGTCAACTCGCTCAAGTTACCCAATATGATGTAATCAGGCACTTATCAGTCCACATTGGGGAGGATTTGGAGAAATGTGTGTTCCTGGCACATTACACAATCAGTTTCAAAATAGAATCTGCTATTTATCAACCTCTTCTGTTTAAGTTTCAGGGATGACTCAAGACCTGCTCCAAAACACTAGACAACATATACCACTGGCTGGACCGGCTTATTCTTTTATGATTACTGAAAGTCAGCGGAGCTCTTCTCGTGTCTCTCTGATGAGAGTTGAGTGGAGAGGCGTATAACAATATAAATAAACTGCTTACCTCACATGCATATAGGATGTATCTGAGACCGAGTGCTTTGTAATCAATCAGCTGGTTGTTTCTGAGAGCTTTAAAAGCTCTCTGGAAATCTGCTGAGCTCTCCTCATACCTTTAAACAGAGTGGTGAAGTAAATAAAGCATGATAGCTGACTGCTAAATCTATAAGTGCTGCTTGAGAATCAAACTGCAGAGTGCCAAGGCTTTTTTTAGGGTTAGGTATAAAAAAAACAGTCAGAAAGTTGGCATTTTATTGATATTATTTGTGTTACTTGCCTCTTCTGTTTGTAAAAGGTGATTCCTCTTTGAAAGAAGGCAACTGCCAAATGCTCATCCTTACGTATGCTGCAATCAAATGCCTAAGAAATAGAAGAAGAAAAAAAACCTGTAACTTCCCCTAAATGAACAAGAATAGTTGAACAACTTCTTCTTTCAGGGTGACTTGCACTTTCAGAGACTACTGTATCACTATGTTTCATTTCACACCTGCACCAGCAGAATCCGGATGACTTTCCCGACTGATGTGAGCTACATGGTGGAAAAGGGTGATTTTTTTTTTTTTTTTTTGATAAATATGGCCAACATTTTACTTTGTAATTCAGACATACCTTTTCAGCAGCATCCAGGTCTTGATTGAGAAGATGGAGGCAGCCGATGTCAAAACAAATTTTGGAATTTGGTTGTTGAATAGACAAGAAGATGCTGAGCGCTTCTGACCAGTCCTGTCTGTCAGCACAGGTCACAGCATCATCCCACTGTCGCAGGGTGTCCACGAAAGACATGTTCGCTGGCTACAAGTACACTGAGATCAAATTAGGGAAGCTCTTCTGATTTGTACCAGTGAGATGAGGAAGTGATGTTTAGTGTTTAGGCACCACAAGTCTAAGTCCTATTTATATGTTGAAATATGTGGAGTGTATCATAAAAGGTGTTCAAATCTAGGGCATAATTTGGGGTCCAATGAAGAATTTCATTTGACAATCCAAAACATTCATAAAATAAATATTTATATATGATGATGTACTCAACCTGTTCAATAAAATAAGCTCTGTGTACTAATGTTTTAATATATTAGACACACAGTACACTCAGTGGTTAATATATGATTTATTTTTATAACAAAACAATATATGTATTTTTTTATTCAAATAATTTCATATTTCCTGTGTTACAGTCTTATGAAATTATTTTAACAGCCTCTGTGTTTTGTCAGACAGATTCAGACATCTGATTGGTCAGCCTGCACAGTAACTCTGCAGATCAATTAAGCTGTCTGTAGGGTGTTAGCCCTGCTCACTGACTTAACCTATATATGAATGCCTTTAACCTATAGTCAATTCAAATTTTATTTGAAGATTTATTCATTATATCTTTAAATGATGCATTTCATAAGCTACTGATACATTTATTTATTCCCTTTTTTATTATTATATATCAATATGTATTTTTTTGAACTGCATCACATCTGACCTTTGATAACACATGTTACCCACTTCACACCATCAAATAAATAAATAGCAGGAAATAAATTGTGAACACAATGTTTTCTCTAGCTTACTCGTTTGGTATGGCATCATGTCAGGGACAGCATTTCAATGCAAACCCAATAAGGTTGTGAGGAAAGGGATAGTAAATTGATTTAGCATGGAAATTTTATTTATTTATTTAATTTAATCAGAGTAATAATATTTTTCTCAACAAGTACATTTATTATTCAATTTAAAATCTAAATATACTGTCAATATTTTAATTCTGCTGTTCAGGACTTTTACAGGTTGCTCAAGCCTTCTGCCTTCTCAGTTTAAATCCATCTAGTAATATAATTTACTAGATGGACTTAAACAAAGAAGGCATATATATATATATATATATATATATATATATATATATATATATATATATATATATATATATATATATATATATATATATGATAAAGTGACTATACACCCATATCGTTTCAAAAATATGCTGTCAATGAGGTTATTTAGTGTTATTTTTCATGCCCAGGAAGCTACATCGTTTATTTTGTTTCCCTGCCCCTGCCCAAGGGAGACATTTCCACAGTATGATGCTGCCACTATCATATTTCACCTACCGTAATTAAACCTGGCCAGAGGCCACCTTATTCCCAAGCAGGTCAAGGATTACCTCCTTATCTATTCTAATACTGAGCTACTGTGCCAACCTTTACAGCACAAACTACAACCTCCGGTCTTTAACTTTCAAAGTAAATCATTTGTGAATGGCTAAAGGTCGCTTTTTTTTTTTTTTTTTTTTTTTTTTACAAAATACTTTACCTTCTCGTATGAAACAGAGTATAAAATATTTTTTATATATTATAATGTGTGTAAATAATTTTAAAGATAATAAATAAAGTTTTTCCTTTGCCTCTAAATAAACAATGCTCTTGTTTTGAAAGCCCTAATACGCATTTCCGTTAGCTGTCGCTAGCTAAACAAACATGGCTCTGCTACTTTTTCGGACAACGAACCTTTATGATACTTAGGCAAATAGAAAAAAAGGGAAACATGCAACAGATAAAACGCGACATGTTATTTGTTATATGATACTTTAACTTTAAAAAAGCGGTATATTTGCTTTGTTTGGCCCTGAGAAGCCCTTCGTAGCCGTGTTTACATGCAGCTAGCTCCACAGTTGGCTAATGGAAGCTAGTTGTAGCAAAATGGACCTTGGAACAATGTTGTACAACAATTTAAAAGATGTTACATGGAGCACGACGTCCCTACCTTTAGACCAGCTGGTCAGTACATATAAGCTGCCCCAGATTGTCAAACTGGATAACGGTGAGTAAGCTTGTGACTGCACTGACTTCTCAAGCTATTATCTTTACGTTAGTTAGCAGCAAATTAAATCTTATGATTTGTAATTAATGCTACACTTAGTTACTTACGATACATCTTTTAGACATTTTCTTCGGTAGGACGCAAATACTGCTTGATAGGTCACACCATGGTAGGTGAAGAAAGTCATCTAAATGTGAACAATAAAAATTTACTATCAAAGAATGACAATCAATTTGTTTGTGCTAAAGCTAGTCAATGCAGGGAAAATGCTTAAAATTTTTAAATGATTTTTGAAGCACTTCACACTGCGCAGAAATGTAATTTCAGTGTAAATAAAGCACGCAGTGATAACGGATATAATCTTTTGGCGCAAAAAGTAAACAGTTAGAAAATATAAGGTATCTCAGTCTGCTGTCATAACCTGTGTTTCAGTAGAACTAGGCTTAGAAATCTGTCCAACAAATGCACAGTAACCTTGTGTCTTAACAGCACAAATCATGTAGCCTTTCTCTGAAGGGAAAATTTTTCTGATCTGAAGAGTCTTTGCCCATTTTGATTTGCATATCACTTGTGCAGGTCAGTCAGTTGAAGGGCTTCGAGACAATGACTACCTCTTGATTCATTCCTGCCGTCAGTGGACAACTATTACTGCTCACAGTCTGGAGGAGGGACACTATGTGATTGGGCCCAAAATAGAGATCCCAGTTCATTATGAAGGTAAGCTCCAGCAACAAGGATTTTTGTATGATTTCTCTATGTCAATTTACTAATTCATACCCCCACTTTGTACCCGCATATTTACCATTTTGTCCCAACCAGCTTCCATTTCAGAACTGTTTAAAAATTATTTGCACCCATATCTTTAAAAATAGGACTTAAATATATTAGTAAATAATGCCATTAAGATCATTTTCTTTGATATGATGATGAAATCGATGTGATAAAGGAGGAAAATAACTATAAAAATTTAAAACTTTTGTATGTTATTTAAATCAACTTGATAAATAGCAAATAAACAGTTTTTAAGAGTTGATTAAACCAGATTAAAAACTATTGAACAAAAGACATTATTTATTGGAATAGACCCTATGTATTGAAACCAGAATCTACATTTTTACCTTTATTGTCTATACCAGCGTTGGCTTTTTGTTGATGATTATGAGACGTTACTTTAGGCAAAGCCAGGTGAGTTGTATGGATGGTACAAACTATCCATTAGCATGTGTCCCCTTTTGTCTCTGAAAGGTTGAGCTTGAAATGACCAAAACAGCAAAAGCATGAAATTACTAGCAGATCTTTGTAATTTGTCTTTCTGTGTTGCAACTTTGTCTCTTTCTGTACACCGAGCTGTAGCAGTTTGTACCTTTTGAAAATCCATCAGAGTGAAGAATGACTTCATAGTATAGTTAACTCTTCACCACTCAGACACTGCCGTGGATATTTTTTTTTGCCATCATCTGATACCTGAGCTGACCGCTGACCTTTTGTTGCTTTCCTTTCCTTTGTTTTTGTGGTTTTTTTCATCTCAGGTCAGTTTAAGCTGCTCGAGCAGGACAGAGATGTCAAGGAGCCTGTGCAGTACTTCAACAGTGTGGAGGAGGTGGCCAAAGCATTTCCTGAGAGGGTGTACGTCATGGAGGAGATCACGTTCAACGTTAAGGTACATTCAACCCGTTAAACTGATGTTGATTAAAGTTGTTTTAAGTTACATTAAATAGTAACAATATATCATAATATATCATAATAATTAGAGAAAATTTGTGGTAATTATATATGTGATGATATAAGAACAAGTAATAAAAGAATGCTAATAATTAAACTAATAAATGATCCTGGTTATACTAGCACCATTTATTAACTCAAATCAAAGGTTTTTAACCTTAAACTTCAATAACAGACACATTTAAGCCGAGTTCATCCCAAGTAATGGGATAAAATACAATTAGCCAAAAAGAAAGAACACATTTAAATCCTGGGATTTTACACATTTTGTCTAGGGTTGTTCACTGGTTCTTAGTTTTCCCAAGCATTTTCATTTTCATATTTCTTGTCATTCAAAGTTCAACCACTGATCGCTGATCACTGATTATTTTTAGACCACACGAGGAGCTCTTTCGCTCTCTTGTTTTTTTGTCCTGTTACTTTCTAAGATACTGTACGTTGCTTGGAATCTGTGTGCCTGTATTTAAACACTTCAGATTATAAAGGGGGTTCACTTTTTTTGTTAGCCAACCTAAACCAGGTCATAAAACTTGATTCGAATGAGGAATCGGTTGTGTGCATCTTGTCTGATACCAGACTTGAATTGATGATCAGACTCTGCTTTGCACTCGGTGCTACACGGCTTATATTAATGTGTAAATGGTGAGAGATGCTTTGTTGTTGATGTAGTTCTTCTGATTCTTAAATGCAGCTGGTAAACCAAGAGAAAGATGCATTACAGCCACCAATTGGACCGAAGCATAGACAGGAACAGGGATGGGTGATATGAACTTCAGATGTTGTAATATGTTGTGGTATTTACTGCAATACTGATGAAAGTTGATAATAAAAAGTATTTCAAAAATTCCTTTTAGTTCTTTGGGCAATACTTTTGTCTTTTCATAAAGTCAGAGCTCCACAAATACAAATACTGCTTTAAAAATTCATTCTAATAAACAAATAGGCTAATTTATACATCAGCTACATTGAATTGTGCAGTCATAACACTATACAGCACACAATAATTGCATTCCATCATATTTCCAAATATATTAATGTTTGTTGATGGTTTTATGATGCCAACAATGGAAAAACAAAATAGTTCAAACAGCAAAAAATAGCCTTCAGTTTTTTTGCATTATGCAAATATCATTAAATAAAATTTGTCATCAATATGACAAATCATAAACCGTATAATTCCCCCCCCCAATAACAATAAACGATACAATAATTGCCCATCCTTAGACGGGGCTTATGTACATTCTTGGTTGGATAATTGTGTTGTAAAGTCGTCATCTCAGAAACGTCTGACATTGATTATTACAATTTTATTAATGTTCTCTAGAACTTCTTTGATGTTTTTAATACAGACAAAATATGTCACAAAAACCCACTAATTTTGGTCGTTTTCAACCTAATTGCGTAGAATTGCTGTTCTGTGCTTTATAGAGTAACGTAACTATAACAAGTTGAAGTTACCTGATTAAGTAATCAGGCTATCTGCTCAGGTTGCTAACAGACATGCCACTGGGGTGGATGATTATTTTTTCAATGAGTATATTTCCAAGCAGCCAAATTAGTTTTCCTTTTTTATTCTTTAAGCCAGCTGACTGGCTGTGTGCAACCATGGCTGGGGGAGTCGCAGCACTACATTACAGTGCTCCATACAGTGTGAGAAGACTCCTGTCATTCTCAATAAAAATAATCTAAAATGTAATAACAGCATGATAGAAAATATTTGCTGTTTTGAAACATACATTTTTAAAGCCTTTGTTTATATTGATTTTGATGACGTGCGCTTGCTTAGTGGGCGCTATGAAGCTCCACAAAGGACAGCATTCCTCTCAGAACTATTTTATACTTGCCTTAACTCCAGCAATAAGAGTTAAAGGAGCATCTGGCAGAAGGTATACGAGTCAAAATCAACTCAGATGTATTCATGGCAATGCACACCGGCTTTTTAGTCCCAGGACTTAATTCTCACGTAGTTACTTAGTGTTTTGTTTACTTTTTTTAGATTAAAGTAAAGAACAATTTTGACATTCAGCCAGTTTCTACCGGATGTCTTTATAATAGCAATCAGCAGATAAACGCATATGATTAACTCATCAACTTTAAGGAATGTTGACTGGACCAGTTTGTACCTGTGTGCTGCATAGATTGTAACCTTAGCAATAGAAAAGCGTCTGCCGTACAGTTTCTTATTATAGAGACTTATTCGAGCAGTTCTATGAACTACAGACAGCCATAACCTCTGTGATGGGACCACAGAGAACAAGAGGAACTGACCTTCTGTTGTTAGAAGAATTATTACAATGGCTGTGTAAGAATAGAAATATTTTTCGAGGGAAGTTTTAATTACTTTCTTTATATTCAGAAGTTTACATAAACTTTGATTACTATGCCCTTAAATGCTCTGGGAGGCCCAGATGATGATGTCACTGCATTGTAAGGCTAATTCTCAACCTTTAAGTTAAATGGAAGCACACTTGTGAATATATTTTAAGACATCACCTCAAACACAATGCTTCCTCGTGTGACACCATGAAAAAAACACAAAGAATTTAGGCAAGTATCAGTAAGAGTGTTGTGAGAGATGTAGATATGTCTGGTTTATCTTTGGATCTAGATTCCATATGCCTGAAGGTGCCACATTCATCTATCAGCACCATGGGATGTGCAGCCATTTAAACGTTTGACAAAGACAGGTTATATGTCCCAGAGATAAATATGTGTCGGTGCAAAATGGTTATCAAACCTTGAACAAAAGCAAAAAACTTTTTTTTTTTTTTCTTCTTTTGAAATGTGTGTGAGAGCATGCTGGTACCAGCATGGTTTGAAAGGCCACTCAATAATAATCTAGATTACAGTTTGAAAATGCACTTGGGGGCAAAGACCTTAATTTTTGAAGTCATATCGTATGGTCTGATGAAACAAAAATTGAAGTGTTTGTCCATAATGACCATTGTTACATTTGGAGGTTAAAGGGGAAAGCTTGTATGCCTGATTTCATCATCCTAGCTGTTAAGTAGACATCATGGCGTCAGTGGGAAAAAACATTGAAGGAACAAGACATCGTATATCAGGAAATTAAAACTTGGAAACAGATGGGTCTTCCTAACGGACAGTGATCCTAACCACTGGTGTCGGCAAGCAAGGTGGCCTGTGACCCCGACTCAGTTCCACCAGTTCTGTATGGAGGAATGGGCCAAAGCTATTATGAGAAGCTAGTAAAACAAAGCCCAATAACTTTGACCCAATTCATGCAATTTGAGAAACAGTTCTAATAAACAAAGTACTAATAAATGCTTGTAAAATGCTGACTTTGGAGCAAAACGAATTTTTGGAAAATGTCTTTGTCGTTATTCTGGCTGTCAGTAAATAGAACTAATTTTGGTAATCGTATCTGACCTAAAGACTTTTAGGTCTAAATGGTATGTTGGTCTCCTGGACTGTTAAATGGTTAGTTTCACACTTATTAATGCCAGCTTTTGTTCACAGATGGCTTCAGGGGAATGTAATGAAGACACAGAAGTTTACAACATAACACTAAGTACTGGTGATGAACTGACATTAATGGGCCAGGCTGAGATCCTTTATGCCAAGAGCTCTAAAGAAAAATCAAGGCTCAATACTATTTTTAAGAAGATCGGCAAGCTGAACTCCATCAGTAAGATTGGCCGGGGGAAGATGCCCTGTTTGATTTGCATGAACCACCGCACCAACGAGAGCATCAGCCTGCCCTTTCAGTGCAAAGGCCGGTTCAGCACCTGCAGCCCGCTGGAGCTCCAGATGCAGGACGGCGAGCACACCATCAGGAACATCGTGGAGAAAACCCGACTCCCGGTCAACGTCGTGGTGCCCAGCACCCCGCCACGCAACCAGTACGACCTCCACCTCATCCGGGAGGGTCACCGCTACAAGCTGGTCAACATCCAGACCAAGACAGTGGTTGTGTGCTGCATTCTGCGGAGCAACAAGATCATCCCCACCCATTTTCCCTTCCACATGACCATGCCGAGATTCCTTGTTCCGGAAGAACTGCTGCAGGGAGAGCTTTGGTTGGAGACCATGGTGCATCGCTGGTTTTCCTTCTGCCAGGAGCAGTTCAACATCGACGACTACTCTCGCGCCGTTCGGGACGTGCGGGCCGACTGGAACGAAGACGGCAAAAGCCCAAAGAAAAGCAGCGGGAACGGCAGCTGCGGAGGGAACAACGGCTGTCCTAGCCACAAGCAGGTCCCCAGCTCTTTGACGTACGCCCGAGACGAACTCACGCAGTCTTTCCACCGGCTTTCAGTGTGCGTGTACGGCAGCAACCTGCACGGGAACAGCGAAGTCAACTTGCAGGGATGCATGACGCTGTGTGGAGATTGGGCTCTTCCGCCTTCTGATGGCGGCCATTCAGAATCCGGAGAGAACGAACACTTTTTCCCTGAGCTGTTGGACGGCACGAGCCAACATGCCAGTCTCACCAAGCTGGATGTTCCCTATGAGGAGCTGTGGTTGGATCACCTGAAAAGGCAGAGTCCAAAACTCTCCTCAAGTGAAGGCTTAAGAGTCACCAACGACGACTGTGCAACAACAGCTGCACTGTATCCAGTCACATGTCCTCTTGGTGCCATACCCAGCTTAGATGTTCCTCTTACTCCTCCACCTGTCCCACCGAAGTCCGAAGCTGTGAGTATAGTTCTTTAATACACCTTCGGTTGAGAGTCTGACTCTTCAATGTCTTCATGTTAAGGGTCTGTTTTTCTTCTGTCTCTAACTGATGAATGTTTATTCCTTCAACTTTTTATATTTTTCACATTACAACCACAAACAATGTATGTTGTTGGGGTTTTATGCTACAGCACAACACAAAGTAGTTCATCATTGTGAAGTGGAAGGAAAAATGTAAAACCACCTTTTGCGATAACAGTACAAAGTGTTTCAGAGTACGTCTCTATGAGCTTTGGACATCAGGAGATAACTCATGGTGTCTTCGAACAATCATTTGTCTTGTCAAAAATCCTCAACTGCATTTAGGTCCAGACATTGACTGGGTCATTCTAATTCACAAATATATTTTGATCTAAAGCATTCCATCGTAACTCTGGCCGTATCTTTAGGGTCATTTTGTTTTGCAACCTCGAATAGGTTTTCTTCCAGCGTTGCCTGCATTTAGCTCCAACCGACTTCCCATCGGCACTTGCATTATAGATATGCCGGTATTTAATGCGAACAGTCGGTAATTAATCATACACATTTACCTCTGCTGATTAAAAGAATGTCTTGTTTCAGAAGCTGAAAGTAGAGGTTTTTTTCTGTATTGTTCTGCCTGTCAAATTTGGAGGCAAAAATGTATTTTTTTCTTCTTAAATTTCCTCTGGCACACCTTTGCGTAACCCATAGCCTATAAGTAATATATCACTTCAGTCACAAACGTATGGAAGGATAATTCTCTAAGACAGCTTTATCTTAACCACTGCAACACAAAATCCACACTGGAGTAAGCTAAATTACAGCATCTCAGCCATTGCAAGATTTTTTTTCTTCAAATGCACATACATCTATTTTTCTGCTGTTTGATAAAGTAGTCTGTGTTTGACTAGTAACAACATGCACACAGTTTGCTTTGCTGCAATTGCATGACTTCATAATTAATATGTGGCTCAGCATGTTTGCTTATCAAACAAATTCCATTAATGTGAAAATCTCTGTATAAAGGACCTGGTTATTAATAAGTGTGGCTTTAGTTAGATTTCCTTTAGTGCCTCAGTCATGCAGTGTTGCAGAGGAAAACTGGTTTAAAAAAATAAAAAAAAAAAAAAAAAAAAATATATATATATATATATATATATATATATATATATATATATATATATATATATATATAGTCAAAAATATCAAATATCACGATCCTTTGATTCAGAACTCTGCTAGTTTGACATATACTGATGTTTGTGGTTGTGAAGTGAAATGGGGTGGATGGGTTACTGTAGATCACGTGTCAAACTCAAGGCCCGGGGGCCAAATCCAGCCCACCATAACTTTTCATGTGGCCCTCTCGACTCATGAAAAGAACCTTCAGGATAATAGTCGTCTGCTTAAATAATCTCTTATCAATCAAATCAAAGCAGTTTTTATTTTTCACTTTTTTTATTTATGCGACATTACATCAACGTGAAAAGATGTTCAAAATTATTTCACTTTAAGAAGTACTTATTGAATGCAGAGAAAGCTGTTTATTAATATTTTAACAGTTTGTTTACGGCTGTGATTGGTTTTATCGATACATTCTCCCAAAGCCGGCCCCTTTGAGGACATTCGTGATCTTGATATGGCCCAAAGTGAAAATGAGTTTGTCTCCGCTGCTGTAGATGAACCTTCTGTGTAATCTTAAATTTGACTTGGAAGCTGTTACGCCTCAAGCAACCTCCAAGGAATTGGGGGCTTAAATAAAATAAAAACTGGGTTTGAGGCTGAAAATGTTAATATTGCAGACCGTTTCAAATTCATGCGCTATCCTTTTAGGTGAAGGAAGAATGTCGTCTTTTGAATGCTCCACCCATCCCTCCCAGAAGTATGAAGCAACTACCGTCCGCGCCCATCCTGTCGAAGCCCCGCCAGCAGGACACCCGGTCTCCGAGTCCAACGCTTTCCTATTATTCATCTGGTCTCCATAACATGTAAGAATTAAAAGCATTCTGGGGTTTTAAGAGAATTATGTGGCTACTTCTGAAACCGCAAATTAATCTTGTAATTTTTCACTAGTAGCGGAACAAGTGAGCAAGAGGGAGCCGAGCTACAGGAGCAAAGTCACGTCTGCTACCCCTGCAGCTGGGGTAACACCAGCAGCGCAGAGAAAAGAGCTACTTCCCCCTGCGGAAGCCTGCCGTTGGACGCGGTGTCGTCCCGTTTGTCTTGGCCCAACAACTTCATCGGAGGGGACTCTCACTGCATGGATGAGTTCGTGCCTGCGAGCTGCCGGAGCTACTTCAGCTACCCCAGGAAGAGGACCCCAAGTTCCTCGAAAACCTGCACATCCAGTCTGGATGATTTTGACGGCCGAGAGCTCGCTCACTGCCGCAGGGAGTTCAGCTTGCAGAAAGGGCCCATGAACCAGATCTGCACTAAATCTTCGAGTTACAACTCGGAAATGTATCGAAACAAGCCAATAGAAGAATCGAACACTAAGCAGAGCTTATCCTGCCCCATTTTACCACCAAGAACACCTAAATCCAATGCCATCAAGAAGTGCCCAGATTTACCTGCAGAGTCTGAGTCTGTCTGTGACACCCCACAGGGAACCAGCATTCAAACTGAGCTGGGTACCAGTGAGATTTGTTCCATCTCTGTAACTGTTAACTGTCCCTCTGTTTCTCCCACTGCACAGTGGCAGCCGCCTTTAAACTTGTCCGGCATCTCCATCGAAGAGGTGTCCAAATGTCTGAAGTTCATCGGCCTGCCGAACAACATAGTTTCTCTTTTCATGTCCGAGAAGATCGACGGGAATCTCCTCCTGCAGCTCACTGAGGAGATTTTGTCTGAAGACTTCCAACTAAGCAAACTGCAGGTGAAGAAACTCATGCAGTTCATAAGCGGGTGGAGACCCAAGATATAACGGTATGAAACATGAAATCCGGTTGTAAAGCTGAGAACATAATGCCTTCAGTATCCATGCTATGCACAGCAAGCCACAAACAGGCTTCGGATTTTTCTGATGTATTGAACTTATTTCCGTTAACTCCGGTGCGGGGAGCGTACTGCGGTTGGGTCCTTTCTGCAAACCCTTTGACTGTCCATGACTTTAACTGAGCGAAGCAAATTGGCACTTTCATAAAGGCGTATTTATGTCAAAATCTTAGTATGTTTCCATCCACAACCCGTTAATTGTTTACGGTGTAAATTTAAAAAAATCAGTTTAAACCAACAAATCAAATGCAAATGAAGGCTAATGTGAAGAACTATAGGATGCTAGAATCTTGAACGATTACAATTTCTAAGAGCACAAACTACATATGTGTCTATAAAGTAACATGTAAAAATAAAAAAAGGTATTTTAACAAAACCCAAAAATACATTATTCACTAATTAATGGGACGGTTCATGATTTTTCAAGAGGTTTTGTTGCGATATTAGTAATACTTTATGTCTTACCTGCAATAGCTAACTCTCTTATTTAGTCTGTTTTATTGAAAGGGGTAGTGTACATTAAAAAAAGTAAATGTTCCAGTTGAGTTGGTTGCTGAGTGAACAGCTAATAGCGAGCTCGAGAGGAGCTGAGACCAATGCAGTCCACAACCTTTAAACAGCTCCAGTCTTAAAAATGCCCCAGCAGCAGGGGCGTAACGGACATGTCCCCCACACTTCCCGTATCCGTGCCCTCTGCTCCCTGCACTTTTTCACCATTACAGCTGTTGTTAACATGCTGTAGCGTGTTTATCTGAGCCATCTGTGCATAAAAAGCATTGAAGCTTCACCATCCTGCTCCAGCTAATCAGGTTTTATGCTAAATGAAGACACCAAAGGAGTTAATCTACTGCAGGTAGGATATTAACTGCTTATAGCCTTTCACAGAACCTCACTTTGGAAATCCTGAATTGTCTCTTTAATATGTTGTTGCAGAAGCACTAATAGTATTTCGGTGTGTGTGGTATTTGTTCCGTAAGGACAGGGATGCAATAGAAAATGTTACTGTGCAAGTCGAAACATAAAGCAATTTGATTTATGTTAAATGTTATTGTTTTGCCTGTCTTATTTGGGAGACTGCCCCTTTTTTAACTCGGTTTCAGCGGCAGTCTGCCACAGTCGTTCATTTGTCCTCCATGTCTAAAACACAGGGAGAAGTCAAGCTCATCTTTTAGCTTTTGGTACAGTGGTGGAGTTCAGGTTTCTTAGAAAAATCATCAGCTGTGGCATTAGTTAATATGAAAAACGTGTGAATAAATGCTAAATGAACAAAAACATGCTTCAGAAAAGTATTATATGGAAGAATATTCATTTGTTCTTGGTTTAAGAAGAACCCAGCCTTTTCTGAAACAAGCAACACACTAATCTTTATATGCAAATCTTGTTTCTGTTTGATGCAGTTTTTAAGGTTGTAATGAATTCCACCGACTAAAGAGTGAAATTCTGTCCCAACTCCAAACTAACATGGAGGTAAGGCACCACGCTGTTCATCATCAAAAATAAATTATGCATTATGCACTTTGGCAGATTATACTTTAATAATGCAGTCGATTTTAAGCGTATTGAAGTGTTGTTTTTTTTTGTTTTTTTTTTTTGTTTTTTTTTTTGTGAGTAAATGCACTACATGTATTTTTCAAAACTGCAATGGTACGCCTGTTTTCTCCTGACTGTTGTGTGTTCCAAAGTGTCCTCTAACGCAAGGAGTCTCTCAGCGGCTCAACCCAAAGCCCTTAAAGATGTTTTAACGGTTTTACTTCAGTTTTTCACAAGATGATGTCGACACGCCTCAACAAGAGCCGAGGGAGTGATGCTATGTTTTAACTCTGAGGGGCATTGAAGCTAAAACTCAGAATGGTCTGCTTTTATGAAACACTCGTGTGCGTCTGTAACGGCTTCGTATTTATTTGTGAACATGACGCTCCGGTGCTTTGCAAAAGTATTCACACCACATGATGTTTTTCACACCTTCTGTGTATTTTTGCAGATTTTATTCCATGAATAAACAGCAAAGTAAAGGTGGCTAAATACAAATACATGCCAGATTTTTTTTTTGTTTGTTTGTTTTTGTTTTTTGTGAAATTGAACAAACATTTTTGTAATTTTTTTTTTGTTTTGTTTTTGTTTTTCCAAAAAAACTGAAAAAAAAAAAAAAAAAAAAAAATTAACTTTCTTCTTAACAATACACTACTTTGTGTTGCTCTAACATTTGATGTTTCCAGACTTTGAGATTTGTTTCTGTAATGTAAAAATGTGAAAAGTTTTCACGGGTATGAATACTTTTGCAAGGCTGTCATTGTGGCGACCAGTTGAGCACCGAGCCAGGACTGTTGAGCCCTCCTCGTCATCCCCCTGAGACACTTATTGCCATGGGTTGTTACATCTTTTACTTGATTTTTTTTTTTTTTTTTTCTTTTTTAATGTATAGCTCTTTTTTTTTAAGTAAATAATTACTAATGTTGCAACTATTTTTACTGAGATATTGTTTGAATTCTTGTTTGTAACTCTGTAAGATGTGGGTTCCTTTTGGGGGTTTTCTTCTGACTGAAATCAGTTTTGATCATTGGGTGGGGGGGGGAAGAGACCCCTGCGAGAATCAGTCACACTACAAGTATATTAAAGGAAATTATTAATAAGCCTTGATCATGGTATTTTCACATTTCTGTAAGGTTCTGTCGTAGTATCCATGTACATAGAGTGGTCAATTAAAACAGCTATAATATGGAAGGTAATGTCTTGTATAATAACCCAGGGTCTCTAAAGAGTGCATAGGAAGAAGCAATGGAGACAAAACTGATGTCTGGTCATGCATGCCAAAGGATATCTCAGTCAGTTCTCCAGTCATTCTGATAAATGGCCTGATTTGGCCCAGTTCCCTTCATCCACAACAGAGCAGTTCAAACAGGCTATTTTAGTGTTTGGGAATTGTTGCCCTAAGATTAATGACTGTGTCCTTGGTTTTGACAGCATTCCTCAAATCCTTCTGAACACCTGCCGTTCAGTTTAACCATTCTTGTCATTATAAAACATACTAAAACTATTACAGTTCAGTTTTGTCTTGTATGGTGCAACAGAAAATCACTTTTCTCCTCAGGTTTGTTTCATACATGTGTTGCAGATCACGTCCGAGGCTTACCAGGAAAGAGAATGTGCGTCAATAGTTCTGCTTTCCTGTGGAATTACAGCTGCTGTTTCCTGTTTAGTGACTATTGACACTTCAAATGTCATAAGAGTTCTGCTTTTCTTTCTTAAGTGGTTAACACTTTAAAACATGGCATTAATAAACCCACAACTAAAATGTTTAATTCTTCTAATTATAGTTGTACAACCAGGCATGTAATGGATAGAAAACATAGTGTGAATCAAATATCTCAGTCATTACACTAGCCCTTGAGGACTGACAACGCTGTGTTGTGACAAATGCAGAAGACCTCAAGAGGTGTGAATACTTTTCTGAGGCACTGTAAGTAATAAAAAGCTTAAAAACCCCCAAATTATTTTATGATGGTGACATGACTAAAAACAAGCTCAAACACTGATGATTGTAATATTTTATTGAAATCCAGATGCTTACAGTCATCTTGCAGTATTACATTTGTTTTTCATTTCCATTAAAATGCAGCATTTCCTCCATTTCTACAAAAGGCATAAGAACCATTCAACTCGTCTGTTTCAAAATGCTAACCTCACAAACTTGCCTTTTCTCCTTCACATTTAACAATTCCTTCCCCAGTAATTCCATCCATTCGCATCAATCCACAACAATGATTAAAAACAGCAAGGACAATATTCCGCATCAGATCCACGGCTCCCATCCCGCCCAAACTCTGCCGAGCACATTCTGGTCCGTGGCCTGGTCGAGCAGGCAGTCCACCTGCTGCTCCACGGACAGGCTTGCCGCTGGAAGCTTCGCCCGGATGTTGTGCTCCTCACATCCCAAAACCACTGCCTGCATTCCTTGGAAGGCAGCATCCTTTTCAAAGCCCAGCCTCAGCTCCTCGCTGATGAAATAAACACATCATGGGACACAGATAATATAATTACAGGGTGAAGTAGGAGTTTTAGGAGAAGCCGTGTAGAAAGATGCCTTGCCCAGGGGCACGTCGATGAAATTTAGATTTCAGGGGAGCTACTCTTCCCACCGAGCCTTGGGGAAAGATTTCATAAACTACACTGGTCACAAAAAGTTCGGGATATTTGGCTTTCAGGAGAAATTATTGGGAAACATTAAAAGTTCAAGCTACAATGATATTTTAACATGAAAGCAGGGGATTTAAGTAGAAGCAAACAAGAGACACGTCAACAACAGTCTTCAATATGCCACAACAAACATGTCAACTCGTTATAACTGAAATAATCTGCCAGTGGGACGAGACATTTTCACTTAAAATATGGGAAAAATGTCTTGTTCCACTGGCAGATTATTTCACTTATAACTCGTAGTTTTTCATCAATATTAACGAATTATTGACTTCAAACAAGTTCCAATTTTGTGCTGAAAAGCTACTTCTAAGTTAGTTTTGTCTTATTCCAAGTGTATTCAACATATTTGCACTAGAAACTAGAGCAAAGATACCTGGTAAGATTATAAAATGTGCTTGGCATTCAACGCGTACTCCTTAATGTCAGTAAATCCCAAAAAACAGTCATTTGAAAGTACCTGGTTATTGTGGCTGGATTAGCGCCTTCTAGTTTCCTTCTGGCGAAGTTCACCTTCTGCAGAGGAAACCAGTTGATTTCTTTGGTGTTTACGCTCTGGGTCCATGTGCCTTCTTTCTTTAGTTGTTTCATCTCAAAGTTCTGCATAAAACCAAAGGAAAAAAGACCATTTTAATGTACTTTAAATGAAATAACTCCATATTCTCAAACTAATTCAGACAAATTAAGACAATGTAAACTCAGATTTTCTTCTTTTTTTTTAAATTACATAAAACAACCCAACTCCACACACCCCAGAATGAAAATCTATTTAAAAAAGGATAGAAGGGAAAAACAGAAAAAAAAAAAGTTAAAGAATGTTTTCTCCGTAAAACAATGGATTTGTGCTGTAGAAATGTGATGAATGGAAACCTCAGCAGGTATTCTGGTTACCTTCCAGTCCAGTGAGGGTTCCTTTACAAACACATCCATGGTGTTGAGCAGCAGGTCCGGTTCAGCCCTGTAGGCTCGCAGGGAGTGGACCATGGTGCTCTGGATCAAACTGGACTCCTTCAGCGGTTGGATCAGATTCACAAACTGCAGAGTCAGCCGGAAGGGCATGAGCTCCGGCACCAGGAGGAACTGGAAGGAAGCACGACATTCCAGGGTGTCAGCAATCATCATCGAACCTAGAGTCCTCCATTCGTACCGTGTTTAAAGGTGTTTGATGTCATTAGACGTACCTGTGTGGCTGATCCAAACGCATGGCCGAAGTCGATGCCGATCATGCCACCAGTTTCCATGTTGATCATGAAGTTGGAAAGATGGCGGTCTCCAATTCCCAGAACCCAGTGGCTCACGCACAGCAAAGCATGGGAGCTGATGAAGTGGGAGCGCAGGGAGAGGAACGCCTCGGGACCGTTGCACATCTTCAGGAAAGCTCTCCTAAAAAGAATAAAGCATAAGAGAACACAACCTCTAATAGGCGGCCAGCACTAATCGCTACATTTATCTTGAGGTATTTGACATACTTAAGCAGATCACTGGGCACGTGCTGCAGGACTTTCAGGAAATTTCCCACTGCATCGCCACGCTTTGCTTTCCTTGTAAAGAGAAACGTACAAACTAACTTGGGATTATATTTCACACCCGTGCAACAGATACACTTGCTCACTTGAGCCCCAGATACACCCGTTTCAAGATGTGATTACACGCGCAGTTTTCAACCAACTTACCTGTAACACAGTCCATACAGGGAGATGTTAGGTGTAGAACCATCACCAAAGGTGGAGAGCCATTTATTGTAGATTTCAGGTATTCTGAAATAAGTAAAGCAATACAAACGGTGTACAGTAATACTTGAATAAAACCTGATTTATTTAATGAAATAACGTTTCCATAGTAGTGAAGATGAAAAGCTAAACATCCATATTGGTAATACAACTCACACTGTACCTTCCTGCCTCTTGCTTCTCCTCTTCCATCATTGTGTTGTATAGGAACTCTTTCAGAGTGCACGTATTTTCCATCCACTCAATCAGACCAATTCTGGAAAGTAAATGAAAGCAGCTTATGGTTGGTTTACTCTTAAATATTAATTATGAAATTTCTCTTTCTCAGTTCCTGCCAAAAGCACCGGAATTCCTTTAACTTTTCCACATTTTGTCAGGTTGCAGCCACAGACTTTAGTGTATTTTATGTGCTAGACCAACACAAAGTAGTGCATGATTGTAAAGAGGAAATGTGAAATAGTGATACATAGTTGTCAACATTTTCTTTCAAATACAAATGTAAAAATGTGTACGCAGCATCCCTGACTCAGTATTTTGTTGAACCACCTTTCACTGGAGTTACAGCAGCAGGTCCTTTGGGGTATGTCTCTACCAGTTTTAAACAGCTAGATACTGAAAAACTGGCCCATACTTCCTCATAAAATACAGATTGGATGGAGAGCGTCTATGAGCATCAATTCTCACAGATTCTCCATTTAGGCCGTTCTAAGACACAAATACACGTTTGCTCTGTGTCCTGCAAGACTTGTGGCTGCCTCCAGAATGGCAAGAAGTGAAGTGAAGAACAGAAAGGTCCAGTACCTGGTGGTTATGGGAATAACTTGGTAAGTGCGGAGCCGCAAGCCTCGGCGAGTGCAGGACGTGTCGTGACTTAGCACAATGTTCATGACAGCAAATAGCTGCTCGATGCGCTGGTCCTGCCGCAGATCCTCCCCACCCTTCACCAGGAAGGGGTGGTCCTGCTCATCGTCCCCGCGGATGATCAGGCGTTTGGGGCGACGGATAGAAGACATGACCTTTACCTGCGAGACATATGCCGGTACCAGGTTACCACTGGACCTTTAAATGTGTTCTGTTTTACAGTGGATGTGGATAAATGCCTACCCTTTCATCAAAGCCAGTTATTTTTGCGTGATACTCGGGTAATGGTTTAGATCTCCCATCATACTGTCCTGCATTTAGGAAAGATGGACTCATTTTTTAAAAAGTATGCTTTTCACATATGAAACATTAGAATTACGATACCTACAGGGCACGTGACACAATGCCACAGTCTGATAGACATTACAATCACAAACTAACGTTCTTTTTTAATTTAAGGCAGAAAAGGACAAACAAAACAAAACCCTGCATAGAGAATAGACAAGTTCACTTTAAATTCAGTTGACAGACCTGGAATCTCCAGCCCGTTGCTGAATTGGTCGGCTTTAAATCCACTCAACCAGGGTGAGTACTGCTTCAGATTCCCTGGCTCCTTCTGAAATCCACGCATGGATTCTGCCAGCTTATTCACCTGTTGCACAAAATTTTTGTTTTTCCTCTTCTCAAAAATATTGCTACCATTGGGTCCAAAGAGTTTCTCCACATCTTTGGAGAATTTCTGCAAGGAAAAAAAAGAGTCCAAGGTCAACTTCTTTCTTGTTTAATATATCAAATCTAGTCAGCAAAGTGCAGTAAAAGGGTTTTCAAACAGGTCAAAAATGCACGTTACAAATCCAGCTAACTAAAACGGAGTAAAAATTGACTGGACAAAGCGGAGTGTTGTAAACATGCAAGGCTTGAGTTGCACCACTTTTTGTATGTTTATATGAAACTGATAAAGTGCATATAAGTCTGCTAGTCTGACTGAAATAGTGCTTCATCTAGCCATATCCACTTGTCATATGTTGCACAAGTTCCCCTACTGGGTGCTGAACAAAAGTCAAATCAAAAAACTGAAGTCAGTATGATGGGAACTTCAAGCCAACGTACAACCGCAACTGAATATGCAACATATAGGGAATACATCAAACTTCTGTTAAGGTTACTACATGGTATACTGCTGATTTTCTCCAGAAAACGAATATGAAAAATTATTTGCAACCTGTTAACTGGTTTATTTTTTATTTATTTGTACCCTCACATTGACTATTTTATTTATTTTTTGGTGTAAGAAAATCCTGAAATCCTGTATCCACTCTCTTACTAGCATAACTAAGACTAGCTAGCTATCTTTTTCAGCTAGCTGGTTAAAGCTATTTAAAAAAAACTCAACTAAACTAAAAAACAACATGCGGACACAGATTGTTATTATCTCCAACTTTATGAACAAAAGCATTTTAACTGCCATAATTATTCTGAATTGATTAAAATTAAACAAGAAAATATGTTTTGAATAGTTTCAATATTTTAGCTAACAAGCTAATATTTTTTTGTTTTTGACAAGTAAAACCTTTTCACCAGAGCTTTTGTGTCCACGACTGTGATTACTGGGAATAATTGGCATGTGTGTCAGAGATGGCTGATATGATAAACTGGGGGAAAAAAATTCTTCTTATTATTATTATAAAGGTTTTAATCACAATTTCCCAACATAAAGACATAGCTCTATAGGAAAAAGAACTTGATAGATTTTAATCATTTTGTGCAATCGTGTCAAAAACAAAACATTAATAAATAAAGGCCTGCATCACACATTACATAAAGTGCCCTCGCCATACATAAACGCCAGTTGATGAAGGTAAAGGATAAGCAGGGCAATAACTATAGTCTGTGCATAGAACAGGAATAGGCAGAATGGGCCTTATTGACAATATCACATCTGTGTTTCTGCAGATGTTCTAATCAGTCACAATGTAATATCCTCACTACTAAAGTAAAAGAAACAATTAAGGCTTGGAATAAAATTAATTCAAACTAAACTCCAATAACACGTCCATTTCACTTACTGTTGCACAATGACAATAAAGTAGCTGGACATATGAAGAAAATGTTTAGAAATTCTGACTAATATTGTTATGAACTGCACTTTTGAATATAAATTGTGGTAAAGTGAGGAACATACTTGTATGAATTTCTTGCGAAACACTCCGTGGCCCTCGGTGTTACGATCACAGAGCAAGGAGCGCATCTCCTCATACATTTCATCCATCTGCTTCTTGTTGAAGGTCGGCTTTTCCATTTCATTTCTCACACTCTCCCACCAATCCTGTGAAAAACAGGAAAAACACCAAGTGTCGAAAACTCAAAACTGAAACACTTGTTGGATTTTTGGTGTTTGGCGTGAAAATAACCTTAAAAATCATCTCAGGATTTGTCAGCTGCTGCAGGGCGTCAACAAAGTTCTTCACAGCCCCTCCTTTATCCAGCATACTCCTAAGACTGTTCATACATAAACATTCCCAAAAAATGACCAGGAATTATAAAAAGACTGATGTTTGATTAAAAAAAAAAAACAAACAAAAAAATCCAACCAAACAAAAAAAAAAAAAAAAAAAAAAAAAAAAAAACCACGAGAAGTGAGACTACCTGTTGACAAAGTCCTGCTGCTGGTGTCCCGTTGCTGACTCTTCAAAGTGGTAACTCTCACTGCTGATCATGAGGGCATAAACCAGCGCCTGAGGGTAGCACTTCGCTATCTGCTCGATGCAGTGCTGCACCGCTACAGCTTCAGGCTTGTCCAGCAGAGCAACCATTTGGCTGATCCAGCTGATGAGTATCCAGCAGGGAACCGACATCATCTGAATACAAACAGAGCGATCGTAGAACGTTTTACCTGACAATTTGACTTTTTTTTAAGATTATGTACCTGGTTTATGCAATTAAGTTCTTAAAAAAAGAATCAGAGTCTATGTCTGAATGCCAATTCAAATATACTGTATGATACTGTAGGTGAACAAACCTCTTTCGTCATGATGTCCAGCGTTTCTGACGGATACAGCTCAATAATCTGCAGCAGACGTGGAAACTTGAGGCGAGCCTCCTCAGAGTTCATCTTCAGTGCTTTCAGCATGCTCTCCACTACGTGCACAGGCAGCGCCAGAAGGTCCGGGAATTGACTAACTGTATTCAAACGCATGAACAGAAAGAAATGAGCACCTTGAAAAACACAGCAACAATGTCTATATCAGTGGTGTCCAAATTTTCTGCCTTGGAGGGCCAAAACTGGCAAATTTAAACCACGGGTGTGCCACAAAATTTATTAAATTAAAAATGCAAAATGTAATTTATTGTGATTTTTTTTTTTTTTTTTAAGTTTTACCTGCTCAACAATAAACAGAATTTTTATGAAATCTGTTTATCTTTAAAGATCCAAAACAACAAAAAAAAGAGCTTCCGACTGTTGCCTTATTAAAAGAAAAGCACACTTTTTCCAAATATTTTGGGTTATCAATAGTTTTTTTTTTTTTACCATTTCATGGGCCACAAATGGCCTTCGGGCCACACTTTGGACACCTCTGGTCTACACTAAGAAAGCATTCACTCTAGTAGGAACAATCCATATACCGTTAATAAATTAAACTATTGCTTTATTTACAATGTGTTGCCCAAGAATTCATAAAAACTGCAAACTTCAGTGTATGTTATTAAGATTTAAAGAAAATGATACATAAATCAAACATGAAAAATGTGGTGTGCATTTGCATTCACCTCCCCCGAGTCAGTACACTGTAGAAGCATCTTTCACTTCAATTACAGCTACTAGACATTTGTCTCTCCAAGTGCATGAGCTCCGGCACCAGGAGGACACACATCTAGAGACTGAAATGTTTGTCCATCTTGAAAAATAGCTCAAGATTAGACCAAGAGCATCTACGAACAACAAACTCTTGACTGGGTTTAGTCTAGACTTTGACTAGGCCATTCAAGCACATCAATAAGATGATCTAAAAAATACCATTGCAACTCAAGCTGGATGTTAGGGTTGTTGTCCTGCTGTGAGATGAACCTCTGTACCAGGACTAAAGTTTTTTTTTGGTTTTCTTCCAGTACCGTCCTGCAATTATGATTTTATTGAATTCAGTCAGTCACCGGTGTCGTTCTGCTCCTCTTCTCGCAGCAGCTTGTCGCAGAAGTTAGCCAAAGCCATGTATGTCTCTGTGACGCTGCTGGTCTCCACAAAGTCCTGAGCAAAAGACTGAAGCTCCTCATCAGCCTTTCTGCTGGCCTCACACAGCAACTTCAGCGCATGCAGCTGCAATCCCACCTCCACTTCCTGCAAAGAAACTCCATCAACATAAAGATGTGTTCCAATTTCAAACAAGGAATCATGAAATATTTTACTGTCTTAGGAAAAGTATTATTTGTAAGCTTGAGAAAGATCAGTTATTAGAGGAGTACGTTTGGATTTGCAGTGGGCCATGCAGCTCCCGAAAGCCTGACAACTCTCTCCTTTTTCTCTCCATCGAGCGCTCCCAGGACGGATGGACTTCTGCCTACAGCTGAGGCCAAGATGTGGAACGACGTGCCCTGGAGGATCTTCTGGCTTCTGAGCACTTTAGATGTGGCGCTCTGACAGTCTGCCTCCAGCTCCTCTGAACAGGCAAAGGAGGTTACACGAAGCCTCACTCAAACATGCAAACGTTCCAAATACGCCAGGAGAAGGAGGTTCTTATTACCAAGGAGCGGGACGGTCTTCAGCACTGCAGTGATCTGCTCCACAGGCCCCTGCGCCTGGATGCGCTTGTGATTATAGCTGCTGAAGCAGTGCACCCAGCGCAGCAGCCAGCCTCTGTTGGTTTTGGCTTCCTTGTGAAGTTCCTTCAGCAACTTGGTGGCGACTGGGAAATTTTTCTGAAAAGATTTGATGCTCGAAATGAGTTTGACAGGATATGATGGCTTCAAAAAAAACAAAAAAACAAACACACCTCCATCGCTTACCTGCTGACAGGCGCTGTCCGCCATGCACAGCTTCATGGTGAACTTGCAGTCGTTCACGATCGTGTCGATGTTGCCCGCCGGGTCTTGCGCCTCGTCCACCTCCATGCTGTCGCTGGGAGCCGTGCCCCTCAGCTTTTCTCTGATCTTGTCCAAAAAGAAACACCTGAAAAAACGAAAACAGGAAGGCGAGTTCAGCCGGGCTGCTGGCTATCACAGCCAATTTTAATTCCCGTCCTTACCGAGATGTAATGATGTCATCCCACACAATCACTGGGTCCACTTTAGCGTCGGGATATCGATCAGTCCAAGAGCTGATGAGGCGCTTAAGAGAGCCCAAAGACACTAATGATATTGCACCAAATACAATAACAGAGAAAAAAAAGATTAAAATATGTTGAAGAGTTCCAGAAAAAAATGTGATGAGAAACCTTTTTAAAGGTTAATTGTTTGAGATTTTAAGACAGCAGGATCTCACCATCTCCTTTAATGAAGAGCAGGAAGTCCTGGATCTCTGTCAGCGCCTGCACCGACTGCAGGACGGCCACTCGGCTTTGCGTCAGGATTGTATCTACGCTGGAGTAACGCTGCATGAGGCGAGCAGATGGCGTAAGAGCTGGCAGTCTCTCTACGGAATTCTTTTTACCCAAGATTCTCTTTCAACCTTGTGAACCCAGTTCTTTATTTTGAAAACCAAAAGTTGAATCTTGTATAATCAGTCCAAATGAATGAATTAAAAAAAAACCCCAAAAGTAGTATAACTGCTGCCTCTGATGAGTGTATGTAAACTTCTGACCGGTACCTTGAACATTTCTATTCAAAGAAAGACTTGGGGCAAACCTCCATGAAGAGCTGCATGGCGTAGTTGGTGTAGTACTTGGCGCGGTCGTAGTCCTCCTGCAGGATGTAGAGCAGGCTGAGCTCCTGGCTGTGGTGACTCTCCAGCAGCTTTTTGCGCTCCTCCACCCTCATGGCTTTGTCGATGAAGCTGAGCAGAGTTTGGTCGCTCTCACCCAGCTGCAGCTGCTTTAACATGCTGCGAATCATGTGCTGCAAATACATGTCCTGACAGAAAACAGACGTGTTTTAGACCCGTATACATCCCAGCGGTTATTTAATTAGAAAGTTAGAAATGAACAGTGATATTTTACATAACCACATGTGATAGGAAACTGAGAGTATGAAGATATGGTAAAGAAAAATCAATTGATGGCCAAACGTTTTAGCAGCGTCACCTACAAGCAAATCGCTACGAGTGGGTGGAAAGCATCGCCCCGAACAAACGAAGGGACGAAAACTGATCGAGAAGCAATTGGGAGTTGATCTGTTTTAATTCCCCAGCATAACAGGACACAGACAGAAGATGAAAGCAAGAAAAAAAGGGAGAGGTGGCCCGAAGGGTACACAATGGAAAATTTAAACCCACTGATGAGACGTTACCCGGATTTTAACCCGACTATGTTGAGATAAACTCCAAGCTTTAATAATCAATCAAATGTATGAAGAAAATAAGAAAATCAGCTGTTGACCAAAGTGCGGTACATAAGATTAAAATCAGATTAAAAGCATTACAACAACTCAATAAGACCACAAAACAAGTGAGAATACATTTTAATAATAATAATAATAATAATAATAATAATAATAATAATAATAATAATAATAATAATAATGATCAATTCTCAAACTGATTTAAAGGCCAGTGAAAAAAAGCAGGATTAAAAAAAAAAACCCTCAGTGTTGGACCAGTCTAACATGTGGTTCTATGATCCAAGTGAAATAACCTCAAAGCTTAATAACCTCAGTGTACAAGCATGGAGTAAAGTACTACATACCTAGCAGCTTGGCCTGGTTAATACTTGCATACAAAGAATTGCAATGGTCTAAAACATGAAAGCACCAATTAATCTTTCAAGGTCACTAAGAGATAAAAATGACTTGAGTTTTAATAAAACCCAGGGTGTACCAATGAGCGCTGGAGATAGGCACCAGGCTGGCAACCCTGCTTGAACGAGTGGGTGTAGAAAATGGATGGATGAAAACTCATTTGTTTCTTAAATCAGGACAAGAAAACAGCAGTTCAAGAGAAAGTGAATTATTGTACTTCAATGAAATCGTTAATATCAGTATCATCTGCATAACTATGAAAAGAAATGTGATGTTACCTAAAAAAAAACTAGAGCCAAGGGAAAGCAACTAGGCCCGAGAACAGAACCTCGAGGCACTCCCCAAGAGTTTGGGGCAGAGGATAAGGCACTCTTTCCAAGTTGTATCACAAAAGGCTTGTCGGATAGATAAACTCTGAGCCATGCTAGTGCAAGGTATATAATGTCTATTCTTATCTGTTAAGACAAGTACATTACAGACTGTAAATATACAAGTAGGTTCAGAAACGAATTAAATGTTTTGTTCTTTTTATAAATTAGAAAAAGTGAAGCAATACATCTAAAAATACTCAAACTGCAGCGCAACATTTGCCTCAATGCCAAAACTTTTGGCTATGATCGAACATTTTGAATTATTGACTAAACATAAACAATGTAATTCCCTCTGGTTGTAGAGGGAATTATATTCTTACTATTTGACACATTAAGAATATGTGTCAAATAGTAACTTTTGTTACCTGGTAGAGAGGCTCTGACCACATCCTCTCCAGGTTGGGTGGTGAATTTTCATCAATGTACTCAGTAGAACAGTACTGAAGAGACTTCCACTCAGTCAGCTGGTTATACGCCTCCATAGCTGCTATTTCCCAGAAATCCTTCTCGGACTCAGTGGGTTCTCCATCCGGCCACTCCTCGGTGTTCAGAGCCTGCCAGGATGAAACACAGTTCACACATTTACATCCCTACTAAACGAACAGAAACAATCTCCATCTAGGTTACGCTTTATTGCGCAATGATCCATTTTCTTAAAAATTGCAGGATTTCAGCACCAGTACCGCCGAAGCAGGGTGCTGTACCTCGTTGTAAAGTTTCACAGCTTCCGCAAAGTCTGTGTTGGCTTCGGCTTGAAGAGCTGCACAAGTGATCGACTTGGTGCCGACTTTCCCACCAAAGATGCCGCGCACAACATCGTAATCCTCCAGCGCCCTGTAAAGTCTGCAAAAACAACAACTGACCAACATTAGGAAAAACCATTCCAGCGGAACATTTCAAGGGTGATTAGCCTGTATACCAGCTGATGTATATAAATGTCTTATTTCATAGATAAGTACAATTCTGATCATTTTAATATATTTAGAAATATAAAAAACAAACAAACAACAAATTGTTTTACTTTTTCATTCTTGAGTCCATTTGGGGCCTTCTCCGAATACCCCCAGGGCCCTGATGGCTTGCTACTGGCTTAATTACAAGCGTGAGGTGTAAATCAGTTGCCTGCATGCTTACCTGGCCAGGTGGATCCATTTGTTGGTGTCTGGTGGGATCTCTCTGCGTCCTCGTGGCCGTTTGGTGGGACGTTCTTCTGGTCCAGCAGCATGGAGCAGACCCTCCTCCAGCAGCAGGATGCCTGACGGCTGCTGAAGACTCACCAGGCAGGTGGAGCTGATGGCCGCTGGATCGAGCTGCTGCAGCTCCCGCTGCTGGTAACACATATCCTAAAACAACAAGAGCAACTTCTTATCAGTCTTCGGTAATAAATAAAAGGTTTTTCCAGACTGTTCATCATTGTCGTGGTGTCACCTGCACGCATGCTATGAATGGTGGGAAGCAGAGCGTGCTCTTATTCAGGAATGTGTTCATGTTGCACCGCAGTTCTTCCTTAATTCTTCCAGTTTCCTGCGGACTGTGTTTTTTATCCATTTCTTGGAGGATGCCAGCAAAGAGGGAGCTGAAGAGTTGCTTGGCTAAGATTGGGTCTCTCTAAGGGATAAACAAAAATATTCACTGTCAAAAACAAAATAATATTTCTCCATATCTTCTTTTTCCACTGCAGCAGCTGCCTTGCCTGAGCTAAAGCTTGAAGGGGAGCAATGAGGCTGCTGTACGGGATCTGGATATCTGGGAAGTCGCCCACTCTGTAGTTCCGATACAGAGTCACCTGAGCCTCTTTTCGCAGCCTCTGATCAGCCTTTTCTTCCTGTGGGACAAATCCAGCCAGTATTAACGCTCAGGCCACCAGCTCTACAAATAACATATACATACATTGGTTTGACTGTCAGCAGCTTGGATCTCAGTCTGACCTTTTTCTGTCTCTGTTGTTGGATCTCTTTTTGGGCGAAACCCAAGCTGACTTTCTCCTGGTCTTTCAGGAATCTGCGTCTCAGCCTCAGAATGTTGTTCCGTTGCTCGTTTTCAGCTGGTAGACAACAAAGGATAAAAACATTACAGCGTATTCAGGGAAAATTTTCTTTCAGAATTTATTTTTAGACCATTTTTTTTAAGTGTAAATGCAAAAGTTCTACTGTGTGAAGATGGATAGATGGAAAAATAATTGAGCAAATTTAGGGAAAACCCCAGTTCTCCCTAAATTTTGGACTGGGGTGTTTGGATTTCACTTTTCCATAATCCAAACTGCTGAGCTGTTTGAGCTATAGACAATAAAAGATATGTAGCAGAAATATTTATAGACCTAAAGAAAATATTTGATACCATTGATCATAATATTCTATTCGCAAAACTGGAAAATTAAAGTATCAGAGGGGTTGGACTGAACTGGGTAATAAGTTACTTAAAAAACAAACAATAATTTGTATAAATGGGTGTATACAAATCAGCTTACATGGACATTAATTGTGGTGTTCCCCAAGGATCAGTTTTAGGTCTTAAACTATTCCTACTATACATAAATGAAATGTAAAGTCTGAAATACAATGAAATTTATATTTTTTTGCAGATGATACAGATGTTTTTGGTTCTGGGGAGAGTTTACAGCAGCTTTTGGAGACAACAACATCAGAAATTAGTCATTTAAAATGGTGGTTCCATATGAATAAATTGTCAGTAAATTTAAGTAAAACAAACATTATGTAGTTTGGAAAATGAAACATAATGAATCAAATACAAGCAATGATGAATAATATACAGTATGCATTGAACAGGTTTATGAACAGAAATTACTGGGTGCTATGTTGGATCATAAAATCTATACCAAACCAGGAATTCCCAAGGATAGTATGCTGTTCAGTGGTGTCATCATACTTGAATTACTGTGTGGAGATTTAGGGAAACATACAAATGTACTTTACAGTGGCTTTGGACATTACACAAAAAGAGCAGTAAGGATAATTCATAAGGTGAGATATTTAGAGCACACGTACAATTTATAGATCTTGTCAAATTCAAAACTGGTCAATTAATGTACAGAGCAAGGAATAATCAGTAAGTACAAAATATTCAAAAGATATTTTCTGGAAGGAAAGGAGAGTTACGAGTTAAGAGGAAAGCTGAATTTTAGGAAACAAAGCCTGTATAACAACGAGGAGCATATGTGCACAGCGGTCCGTGGTGTGAATTCGTGGAACAGTATGTGGATGAAGTCTTGAAACGCTGTATTAATATAAAGTAATTAAAAAAATTATATAAAAAAAAAAATCACTATTGCAAAAGTACATGGATGTCACAGAGTTTTAAACACATAGTGGGGATCTGGTGGTACTGTTGGAGGATGTTCGAACAGTACTGTATATCTGGGTGATTTGTTAAAGATCAGTGTAGGTATATGAGTATCTTACAGGAGACTGAAGACACAGACTGCAGAGCAATAAATTAATTGTATAGATATATTTTTGAGAGTGTAGAAATTGTGACATGGAGGATGAATTAGATGTATAAATATTTACAATGTAGGACGTATTTGGATTCTATGTTCTAGACTGAAATACACAATCTATACACTGGACGAATCAGTTGAGGGTAGGATTTAATAACCACTGGCTTCTTCCTTCTCCTTTTCTGAATATGAATAACTCAATATGAAAGTTTTGTTTTTATATTTGATTACTATTCCTACTTTTATTTTCTTATTTTTTTATATATCTCTCTGACATTTGTTGTTTTACATGTTTAAAATACATAAAGATTTCGATTCAGTTTCTTTAAAGCTAACCTCTGGTACGACTGTCCACCTCATCCGTGGATGCAGTCAGGCGCCTCAGGCCGAAGCCTTCTCCTACTGGTCTTCTCGCTGCTATCTGCCCCCCCGATTTCTTGTCAAACACAAGCAGTGAAGACAGAGACTCTGAGCTAGGGGTGTAGTCTGCGAGGGTATCCACACTGCTCCCTGTTAGCCAGTTATAGGCCGCACGGCGACCTGAGGAGGAAAAAGTACTATGTTGAATTTAATATATAAATTGCTGCTTTAAAATAAAGTGTTACTTCTTGTTTTTGCTAAAGATATTCGATGCCAGCAGTACCTGGTGTTTGGGTTTGGCTAAACTCTAATGAAGTCTGGGTGGCTCTGAGCTTCCCCTTCATGGATCCGAACTGAGAGGCCCCTACAGTCTCCGGGTCCTGAGAGCTTTGGGTCTCAACAAACATGGGTGTCATTACTGTGCTTCTGAAGCGCCAGTTTGAATCAATCACATAGTCCTGCAAAAAAAATTGAAAAACAATGGATAAGGAGAGGCTCTATTTGGAAATCCTACATGAAAAAAAGAAAATCAGGGAAATTGGCAAGGACCTGGAAGGTGCACTCTGACAGAGGATACTCAAACATGTTTCGCTTGAAATCTGGGCTCTGGCTGGTCATCTCCAGCAGAAGATTGGTGGCCAAGCTGAGAAAACAGCGTTCTATCTGGCAGGAGTACAGGGAACGGAGCACCGTCAGCATCCGCTCCAGGGTCGCAGAGGGGAGGCGCTTCTCCTGACTCCAGAAGTTACGGACATAAAGCCTGGGAAAAAGGGTAGAAGTTGAAGATCATCAAACCTAAACTCAGACAAAGTGAAGAGTAACAACAATCTTTCATTTGACAAAAGTTTTAACTGTTGGCTACTTACTGAAGGCCTTGGTTTTCCTCTGAAAGTCCTTGAAGTAAAGTTTCTTTAGCTGCATCCAAAATCTCCAGAGAGGTTTTGTCTTTCATGCTTTCTTCATCACTACAGGCGAAATAAACACAAAATACCAAGAAAACTCAATCAGAGACTGTTGGTACCACTTCCATATCATGCACTACCTTCCACAGTTATTGGCACCACTGTTAAGGATGTGGAAAAATTATTAAATGTTTCCACATCCTAAGGGTTAACCCCTAACCCTTTGAGAAGGACAGAAATTAGACATGCATCAAGAAATCGGTGGGTAACTTAAAATTGGACGGTTTTCATGTTTCTCTGCCTTGACCAGTGACCGACCAGACGAAAACTCCAATCTTCACCCAGTCAACGTTGCACTATGCTCAAACACAACAAGGTTGTGCTATCCACAATACTCTTTGGCATGGTTGCCATTATGTAGTGAAGGAGACTCAAAGTTAGCCATTATCAGTATCAGTGTGGTGTTCTAAAGGCAGTCAGAAGAAGAACAGACATGGCAGACATGTCTGTGGTTCGTAGGCTGCAAGGGAGCGAGAGAGAGCCAGACTCTGTGCTTTGGTTAAAATGAGATTTCAGCAAAAATACTCCAGGTGGGTTTATGCTGTGTTTCATTTGCATCAGAACTCCTAATTGGGAAGTTGGAGTGATGTCATTTCCCACTTTACAGAGTTCCAGTTGTCCTGCTTGGTGAGAGTCAGAAAGAGTTTATTTTTCTAATCCTACCATACTACAATGCTGTTACAGCATTGACAACGATAATAACAGAGCTGCACACCATAGTTGTGCAAATCAACAGTGTTTTCCTGCTTTCTATTTACACATTAAAAAGTACTCCTTGTATGAGTGATTAAATGTGAAAAACAACTTAAAAGCAAATATTAACAGAATATTAAAAGAAAAGTAACAGAGTTTACAACTAAAGTTGTGAGTAGCAGCCATCTTGAAATTTTAACTGAGGGTAGTCAGAGTTCTCCCACTTTCCAACTTGGGTGGGGTGATCCAGGTGATTTTTCCGACTGGTAAGTCAAAATTTCTGAGTACAAATGGAACACAGCATTAGTGTTAAACACATGAAAAAGGTCCTTAATAATAATGATCCAACTGACCTGTAGTTGTCCAGGATCCACATGAGGATCTCATACATCCTCTCCTTGCAGACGGGTGAAGGATGAGAGACGAACGTCGTCACAGCTCCCAGGAGCTCCTGCAGTTCCACCGGAGTCAGGCGGGCAAGTATCTTGTGGATGATATCCAGACACACCCTCTGTCTCGCTTCATCCCTGAAAGACCCAAAAAGGTCAGTAGCTGCGCTTTTGACAAACTAAATGAGAAGTTCCAGAAAACGTTCAAATATAATCCCATTTCAAATGTTTTAGTGCACTTCAATTCATCATTTTGTGTGATATTTGTAAGGCAGCTGATAAAGACAACAAACTAATGTAATTTTAAAAGTCCATCTACTGGTATTTAATTGATGTCTTACTGTCATAGCTGGTAGGAAGGAGGTCTGACCAGGGTAGCACCCAGAATTCCTTGCTTCACCTTTGAGCCTATGGCTGCCAAGCTGTTATTCACGTAGCAGCCATGACTTTACCCTGAATCCACGCTTTTAAAAAAGATAAACTGATGTTTAAGTCAACCCTCTGCCCTGTTCAGGAGGCGACACTAGTCTGGGGTCCGGTTTTTTGGGTGCTGCTGCTGACTTCTGTGCTAAGATGATGGACCAATGGGTGCTAGAGACCCTGTGAGTTGTACCAAGATCGTCCAGTGTATGACGGGGATCTTAGTTAGCTGGGTGGTGAGCAAAAAACCTACAACAGGGTCAGAGAGAGAAGGGGGGAAAGACATGGAGCAAAGGTCCCAGGGTCGGGAATCGAAGTTCAGACGGCTGCGTTGGGTGCACACTCTACCTCTACACCCTAACCCAATCTTTTCAAGGGGGAACTGCATTTTATTGAGTAAAAAATCTGAACTGCAGTTGTTCAATACAAGTTCATTCAAACCCATCTTTTGTTGTGGTGTAGAAACTTCCTGCTTTACCTTTTAGGGGAGAGCAACTCTTCGAGTTCGTCCCTGAAAGGAAAAGGAATGAGCCGATCATGAAGGGAGATGTTTAGGACCCACCTGTGGCTCATCTTCTGAATGAAACCTGAGCTCTTCAGCTGCAGAAAGATGTCTGGGATCACATCCGCTCGGCTGAGCACACACTCCAGACAGTGAGTCTTTAAGATGCCATGCAGCTTTGGGAGCAGGAAAAACACATGATTGATGAACCTGGAAAAATAAATAAATAAATAAATAAATAAAAACATAAATAAATGGCTGGGGTTATCTTGATGTATAACCCACTGACGAGTATCAATGATATTAAAGTGGAAAGTAGAGTTAGAGCTGTTAATTTCTTCACCCACCGATCCATAAAGGGCGGGAAGTGCTTGGATACTTTGTTCAAGCAAATGATGAACTTGTCATCCAGGTCTTTTTTCTTCAGATCTGTTATCTTGGTTGCAGCGAGACTGAAAAGTTTTTGCTGTTGCTGTGACATGAACCCAAAAATAAAAATAAAATATCAGTGGAAATACTCTAAAGTTTCATTTATAGGAACACCTAATTAGGCAGAATAAAATAAAGTCAGTACATCGCCCTTTTCCATCATGCTCTTCAGGACAAGGCCGATAATTTCAGCTGCAGCCGAGTAGACCTCTTTGTATCTGATGAAGGACAGGTTGTTGCTGAGGGACTGGATGTACCTGAAAACGCAAAGCACAAAGATGAAATGAGACTTCTTAACACAGCAGCTAAAAGGCCAATAAGCACCAAGCATGCAGTGAATTTCACTGCCTCTGTAACACAACTTCAATGTCAACACATTTTTATTAGCAGATAAAATGAGCATCCGAGCTGTAAAGGTTGTGGTCGTATATTCCACCTCTCGTATTCAATTCCACATGAAGCGTCGTAGGCGGGTAGGTTGTTGGCCAGAATGATTCCCAGCAGCTGGAGTCCAACAGAATTGTCTTTGCTGTTTTCGTCGGTGCCACAAAAGCGCTCATATATTAGCCTAGTGAGGGAAAGAATAAAGATTTTAAAAATTAATAAATATAAATAAAAAAATCATATCATTTTACAAGTAAAGTTTCATGCAGATTTACATAATTTTCTTACATTTATTTGCAAAGTTTCAAAATCTGTTTAAATTCAACCAAAATTTAAGCCACACATTAACAAAAAATGCGAATAATACACAAAACACTCCTGTTACAGCATGTGACACATGCAGCGTGTGCTCTGTGTATTTGTGCTACCTGTAAGGCACATGCAAGCAGTCTTTCCAGCACTCCACCAATGTGCGGATGATCTCCAGGTTGTGGCGGAAAACGGCCCTTTTGAGGTGGAAGCTGTGCTTCATCAGGAACTCTAATAGCCGATTGGCAAGAACTTCATCTCTGGGGTTTCCCTGGAACGGATCTTGTTAGTGAGATAACAGCCAAACCAACTGAGAGATGGCAACATCTCAAGTCCAACAGCCCATTACCAAATGTGTCGTTTATTTATTTTTCCTCTTTAATGCCTTGGAAACGAGCCTACAAGTGGAAGATATGGCATAAGTCTGGCCATTTAAGTAAGTTTGCTCTGAGAGCAGACTGCAAGATGGTAAAAGAAGTCTCCAAAAACCCTAAAATATCAACAGGAGACCTTAAGCAGGCTTCTGTTGCTGTTGATATGAAACTGCCTGCCTTTACCATAAGAGACTGTACAAGTTTAACTTTCAGTGGAAGTGTGGAAAGAGGAAACCTTTGCTCTCGAAGAAAAACATGAAGACCAGTTTAAGGTATTCTAAAGAGAATATAATGTAGGTAAAGACCAGGACTACCCGAATGATGTCCTGTGGACAGATGACTTTAAGTCCAACTTTTAGAGGGCAGGCTGACCCATCTTTTACCTCAGCTAGAAAAGACATAACAATTAAAAAGAGGGGGATTTTTGTTGTTTACCTGTCATTAAATCACCTTCATTTTGAGAGAATAAAAAAATGCCAACATTTCTTGTAAATAAAACAGAATATAACATTTTTTGATGACTGTACGAGTTAAAACTAACTGCTTTAAAATATTTGAACATTGTTTTTATTCATCCAAGTTTTCAGTGGTATAAATAATAAATTCAGTCATAACAACAATTATTCTGCAAAAAGCACCTTTGGAGTGACCAGACTCGTCCAGGACAGGACTGTGACCACAATATCCACCACCATGAAATGGATCCCCACTCCTCCGTTGTTTCCAGACACGACGAGCTGCAGCAAGGGCCCGAGCCAGTGCTTGGCATACGGCCGAAAGACCTGGAAAATAAAGAATAAACCCGTGGATAATAAGGAGGAGGGTTGGATGCTACAGTGAAATGCCAAAGTATTTATACCCCCTGAATTTTTTTCACAACTCATCATGTCATAGCTGCAAACTTTAATGCATTTTATAAGGATTTACCGTGATAGGCCGTCACAAAGTTGCGGGCAACTATGAAGTGGAAGAATAACCATACACAGTTTTATGTAGTTTTTACAAATTAAAAACTGAAATGTTCAAAGTGGATTTTTATTCAACCCTCTTTACTTCAAAACCTCTTAAAGAAAAAAAAAAAAAAAAAAAAAAAATCAACAGACTACAACGGATTCAATTCAATTTAATACAAAAATACTTCATTTATTCCAAAGGAAAATTAAATGTTGTTGTTGGTGATGCTTTGGGCAGGGAGGGTGGGGGTTGGGGGGTTCTCCAATAGCAGTCAGTCTCGCAGTAAATCTGACAAAGCCTCTGACTGAAGACTTTTGCTATATGATAGTCTCATGACAGTCATGACATGCTAATAGTCAACTAATGGGCAGCAGAGACAATATCCCACAGTAACAAGTCCTGGTGACACCATCAGTTGTTGGCAAGCACTGCTAATCCACTTCATTTGCTTTTGCCGCTCCTCTTTAACCCAAATACCTTCAGAAGTCAAATAACTAGCAAATAGAGTTTAGCTGCGTGTAATTTAATCTCAGTACAAATCCATATGTCCTGGGAGGAAGTTTGTTAGAGAACATTAGTGGAATCAGCATCATTGCAACATGGCTCAGAATTGAGTGGTTTATATCAGTGCATATTATTTATGCACAACTTTGTTGCATTTTTCCATAAAATCCCAATATATACAGAATTAAAGTTAGAGGTTAAAACATAACAAAATATAATTTTTTTTAAAAAGTTCTAGGGGTGTGAATACTTTTGTACAGAAAACCTGAGAGGCATTCACCTCCTCTGTGTTGATGACCAGCTTTGAGATGAAGAGTCGAATGTTCAGTGGTGTTGCTGGATTCGCCAGTTTTCTGTGCAGAAACTTCATCCATGGAGGAAGCTCATCAGGCATAATTCCCTGTTTAAAACAGAGCAGAACAGTTGCATGTAATAAACACAAAGTTCTGTGTACAATCTTACAGTGATCGTATTCTTTAAAGATAAGGCCACAGACTTCAGCTTAGCTTGGGTAGGCTGAATAAAACGCAGCTGACCTGGTCGATTTTAGGGGTTATGTTGCTCCTCTGCATGTGCTGTATCAAAGCCGTCATGGTGGCCATGCATTCATGCTGGTTTAGCTCATCCATTTCCAGATCCACCATCCCATCCTGGGAAGGACTTCTGTCCTCGATTTCCTGCACACACATAGGAATTTAAAACAACCGCAGTTCAACGTGTCACAGCTAAACGCGACGCCGCTCCAGGTGTAAACAGAACATAAAGTTAACAGTTGCAACAACAGTAAATAATGCAAAATTGGAGAGTAGTAAGAGAATGTAGCAGAGTGAAGAGAAGTGGTCAGCATGTCCTCCACTAGTCAAAGCCTATAGCTGCATAGCTACAGAGACAGCTGAGGATAGCCTAAGCCATCCTAACAATAAGCTTTATCAAGGAGGAAAGTTTTAAGCCTTGTCTTAAGAGTAGACAGGGTCTCTGTCTCACGGACTAAAACTGGGAGCCAGTCCCACAGGAGAGGAGCCTGATGACTAAAGGATCTGCTTCCTATTCTACTTTAAGAAACTCTAGAAACCAGCAGTAAACCTGCAGTCTGAGAGTGAAGTGCTCTGTTAGGAACATCTGGAACAATCACATTTCTGATGTATGATGGAGATGATTATTTAGGGCTTTATATGTGAGAAGGAGAATCTCAAATTCTATTCTGGATTTAACAGGGAGCCACTGAAGGGAAGCTAAAATAGAACAAATATGATCTCTCCTATTGTCAGAACTCTCGCTGCAGCATTTTTGGATCGGCTGAAGGCTTTTATCTGCACTTTGTGGACTTCTTGATAGTAAAGAGTTCCAGTAGTGCAGCCCTAAAGTAACAAATGCATGTATTGCTGAGATACGTTTGCAGGAAATAAGAGGAGGAAAACAGCAAACCTTTTTCACGATCGTGCGTCTTTGTCCCTCTGGGTTCTGTGAGCTGAAGGAGAAGCTTTGTACCCCCGTGGAGAAATCAAACTGACTCATCTCCTCACTCAGGCTGCTGTCGGCCATGTAGGACTGGGAGGAAAGATACACGGGCGCCTCTGTGGAAACCGGAACATCAATCGCATTTAGCGGCCCATTACTGAGCCAGGCGCTTGGAGGATTTTTGCCATAATAAAGCTGCACCAGGCAAGAACTGATTAATGTAGTACTTGGAAAGATAATGTAATATGATTTTAAACAAATATAGATAAAAATTAGAAAATTTCAGCTACACTGAGAAGAAGCAAGTTATACCTCCAGTCTCATCACTAACTTCTTTTCGAATCATAAAGTATTTCTTCTTCCTCTCAAGTGGGATCTAGAACAAGATGGAAAGCATATTACAAAAATTTAAATCTGACACGGAGAACATTTTGTTAAATCATTTCAAAAATAGCAAACCTCAATTTCAATGGGAAAATTGTAGGTGCGTTGAACATCGATGATGTTTTCAAGAATGAACTGATTCTGGGGGAAAGAAAAAAAAAAAGTTAAGCTCCTTCAGAAACAGAGTTGTGTCACCTACAGCTCCTGTTTCCCAAAAAAGTCGTTTCACATTTCAAAAAGTTTATAAACAAAAAGAAAGTGCAAATAACTTTAACTGTACACACAATTTATCAGATGTTAAAAATGATAAAATACTGATAAACATAAATGAAGATTCAGACATTTTTGTGACTTTTTGGGGACAGATTTGGACTGGAAATAAAAGGGTGTTGCTGAGAAAACGGACCATGAGAGCTCTCGCATTTTCATATATCGAAAACAGCTTTTCAAGATTTATTTTACAAGTGAAAATCCAAAGATTTACTATGAATCTACAGCGGACGTCTCTCCAGTGTCAGGCTTTGAATATGGAAGAGTGATGGATCGATATATTGGAGGGTGAATGGACTTATGAGTATGCAGATTAATGAATGGATGGGAAAGGGAATGAAGTCTGAAAACACAGACTCACAGTTTGTCTGGAAAGTTTTCGCAGCGCTTCACTTTTTTCACATTTTGTTACATTACATCCTTATTCCAAATTGGATTAAATTAATCTCTTTCCTCAAGATTCTACACACAAATAACCCATCCTGACAATGTGGAAAAAACGTTTTTGACTGTTTTGCAAATGTTTAAAAAAAAAAAACAAGAAATCGTATTTATGTAAGTATTCATTGCCAATGTACAGAGACATCCTGGATGAAAACCTGCTCCAGAGCTGCTCTTGACTTTTATGCTGAAATCCATTAAACATTCAGGTTTATCCAGCTTGGAGTTAGAAAATATGCCTCCAAATGATGACATGGTCAAACCACCTCTATGCTTCACTGGAGGAAGGGTCTTCTTTTCATTTTACGCAACGTTCTTCCACCGTCTGACATACTGCTGATCCATCAATGTGGATTTTAAATGATTTTCTCAGATTCTTTCTACGTCTCACACAACACAGGTTTATGCTGGAGCACGGCAGTACCTTCTCTGGTTTCTCATTGAAGAGGAAACCCTGGTAGAACTTGGGCTCGCTGAAGCTGCAGCTGATGACTGCGATGGCACAGTTGTACGCGGCACAGTGATAGCTTCTCCTGAGCTCAAGAAGCTGAGTCTCACCGGCCATGTTCTCCATAAAAGCCTCGAAACATGACCTGTGTTGCACAAATCGAACATATTTAGGATTCATTAATGCAGGAAAAAAATATATATATACTGAAAGAACTTTTAAGCTGAGATGTACTTGATCAAGGTTTTCGATAACTCATTCCCCTCGGTTTTTTGCAAGCGACAGTAGGCCTGATTGATGCGGGACTCCTTCGAGTAAACTTCGTCTTTAGGAAGCCGGGAATACAGGAGCTCCATCATCTTGTAGCAGCCGTTCTTCTTCAGCAGCTGGATCTCAAAAGCAGTTTCACTAGACTTGAATAAACAAGCATCTACATTTAAATATACCAGTTACCAGATTCAAGATCATACATATGGATAAAAAATATCATTTAAAAAAAAAAAAAAAACTATAGTTAAAGAAATAAGAGCAGCTGACAGGAGGCGAACCTTTGTGAAGCGACTTTGCAGGAAGGCAATTATGTCAAAGACGTTCGTCACAAAGAAGTTGCTCAGGGCCTTGGTGCTGCAGTGGGAGGCCAGAGGCAGCAGAACCCTCTCCATCATGGCCTGCAGCATGGAGCTCACTGGTACATCGCCCTGCTGAATTACCTCATACACTGCACACAGCAGCTGCAGCTGCCGCTCACTGTTCGCTCTAATAACACAGGGACAAACACTTCACTTCAGCTGTGTTCATGGAAAATTTTTCAGATTTTTCCAGACTCCTCGGTCCTTTACATCAATTTCCACCATATAAAACACAACAGGTTCCTGTGGACTACTCCTCTGGTCATATGTTAAACATGTAACCTGCAAAAAACAGAGACTGGAAGGAAGAAAGGCATGAAAGGACACAAAGGAAGGGAAGACAAAAAGACACAAGTAGGGAGAGAAAGAAAAGAAGGACATGAGGAGGATGGGAAGCAACGGTCACAATCACTGAAGGGATGAAGGAATTAAAAAGGAAGGAAGGGCACAACACGAGAAAGGTAAGAATGGAAGGAACTAAAGAAGTAGAAAAAGTGAAGGAAGCAAGGAGGAAAACAAGGGCAGAATGAAGGACATGAGGAAGAAAGGAAGGATACAAAGAGAAAATAGGGAAGAAAAAAAGAAAAGAAAGAGGGTAGGGAAGAAGGGAGGAAGTAAGGAAACTAGGAAGAAAGGAAGGGAGAAATAAAGAAAGGACACAATGGAGGAAGGAAGGAAGAAAACACAACAGTAACGAAGGATGTAAAAAAGAACATAAGGGCAGAATAAAGGTCAATAGAAAGGAAGGAAAAAAAAGAAGAAAATGGACGACAAGGAAGAAAGGAAGGAAGGAAGGACACAAGATGAAGATATTAGGAAGACAGAAAGGAAGAAGGAGATGCTTCAGACCTGAGATGCTTCCTGCCCACTGAGAACATTGAGAACAAATCTTAGAAGAAACCTGTATATGAATTGAATTGATCAGCAACTGAAGGGAAGGAAAGAGAGTAGGTAGGAAGCCAGACAAAAGTAAGGACAGCGAAAGGGAAGGACAGCAGAAAGGACTCAACATAAAGACAAAGGGTAGGGAATAAAGCTTAGAAATACCAATATTCTTTTCCCACACTTATCCAGAACTGGAAATCCAGACACCAAACTCCATACTTTTTCATATTCCATAGGAATCCTGAGGGATGTTGTATAATTTCTGCAGATTCCACCCACCTAGTCCTCCAGAGCTTCTCCTGAACATGAAGAACGTTTACTTACCTCTTTGCGATTCTTTGGAAACAGGTCTGAAACTGCTCCTCCATGATGTGCTTCCCGTCCCGACACAGAACTCCTGCCATCAGTCGGAGGAGGAGAGGACTCTGGGAAAGCTCCAGGGCATCCAGCAACTAAAACATGGATGTTTACCTTTTTATTTTCCCCCTTCTGTTATGTTTCAACACACTGAAATCACTCTTAGATTCGGTCAGTTCTTTGCCTTCATTGTAGGCAGACATCCCACATTTGCCGCAACTTTGTTAAAAGTAAAAGTGAAGGAAGTAGCAGATCCAAAGTATAAGTCTGTCAAGGAATCAGGTGAGTATATTTACCCCCCTCTCTCCTAATTTTTACAGAATTGCCACCTTTTGAGCGGAAATTATAGCATGAGGGAAGTGGGTTATGGGGTGGGTCACTATTTTTAAAAAGTGGGACATTACTAATCCCCAATACTTTTTAAAGAAACAAGTCAAAAGTAGGTTTGTTCAGTGACACTTTGGCATGAAAACAACTGAACAAGCTGCTTAGTGATACAAATCACACTTCTTTATGTGACTGGCGTATTACAAATGGGTATGTTTTTCAAGAGCAGTATTTGTGTTTGTGAGGATATGATTGCTGTCACGCAGTCACAGCCACACAGTTACCTAAAAAAAGAAATAATAAATAGTTTTTATTGTCACTTTTATTGTTATCACAATAGTACCACAAAATATCGTGATAAAATTGAAGTTCATATCGTCCACCCCTACAGGCAGAATTGTCTTTTAAACTGTAGGTTGAGAAAAGGAAAAGCATGAGACTCTTGCCAGAAGAGTGAGAAATGGCAACCTTGTTTTTTTTAATCAGGGTTTCTGCACGTTTAACAAACTTAAATTTAAGACCTTTTTAAGACCTTTTTGAGTGGAATTTAAGACCTATATCCCCACAGAAATGTGCGAATTTCATCCAGCTAACTGGCAAAAAAAAGCTAGCAGCTAGCTAGCAAGTAAGGGTATGTTAGCAGTAAGTTACTGGTAGCCTCAGCTGTCTCGAGTCAGAACGCAATGAAGAGGTCTAAGCGTGATTCAAACGTTTGCCTGATAGTCACACGAGAAAAAAAAAAAAAAAAAAAAAAATCAAAACAGAATATATGAGATTACTCCCGTAAAAGACAAATTTAAGAACTGTGATTAACATATTTACGGCAAACTTTTATTTTTGAATGAGTTTAAGACATTTTAAGGCCTTCATTTTAGACACATGAATTTAAGACTTTTTAGGGATGTGTGGATACCCTGTAATTTGTGTTTTGTTTTTTTTGTTTTTTTTTATAGGTTTCTGTTTGGTTGAGAGAGAATTATTTCAGAGTAAAAAACATGAAAATACAAGAACGATAATTGTTGTGGTCCTAAAAAGGGAAAATCCTAAAACATTAATGATGCATCACATCGTGCACGGTTAATTAAAGTTCCAAAAATGACAATCACATATCCTGTACAACTTTTTACACTACTGTTATTCTTCTCCAAACTGTAACTTTACCTTCCGGATACAGTCCATATAGTTGTTGCGGTGAAGCGAGCCCTTGGCGAACTCGTCGGACTGCATGGGGAAGTGGGAGGCGACCAGAGCGTCGAGAGCTTTCTGCAGCCCAGCAACCGGCTCACCTTGGAGCGTTGTGAAGAAAGGCAACACCAACAGGGCCTGACTCTGATGAGATGAGAAGATTTTAACAGTTAAACTCAGTGTCTATAGGCTCTAATACACTCGCTGGGTATAAAAGAAAAGCTAAACACAACACCTTGAGATTCAGAGGCAGCTTCATGTCAACCAGCAGCAGAGTGAAAGTGGAAAACACCTGCTGGAATGCTTTGTGGTCTACGTCAGAGCAAACGGAGGAGTCGATCTAATCAGAGAGAAGATTTTCGTTAGGCTAAAGTCAATCAAGTTGGCCTCCTCACACTGGACTGCACCATTTGTTGCTTTTCTTCCACCTGCAGGAGCTTGGAGAGCAGAAGGAGAGTGGCAGTTTTACTCTCTGAAGTCGATGAGGGCCCCTCCCACCATGACTGCAGACTCATCCACCTCCTCAGAACTTCTTCCACCAGCTTCTGGCCCTGAGTTTTCCTAACAGAGCGCTCTCTAAAGCTGTGGTCTAGCATGCCGTTCAGCAACACACTCACCTGAAGGACATAGAGAACCCATCACACTACAGCAACAAGGACTGCAAGATGTTTATGGGGTTCCTGCACAATTAGAGATCAAAACTGAACATTTTTCATACTCAAATTTCCAGCGATATCAAGCCCTTTAATCCAAATATTAAGGTAGCAATAAAAAACTGGGCTATATATGGGGGATCTTCCAACAGACCACAAGCAGAATGATGTATGTATGTAGGTATGGATGGATGGAAACGGAATAATGGACGGACGGATACAGAATAATGGATGGATGGATGAAGATACATGAAAGGATGAATGGACAGATGGATGGCATAAGAAACAAAAAAAACAACAAATACTCTTATTCTCCAGAGTACCTCCTGTCTAACCACAGACTGTGTAGGGCCCCGAGCACCCCCTGAATCAAACATGAACTACCATGCTGGGATTCTGAGAGGAGGCCTTCATGAGGCGTGGCACTGCAGTTTCCAGATTTTTAAGCAGCTCGTCGTTGATGGTCGCGTGGAAGAGGCTGTAGAAGTACTCGCCGTGGGAGAAGCTTAGAAAGTTTTGACTGTGACCGCCTGAAATTGGCATGGAAAGCATGATGGTGTTCAACAGCAACTCCACCAGCTGCTCGCTCTGCAGAAAACCACATGCGGTAAAATCATTTTCTGTGTCATTTGCAAAGAACATATAGTTGAGCAATATACTGTTTAAAATATGATTTTTCCGTGTTCTCTTTGAGCTAAAAAATAGAGCCACCAACCTGTTGGCTTATAGAAAAGGCGAGCTGAAGCAGCCCTTCCGCTAGTCTCCTGGTGTTTACGTCCAAGGATGGAAGCGCTTTCCTGTCTCCTCCTGGCGCTATGCCTTTATACACCGTCATCAGGAGTTTGTGGCCAAGAGAGTTGCCGTACGCTGAATCCTTCAAGAGAAACACACAGGATTTTGGGCCATTTTCTGTCAGATTTTTTAAATCTAAAATAATGCTGGCATTTTCCTAAATGTAAATGTGAAACTGTATCAAGAAAAATGCTATTTACAGTGCCTTTCAAAAGTAGTTATACCACATGAGCATTTCTACATTTTGCCACATTCCAACCACCAACTACAATGTGTTTTATTGGGATTTTATGTGACAGACCAACACAAAGTGGTGCGTAAATGTGAAGTGGGGAAAAAAAAAAAGAAATTGGTTGCACTTGATTTTACTGAGGTGTATCATAATAGAGGGGGATAGACATAAGAAACGACTTCAGACATATATAGCACTTTTCAGGACCCTCAAGGACACTTTAAAAATGAAACCAGTCTGACAGACAGAAGCAAGGCTGCCATTTCTCGCCATCGGCCCTTCTGAACACCACCTGCAGGCAAGGTAGACAGAGATGGACGGGACGGGGGCTTGAACCAGCAACTCACCAATTGCAGGGTGAACTACTACCGCCATTGTCACCATCGCCCCATATGGAAACTTTTTTCAGATTTTTTTCTGCCAAAATGTACCAGGTAACATTTCCTTCCAGTTTACAATTATGTGCTAACACACACTGTTCTAATGCATAAAATTCCAACATAATAGACTGAAGTTTGTGGACATGATCTGTGAAAATTCAAGGCGTATTAATACTAAAGCATATTTAAGAGGATCCAACAGCATATAATATTTTTCATTAAAATATTTCTTAATAAAACAAGAGAAATACACCTTTAGGTATCTTCAACGGAGAATACCCAGTTCTCACCTGGCTGTGCAGAATGGAGCTGAGGAGGCCAGCTCTATGAATCTGCTTACAAGAAGAAAGCACCATTTCCATTTGCTCATGGCGGCTGGGAGTCCCCAAGTGGTACAGGTCTACCTCACACAAGTCCTCCACACTATGACGGCCACGGGGCAAATACAAGTTTCAATGATTAAAAGGAATCCAACACGTTTTGATTACGGGTGCACCGATTGCAATCTTCTGGCAGATCACCAATCTTTAAATCTGCCGATTCCATTTTTGGCCGATTCTGTTTTTTTCTTGTCTGAAAAGTTGCTAAATATAGTGACAAAGTTTCAAAGTTGGCAACTGTAGGGTGAGTATTGTCAACCGCGCACATTTAGACGTGACCTGGTGGGCGGGTTCGTCAGTCAGCCCTAACTCATGGCAGAGCAAAAGGGGACCATTTCTGATTATCAGACCTTTGCGGAGGAAGAGAAGATCGGCGAATAAAATTGGTTTCTCATGTAAGCATTGGCCGATCGGTGCACCCCTAGTTTTGATTTTCTCTATAATCGTAAAGTTTCATCATAGTGGAGCAAACCTTTTACGAGAGATTTTTGTCCTCAAGCTGCTTTCGAGGTGGCCACTGTAAGGCGAAGCCATCAGAGCCTTGAGTAAAGGTACGCACACCTCTGGTAGTTTCTTCATCACCTCCACGTCGGCCATGTTGAACCCTACGGCGGACGGCTCGCACACCACCGCTGCAGTTAACTGAAAAAACACTGCGCAGAACACATCCTGTTCCAGCAGCTGCAAATAACATCACAAATGTTTACGTTTAAGGAAATGTTAAATGTTTAAGGAAATTTCACAATGGAAGTGGTTCTTCTCTGTACCCAAGTGGTACCTTCCAGAATCCTTTGTCTCCTTTGACGAGAATCATGGAGGCGAACTCCAGCAGACGGACGGTGATGGTGCACTTGCTGTAGTTGTACTGGTCCACCTCTTTGGGGCTGAAGTGAGACGTCCTCTCGCCGAGAGGGAAACAGCTTTCTGCAGCAGTCAATTCGCGAGCTGCAAGCTCCGTCAGGAAGAAGTGTGTGGCTTTCAGGAAGCTAGATTTATCTTTTGAGCCTTTGGAGTAAAATAAAAATATCAATTAAACTGATGAACAAGACAAAAAATAAAAACAACACATAGTCCCATATTCACTCAAGCAAAAATTACTGAGAATGTGCTGAGGCGTGATGATGTGAAGGCCAATGAAGGTGTTGTAGCAGTCCAGAACGGCCAGTAACAGGTCCATCCACTGCAGGGTGGCTCGTACGCTGAACGGGCCCGTCAGGTCCCTGAGTGTCGGTTGGGAGAGGAGACCCCCACCCTCAAACCGGGAGACCAGGAAATCCATGCCATGATCCTTCAGCATACCCTCTAACCACTGCGGTGGAGATTTCTTTCCTGATTCACACAGCCCAATTAAAGTCAGATGAGTTTTTTAAAAATCTACTGCAGAGATGATTCCAAGCATCCTGTTCTCACCTGGGAGGAGGGGAATAAATTCATAGAGGAGCTCCATGCATTTGTGGCGACACTCGGTCTGCGGTCGGCCACATTGCTCCAGCAGCCAGACGACCACATCCGACAGGCACAGCTTGTCTTCAGGCGGGAAACCCCTAAAAGAGAGGCATGCAGTATAGGTAAACTCTAACAGTAATGCCTATCAGGTCTACAGCTGGCAGAGTGGAGCGGACACAGATTACCAACCTCGGGTTGCGTCTCTTTGCATTGTGCTGATTGAGGCTGGGGGCTTTGTGTTTGATTATTCTCTTCAGATGGTTGATGGCACTGCCACACTGCTGCACAGTACCTGAAGATAAAAGCAAGAGAGCTCTGAACTGCTTTCCGTTATGTTCTACGTCTGATACAGGATTCCTTAAGTACTTCCCACCAGAAAAATGGATGCTTTTGAAAAGCCAGATTTCACAGCTTTTCCGGATATTTGAATACATTGTTCAAACGTCAGTGGGATTCATGTTCTGAATGTCCAATAAATCATTAAACAGCAAAATGCTGAAGTTTGTTTCCAATCCAAGAGACGGCATTTGTTGTGAATTGATGCTATATAAATAAATTTAACTGAACTGAATTAATGTATATATAAATTGCAGTAAGAAGACAATCTTTAAAAGTTAATATTTTAAATGAAACGGAAAAATCCAGGCTGCATTGCAACCCTGATAATAAAACCTTAATAGCTTGACAAAAAGTATATCAAGTATATGTTTATTGGAATCCCTTTATCTTGTATTGAATTGTGCATTTGCCATTACATCATTAATAAGCCACCACTGTTAGTATAATTTGTTTTCATCCAGAGAAGCCTTCAGTTTTTACCACACTGGGTAAAAAATGACAACATAGACAATACAGAAATATGGGGATTTGAAATAAAAAGCATGAAGTCATCTGCATACAGTGAAACTTTATATTTGGTATAAGCTCATCTGAGCTCATCGGAGGGATAATACCAGGGGTTTTGATAACTAAACCCAATTTGTGCCTCGTTCAAAACGGAAAGGTTTAAATGTTTGATCTAATGTTATAAAGCTAATAACATTTGAACCAAACCCAAATCCTCCCAATACAGTAAATAGGTAGTTCCATTTCACATGACCAACAGTTTTCTCTGAATAAAGAGAAAAACCACATTCTTGCTTGACAGAAAATTGAAAAATGCCAAATATTAAAAATGAGATAATAGTATTTTACAAATTAAGATGGAACTTCACCTACTTTTGTTGGCAGAGTTTTTTTCTAAATTATGGGCAGATACTTTCATTAAAACTTTGCTTTGCAGCTATCATATTCTCTTTAGAAATAGTCTTTTTTTTATTTAGAGTTTATAAAAAGTTTAAGTGATCTCCATTCACAATTCTTTAAAGATTTTTTTGGAGACCATATTTCCTCTTTAAACATGATCTTTCAGTACCATCCCATGTGTTTTAAATGGTTCTTTGGTATCGCATATCTCGATAAAGACTAGTCATTTCTAGCCATTGTCGAACTTTTTAGTCTACATGCTCAATGCTATTTGTGTCTGAAAATTAACACTGCACATCACCCTGAACACACCATCCGTACAATGACAAATGGTGGTGGCAGTATCATGCCATGGGGATGTTTTTCTTCAGCAAGAACAAGGATGTTGGTTATTGTTAATAGGAAGGTGCGTTAAATACAGGGAAATCCTGGAGGAAAACCTGTTAGAGACTACAAAAGACTTGAAACTGGGTTTGGAGGTTCGCCATCAAAGGGTTTAAAGGGTGGAACTATTTTTGCGAGGTATTGTATATGTCAGGCGGATGAAGGGGAATATACCCATGGATCGCTCATCTGAGTGCGCCAGAGCCAAACTTTCAACAAATATGACGAGAACTTCGAAGATGAACTGCTCCACCAAAGAGTTTTCCTCTCTGAAAAGTAAAAGAATCTGGTAATTAACAATGAATTAAAATGTCAGAAATAAGACCAGTTTCTAATTTTTTTTTTTTAAAAATAACTGAACCAAAAACAGGAAAACTGAGACCTCAACAGGATCAGGGCCATACCTGAACTGTCTGTAGATGCTGTTGAAAGCAAGGGCGGCGCCGAGTCTTTTAAACCCATTGGGGTGGAGAGCCAGGCTATAAATGCGCTTAAACAGGGACTTCATGTTGGTGGGGCTCTTCTCCTGCTGCTTGGGGGTGGTTTGTTTGATCGACCACTTGACGAACTCTTCGATGCATCGCCCACAGAAGTCTCTGAGAGTGCTGTCGGTTGGGTCAATCACACCATCCTAAACACAAGCCTGCTTAGGATGCTGCACGTAAAGCCAAGTGGAGGACAGCTGCAGAGTCCCAACATGTCACTTACCAAAATGGCCTCTAGGACAGCTACCGTGTCTTGGCTCTCGAACTTCTTGTTGTTGGTGAACCAGTGAATCAGCTGCATGACCAGGGGTTCAAAGAGCTGCCTGGTTACCTGCAGAAGATATCAGAAATTCTAAATGCAAATGGTTAAATTAAACATAAGCCTTTCAAGAGAAAAAATTAGGCTTTCTTGAATTTCTCCAAATGATTCCTTAAGCACATCCCACAACTACATTTGTTTCTTCACTACCCGAAGGTAGGTACCTGATCAACATCACAGGCCAGACGCAGTAACACAGGAAACAGCTTTTTGTGCAGCTTGTACATAGGAGGCAGGGTGTTCCCCCCTTCCACCATCTGAGCGCTCTTCCCAACCATGTAGACCACCAAGCTGTGGAGCAGCTCACAGGCTGCCACCTGAGAAAGCGAATGAGAGGACGGTGAAGATCTGTTTCTCTGAAAGCGTCGGGAGCATCTACGTGGAGAGTAAAGACATACCTTGGTCTGTCTGTCGCTTGTGGACAGAGCCAGTTCGCTGATGCGGGGCAGAAAGGGATCCAGGTAGATCACCGGCTTCATGTCGGTGAACGGCACGGCGAAGCTGAGTCTTTTTTCCGAATCCCAGGCTACAAATTTCTTCATCATCTCTTCTGATGAGACCACTGCAAGCCAAAACAAGAGGAAAAAAACTAAACATAGTCTCAGCTAGGCATTACAGCACCCTCCACATTTACTGGCGCCTAAAACTAAAGAAATCCAGGCAGCCTTTCGACAGGAAGAATGTGCTTTCTTGAATCAAGGGTCTTATTCTTTTATTAAATTTTATCCTTCTCCAGGCTTACATTTTCAGAGTTGTCATTCCTTTCCTTTTATCTTCATTTTTATGAATATTATTAAAACACATTTCTCAATCGGCCAGGCTTCAAATATGGAACCCACAAAAACTACAAACTGTGAAGAAGAGTTAGGTACAGTGGTGTGCAAAAGTGTTTGCTCCTTCCTGATTTCCTATTTTTTGGATGTTTGTCACACTTGTGTTGGTTTGATGTTCTAAAACACTTAAGTGTTACAAACATGCAAAAAAAAAAAAAAAAAAAAAAAAAAGGGAATCAGGAACCGGGCAAACACTTTTTCACACCACTGTATGGTGAGGGGAGCCGTGAAAAGACAAAAATGAGGAAGGAAGGACCAATGGAGGAATAATTGGCAGCATGATGGACAAAAACATGGCTATTTAAATTGATGAACAAAGAAATGGATGTATAGGAGGATAGATTATCTATAGATGGATTGACATAACTTTTACTGAACAGGAATGGCAACAAAGAAGCTGATCCATGTTCCATTTTCATGCTTTTTCATACCAGGATGGAGCTTTTCATCACCCAGAATTTAAGGTAGGTTTGGTGTAAAACCACTAAATTTACACCTGGTGTTAGAATCTTTACCAGTCACAAGGTTCCTGTTCAGCTTTCCTCCAAGGTGACCGAGCAACTTCACCACCCTGAGCCTTAGCAAGACAAGAGGAGCATCTTCCTGCACAGAGAAAGCAGTTAAAAGTTTTAAGATTATGGGATTTTTATTTTTTCCAACATTACATTAATAAATTCTCATTGCACATCGCTAAATAGTTCATGACTTTTTGCAGAAGGGAAATAACTTAAATCTTACCATGGAAAGCTGGTTGGATTTTTTGAAGAGCCTCGTCATCACTCTGCTGTATCCTTTGTCCCGTCTTGAAGACAAAGAGGACATCACTTCCCAGTTGCTCTCGTCTTTGTCTAAAGCAAAAAGAATCGGATTTAGATCTTCTCTTACTTCGACTGAGAAAGTGAAGTGAAAACAGAAGCACCAAACAAGTCCCAGTTACCCCCCCTCCCAGTGCTTCTTACCGCTGGAGGAGGTGGTTTTCAGGTATCCATCCAGGAGAGGCAGGATGTCGGCATAGCAGGGCTGCATGGTGTCCGGCGGGAGGTGGGAGGACCAGTCCTCAAGAGCGTCTAAGGCCGCGTTCGCCAGAGGAACGTGACTTAGACCCAATCTCAGAGCCATCTGGAACCATTCAGGAACAAAAGAGAACGTCTTTAAAACCAGATGCTTTATTAACCTGCTGACTCTGCATTTGTGCAGCTGATATTAAAGGAGGCAAAAGCAGCTGAACATTTACATCATTTAATTAGAACCCCTTCTACCTCCAGAGCTGGACAGTAGGCCTTCATATCCAGAGCAACAATGTTGTGGTGCAGCGAGAGGACAAAAGTCAAGCAGGAAGCCAGCAGCTCATCCTTGTACTGCTTCATTCGGACACACACCTGGAAAGAAACACATGTGCATAACGTGTCTCCGGAAATATCCTCGAACAGTCAAGAGCTCCAAAATGAGAAGATACCTCTTTTCCAAACTTTGAGAAGAGAGCAAAGCAAGCACTTCTGATTTTGTCATCCTGAGGGGATGCAGAGCTTCTCAGACCCACACCCTGATCAAAAGCAGATTTATATTTATCAGCTTGCAGTGTTAATTAAGGTATGTATGGTGTAATGTTGAAGAAAGTATTTATGACGTGTATTTAAAAAAATGACTGAAGTTAAATAAAGGAAATATGACCTGGTAGTACTTGATCCTCTTGGAGATTTTCATGGCGACTGACAGCAGCTTATAGAAGCCGCTGACAAGTGGATTTCGTATGGAGTGCAGGATCAGTTCGTGGCTTAGGGGATACATCCAGCACTGGAAGTACTCCACATGCTTGTTCAGCAGCAACTCACTGCAAGGAAAGTGAAAACTAAAGTCTTTGACAATTTATTGTAAAATGAGCGTCTGATAGTTAAAAAGCAAGAATCATTCTGTGTTTGAAGTCTTTCATAAAGTAATGTTCAGTCAATCAAACTACAAAGCTATGGTGAAAATAAAGCGCAGAGCTGTTGGGCCAACAAAAATGCGCTTGATCTCGTCTCTTTACCTGCAGAAGTCGACCAGGTTTATGAAAGCAGTGAAGTCTTTGATTTTATTGGGCAACAGGTTAGCCGTAGGGTCTGAAGAGGGCAAGACGTGGGCTGCATCATCGGGGGCCTAACCAACACAAAAACATACTCCAAAGATTACAGCTGGGATCATCAGACAGGGAGGAATTCTGAGCATTATTGATGCAGATACGTAAAGAGCAGCCCTCACCTCTTCTCCTGTCGCTACTTTCTGCACGGATAAGTCCAACTTTTCCACGATACGCAGAACTGACTTGACCAACTCGTCGTACAGAAGACGGCTTAAGGAGCCCAGAGCCGCGTTCTGACTTGCGAAAGCTCCGTCTAAAAATTCAGAATCCTGCAGGAAGTGAAAGGACACCAAACATGACGATGGTGTCAAAAGGCCCAACCACTAAATTAAACATCACATAGAATATAACACCATAACAGGTCAGATAAACCTTTGATAGCTCATTCAGAACTGGAAGATAATTAAATTAAAACAAAACTCCACCTTCAGCTGATCACAGTCCAAAAGCCCCTTATAGAGGGGAAGGTAATTGGTACTGGAAGGAACTTTCCATTTTCCAGTCCGAACTTCTGAGGAGTCAGAGGAACTGTCCTAAGAAAAGAAACAGAGAATTTTGTTTTTGTGGCAAATAGAAAAGGCCTAAATATCACATTCAGTAATTCTGTGTGAAGCACATGTAAACAGCACGACTGACCTCAGACAGCATGATGGGTTTTGAGCAGACTCGAATCAAACCCTGGTGCACTGAAATAGAAGAACCAAGGCTGAATATTGATTTCTGTCCCAAAACGAAGGTGTACAGAAACAATCAGTTTAAAGTTTGACTTTATCTTCACACACACTGATCCGCTCTAAATGGAGAATCAAAATGCATCAATATCATATATGCCTTGGATACATATGCAGCAGACGAAAGCATGAAAGAGCCAGATTGTTGTGATATTAAAATACAAACAAAAATATATTTTGTTCAACCTGAGTAAAAAAACAAGCACTTCCTTTAAAATCTGGGTGAAAATATAATAAACCAAAAGCTACAGCCACACAACCTCAAACTAATAAATTGCTCACAGAAACATTTACAGACCTGCAGCAATTTCTGGTTAGTACTGATTGTCTTCTACATGTAGCAACAAGATCCTGTTTTCTCTTTATATCAAGACTAAGGACTAGGTCTGCAAGACAGAAGCCTTTTGTTCCAAAGAAAATATCCAGGTCTGGCTGAAATGTCCACTTATACTAGAAATTCTAATTGTCTCATGAAACCAACCTTGAACTTTTGGGTCACAACTCCAAAAGGTGTGCCTGACACAAAAACAACACAGCATGTGTCCAAAAGAATACCATACCTACTGTAAAACATGGTAGTGGCAACATCATGCTGTGGGGTTATGTTTTATTAGAAAGAAGTGGGGTTTTTAAAAAGCCACAATAGATGAAAATATAGGACAGTAAAATATTCTCCTGAAAAGAGCTGTGGACAAGAAATGTCCTCCCAGTCTGAAGGAGACAGACATGTTTTTGAAAAAAGTAAATATTGTTAACTTCAGATGTGGGATGCTAATAGGGGAGTAAAGATGGATGGATGGTTGGTTAATTGGTTGATGGATGGATGGATGGTTAATTGGTTAATAGATGGCTGGTTGCTTAATTGGTCGATGGATGGATGGATGGTTGGTTGGTCGACGGATAGATAATAGGTCGATAGATAGATGATTGGTTAATTGGCCAATGGATGGATGGTTAATTGGTTAATATTTGGATGGATGGTTAATTGGTCAATATTTGGATGGATAGATAATTGGTCGACAGATGGATGGATAATTGGTCGACAGATGGATGGATAATTGGTCGATGGATGAATGGCTGGTTAATTGGTCGATGGATGGATGGTTGGTTGGTTAATAGGTTGATAGATGGAAACTGATGTATGGATGGGTAATTGGTCAATAGATGTATGGATGGGTAATTTGTCAATGGATGAATCAATGTAAAGCAATGCGAGATTAATGCCTTGTTTATCCTAATCACACCCATTGTTTATGACATCAGCAACTGGATCCAAGTGTTCTGTGGCTCAACATACCCACAGAGCTGATAAAACTCCACAGCACTGGTCCTTTAGAGGCCACGGCCACAAAGACCTTCAGAATGGACCTGCTGCAGGCAAACTGCATCCTCTCGCTGTACTGAGGGAAGCTGTCAATCTGCACCACAAGGAGGCGCTCCAGCAGTGGAGTATACACCTCTGGAATCTGCATACACAAGAGAGTTCCTATATTAGCAAACCTTTCCCTCTGACTTAGTGCAAAGTGTCCTCATTTCTCTACCTTGTCCAGATGAATAAGGACACTAGCTATGGAGTCCAGGAAGCTGGGCAGCTGGTAGAAACTGTCGTCTTCTCCGTCAGACTCAGTCAGATACATCTGCTTGCAGCGCTGAATTAACTCTGTGTACATCAGGTCCACATCTTGGGGGCACACCTTCTTGCAGGGCTGCAGAAATAAAGGTGTTAGGTTCACAGGACAAACAATTACAGCCACTGCAGGATAAAATGTGAACTAAAAGTGAAAACATGCAGTAGCAAATCCAAGCAATTGCATATATCGAGGTTTCATGTGAAAAACAGTTGATTTTTAAATTAATGGTTGCAATGAACATACAGCTGCAAAGAAGCCATATCCACGTATGGCGATCGACAGCTCCTTGTACGTCGATTCCATGGTTTTAATAATGCTGCAGAATTTTTGCATGAAGAACTTCAACTTGCTTTTGTGCTCCTCAATGTTGTCCGCCACCAACAAGGCAACCTGGGAGACGGTCAGCAAAGAGCACAGGACTTCAGGTAAATGAACCATTAAAGAAAATAAGTTTACACACGTTATAAGCAGGTGAATGGGGCTAAGATTGGAGGTGCTTTTTTTAACCTGCTTGAGAAAGGCTTCGAGCGCGCTGTAGCTCGTTTTCTTCATCTCGCCATTGATATGTCCGCAGAGCTTACACATGGTCTCGAACAGGGTCCTGTAGTGGTCCATGAGGCAGCTGCTGAACTGGGATGCATGTTTGGCAAACAACCGGAGCCCGGCTGTCAAAGAAAGACACGCTCAAAGATATTTTATTCTAATTTAACAATCTTTAAACACTGTGCTGCTTTCAATATAAAAAAAAAAAAAAAAAAAAAAAAAAGAAAAGGTAAGGCTCACCAAATGTGACAGCGTAACGGTTCATTTCCATCTGCAAAAAAGTAACAGCTACCAGGTTTTTAAACTATGCACATATAGCTTTTTAAAAGTTTTCAAACCCCTTGAACTTTCTCAAATTATCAAATTTATTCTGTTATTGCCTTCTGATGAGACCAAAACAAAGTAGCACATAATTGTGACGACACTAAAGGATAGGTTAAATTTTTACAAAAACAAAGCGAGAAGAAGAGGTGGTGGCAGCACGATGCTGTGGTAATGCTTTTCATCAGGTGATAGAGGGAGACGGATCAGAGTTGATTGACTGATGGATGGATGGAGCTAAATATGGGGCAATCCAGGAAGAAAAAAAAAAACTGTTAACGGCTACAAAAGACTCGAGAGTGGCTCTTTGAATTCAAAAGGTTATTAACTCCTGGCCTACTCAAAGTCGAGACCCAAATCTAATTAATAAGGATACAGATTGCTATGGAGAACTTTATGTCCACAGACACTCCCCATCCAATCTGACTGTCACTTGACAAGTAAAAGCTGGTTGACATGTAGACTTTATCAACATCTAAAGACCATGAAAATGGAGTTAAAGCTAAAGGTGGTTCTACATCATACTAACTTAAAGGAGCACAGAGCCAAGTCTCCTTTACGTTCAAGTTCACAATTGTGTTACTTTGTGTTGGTCCATCTAAAAAATGTCAATAAAATAGACTAAATATACTGGTTATAACATGTCCAAACAAAAAAAAAAAAAAACAACCAGGGTATTAATAACCTGAGGAGTGATGGCCTTTAGCGAATATTGAAAGATCTCTTTGGATGTTACTGGGTCTGGAAGTGAGAAAAGATGCAAGTTGAACTATTTTTTTGTATCTTGATATAATCCGACGCAACATAAATATGCTGACTAACACATCGTCATCCACCTTCTTCCATGGTTTTAGTGAAATTGACCATCAGGGCAGTTATGCCTCGTAAACATCCAGCCACAACAAGAAGCTTTGGTTCCTTTGTTGAGGAGGTCATCTGAGATGGGAAGGGGGGAGAGAGAGACTCAATCAGCACAGTACACATGTGTGCTAACAACACATAGCAACATTCATGTCCATCTTTAATTTTAGTTAGAAGTTCTGAGTACTCAAAATTAGAGAAATCAGTCTCAAACCATCACACTCAGTAAAACACAACCTGCTCTTTCAGCTCCGCAAGATAGGCCTTGTACAGCTTGTCCGAGTTGTTGACCATTTCGCTGGGTTGAACCTCCGCCAGAACGCCTAACAACTCGTAGATTTTACCAAGAACTGAGGAGTAAAAAAAACAAACAAAAAAAAACAACTGTCAGATTTTAAAAGCCGGGGTGAAATAATTTAAGCTCAGCGGAAAAAAATAGAACACTCACCCGAGTCGGGTAACTTGCTCCTCTGACAGAGTTCGTTGTAAAATTTGTTGAAGATGTCGCCGATTTTAAACTCAGCAGCCACACTGGAGGCCTTGGTTGTTTGAAGAACCTGCAGAGAGGTCAATGAGAGTGACGTCAAAAAAGGCAAAGGATGGTCTATTTTTAAGATACGCTGCAGGAAAAAAACAAGTATGTACCCTCATGCTTAACTCAAACAAAAATAAAATCTAAGATTACCTGAATAAATAAACTGTTTTCTAATGGTATTTTTCTTCTAAGGTAAAAAAAAGCTTTCCAAACAAACCTGGCCTCATATAAAAAAGGTATTTGACCCATTAACCTAATAATTGGTCCGGCCGATGTTGGTGGCAACTTCAAGCATTTTTGATACCCGGCAAGGAGTCTTTTACATCGCTGTTGAAATATTTTAGCCCACTCTTCTTTGCAGAATTGTTTCAAGTCGTCTACATTTGAAGGGGTTTCAAACATAAACGTCCTATTTAATGTCACACCACAGAATCCCAATCAAATTTATGTCCAGACTTTCAAATTAAAGTTGTACATGATTTAAGTGTTCTTTTTTATTCTACAGGCTAGGCAGGAAACAGGCCTGGGCCACTAAAATAGAATCAAAACGACGATAAAATAAGGAGGGAAAATATATTTTAAGGTCAGGTTGGCTTGAATACCCTCCCCTCCCCCCTTAATAAATAACTAAAATAATCAAATCAGCAATTTGTATTTACTGGTTAACTTTGTCTGATATCAAAGTTTGTTTTGTAAATTGAAGCAGTTAAGTTTTTCAGTTATTTGTACTCAGTCAACACTACATAGGGAACAAAGAATTACCTTTATAAGCAGCTCCAACACCGGTGTTCTACATTTGGCAACTTTTTCCTTTGTGTACGCACCCATGCACATGTCCTGCATGACAAAAACAATGAATAAACTACTAATCCATTCTGTTATTAAATGTAACGCAGCGAGCATCCTCTGCGAACGAGCTTACTCTTATGTCTGTGGCGTAGGTTTTCTCCCAGCCTTTGACTCTCGGTGACACTTTGTCCAAAAATTTCTCCAGAAACAGCAGGATTTCCACCCGGGTGTCCCGCAGCTGGAAAACAAACAAAAAAACAAATCAGATTTTATGTTGACTTTGTGATTGTTTAATGACAGAATATTGCAAAAATGCTCACTTCATCCAATGGCAGGGACTTTCTGAGGAAGCTAAGCAGTCCATAGTCTTTTGAGAACAACAGTGATGTCTGTAAAGCTTTATTAGATGGGGATAAAGTTAATACAGGAGTCAGTGCACAACAGTTTAATTCCTACTAAAAAAGTGATTTTTAGAAGTCATAATCAATGTGATTTTAGCCTTCACTCTGGAAGTAATCTGCTTTTGGTGAAACACTGTAAGGACAGGATCTGCTAATATGGCAGGAAAGTGTGTGCATTGCGAGGTTTGAACTTCTTAGGCTCTTTGTTTTGCTCAGAAAACCACGTGGTTAAAGGATTAACACTAGGCAAGAGACGTTTTGGCGGTAGATAGTTATATGATACAAGGTAAAAATAATAATAATAATAATAACAATAATAATTTAAAAAAAAAAAAAAAAAACTAATCAGGCTTAAGTATTTTCTGCACGACGATCAAACAACTATCACATGTGCATTAGCAGAGCGCCCAATTCATCAGTATATTTCACCGCTGTCAACAGCTCAAGCATGACTGAGTTTAAACTGTAATTCTTTGAATGGAGTTTGGCGCCGTTTGTCTATGTGATCGCCTCTCTTACCCAGTTCATTTTCGGTGGATGTTAGCATGCACTCCTGTCCCAGATCACCGATAATATCGTGACATTTCAGGGCTGCAGAGCGACTGTCATCATCTGAAAGTGATTCATGAAGTTTGAGAAGAAGCCCATGAATCCCTGAAACGGGGATGCTCTGGGAAGACATGACTCCAGGCACCGGTCCGAGCTTTAACGGGCTGCTAAAAGCTCCCCATTACTTTATCTCGCGGGAGAACAGTCACAGGAGTGAAGTAGGTCAGAGGAAGCAAAACAAACAAAGCGGAGTGAGTTCACTCAAATCCCACACCAGGAAGAGCGACAACAGGATGTCACCTATGTGAGTTTCAAAATAAAAGCCGCGAAAAAAATCTGTTTTACACTGAAGACTGAAGCACTGCTTTTCCAACAATATTTTTTTTTTTTTTATTTTACATTTTAAATACTCACTCGACAGCTATATTATTCACTGAGTTAGTAATAAATGAACATGAAAGAAGGCGAATAAACAGCATAAAACATACTAGCATGGGCAGACTATTTTATATTTCAACTGTAACATGTCAAATTTACAGAAAACAAAAGCTGTATCTATCAATTATTTAGAGTTAGGGACTGCGTTACCTGCGAACATTACGCGTTTGCATTTTTCACTGCGCTACATTAAACCTTCCAGCAGATGTCATCAGTGAGTAATGTTTGCCCACAGGTCCTGTGTTCACACTGCTAACTGAGTGAAGACATGTTACCAAAGGTCAAAATAACTGTTGGATATTACCTATAAATTAACTATATTGCGTAAAAAAATGTATCATGCTTTAACAATGAATAAACCCCGGGTTTATATAAAGCATTTAGATAAATAGAATAAAGTTAACATAAATTAGCGTATTCAAAAACGCTTTCAAATTGGGAGCATTTGTTACGTGTTAGCAGAACTGCTTTTTTACGTTTTTATTCACAATAATTGCAAAACTAGGAATGAAAACACAGCTTGTTCAGTCAAAGTGATTTTGACCCTGAAAACCCCTGTCATAGATGTGTATGGCTAACTTTTATGGTTATGGAACCCTCATAATTGTTTTGCTTTGTTGAAAACGGTGTTGTTGTTTTTTTTTTTAAAAATGTGTTAAAGACGTGACTTAAGCAATCTTGACCACTGAGGTATAGAATTGCATAGTTTTGGTTCAGTAAAGCTAAGAAACTTATTCCCGGATGATGAGGAATTCAGCAAAAAATGTTCATTGACATTTTGCGGTAAAGCGTTAAGTTTATTGAGGACTTGCTGGTTTATTGAGGACTTGCTGGTTTACATCGGCAATTTTCTGACTAAACTAGCCATAATCTGTACTTATAATTAGATTTGACTTGGGTCCTATTATGTTTTTATTAAGGTCCGTGATTTTTTTTTTAAATTTTTTTTATTTATTTTTTTTTTATAGCAAATTCAGTTTATGGAATCAATTTATTTGCGTTTCCCCGTTTTATTATAATTGTATTTATGTTATTGTCTGTTTTTAAGTTGTATGGATTTATCATATTATTGTCTTGTTTATTGTGTTGCTGTAAATGGACACTTTCTTGCTGTCTAATTTCTGCCCCTGGCATTTATTGTGAAAGGCTCAGCAGGATGTACCGAGTATTATTTTTTTTCCGGCTTCACAGGTTTAAACTCCAGGCACCTGTTGTTCAAAGAGGGCTGTGTAGAAAACTCCACGGCGCGTGCATACCTTCACGCTCACCACGATAAGTTGCAGTGTGTGTCACATGGGGAGAGAAGGGGGTCCGACGCAGAGGAGCTGAGCTGCACTTCTGCGGCGTTTACATTGCGACTGTGACAGAAAAGGATATCACAGTGTCCGTGTGGATTAATCTATCTCTTTTCGTTCCGGTCATCGGATTTTTCTCTGCTTTTGGATTTTTTTCCCCCTTCTGTAATGTTAGAGGATCCAACGCCAGGTGCGTACGTTTATTTTCGCAACCAAAAAAAAAAAAAAGAGAAAATGTTTAAAAAGCACTTAATCAGTTTGTGGAATACCGCGGTCAGCAGAGATTTATACTTACAAATAACATCCCTTTAGTAACTTTTTTTTTTTTTTTTTTTTTTTGCAACTCATACTTCAGTGTTTCTTTGTTTCGTGTTCTTTTAAATGCACCCCTGTATTACTTTGAAGAAATCTACAATTAGCCTTTTCTACCGTGAACACGTTAAAATACACACATACGTCGGATTTAACTTGGGGTCTTTCTGCTCAACTGAACGCCGACAGATATTCAAAGTCGTAAATTATCCCTTTGAACTGGTCCACCTTAGTGTGCAAACCATGTCAGTAGTAATTTGAGATCCTTTTTGAAGGGAAAACGCCAAAAATAATGATCGCTGTCTGGGTTTTCATGAAGTGGCGCGTTTGTTCCTGACGCAGTGTTTTCGTGCAGAAACACCTCGCCTTAGCACTCTGATTCTCCTGAACAATATACCTTTAAATAGACTTGAATTATTTCGTACAGTTAAATAATATAACTTAACATTTAAATGATAAATAGAAGTGGAACTTCTAAGCTTGTAAATCAAGTTTTTTTTTTGTTTGTTTGTTTTGTTTTTTTGTTGTTGTTTGTTTTTGTTTTGTTTTTTTTAAACCTTAAAGATTGTATGCTGCCAGTCATCATCTGTTTTAGACGGATATGTCATTACTATGCAGGGGCCGTTATTAATGACATGTCATCGACATCACAATAAAAGGCCATATTTTCCTGTTCAAAGCAATGCCTTACATTTTAAAATTAGGTGAACATTATGAACTGTATAATGGAGATGGAAATATTCACCTTGAAATGTTCTCTTTTGTGGTTTCTATTGAGATGATGTATATTAATCTGTTCTTATTGGCTCTAGAGTAAATCTATCACTACTTACAGTCTCACATAAGCAAATAGTGTTTAAAAATTATATTCAGTCGTATTCTGAGACATAAACATAGCCTATATTGGTGATCTCATGGAACCAGCAATAAAAAAAACCCGATAATACTATCCCAGTCCTTTGGATTCAGTTAGAGTTTATCTTTACGCTAATTATTTCTCATTTCTAGCAATTGTTAAAAGATACTGTAATTGATTTCCCCCATTGTATGGTTCCTGTAGATTCTCCTTATTCTGAATTTCAAAGGAAATATGGTGGATTCACATGTTAAAGATACTTAGAAAATGGCTCAAATAATTTATTTCACTACTCTCAGGAAAAGTACAGCAGAAATCAAGAATAGTGCTCTGTTTTTCCGAGTCGATTGCACAAATCAAACTTTTTCCAATCCAATGTGTCACTGCTATAAAGAGGTTTTCAGAATATTTTGTAATATAGCAGTTGCTTCTGATCAGATTAACAGTCATCTCTCTTTTTGACAGCGTTCTCCATCCCTGTTGCACAGCAGCAGTTGGTCTGAACACGGAGCTGAATCAAAGGGAAACCAGGATTAAGGCCCCAGGGCCACGGGCCCCTAAAGGCATGCTTGCAGCCATGCTGCGCCAGAGCAGTGGCGGCGGTGGATCAGGTGGTGGCAGCGGGGGTGTTGGGGGAAATAAACTCACTTTAGGCATCTCCCGACTCTCCAGCTCCAGCCTGGGGTCGGGAGGCCCTTCTAGATTGGCCAAGAGCAACTTGGACAGCTGCGACAACCAAGATGTCGCGCCTGCAGACCCTAACTACATCATGCAGCTTGTCAGCGACGTGCGCAAGTTTGCTGACGTGCTGCTGCAGCTCAAAGAGGTGTTCAACTCCAAAGGTATGTTCGGAAGCCTGTCGTCTTTGCAGGTGTCTCGTGTTTTGTTTGCTTTTTCTGCTGATAATGTAAGATGGCTGAAACAGTGTGTTCCCAGAGTGCCTTAAGAGTTTACTGAGTTACAGTTTAGCAATAAAAAACATGCCAGCAACCTAATCTGAGCTGAGCCGAGCTCTTTCGGATATTTCAAATGTCATCGGAGGGAACCTGTCAAAGATTTGTTTCCACAACACCCATGGGGATGTGGGCTTTGCACCAAATTACACGTCATTATGTTACACTTGTGTGTGTGTGTGTGTGTGCGCGCGCGCGTGTTTTCACATGTGAGCAGAGCAATCTGGTGTCACTGTCCCGTACCAAAATGACATGTCTCTCTTATCACTTTGTTTGGCTCTCATGTGAGTCTTGCACTTCTTTTTAGAGTCAGAGCTTTCAGCAGCAGGGAGTGGAAAGAAAAAAATGCTGAATGGTGTAAGCACAGCGAATGGGATTTATAACGGAATGCAGCTGTCTACCTCGTCCTCTCTTGTGTACACATTGTTGCTTTCACTGCAGTGTACACTACAGCTGGGCCGGGGTACCTGTTTTGTCCTGTCGCGGCCTTGGCTGCGTGGTCAGTCAACCCGTCTTATCTCGGTCTTGCTTTAGGGCTTATCTTTTCCAGGAAAGCAGAAAATGATGTTTATCTGAGCAGGGTAACAAAAGACCACTTAAGGGAAAAGAATTTCTTAAAATGAAAACCTGGCTTAAAATGATGCACTAACTGTCCTCTGCGGTGTGACTGTCAGTCCTGGTATAGATGTGTAAAAAACAAAAAAACAAAAACAAAAAAAACCTTAAAATAAATTAAGAGGTTATTGTTGCAGCATAATTTCATTGTGAAAGCAAGTAAAATCTGTATTTATTGAGGCAAAACATCCACCATAGTGAATAGTTTTCAACAAAATTACAAGTGCCTCGCTATGTTATTATTATTATTATTATTATTATTATGAGCATGAAGCATTTTTTTAAGTTAAGCATTATTTTTCATGTTAATCAGAGTGACAGGATTTGCATAGCAATCTGTGAACTACTGTTTTCCTGGAGTACATGTGATTTGAGTCGGAGGCTCATTTCTTTTGGCCATTCTTCAAAACTGGACAGTCAAGAGAAAATGTCATTCTGTGACGGCACATATACCGTATGGTAATCCTCACAGGTTATGAAACGCAGACTAAGCTTGCCCACTGCTGGATTTAGAGCAATAACTAAAAAGTAGCGGTGCAGCGATAAATCAGCCCCGATTTTCCATCATCTTGGGAGATTGGCGGATACTTTCATGTGAAACTGACTTTATCGACCTCTGCAAAGGGGCGGACTGACAGACCTGCCCACCAGGTCACATCTGCACGTGAGCGGTGAACAACAGTCACCACACTGTTGCCAATTTACTAATTTTGTTGCTATATTTAGCGACTTTTCAGACAAAAAAAAAAAAATCAGAGTATCAGCCAAACTCTGAATCGGAAGGTCAGGCTTTTTAAAGGTTTGGTGATTGACCAGAAAACTGCAATCGGTGCACCCCTCCTAAAAGGTTTTAAAGCAATGGGAACTGTGACAAAACTGCATGAAGATTTAAGTTTCTTTTGCTGCCACACACAGTGAAGAGGATGCTATGGAAGGTTAAAAAAAAAAGCTTAAGAGCTGCACAGAATGTGGGATTTTGGGGTCAAAGCGTTCATAACAACCATTAGACATCTGTCGTTTGTTTCGGAGTGAGGCCGAAAAAAAGCCTTTTAGCTTCTAACTTCCTAACAGGAACTATGCGTTTTGTCAGATTAGAGGAAAGGAGTTTTCTCACCTGAGGTGTTTTAGTTCATTCTTGGTAAATGGCGGTTGCATTGTGCTATATGGTAGAGTAAATAAACTAATAACAAATTCTCTCAGAACACAGCATCTGCTTCCTGTATTTGGTTCCCCTGCCCCCCGGATACATCTGATCAAAAACCAAACTGAATGTTCTGGCGTGGTTTGCAGTGACAGATTTTGGTTCACTTGGAGTTTTCCGTGTGTCTTCATGTCCACTGTTAAGCATGGTTGAGGATCTGTGATGCTGTGGGCATGGGAATCTTGCTGAAAACCATTGCATCCTGAACTTTTTGATTTTATTTATTTATTTATTTATTTATTTATTTATTTATTTATTTTAAATCAGATGGCCTCTACCAGTAATTCCTCTATCAGAGATTATGTAAAAAAAAAAAAAAAAATCCTAATGTAAATTTAGTTTGAAAAAGCTCTAATTGAAATAAAGTCAAGTACATGTGGTGGTCTTACCCATTTCCTTTCATTAGCAGTACCATGGCACCCAAGCCATGATGAAAAGGAAATCTCTGATTATTATTATTATTTTTTTTTTCTCAGAAGGTTCGGAAAGGTGCTTGAGCTGCTCAGGCACTCCTACAGAGAGCAGCTGGAGCGACTTTTCAGTGACCCTGTCAGCACGCTTGCAGATCAAAGCAGTAAACCATCATGTGCAGGAGCTTTAGACCTGTAGCTTTATGGAGCAGAAGAAGGAGGAGCTATAAGTTGATCCCTCATAGTTTTACGTTGTCTGACTGTCTAGTGTAATCAGATACAGTAGCAATTTTCAGTCTGTTTAAACCAGATTAAATGGGATCGGCGCACAACGTGTGAGCACAGGTTCTTTATATGTAGCCCAGTCGCATAGCTGTCATTTTAGACAGTTTCGTTTTGGTGCTAAGAAACCGTTGAGAAACCAGTTTGTAATTCCTGTTTGCTCTATATTATAATTATCTATGCTTGTCAGTGAGAAACATCCTGAACTGAGACATCATCGCCTGTCAGTCCTCTGAGCAGTTAATGCAAATAATTTACAGGTCTAGCAGCACACTTTCTTTCCCCCCCCCCCATTTTACCAAATTGAATAAAATGCATGCCAGCGTGTGTTAGTAAAGCAGAGTATCCCCAGAGATGGTTTATTTTGGTCTAATTACAGGAAGGGGCAGATCTGGGTAAAACCAGCCACATTGCCGCCTTTTGCAGTCATATATTCAATAAATTAGAATATGTATTAAGATGAAGCTTGTTAGTCAGATTAAAAGTACCTTTTGAAAATGACCTTTAAGCAGGTATTAAACATGCTTTTCATTAAGCCCACTGTTATGTATGTTATGTATGAAAAATTTTCTTTTTTTTTTAATGGTCTGATGTAATATTCCAATTTTAAATGTTATGTCTTCATTAACTGTAAGTGGAAAATCTCTAAGTGAAATGTGTTTTACTTAGTGATAAAGTTGCTAAAACAAATGGGCTTTTTTTTTTTTAATCTGTAGATGGATCTGTCTGCTATGGAGGGATCGCAGCAGATCCTTGGGAGTGACCAGATTGTGCAGTGACTGGATGAGATCTAAATCTCCCCCTGATTTATGGCCATATTGTCTCTTAGGCGCAACACAATAGTTCAAACCTCTCCTTACTCTAACCCTCCACCCCCAACCCCCTTTCCCCACAGCTTCACAGAGCCAGTAGTCACAAGCTATATTCAACTTAGGGCCCTGTACCCCTTGCAACACTGGCCACATTCACGGTCAGTGATGTGAGACTGACACTCATTGTCCCAAGAGGCATCTCCAGACGAGCATGCTTCTGCTATCTGGCAGCTTTCGCACAAATCTTTCTTTCCCAAGTCAAGAATAGCTCGTTGCTGCAGGATTGATCCCCCTGGGTGTTTTTCCTCAGTCCTTGTTTTATTTTTCAAGTGATGCTTCTTATCCTTAAATGGACACTGTTACATAGTGGCTCCTTAGTTATGGATGTAGTCAGTGAGGCGTGGCAGGATTTTGTTTTTTACTTGTGCCTGAGAAGAAATGGTATCAGGGTAATTCACTGCCAGGTCACCATTGGGGATATTTCACCATCAGGTGCTCTCTTGAAAGGTCCTGACCTGCTCCAGTGGGCACCTATGAGAGAGGGATTTTATTTTGAAGGCCAATCTTGGTGAGGGTCACAGAGGACGTTTGTTGAGCTGTGGATGTGGACTCTGTGGCTTTAGTGTTTGCAGGAGAGTGGGGGGCTCTGATGCTCTCTGTCATGGGATTAATATGTCAACAGCTAAATGGTGTATTTGTGCTTTTCATGAGATCATCAGGCAATTGTTGCTTGTTTCAATATGTATTTAAGGGCTAAACATGTTATTTGTTATGTAAGCATCACCTGGTCTTAAAGAGACAGATGTGTAATTTGATGTTTTAATGCTTTAAAATCCACTAGGCAGAGTGGTGGTGGCTAAATTCATGAGTCATCTGCTGAAGACTGAAAATGGCAAAAAACAAAGCAATATATTAGATATAGCTGCATACAGCAGGGTTCTGACACTTTCAACAATTTGTGTAAATGGAAGTTAATTCCAAAGTATGCCTACTGTTAGATCAGACTGGTAATGAATTATCTTCTTTTGGGATCTCTCACTGTTTGTGTATTATTGGTCCTTTCCCATGGAAAATAACACTGGACCAGGCCTTGTGTGTTTAGCTGCATCTCTTTCTTGTACTGAACTATTTACAGAGCTATTTTTGTCATAAACTGCGCACATTTTATTTATCTTTCTTGTAGAAAGTACTCCTGGTCCAGTGCTTCTCCCCCTCTCTATTTTATTTGTATTTCACATTTCAGCAACAAGGCAGTTCAAAGTGCTTTACACCATAAAAACATAATACAGTAGCCCATTATGAAACAAGCAATAAACATTACAGTTTGTCAAATGCTATCATCAAAAATCATCATGAGCCATTTGTGACAGATGGTTGCTGCTCCTGAGGTTTCCTCCTGCTAGTAGGAAGTTGTTCCTTTCCACTACAGCCACATGCTTGCTTTGGATGACGGATCACTGCAAAATGTATTGTTTTAACAACTAAGAAAAAACAATCTGAATTTGATTTCATTATGATTTTGATCAACAGGGTGTCCGGGCATCTTTTAAAAAGTCTTTAAAAACTCTTAAATGTATCTAAAAATTAAAATTCTGTGACTCAAGGTGGTTGAGGCTACCAGCTGCTAATATGCTCCTGCTAGCTAGCTAGCTAGCTCCTGCTAGCTAGCTATTTTTTTTTTTCAGCACAGAGAAAATGATTAGTGTTCATTTTAAACTGCCTTTAGTTTCTTCTGTTAGATATTAGTGTGATTTTTCCAAAAGGTTTACCAACATTTCCAAACCGACCAGAACAGCTCTAAAGCTGCAAAGGGCAGGCGTCAAACTCTAGTCCTCGAGGACCAATGGCCTGCAACTGTTTAGATGTGTCACTTCTTCAACAAACATCAATCGACTGCCTCCTTAGTGTGCAGGTAAGTTTTGTGCAGTCCAAAAACTGTAGCTGATTGTAGCCTGAATGACCGACCAGCATGCCTCCCTAGAAATGAGTTTTCTCCTTAGGTAAACTTTTGCACCTTTTGTGCTTTTTCTGACTTCATTTTAAAAGACCCATCTGGTTATGAAATGGCTAACTGAGCAGCACTCGGGTATAGTGTGTCCTGAAAATGAGTCGGTTCTGGGAAAAACTTGCCCTGCCTCACTGAACCCAACTTAAACTGTTCACTGTTTCGTATTGTTTCGAGGAAAATCTTCAGCACACTATAAACTAGTAAAAGCAGGACTTTACCACAACCCGCTAGCCATATTTTTAGTTGTTGCTGTTAATGGATGACTCGCATAGATTTAGCCCTTATGTATGCTCTGTGATTCACGTTGACTCATAGGTGTCCTCAGTTAATCAGTGTAGGATTTAGTGGCTCACTTTGTGCACACGCTCTGTCGTTCTGGGTTTTAATGATTAACACATACTTACTTACTAAGTATGTTCCAGCAGACTTGTGCAATGACATACTGTAACATACCATCGGTGAGTAACGGCCTAAGCGTTTGCACAACTGTTACTGATGTGAAATGTGATTTAACCTACATGATGTTTAGTTTACTTTTTGGTATGCCTTCAAGACGTGGGAAAATGAGTGTGTTCTCTCCTTTTGGAGCTGGGTTTAATATTCTCTACTGATGCAAATGCTTTGTGGGAAAGCTGTTCTGGTCTGGGTCCTCTGAGAAAGCCTTGATGCCATTTTAGCGAGCCGTATTCTAAATCACCCCTCGCGAAATACCAGCCTAAAATTAGCCTCTACTCGGTCTTTTCACAAACCCTTCCAGACTTTCTTAATGGCAGCAGCTAAGCTTTGTTTAACTTTAGGCAGTCTATCCTACTGGGTCTGGGATCCACTGTAAAAGCTTTGCAGCCTCCCAAAAAGTTCCTTTTATGGCTCTTTGACTGCTCTCCGACTTAAAGTCACTGTAAATTTGTCCTGAGTACAAGACCTCACAAGCCTCTGTTGTTTGCTGAATATCCTGTTGCAGTCAGTGTGCTCACAGATCTGCTGTACTCTCTTCATGTTAATTAAGCTGCCTTGCAGGATATGTTACATTAGCTTAATTGTTCTGGGTTAACCTCGTTTTAAGGAACGGATAATTTCTTTCTGGGATTAAACTCAAAGCTCTTGTGACATATGGCGGACCTGTTTATCCCCTCTGCCCAAAGAAACAAAGCATGACATGATAATAATTGCATGCTGCATACAGGTGGCAAAGCCAGTTTTAGTCAGTATGAGATGTTCATAAGATGTTTTCATGCTGGAGCCCATGGGAGAACCTTCTTAATGTATCTGTACTCTGTTTTGTTTTTTTTTCCTTAGAGATTTATGCTTATGGCCACTTTTTTTCCTGCCAGGGCAGCTTTGTTCTAGGAGACTGTCAGTGTCTGTGACTCTCTAAGGTCAAGCTTCAGGATTCCCACACTGGCTATGAGAAGTTAGGGATTGATGATGATGATGATGAGTTTTGTTGGAAAAATCTTGTACTTCTTGTCTGTTTACAGCTGATTTGGGGGAGGATACACTAAAAGGTGGTTTTTATTCTCGTATAGCTCTGTGAAAATGAATAACTAATATTGTAGCTGAATAGGTATGGAAGATTTAGGCATATCCAGTTAATGAAGTGCTCAGAAGGGGCTTCCCCTTTAATCTCTTGGGTTAAAACAAACAAATGTCAAATTGATCCCACAAATAGGCTTAGGGACTCCCCCTCCCAAACTTGTTCTTGCTGTGGATTAAAGGTCAATAGCATTAGTGAAGAAGGATTTACTGTTAACCTGTTTATAATGTCTGAAATATTGATTAATGCAACCAGCAGAGATGGATGATTGAGAATGTCCACCAGCGTGGGAGCTAACTCAGATTAACTAATGGAAACATTCTAATGCAAACTATGCTAACAATGATAGTAGCTATGTTTGTCCTGTCCTTTTTTTCCTAACCATTGATATTGTAGATTGATTGCATTGATTTTTGTGGATAACACATAGCATGTATAGCAGATCTGTTTGTAGTGTCTGCATGCCGGAGAAGATTGAAACTGCGATTATCTGTCATGGTATTTAAACAATGGTATTTATATAAAAAATGACGCAATGGCTTTTATTTAAACCTGAAAAGAACCAATATTCTTTCACTCATTTATTTATTATTGTTTTGATTTTGCTACATACACTTAAGCAAATAAAAACCCACCAAATTACATTTCCATGTGCTTATTGTGAAAAATATTATATATTTTTGCTCTTTAGAAGATAGCTAGATAATAGTGGTACACGTTATATCAAATTGGCATCTTCTTTGCAGTATCCATGTGTTCAATATTGCAACTTCAAAGGACCGCTTGCAGTATTTGGTAGGATATTATATTTCAAGCGTCAGGTCGTTGCACTCTGCATGCCGATGATGCGTTTGGGGAAAGTGTAGCTTTCTTTCAGCCAGCTGATTGGCAGTGAGCAGTAACAGCTGTTTGGAGGTGCCCTGCTTTTAACTTCAGCACTTTTAGTTGTCATCTATCTCTTGGGTTGCTCATGTTGTTAAGGTGAATCATTTTTATCACCCTTATCTGTGTGTTGTTTTGACAGGACACAGAAACAACACCCTGTGTGTTAGTGCCTTTTTCCTCTTCCTGGACTTTGCATCATGCTTACTTGTGACTTACTCAGCCTCATAATGACTAAAGCTTGGAACTCACTGGAGATGTTAGTAGACAGATAACAAGTTGTATTAATGACCTAAATCATCTGATAAGTTTAGGAGCTCAGTCTGTGCCATGTAGTTTTTTTTCCCCTTACATCTATTCCTAATATTTTTGTTGCAGACAAACGAGGAGATGGCTCATCTGCAGCAGAAATTGATTTAAAATATGACAACTCAAAGTTCATTTCCATTTATCTTGATCAGTAGACTATAAAACACCTTTTTGTTGTTTTCTAACAGTGGGGTTACACTAACACCAGTCTACCTTCAGGGAAAGCTGCAGCCCAACATGGCTCTACTTGTTTGTTTTCTCAGACAGGCTGGATGTAAATCGTCACAATAAATGAATCACAATTTTCTGGCTTGTTCTTTTGTAGATAGAAGCATAAGGTTCCAGATACAACTTGCACATAGCCAGCAGATACCTTGAATATGATGGAGCTGTTTGTAATACCAGCCCATGTTTGATCTTCTGGTAAAAAGGCAAGTCTCTCCTGTCCTCTACACTCAGATTGGATCACATTGTGGTGTTGGATTTGTCAAATTACAAGACTTACAAGCGAAACCTAGCTGAGTGCATCTAGGCATCATAAAGTTCTGCTTCAAGTACATCCACCATCAACGAGACGCTGACCTTGTCAGTCAACAAACTATATCTGATGAACTTGCTGATTGAAGGGATGGTTAGGGAGAAACGAAGTCTTGTGCTCACACTGGCCCCATTATCCATCCTCATTGGTTGAGAACCGTGTGGCTCATTTGTCCGATTTTTGTCCTTTGCTGCGATATTTTTTTTTTTTTTCTTTGTGATGGAGAAATGAAATGACTAAAAACTGTTTTATTGAGCCAGTTTTTTTTTGTTTTTTTTTTTTTTTTCTTCTTTGATAGCTCTGTCAGCACTGTCTTGGGATTAGGATGATGCTACAGCTAAATGCCCGCTCACATCCCCGCATTGCCTCTTGACAGGTGTAGGGAAAAGCCCCGCATCTTTGAGGTTTCTGTCCCACAGACGCCAACTCTCTGGCTGCTGTGCACAACTCTTGTCTCTTCAGCCAAATGCCTGAACAGTTTGGCTGCCAACAAGAGGTTACACGGTGGGTGGGGGTGGATTTTGGAGTTTCTCTTCAAGAATACATAGCTGGAATGCCAGCTTTCAGAGCTTTGCATCAATGTTGGGCGATAGAGGTGGTGTCCGTGTGGTGGTTGTGGGGGTGCATTTAGAAAGAAAAGTTCATAATGACTAAAGAGAAATGGAGAGAGAGAAACGTTTAAATACAAATATGTGAATGAAGTTTGAAACCTCGGCCGAAATCTCATTAACAAATGAGAGTTCAACAGTCATTGATCATATTTTCTCGTTTGCATTCACTGAATAAAAGTTAACAAGCTTGACAAAGGCAGTTGCTTCCAGCGTGGCAACAATAAAGCCCCCCCATCTAGGTGGAAGGTGCTGTGTGTCTAGCCTAGGGGTCTCTTTTGAAATTCTCTCTCTTTGTGTATGCAGTCATGGGGAAAAATGGCTTCAAAGGTTAAGATCCAGGGAATGTTTCAGTGTGACCAGAGAGGTCTGGAAAGGCTAAGTTCCCGTGCCTTTTACCAGCTGCATGTAATCTGCTAATCCACAGAGGAGACCGTCGGTGGTCTGCCCACAGAAGTGGGGTTGGGGGAGGCGCTGACCACAGGAGATATGCTGGGGAAGGGGATACCAAGCCATATACTGACCCTTCATCTGCAGTGACCCTACAAAGCGTTAGAGGTTAAGTGGACATTTTTGTCAAGACCACCATAAAGTGCTGCACATACCTAAAATTCAGACTTAAACAATGGGGTCAGTCTTGGACATGACTTGATAAAGAATGTGGCTTTTCACCCCAGGCTGTTGGAAAGGAATCACTTTTGAACAAAGGTCATTATAAGCAGACTTGCATTTGGTTGCTATTCTAAGAAAAAGAGCTGAAAAGTCTGAAAGGAGCCTTTCGTTGTGCTTTCCATGGCGATCCTTCAAATGAATGCTGTTGCAGGGTCCATGTTGGAGGAGTAGGAGGAATGTTCAGCTGTAGTCAAATTGAACGGGACAAATGATGCTTTTAAATGACGACGGTCAATGCTTTCCTGTCCGCGGTCAATGCTTTCCTGTCCAGCGTTCTGTCTCACCTCCTACATGATTGGACCAGGCCACAAGCAAATTCGGGTTTGAAGGATATATTTCACGTCAATCACATATTCACCGCATCGCTAGAATCGCAAAGAGAGGAATGCCGTCCAGTCAATGTGAGTCGGGCCCAAGAGGAAAGCTTGGGATGGCAAAGAATGATAGCAATGATATCAAGTATCCAAATGGAGATCACTAACATATGGTGTACATCAAACAAATTCTTTTTATTTTATTTTTGAATGATGATGGTTTTGCTCGACAGAAGTGCTGGAACATGTTACGTCGCCCACCCCAGAACCTCACACAGTTAAATTATAAAATGAGTGCAACTTGATGCATCTGAAGTACCTTAACAAGAGGAATCCCTTCTGTTTAAGACTGCTGTAACAATGCATTAATTGCTTTTTATGACTTTGACTACTGGAGAACTGAAATGTTTTGTGGGTTTTTTCATGCCTGCTGGGTGACATTAGTGCATTCCTTTTTTTTTTTTTCCATACCAAGCCTTCAGATAAAAAAAAGCAATCCAGGTTTGAACTATGGACATTTGGAAGTAAACATCAGGCTCTGAGAATTGCCTGTACTTTGACCCACTCCATGTTTGTTTTGTATGTACACTAATATTTGCAGCTTTACACTGTTTTTCTTTTTATTATTATTGTGCCGGTATGTAATCTGCTTTTCTTTTGTTACACCTCGTAGAGATGCAATGATCAGATTGGTGATCTCTGGTTTTTGTAAAGCTTTGACCTGCTGATACTAAATTTGGCTGATTTTAAAATTTCTCTTTAGGAACTATGTTACCAGATCATTCAAGAAGAGCATTGAGTTTTTCCAGATTTCTGGCCTCCAGCAGTCACCAGTTATTCACTTTAACTAATCAACCAATTATTTGCATAATTGATGAATTACAAACAATCTAAATATTAAGTGGAATTAAATCATGTCTTTACATGGGTGTAATATGTAACCCCTCTAAATTTGGGGTAAGGATGACATGAAATGGGCTCAAATTATTTTTGGAAAGCCGGGCCGCTGAAGCATCTGCTCAGTGTTTTGGTACTGAGATGTCACCTCGATTGTGACTGATCTGACAATGTTTTCATTATGGATTCTCCCCCTGCCCCCCACCGACCCTTTGCTCCCGCAGCTCCTGCCCCAGCTCCCAAACAAGAGGCTGGAATGTTGGGTTTCCATGACGCTAATGAAGTAAAAACCTGGCAATGTGCTGCTGGCAGGCTCAGAGCCGCTCCTGATCTGCGGCCTCCTTCTCATCAGGATCCGAGTCTGATCCCCATGTAGCCTTCATTCACCAGGGCTTCATTATGCCAAGGAATGTCTCTCCTTCTCTCCTAACCGCAGATGAAGCTGGGATGTTGGGGTGCAGGGGTAGATTTGGGACAAATCCCAAGCCCAGAAACACACAAACTTCCAGTCTTTTCTCAGATTCTGATACTCCCACAAATTACTCCTTTTGTACTTTTTTTTTTTTTTTTTTTTTTTTTTTTTTTTTTTTTTTTTTTTCTTTCCCAGAGACTACTACATTAGGAGTAAAACACACATATAAACTCCAAAGCTTCTTTTCTCAAGGAGCAGGAAAAGCTGTTGTGATTTATTGGTCCATAAATGTGGCATGCATATGAGACAGCAAGGCTCACTGTTGGCTCTAGGACAACAGTGAGCCTTGGACACTCCAGACTTAAAGATTTCCCTGTGAAAAAACGGAACATTATCTTAGCAGTATGTCACTTTGTGTGTTTAGGTGTCTTTGATATACATTTCTTTTATTTTCTTAATTTCCCCTTCTTGTGAATCACAGTACTTCCTCTAAAACAAATGCATCTTGTAAGTTTTTCATTTAACAGGGGCTCCCCGCTGGGAACAAGCTTTTCTCCCTTTGTGTTGCATCCAGAGTGGTCACTAAAGGGTTAAGTAATCAGTCTCTGTACATTATCCTGTGTCCTGCTGGGCTGATGGATGCAGCTATAATGTCTTGCTAATTAGCCCCTTTTAAGATTTTTTTTAAACAGGCAGCCAGCCACCATTGACCAGTGGAGCACTTGGAGATTGGCAAATGAAGACCTTCTGTCTTCCAGGCAATTCTGGTGTATTTTTGTATTTACAGGGGGTCTTGCTCATCCTTGAAAGGCTTAAAAAGTCTTAAATCCATAAATCTAAAAACGAGGCCTTTAAAATGTCTTAAATTCATTAAAGTAAATATAAGTTGGCCTTAAATATGTTAATCACACATCTTAAATGTTGCCGTGGCTATGTAGGTTTTTTCTTATGGGACAAAAGTTTGAGTCACGCACAGACATCATCACCCACTGCATTCTGTCTTGAGGCGGTTAAGGCTACCGGTAACAAGCTGCTAATACTTGCTAGCTAGCTAGCTAGCTAGCCTTTTTACATCTGTCTTAGGTAAGGGTAAATTTATCAGCAGTTGACTGGACGACAGCTAGCTTTTTTGTGTCTATCTTGGGTAAGTGTAATTTATCGGCAGTTGGTTAGATGAAGTTCGTCCTGCTACTGGCTCACTTCTGTTGCCAACCCATATGTGCATTCAGAAGCTTGGCACTATGGGGTTTAAGGCTATAGAGTGTGATATGCTATGTGAGAAGCACAAAGCTGCTGTCAAGAGCCACTGAAAGACCTAAAAAAAAAAATGCATTTTTGCATATTTTTGTCATGATTATTACATTTTATTCATAATTGTCTTAAAATGGTTTTTAAAAGTCTTAAATTTGAGTTGGTGAAACCTGAAGAAACCCTGACTTAATAAATTTGTTGCTTTTCTAAACTTGATGCTTTCAGGATTCATGTTCTCCGACCGAACATTCAGAAACTAAAACAGTTTCTGAAATCTCTGTATAGGTCCATATGAAGTCAAAACTGTATGAAAACTGAAGTTTGAAAAGTAGCCATGAAAAGTACTGATGGGTGCATTTGTAATGGGAATATATAGAATAATCTAGATAAAATTGGGCTGATTATAGTAGAGTTAGAGGTGCTTATGGTAAACTTTGCCCTTTATCAGAATCATTGTGTTTTTGACTTATGCTTAAAAGATTTGATCTTTACAAATTTGGTTTGTTCAAAAAATATGTTGAAAAGAAATGAAAAACAAAATACAAAAACAGAAAGTAGTGTTTTGTCATTTGGCATATTCGCAAAATTGAGAGGAAATCAGACTGACTTCCCCGAACTAAATTACATGTGTTCCCGTTTTCTATGGTAAAGCAGTTCAGGTATGTGACAGTGGAAATAATGTATGTGCATTGATTATGTCAAAATAAATAATCCCAGCTTGATGCATAGTTATACCAAAAGCACACTGGCAAGTTTCCTACCTCATGTGGCTCTAAGACAAAAGGACAAAAGGCTTGTATGATGAAAAACACACCAGGTTCTCTGTACTGGTTGGATCTGTACTTGGCAAATGATGAAGATAAATGAGCAGGATTGCTATGGTGAAAGATGGGACTTTACTGGTCCTATGGAGACTTTTGAAAGCTATAAGCAGCATCATGGTGTACGCCTGGTTTGGACTAAATTATGTTGGCAAGAAGTTGCTAAGATTTAGGTTGATGGATGGCGTTAATCATTGGTCTTGTGATAAAGGGGTTTTTTTGTTTTTTTGTTTTTGTTTTTGTTTTTTTCCTTAATTTGCTTAATTATTTAATGAAATATTTTCCAAATAGGGCACATTCACAACAGAAGCCATCTCAAGATGCTTTACAAGGCAAACTGGGCAAATTCATATCTGGTTAAAGAGAATCCAGTCCATATTTGGTTCCTATCCATCCTTTTTATTCCAATAATATCCAATCAGCCAGTCCTAATAATAATACAGTATAAGCAAACTCAGTTGAGGATATAATGTTAATCACTAAGACGTTATCCATCTAGGAAAGCCCAGCTGTGAGTCTCTATCTTTGCAGCCAACTCTCCTCTCAAGCAACCATGAAATTTTATTCCAGTTGGTGAGTTTTGGCCATCACGTTACCTGCCCGTTGGTTGGCGTGAACTTATCAGTCCGATCAGCAACCAGCATTGTGACGGTGGCCCCAAAAGGCCCAGCAGCTTTTGGTCTGCTGGCAGCAGTATTTGTCTCACTCGGGGGGGAAGAGGGCTCACAAATAAAAGGCAAAACAGGGAAAAGGCTAAAGTCTTTCTGATCCCTCTTTCCATGACTGGTAATCCGGAGCCAATCGTCAGCACAAAATGTGGCTTTTTACTGCCTGAAACCATTCTGTGTGCGTTTCCAGTGAGGTGTGACTAAGAAGCAACCAGTCATTTAAACACATGACGAGGATAATTACAGCACACGTTGTGGTTAAAGCATCAGATGACAACAACGTATCAGGCAACCTGTGTATTTAATATGTTTACAGTCTAGTACTGCAGTGTTTCTGGGCCAAAGTGACAATTATGTGTCTTTGTGTGATGGATGAGGGAACAGAGAGGTGTCTCCTTTTTTACTGTTCTATCATCTTCACATAAGCAGAAGCTACACCATCCTGTATAATTCCAGCACGTCGTAAAGCTATTATATTTTCTGACTTCTTACTCATTGACATGTTCTCTTTTATGAACCCTAATGCACACCAAAACCACATTTTCAAGGTTACTTGATAAGGAAGTGCATTTTGTCCTTTTGGAAATGGTGTGTTGACTCACTCTTAGTGAAGGGCACATACCTGGATGCCTGGAATGCCATTTTCTTTATAATTAACTGAGCATATAACCTATAATAATAGAAGATCCACACAATGTCACCTTTGTGTCCACATTTGGTGGTTAGCTTATCTGGTTTTGCTGTATGGGTGAGACATCGACTGTTAGTAGATACGATGCTGTGAACGATTGGCTGCAGTCTGAGGTTATGCTATGCATCACCAGTATAACCACAGTTTAATAAAAAAAATAATTTGTTTTAGTTTATAGTTTGCTGTATACACCTTTGATAGATTTTATTTCTAACCCTGAGTTTTAAATTCCCGTGAGCAACATTATTGATAACCCTCGGAAGGCCTAAATACTACAACAGTGACTTCACTGTGGTTCATCAGTTAGTAATCCTGATATCTTGGGCTGGTCAAAGGTGTTCAAGTTGAGTTGTGTTCACCAGATTTTATTACCAGGGAAGATTGTTATTGTGAAAACATTCTAAATTGTAACCAATGATTTCCTGATGGAAAGCACTCATAGGTAGAACTAATTGGGCCTTTCTTCCTAACTTCCAGAGCACCAGGATTCCCTCCACCAGGCGGTCCATGAGCGACTCGGTGAGCTGCTCCGAGTCCTAAAGGCAATCATCAAGAAGCACCAGAGCCTCAATTCTGTAGATATCCTGAGCAAAGCTGGAACAGTAATCGCCACGGTCAAAGGTAAGCTGAGCTTTTGCCAGCTCTGCCTAAAACGTGTAAACACACACAGTGTAACTGTGAAGTACCCTGTAAAACATGCCAGCCACTCCTCCATTCTTCCTTTGCTCTGTTTTCTGTCTCTGCCCTATCTGATCCTCCCTTCTCTCATGACAGCCTACTCTGCTGAACACGCATTTTCTGTGTCCTGCAAGCAGAATAACAAAGCTTCTTAAAGTGTCTGTAAACTGTTTTGAAAAACAGGAGGCTCTACATCATATGGTAAATGAATATGTTCACTTTTATGTAACCTTTGGCTCTAGTCAGGTGCATTTATATTTAACTTGAAATTAACATGCAATGACTTAAGGTGCAGTGATGCGTTCAGGTGACAACAAAATGACATGTTCATGAGAATTGCATGAGATTTCTGCAATATTTATGGAAAACCAACTTTTTTTTTTACATATCCATAAATAGGGTAAAGGTTGCAAAAATTACAATCTAGTCTAGGTTTGTTTAAACCCTATGTTACATCCTGTCTAATTCCAAGGTGCTCCTAATTTCATATATTTCCAACAATGTTTATAGAATCCTTGTTTTACTGTAAAACCATCCAATCCATGTTTAGTCAAAGTATTTTTGATTTTGAACACATTAAAGTGTGAAGTATAGTCGTCTTCTTCTTTTTTATAATTTGAAAAATGTGGATTTTTTTTAATATCAGTGTTCAGGAATATGGCGGTATCTTCTGTTTCCTAAAGCAGAACTGAAGGATTTGATTGACACTATAGCACTATTCGGCAAATAATACAACTTTTTTGGGGGGAGGGGGCACGGGTTACAAATGTATCATTACTTGGTCTTTATCTTTGAATGCCTGGCCACGATCAAATTTTTATATCAGTAAAAATTGTCCTGAAAGATATAGAGCTACTGGAATTTGGAAAATGGAGGTGCAGGAACCGTATATCTGTAACTGTTAAAAGTAAAATGTCATGAAGAAAAAAATCAAAATGACCTTGTCAACACTGCTTGACCTAAGCACACCTGAGCAGACTCCTAAACAGGTTTCTACAATGACTTGCGTTCAATATAAACATTAAAGCTTCTAATGACTAACTCTGGGGCTCTTCTGCCACTAGGTGGTCAGAATTGCTCACTTTGTGGCCCTCTGCTGCCCTCTTAGTAACAGTGTGCTGCTAACTGTCTACATGCTAATACATTTTAGAACCAGATCTCAAAAGCTTAAAAAAAAAAAAAAGTAAATTATGTTCCTTTAAAGTACCGAGGGTAAAAAAAAAAAAAAAGAAGAAGGATATGAAGAAGTTTTATTTAATTTCAACTTGATAACACACTAATTTTGACCCAAAAGTTCAAGTGCAGAATTCCTCCCATGATTCTTAGCATGAAGCAGTTTACCTCTGTGCCCCAGTGTCATATTAAGTTCTTAACTCGGCGAACCGGACAGGTCTTTGCTGCTGACGAGTGCTTTGACAGTGTTGTGCTTTTTCCATGAAAACAATACCATTTTTCCCAGATGATGTAACTTCCACATTTGGACCGTTGGTTGGGGCCTGAGCAAGTAGTGGCATTGTATTCCAGCAAGCCTCAGGATGTCCTGTTGGGGGGGTAGGGGTGGGATGGAAGAGGAGGACATGCAACGGCCCAGGAGTTGTCCTTTTCATTGGACGTGGCCACAGTAGCTGCTCTAAGATTACCAAGAAGCTTCCCAAGGACAACGGAACCTGCTCAAGTCATTGTTGCCGTCACCTCTGGCCCACTCAGAACTTTTTTTCAATGGATCTGTTTTGCTGTCATCTTCTCCTTTTTGGAGGAAAAACTCCTTAAAAGACTTGGAAATATGTCATGTTTAAGGTGGTTTGGAAACTTTTACATATAGTGCTTGTTGCTAGAATCAGCGAGGCTTATTACAGTTAGGAGGAGGCCGGGAAAAGCTTGTTAAGGTGGGTCATTTCTGATTTTGTTCTTTTGCCTGTAATTTAACAGAGGTCTCTTAAAAAAAAAAAAAAAAAAAAAAAAAAAAAAAAAAAAAAAAAATTTGAAATAACCTGGAATTACAACACAAAGTGTTGTCTGATTTTGAAATTTTTAAAAGGTGTTACATTAGTTTAATAAAGCATGAATGAAACTGTTAAACTGTTGACGTTACACATTTTTGTAGTCCTCTTCAGAGAGATGATAAACTATTGAAGATATGTAGAGCCATGTTCTAGAGAAATATGGGAGTTTTGACTTTTTCTAACGTCAGATTGCCAGAAAATAAGAAGTAAAAGTAAGAATGTCTCTGGTCGTCGAAAATAAGGTTGGATTTCCACAAAGGTTTCTCCTTTCTCAGACTTTGAACTCTAGAAATCTTCATTGTTCCAGTGGAAGGGAAGGACTGAGGAAATGATGGAGGCAGCAGAGCGCTCTGTGACATCACTGATTTATTGTTGCACATTTTCTCTGCTTTTCAACGATCTTTTTGGGGTTTATTTTCTTTCTTCTAAGTCAGAACAGGAAGTTTATTGTGGAGACTGATTACAGCCGTATTTACGCTGCTTCCCCCCCACTTCATTCTGTCCTCAGTCATCACCGTGTTTAGACTTGCAGCAGGAAACTACTGCTTGGCCAGATTACAGCAAAATATACACACTTGCAGTCCCTGCTTATCTTTACAGACTACCAAAGTTGTTTTTGGACGCTTCTAGGAGGGGGGGATTTTGGATTTTTCAAGTCTCAGCACATAAACAGATTACCAAGTACTTCAGGTTCTTGAGGAGTACACCATGACTCTAGAACTTTTCATTAACTCTATGTTTGACATCAACAGGATGATGAATCATACTGTGTAGTTGATGCCTCTAAACAAAGGAGGCACACAGTATTCATCAGTTCAGTATCCTGCCAAAACTTGACTCGGTATCTGTTTATTATGTTTTACTAGGAGTGAACTTCAATGAGGTGAACGAGGAGAACAAACAAAAGCTTTTTGGGGAGATCTACACTGCTATTGACACATTAGCGTTCACCTTTGGCAATGTGTAAGTATGACTTCATTTATTGTAACAAGCTGATTTTTCGTCGGCTGTTTTTTAACAGGTTCGGGTCATTTGGTCCTTTCACCACTTACTTATGCACTTCTGGTGTTTTTGCACTCAACTTATTCGCGTAAGAAAAGGAAAAGCCTGCCACAGTACATTTCAGAGCTACCGTGCTTTAATTCATACCTCTAATTATCAGCGATTTTTAAAAACGTAGAGCAACACCAACCAGTCAGGAAGAATTTTCAGTCACCGACCAACAGCAAGATTTTCGTTGAGATGAAGGTTAAAGCTGCAGTATGTAACTTTTACGAAAAATGTTTTGTACATATTTGTTAAAATTATCATTATGTCGTGAGAGTATAATCTATGAAAAAATCCAGCTCCTCTGCCTTCTCCCAGTGCTCCCAGTACTAGCTGCATGCGCCCAGCGCTCAGTTAGAAACAACCAATCAGAGCCAGGAGGAGGGTCTTAGCGCTGTTAATCACCCTCATGTACGCGCCACACCCCCCACCCCGATCTCTGCGACGTTACAGCTGGTTATACATAATATAGTCAGAATCTGCAGGTCTAATCTGAGTTGTTTTAAACATTTAACCGTTACATAGAGGAAATGATCATACCGCTTTCCATTTTTTAAGTACTTTTGGGAGTTTCAGTCCCTCTTTTCTTTAAAAATAAAAGAAATGTGAGCTTTATTGATGGATGAAAGTTGTGTGTGGTTTTGTAAAAAAAAATTTTTATGATAATTCTCATCCGTTTCTCTGCCTAATCTTAAGATTTATTTTTGTTTCCTCTTCCAGAGTGTCTGACTTCCTTATGGGAGATGTAGAGAATGGATCAGTGTTGGGGCTCCCCCTGACTAAGAGAAGTAGGGTAAGGAAAGTAAATATTTATGTCCTGTAGCTCTGTCACATACACACAGGTTCTCTAATTTCACTCAAGTCTGGTGTTAGAAGGCATCGCCTCCTAGAAATGTGTATAAAATGTAAAAAATAGCTCATGTTCTGTTTTATACATTCACTTGTGCACATGTCAGTTTATTCTAAGCCCCGTTTTAACAACAGGATGTAGCTTACCAAACCTGAATGTGAAAGATTACCCAACAGAGTGCAGAGTTCAGGGGTGAACCAAGCCCTTGGTGGCTGACGCAGTTGCCTTAAACATCCTCCTCCGGTGATCAGTTGTTGCTCTGCATTGTTGTTTTCCTGCTGGAGGTTTTACTGTACAAGTGGTCTGAGGAGGAAATTGGCTCTCTGATAAGGACTGTTTCATGTGTGTTACTGGAGCATTCTGTTTTTCAAGTAGGAATGCTTCCTTTTCTCCCTGCTTTGTATTTTTTTTTTAACGTTTTGTCTGTTTTCCAGTCCTCTGAGAACCTTACTGTGGAATCTGGAGGATCCGGTCCTGAGAAAGATGATCCGCCAGGTAAGACGGATTGAACACACAGCTCCTGTATTCACTGTGCCCACAGTGTGAAAGGGTCTGGATGAAAGCTAATCTTTTCACATTGAGAGGCAAAAAACAAACAAACTTGTACATAAATGATGTGTAAATCAGTTTTTAGGTGGAGCTCAGAGCTATTTTTTATTTACACTGCCTGCTTTGTCTGAAGGATTAAGTAGGAAATAAGCAATCACCTTACTGACATAATACATGTCTGCTGTCAGTGTTGGTTACCCTGGATGGTATTAGCCCATATCGCCAGTAGTGAAGGTCAGACTGGGCTTTTCCCACAGACTACCTGGATATTGCGTTGTAATCATGGTTTTATGGTCGGTGTCCATCGGTTATGTTGGAGCCCACCTCTTACAAACGCTTTCGTTGTACTTCCTTTGGAATCCACAGGGCCGTCTCCACCGGTTCGGCCCGAAGAGGTGGACAGGACACTGCAGCGGCAGGACAGCGGAGTGGAGTCTGTGCTGCTCTATGCGAAGGCGTGGTCCAAGTACACCAAGGAACTCCTGGTGTGGGTGGAGAAGAGGATCAGTGTGGGTGAGTCAGACCACTCGTACATTTCTGATTGTGCTTCTAAAGGTTTAGGGACACCTCTCGGTGAACAACACTTTACAATATGAAAGCACTGATTGTAGTTTCTCACAAGGGCTAAACAGATTTTTCTTGAAGAAAATGCTCTGAGAAATCAGCTTGTGACTGGAATTGGCCAATTTTCTAATGTGACTCGCTCTGACTAGTGATTGGCTGGTTGGAAACTCAAAAATCCTATCCTTTTCTTACCACACACCATTTATAAGCAGTAATATATACAACACCTTTTTCTTTGTCGAAGTTGTTACTGCAAAAATAGGATTCAAAGTCAGCCATTTTGATTATCAGTGAGGAGTTTTACATGAAATCAGAGGAAACGCAAAATCTGTAAGAAAAAGCTTCATCATTGGTATGATGTTGGTTTAATTATATTTCAGGCATTGTTGTGTTTTCATTCGTTTTTCTTTTAGTGTTAAATGAATTCCAGTTCCAAGATTTCCTTATTGTCACCACTGTTTGGTCAGCTTTATTACTGGTTTTATGTCCAAATAAAAAGTTTTTAAAGAGAGTCTAAATGAAGGGATTTACTGCAGGTATGTTTGATATTACCTAAGCTCAAAGTTTGAGTTTGTTATGCGAGATCTTTTGTTTGTTTGACTAGTTGATGAATGGTTTCAGCTGAACATATAAAGCTCACGTTTGCACTGTACAGGACGAGCTGTAAAGCACTATTGATCAGTGTAACAAAAGCAGTGCTCAGAAACGAGCTGGAAACGTTGCCATTTATTTGCAGACATCGAGTGTGCCAAAAGTTACGCCAAGATGGCCGAAACTGCCAAGACTCTCGCAAGCCAGCAGGTGAGAAAGCGTTGCAGCTCATGTCTTTATCCCATGGATTACATGTGCTGACATCAGGACTTTTCCTCCCACCTTTAAGGAGTTCATGCCGTTCCGTGAGACATACATGACTGCTTTCAAAAACGACATTGAATACAGTCAGCTGGTACTTCAGACTGCAGCAGTACTCCAAAGCAACAAATTTGTGCAGGTAATCTATGAAACCAACTGCGGCTTTTTTTTAAAAGTAGGATTGAAGCAAGAGATTTTAAAGACGGTGTGTGTTTGTTTCCAGCCTCTCCTGGCCAGAAAGAATGAGCTGGACAAACTACGGAAAGAGGTCAAAGAGCAGTGGCAGAGAGAGCAAAAGAAAATGGTGAGTCACCAGTCCCATTTAGCAAAGTTTTAGCAAAAAGTTTCTAAACCTTTTAAATTGATCATATGAAAAATAAATTATGCTTGTTTATAGTAGTAATTTCTGCCAATTTGGTTACGTTTCTACCTGTGAATGATTTTCTTCTATTTTTGTCTCCAGCAAGAGGCAGACAGCGCTCTGAGGAAGGCCCAGCTGCTGCAGGCCCAGCGGCAGGAAGAGTACGAGAAGGCCAAGGTGAGCACCAGCCGCCTGGAGGAGGAGCAGACTGCGGGGGGAGGAGGTGCAGCTGGAGTCAAGCAGCTGGAGAAGAGGCGCAGGCTGGAGGAGGAGGCCCTGCAGAAGGTAGAGCATATCCTCCATTTAGATTTCTTTTCAAGTAGCTCTTCCTGCTAATTATCACTGCAGAATATTGTCATATTTTGTGTAAAGAAAAGTTGTTTTGCATCCTCGTTTTGACAGGCTGAGGAGGCCAGGGAGCACTGCAAAGCTTGCCAGGTTGATGTGAGCGTAAAGAGAGTGGACCTGGCCAACACCAAGAGCGAGATCATCACTCAGATCAGAGAAATGGTCTCCCAGTGCGACCTCACCCTCAAGGCTGTAAGTCCAGATCTAGAACGTTGACAGATGAGGAGTGAAAGAAACGGGAGACCAAGCAGTGTCTGATTCACCGTTGCAGGTGACAGTCAACTGGTTCCAGCTCCAGCAGGCCCAGGTTGTGTCTTTACCCGTCAACCATCAGAGCCTGTGTGAAAACGCCAAGCAGTACGAACCCGGCCAGCGTTACATCGAGTTCGTCAGGAGTCTGCCAACCGACGGGCCTCGCCTGGAGACGCACTCACTGGATTCACCCGTCACACCAAACGCCTGGTGAGAGGCCAAAATACCAGATGGAAACTAGGGCTGGGCGATAAATCGATTTTATCCATTCTTCAAATTTTTGGTTTTTAAAGATTTAATTTAGGAAAATCTGTAATTTTTTTTTTTTTTTTTTTTTTCTTTTCTTTTTTTTGCCAATGCTTGGGTTTCCATAGTTCAGAGTGATGTCAGCGCGCTTAGGGCGGCCGTCTTGTTTGACAAGCATTTCTTTTAGATCTTCCATTTATTTGGACTTTGAATTCAGGTCAACTTGACGTTGAAATATGAGGGTCAGGCTTAGATTTTTTTTTTTTTTTTTTTACAAAAATAAAGTTTGCTACAAGAATTCAGTCGAAATAATACGAGAATAAAGTCTTAATATTACCAGAATAAGTTGTAATATTTGAAGAATGAAGTAGTATTTTTATGAGAACCCCAACATAAAAAAAACCCCAAAAAAAATAATTATTCAAGGTGACGATTTATCATTTATCATATCATTATGACGATTTTCTTCTGGTAAAATTGCATGTTTATTCTGCTAATATTATGACGATATTCTTATAATTTAACAAAAAATCTTGTAGCCTTACCCTGATTCTCCGTTGTACAACTCAGAGAAGGGATGATTAAAATAAAAGCCACTTTCTGAAAATATTTTCTGTCATTTGTAATTTCTTTTTTAGAAAAGAAACCGAGTGAAAAAAATCGTTTTAAAATCGGATCTGGTATGAAAAAAAAATCAGAGATTCTATTTTTAAGCCACGTCGCCGAGCTCTAACTGAAGCTAATCTCCAAATACTCCCTCAGTGGGTTCCAACAGCTACATTGCACCACGCAGACGTCACTAGATAGAACTTAAATGTCTCCCTCAGAGATGCATGTCACAGTTTACAATGTTCACAAAGCTTTTCCTAAAAGCAAGGGAGTCCGATGAATTTTCGGATGTAATTTTCGTATCATCAGTTGGGTGTGTCTTTACACCCTCGGAGATTAAATATATGCTGGACCTCAGGGAGATTGTTTTGGAAAGCGTAAAACAATTGGGGCGGTGGGTGTTTCCTGTGGAAATGATTGCGGTTAGCAGACAGAGCAGCTTTCCCTCAGTTAGCTGAACTGTCATTTTCAGCTCCCTCTTTGCGAGTGGCTAAGATCAGCTGTGCTGCTAATTTGGATAATTGATGTTGGTCGTTTCTCTGAAGTGTTTTTTTTTTTAGGGAAAAAGCTACAAAAAAAAAAAAAAATCAGAAATGGTGTTGTTGACACAGGTTTGTGATCTCTCTCACACACCCATGCACATACCAGACAGATGGGAATAAGAGAGTGCTTTGTTCTCACTTAGTTTTCTCCCACTACGAACCAGCCCCTCCTGACTCTGATCCCTCTGATCAAAAGAGTTCAGCTTGGGAGAGAGGAAATGAAACTTGGGCACATACACACGCTCACGTTTGCATTCACCCACAACACTGCTCCCCAAAAGCTTAAATATAGACCAGTGACCTACTTAGTGATGTATTGTGGAATACTTTTGCTTAACAATGGAAAGCATTGTTTGTAGATGTGCAGGATCCGGCCATACTTCAGTCAGTTAGTCATCATTATCCAGTAATTGACTTCTGTGTTTGATGTCCTCATGATATGAGGATTAGTCAGGCTTCCTGTCACTGCTGATAGAATTTACAAGCACAATTAGCAGCTGGATGCTTGTATCTGTTAATCTAATTAGAGTTCATCTTAGGGAAGTTTTGATTCTGAAACGTGTTAGTTCTAAGTTTTAGCTCATTTGCTTCCTTTTTTTTGGCTCAGGCTGCCTTCAAACAAGCGTTCACTGAGTGGCAGTCACTCCTCCCACAGCAACCTGTCGCAGACATCCGTTACCTCTGACGTCCCGAGTGGAGAAGATTTGGACGGTCACAGCAACACCCACCATGCCAAGATCGCAGAGAGACGCTCCAATGGAGGCACTGATATACAAGGTAGGTTCCTTTCAGAGTGTTAAGCTCACATTAAAATACTGGCTGTGCAAATTGGAAAATTGGACATTTTTAGAAAAAAAGTGGAGGGAAATTGTGTGATTTGGGCCATATTTTAGGATTTTTGTTTTTTTGTTTATAAAACATGTCCTTTACGAACTACCATATTAGTGACAAAAATAACTTTGTGGGTTGTTTTTTTTTTTTTTTTCTTATTTATTTATTTTTTTCAAATTCCTTTGCCAGTTGTTAGGCCAACCGGCATAATGATCTTTACCAGTATAAACCCATTCCGCTTGAATTACAAGCTTGTGATCGTCTCTTCACAATTTATATACATTTTCAGTGTATACATTTTTTAATTTATGACATTTTCTATGTATAAGGTGTTTTATCATATGGCTGATTTATAATATTTCAAAGATTCATTCGCAAGTGTGTACATTTAAAATGTGCTTTTTGTAAAATAAGTGATTTTCAATATGAAGTGGACTACATTTATTTAATCTGGAGAAGTTAACTGCTTCCTCTCTGTTTCGATGTGACTCTGTGATAACTGGGCTCATAACCGTTTTCTTGAGGTTCAATTGAATCATCTGGAAACCAAATGTTCAGAATTTTGATTGTCTGGTTTTTTGGCCACGGTGAGTTTCTTAGATCACTTCATTTTGTAATTGTTTCCATATAGTAACACATCATAAAAATGATCCAAAAAGCCTACAATACGGTTTTACAAGATTATTTTGAAAAATTCTATCGCTCCATGCTATGGTGGCTTTACATTTGACCACTTGTATTACTTAATAAGTAACCCTCATACATGATATGATGATATTCTGAATCAGAGCTGCTTAGTGGCAGAAAGTACAGGACAATCTGTTCTATGTGCTTTACTAATATCAGTATCTATGATTAATTAACTCACAATGTTTACTTATAAATATTGAGAAATTACACTTCATTTGTTGTAAATGTTAACATCAGCGGGTGTTTATCAAGGCTACCTGCAGACATCTAGGTACACTTTTTATTTATGTTTGGATTCTCCTTCCTTTTGCAGCACTTCGAATTCAGGGTCCCTTTCGCCCCTGGGGTTCAACCAGTCAGGGCGGAGGGATGTGCAGCGACTCGGAAAGTGCCGGAGGGAGCAGCGAGTCACGCTCCATGGACTCTCCCACTGCAAGTCCAGGTAGTAGACTTACTGATTTGTACTACTTCATTCCTTCCCCACCCAGTGTTGTCTGAACTTTCAACATGCATGTTGCACCTTGAGATAATCTTATTTACTTACTGTTACACTGAGCTATTGAGGCAGTAAATCCCCATTTATTATTTTAAACGGGTTTATAGAAAGTCAATTTGCCAAAGAACATGAAGGTACCATGAGACGACAGCCAGAAACAGAAAATGTCTGCCTATTACGGGTTTTCTTAATTGCCCTGGGGCGACGGACATTTTTGTTTGAGCGAACTTGATGTTCACCCAACATTGCTGGCATGTTTTCTCACAATCAAGAGGCTTAGCAACCACGCACTGTGAATGTTGTGCAACTCTAATTCAGTACATACCAACATAAAAAAGTCGTGTCAAATGGGGTTTATGTTTCCCATGTTGCTATGCTACACTACTTGGTGTGGGCTACAGCTTCGTGTCACTTTTTGTCAGATTTACATCACAAGTTTCAGTGTATTTTATTAGGGTTTATGTAATAGCACAAAGCCGTGAATAACTGAGAAAGGATAATGTTCAGATTTTCTTAAACAAATCAAAATTTGTGTTTATCTCCTTTTAAAGCCCTTAATGTTCAGCAAATTGCCTTCAAATGTAAATAATTTCTTAATAGGTGTGTGTAACTTAGTTGTCACCATAAATATACCGGGTATCTTTGAAGGCCTTAGAGGTTTGTTGGAGAACATGGTGAACAAACAGAATTGTGAAGACGAAGGACACACCAGACGGAGTTAGGACAGATGAGACTTTTTGGACTGCATGCAAAATGTTGCATGTGTAGCGCTGAATCCCAGTGAAGGGGCCTAGTCAAAGTCCAGACCTAAATCCAGCTGAGAATCTGTGGCAACACTTTAAAGTTTATGCTCACAGATGCTCCTCATCCAGTCTTGCAGTGCTGGAGCTATCTCTAGATGTGTGAAGCTGGTAGATACACATCCTGAATGTTTTTTAAATAATAATAATATTTAGGGAAAAAAACAGGCATTTAAAAAAAAAAAAAAACTATATGCAACCTTTTCTTGGTGTCATTTGGTTTTACTAGAACAGAATCAGTAGAAGGTCAGGGGAGTGAATACTTATCTGAGGCACTGTAGTATGTGTCTTCATTCCTGACTTAGAATTTTGGATTTAGCTTGTTTCTGATTCTTTTAATATCTTTCTCTCAGTGGGTTAATCTCAGTGCCACCATTGTATTGAAATGTTCTCCTAAAATCACAAGGCAAGAAAAAAGTGCTTCCAGAAAATGTTTATGGCACCCCTTTGTTATATTCTCCAGACTCAACTTTTATTCTAATCACTAAATGAGATGTAAATAATCCTGCTTGATTCATTTTATTATTATTTTATTTTTTTTTTTTTAAAAAGAAGCATTTTTTAAATAATTTGTTCTTCTAATGAAACTATTTAGGCAGAAATAATCTCTCCTGATTGGTGGAGGTGTGGATGTTGGTGTACCATTTGCATAATCACTCGTTAGAGATTGTTGAGGATTTGTCCAGCCCCATTGACCAGCATGAAAGTGTGAACAATATGCGAATTCATCCCTGATTAGCCTCCTCATCAGGTTCTTCAGAAACCGAGAAGCATTAATAAAGTGATCCTTTAAGCAACCATTAATCAGCCACTGTGGATGCCAATCACTAACAATCAGCTTCCATATTTAAGCATCAACAGCAGGAATCTGACACATGCTGCATTAAATCCTCAGATCTTCCCAAGGTGTTTATTTGGAGCAGCAGGAATAGATAAGATGAGGCCTTACGTGTGTGTTCTGCCTTGTTGTTCAGGGGATTTCAAGAGAAGGTTGCCAAGAACTCCCTCCACGGGCACCATGTCGTCTGCTGATGACCTCGATGACCGAGAGCCTCCGTCACCGTTGGATAACGGTGAGTCAAACCAGCACTTTGTTTCTAGTTCCTGGTCTTTCGGAATTATTTGACCCTTTTGTGTGTAGTTTTCCTTGATCTATTTCTCTCTAGAATCATATTTAAAGCTTACTTTCCCCTCTTCACTCTCAGGTTTAAGTGAGATGATAACAGAGACAGCCAGCTCCCCAGGACCATTCAGAAACACCCAGATGTCCAAAGCAGCTCAGACCCACAAGCTAAGGAAACTCCGTGCGCCCTCCAAATGCAGAGAATGCGACAGCCTAGTGGTGTTTCATGGAGCCGAGTGTGAGGAGGTAAGCTCACATTCCTTGCTTTATTTGATTAGTTTTAATGAACAGAACGAAACATGATCCAGGCCAAAACCTTGGTGTTCAGACCTTTTTAGTAATTCCAGCTCACTGCATTCAAACTCGAGGAAAAAGCCTGCCAAAGTCACACAACAGCTTCTTTATCACCCACAGGAGCAAAAATTTAAACAAAAACTAAAGCAAAAAAAAGCAATTTTTCCTCAAGTCAAAACTCTTGAATGAGAGGGAATAAAAAGGAAAACTTGAAAATGGTCACATTCTCTCCTCAGAGACCAAACTCAGGGGATCAGGCAGAGGAAACTGAAGAGGCTTTGTTTGTCTTCTGAAGAGTCCTCTCCATCATCTCTGTGCAGCTTCTCTGCTGTTGACTTTAGATCAAGTTTCTGTCCATATTTATTAGATACACTTAGCAAAACAAATAAAGGAGTCACTGAAAAAAGATAGATTATGTAATACTGGTTGACATATGGACAGGAAACTGGGATAACCATTCATGTGGCAGCATGTTGGGATCCCATAGTGCTGGTTGCAAGGAAGTCTTGGCTTCATCTGAAGTTCCCATGAAAAATTTATCAGACTTCTATTTATGTCCGCAGATTTACGCACTTCCTGTTTTTTTCCCCTTTTCACTAGAAGAATGTTTATTTTGGCATTTTGGTTTGTCTGTGTATTGAAATGCGTTTGGACTGCTTGTATTCTGTGGTCTGTTTTTGAGATGTTTTATTCTGTTTTATTGAAATCGCCCTTTGGTGTGTTTGCAGTGTTCGTTGGCCTGTCACAAGAAGTGCCTGGAAACCTTGGCCATCCAGTGTGGCCATAAGAAGCTCCAGGGCCGGCTTCACCTGTTCGGCATCGACTTCACGCAAGCGGCCAAAAACACTCCCGACGGCATCCCCTTCATCATCCGGAAATGCACATCTGAAATAGAGAACAGGGCGCTCAACATCAAGGTAATGTTATTCCAGATTTTAGTTGCATATATATACTGTAAATCCTGCCTGCTGTCGACAAAAGCTGTGACACGCCCCAGTTTAAAAGTTAACTAAACAGTTTTCAGGTTGCATGGCCTTTCTCTGCGGTGCCCGTTAGTATTCTAGAGTGGTTGGCCCCGGTTTCTCCCTTTGTGAGTCAGAAAAGGCCATCAGATTTTCCTGTTCTGAAAGCGTTTGGTTTTTGTGCGCTGAAGGGGATTTACCGCGTGAACGGTGCCAAGTCCCGGGTGGAGAAGCTGTGCCAGGCGTTTGAGAACGGCAAAGACCTGGTGGAGCTGTCCGAGCTCTACCCCCATGATATTAGCAACGTGCTCAAACTGTACCTGAGACAGGTAGGCTGCTTTCTCACAAAGTTTGAACCCTAATTGAAAATCAATTCTTGAACGTCTGATTTCTTCCTTTTGGCAGTTTTCTTATCAAGTTTGGTGTCTGTTATACACTTTGTGCTCTCCAGCTTCCAGAGCCGCTCATCTTGTTCCGTTACTACAACGACTTCATCGGTTTGGCGAAGGAAAGCCAGAGTATCATCGTGGAAGAACTTGAAGCCCAGCGGCTCAGTCCCGGCGCCATTACAGCTGCCCAGGCCAGCGTGGAGCTCAACAGGGTGTTGTTCAAAATCAAGGATCTGCTGAAACAGCTGCCTACAGCACATTACAAGACACTGCAGTTCCTCATAGAGCATCTTCACAGGTACCTTCTCGCGGCAGGAGAAGTTCCTCAAAAACTGCTTTTACATGAGTATCGATCTATTTCTCAGACTCTTCTCCTTTTTGGTTTCCTTTGAAGGGTAACCGAGTGTTCGGAGGAAAACAAGATGACGGCCAGCAACCTCGGGATCATCTTCGGCCCAACACTGATCAAGCCGAGGCAGGCGGACGCCGAAGTTTCTCTTTCCTCTCTGGTGGATTACCCCTACCAGGCGCTCATGGTGGAGCTCCTTATCCGACACTACCAGATGATCTTTGACACTCCCCTCATCCCTTTGCGTGGCACCTCAACCACAGAGGCAGATTCTCACCCTCGTCTCAGCCAGCAGGAGAAGGAGCTGCTGAGCAGGCACTCAAAGTCACTGGGAGATATCAAGGAGGTGAAAACTTAGCAAATTCCTACATTTTGATCTGTTAACTTCAGCCTCTGTTTGTCAGTTAACATTTATTTTCTGATATTACAGCAGAGCTCAAAGGTGTTTAAGAGACATTCCTCCATAATACCTTCTTCGCACTTATTAGCTGAGGTTCAGGAGACCATGCCGACCCTCGATGGAAGTGACTTCGAACCTGGTCAGTGTTCATCTTGATTAAAAAAAAAAAACATTCTTTTAAGGATCTTTAAGAAGATTTGTAATATATGTACACTTTTGATCTGTGCTTAAAGGTGATGAGGTGGACTCGGAGACCCTAAACGGGATGCTGTCATCAAGCGTCCCCGAGATCCCAAAACCTGGCGAGAAGAGTCTGTGTCGCTCCCAGCACGTCACAGTCAGCAGGGTTCAGCTGAGACACCCTCGCAACAAACTGTCCTCGCGGCCAATGAGCATGCCGGCCGAGCGGGTTCTTGGTCGAGGGCGGGTGGACGAGAACAACACCCGGAACAGCGCCAACTGGGAGAACAAGAAGCCAGGCAGCTGCGACCAGTCCATCGAAGAGGTGGACGAGACGGAGAATACCAAACTCCGAGCAGGCGCACATTACCGGAGCACGTTCATCGACACACAAACGCTACGGAGAACGTGGGACAAACAGTACAAGTACGACATGGCCTCCAGAGCCGCCAGACTGGCGGCCAGCTCTCCAACGGAGGGCTCGACGCTGGACGCGAGTGGCTTATCGGCTTCAGTGCCGGCCACCTTGAATCACGGGACTGCAGGGAGCACCATCAGCACCATCTACCCCAGCAGACCTTACACAGTGGCAGTGCGACCCAGCAGGACTTTAAAGAGGGAGGACAATGTGTCGAGGAACAACACAATTGCTACAGTTTTTAGAGCTCCAAGGACTCTCCAGCCTCCGCCTGGAACTTTCTACAAGCCTCCGTCAGGGAGCAAAGCGAAAGGGCAGCAGAACTGTAAGCTAGCAAACAGCGCTGAGGAGGATGATGACGAGGAGGATGAAGAGGAGGAGGATGACGACGACGACGATGATGATGATGAGGAGGAGGAGGAACTGGGAATTGAGATAGAGGTTTCAGTTGATGAGCCTCTTGAGGAAGTTGACCCGGGAGCCATGTCTCATTCTCCCAGCTCCAGCCCTGAAGAAATGGGTCAAAACCAGACGAAACCTGTTTACCAGAGACTGAGGCCCAGGCGCCTTCAGGAGGTAGAACACAGAGAGGCTCATTTCGTCTGATCAGCCAAAAGTCTTGAGCTCTAAGAGTCAATATAAACTGCGGTCAACGGTGAACGAGTTCTATATTATTCCAAAAAACAAGATGTATGAAGAGCAGAAATATTCTCCCTACTGTTGTAATCCTCAGAAGACAAACAGGATGCACTTAAACCTCTGCAAATCTTTCACAATCTTGTTTCAATCACTCACTCAGAATACTCGGCACCATATTTATAATTTCTATAAAACTGTGCAATTTTATATATATATATATTTTGTACAAAGTTTCTACAGACTTATTATGGATGTTTGTTTTAATGCCAAAAAATTGGGTGTGAATCATTAGATTAGTGCAAATAATTGGAACCACAACACTGAAAACAATCCAGTGCACTTAACCTGACATGAATACTCTTCTGCAGATCTGATGGAGCTGTGTTTTACCTACTGTGAGAAAGAGTGTTTTAATCTGTTACAAGTAGGTTGTTTTCTAATGATTTGTGTGTAGAGCTGGATAAATGCATGTAAACACATGGCGCTTTGGATAGCTGTACTGGCAGTAAGACATGTTCTAAAAAGAACAAAGTAGCACAAGCTAGTTAGCCTTTTTGTGTTTATATTTTTAAACTTGGATGATGTCAACTTTGCCTGACAAGTTTTTACAAATGCCACTAGTGTTTTTTTTTTTTTCACTGTTTTTAATACCACCTTTAAATTTTAATAGCCAAAGCTGTTTTTTTTTTTTTTTTTTTTACAACTTTAGTAGTCCTACCAGTAACGCAAACCTTAATGTTCATTGTAATAGGAAGGACATCATTTATTTAAACTGTATCTGTTTTTTCATTTTAATATGCACAGTTGACAAACTGTTAAAAGGTTCATTGTATTAAAAAAGGAGGAAAAAAACAGGTACATTTAAACAAACACTCTTTTGTAACTTATTAAAATATATCTGGCAAATTCTAACAAAGATGTATGGGTTTTTTTGTTTTTTTTTTTTTTTTTAAACATTCACTCTTCAGTCATTTTTTTTTTCTGAATTATTATTACATATTATGCCCTCACCATCTACAACAACTCTTTTAATTAAACAAGTTACATTTAATTTCCCTTTGGGATCAATAAAGTATTTTTGAATTTAATTGAATACGATCTACTGTTGTTAAGTGGTCAACAAGGACAGGGAAAAATGGGTAGAAACATCATAGTAACACTCCTAGGTAATAGGTTTTGTTATTTAATCATAAAATGTTTTATAGTGAGAAAATTCAAATATTATGTAAGACCAATTATTAATTTTTTTAAATTTTTTTTTTTATGTGGAGGACTGTTGATTTGAAATTTGTCTAGCAGAAAGTTACTGACAGTCTCCACAAAGAGGACAAGCCACAAAAGCTCCTTGCTGAAGAAACTGGCTTATCATCATATTAATGGAAAGTTCAGTGGAAGGAAAAAGGTCAGTAGAAAAAGATGTCAGCAATGTTCAGAGGATTTTGAAGCAAAGTTTGTTCAAGATTTTAGGGAGGTTCACTAGGTGTGGACAGCAGCCTCATAAGGAATCTATTGACCATTTTCTAGAGGAAGATGAGAGACACCAGACCCAACAATACAGCTGACCCAAACCATCCTGGACCTCCTTAGTCCCTCAGCAGAACCACAAACTTTTGGATTTTCATTAGCTGCTTGGCTAAAAATTTCCTGCTGCAGGGAATAAATCTTTATAACACTGTATTTTCTCTGTCTGAATTAAGCTATTGAAATAAATGTACTTTCTTAGCATGATTCTAATTTATAGAAATGTACCTGTTGTGTTTGGTGTTATTTGAAACTCGACGTGTACTATACATCCTGGATTGTGCTTCTTTGTTTTAAAGGTTAATTACAGACACCCTTCAATAAATCAATAACCATACCAGTAATTACAGCATCTGCTGAAGGCTTCGTTGGTTAAGGACACAAAGGGCTCTGCCACTGGCATAGGGGCGTCAGCCGTCTCTCCTGGCGCTCAGAAAGTAGATTAAATCAATCCTCTTAACTATTCACGAGGTCTGGAAACAAGCTGCGTTTGCAACCATTCGGAACACTTGAGAGAATATGGGCTCTAATGTTTTATTTTTTATTTCCTGGGTGTCAATCCACAGCTAAAGTGTTCTTCTGAGGTAAGTGACACCTCAATGTAATGTATTTATTGCAAACATACTGTGGTTTAGTAGTTACAGAGGTATTTAAGTACAATCCAAAAAACGATTAATGCTGGCACTCGTTTTGTAAATGCAGTAGGAAAGAGCAAAACCGCTTTGCTCTCTAGTACAAATTGCAGTATATTTGTGATATGGAGACCTCTATAGCTGTTATTCTGACCATGAAGTGTGTTGAGCTCATTAACCTCTTTATGAGCTATTGCTAGCTTTAACATGGAGCCTCCTGCAGCTGAATGGGCAGACAGATTTATGATGAACGCAGCTCTGCCACAATTACATATCAGTAAAACAAAAGACAGCTCTTCCCAGCACAGCAGATCATTCTTGACTGGTTGAATGCAGGTCTGCCGGGCCACCGCCGACCCCCGTGGGGGTGAACAGGAGGCACCATGGGGTCAGGAGGACAGGTCAGGCTCCTGCTGTGGAAGAACTGGACCATCCGCAGGAGGCAGAGGGTAACTTCTCATCTGTGGTTTATTCGCCCGTGTTAGACCAGCAGTGTTGGGCAATTATTAAACTTGGTGGAAGTCCCAAGTCAGATTCCATTAAGCTATTACTGCTTCTATAACTGGTTGCCCAGTTATTTTCAACAAATCAAATACCCTCCTGTTTTATCTACTTAAGTGTTGCAGGCTTGAAGGACTGCCACACCCTGCTGAGTCTGAACAGGCATGGAGAATAACTGGCCTATTGTGCCAGACTATGTAGCATTTTTCTCTTTAAGAAAGGGTTCATATTTAATACCACAGAAATGCTCTGAAAGCAATCATTAAAATAAACTCCAACCTTGGATGTTTTTTGTTTCTTTTTCTGTCTGAATCAGATACGGTTCTTCATGGAGATCATGTGGCCTGTGATGCTGTTTATGGGACTGGTGTGGCTAAGGAGAGTGAACCCACTCTACCGTCAGCATGAATGTGAGCCTAAAGATAAATAAGAGAAAAATCTGTTACCTCTCCCATGCAGGTATCCCTTTTTTCCCATAAAAATGCTTCGTAACGATTTAGAAATGTTATGTTTTGTTCTTCAGGCCACTTCCCCAACAAGGCCATGCCCTCAGCCGGTATCCTGCCATGGATACAGGGAATCATCTGCAACGCCAACAACCCTTGCTTTCAGTATCCTACCCGTGGTGAATCTCCGGGTCTGGTGTCCAACTACAACAACTCCATGTAAGCATCAACCAGCTGCAGCAGAGGTGGACTTTTACAGTGCTTTGCAAAACATAGACAAATCTTCTGATGCCTTAGAACCACAAACTTTAATGTTGGGACATAACTGTGATGTAAAATAAATACAAATCTGCAAAAACAACAACAACAAAAAAAACCTCAACCTGTGATATTTGAGGGAAGATCTTCAGTGACCATAAATCTTCAAGTTCTTGTGACTGATTCTTAATTGGATATAGGTCTGGACTTTGACTAGGCTCTTTCAACAGATGGATATGCTTTGACGTAAACGATTTTGTTGTTGCTCTGGCTGTTGGCTCCTTCAATCATCCCATAAAATCTGACGAGCTTCTGCTTTTCCTGCTCAAAAAGAATCCTCACAGTGTGCTGCTGCCACTACTTTGTTTCATGGTCAAGTCAAGTCAAGTTTATTTGTATAGCACATTAGCAGCAAGGCAGTTCAAAGTGCTTCACGTCATAAAAACATCAATGAAGTACACAGCAAACCATCAAAATCATCAAAAACATCAAAATTACTGTATCTCTTCCCCTTCTCTCCTCACCCTCTTTCCTGTCAAGTTACTGTTGAATACAGGCCACAAAAACGGAGAAAAAAAAAAATCTTCCAGAAAGTATAGATTTATGGAGTAAATCACAAAAATACAAAAGTTTTATTTGCAAAAATAACGTGAAAACCCTATAGAATTTTTACTTCTACCTCATAGTTATGCAGTACTCTGTAGCAGTCAATCATCTGAGGTTCAAGAGGCAGGAATATTTTTGGAAGACACTGTAAGTCAGTACAGTTTTGAAGAGAATTTCAAATTTTCTTTACACATCCATATAGGGGTAGACTATACTTATATATTATTCGAATAAAGACAGGTTGTGTTTGAGTTGTTCCTGATGTTTCTTCGCAGACTGGCCCGGTTCTACTCGGATGCTGAGGAGCTTCTTTTCAGTGACTCAGAGTTTCTGCAGGTCGGTCGCCTCTGGAGGGAACTGAATGCCATGAGCAACTTTATGGCCATGTTGCGCACTCATCCTGAAAAGATCTCAGGTCAGTGCTCCAGGCTTTCATCAACTTCCTGCAAAACCATCAAAAAAGGATGCACGCGCAAAGTCCTTTACTCTGGGAGTTATTTTACTGAAGCTGGTATTACTGCTGCAGAAAATGGCTTCACTCATGTTTTAATCTGGAGTTTACACAAGTATTAACACACTTTACTTTGTGGTCACATTTAGCCCTTGGCAGAACGTGCTATTCATGTCCGTTCAAAGCCATTCATTAAGATATATAAATGAGCTAATCTAATGGGATTTAGAAAAATCCTGTTTTAAAGTTGTCATCTCATTTAAAAGTGCATCTGAGGTTTGTTGCATCGCACATGCTTTCTCATCATTGTGTCTGGATGGTTTAACACCATTATATCACACAGGCTTAAGGTGGGTCTGAACCATAAGCTGCTTATTTTGCGATGAACATGTTTATTTATTGGAGAGGTGTCTGTCCACCGTCACCCATCCGCTTTCTGAAAGTGAACACATTGCTTCACTCTTGAAGAACACATCATCTGACTGCTCTGTCAGACAGTGCCTTGCAAAGTACTCGTACTCTTTCAACTTTTGTTAAAAAAATTTTAGACCGAAAGCATATGGAACCAGCTAATTTTAAGCCTTATTGCTGCAGCTTCTCAGTTGGATTTAGGTCTGGGCTTTGACTGGACCATTTAAACATAGGAAGATTAGGGGTGCACTGACTGCTGTTTTCTGGCCGATCAACGATCTTTAAAAAGCCTGACCTGACGATTACAATTTTGACCAATGCCGATGTTTTTTTATAACCGACAATGTTAGATGAGGTCACAATGCACTTTCAATGGTCCAATCTTATTTCATTGAAAAACATTGAACGATACCAGTGAAGCGATACAAACTCATTTTAACTGCACATGAGGTAGTGCTCTCAAATATAGCTGAAAAGTTTAGACGTGACCCAGTGGGCAGGTCTGACAGTCAGCCCTCTCTCACAGCAGAGCAAAAAGGGAAAGTGACTGATTTTTACACCTTTGCAGAGGTAGGTAAGATCGGTGGATAAGATTGGTTTTACATATAAATATTGGCCGATCACCCAAAATTACGGGAATCAGGGCAGATTGATTGGTGCACCCCGAATGAAAATGCTTGATTTAAACCGTTAACAAATCATGCGTCTTGAGCAGTCTCTAATGTTTTCCTCCAGAAATGCACTGAGTTTAGTTCCACCCATAAGTTGAACTTGATATTTTTAATATAATCCACCCAACAATCCAACATTTTACATGTTAGTGACAATTTTCTTTAACTAGTCAGACCAAAACATTTAGCTACAACTACCAGACGTTTAATCCAGACAAAAGAACTTCCCACAGCATGATGCTGCTGCCACCAAGAATGGCTTTTCTTTGCCACTCTTCTATAAAGGCCATATTTGTAAAGTGCATGATTTATAGTTGCCGTGTTAGTTTGAGTAAAATGGGCTGAAAATTTTTTTTACACCACAATTCAGATTTTTGTTTGTAAACAAGACTGAAAGCCCTGAGCTACAATAAGATACATTAAAATTTGTGAGTTTAATGTGACAAAATATGAAAGGCTTCGAGGGGTATGAGTACTTTTGTATGGCACTATGTGCATCCCCTCATCCCACTGGCAAAAATGAACCTCCCCAGTTGGAGTGTATTGACTCAGGGCAATGAGCAACAGATTTACAGACCTGTATTCCTGTGAAGTTCTCATGAGCTCAGAGAAAGAGAATGGAGTTCTTGTGAAAATAAAGTTATATAATGAATGACATTAACTCATGACTGCTTATTTTAAACAAATATTTCTTTGAGGTACTACTACTCTCGTAAAGTCTGCAGTGTTGTCTTATCAGAAGCAAACATTTCACTTAGAAGACAGAGCGATGTGCTGCTCCACTTGTTTAATGGATAAGTCCCCTGATTTCATGTCCCCACTTGCTTTTACATTGTATGTTGTTTCCACTGGATGCACAACTAGGAGAAATCACCGAGAACAGAACGGGCAAAACTGGATAGAGACCAAAACTGCACTCTGCCTTTCACAGTAAACCTTGTTCAAGCACAGGCAGGCCGATGGAAATCCTGTTATGGTGTAGAGGAGGAACAAGTGGGAAGCACTCATTCTGTTCTGATTGCTTCACTGAAACTCACTTGTTATAACTTGTTGGTGGTATGTACTAGTAGGATTCAGGATTTTTTTTCTGCCTGGACCAGTTTTTCCAGCGTGAGGCGCCGTTATCCGTTAGAGCCAATGGCGCATGGACATACACAAACTGCTTCCGTTATGTCGTGCAGGTCGAGGAGTGAAGGTGGAGACGATCCTGAAAGACGATGAAACCTTGACGTCATTTCTGCTGAGAGACATTCCTCTGACAGAGTCTGTGGTGTATCATCTTGTCAATGCCCAAATCAGGCCTGAACAGGTACGCAGACACTGACAGAAACACACAAAGCCAAGAATACTGACAGTAGTTGTTTACCATCAATAGAAAAATATAATTCTGAGACACCCAACATCAATGATCAGTCTGCATGATATAAATAATGTTCAGGCACTCTAAAGTGAACATATTCAGGCCAAAAAACAGTAGGGAACATTGATAATGCTGGGTAGAAGAGTACCAAAGCAGTTATATTACCTGGCATTTTGGAAAATGTACATTTAATGGCAGCAGTAACGGACTCCAGACACTAAATGTGAACTCACAATAAAGTATTTGAACCAGCAAATGGAGGCAGAACCACTGCTCTGTTTGCACTAGCATCTGAGGCTTGTCTGTAATAAATCAGCCAAATGAGCCTGGGGTCGCAAATTTGATGTTCACAATCAGAAATTAATTTAATTAGTAAATAGAGGTGAAACCAACTCATTAAAAAATACATGAAAGTAGTTATCAGGAAAGGCACAAATTAGCACTATGATGACTATAAAATTTTCTAATAATCCTCAGCATTTTGAATTTCAAATATCAACGACAAACCTTTAGAGTTGTTTTGAGAAATAATATTTAGTAAGTTTATTTTGTTAAAACTCATTGGTTGACTTATAAGCTTATGGGTGTCAAGATATACAAAGGTTTTAAAAAGTTATGGGTTCAAAACCACAGTAATTGTTCACCGTACCATCCAAAAGAGGTTGAAGTCCTTTTGAGGAGAGTCTGCAGAAAGTGTTAGATTTTCCTCAGCTGTATTGACCATAGGGCAACACAATGCTGGCCCTTCTCTGCCTGTCTCAACAAGGTTGAAAACTAAAGCTTAGGAAACTTTTCTCCCACTTAAAAGTAATATGGTCTTGAAAGACAAGAAAAACACAGTTGGCTTTCAAGACATATTACCAGTCAGGAAAACTACAGACAGTTATGGAGTGGAAGCTAAAGGAGTGTCACTCATCACTCCTACTGGCATATCTGTAAAGCAGCTGGCTGCAGGCTAGCTACCCGACTAGATAGTCTTCAGTCAGAGGCTTCTTCAGATTCACTGTAATACAGACTGCTACTGGAGATCCTACCTGCCCACAGCCATCAGCATCCACGACACTTTTGAAGAAACTTGGACATTATGATTTACAACAACATTTAATTTCCTCCTTCGGAATAATGAAGTATAGCTGAATTGAATTGACTAATCAAAAGTTTAGTGTGTGTCTATATGTTTCCTTAAGTCTACGTATCAAAGTCAAAATAACAAATAAATAGTATGGTTAACATTAATACAACTGTGATACTTAATATCTTATATTATTTTTGGAGTTCAAGGAGAAATGGTTGCATTTCTGTTTTAAATAAAAGATGTTATTTTATTCTCTGTGTACATGATGTTGTCATGGTGAAGGATTTTTACCCAATGTTATCATATTGCAAAAATCACTTCATACTCAAGAGTTGCAGAAAAATTCTCTCTTTAGATTAAAAACATTCAATTTTGTTGTTGTTGCTAATTTGAAATTAAAATAACACTCATAAGTGAGGAAAAGTTATTAAAGTCTCTCATTTAGCAAAACCAAAAAAAATTATTGTCCCACTGCCATCTGCTTGTTATATTTTTAACTGCTCTTATTCTAAAAGATGATAGGAACTTCTGTTGAGGAGAACAGAGAGAACAGTATGGATGAAAAAATAAGGAGCCATAAAGGAACTGAAGAAAAAAAATGAGAGGTGTTTTGAGTTTCGGTTTCTTGTCAGAGATCTAAAGAATTGCATTTCCTGGAGTTGATTTAAAAATAAAGTAGCTTCTCAGTAAATGTATTTGCTGAAATTCCAACTAAATTACGAATAATATAATGATACATCTTTTTCTATGTTCCTTCCTCTGTTTTTCCCTGTTGCGCAACAGCCGGCCCTCTTCCTGGCAGCAAAACTCTATGTCAGCCTTGAATGTTAGCACTTACATTCAGTTGTAAACAATAATGCAACATGACTTATGTGGAAAGTAGCAAATCAAACTGTGTGAATTATTTAACTCCACATTTCACACATGGCTCCAAGGCCTAAACACAAAACCTTTCTTGCCTGAATTCAGCTCTGTGCCATACCAGTGAATCCCTACAGTGTTTTTGATGCATCAACAATGTTTGTACTAAAGTATTGTAAATCTGACCTTTAGATCTCATGTTAAATGATACAACCTCCTGTTTCAGTTTGCCTTCGGGGTCCCAGACTTGCATTTAAAAGACATTGCCTGCAGCCTCAACCTCCTGGAGCGATTCCTGATTTTCCAAAGCCACAGAGGACTGTATTCCGTTCGCAACGCCATGTGCATCCTGACCCCGCAAAGGCTGCAGATCATCGAGGACAAATTCTATGCCAACGTGGATTTTTTCAAACTCTTCCGACTGGTCAGTTTCTAATTTTTAATTCTTGGATTTAGAAGCATGACATGGATGGCACATCCTTTTATACACACACACGTACACACACACACACACACACACACACACACACACACATATATATATATATATATATATATATATATATATATATATATATATATATATATATATATATATATATATATATGTGTGTGTGTGTGTGTGTGTGTGTGTGTGTGTGGTTTCTTTTGTATTTGGTAATTTGAGATCAGCGTTAAGTCATACACTGAATAAGATAAAAAGGGCTACATTTCAAACAGGAAGTCTAATACTTTCAGAAAAAAAACCCTTCTGATGAGGAAGGAATAAGCTCTGCTAATTGAAGGTTTTGAAGTAAGGCTGGTACAGGGCACTGTTAGATTTGTTGGCCTGTGGTATTGATAAAATAGTTAATAATCAATAACAAAAATTATCTTTTATAGTGACAGTTAATGTGCGAATTTGTAGAGTCCACTTGTGTCATTTAATATCAGTAAAATAAACGTTGTTCTGTGAGGTTTAAAAGTCACCTGGAAGCATTGTTCATTCATGATCTGAAAATAGAAAAAAAAAAAAAAGCTCATCACCCATCACCCTGAACACAACATGCAGCTGCAGCTACAGTGAAATAGTTTAGATCAAAGTATATTCATGTGTTAGAGTGGCCTATTCAAAGTCCAAAATTAATTCCAATTGAAAATCTGTGGCAAGACTTGAAAATTTATCTTCGTAGATTTAAATAGTCTAACTAAGCTTGAATTATTTTGCGAAGAGGATTGAGCAAAAAGTTCAGCCTCTCGACGTGCAAAGATGTTGGAGACATCCCCTCGAACAGACTAACAGTTGTGCCTGCAGCACAAGTTGATTCGACAAAGGTTGACAAAGGATTTAGGCTGAACACAACTGTACATTAAATTGTACATTAAATTGTACATTAAATTTTCAGAAAACATTAAAGAAGTGTGAATACCGCTGCAAGGCACTGCACATTTAAGAATAATAAAAAATATTATAAAAAGTTTGGAGAAATTGTAAAAGTTCCAGAAATAACCATGTTTTTAACAAAACATTTACACATATCTTACTGTCTACAGATATCCTTTCTTATCAAATAAATCAGGAGTCATCAAAAGTCTCTCAGTACCAGTTTTTGATATATTTTAATTTAGTTTCCTGGGTTCATTATTGCATCCCACAACAATATTCATAAGGACAAAAAGTACTCTCAGGTAACATACATGCTTAAAGTCAGTTGATAAAATGAATAAACATCTGTTTGTATTTGTTTTACAAGGAGCATGACTCATAGGGTGGAGCAGATGTTTTTCAGGAAAATGCAGTGCAAGTAAACACAGCATTGTTCAGCTGTCATATTGAAGAAAAACGTGAGTAGAGAAGGACGACTGGAGACAATCCCAAAATATGTTGTTTTACACGTATTCATCCAATACACATCATCATTCTAATTTCTCATCACCGCACTCACTTTTTTCAGTGGATTAGAATGTTGTTGTTAGCCTCATAATAAACAAAAATAGAAACTTCCCAAAATAAATTAATCAGTTGCAAAATGCTAAATGAGGAAAGTACGTGAGCTAAAATACCCATGGATAAATACCAACAACTTGTATTAGTAGGAGAACAGACAGACGTGGTCGCTGTCCTATTATTAACTCGTCGCATAGGCAGTGTTTATTCAAGAGTGTGTGCTGAAGAATAAAAAAAGACAGACAATGAGATTGCTTCCTCATTGCTTCCCCATTTTTCTGAGCCTTCCTTCAAAATAGGAAAGACGAGAGAGCATGCATTTCAAGTAAGGCAGATGTATGTTGGCTTAGAGCTACTTCTCTAAACTATCAAAAAGGTTTTAAAAAAACTGAAACTGTGACAAACAAGGTGTGAAGAGGACCCAGGTTTGTTCTTCCGCTCCACACAGTGAGGAGGTTAAAAAAAAATGTCCAAACTTCTCTGCTGGAGAACAACGGCAAAAAGCGGGGTCTTGGGGGCACCTAGTCTCCATAACAACCATTATGTAATCAACACACCCACCAATTTCTTAGGAGGCAGGCCGGGAATGAGCCTTTTCTGTCCTACCTTCACAAACGTCAGCATGTGGAGCTTGTTGATTTCTACTAGGATTTTAATTGTGACTTTGTGGTTCCAATTACACTCTGTCTGGTTTGGTCCAATCAGACAGAGTGTAAACAGAAATATATAGGAAATATATCACTTAAAGCACGTAAAGCACAATATTAAAAATGATCTGTGGTGCTCTGGGACTGTTTTTTCCTTCCTCTAAAGGTCCACGGTATCGGGAACTCTATGAAATAACAGAATAAAAATCTGGTAACTTCTACCAGTAGACTGACAAATGTTGTTATTGTGTTTTTCTAAGGATAATTATCCAACATATAGTCAATTCAAGACAGAATTGGTTTACCAGACTCCAAATCAACCATCTCCATCCCCAAGACCTAAAGTGCCAAAAGAGATTTTGCAAAGACAAATGGTCAAACATCCCTCTATCTATTTATAGCTTCGCGTATAGACCATGTTTAGTGAAGAGTAAACAAGACTGACAATGAGACAGACAACAACAGATTCTGCTTTCTGCCTCATCCTTACCCAGACGCTGTCCAGTGGAACTGTGCCAAGTGGTATTTAATTACATGTGTTTGTCTCCGATTGTGCAGTTGCAAGAAAGTGTTCTGAACTTTCTCAGCAACAAATCTTGTTGGATGGCTACTGGGTTCAGTCCAGTACAGCTGCAGCTACTGACATGTGTGGCTTTAAACTGATGTCTCCGAACCGTTCATAGAGACAGAAAAGCGGAAGGATGTTTCTGATGGCAACTCTTGTGTCTTGGCTTCGTCCAACATCCTGAATCTCTCTTCTATTGTCTTGTGCACTTTTCTGGAAGCTGTTTTGGAAAACACAAACAGTACTCAAGTAAAGACATGGGAAACCAAGGGCAGACAGAGGATTATATCAGTTTTCCAGATTTTTTTCTTGTAATCTCAGAAGTTTTATTTTCTCTGCATTTTATGAGAAAATTTAGAGAACTCTTTTTTTGTCTAATTAGAACAAAAAACTTGAAAAGGTTGCATAATTTTAAGTGTTTTAGTGATAAAAAAGAAAAGTCTGGCATAAATTCACCCCCTTTACTCTAATACCACTAAATAAGCCCAATGCAGCCAACTGTCTACAGACGTCACTGAATTAACAGAGTCCTCCTGTTGACAGGATAACTATTAATCATGCACTTTATAAATCCTGCCTTTATGGAAGCATGGTGGTGGTGGCAGCATCATGATTTGGGAGGTTTTTCTTGTGCAAGAACAGGGAAGCTACTCAGAGTTAATGGGAGTGGGGGGGTTGCTAGAACTACAATGGAATGGTTTAGATCAGACGTGGACATGTTAAGGCACATCTAAGGGGTACACACATAGGGCCAGGGTGTGTATTATGGATTGAATAAAAATTTTCCAGATTTTTTTTTCCTGCAAGTCCCTCTGAACAAAATAGAGTGATAATTGTCCCCTTTGCCATCCTTTCAGAAGAATAAATGCTTTTGTGGTGAAATAATTAACATCACCTTGCCTGCATATTTTTTGTATTTGACTCCCTTTCAAAAATGGATTTTTGAATACACTGCAATTTAATTTCTATTTAGACTTTTTTTTCATTTTTGGTGTTGAAATTCCTTCAAACCTCATCAAATTCAGTAAAAATGTTCCTGCCAATCTTTGAATTTCTCTGAAATAAACAGAAATGTCAATCATATACTCTTTCACTTTTATATCTGTTTCTCCTTAGCTTCCTCGCATTCTGGATAATTACTCTGATGGCATTGACATTCACTTCTGGGTCCGGATTGTCTCCACTGCTTCGGACAGGCTGCAAGAGGTAAGAACCAGCCTGCGGAGCAAACCAGTAGCTCCCCTTTCAAAAGTTCACAGCTTCCTATTTTTAGTTGGCAGGAAACAGTTGCTTCCTCTTGCCTGAGTTTTTGTGCAAACAGATGGAAGGAGGATAGTTTCTGGTGCGTGTTAGGAAATCTAAATACAGAGCAAGCCCATTTAGCCTGAAAAAGAAATATAGCTCATTATCATCGGACAATACCATAGGGAAAGAAAAACAAGAGCAGGTGAAGTCTCCAGTCTAGGAAAGAGTTGATGATGGGTGATTGCTGATGATTTATTTCTTCTTTTTTTTAACATAACCAATGTCACTATATTTTCATCACTAATGTTATAGTAAGCCTGGACTAACCATGTTTCGTTGTCATTTTGTGTACATAAATATGTCATAATTTAATTCTTATATAGCATATGGTCTAAATCACCTATTTATTCATCTTGAAATACTTCTGTGTGTGATGTTGATGTTTCCAAATACACATTCATTGCAGGTGAGATAGTTGTCTCTGTTGGGACTGTAGACTGTATGCTTGAGGTGGAAGATGTAAACATCTCACTTCCTAAAATCTAACAAGTAAGAGTGCCTTGAAAAAGTACATTTCAAGAGTTGTTTTACACTTAAATGTGTCAAATCAACAAACGTTAAATCAAACAAAAAATAAGTAAATATAAAACGTGGTTTTCAAATGGTGATTTCTCTTATTGAAGGACAAAAACCGTAAAATCAATCTGATTCTATGTGAAAATGTAATTTCCTCCCCCTTGTTAAGTCACAAACTTTTTACTTCAATTTCACAAGCTGCACCTAGGCCTGTTTACGACCTTACCTTACAATGAAGGAACTGCTTAAACAAAACCTGTCTGACAGCATGAAGTAGATTAAAAGATCTCAAAAAGCAACACACCAGGCCCCAGTCTAAAGAAATTCAAGAGCAGATGAGAAACAAAATTGTTGACATAGTCATTTGTCAGAATTGAAAAAAAATAAAAAGTAATTTCCAAGCCTTTGAGACTTCAACAAACCTCAGAGAGAGTCATTATCCACAAATGGAGAAAACATTGAATTGTTTTGGCTTATTAAAATTACTCCAAGAGTGAATCAAGGATTTCTCTATAAGGTCATAAAAGACCCCAGAACATTTAATGCACCGTTGGCCTTACCTGCCTCAGTTAAGATCAGTGTTCAAGATTTCAAAACAAGAAAAAAACTGGGCAAAAATGGCATTCATGGGAGATTTCAAGGAGAAAAACACTGCTGACCATAAACAACACAAAGGTCCATCATTTGTCAAAAAACGTCTTAATGATCCCCAAGACTTTGGAGAAAATAATTTGTGGAGTGACGAGACAAAAGTAAAACTTTTTGGAAGTTGTATGTGTGTCTGACTGTGAAAATGGTGGTGGTAATATTAAGGTCTGAGGTTGCTTTGCTTTTTTTAGGACCTGGATGATTTGTCGCAATGGATGAAACAATGAATTCTGCTCTCTCCCTGAAAATCCTGAAAAAGAATGTCTGACCATCAGCTTGTGACCTTTAGCCTAAGCACACTTGGTTATGCAGCCGAACAATGATTCAAAGCTTACCAGCATGTCCACCATCTAAATGGCTCTAAAGACAAAAACAAAAATCAAAGTTTTCCAATGGCCAAGTCAAAGTCTTGACTTAAGGACCTTAAACAGGCTGCTCTTCGATGTGGTTAAATTACGTAAACAACTCTACAAAGAATACTGGGCCAAAATCCCTCCACAGCTTTGCAAAAGACTTTCGTATGTTCTGCGGGTTAGGATCCAAGTGCAGACAAAGAATAGGGCAGGCTTATATTCAAAGTTATTATTTATCAAAAGAACACGCAAAAAAATGAGGAACAGGCACGAAAGGAGCAGGAGACCATCTGACGAAAACAAATTAAAGTAATGGTAACAGGCAAGCTGATGTGAAGGTATGGCTAATGGAATGAGCTGCCAAAGAGATAAGGAAACTGACTGGCTTTTAATTGCTGTGGAGGTGATGAATGACATATGAGACTAATCAGCAGAATGCAGAGCAGGTGAGTGGGAACATGAAAAGAAGAGCTGCTGGAAAAATAAATAATAAACTGAACTAAATACAGAGGGGTCTAACAAGTCACAAAGCTAAACACAAAATTCAAAATATAAACCAATATACAAAGAATAGAACACAAGAAAGAATTTAGAATCTTAACAAACAAAACACTAAGACCCACAGATTATGACAAAGGCTCATTGCCATTTATCACAAATGCTTGAGTTATAAGTTTTAGGGCAGTTCTTTTTTACATCATGTCAGGTTGGCTTGAACAGCTTTTTTCCCTTCAAAGAAATCATCATTTGAAAACTCGGTTTTGTATTTAGTCTGATATTAAAATTTGATGATCTGAAACATTTAGCTGTATTTAAAAAAACAAAATTCGAAGAAAATTAAGAGGGAAAATATGTCTTTTGCAGCACTGTGTATAAGAAACTGCATGTTTTTGTGATGTTAGAATTTAAATGCACATCAGGATTTCCTTTTAATACAAAACCCAGCATTTCAAATGGACACTGGTTCTGAAGCTTCTCATTTTCTCTGTTCTTACACTAGCCTCTTTTGTGTCTTCACAGTTGTTCCACAGGAGCAGCTCCAGGGAGTTTCTCCAGGTCATAACTCCTCTATTCCAGAATAATCTGTCCTTCAGGGAAGTGATGGCTGCGGCCTCCAATCTGGTATGTGGCTACACAGAAGGGGCTTTCTCCAGAGTCACCTCTTTTAACTGGTATGAAGACAATAACTACAAAGCCTTCCTGGGTATCAGCAGCAGCTGGGCCAAGGGTGACTACACATATGACAACAGCACCAGTAAGTTCATCACTCATGAAGCTATTTGCAGTTTATTTCTCAAACTCCATACAATGGAAGATCTGATCTTAAAACAGTGTTACCAACTGAATCTTCATTGTAGCGCCTTTCTGCAATGATTTGATGAAAGAACTGGAGTCTAATCCTGCCACAAGGATTGTGTGGAACTCTGTGAAGCCAATGCTGATGGGACGGATCCTCTATGCTCCAGACTCACCAGCTGTCAGGCAAATCATAAGAAATGTAAGCAAATGGCCACTATGTGGATTTTTGAAATGTCATTGTTTCTATTTTTCATCAAACATTAAAATAATTTTGGCATATATAATTATCTTCATTATGACAGGCAGCCAAAAGTATTCACACCTCTCCAACTTTTTCACTTTTTGTGAAGTTACAACGACAAACTTCCATATATTTTATTGGAGCTTCATATGAAAGACAAACACAAAGACTGGAGCAGAGATTAGTAGGACTAAACATGCACTCGTAGCTACAATGGAATAGGTTAGATTAAAACTTATACATGTTCTAGAATGGCTTAGTCAAAGTCTAGACTCAAGTCTGATTGAGAATCTGTGGGAAGGCTGGAAAAACTATGCTTACAGGCACAGAAAATCCAATCTGACAGAGCTTGAGTTATGATTGTCTGGATGTGCAAAAATGATTCTGTATTGACTTTTGGTCATATATTGGTTCTATATTGGCTAAATACAAATGCAAGCCACATTTAAAGATTTTATTGTGCAGTATTTTGCCTTGGTTTGTCACACACTCCCAATAAAATATGTTCAAGTTTGTGGTTGTACTGTAAGAAAGGGGAAAAACCTCCAAGTGTATAAATAACTTTGCAAAACAGAATCTCTGGGGAAAGACTTTCATGGTTTGGAAGATCTGTTAGAGGGTTGATTTATGATTCAATAATACTAGAAATGCACAGGGACAACCAGAAACATCAAAGACACTTAAACACAAGACAGAACGAAAACTAAATGACTATGATGTCACAGAAGGCCACCCAGACATTCTTTCAGTCTCTCAGTGACATCCATATCTTTGTTTTTCTTTAGGGCTGGCAAAACTGATGCAGTGAACAATGTAACCCCCCCACACCACCCCAAAAAATGATCAGCTTTCCTCATGTCATGTTCAGCCTTTTGTATCTAGATGCAAATAAGTGTTTGTCAATGGCGTTAAGCTAGAGGGGTGGGAGGTGGGCAGCAGTCATGGATGGCTTGGTCATAATGGAAGAACACAAACTGAGTCCGTTGGCGCCGCAGCTTTTCCAGAGTTACGCTATACTACCTTGGCTTTTCCTTTAAGACATGTGAGAGTGCATAGAAAGGAACACACACCCTCATGTTTGTTCCTACCCAACTTTTATAGACCTCTTTGTTTTCCTCTTGCCTCAGCTGGAATCTTAATTGCACTAAGAATGTGACAACCTCTGGGTTAATCCATTACTTTACAGGAGTAAAAAAAACAAAGACACTGGCGGCTCTTTGTTGTTATGCATCAGAGTATTTCAAGGAAATCCTGGTCAAGAACTATGTGTTTTATAAGCATGTTGTCGTCATATGTGATTGCTCTTGTAGAATATTGAGCTATGTAGGTCTTATCTACATCCAGTTGTGCTCACTGTACCCAAGCTATGTTTATTGGATTTTTAAGCAAGAATTTTTCCACACAATTAAAGGCTGAATAAATCCTAAAACTTAAAATTTCTCCATCATCATGTGTGATGTTGCAGCCAGAAGACTCCATGTCTTAGCTCCTTCTCGATTTTACAAAATCAGCTTGAAGAGTCTCCCAGTCCCCCTTTCCTCTTCTGTCGCCTGCTGTTTTGAACTGTCTCGTGGAATGAGGAAGCTCCCGGTTGTGGGAACCTTACTGGGATTCACTGGGCCGGCTGAATGCATTCAGCCGGTTGTCACCAACGGCCTCCATTGTCACCCTGGCTCCATTGTCCCCTTTGTCACCCGAAATCAGACACACACAAGAGGAAGGCGTTTAATTGGGTGTACTCTTGAGTGCTTTTATCCCCCCACTGCACATGACTGAATGCTGAAGTAGCCAACCTTGGGTACACGCCACACAAAGCACTGTACACATCCAGGGTTTGAACGATAAGCGTGCAGTAAATATTTGACGATCTGGCACTGAAAAGCGTTCGTCACAGGTTATCTGTAAAGGCTGGCGGGAATTCTTTGTGGGAGAATGTACGTGTTGTCTTTGCAAAGCTTGTTTTCGCACAGTTTGATGTGGGAATGGTATGTAGTGGGAGATTAGGGTTGTGTGACTGCGTGTGTTTTTAAGCGTCCACGCTTTGTATTCAGGTTTGATTGGGGTTGGATGTTATTCCCTCCTGTCAATGTTTCTTGTAACCTGAATGTGTTTCTATAAATTTTGGATGTTCACACTTTCTCCTCTGCTGCAGGCAAACACCACGTTTGAGGAGCTGGAGAGGCTGAGGATGATGGGAAAGGCCTGGGAGGAAGTAGCTCCTCAAATCTGGGCTTTTTTCCAAGATGGAGTCCAAGTCAAGATGATCCGGGTGGGACAACATTGCAGTCTAGCTGAATAAATAACTTAATAGCTTATCTCGTACCAGATCCACTGTTTGTGACATGTGAGATATGTATGATGATGATCTTTATCACTATTGCCATTCAGCTGAAATCCAATGCCCAACAATTGTCCCTTTGATGTTGATAAATTATGTTATTTTATCCCAAATTTCTTCCTGACCATTTAGGTGAAATTTCCTGCTTGTATATAGAAAATTATCTTACTATAATAACCCTTCTCTTTCCCTTTGCAGTTTATTTCTCAAAATGCGAAACTAGGCCGTTGTTCAATCTTTTTCCTGGTTGAAACCAGCTATTTCCATACACTGTGTAAAAAGAAACAACCTCTTCTTCTCACTGTCTGATACTAAATCTGTTCACATTTGTCCTGTTTTAGATCAGTTAGGATTAACAAAATTATTTAGTTTTGCTAAATGCCAGAATAATAAAAGAGAGATTTTTCTTTTTTAGATTTTTTTTTAACTGTCGACAAATTCAGTGGTGAAACTGCCTTTTAAGCTGTATCACTTGGGTCAAATGTTTTGAATATCCTTCCTCAAGCTTCTCACATTAGCCCCTTCCTCCTGAAAGAATTGGTGTAAGTGAGTCAGGTTTGTAGGCCGCTTTGCCCGCCCACATCTTTTTAGCTTTGTGCACAAATTTTCTATGAGACTGAGATCTTTGTGATGGCCACTACTAAACACTGACTTTGTTGACCTTAAGCCATCTTGTCACTAATTTGGTTGTATGTTAAGGGTCATTACCCCCTTGGGAGACCCATTTGTGTCCAAGCTTTAACCTCCTGGCTGATGTCTTGAAGTGTTTCTTCAATATTTTCACATAATGTTTTTCCTCATGATGCCATGTAGTTTCTTCCTGCAGCAAAACACCCACTAAACATGATGCTGCCAACCCCATACATTATAGGTCGGATGATGTTCTCAGCCTTGCAGTCATTCCATTTTTCCTCCAATTTCTTTCAAACACTTTAACTTTAGTTTAAACACACCCAAGGACATGTCTTCAGAAATGTGGGTTTTTGTCTCTATGTGCATTTGCAAAGTGTGATCTGTCTCTTTATTTTGCTTCAGAGTAATGACTTCTTCTTTGTTCAGTGGCTTTTCAGCATATGTAAATAAAGGACTTGTTTTACTCAGGAGAACTCTCTCCTACGAGCTTCAGACAGCATCCTTTCAATATATTTTGCCTTTGTTTAGGGGTTGATAAGCACATTTCAAACAAATGCATGTTCATTCTGGGACACAGAACTTGTCTCCTACTTGAAAGAATGATGGCTGAATATATTTATGGTGCTTATACAACTATAATACAGTGATTGCATGAGCAGATGAACATTGCACCTCTCAGTCTCTGGAAATTGTACTCCAAGATGAACCAAACTAGTGGAGGGCCACAATTCTCCTAATGACATCTTGGCTGCTTTATTTTAATTTTTCCATGATTTCTCACAGGAAAGCAATGTGTTGCCATAAAATGCATCCACCAAATGCAGTGAAGTAACCTAGAAAAAGCTTAAAAAAGCCATGACATCATTATCTGGGCTTCACCACAGTACCAAAAGGGGTCATAATCTCATAAGTTTAAACATATGAATTTTAAAAATATGATCAAATAGTTTCTTTTTTATTACTGTAGCATTCTGCAAATAGAGGTACATTTATCTAAATGTGTCTTTTTTTTTACAGTATATATAAGTACCTGACTTCAACTGTAGATGTGCAAATCAAGCTCAAAACTTTATTTTATTTCAGGACACCATCCGCAATCCTTCTGTGATGGATTTTATTGACAGGAGTCTGGAAGAGGCGGCATTCTCCTCCGAACACATCCTCAACTTCTTGCACAATGGCCCACCAGAGGAGCGGCACTACGACATGCCCAACTTTGACTGGCGAGACATTTTCAACCTCACTGACCGGGTCATTCGGATGCTCAATCAGTATGGAGATGTGAGTAGGCTTTTGGGAAAAGACAACAACACATTTCATATTTTCTTCCTCTTGTAGAGAGCAATATTTTATGCCTCAGAAGTTTGATTGGTTTGCTAAATTACAGATGAAATGCTCAAAATTATTCTCTGTGTGTGTTTTCAACTGATGAGCAGTAAAAAAACAAAAAAGCAGTTAATCCCACATTTAATGGTTTTATATTTTAAAATACAGATAAAGTGAAGCATTGTGCTTGATCTGAAATTAGTAATAGTGTCACTGCTTATTTGTAGGATAATTGTTCAACATTCTTTGCAGAATGGTTCTTTTGACATTTTTGGTCTGCCTTGCAAGCGCTGCATTTCTGAGAACTTTGTTTGAAACGTGAGACTGCCATTCCATGAGAGCAAAAACAAAATGAAAAAAAAAATGAATATATGTTGTAGACATTGTTTGAGCATTTTATGTGGTCACTTTTTTGGCAGGTGATTAATATTACTTTTGTAATTTGTCATATGCATGTCAAACACGGAGGTCTGAATAATAGAATAAAATAATCTTTGATCAAAGTAGCATAATTTTCCATGCTTTGATTTAAGCATATTTTTCAAGAAGTAATTTCCAGAATTTTTGGCAACCCTAACAACTCCTTCAAAAAAATTTAATAAATGTAATTCATAGTTTAGAGATGTGAAAAACGTAAAAGTTTTTGTAACAAATTTGACATTAAATTAAGGCCTATTTCTACTTGCCTCTCTTCAAAATGGGAAAGGCAAGAGAACATGCTGTTCAAGTTAGGCAAATGTATATTGATTTTTAAAAGTTAGGAAATGACTTCATTGGTGTAACTTGCCCTTAGGTCAGAGCAGCCTTGCAATGAATGTTTTAATCATTGTTCTGACAGCAGGCTGGTTCATCTCCATGTTGCCTTGATGTTAGCTTTTCTCTGCCTCTTCCTTGGGGGAACACTGCTCTGACTGAGGTGTGACCTGTGTTTTGTAGCTTATGATCCCAAGGATTACCCAGTGGGTATACAACAAAGTGCTACATTTATGCTACTACAACTTTATTTACTTTATGTTCTTAGCCTTGCCAAAGAACCTAAGCACTTCCAGCTTAGTCATGATCTTATTTCTCAGATTAGCTGCTCATCTGGGCTTCCTAATTGGCCTTGATACCCAATCTTGGATGGCAAGTATGTATCTCCTCCTAAATTGTTGTCTTGATTCCACCTTGCCTTAGCATCTTTGTTGCACCTCGCCTGTCTTTGTTTATGATTGCAAATGTCTCTGGCAGACAAGAAAACACTGAGCCAGTAGTTTTTTAAATGTGGGGTTTTGAAACTTTTATAGTTACCTTTTCATCTGCATATAGGCTCTTTTATTGGGCTTGCTTTTATTATAGCATTCCAATAGTTTTCTTCTTAGTCTTCCTTGTCTGAATTAGATTTCAGTTCCTTTAATCTATGACTGTTTAAGCAAGATTCAAGTAATCAAAATTTTTGTGAGGGTTATTCTAATTAGCCACTCAGGTTTAGCAGTACTTTAACTTCTTTGTGGTTCCCAATTTATCTCTTTTTCACTCAAGGTTATACTAAGCTATACTAAAAGACAGTCTCTGAGGTATTTTCATTGGCCTTTCTCAATCTAAATGTTTCAACAGATCTGACATTTTGGCCGGATGGCAACACAAACACATTCCAACAGCTAGTCTCCAATTTTGCAGATAAGTCTAAAGTTTTAGGACTATTATTCAAACTTGTATCCATTCTCTCTTGTGACTTTGATGGTAAGAATTTGGACAGTATCGCTGTTATGTTTCTCTTGAAATGTCAGGCTCTGGTACAGGCCTTTTCACTAAATAATCCAATCAAGCCCTGCATTTGTTGAATTTAATGCCCCTGGAAGCTAAGCACTGTGTGCTAAGCACTACTCTTAACGTTTTTGGGAGATTCTTGGCTCTCCAATTTGTTCACTTTGTACAGAAATGTGGTAGTCTGCCCAGGTGGGCATGAGCCAAAGCTACAAAGCAGCTGGCCACTCTTTTTTGTTTAATGGTGATTAAGTAGAAGTTAAAAAACAAAAAGAAATCCTTGCATAATGCTTCTTATAAGGGCCATCTACGTTAGTAGGGGGGATGCATTTAAGACAAAAAGGGTAAACTGGCCTTTTACTGCAGAGACTCATCAGAATGAGAAGTATATTACCCTGAAGGGGTTGAGGACAGGGGGTGTACCTGGATACAAGGCTGAGTAAGTGGTGGGTGCACTTTGTTTTTGTCCAAGTTGAAGCTTACAGCACTTGAGTTTGACAGGAAGAGTGGGAGCAACTGAAGCCGATTAGACACAGCTGTCACTCCATCTACTTTCCTTTATAAAGCTGCAACAATAACTATGAGCTTAATGGTTGGCTGGCTCACGTTGGTGGCATGTATGCATATCACACCACCTGAAGGGGCTTTACTGTTCATTTCGGAGAATATTTCCATGAACAAAGAGATTCTCTTCTACGTGTGAAATATTTATTTAGATTAAGTCTGAATTTGATAAAACACATCAAGACCTTTTATTTTTGATGCATAACTGTGTTTGCACAGCAAATGGTGTTTGTGTGTGTTTTGGGTTCGGGAGGGCTGTCAGTAGTCTTAGTGGTAAATAGCTGTTTTGGAATGATTCCTTTTGGACCACAGCCGTCCTCATTTGCATGAGCTTTCGTTGAATGGCTTTATCGGACACGCTTTTCAGGAACGAGACAAACACCTCTGCAAATGTCTAAGGGGTCTTTGGAGTCTTGGGCCAGGACTGGTATTTGGGAGCTTTTTGTCTTTTGAGCTGTGCTGGAGTCATTGCTGAAGCAATGGCAGCTCCATGATGGCTGCCTGTTCACAACTTCTTTTCAGGCAAAGATATTTTTACAGTAACAAAACCCTTTAGTCTGAAATTATCACATTTTTAACCTTCAAATAAGTTACTCTGTGATGATGATGACATATATTGGCAGTGTTGCCTATTGTATGCCCAGGCAAACATTCTGGTGAGGAAATTTCATGTGTTCAGATGATGTGAAGACAAGTTTATTCAAAGCTTACTTTACATCTCTGTACACAGCTCCTTTGTGGTGTAAATAAAAAAAAACTAACATGCAGAAGCTTAAGGTTGCTTATGACTTTTTGAGAATTCTGCTTAAAAAACCCAGGTTCAGTAGAGCAAGTGAGATGTTTTGTAACGCACGTGAGGACATTTCAGGCACTCATGAGAAATTTGATATATAAGTTTATGTGTCATCTGTGCAGCTACCAGAATAGTCTTATTGTAATGCTGTCACATCCTTCTGCTAGTGCATTACGCTACCAGTCGTCTTTGTGGAAACACTAGTATGCAAGTCTTTTATAAGTTTTTTTCTTTGTTTGTTGTGTATAATTTGTCTTTGTTTTCATGTTTATGTGGACTACGAGTCTGTCAAATAAAATCAATTATTATTCAAGGTTGTGCTTGTGTGACTAGCAATGACATCTTAGATACCTGATACCAACATTTCCTTTGAGTGGACTTAATGGCAGCCCTTGTACTGCCTGTGGTATTTGCACTGTAGTTTGAGAACCATAATCTCAAAACATTCATTTTTTTATTCCAAATGGTCTTTCAGTCAAACTCGAAAATAATTGTGACTTTCTTAATGTAAATAAAATATTTTCTTGTTTCATTCTGAATAACAGAATGAACTGTAGTTATATCCATTAAAACTCCAATTGAATTATGATTAGCTATGATAAAAAGCAAATACTTGCATGCTAACATGCTAAACTGAAATGCTAACTGCTGAACAACTTGATCTCACCATTATAACTGAAAGATGGTACCATTAAACCCCACTCTATCCATGCCCATAGCTTAACTCTGGTCCATATCCTGATTTATATGTTTGTTTCTTTTTTTATTCCCTCTCTGCCAGTGTTTGATTCTTGATAAATTCATACCTCTACCTCATGAAGATGCTGTCACTCATCGGGCCTTAGACCTGCTGGAGGGAGGCAAGTTCTGGGCGGGTCTCGTCTTTACGAACATGTTCTCTTGGACCTCTAGCGTTCCATCTCATGTCAAGTTCAAGATCCGAATGGATATCGATATGGTGGAGCGCACCAACAAAGTCAAAGACAGGTTAGATTCGGCTTCCAGCAGACTGTAGATATGAAACATATAGAATCTAAATGTGTGTTTGTTTTCTTCAGGTACTGGGACCCAGGCCCCAGAGCTGATCCCATGGATGACCTCCGCTACGTCTGGGGTGGCTTTGCCTACCTTCAGGACATAATAGAGCATGGGATCATCAGGACTCATACAGGAAAAGAGTGGCCTCTGGGTGTCTACCTACAGCAGTTCCCCTACCCCTGCTATGTGGATGACCTGTGAGTGGAAACATATTAGTTATCTGTCAATAAATATATCCTCCTTATTTTTTTTTACCCTCCCCTTCTTTTTTCAGCTTCATGTTGACGTTGAACCGCTGTTTCCCCATCTTTATGGTTCTGGCCTGGGTCTACTCCGTGTCTATGATAGTCAAGAGCATAGTTTTGGAGAAGGAACTCCGCTTGAAGGAGACCCTAAAAACCATTGGGGTCACCAATGGTGTCATTTGGTCTACCTGGTTTATTGACAGCTTTTTCATGATGGGTACCAGCACAGCTCTATTGACTGCCATCATCATGGTAAATATTTGTACTTCCATAGGTGCATGTTTTCCACCTGAAACTGCCAATCTATCGCTCTTTATGTCTTCAACTTAAACTCTGTTGACAGATCATAAATGCCAAGTAGTAAACTACTCTGCTGTCAGTTATCACTCTTTTCTTCTTGAACGATTGAACTGATATTAATAGCTCACTGAATGGATACTTTCTCAGTAAATCATTAATGTTAGAATGACATCATGAGAATTATGTCAGAGTTCTGCCAGATTTGCAGTAAAGGACTTGTAAATTATTAAAAGACAGCAGAAACAGCACCTTCTTCATTTCAGTATGGTGGGCTTATGCGACCCCTTGTGGATGCTTGTGTAGAACAATATTACACCAAAATTTCCATATTTCGAAAAGACAGGCTGTGCTGACAAATAAATAGAATGATGATGATGGTTTTTTGACTGACCAAAACAAAACATATATATTATGATGTTATGATATGATTACAGTATCTGAAATTCATGTGTGTTTCTTTCCGGTCTTCAGGGAGGGAGGGTTCTGAACTACAGCAACCCTGTCATCCTTTTCCTCTTTCTGCTCTCATTCACCACTGCCACCATCATGCAATGCTTCCTCTTAAGTGTCTTCTTTAACCAGGCCAACCTGGCAGCTGCCTGCTGTGGCATCATCTACTTCACCCTTTACTTGCCGCACATCTTTTGCTTTGCCTGGCAGGACCGCATCACCAAAGATATGAAGATCATGGGGGTAGGTGCCTCCAACTTAAAGCACAGTTATAGTTCTCTTTTAATTGATGAACAAATGCCTTGAAAAAGAATTCACACCCCTAAAACCTTTCCATATTTTGTCACATTATAACCATAAATAGCATTATGAAGACTAAGAGAAATAATAAACACATCTCACAGAGATTTATAATCAACAATGAAAATACCATGGCACAACTGCAAACTTACCAAGACATGACCATCCCCCTAAACTGAAAGACCAAGCAAGGAGGGCATTAATCACAAAATTAGCCAAGAGACCCATCGTAACTATGAAGAAGGATCAGAGATCCACAGCTCAGATGGGAGAATCTATTAGCATGATAACTGTTAGTTGCAAACTCCACAAATGGAAGAGTGGAAACATAAGTAAAGCCATTGTTAATAGAAAGCCATAAGAAGCCCTGTTTAGTTAGTTTACCACAAGCCATGTGGGGTTTAACAGCAAACAGGTGGAAGAAGGTGCTTCAATCTCATGAGACCAAAATTAAACATTCTGACAAATAAAACGTTGTTTGTGGCAGAAGACTAACTAGGCATTTCTTGAGCACGTCATTCACAAAGTAAAACCAAGTTGTATCGAAATGCGTTTCTTAAGCAGGGCAAGGGTTTTTAGTTAGGAACTACATTTACACAACTATGAACTGTTCCCAAATACTCTAAGTAAATATGTGTTGTTCAAATTCAGTAATTTTATTAAAAATGATAGTAAAGTAATGGTGGAAAGAATTTAACCTATCTGATTAAATAATGCTTCCTCACTCAGAGTCTACTGTCCCAAGTGGCATTTGGCTTTGGTACAGAGTATCTATCCCGATATGAGGAGCAAGGGATGGGCCTGCAGTGGGACAACATCCAGACCAGCCCTTTGGAGGGAGATGAGTTCTCCTTCCTTACATCCATCTGTATGATGGGCCTGGACACAGTCCTCTATGCTGCTGTTGCCTGGTACCTGGACAATGTCTTCCCTGGTCAGTGTGTTACAAAGAATCAAAAGGTATGCTTACATCATAAAAAGCGTGCTAAGGTGATGTTCTGCTTTTTTCTTGTCATCACAGGACAGTATGGCATCGGTCGTCCCTTTTACTTCCCCTTGCTGTCATGTTATTGGCTCAACAGTGTTGCTCCAGCCTCTGGTACTTTATTCTTAGCCTGTTTAAAACATTTTATACAAATAATCTAGGTGATTATGTCAGACAGGATATTTTTTTATTTACTCCATTTTCTAAAGGAAATTACAAAATGGAGCTGGAGAAAAAAGGCTTTGACCATCTGACTAACAAGGAGCAAGGAAATAAAAAGGGTGGTGACGAAAACAGTGACCAGGTGCAATCCCAGGTTAAGGAGAAGGAAGACATACCCTCATGTGAACATCATGATCAGCGTGAGAAGTTTAGCCAGACAGAGCCTGAGAAGAACCAGAAGGATGGTAAACCCAGTATATGACTCTAACTGTCTTACAGAGTGCTTTCTATCCCAGACAGGATTCATTGTGTGGAAACCTGATGACCTTGTGTGTGTTTGTACTTGCTGGCATTTGTTAACTCACACCTATCACCTACCAGTTTTATGCTTAGTTAATCAGTAAACATTTTTTTTTTAGTCCGGATTGCATTCCAGAGACATGATTTCATCAACATTTAGGGAACAAAACGCATTTGTTTTACTCTCTGCACAAAACTACCACCAATTTAAACTCAGAGACATTTTAAATCTTGCTCCAGAAAGCTAAAAAAACAGTGTTTTTTGGTGTCCACAGAGGAGTCTTTCTTTGAGGCAGAGCCAATAGATCTGGTGAAGGGAGTCTGCATCCAAAACCTGGTCAAGGTATTCAGTAGCTGCTCCTCACCAGCTGTTGATGGACTCAGTATCAACTTCTATGAGAGCCAGATTACAGCCTTTCTCGGCCACAATGGAGCTGGGAAGACCACCACCATGTACGTTATTTAGACTCTATATTCACATGTAAACTGAATGCTGAGCATGAGAAAGTCTACATCTTTTTATTCTCCCAGGTCAATCCTGACTGGAATGTTCCCTCCCACTTCGGGGACGGCCACCATCTACGGCAAGGACATCCGCACAGACATGGACAGCATTCATATGTCTCTGGGAATGTGTCCCCAGTACAACATCCTTTTTCAGCAGTATGTGACTTCTCACATATTTAACTAACATCTGTTGTGCCTCAAAAAAGTATTCTTGACCCGTAAACATTTTCATATTGCTTTTCATGTTACAGCTACAAATCTTGATATATTTCTTCAGGGTTTTATGTATCATTTTGCTGGAACATGAACACTGCCCTAGTTTCAAATCTTTTTATGCCTCTAACAGGTTTTCCTTTAGCATTGCCCTGTATTTAGCTCTTTCCATTACCTTAATCTAGTTCCTCTGTCCTTGTGACGATGAATTTGCCACCACTATGTTCCACCAAGGGGAGGGGAATGCACAGGGAGTCTTACTTTGTTTTCTACTCCACATAGCCTTCCAAATGTGGGGCAAAAAAGTTCATTGTCTTCTACCTTCTTCTACAAGTGTACTCTGTTCTGTGGCTTGTGGCAAGCTGTAAACAGGAATTCAATGGCTTTCTTGAAACAAAGGGTGTCTTTGGGGAATGATTTATAGAGTCCAAAACTAATAGTTGCCCTGTATTCAAATTCTCCCATCTGAGTTCTGGATCTCTGTTGCTCCTCCAGAGTTACTATAGGAGTCTTGACTGTTCCATTAAATAATGCTATCCTTACCAGGGCTGTTAGTTTAGGCGGACAACCATGGCTCTTTCATTTTTTTGATGATAGATTGAAAAGGGAGTTTAAAACCATCAAATATGGTTTTATAATTTAAAGCTGAATTTATCCCTGAACTGTATGATGTGCCTCTTGGTCTTCATGATTCTGTTAGGGTTCTCTAATGTTCTCTAACAAACCTCTTAGGCCTTCGCAGAACAGCTGGATTTATACTGAGATTAAATTACACACTGCTGGCTACCACTCTACTAATATTGGCTGCCTTCTGAAGACAGTTGGTTACATTAGAGTTTATTTAGAAGTATGCACACCACAATCTTGGACTTTTCTACAAAAATAATTTCTTAAAGCCATGATGTATTTTCACTTCTCAATAGTTCAATACTTTTTGGTCAATCACACACAATCCCAATAAAAGACATTAAAATTTGAAGTTTGAACTTGAAACTTCAAGCTCAAACTTCAGATTTTGCCATCTTTTGAAGTTTTAAGTTTTACCTTGAAAAACAATGGGAATTTCTAGGGGTGGGCAAACTTTTGTGAGGCACTTTATATCACAATGGTGTACTCAGTTGTACCACCTGCTTGTTCCTTCTCAGCATGACTGTGGCAGAGCACATTCTCTTTTACGCACTGCTAAAAGGCCGTCCAATAGCTGAGGCTGAGGAAGAGGTGGAGAACATGCTGCAGGATCTGGGCCTTCCCCACAAGAGAGATGAACTGACCCAGAATCTTTCAGGTCTTTGTAGAAACACATGGATCCCTGTCCCCTGGCATACACATAGAAAAAACACACCTAATTGTTGTTTCATAATCCAGGGGGAATGCAGAGGAAGTTGTCAGTAGCCTTGGCTTTCGTTGGTGGAGCCAAGGTAGTGATCCTGGATGAGCCCACTTCAGGGGTTGACCCTTACTCCAGGCGCTCGATTTGGGACCTACTGCTGAAATACCGGTTGGGTAATACCTATTATTCGAATTTATACAGAGGAATCTATCACCTGCCACCGTGATTAAAAAACATCAAACATCCCTCCGTCTTTCCTTCTCTCACTGTCAGCTATCTTGATTTTTGGTTTTCAGGACGCACTGTGATCATGTCCACCCACCATATGGATGAGGCTGACCTGCTGAGTGACCGAGTGGCCATTATCTCCCAGGGTCGCCTTTATTGCTGTGGTTCACCCATCTTCCTTAAGAACTGTTTTGGGGCAGGCTTTTACCTCACTCTTGTTCGCAGAATGAAGCACGAAACACCTAATGTGAGGAACTGAGAAAGTGAAACCTTTTGCTTGGGGCTGCTAATCTCATAAAGGGTGAACATTTATGTAGAAACAGAGCCGGCAGTCTGATTGAAACATCTCTGAGAAGTCCTGGCCTCAGGGGAATTTTTACTAGAGAAAACAAATACAGTTCGAATAAGTTCATGTAGAGCAAGCTTGACTGGCATCTGTAGTGATGTATAAAAAACTATATTAATTTAAACATAAGCAGTTTTACTTTTTTGAGTGTGACCTCAGTCTGAAGGAGATATAGATGTCATGACAAGATGGATTGTAAAAGTACAAAAAAAAAAGGTTTCTCCCATCATTTAATCCTGGCATCATTTCATCTAACCATACAGGCCAGTTGCGACTGCACGCAGGACTGCTCCTGTAAATGCTCCAAGTGTTCGAAGTTTAAAGCCAACCAGGAAGAAAGCCACACCCCAGACAGACAGCTGGATGGTAAGATCTTGCTTGGTTTAGTAATTGTCGTTCTCACCTCATTGTGATGTGTACGGTTGGGGCTCAATCTTCTTTTCTATTAAGAAAACAATGGAAAATAATCTCTTGAATACTATCCTTTCACTGGATCATGGTGATTGCACAACCCACTGACACACCTAAAACGCCTCTGTTTGGTGTGGTTTAGTTATTATTTATACTGTTACTATTTAGTATAACTATTACTTATAGTTATACTTATACTGAATGAAAATTCAAATTTACATTTGACTAAAGATTTTAGGTCAACTGTTTTCTATTTTCTTGGTTTGGAAAATATTTTTGGCATATTCTCAGCAGCAAGAATGGGGTATGAGTCAGTGGATTAAAAAAAGGTTTCCTGGATATAGACAAGTTAATGAATGGGCATGACCTTTTCTGGTTGAGTAAAAAATGATGGATGTTTATGGTTCTATTTATTATGAAATAAAATGAAAATGTGAAAGAAGGGTAATAAAAAAATGCATAAGGTTGTGCCTTAAATTTTAAATTTTAAGAAGGTTTTCATTTTTCTGTGAAAAGCTCACCCTGATACATTTAAAAAAGTGTCCATCAGTATCAGCCATATGTGCTGGTGGGGCACATTTCAACAATCTTCAGTGGTCAGTAGCAAAATGACATCATCTTGAGACACGTTTCCCAGTAGGAAGATATTGACTGTAGCATATTAAGGTTTTTAAAGATGAGGTGAAAAGAACCGAAAAATCTGGCAAACTGGTAGATTTACGATTTACCCATCCTAGTTAAAAAAGGAAAATCTAATCTCCTTCACCAATCTTCAGGTAACATGGAGAGCATCACAGCCTTGGTCCATCACCATGTGCCACAGGCTCGTCTCATTGAGGCCATCGGGCAGGAGCTCACCTTTCTGCTGCCGAATCGGAACTTCCAGCCCAGGGCATACGCCAGCCTCTTCAGAGAGTTGGAGGAAACCCTTGTGGACATTGGCCTCAGCAGCTTTGGTGTGTCCGACACATCATTGGAGGAGGTGTGTGTAACTCATCAAAAATAACTATAGTTTCCAATTACAGACACATTTTAAACCTACCAAAAGTCTCCTGGACATTACCCAGAGCACTGTCTTCAATAGGCTTAGTGGTTCTCCTTATACAGTACATAGTGCAACTATAGTAGGTACATAGAAGGTGTTATAATAGAACATAGGAGTTTAAATAACCAAAAATAAGCAGACAAGGTGATTAAAAGGTGTAGATCTTTTGCAATTCATTTTATAACTTTTTTTAATTATAGAAAAAAGGATTCACTCATAGTCTTCATTCCCTGCTAATAGATTAATCTACTTTCTTACAGATCTTTCTGAAAGTCACAGCAAATGGGAATGCAACCAACAGGAAATGTAGTCAAGGTATCTCAAAAGTAAAAACAAACATTGGTAATAGTGGTTCTGGGTCAATTTGCTCCTTCACTAAATTGTACCTCCATTTTGTGTCCATGTTTCACATTTTGTTCCAATCTACTACCATTTTGTTCCCATTGCCAACCAAGTTAGCCATTCACTTAACTTAGAGAAAAATGCTTTTGATTAGCAGTTGTCAAAGTGGATAAGAAACATCTCTAAGGTACAAATTGACCTGTGTAATAGGGCTATTTTTGTAACAGAAATAATCAGGCACAAAAAGACCAATAAACCTTAAAAAATATAAGGGGCAAAATGACCAACACCCCTCCCTCCCAATAACTCCCTACTGTTCTAATAAATTATTTTGTCTCCAACTGTCTCCCTCTAGCTTTAACCATTTATCAATCAACCCCAATCCTGTGTCTTGTCTTTTGTATCTTTTTTTTTTTTTTTTAATTTTCAGACAAGAAATCATTGCAACAGATTTCTCGAGCTAGTCTCAGTGGATTCAACAGAGTGGCTGTTGATGTGGAGGCACAGAAAGGTGACAGTGGCTTTCAGCTCTCAACAACTGCAGCTGTTGTCAGACAAACATGTCGTTTGAGTTTTTAAAGAAAGATAAAGTAAAAGAATAATTGGACATTCTGATAAATGTGACAACATTCTTTAATAGCTGGGTAGTAGATTGCTAATGGCTAGAAGCCTTAGAGTTGTGAAAAGACAGCACTTTCCAGGGTGAGGCTGAGCTAATTTGGCTCAAAACAAAACCTGACAGCCTACATCTAAGATTCATACAGCACCTCACCATGACATGACTTAAGACTGATGTAGGATTCCACCCTACACACCCATAGTTGCTCTGACTTAAACTAGCTGTTAGCTTGTGTTTTAGTCTTTATGCTAAACTTGTTAGCGTCTCACCATAACTTTACATTTCACATTGGGATAAATCTTCAAAAGTCCTCTCTGGGTAGTTTTTCTAGATAGAACAAACAATATTTTTATATTTGAAAAATATACTTTACTATGTTTTGCCAGACAACAGCACAAAGGGCATCACATTAGTTGATTCTAACTAGTAGCCTACAAGACCAGCTGGTTTGGTTATGATGAGCTTATGCTGCATTTGATTTATCTCGGAAGTTTGGGATCTGGGAAATCTCGGAAAGACGTTAAACCCAAGTTATGTGCGTTTGAATAGAAAATTGGAAAACCAGTGGGAAAACCAAGAAAACAAGCTAATAATTTATTTGTCTCCATTGAATGCATTCAAACACTAATGCAATGTGTTCATAAATGGATTTTGTACAGCAGTATGTGTTCACTGAGTGACAAGCCGTTTGAAGTGCTTATAGAATATACTTGCAAGTTTCACTGGATTTTATATGAACGGCAGCCATATTGGATGATGAGCTCAGGGCTGCTTGGGGATGTTTGACTTTCTAACTCAGAATTTCAACTTCAGGGAGGCGATCCGGTTTTATATCTGACTGAGAACTCAGAAACCCCAACTTCCGAGTGTAAACACAGCACACCTTTAGCCACCAACTTCCTCTTGCATGATTGTATTGCAAATAGTAAACTCTATAGTCTTGATAAACAATATATTTTGACTGTTGCATGTAGAAATCAACGCTTGGTTACCCACTGTTCTTAATTTATTAGTGCAAGTTACTTTCTGCCAACATGACTATATTTTTCTTTCAGAATCCAATGGCCATGGCCCAAATGAGATCCCAGAGGGCAATGCAGGCAAGGGATCCTACCAAGTCAGAGGCCTCTGTCTGATCATCAAACAGTTCTTTGCCCTACTGATCAAGAGGTGGCATCATGCTACGCGCTCCTATAAAGACTTCATTGCCCAGGTTACCTTTCTGTGATTTTTCACACTATAGGACTATAGCAAAGTTGGTTTTCTTTTTAGCTATATTATATTCAATGTACTTTTACAAGGCACATATAGGTTTTATGATTAACAAACTAATAACATATGTGGCATTTAACATCTTTATTAAACTTCAAAGTTAATGTTCACAAGTCTATTTTTTTTAGGAAGTATCAGTTTATTTTCTGCTGTTTCTAATGACAGAAAAGATAATGTGAAATGGTTCAAAGGGGTATGAACACTTTTGAAACACACAGTTCAGAACTGTTTCATTGTTTTTAAAGTGCAATTATTTATTTGGCTCTGGTAGATTGTCCTTCCAGCCAGTTTTGTCTTCTTGGCACTGATGTTTACTCTCATAGTCCCACCTTTTGGAGAGTATCCAAGTATGACCCTCACTCCTTGGATGTATGGGAGACAGTACACATTCTTCAGGTGGATGCAAGTTACCCTTCATTAAAATCATTGTGATATTTTAATTCAGCTTAAATGAATAAAATGATATAAAGTTAGGAGACTAAAATTTGTCCTTTGTAGCAATGAGCGTCCCATGGATGCACAGATGAGATATTTTGGTGAGGTTTTGCTTGACAAGCCTGGTTTTGGGACCCGCTGCATGGCTGATGAACCTTTGGAGTGAGTAAATGTCATTGTTATGGATCGTTTATTTTTTTTTGTACTTGCTCTGGGATATTTTGATTCACAGAACTGCTAAATTTCATCCCATCTTAGAGATTTTCCATGTAATAACATCACCACAGAGTGGGAGATGCCTCTGGTTAACCCTTCCTTGATAGAAATGCTGGAGAGCCCAAAGTGGGTCCCCGTTAGACCCTCTCCAGAATGTCAATGCAGCACATCCAAGAAACTCACCATGCTCCCTGTGTGTCCTGAAGGAGCTGGAGGCCTGCCACCTCCACAGGTGGGTTTTTAGTTGGTACTGAACATGTCCACACTTTGTGCGGAAAAGCAAAATATTGCTTTTTTTTTTTTTTTTTTTTTTTTTGTCCAGAGGATCCAGTCAACTGGAGATGTTCTGTTTGACCTCACTGGTAGGAACATCTCCGACTACCTTGTGAAAACCTATCCCACCCTTATCAGGACAAGGTATGAAAGGCTTTGAAGCCCTTGAAAGAAAGTATACAGTCTTGAACTGCAGGGCTTTATTGACTTTATGTGAAGTAATTTAAAATCTCTGTTTGATCTCTCTGAAGCTTGAAAAGCAAATACTGGGTGAATGAACAGAGGTAATTACCATCCATCTTATACAGTGAAAATTTAAATTTAATATCACATGATGACAGCTCATGCTCATCTTAGGGTACAATTTATGGAAAGATGTCGTTGTTTGTGTTGGGCTAGGTCTCCCTCTTGTGGTCATATTGTTTACTGCAGTTACAGTGTTGCAAAAACAACTAAATCAGAGAAGTTGTACAGGTTTCATAAGGATATTTCTCTGTGATGCCCAGGTATGGAGGCATATCAGTGGGTGGACAGCTTCCTGTTTTAGGAGTGCATCCAAAGACACTTCAGGATGTAGCAACTCAACTGGGACAACTTCTGAACCTTACTGGGGTGAGTCTTACAGGAGAATTTCTGAAGTAAGGTTGTGTTAAAATGTTATAAGTAGTTACTTGCAGTATATAACTTCTATAGGATCTTTATTTTGAGAAGTCCAGCTTAGCTGGTACTGGAAGCTGAAGCTAATGACTAATTCGAGAAGGGCTGGAACCAAAGTGGACTTCTGCATCTTCAAACACCACCACTCACAAAAATGACATAGCAGTTTATATGAACATTATTTTGGAAACTTTTAAGCTGTCTTCTCTTTTGGTTTGTGTGGTTATTTAATTCTGTGAAGTATGTACTGAGAATGGAACATGTAAACCCTTTTTAGTGAGAGTAACTCTGATACAAATGTTAGGCAGTGTAAAAAGGAAAAATATTTTAGCAGTTTAAATACAAAAAATATATTGATGTTTTATTTTACACTGTCTTAATTGTATATCTTTTAATTACTTTGAGAAGAATTGTCTTACATGTTCTGTTTTCAGTATGTCTCACATGAGGAGATCACTGGTAGTACCCCACCTCTTACTTCAATTTCTAAATCATAATCATAAATAAACAAACCAAACTTGTTTTTTTTTAAAATAACTTTTGCATAAATCGCTGTGACGGTTAAAGATTGGAGGTTTTTTAAGATGGCCGAAGCCTGCTTTGGCCTTGGCCTCCTCAGTTCAGCCTTTGGGACCAGCTAATCTGGATTTATAATGAATCAAGATGTCAAAGAGAGTCAGTAGTCTGATGTTCAGTTTAAATCAAAGCAGTTTTACTGATATTGATGTTCATGTACTGAAAATAAATTCTATTCTCATTACCTGTTTCACACAGGAAGATCATTGGTGGTGCATCGTCTCCTGTCAGCCTTTCTGGCATTAACTATCATTGGCTTCTTTGTAAATTAGTGTTCACTCCAAACACGACTAAAACCTCGATGTTCATAAAATAGATGAAATATGATGACTTTGGAGTTATTTTAAGAAAATAAAAGTCAATGTTGATCTTGGTCCTTAGACTGATCTGGATTTATACTAAACAAAGGGACCAAGAGACTTATCTACCACTCAAAACCTTTTAACTATCCTTTTATGGAATTGTTTGGGATTACCTTCCCTTTTTAAAGCCATTTTAACATATTGTTGTTTTCATTTTGATGTCTTTTAAAAGGGTAACTATAACTTTTGTTTTCAGGGTCAATACTCCAAACAAACACTTAATGGAATAGGGAAGTTCCTCAGGTATATGGAAACGCAGAACAATGTCAAGGTTAGCCCTTTACAGCTCATCAGTTGGATAAATTATTTAGTTACGGATCAAATATTAAATACCCAATACATAGTGCATTCTAGTAATCAGTTGCAGTTTTTCTTAGGTATGGTACAACAATAAGGGCTGGCATGCCATGGTGTCTTTTATGAATGTGGCCAACAATGCCATCCTTCGTGCAAATCTGCCAAAAAGAGCAGATCTGAGTGAATATGGGATCACTGTCATCAACCATCCTCTGAACCTAACCAAAGAGCAGCTGTCTGAGATCACTGTGTGAGTGACCTTTAGCCTCTTGATTTTTCTCCATCCATTTTCTTCTGCTGCTAAGAAGAAATACGAATTGTCCCAGTCATTATTAGAAAATAGCAAATAATGACGTTTTTTCTTTAATCTCATGAAAACTCTTTCACTCCTCTTTTTCCAGGCTGACTACTTCAGTGGATGCAGTGGTGGCCATTTGTGTCATTTTCGCCATGTCATTTGTCCCAGCGAGCTTCGTCCTTTATCTCATCCAGGAGAGGGTCACTCAGGCCAAACACCTGCAGTTTGTTAGTGGCGTTAGTCCGCTGGTGTATTGGATGGCCAACTTTCTGTGGGACATGGTACAGTGGCCCAGTTACCTTTTAGAGATTGCTGGTATAATCTAGGCCATGTAATTACAGCTTGAACTGAGGCTTTCTGTGACTATCTCCAGGTGAATTACTCTATCAGTGCAGCAATGGTGGTGGAAATTTTCCTGTTTTTCAATAAAAGATGTTACACCTCACCAACCAACCTACAACCCCTTATTGCCCTGCTCATGCTGTATGGGTGAGTTGTACCAAGTGATGTTTCTGTTTTAATTTTCCTTCTCTTTTTCAATCTAGGATAACAAATAGAAAAGTAAATTAGCATAACAATACTATAACTAGACTATCTGCAATACTGCTCAAAAGAGAAAATTTAATTTATTATTTGCAGTGTCCTTCACATTATCAGCAGCCCTGGTAAAGGAATGCAAAAAAGCCTTAAAATGAATTCACATTTCAGCCTTCTTACTGATAATTTGAGTACATGTCACAGCTCTATTGAGAAAAATAATATGGTAAGAAAGAATTGTTTCACAAAATCACTGGTGCAAAACTTGTTGGCACCCCTAACAACTCCTTTTAAATAAAAGTAAGTGGATAATACTTTTAGTTTGTTGTTTTTAAGTTTTCCAAAGTGTCTAGGAGCTTTTAATTGGTCAATACATGAGCCTCCCTGGGTATAAGTATGATATGTCAGAGGTGCTCATTTCTCCTCGCCACTCTTTCAAATGGAAAAGACAAGAGAACATACCATTCAGGTAAAGCAGATCTGTGTTGAGGTTCAAGTCTGGACATGGCTACAAGAACATCCCAACTTGCCTAAACATGCCAACAGTCATCCAGCCATTTACAGTCACAGTGATAGTTAAACAGTTTAAACAAATGCAGCTGTGATAAACAAGCCTGCGTGAGCACTAAAGTTTACTTTGCTGCCAGGCAAGGCAGGCAAAAAAAAAAAAAAAAAAAAAAAAAAAAAATACAACCTTAAAAACTTTAAAGATCATTTTCAAGAACTGCAAATTGTTTCAATTTCTTTTTAATACATTTATTTGTCTGATATTATTTTCAGTGTTTTTTTTTTTTTTTTTACACAGCTTGAACAGTTAGCTAATCATTGTAGGGAACACTTTAAGTACAAGTTTGTGTCCTCCAGTAAACTAGTCTAGTGTAATTTCTGTCCCAAAACAAAAGCAAATAATCTTTATCCATATTTTCCACAATCAATGATTGATGATTGGTTCAGCAATACTTTTTTGCTATTGTTTAAAGGGTTTAAACCGCAAAACTGTTACAGGACCCTCTACACTTACTGACACCTCTGGTAAAGCCATGTTGAACACCATGTTCTCCTGTCTTTCCCCTTTTGGAGAGTGCCTAAGTGCAATGAGGCTTGGTGTCATCTCATATTTATTCTCCATGGAAACAAAATATCATGGATTATTTTTTTAAACATTCCGAAATAATCTGATCAATTTAAAAAAGTAAAGTGATAAAAATGCTTTAGTAAGATTTTTTTAAAGTGTTTGTGAAGTCAATAACCAATAACTATGTAATAAATGTCAACAGCTGCGTGTTAAAACCAATTATTGATTAAAGTGGGATTTTTTACCCACAAAATAAATATACTAAAAACTGAATGTTTCTAAAAGTTCTTATTGGGAAATGACTGGAATAAAAGACAGTTTATTCTCAGGCCCATCATTTCCAGTGGTGGAAATAACTGTGGAGGGAGCAATGCTAAATTACTGAAGCAAAATTTAGAAAACATTGTTATGAATGGTTGTCAAAATAAAAGTCAAGAGAAATTTGTCTGGAAATAAAGATTTGCTGCTAAGGTCCACACCTGATTTGGACAATAGTGACTAATAGGATGTGAACAGGTATCAGGTATCATTCATCATTCATTATTTGGGACTAATTGATCTCTTTCTTAGATGGTCTGTGACACCCATGATGTACCCCATGTCCTACGTCTTCAGTGTCCCCAGCACAGCCTATGTCTCTCTCTCATGTATCAACCTCTTCATTGGGATCAACAGCAGTGCCATCACCTTCATCCTGGACCTGTTTGAGAGCACAACAGTAGGTCTATGGCGAATATTAACCTAAATTCTTTAAATAATCATCCCTCTCATTCTAATTTTTTTTTTTTTTAAATTCAGGCTCTTTACAGATTCAACCAGATGTTAAAGACAGTGTTGCTCATCTTTCCCCATTACTGCCTTGGTAGAGGTCTCATAGACATGGCCATGAACCAGGCTGTGACTGATATCTATGCTCGCTTTGGTAATCACGCCACATTCCCGTATCTCTCAGGCTTTCAATCGCTGTCTGGGCATGATGAATGTCCAGTCACTGCATGTGTCACATATCAGATTCTATGCATTCACTCTTAGGGGCTTAGCCAACTGTAGACTGTAGACAAGAGTACTGTCCCTTTCAAAAGTATTCATACCGTTTGGACGTTTTCATATTTTGTAACATTCCAACCTTCATACTATGATGTATTTTGTTCAGATTTAAAGTGACAGATCAACATAAAGCAGTGGATAATTGTGAAGAGGAAGGAAAATTATATATCTTTTTTTTTTTTTTTTTTTTTTTTTTTTTTTTTTTTTTTTTTTTTTTTACAAATAAAGGTTTAAAGAGTGAGGCATGTATTCAACACAATATACCGATCTTTCAAAAATTATTGTTTAATGCATTATCCAAACACTAGGTGAGTGTGGCACAACTACAAACCTATCAAGAGCAATACTAAGAGAAGCAGACAAGAGACTCATGGTAACTCTATTGGAGTTACAGAGATTCTCAGATCAGGTGGGAGAAATCGTTGACAGGACAACTATTACATCTGGCTTTGTTAAGCAACTGGCAAGAAGAAAGTCGAAGTTGCCAAAGTAGTCTCCTTTGAAATTTGCCAGAAGCCACGTAGGAGACATAGCAAATATCTAGAGAAAGATACTCTGGTCACATGAGATTAAAACAGAGTTTTTTGACCTACTTCCTATGTGTGGTTTGACATTAACTCTGCACTTCACCCTGGGCACACCATTCCCATGGTGAAACATTTTGGTGGTAGAATCATGATGTGGGGATGGTTTTCTTTTGCAGGGACACTGAAGATGATCAGAGTTGATAGGGAAGATACAGTAGGTGGAGCTAAGTACAGGGAAATACCATAAGAAAACCATGTGAGCTTGTTAGAGTCTGAAAAGACTCGAGACTGTGTTAGGCGTTCATCTTCTAGCAGCATAACAACCTAAACACACAGCCAGAAATACTATAGAGTGGTTCAGATCGACTCATGTTCATGAGTTAGAATGACTCAGAAGAAGACCAGATCTAAATCCAACTGAGAATCTGTGGCAAGACTTGAAAACTGGTAGAGAACAAAAGACCTCCACCTAAACTTAAAGTGAAAAGTGGTTCAATAAAGTATTGATTGATCCAGACTTCATATGCATGCCACTTTTTCAGATTCATCTGTCACTTAAATTCTGATAAAACATGCTGAAAATGATAAATATAGAGCAACAAATATAAAAAAGTTCAATGGGTATGAATACTTTTGCAAGGCAGTGCACATCTGTCTAGAACAGCCACAAATGAGGAAACAGATGTTACAGGTATGCTGTGTTTATCCATCTCCTCAGGTGAAGATTACAGTCCAGATCCCTTTAACTGGGACTTCATTGGGAAGAACTTGTTCTGCATGGCTGTTGAGGGCTTTGTCTATTTCATCCTCAACATCCTTTTTCAGTACCGTTTCTTCCTGGATCACTGGTAAAAGATAGGAAAACTTCAAAACCCATTCTGAAATGGAATGTCACTTTCAGGTAGGTGGAAGACTGGATTTGCTAAGGAGGCATTTTTAATTGTTATGATTATAGGATTCCAGATAGCCCAAAGCCTCATATTTTGGAGGAAGATAAAGATGTGGCTGACGAAAGGGAGCGAATCCACAGGAGTAAAAATGCATACGATATTTTACGCATAAAAGACTTGTCCAAGGTGAGAGATTTCAATACATGGAGTTTAGAGAGAAATAAAATGACCAAAGACTAAAGATGTCAAGATTTCTGGTTCATTCTGTTTTTATCTGACCTTGGTAGACGTATAGAGGAACAATCATCCCTGCAGTGGATCAAATCTGCGTTGGAGTTTCACCTGGAGAGGTTTGTCCAGAGTTCTTTAAATTAGTAGTAGGCAGTTGCATTACTTTTGTTTATTTGTTTCTTTCTCATCTTCATCTGCAGTGCTTTGGTCTCCTGGGAGTAAATGGAGCTGGGAAGACCACAACATTTAAGATGCTGACTGGAGACATAGATGTGACGTCAGGAGAGGCTTCTGTCTCTGGTTACAGGTTCACGATAGAAACAAGACAATTCAAATGTCAATATCGCTATTAAAATAGATAGTATGATATACTGAGTGTAAAAAAAAGATTGTGTTTTTCTTTTTCTTTGCATCATATCACATACATCTCAGCTTTAGCCACACATTTGATAAGATGTAAACACTTTGCTAAGTCTGGCATTGGAGCTTTGTAGTAATCTGTTCTTTCAGTCAAACTTCAATACTCAGCAGCATTTCATAATGGGTTTGGGACTCTATCAGAGAAACCATCTTTTAATGCCATGTTCTGATTCCATTTATATTGTCCTTGCAGCATTTTGACCAACATCCTGGATGTACACCAGAACATGGGTTACTGTCCCCAGTTTGGTGCCATTGACGAGCTTCTAACAGGAAGAGAACATCTGCACCTGTATGCCCGCCTGAGAGGGGTCCCAGAGTCTGAGATTAGCAGGGTGTGATGCAGCTTTCATTATGACAGTATATAGATGATGCAGAAGGAGACTGATAATTTATTGCAATTTATTTGAGTCATGGTGAGAATCTCATTAAAAGGCATAAATCATTTTTACAACTTTTACTATTTAAGTTTGTCCAGAGTTAAAACTCTTGATACTTTTATTTGATGAGAAGTGATGATGTTATGTATGGAAAACTGAACTTGGATATCAATGCATAGCAGGAAGGCCAACCAAAAAGAAATTTGTAATAGCAAAGTCCAGCTTGATTGTAAACTTATAAAGCAAAGATTTACATTCTGAGTTGTCGAGTTGAGGAAGAGAAAGTCAAGGGAAATAAGCAGTAACTTGGAGACCAGTAGCTCTGTGGTGGACCAATCTGCCTGTAATTTCCCACATTGGTAACAAAATAATTAATTTTAAAAATTCTAGTATTCTACAATTCTAGTATTTTAAAGACGTGTCCCAATTTCAATTCAATTCAAATTCAATTCAAAATACTTTATTTATCCCAAAGGGATATTAAATATTGATGTAACTCATTTAATTAAGGAGTTATTCTAGATTGTGATGGGTGTGGGCAGGAAAGATCTCCTGTAGCAGTCTGTTTTACAACCAATCTGAAGAAGCCTCTGACTGAAGAGACTCTGTTTTCCAATGGCAGTCTCATGAAGAGGATGGTCAGGGTTGTCCATAATTTTCTTGATTTTATGCAAAATCCTTCTTTGCATCATCATCTCCAGAGGTTCCACAGTCGTCCCGTCCTGCAACATCTTGCTGCAAACCTTGAAGGATCTTAGCTTCTTCAAGAAATACAGTCTGCTCTGTCCCTTCTTGTAGATGGTTTCGCTGTTGAGTCTCCAGTCAAGTCTGTTGTCTAGATGAACACTGAGGTATATATATTCCTCAACTACCTCCACTTCTTTTCCCATGATGGAAATAAGGTTTGATCTAACCCTGTTTCTCCTGAAATCTACAGTCATCTCTTTTGTTTTGTTCACATTTAAGATGAGATGATTGTTTCCACACCATGCCATAAAGTGGTCCACCAGCTCTCTGTATTCAGCTTCTTGTCCATTTCTGATACACCCAACCACTGCAGAGTCATCTGAGTATTTGTGGAGATGATAGGAGTGTGACTTGTGCTGGAAATCTGAAGTGTACAGAGTGAAAAGGAAAGTTGTGAGTACAGTCCCCTGTGGTGCTCCTGTGCTGCTGATCACCTGGATAGACACACAGGCCTTCAGTTGCACAAACTATGGTCTTTTTGTCAGGTAGTCATGAATTCAGGCCTCCACCTATGTCTCCTGGAGTTTCAGACAAAGCAGATCAGGCTGAATTGTGTTAAATGCACTGGAGAAATCAAAGAAGATGATCCTCACAGTGCTGCCTGCTTTGTCCAGATGACAGTGGGTTTGTTGAAGCAGGTGCATCTGCAACTCCAACTCCATGGCGATAAGCAAACTGCAGGGGGTCCTGATATGTGCTGGTTTGCTTACTCAGGTGGGCCAACAAGATTCTCTCCAGGACCTTCATGATGTAGGATATCAGGACAACAGGTTTATAGTTGTTGATGACTGACGGATGAGTTTCTTTTAGTACTGGAACCAGACAGGATGTCTTCAACAACAGTGGTACCTTCTCTTGGGTCAAGCTAAGGTTGAAGAGGTGTTACAGAATCCCACAGAGCTGCTCTTCACCCGACTTCTACTTCTAGAAACAGAAAAGTGGGAGGGGGAGGCAAAGGAAGCAGCAGCATCTCCTGATTTGGTTGAAGACAAACTAGTGGAAGCAGAAGAGTCCATGACTGAGGATGAGGATAAAACATCTGAGCTTTTTTTTGACAGGAAAGCTGTGGGTCAAAGGAAGGTGGGATGTCTGTTTGGCTGGGGGAAGGAGGGGAGGATGGTGAGCTTGTTCCTGAACTGAACCTGTTGAACAATGTGTTCAGCTCATTTGCTCTGTCCAGACGTCCATCTGGGATGATCTCCTTCATCCCAGACCACACATCTCTGATATTATTCCTCTGCAGTTTACTCTCCAGCTTCTTCCTATACACCTCCTTGCTGTCTCTAATCTTGACTTTGAGCTGTTTTTGTATACTCTTCAATAACTCCCTGTCTCGCTCCCTAAAGGCCCTTTTTTCCTGTTTAACAGTTCCTTTAGCTCACTTGTGATCCAGGGTTTGTTATTAGGGAAGCATCTCACTGTTCTGGTGGGGATGGTGTTGTCAGAAGTTTATATAGTCGGTCACACACTCAGTCATCGTCAATAAAATAATACAAATAAATAACATTATACAAACAACAAATTTAAGCAAAAGAAATACTTTTCCAAATTAATTTTTGTCAATATAAATCTAATACTTACAGTAAGTAATGTATATGTATGTTAGAACAGGATATAGTACTTCCAGTGACAATACATAGAGTTTATTGTATTTGCTTGATCCACAAATGGCTCAGCAGATACAAAACAATATTAGAACAACAAAGCTTGTGTATGAGCAAGAGGTCTCACTTTAACATAAATTGTAGTCCTGTGTCTGATCCATTTTTGGTTAAAACATGTTTTTTCTTCATTCAGTAAAGTAACTCACAGTGGGTCTAGTATCCAGAAAGATTAGTGATGCTTCATATTACTCATGTAAACGTAAAAACTACGGCGCAGTAAAATAACTCCTTATTGTACCTTTTTTTCAAGTTACTCAAATAAATGTAACTGAGTGAATGTCACTCGTTACTACCCACTTTTGGTCATCATAATAGCATAGTTTATATTGTTTTAAACATAGCTGTAGTGAATGGAAGCAGCTGAAAGTCTCACTTGTGTGTATATCAGCAGTCTAAGGTTTAACTTGTGAGAATTTAACTGCACTGCAGGAATGTAGCTGTCAAAACAGTATTCTCAGGACATCGTTTGTCACACAGCTCAAATTCTTTAACAGTTTGCACATGACAAAATATCATTTAGACATAAAAAAGGACCTTCAACTCCCTTTATGACTATTTTTACTTTTTCATTACATATGATCAAGATGGTTATATTATCTGTCATTAAGATATAGCTGTTTGTCTTTTGAGCGAACTGAATGTGTATTTAAGATGTCTGCTGCTTGCAGTAATTTCTTCCCTGTGCACTAATTTAATACTCTGGTTTAGGTGTTATTAAACTCAAACAGAGATGTAATTTCAAAGCCTTTTAGATCTGATATTTAGAATTTTATCAACCATGACGACACCCTGGGGTGGATCTATCATATGTTGTGGACTGATTGCATGTCCTTGGAATAGATGATCTAAACATCTGTGCCTTGATGAAAAGGGACCCAGACAATAAGTGGAAAAAGACCAAAATAGGTTTAGAATGGAGATTTGACAGCATATCACAAAGTTTATATATTTTTCGTCTTTTCCAGGTAGCTGAATGGGCCATCCAGAAACTGGGCTTATCAGAGTATGCAGATCAAAGTGCTGGGACCTACAGTGGAGGTAACAAGAGGAAACTCTCCACTGCCATTGCCATGATTGGCTGTCCTGCTCTGGTGCTGCTGGTAAGCAATAAACCACTTGGCATTTTCAGGTAGAATTGACAAAATTCTGCCGTAAATATATGACTGTCACTTTGTTACTTCCTCTCTCTCAGGATGAGCCGACCACAGGCATGGACCCACTCTCCAGACGCTTCCTTTGGAACTCCATCATGAGTGTTATTCAGGATAGAAGAGCAGTGGTCCTCACCTCACACAGGTAAACTATATATTGCTGTTGATTAAACTGTACATGTGTGAGTTTGTACAAATTTACAGATGTTCCTTCACAATGCAATTGTCATAATTTCTTTCAGCATGGAAGAATGTGAAGCCCTGTGCACCCGCTTAGCTATTATGGTTAATGGATCCTTCAAATGTCTGGGAACAATTCAGCATCTCAAATACAAGTCAGTCATTTAACCTTACGGTCATATTTCTTGTAATGGTAACCAGCCACACTCATGATCTGATAACCTTTTTATTGTAATCCAGATTTGGCGATGGCTATGTGGTAACCATGAAGATCAAGGCGGCCAAGCCTGGCTGTTTGCCAGACCTGAACCCTGCTGAGGCTTTCATGGAGAGCACCTTCCCTGGCTCCATCCAAAGGGAGAAACACTACAACACTCTGCAGTATAAGATCTCCTCCCCATCTCTGGCTAGGATATTTCAAATGGTCCTGGCAAACAAGGACAAACTGAACATAGAGGACTACTCTGTGTCACAGACAACTCTTGATCAGGTGAATATGCTTATATACGAAAATAATCATTATGATTTTTTTTTTCTCTGTTCCAGAGCTTGTGTTTGGTTTCCTTTTACATTTTAACTCAATATAATATTTTACAGTGGTCCTCCAAAATGTACACACCCCTGTATTGTTTGAAAAGTGAAAATCATGATATCATGGAAAATACATTTTAAAACTTTTTTGACCTTTAACATAACATATATTCTGTACAATTCAATGAAGAAAACAAACAAATCTGCCAGGGGAAAACATATAAAAATAAAAAAAATCCTGTAATATTCTAGGTGCTTAAGTGTGCACACCCTTCAACTAATACTTTTCAAAAACAGTATTTTGTTTGAAGTCATCATCAGTCATCATCTTCTTGTTTTGACTTGGTCATATTTTCCCATGCTAGTTGCAAATGTTCTCCAAAAGTATCAAAATGTGAGGAGATCTATTCCCAGCAGTCCTCTTTAGGTAATTCACAGATTTGGTTTCCAGACTTTGACGCCGAAATGAATGAAGTCCCTCTTTGCCTTTAGCTCTCTAGCAGACCCCTTAAAGGTTTTGGGTCAAAGCTATCTCGTATTTGGAGTTCTTCATAATTTTATTCATTTGCAGTGGAAAAAACCCCCCAGTTCAATCCGATGAAAAGCAATCCCACATCATGATGCTACTAACACCATGTTTTAGAGTGTGTGTATTTCATTCTTCCAGTTCATTCCACCACAAAGTTTTAGAATAATTTTAGCCAAGCCTTTTCCAACTTAATTGTAAAAGATACATGCCACATTAAAGGTGAAAAAAATCTAAACTGATTTACTATTGTCTGTTTTTTTCAGTATAAAAACCTGGACTTTCAATAGGGGTGTGTACAGTGTTGAGAGCCAATGTATATGTTGCTGACTAGTTGCTGTGTAAAAACATGAAGCTGTTGTTTCCTCCTGAGTGTATAATGTTGGTGCAACAGGTTGCTTTTTCCGATCCTTCCTCCATCAGCTGTTCTGATCTTCAACTGTCCCTGCAGGTCTTTGTGAATTTTGCCAAGCAGCAGTCCAGAGAGGATGACACTATTGTACTGCACCCGAAAGCTGCTGGGGCACAATGGTACATTGAGACCACGCCAATCAAGTCTAATAGAAAGTAAAATGAACTGGATGGGAGCCCTTGGTGTGTTTGTGGATTTTAGCTCCACTTTGGATAGACAAAGGCACCTACTTCTATTCTGGGATTGTTCAAAAAAAGGTCTGAAATGCTGAGCCTTTTTTGATTTAGAATTGGATCGCTCTCATTGGCTAAAACAAGTGTAGAAGGAAAATCATGTAAATCAATTTGACATGCTTTTTTTTTTTTTTTTTTTTTTTTTTTTTTTTTTTTTTTTTTTTGCTTTTCCATAAAACAAAGTTAGTGGAGCATTTATGTGCCTGCTGCATGTTCCAAGCCCTGCTCGCCTTAGAACCTGATTTTACAGACTTCAAAAATAGGGGTGCACCAGTTGAAGTTTTCTGGATGATCAAAGATCTTTAAAAAGTTTGACTTGCCGATTCCAATTTTGGCCAATAGCAATTTATTTTGTTTGAAAAGCTGCAAAATATAGTGACAAAGTTGCTAAGTTGGCAACAGTGGGGTGACTATTATCAACTGTGTATGTGCCGACGTAACCCGATGGGAGGGACTGTCAGTCAGCCCTCTCTCACAGCAGAGAGAAAGGCTGATTTTCAAAGGTTTGCAGAAGATCAGTAGATAAGATCAGGTTCAGGATCAAGTATCTCCCAAAATTAATGTTGGTTTATTGGTGCACCCCTAATGAAAAAAGACAGGGACGTCTTCCAATGGAATGTCAGAAAATGCGTACCGTGTTGGGTTGTAAGAAAGCATAGCTCTTTGTACTTTCTGCTTCAGATGCCAAGCAAGAAACTTTTGAACTGCCTTTATAACCCTGTGAGAGAAGCACTTGAACAAGCTTAGTTTTTCTTTTTTTTTTGCACTTTATTGATTACAAGCATTACAATTTCCCATGTTTTGGCAATATTGTAGTGAAATACATTTGGTAAGTTTTACAAAATCCTTCAGCTGCTGCAAACTCATTTTAGCCCATTTTAACTTCTTTTTATTTAATCTTCTAAATGCTTTTCTTATAAATGTCCAGCTCTGATTGTTTGCTCACATTTATTACACTTGGTGTCATTAGAAGGTGATGATGAATGTAAATGTTTCTATGAGAAGCATCGTATCAAATAAAGTTAATGTTTCTTTAAGAAGTCCACCTTTATTTGCAGTTCCATTTTTTAATAAAACCTGAGATTTGACAGAAATAATCTGACAATCAAAGCTCTTTAGAATAACTACGTGGTAAAGGCATTTACATGTTGATATCAAATGGTTGCTGCACATTTTCAGTGTTTTCAGTGAAGAGCTTGATGCTTGCTTGCTTCATGTCTGTTTCAGTAGCATTCCCCCCTGAGAGCACAAAAGGAATTCTAAAGTCTTAGATAGATGTAATGGTATTTGAAATGTGCAAGTTTGCTACCTCAGGCACTTATTTACAAAGAGCAGTCATTTCTAACATTTGTTGGATAAAGCTCCTAAAATTGGAGTTTCAAAAAAGCAAACAAACAAGCAAACAAAAACAATAAAAAAACACATTTGTAGATTAAATATAATGAAAGTAGAAGAACTTGCCGGTTGTAGGGTTGCAAAATGATACGTACGTCCTCAAGCTTTTAGCCCCTTTCTGGAAAAGCTAAGCAGAAGAGTAAAATGTTGCAAAAAGTGGAATTAAAACATGTAATAGATTTATTTAGTTTACATTAATATAGTGGTGTTGAAAGTTAGTCCTGAAGGACTAGTGTCCTGCATGGTTTAGATGTTTCCCTGGTTCAAAACACCTGCAATTACCTGCAGGTTCCCACCTAAATTGATGACATCATAAGGGGCTAATTCAGTTCATCTACTGAGTTAGAGTGAGGACCTAACTAAAACATGCAGGACGCTGGCCCTTCTGGACTTAAGTTGGACACCTTTGCATTTTATATATATCACTGAATTCTTAGCAAGAATAAAATCTACAGTCAGGACCAAACATTTTGGCAGAGACACATGTTGTGTTTTGTGGCTTTAATATCTCTTAGAATTTCAGTTTATTATTATTTTTTTGACGTTTCTGTCATATTCTGAGAACAAGTAAGTTTTCAAACTTTTTAGAAGTGTGAAAGTGAACAGATTTGAGCTGTCTTTATAACTTCTGTAATTCCCTCTAGCACCATAGACTTCAACATCTGGGCCAAATCCTGACTGATGTGTGTACCATTCTTCTCTTATTGAAGGGTTAGTTTGGATTTTTTGAAGTTATGTTCTGTGAAGTTGTTATCGGTAACAGCTCTCTAGTGGCAGCATGTCATATCACCTAACACTGTGGTCTCCAAACCTGGTCTTCAGCACCCACTGTCCTTGTTTTACGTCTTTCCCTCTTGCCACAAATAGAAGACTTATTAACAACCTGAGGAGGTAATTGAATCATCTCATCTAATAGAATCACAAGTTCTGGAGCAGGGCCAAACCTTAAGCATGCAGGACAGTGAGACCTGAGACCTAGGGTTAAGGACCATTGACCTTTCATAACGGTTAGTCAGTTATATACCATCTGCTTTAGCAGTTCAAAACAGCTTAAACTGAATATGTTCATATCAGTAGAAGATAGAAGCCTATGTTAGTAGTTATGAACAGTCTACAGTTTCACAACAGACTTGTTGTGTTTGGTGCTGTCTTTTCAGCTAAACATCGTCTGAATTTTTATTTGGAGTTACCTTGGTGTTGCCTGCACCAAGGTAACTCCAAAATACGTTGTATCGAGTCAACTCATCAGCTGATTTAGCGAACTGGATGGTCAAGAGGCTGCTGTTAAACTACCTAGAAGACGTAGAGACCTAGAAGCCAGAAGGACATGCCTTCTTCTATGCTGCTGCACAACTGATAGTATGATCCAGAACCTAAAAGTTGCATTCTTTATAGAGTTAGAGAAGATTGATGAGTTTCTGCTGATCTGTTAAAAAAAGCACCAAACACATCTGTCTATCTTTTGTTAGCTGCCATTTACATTTTAAGAAGCTCAAGGAGATACGACATCTTTCTACAACAGTTACGGGAGCTATTATCAGTTATAACTTCACCCAACTGCACTTCAAAACATACAAGCTAACCCCTCAATGCATAGAGTTGGTCACAGTTTGCTGGCTTCTGTATCCATCTGTTGAGAACTGACCTCAGATTTCCAGGGGACTTAAGATCTGAGGAGCTTCTCTTTCATGGGTTTAAAATTTCAGAGATACAGGGCCTTGCAAAAGTATTAATTCTCCTTACATTTTGAAAAATTTGTCTTTCTACAACCTTTCATCCATTGTCTATACCTACTCATCCTTACAGGGTTGTGGGTGGGCTGGTGCCTGTCTCCAGCAGTCAATGGGCGAGGGATAAGTTACACCTTGGATAGGTTGCCAGACCATCAAACTTTGATCTAAATCATCCCATTGTAGCTCTGGTTGCATATTTTTCAGTTTGTTCTTGTGCTGGAAAGTGAACCTCCAGCCTATCTCCAGTCTTTTGCAACCTCTAGCTGATTTTTATCATAAATTGCCCTGTACTCATCTTCAACTATCTTCCCATCAACTCTGACCAGCTTCCCTGCGCCTATGAAGCATCCCCATGCTGTCACCTCCATATTTCACAGTGAGGGTGGTATGCTCAGTGAGGCAAACAGTGTTAGTGTTCTGCCACATAAAATATTTTGCATGTAGGCCAAAAAAAAACAAACAATTTTATCATCTCCCCTACATGACATGTGGCAAACAAAAATGACTTTCTTCTTCTCATTCTTCCATAAGGACCAGATTTGTGGAGTGCATGAAAAAAACAATTGTGCTGTCTCTGCAGCTCCTCTAGAGTTGCCATGATACTCCTGGCTGAAGGCAATTGGTAGCAATGAAAATTGCTACCAATTTTTGGGATATCAGAATAAAAGAGGAGGTACCCCGCCTCTTGCTTAATGACCACTGGAGATAGGCACCAGCCCCCCTGCGACCCTGCAGGGACAAGTGGATATTGACAATGGATGGATGAAATTTCCTTTCTGGGAGAACATTTTTAACATTGTGGGCAGAAAATGACATATATCTGCCCCTTTAGGTTTTATAGAGATTAGTCTGCCAATCAGATAAGCAGTCTCCTAGCTGTAGTATTTTGCAACTTCACCTGTTCTTTTAATATGAATATACTGAAATTAATTTAGCTAATAACTCTGTGCCAAGGAGAGAATGCAGTGATAAAGGGTGTTTGTTACAAACATTTTAAATCAATGAAGTGCTTTGCAATGATCAATATGCATCTGATCATTCTGTATTATTATCTAAACAGCTTGATTTGTTAACACAAAAACTAAAGCTGCAAAGATGGCAAAACCTTATATTTATGTCACGACTCAAAGCTTTGTCCATGTCTGTACTGCTGAAGCTGAACAGAAAATAAAATGTTCTCAGGAAGTTTTGAAGGCTCAGCTATAGTCCATTTCTATATTATTGCTTTACTTCACGCATCTTCTAAGATCATCAGAATTAAAATTGCATAGTGCTGGACTTAAAGAATGCAATCGTGTAAACCTAAGCAATTATCAAAGAATCAGGGGAATAATAGCCATCCGAACACTTGGATAGTCTTTGAACTCTCTTGTGTAGGTTCTGTGCTTCCCTTTGGCCCAGATGGTCATCTGAATAAACCCGAACAAAGTGTATATTGCCACTGCAAAACAAAACATACAATGAAAAACTACTGCTTTCAAATAAGCTTGCATGTTATTATAAATGCTAAACTTGTTGAATGACTTCTAGGGATGCACCAAGTGTTGTAGTTGATCTTTGATCTCTGGTTTCTGTAAAACTATGACCTGCTGATTGCAGTTTTAGCTGTTTCAAGTTTTTTTTTTTTTTTTTTTAAAAAGAACTATACTATGAATAGCATTCAAAATATTTTTCTACCCTTTTTGCCATTAGCAGTTAGATTAGTTAGTTAGATTTAGATTAGAAACCATGTGATGCCCAAATGCATTTATGAGAGAACACAAAAATAATTACAAAGGTCACATTATAAATTGTCTTTAGCTTTTTATATTAGTGATCAGCCTGGTTAGCATGGCTATCATGACTAAAACAGCGATCTCAGTGAGTTTATTCAAAAGAATGTAGATCCTTAGCTTAATTCTAAGATTTACAAAGGCTGCTAACATTTCCAACTTTAGCATATTTTATAATCCAACAATGCCCTAAAAAGATGAAGTCGGGCAACATAGCTGAAAAATGTTCATTCAAAAATGTTCTATTATCTGCTGAAAGTCTAACTCTTTCCCAGTCAGAATGAACCTCAGACATGTCAAAAATATTTTTCTTTTAAATAACTTCTTCCGTCTCTCTCTGTCCCTGACCTCACTCATACTGGAAAATAGTTAACTTTGAGTCTTCTTCCCTCAGTATAAAAACTTCCACACTGGAGATTGCTGTTAGTAACTACAACCTGGCAACTGTTATGCACGGTGCATTTACTAATGAGAAAAATATCCTATTTTTGAGTTTCAGAAAGGCTGTTCAAGAGTCAGGGACAAGTAAACTGGAAATTTGCAACTTCCGGTCACCAACCGATTTCTTGGTGCATCTCTAGTAATACCATAATATGGATGTACACATCACATACCTGGAAGACACTGGGTCATGACTGTGAAGCTCAGCCAAACACCAACCTACAGATGTCAAATGTACAGACAGATGGGGATTACAATTAAACAATGAAACTTCACAGCTGTACATGTTACCTCACGTGTAATTTGACAACATTTACAGCACAGCTGTTCTAATAAGGTATTTTAAATTTTACCTCATATGTATAATTTGGACAGGATACAAAGAAGAACAGCCATGTGAAGGGGTTCTTGGTTGGCATAGGAAACCTTCTCACTCTGACCCCTGATGTTTCCACAAATGAGAAAAAACATAAAGGAAAGGACTTTAGTGAGCCTAATTCATAACAAAAAATTGGGGTATAAAAAAAAAAAACGAAAAAAAAGAAGAGATCAACAGTTTACCATCCACTCTGAGGTTACTCAGACTCATATGGATGGAGAGGTTGCCCACTTCACACATCTAAAGCAGAAATTCACAGATCAGAAATCTGAGTTTATCTTTGTCTCGTGTGAGGATCAGTTTACGTACCGCAAATGTGAATAGTGCAAACTTGACTTGAAGTTCTCCATATGCTGTAAGAGAAATATTTCAACTTTAATGCTGCATAAAATATCATAATAAATAAATAACAAACTATTATTAATGCCATAATTAAATTAAAGTTATAGAAAGAGCAACTTTTGAACTGAATTGTTGAATTGTTTCAAAATTGTCTTAAACTGCTTCCTACCTTTTTTTTTTTTTTTTACCAAGCTGTAATTGATGCACAGTTTACAGATACCAAGGATTTTATTGGAGCACATTGTAGCCACCTGGCAGTCAGAGTGTGAATGACACCCACTTATGATTTTACTTGCATTATTAGGCTTTATTTGAATCACATCTCAATACTTGACCTAACCTGAGAGGATTATAGACCTCATGTCACTGTTTGCTATCATACCTTAATTTATATCTGCTCTATGTAATGTATTCAAATGAACAATATCTACTTAATTTAGTATCTCATTGACAGCAAAAAGAATATTTATTTCTTACATAATTGAAAATAAATGTAGGGAGTAAAAGGTGATGGCAGGGTATGTTGCATTTAAATTTCCTTTCTTTTTACTATAGTGATCTTATAATCTTGCATTGGAGCATATTGTGCATAACTGCACAAATTAACTTTAAATACACCTGATCCAATTAGGAGACGGCAGATGAAGACAGTATGGAGGAAGACCTGATGGCTGATGTTCCTAACTGAGGAGTGCTATTTATTACTGAAGATATCACAGCTGTTACATTTTCTGCCATGATCGCAAAATCATGCATTGGACTACATTAGAATCACTCTTCCAATGTAGTCACAACAATTATACTAGTAACAGTACAATAATGAACATTATATAATTATATTGTAAATCCAGCAAATTTAAAAGATTTGAGTTTTCTAGCAAGAGGCCGTAAGCAACAAGCATGGTTATCAGATTATGCAACCAATTTAGCTATCAGTAAACCCAGTGTCAAGGTTTACAAAAAACCCCAAAATTTGACTTACCATAAGGGCCAAGGAAAGGTAGAAAACACAACATTCTTGCCAGTGTTTGCACATGGCTGGACTTACATGGAGGCGTATAAAGAGGGTGGTTGATGTAGTAGGCTAACCAGGCAGAGAAACCCCAGTAATAGGCACAGTTCTACAGAGAAGAAGCAACAAAATTTGAAGACGACATAATTAATTGTCAAAAAACAGCTTCAAATTTACACAGTGCTTCAAAATCAAGTACTGTTATGTCATTTTGTTACAAAAATACTCATCAAAAGATAAGTCCTATAGCTAACAGTTTTACAGAGGGAGTGGTGAAACTCACTTTGACTATTGTCCTGAGTGGCATTGTCCCATGGGAGAAACGATGCACAAAGATTGTCTCCATCAGCCTCTTCATATAATGGAATGTATGGCAAACACAGGCCAGTCTGGGGGACAAAATGAAAAAAAGCTCAGAGGTCTCATGTCTCATTAGATTTTTTTAAAGGGAGGTTCTGTGAAGTTATTTTCTTGTCCATGTAGCAGATAGATAGGTAGATACTGAAATTTAGTGAAGACAGTGAATTACTCACTTTTCTAGCTTATTTATGTGATTCAGAATGACTAAAACTGATGCCTGTCCAGTTTGATGCCATGTTTTCAGCCGAACAATGACTTTATTACCATGGCAGTTAGGTTGATGGATGCTGCCAGCTGTCTAATCAGTCTGTCTAATCTGATTAGATATAGCTCATCAATCCGCTGGGATAATTTTCAGATGTAAGCGACAATGTTTTCAACTTAGCAATAAAAAAATTGGAATACTTTAAAACTAATCATCAGTTGATTACTTGAGAGCAGTCATGGATTGCAAATGTATTGAACTCGCAAACCAGACTGGCGTCGAGGTTTTCTGAAAGACAAGATGCTCTACACGTTCCCAAATTCCATGTTCTCAATGAAGATAGATGCTGTGGACAGTGATTATTTTCTACATAATAACACCAGACCCACTATAAGTCCACCAGGAGCAGCGTGAACTTTTGGGTTTGTGAGAAGGTGTCACTGATGCAACAGCCTTGTAGATTGTATGTTCCTGTGTTTCTCCAGATCTTATTGCTTGAAAATTATCCAGAAAGGCTGATGAAAAACATAACTTTATGGTATTTGTAACACAGCTATTGTTGGCTGAGAAAGCAGCGACAAACTGTGGAAATTGTCTGTTAAGTGTCTTTTATGATAATGTTTGGATGTATATTTTTTTTCTTTTTGAGTTATTTTAAATAACTGAAATCAGCTAACACCATAGCTCCAGACTAGATGCGAAGGCTTTCTTCCTTTTTCCACAAACTTATTGCTTATTGATTTGTTACTGCAGATAAGGAAACTGTTATTAATAATACCTTCACAAAACCTCAGTTGTTGTCTTGTCTAGCAACTTTTTCCTGTTTTTGAGTCAGTTTCCAAATTTGAAATGACAAATTAAGTATATCTGAGCCCATTAGATGTATGACCTGATTGCTAAACTGGTTCATAGTACTGTGTACTGTGAAGATTAAAATTAAATTGAATCTTGATAACGCAGCTGCTCGAAAAATGATGTAATAATGCATGACATTGTATTATGAAAGTGAAGGAAATTAAATAAAAGTTAAGATAAATCAAAAGCTTGTCTGTGGTGGCTTTTTGATGAATTGACCATGATGAAGTCCTTAACAGCACCCAAGCTGCAAATTACTCAAGTGAATGAATCAGCAAGAGGGACGATGCAAACCATCCCTTCATAGCAGCTCATTGGACAGATTTTTCAAGCAATTATACTCCGAGGATGGTGAACTGTAAGAAGATGATGCAGTTACTCATTCTGATTCAATTAGTCTGACAAACTTTTAAATAAATACATGAAAAGTCGTATGTTGTGAGACATTAATCCAGCAAAGATTTAGGTGGCAAATCAGTTGTGTTCATGATGAGAAGGTAGGCAGTTAACAACTTAAAAGCCTGTCATTGGCTTGTAGCTTGTTATAACTTGTACTTTGGTTGAGGTTTTGTTTTATACTTACGTAACAACAGGATGGGGGCTGGAGGAAAGGGCATATGCGTGAGAGTAAATATACGGCACTCGAAAAAAGAAGAGGAGGTATGTGATCAGGGCTCCGATGTACTCAGCAAAAAAGACCTGAAGAGAAAACAGGCTCGCATTACGTATTATTGTAGCTCTGGTGTTAGGATGTAAGTACAATAAAAAAAAGTGCATTAGTAAAGTCTAAGCATAGTCTTCTCACTGTAGTCCAACGTAACTGTGGACCGAGATCTTTGAAGTACATTATGGCAGTGGTTCCCACTGGTAGATTCTGTAAGATCTCGTCATCTCTGAGTGATTTTCCCTCTAAAAAAGGGAAAAAGTATTTCCATTTACAATATTCTATCACTGTACATTTTTGATATTTCTACAGTTTAATGAGTAATTCTACAGGGGTTTTCTGTTCACACACTTTTCACTTGGAGCTTCCGTCCAGATTATAGATAGCATTCCCAGCTAATTGGATGGCATTTTTAGAATTTCCCCTGGGATAATTGTCCCTAATAGCTCTTGAGCAAATTGAAACTGTGTAATTTTTCACAGCAAGGTAATTTTGAAAGCTGTAAGTGGATTGAGCTGAGGGGAACAATGAATGAAGCGGACTGAATAGTTTGCCTCTAGTGGTAAGAATAAGGCAGATGAAAAACACATAAATATTGATGCATTAAAGTAGTTGTATGACACTGCACAGGAATTTAAACAGAAAGTCTTTCCAAATGCATATAAAATATACTTAATAATGTAACCTTAGGTCTTAGTTGTTAAGAGGAAATTGTGCCTTAGTTGTTGTCTTTATTAAACATACTTTTTTTTTTTTTTGTAAAAGCACACCCCTTGTTTTTAAATTTTGTCATGTCATAATCACAAATCACAAAGTTCAAGGTATGTTAATGACAGTTTATGTCATGAGCATTATTGTGATGAAAAAGGATCTTGATGAAGCATCCTGTTGGTTTTAAACAATTTTTACAAATAAAACTGAAAAGTGTGCAATTTATTTGTATTCAGGCCCTTTTACTATGATGCCCCTAATAAAATCCATTACAATCATCTGCATTTTTCTAAATGTGGCTTAATTAGTAAATAGAGGTCACTTGTGTGTAATTTAATCTTAGCTGTTCTGTGAAGGCCTCATAGGTTTGTTGGAGAACATTAGTGAATAAACAGCATCATGAGATGGAGCACTGCTTAGTCCATCAATGGGAAATAGAAAGAGTATAGCACAACAGAGACATGCAACCTAAACTGACAGACCAGGAGAGCAATAAGAAGCTACCTGAGATCAGGTGTAAGCATCCGTTGACAGGACAACTATTTGCTGTACACAAATCTGGCTTTAATGGAAGAGAGATAAAGAAATAACCATTCCTAAGAGCAAACCAACTTGCAGCTTACCACGAGTCATGGAGTGGACACAGCAAATGGAGGAAAAAGCTCTGGTTATGTAGGACCAAAAATGATGCAGTTGCAGTTGTGTACATAAGTAATATTTTACAGTATCATAAGTTCATTTTAGAATCATTAAGCAATATGTTTCATATGGTAAGCTATACCACCTGCTAGTATATAACTGCATTTGGCTGGGAGAAAATTGTTGTGCAGAGCTGGTAAAGACAAGTTCTGAAACCCATGCGTAATTTGCGTTTGACTTCACACTTTTGCACAACTATGTGATGGTGTGTCATATAAAATCGACATAGAATACCATGAAGTTTGTGCTTGTAAAGTGACAATGTAATCAAGTTAAAGGGAGTGTTTGTGCTTTTTCAAGACACTGTAATTCTGTACATCATTTTCTATCTCTACAAAAGGTTTTCTGGTGAACTACTTTGACCTCCAGATGGCAAGATATCCAAAAAGTAGCAAACACTTTGCACAGATTAGATCATCACTTAGCTTTCATGCTGTTTATGAAGTATCTGTAATACATGTATTTAATACTGAGATGACTAAATAGATACTTACTGGTGTCAAGTCTCAGTGCCTGTCTTGCTGGGTACCACTGAGGATCTGAGCAAACCAAACACACACATATAGAATACACATACATTCACATGTCCATGGCTGGACAGAGCTTGTATTGCATAAAGAGTTTTTGGCTCGAGGCCCTATAATAATTGACCACAATGGAATAACGTTAAGCTGCACATAAGCTAATAGAAGCTGACAGCCTCAGGCTTGGCAAACATTTAGCAACATTTCTTGACCAGAGACAAGCTTATGGCAGAAACCACTGCAAGCTTTGATGAAATAAACAGGAAATTGTTTTTAACAAGAGGCCTCTCTGGGGAAGAGATATAATATCAAGTGTTTCAGGTTGTTAGAACTTCAATACAGAACAAGTGTATCAATCTTCATTTTTGTCCAAGAATCTCATGGGATAAAGTTATAGTTCACAGTAAATCAATTTAAAGAGAAAAATATTCAAATATATATCATTATCTAAAATGATCACAATGACAGTTAAATGTTCAACTCATAGTTTAACACAGACCGTGCATAAAGACCGAATTATTGCCACGTTAGAGCAAGGTGAGGAGCACAGTGTATTAAACCAAAGCAAACCCGATTTATATAATATAAGCACAAGATTAATTAATTAAAAAAACTCACATGATTTGTAAAACAGACTCTTAATGTCTCCTATAGTTGAGTGAGGGTCCACCTGACCAGAATACAAAACAAAAAGTAGGTCCCATTAAATTATTATTCATGAGTCTTGCAATCATTTAAACTATACATGCAGTGTATCAGTTCATGTCAAAATCTCTCATCATACCTTATCTAAAAAGCAAAGCTGCTCCTTTGTCATGGCATCAAGGACCTCCACCTGGAAAGTGATGTAGGCATCACCTTTACGACCCCATAAATAAATCATGCAGAGTAACCTGTTTTCCGAGTAAATGGTAACTGACATGCACTTGTATAGCGCTTCAAGTCTGAGGACTCCAAATCGCTTTATACTTCAATCAGTCTAACAGTTCCCACTCATGGTGGTAAGCCATAGCTGCCCCGGGGCAGAACAACAGAAGTGAGACTTCCACCCAATCTGCACCACAGGGTCCTCTTGCCACCACCGGTAGGCAAAGTGGGTGAAGTCCAAGGACACAACGGCGAAGTGACTGAGATGGACGGGGTTTACAAGGTCTGTCTGATTGCCTCTACCACAATCAGATCCAACTCATCACCAGGTGGGAAACAATTTTGTCCCTTGCTTCCCTCTAGTCTCTAATATATAATGCCACTGAGCTGAAGATAAGATTACAAAATTGTGATTTAGCCCATCTGGTGCTCAAACAAGGTGTGTATCATCAACAATCTATATTGGAACAGAGATCCAAACAAAAAAAGGTAACTCCCCTCCCACATGGCCATTTAAGTTCCCCAGGAGCAAAACAGAATCTCCAGTACGCGACCTCGCGACTCTGAGAAGGACTGGGAATCTGAGCTGCTGTTTGGCAGTTGAATACAGACAACATAATCTTTCCTTTTGCAACAGCAGGCTGAACAGATGGGGGGTTATGAGCTTTCCCACACAGGCCCCCCTCTCCCTATGTGTGGAGGTGAATCCAGCTATATCCCCTTGGTGTTCCTAAAACTCACACAGCAGCTAAACCATCTTACCCATCAATGAAGTGACATTCAGTATCCCTAGATTGAGATTATGACAGGGAATTTGCACATCCAATACTCCTGCTGTGCCCTTGCCCACCACTTGGTTTCTGTGGCTCCTGACCTAATAGTTGTCAGAATGAGGATGATGCTAAGACCCTGGTTTATCTAATCCAGCCAAAGTTCACAGTTATTGAGGCGTTGCATTGCAAAAACATTTATTTGCACATTGCTTGATCTTTTTGCCATGCGAAACCCTACCAGGGGCTGTGCTGAAACCCCGAACAATATATCCCCCAGGATCATAGGGGTACTCAAACCCCTCCACCAAATTATGATGTCAATTCTGCTGAGGGGTTTTCATTTGACAATTTTTAGATGTATGGAATGTTCATTACACGTAACTACTCCTACTACAAGGTGTTCAAAATTGTCAAAGCACAATAATCTTACTCTGAGTAATGAAGATGCTCAAATTTATTCCCCTAAAACGATTTGTGCAGCTCTTTTGTCCACATTTTTCCATCTTAATCAGTCTATCTCAGTGTGATGTACAGCATATGCAAGGAGGGTGCTGGGTAGGCTCACAATTTGCCCTGAAAGCACTCCATACTGTGCTCCTCAGCAGAGCTGTCCCAGCTAAATAGGTTCCTTTACTGGACGGTGTAATAATCCACTAATGGATACCTGAAGATTTGCTGAGTGCACAGTTAAGAAAGAGAAAACGAGAATGAAGGGGAGTCATGCCATGTGCATTGTAAGAGAGCATCCATCTAAAGAGTTTAAACCAGCACAAATCTGTCTGTATTTTGAGGCTTGAAGTAAATGACTTGGCATAGACTTCAGGACTTTACATTAAAATACTGAAGTGGATGTTATATTGTCACTAAGTAACGCTGCCACTTTGCTGTTGTTGCACAGAAATGTCCCCATTGTGGGACAATAAAGGCTATTTTTATTCTATTCTAAAGGGGAGTCATTAAGTGTTGAACACACTTAACCAGGGTTCTCAATTTTGACCTTTTAAGCCTGAATATATTATGACCACTGTTGTGTTCAATTCAGTTAAACAGTAGTTATGTGAAATTGTTTATTATGGGACAGGTTTGGCCAAAAAAGGGACATTATTTGGATTGTTTTAACAAAACACGATGAAATAAAACTATTTTTGATAGTAAACATACTGTATAGTAATTTTAATCTCAGTTGCTTGTGATTAATGGTTCTGGCTGAAACCAGAGGCTTTGGCTAAAACCAGTTCACTTACAATAACAGCTTATTACTGTGTTTCGCACAAGCTAGTGCTTGCTATGTTCAACATTCACATAACTGTTTGTCCAAAAATGTCACATTGGAAATTATCTTTTTTTTCATGAAGTATTAAACTAAAATGGTAAATTATGTTTGTCAAATTCATACTGCAATCTTCTTGTGGCACATATCTGAACCAGGACTGGTTTAGGAAAATCAGATTGGGTTTTACCCAGTAGATTTTACAGTGTACTTTTATGGTGTGGTTGAATGAAAGTTTCTTGTCTTTATAATTATGTATTGCCTTTAATTCAGTAGCATGCTTATCACCACAGTCTGTTTTGTATACTAGGGAACTGGTTAGCTTAGCATCTTGACTGGAAACAGCAAACAAGCCTGCTCTGTTCTGAGGACAAGTTCTTTCTTTAATCTTATCATTAGGGACACAACCCTAAGTACTTTATCATGAAAATGAAAATAGCTGTCATAATGACTGCATGTTTCTCAAGAGATCAGGCTTTAGCGGAATACGTCCTCCTTATACACTATTTAAATATTTGTTAATTTGTTTTCAGTTTTGCTGTAGAGCTTCCAGGGCATGGCAAGGCTCCCAGAACAAGCTGTAATTAGCTTTAGCTCATAGGCTCTTACAGAAAATTACTTGTCTATTTCTTCATTATTGATCATCAGACCATATGAGACATGACTAAAGTCAAGAGCGAATACAAAACCTTTCACAGTGTAGATGGCCTATCATGTCTATAGACTTTCCTGACACTCAAAATATGGACAAATCTTAATAGAAAATTGTCCAAATGTTTTAATTGTACTCTTTATCACCTGATGTTTTTACCTGAGACTTGGTTCTTTATTTTAAAAGGTCACATGTCAGTAAAAGTCACTGACTTACCTCAAAGAACGTTGTTCTGCTCATTGTGCTTGTTGGCAATTATGTCCTTTCTATACCAGCAGAAATGAAACACCAAACAGATACTCATTCCTCTCTCACACACAGTCAGAAATAGCTCCTCTCCTTTTCAGGACAATCCCTGGACTGACCCTTATTCTTTTCAGTCCTCTCTGCCTCTCTCCCTCTCTAGATCCAAGGCAGTGGCAGGACACAGAATCACAAGATGCATGCCACACATCCTCCAGCATATGGTCTGATCCTTTCCTTTCAGTGCTGCTGCCTCCTTCTGTTTGCAACGTTATGTTTGTTTTTTTTTTTTGTTTTGTTTTTTTTTTTTAAATTAAGGTATCTTTAGAGAAATGTCTTTGCTCAGAGAGAAACTCCACTAGAGACTGAGACTACTAAACAGCATAGAAAAGTATGGCAGAAGGAATGTAATACACATTTTATGAAGACACTCTGCAGACAAGGGCTTATATAGAAAAGCGGAGTATAAAAACACAAGCGTATTATGCAAAAATGTCAATGTCAATGGACTGATTTATATAGAACTTTACACTGGAGCCAAATTCACCCAGTCCCACTCACATCGATTGAACGATTCATAGATCAGTAAACAATTTGGGGTTAAGTGCCCTGAAAAAATAAAATAAAATTTTAGCTTGCTCCTGCCACATCCTTTATGTGGCAGGAGCAAGCTAAAATTTTATCTACAAATTTTGGATCGGAGGAATGTATTCTACCCACTAATCCACAGTTACACTGTCATATGTTCACACTGAAAAGAACAAATGATTGCAAAAATAAGAAGTGCAGTGGAAAAAAAGAACACCCAGCCAACTATTGTAGATGACTGTGGACAAGCACTAGTGGTACATTGTGCTGTTTTGCATTTGCCAGTGAAGTTGGAACTTTGATCTGGGAAGGACATCAAATCCAAGCTAGCAAAGTTCAAGTTGAAACGCAACACAAGCTGCTGCAGAGAAGGGTCTGATAAGAGTTATAAGAAGACTCATCTCCTATCTTAGCTTTTTCTCATTGACTGTCTTTCAAATCCAGAGTATAATTTTGAATTCTTCTAACATCAAAATCTCTGAATGGCCTGAACCTGTTATCTTACTATGTTTCTAGCAGAGCACTTAGCTATGGATTTAGTTATGTTATAGTATGCTGGATAACACACTAATGATATTTTCTCACTCTGCCACCTTTCCTCTCCATATCCAGTTATTGCTGCCAATAATGTTGTCCTCTCGCTTTCTTTTCTCTTTCTTTCAATAGAAATTCTACTTGGCCCAGTGCTTCACTGTTTTTTATTGTCCTTTTTACTGTCTTCTTAACTACCAGTGGGTTGAGACAAATGACCACTCACACTGAGTCCAGTTGTGCTACAGGTTTCTTCCTATTAAAACCAGATAGAAACCATATTTCTTGTCTGTTGTCTTGTTTTTAATGATGAGCATTATATGATTTGCCAACTTTGACTCTACTTTACTACAGATACATTAGACTGAACTATTGTAACTGGATTTGAATGTGAATCTGACCATGACGGATTAAATGTTAGATTGTTGCTCCTCTATATACTTTCTCTTTTGTTTCTGTACTGCCTGAGGGGGGTTCAGTGTAAGGAGGCAACTGTTGACCACAGTGTATATAGACATAAATCAAATGTAAGTTGAAATAAGTGAGGGGTGAGACATTGCAAATCACTTGATGGCGTTTACAAGTAAGTGTTGGCTGGAAAGAAACATGAACTTTTTTACAGTTTTTCACACTGAAACAGCATTATTATAACAGGTAATGAAAGCTGGTTCCATAAAAGATTGACTCAGATGGATGGAATACAAATCAATTTTTCAGCTTCTATACATAAAAAAAACTTTGAAAATCATATTCCTTCCACCTAACAATTACACCTTACTGTTTTTAATCACATAAAATTCCAATAAAACACATTGAAGTTTGAGGTTGTAATATGACACATTGGGAAAGTGCAAGGTGTATGAATACTTTCATCAAAATACTATGTAGGACTGAGGTCAAACTTTTGTTTTCAGTGTTTTCCATGCTTTCACAGAATAGTACATTAGATACAATACATAAATTAAGACTTTAAAGTCATTATTTCATTCAGAATATGAGTCATTCATGTCAACTCCAATGCATCTTTCTAAGTTATCCATCTAGCTTTTATCATATGAATTAGAACACCTGTTTTTACATAACAGCCCCAGAGTCGGTGGGCTAAGATGTCACAAGAGCGTCCAATGCTGTTGAATATGCTCAGTGACAATAATGCTGGTGATCTGATCCATCCTGAGCTATGGTTGCTGGAAGGAAACCTCAGTATTTAGGTTTCAAAGATTTTAAAGTATTGATGTAATAAACTTATCTTTGTGATAGACGGGTGACAACAACTTTGCTTTTAAAATTCAGTTGAAAGGGAAAATAGTGGGGGGTTTTTTCTTTTGGTCTTTGAAGTATGTCTATTTCTTTTTCAGTGTGGAAGTATTTTTCTGTCTCTAAGGTGTTGTAGGAGGGAAACTTTGCTTATCTTTTGAAAATAAAGGAAATATTTTGGGTTTGTGGAACTCAGTTGCTTTAGCAGCTTTAAGATTAAGTTGTGGAAGTCACTTCCTATGATCAACGGTCTGAGACTACATCACAGCTGGGGCCTGCTGCCTACTGATCCCGAGGGTCATTACTGGCTTTTCCATCAAGCTCCATCACCCTTTAACCTGTGAGGGTGCCAGCTCAGGGCAGTTTGAGTTTTTTTTCTTCTTATCAAGATGTGGAGTTTAGATGGAAAGGGGCTCGAGGCTATGGCTAAACATAATGGAGTCACTGCAGAGAGAGGCTGGGATGACGGCTGGGAGGACGTTTCCTTCTTTCCCTGTGGAGATCTGAGGTTGCGACCCGCCAGAGAAGCCTCTGTGTGTTCATGCAATACATGCTTACCTCTGAGCCTCTGAAGTGTGATGATAAGCTGGTGGAGGCTCAACTGAGAGGAGAAAGTTCACACATGATATGAGAATGAGGTCCTGTCCTGTTTTCTTGAAATGCTGCTTTTAGCTAAAAAAAAAAAAAAAAAAAAAAAAAAAAAAAAAAAAAAAAAAGAAATGTACATATAGGTACCATTAGAGAAGGATGCAGAAAAATGTAACTTTAAATTTTGGGTAGATTTATTCAGTAGGGAAACAAACCCCATGTTGATGATTTTTTTTTTTTTTTCCTTTTTTAAATTACCAGTAGCACATATATGGGTACCCATGCTGTCAATACTTTATCTAACCCCTTTTTGCTAGTCAGACAGCACTGTGTCCTCTTGTTTTGATAACAGTTGGAGCACACACGTGGATCTTTATTTCTCTTTGCATCATCTCGAGTCATGCTCCCTTTCGCTTTCCACATAGGATTTAGGTCTGAATAGTGAGATGGCCATTGAAAAAGATTATTCTGGACCTAGTTAACTTTTTATTATCCTGTTGAAAGACTGTGATGACACTGGACTTGTACTTGAAATGTCCTGGTATTAAAAAAGAGATAGACTCCCAAGGCCCGCACCATCACACAACCTCTGTCGTACGTAACTGTGGGAATGGGGGACTTTTCCATATATGCATCCTTTGTTTCACACCACACCTACTTACAGTGTTTGTTGCCAATAAGATTAATCTTAAGCAGGCTGCACGCTGCAGTTTAAAAAAAAAATCATATAGGATCTGAACACTGTATGAGAGCGATATGATAATATCTACTGTCACACCGCTCAAAAGCACAGTTGGTTGCTGAGGAAGAACCAGTGTGCTTCTGTTGCCCTGAACACAGACCATTAATTAAGAGATTTTTATTGATAATTATCAGTTTGTATCTGACAGCTGGTAATTGCACAATGAGAACCTCAACCTTTCAAGGCCAGCAGAGTTTTAGTGATCTCCACATGTTTATGTTATGATAGTAGGACAAACAGCTGTACAGCAGGCAGAAAGAGTCTAAGAGTTGTTAGGGGCTTGCTGTCCTCTATCTTTAATCATTGTGGTTGCTTTTTTATGCCTCTTTACCAGCCTGATCATTTTGTGTGGTAGTAAGAGAAATGGGATTTCTCTTCCGGCCCCGAGGCCCCGAGGCCAGTGGCTAAAAGAAATAGGCCTCTATGTAATTTCATATTTATACCCCAGGGAAACAGATTAATAGTTCGCGGTTCCTATAAATTCTGATCAACTCACTAAAAATAAAGTATGAAGAAAAAAATGTTCTACTTACATTTATTTGAATGGGATTATTATAGGTGTTAGTAGTCGTGTCGCTGGAGATTTTGCCCCCCCCCCCCATAAAAAAACAAAAACAAACAAAAAAACAAATTTTTTATTCCCGAACAGGTTTATTTCTGCTTGAACTGAATAAATTTAATTCATGGGTTTCCACAAATTGTTTCCAGGGGAACCAACATGTCTGTCCACATCTATAAGTGTTAAACTTATATATATTTATTTCAGCATGCACTTCAAGACCTTAATGCAAGTTTTCCATTATTGCTTATGCATATACACTTTACTATTTCCCTCCTGGAAAAAAAAAAAATAAATAAATAAAATTTATTATGATTTCACTTTCCCAGGACACATTTATCACTCCACACAGTAGATTCTCCTTAAGCTGATTTGCAGTACACCATTTTCATGATGATGAAAAACTAGATGCCCCACAGTAGTTCTTCCACCTGGTTCCCACGAGAACCTCGAATCCTGCGCTTGAAGGCAGCAGTGTGGACTGGAATTCAAATAAACCAGCCAGGTGGAGTGCCTGAAGTGCAGCAGTTTGCTTCGCATTAAACCTGCTGCTCTGCAGGCATTTATTTATTAATTTCCTGATTCAACATTTACTCTCACTTTCACATTGCAGTGTGACTGCTGCAAATTGCAATCTATACAATAATCTGCAAGTGAGAGATTTTGGATTAGTTTAACATGGTCCAATGCACACTCTTTGATTGTCTTTTCCAGTATAGATGGTGTTCTGCCAGCAGGGGGAGATGGTGACACAGTGCCTTAAGTAAAGTTCTCAGAAGGGAATCTAGGGACCTTTAAAAACATTTTTTTTTTTTTTTTTTTGTTTTTTTTTTTTTGTTTGTTTTACAGATTTTTGAGATTATTCAGCCTGTTTCTTGTTGATACTGAGATGGAAATACATAATGTTCTGAACTGGATCTATAGAATGAAGGTCTGAAGTTCTGCTTCAGGTGCACCGAAGTCAGGTCTATTTTTTTAAACAAACCAGACATATTTTGAACAAGTTAGTCGCTTATACCTGGCATAAATCCACATACAACAGATGGGTAGAAAAATATGTGATAACATAAGAAAAAAATAAAATCCAGTCAGCTTTAATTTTTTTGCTTTTTCCAAATTGTTTTCCATTTATTTATTTATTCATTCATTTACTGAGTTTTTGCTAGCACTTTAAATTTAAATATATTCTAACTTCCTAAATGAATACATTTATCAAAAGAGTGCACTCCCCAATCAATCAAGCCAGAAATTAAAACGGGGCAATTTTAGCTCAGCTGGCTCTGATCCATTATGGGCAGGTCTTACATGAAAAATCTAATTTCCACCATTCTTTGAATCCCTCTTCAGCCCACAAAAACATTAGCAATCAGCATGCTGTGTATTTAGAAAAAAGACTTGCCATTTTACAGATTCAGGATTTTCAGTCACACGTAAAGGCTTTTTAGTCACATGTAAAGGTTTCCGATTATCAAACAAATGTTAATAGAAAAAGGTAACCTCAGTAAATACAAAATGCAGTTTTCAAGTAATATTTTAATACATTAAAGGAAAATTGATATCCAAATCAACCTGGCCCAAGGTGAAAATATAACGTCCCCCTTCATTTTAATACCTGGTCTACCATCATTTTTTTCATCACTGAAAAAGACTCAGCTAGGTGATGATCTTGGCCAGGTGAAGCCTGATGGGTGCATCTGTTGCTCAGTACATTTATTTAACAGGAAAATGAGGCCTTAAGTGAATAGATTATTTTGTTTCAAGAAGTCATAGACAAACTGATATTAATTGTGTTTTAAAATAATGCCACAATCAATCATTTTGGGTGACTTTGATCAACAATTTTATATATATTGACTTCACAAAGCCTCAGATCCTGAAACAGGAATGTGTAAGCAGATAATCTATAATTTTTTTTTTCTCTTTTCCAGAGTATCAAACAAAAAAGTAAAATGAGCTGGGGAAAAAATCAGAAGGCAAAAGAAAAAGAGTCTTGGAAATGAATAAATGAGGTTAAATAAAATTGCCGTAGGCGTTTCTTATCCCCAGCAATAGACTGGTGACCTGTCCAGGGTGTGCCTGGAGACAGGCACTAGGCCCCCTCGCGACCCTGCATGGATAAGCGTGATGGATAATGGATGGATGGGTTTCATTTCCCTTGTCTGCAAAAATAAAGAAATAAAGAAACTAACATTTTTCATTTTATTTAACTATTTCAGCTCATTTATATTAGTGTGAATGTATGTATGTATGTAAGCATATATGTATGTAAGCATGTATGTATGTTACCATTCATTTATTCTAATTTCTTGCAGACTATCGCTAAAATCTATTGTCATATTTGTTTACTTAATGGGCTTAATAGGCTGCTTTACACTGCATATGAATGCTAACGTTGAAATAAATGAGAATCGGAATACCTGTGAAGAGTCTATAAGATGGTTATTTCTTATAGAAATAAAAAAGGGAAGAAAAGTGTTTTTTCTTCATTTTTTTCTTTACCATTACAATACAGTATTACATAAGACCAATAAAAAGGTTTTTCAATATGAAAATGATGGCCGACTGAAGAATATATCCACCTACTTTACAACATTATGTCCTCAGTACTTGGATGGGGCTGCATCTGCATGAAACTCTGATAGCTTTAGTGGCAGCTTCCAGCTTTGCTGCACTGTTGGGTCTGGTGTCTCTCATTTTCCTCTTGACAATCCTCCTTAGATTCTCTATGGGATTCATGTCAGGCCATTTTGGCGGTCATTCAAACATAGCAACACCACTGAATAAACATTTGGTATGGCAAATCCTGCTGAAAAATGAAATCAGCATCTTCATAAAGCTTGTCAGCAGAAGGACTCACAAAGTGCTCTAAGGTTTTCCTGGTAGATCTTTTGACCTTCCAAAACTCAGTGAAGCAACACCAGCAGATGACATGGTACCTCAAATAATCTCTGACTATTGCTTCACATTAGACGTCAAGCTACCTTCAAGAACCTCTACCTCTACCTTCAAGACCTTGTGAGTCTAGAGGAAGGAAATGCAAATTTTACTTTCATCTCTTGGTCAAATATGATGCTCGGGTAGAAAAGTGGCTTAACACCATGAATGAAAGTGCTATTATCCCTGTTGCCTTTTATCACAGTTCCTCCTTCAATGCAACTTTCCATTAATATGCTTGGATAGATCACTCAGTGAAAAGCCATTTACATTAGTGAAGACCTTTTGTGGCTCCTCCTCTTTGTAGATAGTGCCAACAACTTTCTGGTCAGCAGCTTTCTCTGTGAGTGTGTAGAACATAACATGACCATAACGTCATGCTTTGTATAACCAAATAATATTTCATTTGCCTCACAAAATTTACTGAGAAACAGGATTTGTGGATTTGTAAGCCAGTTTTATTAGAATAAACAAAAGTAATACCTTGAAATGTGACTGTGTGTAAGGAATCAAAAAGAGATTTGTTCTCTGCACTGACTTACTGGTGTAAAATAAGTTTTCACCATTATTATAAAAGATTCAGATGCACATTCCAGATTCATTGTTTTCTCTGACTGGTGAGATATATTTAAAAATTCTCTTTTAAGTTTACAGCTGAAAATAAAAAACACCGGGGAATTGTACAAAGGATAGGTGCTCTAATGCACCTTCTAAGGCTAAAACAACCTTTCAGTCTAACTAGAATACTAATGGGTTTCTTAAAAGAAGCACCATGAAACTCTGGGAAGCGACTTTAATCAGAATCCATCTACAAGGAAAGTGGCACTCTATGGAAAAGCAAAACCAGAAACCAGTTGAAACCAGATACTTTAATATGCTGCATTAAACAAGATAGATAACCCTTTTTATTTCTTAATGTCTGACATGAAATCAGTAAAAACCTTTTTTCTTTTAGGTCAGTTAGGATTACCAAAAGTATTTCTATTTGCTCAATGCAACAATAAGGAGGAATAGAATTTTCTAGAGAAAATTCTCTACTAAGATTATTCTTTTAAGGAATACTGGCATCCTTGGACGATGATGTCATGCCATTGTTAGTTTCTGATAGGTCAATTTACAATATTTACTTTTAATGGAGGCATACCTGTGAATATATATTCTTTCCATCAAATACTAGGGAAATGTATGAAGAACGTTTAAAAAAATTCTTGCATCATTTTTGCATTTAGCAAACTGCAAGTCAACTGTAAGTCATTCAACAATGACTGAAACAACTGTAGATGGAGGCCATATCGACAATGGATACGAATGAGTTATGTAGCCTTAAACAAAGCTTTTTACACAATCGTTATTTGACCTCATCTTCACGTCTATCATACGCAAACAACTCATTCAGCTACATCAGTCTCTGCTGTTAACAATGCTGAAGTCTGCTGCATCAAAGATGATGAAAATGTTTCACCACATTCCCCACGACAGATAGAAGGCTCTCATAAAGAGGGGTGTCAACAGATGTTTTTGTTGTCGTATAAAAGATATGGTCCCATTAGTGTACACGAGATTTGAAGTAATCAGTCAACATGTTTCTTTGTGTCTGTAAAACCCAATGCATCATTGTTTTCATTAGTTCTGCTCACAGGACGGCAACTTCATCGTCTGGACAGATGGTGAAGCAGTCTGTCTCACTGAGAGCTTTAATAAAAGTTTGATTAACTCCAACAAAGTCTCTGGGAGGATGTTCTCTTACCTGGCATGCAGGTACATGATTTTCAGAGATCATGTATGTGTTCTTGTAGTTCTGACTTTTTTTTATTGTTGAACACAACCTTGACTGTCAGTTATTGCTTTGTGAACTAAGAGTTGATTCTTTATGGATTTGTTCTTATGTTGTTAAACTGCCTGACAGGTGGTTAATATGTTCGACTGAAATATTTCTAGATGTTTTGTGATTTACCACTGAAACATGTTGGTTTATTACAAGATCCAGTTCCCTTGGAAACTCCAATTCATTGTTTTCATGCATTTTCTTAACTTAATTGACTTTCAGCATGTCTTGATAAAACAATGAATGTCTCCTGTCTTCTTCAAAACACATTTCCTTTACTTGAAACAAAATGGCATCAATAGTTAGTCTATATTATCATAAAAAAGTTCTCTCAAGATATCTAATAGAACAACCTTTCAGACATCTTTCAGAACCTTTCAGAAAATTGTATTAAATACTGAGATTAAAGTAAACCACTAACAGTCAATAATCTCAACACATATATTTTTTTATTCTCTTGCTTGAAGAGAGTACACTCTCACAGGGTTTTTCTTTTAACAAATTTCCCATCAAACTTACCATTTAAGTAAATTTACAATAAATTGTAAGGGTGTGACATCCAGCTCACAAAATGCTACAATACATACACATTATTGCGTATTTGGGTTGAGACCATATATTAACAAGTTTTTTTTTCGGAAAACTAGAAATCGCTTTCCATTTTTTTCAAACAATGCTTTCACAAATTGTGTTTAAAAATCAGCGAATAATAATCCACTCAAGTCTGTATATTTGGATTTTACGGTTGTGCTTTCTTAAATTAACTTGATTGATATTGGTTTAATCTCATGAGAGTAGTGTTGGCTCCCATTGCTGAATAACTTTAAAATCGATATATAGACCGTGGCATCCTTTATTACTCCTGTAAACAGTACAGTGATGTGTGATGTCTACATTCTTCTTCTGTGCATGCAGGTTGCTTTGAGGTTGTAAACATTCACACATCAGTTTTATTTTGGTAACATTTATTTAGTAGTATGAATGTCCATGCAAAAAAACAACAAAAAACAAATTTCAGCAAGAAAAATTGGAATTAATCATAAAAACCTGGTGTGATCTTTAGCTGCTAATTAGCAGCTAAAGATTCGCCTGTTGCAGTATTCTCTTGTTTATATATAGATCATATATTGTTTGTCACAGTTTTCTTTTATTCTACTGAGTGAACAAAATGCTGCCAGACAAAAATGATTTCTTTCTGTATTTCAAAATCAGAGTCTCAAACATGGATAAAGTATTTTCATTTCCTGGGCTCATTATAACTTCACCAGGCAAAGTTTGGGTGGTTTTATTGTCAGACAAACTTACTGTAGTATTGTCACATTTTGATGATATGAGATCTAAAGGAAATAGACATTAAAACTGTGGTTTAATGCAATTACTTTGCATGACATATATGTGTTGGTTTTGGATGGGCTAATAACATCATGATCTCTTTTCTAAGTGCAGGAAATTTTACACACTCTCCTTTGACCCGACCTTGAGCTTTGGCTAGGTTGGAAATCGTCTTTGTGCTAAAAACATTACTCATTTTCATGTAGTCAACGATGATGCAGTAATGGAAGATAGAAAGGGTTTGTGTCGTGAAGAGATGTGATTCTCCAACAAAGCCATTAAAAGCAAAAAATTAAATAAGCTGTGCTATTCATTTAGCATTTAAAATGCTGAATGAATAGGAAGAAAAGTCATTTTTTTAGTATTTTGTCATGAGTTCAGTAGTTGTAAATGTTTATAAGTCCCATATTTGTGTTTTTGTCACAATTCCTTTTTCTTGAGTGGTTTTACTTACAAAAGTGTTTATGTCAGGCCTACATAGTGGGCTACAGTTGTCACTACATACCTCTTATATTAATTAGTAGATTGTGCTTCTCAGAGATGTTATTGTCATACATGCATATGTTGTTTATTACAGTTCTTTATTTTTTTTTCTCTCTTTCTGTAGGGGTAGAGGGTGATCTCTAAGTGTGCTTTCTTTGTATTGTCTCTATTCCCACCTCGCTTCCTTTCTTTTTTCTCTTCTTTTTTCTCTTTTTCATAGTTGTGCTGTAAGGCTTTTAAAAGTAATGTTTATCTTTACATAGGTAACAGCAAGATTTTAACGTTTTGTTTCTTGAAAAAAAATTTTTTCTGTTAGGAATTTGTAACATTAGCTACACCTGTTAAGTATTGACTGGTGGCTCAGCAAGATAATTCCAGGTTCAAATAATTTTTTTCTTATAGATAGTAAACAACTTTTCCACTTATTTGAGATATTTATCCTGTAACGCATTTTTGTACATTTTAGAATGTTTTTGTTCATTTCCATACTAAGTCTGGTTCTCTAATCAGTTGTTTTCCTTTGTTTCCCTTTAGTGTTTTTGTAACTCCTGAGCTCCCTCCAGTTCCGTGCTTGCAAACAGCTTCAGTTAGTTGTTCCTCATTCAGTAATCAATAACCCTGCAAAACACCGCCCTCTTCAGGCCCTCCTCTGTCAGATCATTCTGTTAGTTTCTGCTTTTCTCCCAATGTCATCTGTTAAATGTCACAGAGGTTAGTCCTTTGTTTGTCTTGTTTATAGCATTACAGCTTATTGATGTTTTTTTTCTTTATATATAGTAAACCATTTTACGAGGATTCTGTCTACTTCCTGTCTGCGTCTGAGTCCAACTACTCATGATACACATTGTTTTGTAATATCTTAAACTATCCACATAATGTTGAATGTCAAAGTTTTTAACAAAGGCATTTTACCACTGAACTTATGTTTTAATCAAAAGAAGTCAGGAGTCAAAGATGGCTTTACAGTTTTAGTCACATCTGCCATTTTTTTTTGGTTGACAAAGAAAAATACTTTACTTCTTTTAAGGACTATTTTATAAAATGCTTTGACACAATGTTCTTCTATGCTTCATAATTTCTGTGGCCATAAACCCAGACTTTCTCGCTTGTGCTTTCTTCAGGGGTCACCACATAGCACTCCCTGCTCCATGTCACCTGAGCCTCCTCCTCTTCCACATCAGCCCTCTGCATATTGTTGGTCAATCCATCAATAAGATTTCATTGTGGTACTCTTTTTCTTTCCCATGACAACTTATATTTGAAAGTTTTTGTTCATAATAACCACTATCTATTCTCTGAACATGTCTAAATAATCTCAGACCTGCCTTATCTTTCTTTGAACCTGTCTTTCTGGTATACTCATTTCTAATTTAATCCTGTGCTGAAGAATGTCTTCAAGCCCTGCCACCTCCAGTCCTGGCTTTTATGTGACCTTACATCAAAGCAGGTTTCACCTTCCATTTCCTCCCTGCCTCCTGTCTCTGTCCACCCCAACCTACCTGCACCCTCTCTTCTCACTGCATTTTAAGGATAATCCCAGCTACTTCAACTCACCTCCCTCATTACCTCTCCTCCTTGCAGCTTCATTGTTCCACCTGTGTCCCTCTTCTAACTTTCATTCCCCTTTTCTCAAGACTATGCTTTCACCTCTCAAGGCTCTTTTTCATCTCTCAATACAGATTACAATCCCATCTGCAAACATGGAGAATCCTGCCTGATCTCATCTACCATCCTGTCTATTAACATTATGTCAGTAACTAATAGATTAACATTTATGACTATTCATAGTTTTGCTGTAAAGCTTTTAAAGTAACTTTTGTCTTATCAGCTTTATAAGCAAAAATGTAATGTTTGTTTTGTCCTTCAAAAAAGTTTTCTATTGGGAAGGTATTGAATAGTGGATTAGCAAGATTTTACCAGGTTCAAATCTAATTTACCTTAAAGAAAAAGGAAATCAGTTTTCCTTTATTTGTGATTTAAGCTCAATGCATGAAACCAAATCATTTTACTAGGCTGATGTTTATGTTGCTCCTTACAACAAATCCCAAATAATTTGTTAATCCCCTTGTTCATTAATGATTGAACAAGGGGATTAACCTCATTGTCAGATCTGGTGAACCCTTCTCAAGCAATAATTATAACAAATATAGTTGTATCAAAATAAAAAATAAAAAAGAGTGAAAGATACCAGAATTGTGTGGAGAATTATGTGAATAGGGGTTCTCAGTTGACTATTGCTTGGTGTAATTTTCATTCCTAATGGCTTAGTACGAGTATTGAGTAAGACAGCTTTAACTAAAAAACACTGATGGTTTCATTAGATCAGTAAACAATCATCATTGTTCTTAAACTGTTTGCTCAAGGGATCCTTGCTGTGTACATAAAGGTCCACTCAGCAGCTGCAGCTTGATGACTGCCAGTTCAAACAGCAGGAAATTCTTTATATCGAGGATGACAGATGTGTGTAATTTTTTTACTGTGCTGGGGTCTCACAATGTCCCAATATGTTGTGCTGAGCAAAAACAGGCATCCCCATACATATGTTGTAGTTATCTTACAGCAGTTATCACCTCTTTTTATAGAAGTATATAAAGGGTGGTTATACACGTTTAATGTCAATATTACACACAAAGCTCACATTTTTAAAGATGGATGGATGGATGTATAGGCCAAGGTATAGAAAATAAAGTCAGGAAATATTTTTCCCATTTTCTGTGTTGTCTCATTGTTATCCAGAACTGGAAAATGTTTAATTCAAAACTGCATACTTTTCCAGGCTTCATAGGAACCCTGTATATATAAATGCATCAGAGTGCTTATTGGGGCTTTAGGGAAAAAGATTAAATCCAAGACCTTGATCTAAAAGCATGTAAGCAGGCAATGAGATGTTTTGCTCCTCTGACTGCCTTGTTAACTAAGCACCACCGGGAGAACACCTAGGTGTTAAACTGCAAGAAAGAAGCCTCAAGTCAAAGTAAGGAAATGGAAATGACCTTCTGGGTAATAACACGCAGTGTTTGGTAAAGGTCAGGGGCAGAGAGGCAGGAAAGTGGAAATGCACAGAGAGACAGGGGGAAGTGAAAGCCGTCGGTAAAGGCCTTGAAGATTGTGGCTTACACAAAGAAAGCAGAAAAGGCAGCAGGTTGCAAAGAGAGCCTGGAAAGCCATCCGTGGTAGCAGATTATAAAGAGTGAAGGTAAAGAGGCAGACATCAGATAAGAGACAGAACAACAAGACCACCTTAATGGATAACTTCAGAATTCTATTAGTGGACAATAAAGGGATAAGATGCAGGACAAGGGCAAAGTATGTGAAGAAAACAGACAAATTACAGATAAAATCGATAACTATGTGCCAAGGAAATTAAAGTGGGCGGATTGGAAGAAAACAGCTAAGAGGTAATTGCTAGAAAAGCTGTACAAACAAAGAAAAGAAAAAAAAGTAAAGAGTTGTGGGTAATCAAAATAGAAAAATGTTACTTTCACATTTTAGAGGGTGTCTCACACTTTCTCAGAGGCATTACCACATGCTTGTGTCTATATTTAAACGATGGGGAAAATTTCAGAAGCTGTCTGAGCAGAAAATTCCTGAAATTCACATAGAATACAATGCTTTTCTTTAATTAGCTATAAAAATTATATATTCTGCAGTGATAAACACGATTCTTTCGGAGTAAAACATTCAGCTACTCTTCTCCCAAAGTGATTTTGGTGAAAGTTCCCTTTCCTCACCTGGCTTTCAGATCAGTTTTTTCTTTTTATTTGACCTCTTGAAAAGGAAAACACTGGTGTTACCAGGACCCATTGTCTAACATGTTTCTAACATGTTTCAGGGGTGACAGTTTAAGGGGTTAATGCTTTTATCTATTTTTTCAGTTTGATTTACAAATTTTTTTAACCAGATTTGTTATTTTGCTGTGTAGTTACTGGTCTTGCATGTATTAAAGTTATTTTCGGTGTATTTCAAAGAACTTTAGTTTTGCGCCATCACCAGTAAAAAACAATATTAGGTCAAACTAAAAAAAACTCAACTGAAATGATATGTAATTGTATTTACACAATTGTAAGCTGTCTCATGTGATATGGCAAATATACTACATTCTGGTAATTTAAGCGCAATCTTTTGAGTTTAGAAAATCTGTCAAAATCGGTGCATTTTTTTTTTTTTTTACCATAACTTCACTTAAGAAGGTAATTGTTTTCTCTGTTCATCCTGCTTCACAATACATTTCTATCTACTTGTTTTATCCTTCTTTTTAACCCATTTAAAACAATGATTTATATTACTGAAGTATTCATATCTGGTGAACAAAGGTCTAATATAAATGTCAACAAAGCTTAATGATGTGCTGTTTACATGTAGCAGTGGGTACATGTAGCCGAGTTGATTTAAAACACCGTACTACTGCTTGTACATGTTTTGCTCCATTAACTACAAATTGCATGAACTTTACACAGTGGTGAACCATTTTCCAAAGCAAAGCTTGTGATTCCAGATTGACTTCTTCAATATTAAATGGTCATTAATTTTAAGATGACTTGCATATTTCATAAAAAGATCTGGACATAGTGTAAGCCCCTGTATTTTTTTCTTTTTAAAAAAGAGATGAGTTGTGGAACTGTTATAGTGATGATGAGTGTAATAGATAGGACTCTGATTTACTGGCAAGAATTTACAAGCCCATTATATTTTAAGGCCTAAATTTATTTCCATATTATAAACTCAACAGCTCAGAGTTTACTTTGTTTTTTAACGTATTGGAGAGCAAGAGTAGCAAACAGAGCACACAACAAGTCAACTCAAGTCAAGTATCTGTGTCGCAAATTTCAGCAATAAGGTAATTCAAAGTGCTTTACATGATAAAAATAAAACACAGTTAACAAACAAAAAAAAGAAATGTTGCATTTCAGTGGCAGAATAAAGAGAAGTAAGGCAAAGTTGTAGTCCAGACCAGAATTAATCTATTTTCCAGTTAATATTAATCAAAGGCAACTTTAAGCCAATGAGTTTTTAGCCTTGATTTAAGCTCCAAAGACCCAAACTTTTGTATGACATGCATTATTTTATATGGATGCCAGGTCCTAAGAGGCTAAAGGAACTCAGTGTGCTGGCTGTTATTGCAGTTTTCTGGAAGTTTGTTCCAGATTTGTGGTGCATAAAAACCGAATGCTGCTTCTCCATGTTTGATTCTGATTCTGGGAATGCAGAGAAGACCAGAACCAGAAGACCTGAGTGGTTTCAGGTTGATACAACGACAACAGGTCTTTAATGTATTTTGTTGCTAAGCCATTCAGTGATTTATAAACTAACAAAAGTATTTTAAAGTCTGTTCTCTGAGCTACAGGGAGCCAGTGGAAGAACTTTAGAACTGGAGTGATGTGCTCTATTTTCCTGATCTTAGTGAGAATGTGAGCAGCAGCTGTCTGATTGCCTTTTCAGGCAGACTTGTGAAGAAAGATAAATACTTGAATGAATTTTTCAAGATCCTGTTGGGAGATTACTGCTTTAATCCTAGAAATGTTCTTCAGGTGAAAGAAGTCCAACTTTGTAATTGTCTTTATGTGTCTCTGAAGGTTCAGGTCACTACACCCAGATTTCAGGCCTGATCATGAAGCTGCATGCTGACTCAAGATAATTCATCTTTAGGCCCAAAAATAAAAACTTCAGTTTTGTTTCTGTTCAACTGAAGAAATTTATGACACATCCAAGCATTGATTTATTTATTTATGTATTTACTCAGCACTTGAATGAGCTCATGGTCACCTGGTGACATTGTAATGTAAAGCTGTGCATCATCTGCATAGATATGGTTGCTAATTTTATTACTTGTTATAGTGGAGCTAGCGGGAGCATGAAGATATTAAATAAAAGGGGACTATTTTATTCTATGACTGATAGTAAGCTACCAAGTCTGATCTCTGACTAATGAGATGGAAACACACTGACTGGTTCTGCATGTAGGGGACAGGATTATGATTCGAAGCAAATATTTCCTTTTGAAATTATCTTTAATCCCATATTAAATGATAAAGCACATAAAAGGAGAATCACCACAAACATTCACAAAATGGTCAATGACCAATTTTTTCTAAGCTGTCTGATAGCTTGGGTAAGTTGATTTTAAGACTGTAAAATACTTTGTAAAATATTCATAAAGTATTTTATGAATATTTCAGCAAATTTTAGACCTACAGAAATTACATACTAAAATACTTATTGACTTGCTTCTTACTTAAATTAAAAAAAACAAATTTTGCAACCTTAAGTCAGTGAGTGAGTTTAAGAAGCAAAATTATTTTGCAGGTTTGTGGGTAACACCAATGAATACGTTTTTCAATGTTTATTGCATTCCATCATATGTCTTGTTAGTGTGTCAGTGTGTAATAATAATCTTTTGAATTGCTGAACGAGACTTAAAAATCTTTGAACAAATGGATGCTCTCACTGCATCTCTCAAAGAAACAGTTAAAAAAAAAGTTTTCAGAAGAATCAATAAATAAACAGTTGGACTTGGATTTATGGCATAATTTGTATTTAAGACCTGGTATGTTGATTTTTGATTTCATTTTTAGATTTTTTTCTAAATATAGAAGTATTTATGGTTCCATCAATTACATCAAACTCCTGAAGCAACAGAGAAGCCTATTTACTAGGTGAACACCTAGTAAATAGCATTAGTTAATAGCATTGCCATTAGTGGCAACAACTGCAATTAAGTGTTTTTGTTAACTTGCAATGGATGGATAGAGGATTACTGGAACCAGTGGCAGAGAAAGTACTCAAACACTGCACTTAAGTAAAAGTACAAATAAACTGACAAAAATGTACTCTAGTAAAAGTAAAAGTACCTCACTAATATTTTTACTAGAGTAAAAGTAAGTAAGTACTTGGTTTTAAAAATACTTAAATATTGAAAGTAAATGTACTTGTTGAATGTCTTTCCCAATGCAATGGTCTAGAATATCATTAAGAGTGTCCACTGTGTGTATATTTTCTTTAATACATAAATAGTTTGTGCCATTTTCCTAAACAATGTTAATGCCATGTTTTTATTATGTTTACCCTCTGTGACACAGTTTACACTTGGATTTGTGATTCTATGCATCAGAATTTCAGGGGTGACCCACAAAGTTAAATGCCATTTAGCAAAATAAGAAAGAGGAATGATTATACCTTTGAAAGGTTTAATGCGCTATTTTAACTGCAGTAAACATTAAAGTAAAAGTTGTCTGCCTGAAAAAAGTGACATCAGACACACTTAACAAAGGAATAGCAGACACTGATCATTTCCACTGACATTTCAACTCCAGTTTGTCATCACCTCCACAGTTAAAAAATGCTGTATAGTCAACCTTGTAATGGGTCATCAATAGTGAGCAATATTTTAATTTCCTGATACTATTTTCAAAACTTGGAACTAAAAGTCGTTTTTTGAACTGGAATAAGTAACTGATTACTTTCAAACTAAGAAACAAAGTTTAGAAACGCAGACATCACTCTAGATTTTTTTCCTTTTGACTTTTTCATTTTGACTAACGGTGTCAAAAAATCTGTCATAATCTATTTTTACCCATGAATTTTTAAGATAATAATGACATTTGCATTTCATTTTCATCCTGTTTAATTAATATTCAACAAGTGATGTGTGTAATCTGTCAAAATGACAGCTAGTCATCAGATTTTTCTGTCACCATCAAAGATGGAAAATATTAAGTCAATAATGCGACCCTTGATGTGACGTGACTGTAACATGTAATGCAGCTCATTATAGAAATGTAGTGAAGTAGAGAGTACAGATAATGTGAAATGTAGTGGAGTAAAAGTTGAATAGTTGAGTAAATCTACTTAACTAAAGTACAGATACATGAAAAATGTACTCAAGTAAAGTAACAAGCACTTGTACTTCCATTACATCCCACCACTGCCTGGAATACTCTTCTTTCCAGATGAAGCCTGAATCCTTTCAAAATGTTTAGACTGGAGTTTCTTTAAGCATAAGTTTAAGGTCAGGTTGCAGTAAATTAACCAGATTTAGGTCCAGGCTTTGACTAGGTCTTTCCAAAATCTTCTTTTCTTTGAGTCATGCAGTGGTTAACTTGTTGATGTGTGTAAGAGGATGCATAAAGAGTTTATGGATTTCATACCAGATACATTTTGAAGAGGAATATATCTGATTTCATTTTGTTAAAAATCAAATAATTATTGATGATTTATTTATACCTGAATATCTTATGTTTCCCTTTAATTAATAAGAATGGGAATATATATATATATATATATATATATATATATATATATATATATATATATATATATATATATATATACTTAAAATAACTTTAAATGTAAATTTTTTTTATTTCTCATTTCTTTTCATCACCAGATTGATCATTACTCATCATTATCATCATCATTATCATTATCATTATCATTGATCATACTCTGAGCCATCCATGTCCCATCAAACTGACTGTCTTTTTAAAGTTTTAAATAATGTTGCTCATCAGATGATCTCAGTCCTTAACACTTAGTTTATAAATTACTGAATGGCTTGGCACCAAAAATACATTAAACACCTGTTGTCGTTGTAACAACCTGAAACCGCTCAGGTCTTCAGGTTCTAGTTGACTTTGCATCCCCAGAACCAGAACCAAACATTGGAGAAGCAGCATTCAGTTTCTATGCTCAACTAATCTGGAACAAAATTCCAGAAAACTGCAAAACAGCCAAAACACTGAGTTCCTTTTATTCAAGGCTAAAAACCCACCTTTTTAAAGCTGCCTTTGAGTCATAATAACTGGAACACTGATTAATGTATTTGATGCATATTTGCTTGATGATTTTGATAATGGCATTTGGCAAAATGTAATGTTTATCACTGTTTCATAATTGGTTACCGTAATATGGTTTTATGGTTTACTTTGTTACATTGTTGCTGAAATGTGCTGTACCAATAAACTTAACTTGATCCAGCACTTTGTTTACATTCCGTCGTCACATTATTTGAGCATTATTTGTTCAGAGGGCGTCTCCATCTATGATTACCATAGTGACTGAACATCAGGAAAAAGTAACAACACACAACAACACTGTGCATAACAATCACAGCCGAACGTTTGGAGATTGAGAGAATTGCATTAAGTCTAGGTTTCTATGAAGACTGGTCACATGAAATGTAGTTAACTGCAAAGTTAATGGATTAATTCAATCCAAAAATCCTCACCTGCACTGTTCTTAACACTGCTATAAAATGGCCTATTGGCATCATTTCATTGTTCGTATTGTCTCTTCAGGAGTAAGTGTTAAGGACAAGGCAACTAATATCACTCTGTCGTTCTGATGAATTAGGAGAACAGAATGGTGGCTTTAAAAGGGAGTGATATTTGAAATCATTATTTTTTCCCAATTATGGGTAACTCCAAGGAAATATGTGCTGTAACAATTACTTGCTTCAGAAGTGCTTCAAAGGCATCATCAAGAACTTCAAAGAGAAAGGTTCAGTTGCTGTAAAGCTTGAAGGTCCCCAATAAGTTCCGGCAAGAGCCAAGACCACCTCCAAAAGGCCTAAACGTGTTCTTGAAAGTGAGCAGCTTGGATCTCATTGACACACACAGACCCCTGTTCATATATATCTTTTCAGTTCAGATGAAACACAGCATTTACCGCAGATAAAAACAAAGAACAACCTCTCTCTAAGAAAACATCATAGACTAACTGAAAGTTTTCAGCATGTACCCTAATCGGACTGCACATAACTGGTGAAAAGATGTTTTCTCTTATTATAATCTTATCAAGAAAATAATGAAGCACATGAATTTAATTTGAGAAATTTAACCACAACCTCGTGGACCTTGAATTCTTGAAATGCTTCTCACTATTATCATGATGTGGACAGAGATTCACTGTAATGATTTACTTGTGTTAGGTGTATTTCTGTGCTACTACTTTTTCAGCATACATTTCATTATACTCTGAAACAAAACAAAACTTCAAAAAAAGCCTGTATTCTTCTGTAAATTTGGCCTGTTGTGACTAAACTTGATCTTCTCTGCAAGTTGAAATAGCATGTTTGACCAGGGGGGGTATGATTTTGCTCATTGCTGTTTGGGCTCTTGCTTGCTTAAGCTTCTTTGCAAAAATACACTGTGCGATGCAATGCTAGAATGAAGGTATTTTTAACAGTAATGTCTGATAACACATTAGCTCTTGAGGCCTCAGGCTGGGCTGTGTTAGTTGTTCTTGTGGAATTCCTCAACAGCTTAAGATACCTCCAGATCGGTGCACAGATGTGTAATTTTTCATATGGGTCCGGTTGAAATAAAATCTTCCTTTGTTCTACTAAGTCTATGTCAACAGACTGTCTTCCCTGGAGTATTCTCACATCAGCAATTTGAAGGTGACCAAACCCCAATACACAACAATTTTCTTTACAGTCTTAACAAACTGTAACTGAGCATTGATGGCTGATGCTTCTCTGTGTTATTTTGATTGCTCCATAAAAGTCTTCAATCTTATTTGCACCCACTTCAGAAAACTGTCATGCACATTGTGGACATTAAGTATTAAGTATTCCTAAGGTATTTTAGAAAAAAAAAAAACAAAACAAAACAAAAAAAAAAAAAACTGTCAACATGCAATTAAGGCAGATTCATATCTTTGGAGAAATCTATCAATGCCTGCTTGAGCATGCTCACCACGGTGTTGAAGCTTCACAATTGCTTGGGGTGCTGACTGGCAGGAGCACATGTGAATTTTGCTGAGCCAAGAAAATGCCAGTGTAATTATTTCAAAAAGGAGGTTCTCAGTGATACAGAGGTTATTAGCATGTCAAATGTGAGTCCTCCCCTCACTACAGCAGTTAAACTTAGTCACACAGAGCTAAGTTCAAAATAAAGTATAGCATGCGAGTATTAGTAAATCAGTTAGGGCTACTGAGTTTGCGATTCTAACTGATTTGGGTGCTGATTTCAGCACTGTTAGTCTGACACTAAAAGCTCAACATGTAATCACTAGAGGCTGTTCCATGGCTTGGGACTGTCAGTACTGTCTTCAGTACTGTTTTCCTTTTCCATGGCAGAAAGAAAAAAAAAAAAACTGTCCACCAATTTGAAATCAGCCATGGTTTATTCAGGAAGCACAGACATGCTCTTGATAATTTTGCACTCGATGAGACGACATTGATATCTCCTTGAGATGAGAGTCCATCGTACTTGGTTCTTGCGTACTTGACAACTGTCAGTGTTTGAGATTGCTGCTCTAGGCAGCATATGGGTGTGAATATAAACTTCAGCAGAATAGTGCAGTTTTTTTCAGTAAAGCTTGAGCCTCGATTACATCTATATCTCATCTATACTGACCACTTCTGTCAGTATGAGACACAAGATGTCAACTCCAAATCTACCCATTCTCTGTCTATACGCACTCATCCATACAGGGTCATGGGGAGGCTGGTGTCTATCTCGTCATTGGGTGAGAGGGGGTGTACACCCTGCACAGGTTCATAACAAAGAAACAGAGTATTGGCCTGTGTCTACTAAGTGGCTTGACTCGATTCAATCCTACTCTACAAAGTTTGGGTGGTTTCCACTACAATTGAGTAACACCTCTTGTGAGGAGTGTTATTATATGATACTATATTATCATATAATATAGTGTATGTACTCCTATAGGAGTGCCTACTCCAATGATGAAAAAGGTAAACTTTTTTTTATTGCTTTTACAAATCAATCATCATCATGATAAAAAAAATTGATTTTTTTTTTTTTTTTTACAAAACCCCCCCTCAAAACCCCATTAATGTCAAAGTGAAAACAGATTTCTACAAACTAATTAATTAAATAAAAAATATTTAACATAAAATAAGTCAGTGCACAGATATTCACCTCCTTCAAGTTAATATTTAATAGATGCACCTTTGGCTGCATTCACAGCACTGAGTCTGTAAGGTTAGGTCTCAATCAGGCTGTACATCTGAATGCTTCAGTTTTACTCAATTCTTCCTTGCAATACTGATCAAGCTGTAAAGTCAAAACAACTCTTTTTTTTTTTTTTTACTTTTCAGAAGTTTGAAATCTACAATTTTCTCTCTTTGTTTTGTTCACATTTAAGGTAATATTGTTTCCCACACCATGCCACAAAGTGATCCATCAACTGTCTGTACTCAGTATCTTGTCCATCTCTGATAACTGCAGTCACCTGAGTATTTCTGTAATCAAACATTTAATTTCCCATTGGGATTATTAAAGTATCTCTGAATTACAATGAATTTGAAATGATGTGTGCTGACTGCAGCTATTTTACTTTCAGGTCTTGGTCTTACATGAAACAGAGACCTTCTGTTGTTCAGTCAAAAATACAAGCTATCTACCTGAGCTGTATCAGGAGCGTCAGACTTCAATGTTAGGTTACACTGCAGAGATAATCAAGTCAAACAAACCCTAAGGCCACATGTTGGTGCAGATTCTCAGCCATCCAGGTTATCCTAGTTGCTTGAATACAAGGCAACTAAATCTCTCTTCTTGATCCTTAATGGTATTTCAGCTCCCATGAAAAAAATCTCTTTAGTTCTAATCAATTCAGGGAATTGCTTTGACTTTTTGGGATGGGGCACCTTCAGAAAATAATGTATTTCCAGCTCTATTAGCAAAGCCAAAAGGGTTTATTTTCACATTTGATCTATGTTTTAGAAACCACTCTGGGGTATTTTCCTTAATCTGTGAAACAATCGCTGGTTGGAAGGGTAAAGCAAGATTCCACATTCCACTAATGTTCTATTGGTGCGTTATCCGAGAGTCAGTTGTGGTCAATATAATTTCAACCTGGAGAGACTCACACAGAGAGATAGAGACAGAGAGTTTTACTGACTTAAAGTTCTTTGGCGTCTGGACATGGCAAGAAGACGAGTACGCAGAAAATCACCATGAGCTTTGAATGAACAACATGATCATAGGGTGAGGATTTAGGGTTGTCTTCCCCCCGGGGCTTGGACCTGGTGATGGAGTAGAGGTGGAGGAAAGGGAGCCCAAGTAGTCTGAGAGGGCGAGGGAGGAGACGGGTTGGCGGTGGGACGAAACTTGGCTGGCAAACAGGTGGAACCATGGATTGTGAGCTTTATATCCAGAATCTTGGACACTAACTGGCAGCGGCAGAGGTGTGGACACGGTGATGGATAATGCAGGCAAGCTGGAGAGAGTCTGCCAGGTTGAATTTACGGCAAGCCTTCATTTCAACTGAGATGGGTGGGCTAGATTTTTATGACTGATCCTTCGTCATTTTTACGTTTTATTTATTGACCTGGACTTCAATTAGATATTTCTCTAGCCATTAGTATTCTGTTTAGGTGTCATCAGAGAAGTACAACTCAATTCTGCTGTGTGTTCTTTGGTTCAGTCAAGTCATTTTGACTTTTTGTGTTGCTAACTACTCACTCCCAATGAAGCATGTCTCTTTGTTCTCACTAAGACCACTTTCAATCCACTTGCTTTCAATCCACTCATGGTGAAAGCAGTGTGGACAACTCTGATGATGTCATCTGACATTTCCATATCAAATGTACTCTGCTGCGGTCCTCCTTTTGTGCCTGTTCTCTGTCTCACTCAGGTAATGAGACAGAGAACTTGAGTAGCAAAGGAGCTTGTGTGTGCATCTGTGGGAACAAAAAGAAAATAACTGCATGTAGAATTTAATGGCTAAACAAAACAGATCAACATGGAGTAGCTGTCCCTTAAGGCTAAATAAAACCGTTTATTTGAATGCTGTTTTATAAACCTTCAAATCACATTCACACACAATTACATTATTGTCAGTTTATTAGGAGCACTTTGGTTATTTAAAGTGATAAATGCTTGCTTTGTAATTTACAGCTGTCCATGTGAAACACTAATAGCAGTATATCAGTAATTATCTGAAGAAAAAGTAATGAGTAAAAAAATAATAAAATAGTGCTTGAACAAATTATGTTGAGTTTCTAAACCTAGAGTTTTTTTTTAACATGGAAAGTCCAATTTAATTTCCATGGCCATGCTTGGAACCGGCAACTGGCAACTGGCACAGCTGCATGGTCCAGACAAGTCATATGAAGATTAACTGCTTCATTCTGATTCATGGAGCAAATCTTACTGTTTAGGAGACAAATTGCAGTAAGTGTGTCAAAATTAAAACGATAAGACCTTATCAGTCTAGTACAGTTTATTTTATCCTGATTACATGGGTTAACTACTATTCTTATTCATGACATGTCTGTTAAATGCAGTGCTCACAATTTTATGCATACTATTCTAATCTGCCACATTATCCTGTCAATGGTAATGGTTTATTTTATTTATTTTTATTTCATTTTCCCCACAGCCAAACTCTTTTGGACAAGGTAGGAAAGGTCAAGTTTACCTATACAGCACCATTCAAGTCAATCCAAATTGCTACACAGGAAATCGTAAAAAGACAGAAAATGTAAAAAAAAAACAAAATAAAACAAAAAAAACTCTTAAAATTTATGCTTATACAAAGAACTTGTGTCAAAAGCATTAAAGAAAAAAAAAAAAAGCTAAAATGCAGATTTGAAAGGCAAATTTATCATTCATCAGTGATCAAGGGAACATTTTATTAGTCCAGTTCTTTGATCACAAGCTGCCATTAAAAAACAATGTTTTCAGGTCACGATTTAAAGGATCCATCAGTTTCTGCAAGTCTCAGGTTTCAGGTGAGTTTGCTCAAGACATAAGGAGCATAGAAAGCAAATGCTGCCTCACCTTGGAAGCATCGAGTAAGATGATCTCAAAAGACCTCCAGGTTTTACATAGCCTGGTAGTTGACAACTCAGAAATACATTTTGACCTAAGACCAGTTAGTACTTTGTGAAACAATAGCAGCATTGATTGTCAGAACTCTGGCAACTGCATTTTGGATGGTCAACATCTGCCTGATTACTATTTTAAAGGGTTACGACTTGCTGTTTGTGATCTAATATAAATACCCCTCTTTGTAAAGTTAATTTATCATTTAACAAAGTCAATTTTTCTGCTCACTCTGAGTTACTGCATGGCTGATGAATACATCTGTTCCAATTTAGAATTTGTATTTTGAACTGAGACTCAAAATTAATTTTTCATAACCTTTCATATAATTATAATTAAAATCATATATGCATTATATATTATATATGCAGGTGCATTATATAATTATAATTATAAGAATTATAATTATTGTTTTGTTAAATCCTACTGAATAGGAGCAAATCTTGTTTAGGGGGTGAATGAGATTATATTGGAGTTTGTTGCATATGCACTTTAATCTATGTGAAGACTCCTGTCTTTCCCTGTCTTAATGTGTGTCATTATTTTTCTCAGGGGAAGTGGGAGTGGTCTTGAGTAAGCTAATGACCAGAACACCTGGGCCTAATGTTCCCAGTCTATTTAAACCTGGCTGCTCCTCATGCTAAGGGCTGGCCTTGTTCTCTCCATGGCAGGCAGTCCAGGTATTTGGTTCGGTTTTGCTATGATTATGTTTTGGCTTGTCTGAGTTTGTATTACACTATACAACATTTGCACTTTCATTCTTCCATAAACATCCACACCTGACATAACTGATTTACTAATACTCGCATGCTATACTTTATTCTTGGTGTGTGGATTTATTTTATTTCATTTTTTGCATAAGCTTAAGTAAATTTAATAATGTAATTTGTTTCTGAAATCAATGTCTCTCCTCTTTTTGTCATGACTTTCATAGGTTGTGACATCTATAATGTATCAAGACTATTGTGTTGGCCAGAGAGCAGAGACAACCATCCAAAGTCCAATTGTTGTTTTGTTTATCATGGTTGAGGTTGTTAAACGAATTATCCACTGGAAGTAAGATACTGACAACTCACAACCATACCACAGAACCCCAAAAAAGCCCTTTATGGCTATTAAGGAGAGTGTAAAGTTACCGTTGATGTCTCAGCTTGTTTCTTTTGCACCTTCATTTATTTATTGTCAAACACTCTGCACATTGAGTATGTGCTGATTATCCTTTATAAAGTAGATTAAAAACAAGGTTTAATATTCACAAACCAATGAGTAGGCACAACTCATCAAGCATTCTTGGGAGACATTCATCTGCCTTATCAAGTTCTGAATCTGATTAATGAATTTTTTAATAAAAACTCCTTGTGCTTTGATGTCTCATCAAACAAAAACTCTTCCATCATTACTCCGGAAATAAAGAGAGTTAGACAGCAAAGGTGAACTGAAGGCTCTTATTCTCCCAGTGAAGCCAGATTAAAACCCCACATAGGTAGAGTGGAGGTGACCTCGCCTGGAGCTAAATGATCTGTGTAGTGTCCCAGCAGTGACTGTTATCCAGCAGAGAATGGAATCTGTTACTGAGCCATCATTTCACTAAAATGTTCAAACTGAGTCAGTGAGCACAACAGAAACTAATGGGGAAGCTACAACTGAACACTGCTCCCTGGTGTGTTAGGCATCAATCCCAGAGCTCGGATGGACAGCTAATGAGAAGGCAGAGGGAAACATGACTTCTATGTACTGCTGGAGCCAATATAAAATTCTCCGTGGCAGACTGGAACCAGAAAGGACTGGTTCCATCACAGTGCAACATTTGGATTTGGGCTGGTATAACCGCATCTGTTTTTGCATTTCATCGCAACCACCCTGTGTTTTCTCACAGCTGTTGTGTCGAGTGTTCTGTCACAGACTGTAAGCATAGCAGTATACCATCTCTTCTATCAGCTCCTTACGTGTTTCATGCTCAGAAACCCCAGAGGATTGTCAGATGTGGAAAAGCAGGAGGCAAAAACAAAGCTTGTACCTGGTCTCAGAGAAGAGGAATGGGTTGAAGTGTTTTAGTATTTTCATGCTTTTTAGCTTTCCAGTAAATAGGTAACAGGAATCCCTCAAAATGACAGGGGTGATTTTAAAGAATTTCAAGCAGTAGTTCATAACCTCTACAACAATGCATCCTAAACCCTAACCCTTTAGCCACCTTTTCTGATACCACTAAATAAAATCAGGTGCAACCAATTGCCTTTGGAAGTCACTAGATAAGTAAATAGAATCCATATGTTTTTGATTTAATATGGATGTTAATTCACCCATTTTGTGAAGATCTCAGTAGTTTGTCAGAGAATCTGAGAGACCAAACAGCTGGAAGACCAAGATCATGAAGACCAAGGAACGGAGTAGACAGGTCAGGGAGAAAGTTGTGGGGATGTTTAAAGCAGGTTATAGACCAAAATCCCAAGATTTGCCATGGAGACACAAACATGTGGAAGAAGGTGCAGTGTTCAGATGTGATGAAAAGTAAATGTTTTGGCCTATGTGCAAAATGCTGTGTGGTGGGAACCTAAAACTGCACTTCACTGGAAACACAGCATGAAATGAACGTGATTTTGCGGCCCTGCAAGCAGCAAGTCTCATGGAAGAATGGGCAATGAAAAAGTGATGAACTGTGCAGCTCTGGTCAATGTTCTGTTGGAGTTACAGTTTTGCGTCAGTTGGTGTGAAACACCGGAACTACATAGTATTAGTTTGGCGTGGTGGTTATTCTTAGTTTGGAATTTTCTTTTAAATGGAGTTCATGTGTGGATATTGCTTCATATCTTTTGACTGCGTCACCTAAATCCAAAAGATTGCATGTTTAAAAAACTAAAAAATAAAGTGCCCCAACATAGATATATTCGTATGTATAGCAAAAATAATCAGCTAATTGAAACTGTTTTTCTGATGTTTAGGCCAGCAATGAATTTCTACAAGGCAAAATGAAATATCTGAGTTTAATTGAGTCCATGAAAACCACAACCTTGAGGTTAGCCATTTGATTAAGGTGTGTTGGACAAAGGACACATTTAAAAGTTGCAGGACACTGACCCTCAAGGCCTGGATTTGAAGACTCCTGGTATAGATCAAAGTGTGGACTTGATGGAATTTTCTAGTCAAAGCCCAGAACAAAATCCAATTGAGAATCTGTGAAAACATTAAAAAAATTATGTTCACAGACAGTCTCCATCCAGTCTAACTGAACCTGAGCTATTTTAGAAACAACCGTTGGTCCACAAGATAAAATGCCAATAAAATACATCAGTGTTGGTGTACTGTGACAAAATGTGAAACAATTCACAAGGTATGAATATTTCACCCAAAAACACTGTTTATTGTTTGACCTTGCCAGTCACTCTTTACCACCACGACTTCCCATCAGCCTTAGCACCACTCTCAGACTCAGTGGGCACCACATTAGTTTTTAGTTTGACGGAGTTATTACACTAGCAGGAGGAAATAATGAGATGAAATTTGAGTTACAATCCCAACACCTGATGTGCATAAAGAAGAAGAATATTCTTCTCCTCATGTCTGAAATGGTTTCTTTTTGCTTTCTTTATAAGGTGGAGAGCTGTTGAAGCATGATAAGTAGGCATAAAACAGGAGAGTAATGATTTTCTTCTCCCCCTCCATCTCAGATGTTCCTTTTCTTTTGAGTGACCCTCATAAATGCCTCCACTGCCCAGGAATCTCTGAGTCAGTTAAATCCAGAATATATAGATTTTTTTATTGTGAGAAGTCTGTCATCCTTATCATGCTATGTAGCTCTCTGGGATAGGAGGGATTCTGGATGAAGGAAGCAAATGGCACTTTTAGATAATGTGTACATTGACTCGATTAGCTATTTTAACCCCATCTTCTACTTTTAGCTGCCCCTGGTTTCTCAAGCAGCACTTTCTAATTTTTACATAATGTCCCATTTACAAAGATATACTACATTCTTTCCCTATGGCTTAACTGGAAAGTTGATGAGCAATTGGTAGATGCAACCAGGAAATTGATGCATAGGGAAACAATGCAGTGTTTCAAAATTGAGTTAAAAACTTGCTTATTCCAAAAAAGCCATAAGACTTATTTGTGATCACTTCTCTTGGATCCCTTTAGGCTTTAAAATTTTAAATGGTAAAAGAAAATGAACTTTGCATACTTTCTAATTGGTAACTTAGTCACAATTATTTTGCCTTAATTCCAGCACAAATGAGGATTTAGTACAAAATTGCTTGACTTCCAAGAGAAAATTTAATATTTAGCATGCGTGTTGCCTCTGCTGTCAAAAAGTCGTTGTAGGAAGTTTAAATTAAAAATAAATAGTCTGACCTTATACTAAAAGGTCTAGCAATTAATTTATCTTACCTTTGATTAATAATTCCTATCACATTGTTCATAACGTTAATGCAAATTTCACCACAGGCTTAGATGTAAATGGTAAGATCCAAAAGTGCCTTTTAACCTCAGCTAGATCCTAAAGAATTTATTTCTAATGGGTTTCTCATTAACACATCCATTCAGTCAGGGGTCCTGGTATTCTATTGATGCAGCACTTTTACAGAGTGCACACACTGGGGTGCACTCTGGGGCAGCATGCTGTTTACATCCAATCTGTAGCCATACATAGCTGGTGAGAAAATAAGGAAGATAGCCAGAATCCACAACTCCAGTGGGAAATCCTGCAGACAGGACAACTGTTAGGGGGTCTGGTCCAGAAATCTGGCCGTTATAAACAGTGACAAGAAGTAAGCTTTTGTTTTCAGAAAGCCATTAGATAAATCACACGTGGAAGAATGTGATCTGGTCAGGTCAGACCAAAACTGAGGTTTTTGGCTTACATACAAATTTATGTGGGAGGTGGAACAAAAGAATGCTGAAACATGGCAGATGCATGTTCATCATAGAAAGATGATCTGAAAGGGGCTTAGTTTCTGTCAATGTCACGTGACCTGCTCTGCCAGCTGCAGTCACATATTCACCTTACTCCTGGCTGTGTTGCTGTAGGGCTGATTATGAACATCTGGTGAGACAGCAGAATGTTTAGCAAAGCAGTTTGTTTTAACTGCAAATAATGTGTAATGAACTATATTTTTGATGCTTTGCAGTTTAGCTAAATTTCCTCTTTTGTCCTGCATCAAGAATTCCACATTTTGAACATGACATCTTGTTGCACTGTTCAGGGCTGTACCTATAATGAGACAAAGCTTAGCTGGTGTCTTCAGCAGGGGGGTTTGAATGTGCACTCAAACTGAACCAAGATTAATCAGTTGTCAAACTAGACAAGAAATTTAAAAAAATATATAACAACTGTCTTATCAACTAACTTTGAAGAGGCTTTAGAAAACACTAAACACTTACTCCTTTCACTTTGCCAGAAAAAAAGCCCCCAAAGGAAAGTGTAACCCAGCACTATGTATGGTATGAGATTGACCATACATAGTGCTGAAACGTCAGCTTCTGAAAGTGATAAGCACACTGATGAGGGTGGCTCATGGATGATTCTAGGTTTAATAAACACCAACATACATATTGTTAGCGCAAAGTGTTTCTGTCCCTGACCACATTCATAACCAACAGAAAATCATTATGTTAGAATAGTCAAATAAATCATTTATGGAAATGCAGTCAATATAAAATGACATTTCTTTTCTACTTTTGTTGTAGCGAAAGGATTTATAAAGCCATTTAAAATGCTGGTATACGTAACTTATTTGAAAAATGATGGCCATTATGGCCGTATGCAATGTTGTGTATACTCTAGTTCTTATAAGATCTATTTAATCTTGATGTTTTCTTTCCTTCTTTGGGTTTTGATTAATTTTCAGTCTTTCAGCCTGTACCATCAGTCAGGTGGATGACCAATGGAAATCAACCTTGGCTGTAATTGAGTGCATTTACAATTGTGTCGTTCAAAATTTCCATTAATGCACAATGTTCCTCTTCAGCAAATGAGACAAATGAAATTTAAATGAAGGCTGTTTAAACTGCGAAGGTTGATACTCCCTCATTTTAATACCTATTTGCTCTGTGAGAGACTATTTATTTGCATGTAAGAATAATGGTCTGCAAGATACACATGCAATTTGCACTATGAATTATGGGTTATAGGACACACTTCTTAGTTTGGCAGACAGAGCAGCTCCTACTGCAGCTTAAACACCAGTTGGGGAAAGTTCTGACTTTAAAAGCCAAGAAGAACAACAGCTTTTTCTGTAATGAATAACTGGACCCACGTTAAAATGTACTACGAACCGAATTATCAATGAGACATATCAAAACAGATCGAGCATGCTAATCCTTTCAGCCAGCTGTTCAGCTTGAAAACATTGACAACAGGAGCAATAAGTGAGTCTATTGAGGTAGGGACCAGAATGACCTGTGCAAATTTAGCTTCTGCGAGTAGTTAAGACCCCCTCTAAAAACACTTATAGCTGCCTATTTTAATTCAAATACTGCATTTACCTTAATATGCACAGCTTAATACACACAGTGGAAACTGTCTTAGAGAAGAAGCTAACTTCTACACTCTTCCATGTCTTGAGGGTACAGTCAGTCAGTGCCAAGGAAAATGAATGGTATTCCTGGATCGGCTACTTTGCAAAGTCCAGCCAATGGTGTGTCAAGTAGTATTGTGCCTAAGTATTTCAGCTTCTCTAGCTGCAATTTATTTTGAATATTGTAGATGGGCTCTAAGAAAAAGTTTGTGAATAGGTGAATTTTTCATGAATAATTTGTTAGGTTCTATGGAAAAATCTGCCAATAGATTCAACGGTTCAGCATTCCATGAATACTGAACTCTGAATAGGAGGTGGGCCACTGTATTTTATTCTGTTTTTATGTGACAGATATAATGTGGATAAATGTGAAATTGAAGGAAAATGAAACATCTTTTTAAAAAAAGTTTGCAAATAAAAGTAAAAAAATGTGGCATTTATTCAACACGATATACTAATCTTTTAAAAATTATTGTTCAAAGCATTATCCAAACAGAATGAGTATGAAAGAACTACAAACCTGTCATAGTTAGAATGCTGTTGCTCTGTTTACAGCCATCTACAGCAGTTATGTTTCGCGACAGAAGGACTCTTTACAGCAGAAGCCAAAGGTGTGTGGATGTTATACAGCTGATGTGTTGCTCTGCTGTTGTTGATGTTAAGCTGGGCATACATTGCACAATATTTTCAGTAGATGTATTCATAAGGTGTTGTAAGGTGTTAATCCCTTGTTGTCACCCGGCACTATGTATATGGCACGATGCATGACACACGATTAAGCCAAAACTCGCTGTGATCCCAAAAATTGGCACAAATTTAGTTTAAAATGGGCCAAAAATCGCACAATGAATGCCCAGCTTCAAGTTGAAGACTGTTGTGGCTCTACTGTGATGCATGTTATCAGCTATCAAAAAAGCTGAGTTATAAAAAACAACCTAACGCTCAGTCATTCTACATGATGTCAGAAGTGACTCAAACAGCGACGTGAATTAGAAGTTGAAAAATGGAGCAATGTTATGGCAAAGTTTAACCTGCCTGTGATTTTTTTTTTTTTTCTTTTGATAAGATGACAGAATGGCTCCATTGGAAACAAAGGTTTGAGCACTACAAATCACCAGGATTACAGGATCACCACAAAACTGTATAAAGACGAGGGACCTGTGCAAGTGACATTCGAATGAACATCATGTTACTTTCTCCTCAACAGGTTAAACTGCCTGCTCCCTCTATTTAGTAGATGAACACGAATTTATCACATATTCTCTTTTGGCTATCTCTGTGTTTGTATTGCTTATTAAATGCGCCACAGAAGAGGCAGTCTGACCACTTATTTGACCATTGATCAAATAATTTTGGCCTGACTCGAATTTTGGCTAAGGCTATGAATCTAAACTCCAGCGAAAGATGTGTCTTTTAACGAGTAATTTAATAAAGCATTTGAAGACTAAACAAGCTGCATTTCATGCTCTATTTATGATTTGTTAAAACAGTTAGAGAGAATGTAGGCTTAAACAGAAGGGTCATCTAAATAAAATAAAATTGTTTTCAAAAGTTATTGGGTGAAGTATAAGTAGGACTTGTTAATTACTTGGTATCGGTACTCAGTACTCTCTATCGGCGAGTACCTAAACTGAAGTACTCGTACTCTGTCTGGAAAAAAACTGGTATCGGGACACCCCTAGATGAAACTCCAGTTGAATTTAAATATGAAACTGGTGCAGATGGCAATGTGATAAATGAAGGACACTTTTAACACTCTTAATGCTGATAGAAGTCTGGAGCAATCTGATCTGCCTCTGAACCGCCCAGGAGTGGAGCTGCTGTGTCTTGGCTGTTTTGGTGTCACACGCAGCCACAAAGAAAAAAAAAAAACTCTATCTGAAGTTTATGTCACTTGTGGATGTAAAGTCAACAATCTACTTTGTAGATCTCTTTTAGTACGGTTGAATTTGGTGAAGCGAGTGGATAAACTGACACACAAAACAGGTATCAGCAAACTTATGGAGAACACGGCACATTAAAAACTGAACCAATCGAAGTACAGCTAAAGGGTGATGCTGTGCATACTGCAAGCTGCGTGGCCTTTCCCTTACTACAGAAAGTTAACGAAGAGGTGGAGAGAATGGAGATTAATGGTGTCATTGAAAGAGTTACGCAACCTATAGAGTGGTGGGCTTCTAATGTGCCAGTTCTTAAAAAAGCACAGGTACAGGGGATCCGGAATGAGGTTATGAGGGATGAAAGGATGTCAGCATCAGCGTCAACTTGACTAAATTAAATAAGACAGTGAAAAGGGAGTGCTACATATTGCCCACTGAAGATGAGAGAACCTCTAAACTAAATGGAGCTATAGTATTTTCCTCTCTTGTCGCAGCCAGTGGGTTCAGGCCAGTACCGCTACATCTGGATGGCTTCAGATTAACAACATTCATTACTCCATTTGGCAGGTACTAAGGTAAATTTTAAGAGGTTACTGTTGGGAATTACCAGTGCACCAAAGATTTTCCAGCGGAAAATAGCTAGAAGATGTGGAAGTTTTTATGGAGCAACAAAAAACCAACGTGACAAGTGGCTAAAAAATGGTGCTGCAGTGCATTGTACTGATTAGTCTCAAACTCAACAAGGAGAAGTCCTCTTTTGGACAGAGCCACCTGTGCTTCCTCGGACATGTCAGGGGCTGATATCCTCAACAAAATACATGATGGCCACCAGGTGCTCACTAAATGTAGAGACAGAGCAAATTCATCTACTTAGTGGCCAGGTTTCTCTGGAGACATCAACAATGCTGTGATGCAATGCCACACTGTCACAAACAGAAAGGAACACAACAGGAGCCACTGATTTCCATTCCTTTGCCTGATCGTCCATGAAAAAGAATTTGGCATTGATATCTGCGAATATAACAAGAACGACTATCTTATCAAATTTTGATTACTATTCATGGTTTTTGGAGGAATTCATCTACTTAGAGCTAAACAAGGTTTCTATTACAACTGCCGGCATTTAGAACCAGACTTCTCCCACAGTTACTACCTGGAGACAAAGTCTTCCCCAAATTGGATTCAGAAAAGAATTGTCAGCAGTCATTTTGAAGGAGTGTATTACTTCAAGATCCTTTCTCATCAACAAAGAGTGGTGTTTCGGCACATATTATCCTTCCAGAATCCTCGTCTGCAGGCTCAAATGAGCCTGTGGTCCCAGCATACACCCCACCAGGACAGAGTTGCATCAGCTATGGACGTTTGTGCAAACCAGTCGAGAGTTGTAGATTCTTAAAGGAATTGTTAGGTAGTCATTTGGAGGGAAGAGCAGGAATAATTTGAAAAGAGGAATTAAGAAGAATTGAATAATTCACCTTGAGTTCCTCTAAATATATATACAGGCAAGAAGTAAGACCTGAATAAGAAGACTAATTATAATTTGTTATTGTGGCAAACAGGGTATCCATTTATGATTGTTTTAAAGTTTTTACAAACATGGTTTGTTTTGAAAAAAAAAAAGAGGGAGATGTCAAAGATAGAACACTGTTTACAGCCATCTACAGCAGTTGTTTACCTAAGGCAGAAGGACTCTTCATGGCAGAAGCCTAGGGTGTGTGTGGGGACTGTGTTATACAGCTAATATTTTGTTCTGCTGACCGTTCTAGCTCCAGTGTGTTGCTACCAGCCTTCAAAATAAAGCTGAATTACAAAAGACAACCTAGCGCTCAGTCATTCTACACTTACCAAGAGCATTATTAAGAGAAGCAATCAAAAATGAAACAATCTGTGGATAGGTGAATCTGCAAATGGGGGGAGGTGTCACTGTACCTATTAAATACTATGTGTCATTTGACTATTGTAAAGCTACTGAATTTTCAAGCACATGGAAGCAGATGCAGCAGATTTTATTAACTGTAATGAGACTGTAACGCAGTATTGGCCAAAAGCCCATTCTTAAATGATTTGGTTTGGTAGTTAAAAAAAATCCTGATTGATACATTTTCAACACAATTATTATATATATTCAATAAGAATATATTTGTTATTTAGCATCTCTTGCTGTATGTCAACCAACTCACCTTTTTAATCATTAATTGAAAAACAAATTGTGTATCTGTCCTGTCTTATTTTTATGGTGCATTTGAAATTCTTTTTTTTTCTTCTTTTTTTTGTATTTGAAATTCAACAAAGCTACAATTATCATGCATGGTGATTAATAATGATCAAACACTCAATGCAATGTTTAAAGACTCATAAATTAATGACTCACATCAGAGCTGGGAGGGATATTAATACACAAAACACAGTGATCAAACAGGCAAACAAAAAACCTTTCACTGTTGCACTATACTGATGCACTGAAGGACACTTTGGGTAGCACTAAAAAGCTGCTTTGTAGGTACGCAGGGGAGAAGCAGTGTTGTTTTAAAACAGCTGTGAATGAGAAAAAGAGCTTCAGATCAATGTAAAGAACTGTTCAGAAAAATGCAAGAATCAGGTTTCTTACACTGAAGGAGGGTTTAAAAGATGTGGTGGTTTATTTCTGTGGTTTAAGTTTATTTCTGTAGGCATAAATAACCTCCAGCTCCCCTCTTTTTTTGTAGTACAGCTAGACTAACGGGACAGATATGATATGCAGTGTTGTTTTCTACTATCACCCCTGAGGCTCCAGAGTAGTCCTTAGCACAGAGTTACCCTTTTTTCAGTGTATTCAGTTTCTTTATTTCACTGACTCTGATGTTGCCTCCTCTAAAAGATGCCTGCAAAGGAAAGAAATGTTTCTCCCCTATAGACACACAAAAAAATATCTGGATATGGACACTGATGGACTCACGCTATCTCAGACAGCAGAGTATGTTCTGTTCTTTCTTTTTAAAAAGCCTCAGTACTGCATTCCCAGTCCATTCTGATCTGTTCTCTGGGTGCATACACACAAGAATCTTTGTAGCATTGGACTCTATGTCTCGTCTTGTCTCATAGATGAAAAGATACCTGAAACATTTTTGTTATCAAGGTAGACATCTAAATGAATTATTGACATTACAAGTTTCAAAATGAATCACTTTTATTTCTCTAAAATGGAACCCTGGACCTACTGAAGCCGCAAAATAAAGTGATAAAAGTGACTTGCAAAACTCATAACCCTTATTGGAATTTACTTGCATAGACAAGAGCAAATGGGCTATTATCATAGAGCACTGGACTGTTGAGAACGTTATGCCACATTAATGTAACTACACTCCCTTTTCTCTGTGTGTTCTCCATATAAGCATAAAATAACTTTTACACTGCAGTTAATCTTGTCATGAATGTTGCATTGAGTTGAGATTGAGTTGTTGCAAGACAAAAACAACCTGACCAAATATATGGCAAAGACGAAAGGGATGGTGGTGGATCCATCTCCTGATCGGAGGAGAAGCTATGGCAAATACTGATTGATTCCTGGGACTCCACATCTCTAATGACCTTATGGGCGACAAAGAGAACACGGTTAACACGTTTTACCAACAACTCTATGTCATAAAGATGCTGAACCATTCTATGTGGTGCTGTGCTGATTTCTTTTTAGTGTTGTGTAATAGTGATGTAATGTAACACGCAAACCATGGTTTTAAAGTCATGGTTTTAAAGACGTTTTTGAGAGAAACAAATACAAACTGACCACTATATAACAACCAAAATTTTGGTTAGATTTTTTTATTATTACAGGACAAGCGGGTGATGGATGAATAGATGGATAGATTAAAAAAAAGTGAAGACATTTGAGAATAAAAAAGGTGATTTGATAGTGCATGAGAAATACTTGAATGTGCCATAAAATCCCAACTGTTTGGATTGGACTGGCTGAATGTTGCAGGATTTAGAATTTAGCTTATTTTACTCCAGTATCTGTGATGTTTCCAATTATTAAACATGCTTTTCATTAAGGCCACACGTCTGTATTAAATTTTTTATTTTTTTATTGGTCTGATGTAATGTTCTAATTTTAAATGTCATGCTTTTAGTAACCATTTAGAAATCATCATAGTTAACAGAAATAAAAGCTTTCAAATATCCATCTGTGTGTAATTAATCTATATAATGTGTTTCATTTAGTGATAAAGTTCCTGAAATAAAGGGGCTTTTCAATAACATTCTAATTGATTGAATGAGTCTGTTGTTCCACACACAAACATTCTGCATATGTTCGGGAATAAAACGATTCTGTTTTTGTTTGATATGTGTGTACAAAACCGACAGGGCTGTACTGGGTATATTCAGCACAAGTATGTGTACTGTTACACCCTACTGTTATGTGGTGAAGAGAATCCTGACATTTTCCAGCTGCTCTTCAGTGTGATTCACTCAAGCAGATAGAAAACCAAAGCAAACATCAATATATCTCCAGTGGTTACCCTTTACATACTAAGAACATAAATACAGAATTTTATTAGAACTGGAACTTTTCTCTCGTTCTGTACTGGACACTGCGTGACTTGTGTGATGAACTGGAAGTGAACTGAAACTGAGGAAGAGAACTGATAAGAAATTACAAGGATCCAATTACAGCTTATGTAGATAAGTTGAATAAGAGCACCAAATATAACTTCAGCTTTGGTATAATCAATATTTATCCACAAATTTATTTTAAGATCAAAACTGTGTTTAGAAATATTTTGAGTCTAATTATGATGCTTCATGGGTATAAGCAGCATTTTACTGGGCAAAGATAATCAACAAAATTTTTAGGAATTCTGAGTCACATTTTTAACAAGAAGAAGAGGGGAAAGAGCATGAGCAGAAAGGAAAGAGACAAGGGCAGAGAGGGGAAGAAAAGTGAAGAGAGCCTTTCTGCATCACAATGTCCTCACAATCTTTTTTTTTGGTGAAACCTGCAGAGAATGGAAATACTCCTTTAGAGAACCAAATCCTCCGTGGAAAATCATCGAACTTTTCAGCAATCTAGATGGAACTGTTTTTGCACTGCATTTGTTTCTGTAAAAATACTGGCTTTGTTGATATCAGAGCCACGAATAAAATTTGTTTTTGTAAAAAAAAAAAAAAAAAAAAAAAAAAAGAAAGAAATAATCAAAACATGTTTTTTTGAGCCATTATCATGTTTATTTCGATACTATCTAAGCTTTTAACAGAATACAATGAAACAATGAGCTGTTTTCACTGGCTGTTGTGCAGAATAGCTTTTTTTTTTTTTTTTTTTTTTTTTTTTTTTTTTTTTTTTTAGGAAACAAAAAAAATACACTGTCACCTTGAAGATTTCTGTGTGCATATGTATAGTACATTGCAAAAGTTTTTTTTATAACTATACTGTAGAACTTTCACATTTTTGTCATATTTATATTTTATGAGGACTTTATGCAATAGTTTTGCAAAATTGTGTAGTGAAAATAATATATGATTTTCAAAATGTTTTATTAATGAAATAAAAAAGTTTCATCTGCAATTGTATGCATAAATGCCCATCAAACATCTGACAGAACCTAAACACATTACCGATAGTTTTACGTTGTGAAAATTTGTCACTTTTTTGTCATTTTCCTGATTATGTCATATTTTTTATACCCAATGTTCATTCATGGGAAGCATCTTTCAGTTTCAGTGGACTATCTGTAAAACCTGTAATTTGAACAAAGTGGTGCAACTGAAGCATTTTTTTTTCTTCTTTTTTCTTTTCTTCTTGATAGCCCAGGCAAGAGCATGTGATCACTTTCTGTCCTGGACGCCCAGAAGTAATATAGGAGAATATAGAAAATCAGGATTTATAGAGGTAGGTTAAGTAAAAATGTGGCCATGGCAAGAAAATAAATTACAACACTCTATCCACAAAATAAAACCTGGGACATATTGGAAACCACAAATAGGTTCAATTCTTAGGGTGGTGGTACCTTGTTGTCCACACTGTCTTATTGTGTCCTGGCTGGCCTAAACCAATAATCTGGATATTCTGATTGGACGATGGAACATTTGGACACCATGCAGCAAACAGGGATTTATATATGATGATAGAAGCTGTTCAAAGATTTCTTTTGAATACTGAAGGTAACTTTGCTGTATACCAATTGTGTAATGATGTCAGAATCTGCAGCCATCCCCACCTCTTGATTTCCACTGACCCAGCATAATTGTAAATGGATTGTTTTGCAATGAGTCAGGGGGAGGAGAAGAAATGCAACAGGGGTATGGGTGAGATGACAACAACAGGGGGCTTGAGCAGCAGTGTTTCGCATAGAAGTGAGGCAGATTTTCTTTGAAAAGCCTAAGAAAAGGCGTTGCTTTTCTGTCAAAGCATATCTATGTGTTGAATACTTTACAGGGCAAAGATCCAGACCCAGTGTTGATGTAATATAAACCTTCAGCTGGTATAACAATATCATGCACATTAGATTCAAACTAAGTGACTAAGATTTTGACTTGAGCATTCCACAAAGGGCAGTCAGGATGGCTACATAACTTTTTTTTCACTGCTTCACTCTCTTTTTTGATCTCTTTTTTTCCTTGTTTTAGGTAGTTAGAGCCAACATTATTTCCAATTTTTAAATGTCAGAATAATGAGAGAGATAAATTTATGAAAGATTTTCTTTAAATTCAGAAGTTCTCACTATTACAATTCCGGAAACCCCAGATGATAACGTCATACGCTTCACGTCGTAAGCTTCACAATAGTTTAGAAATTGGAAGCACACCTGTGGACACATTTTAAGGCAGCACCTGAAATGTTTTGTATCTTTGTGGAATATTGTGAGTAAATCAGGCAATATGTCTGGAGGACAATTGTGGACTCTCACGAGTCTGGTTAATCCGTGGACATCCATCGTGAAATGAGTCTTGTATCAATTGGGGCCAAAAAGCCACTCAGGTAGGAAGAAGCCATGATTCTAAAAGCAACAAAAAGTTTTCAAATGCATGAAGAGACAAGCATTTTGTGTTTTTTTTGGACACATATGCTTTGTTGCCATAATAAACCAAAATTAAACTGTCTGCCAAAAAGCCTAAGAACACCATTCCAACTATAAAGTACAGAAGGAATTGTAAAACATGTGACTGAAGTTATTGAGTTTAAAGAGAATGCAACCAAATTATAAATAATTGTGAGGAAATTTCTGAATTTTCCCAAAATCTATTTTTTAAAAAACCCTAAAAATGTAATTCTCATTTTTCCATGCATTTAGCAAATAGAAGTATTTGTGATAATCCCAACTTTTTAAACCTCTAGTATATACAGTATATACTAGTATGGAAAGTTCAGTTGCTACCATGTAAAAGTGGTGTGGTTTAAGTATCTTGCACAGCAGGTCCCAAACCTATCCAAACATTTACCATCTACACATTTATTTCAAGATATCATCATATTAAAATTAATTTATAACCGTGACTTGTGTGAACATACAGCGAGTGAAATAAGTATTGAAAAGGTCAACATTTTTCTCACAGTATACAGTATACAGTATACAGTAGTTGTACATACGGTGGTATGTACGGCTGATCAATGGATTTATGGAAAGAAGATGTTAAAGTCTTGGATCAAGTAAAAGTTGCCACTACTTGGTGATTATCTTTAGCCAAACCTAGTGTATTTCGATATGTCTGTGTCCCAGATGTTCTAACTTTCCACAGAGGGATATTGGTATCTCATTGGGAAGCCTGCAGCCTTTTGTTAAAATGCTGGAACATGGCATTTAACATCAGGAGTTTTACAGCAGTAGTCACTGCTCTGATTACTAATGGTCATGACTGCTGCCGTTCCAACTGCAGCTGCTAAAAATATGATGTATGTTCAGAATTCAGCTGATGTTTTTTCTCATCTGTATATGAGTATTTGCTTTAGCAAAATTCTGCACATCTCTCTCTACCCCACTATTAGCTGTCCTAGCATGACGTACAAAACCAAGTTATGTGACAGAGAAAGTCAGGGAGCTGCAAACTCGAGTGTTTTCTGGCTAAAGCAAATTTTAGCTCTCATGAACATCAAGTCATTACGGCTCTTTTCTTAAATTCATTATCATTTTTTTAACTTTTCAAATGGAACTGAAATAATTTCAGGAAGACAAAGTAGCACTGACTACCCTCTAAAATCAAAAGCCACAGGTGGAGCCTTTGGCTAGAACTGAAAACAGATCTAACATGGTACGTGTCCAAAATGTCCTTGTATTTCTATTTCCTTGTGCAGCCGTTTCTCTGCTGCTCTGCATTACTCTCTATTTTCTGCCTCGTGAGCTCTCTCAATGTGTCTCCCTCTTGCCTGAGCTCTTTGGTAAACCATAGCTCGCTGCTATAATGCACATGAATGCAAATTAGTTCACTGAAAGCCACAGGAGTTTCCTACCTAACTCTGTTACTGCAATGAATTATACACCACAGAGATGGATATAGTTTATTATTACATGAATATGCAGATTTGGGTTTTAGGAAGGATGTTTTTAGGATGAATGCAAGGCAGGTGCAGCAATTTTTCCAGCTTATATTTTTATTTTTTTTTTTCTAGCTGGAAGTTAATTGTGATATATATATATATATATATATATATATATATATATATATATATATATATATATATATATATATATATATATATATATATATATATATATATATATATATATATGTATATATATATATATATATATATATATATATATATATATATATATGAGTAACAAACAAACAGTAAAGTTTGGAAAAATTTATATTGGAAATATACAAACTAGGAAGAAAAGTGATAGTTTTGAGCTAGTGTTGAATCATTTCAGCAGTTTGAGACTTTAATTTGAGAATGTGAAGCTACTGTATTAAAAACTAATTAATTTTGCTTCTTAAAACAGTATTTTTTTTAGCACAAAAAGTCTGGCATCAACATTGTCACAAAATAAAACAAGGCCAAGGCTATTACACCAGAGGTCAGTTGAAGTTATGTTACTGTGAAAGGTTTTTTTGTGAACCTTTTGTCAGCCAGCATAGGCCTGCAGAATTAGGGAAGGTGAGGAGCAGTTTGTCGACTACAGGGTGTATAATGAAATTAAAATGATAGGGTCACAGTAGCAAAAGTGCTCTGACAGCCTAAGTGTAAAGGAAAGAGAAGAGCATAGTGAAAATGGTAAATTAAGGCTTGAAAAACATCTCAAGTCTCCGGATTAACATGATTGTTGCTTTTATTTGTTAACATGCACAATTACTGCACGGTTCCTGCTTAGCTCCAAATGCCAAAGAGGCAAAGTTGGCTAATGTTGAAACAATCAGTAGTCAAAAAAGGTAAAAAAGTATTTTTTGGTGGGGGAGGTTAAGATCAAGTCAAAATGAAAGTTATATATTGCTTTTGAGTCGATGTGATAGTTAAATAAATGCTAATATGTCTTCGCTGATGCATTCATTGGTAGATAACGGTTGTTTAAAGTGTCAAACCAAAGACACTACTATTTTATTTTAGTCTCACAAGCAGGGCATAATCTGTTCATGTTTCAAGTCATAAAATCACTCGATTTGTAAAACTAGATTTATTTTAACATTTGACATCAGTTACAATATTCCAAGCTCAGCTTTTTAACCCAAAACTAGCTGCCCTCCCTCACTAATAAAATTATTTTTTGTTATTAGTAGTGCAATTGCAATAGCTTAAAATAAATTTTAATTTGATTTATGTGTTGAAAAGGACAATCAGTGCGGTTAAGTCATGTGAAAAAAATATTTTGTCATATTTCGAAATGGTGAGCGACCCAGACGTGGATCGGAAAAACAGTCAGCTGGCATTAAACAGCAGGCAAAACCACAGCCATAAAAGAGACAGTTAAAAAATGGATCTGCAGAAAATGGAACTAACTAGCACTCCAAAAATATATGAAGGTTTTGATATGGACATAAAAAGAAGAACGCATTTCGGCTACATATCAGCTTCAGCTTGTTAAAAATGAATCTGACAAACAATATAAGTAAAAATTTCCATCCATCCGCCCCGTATACCAGATTTATCCTTGCAGGGTCATAAGACAACGGTCATAGGACAACTGGTACCTAAGCCCTGTTGTCAATGAGCAAGCGTGTAGATAACAGTGAATAGAAGGTGATTACAGAATGAGTGACATAAGTGATGTTGCAACTTTAACAGCAGCAGAAAACTGAAGCAATCAAGCGAGCAAGAGGTAACAGCAGAACTCTACATGGAATCTCAGAACCCAGAAATTTAATCAAAACCCTAAACATAATGTTCCAACATCTTTTTACTTTTAAATTCCAGAGCTTTCAGACTCATCCATTGAGTTATTTGTTGTTCAGTTCAGTTTTTGAAAAAATGAATGGATGTTTTTCAGTTTTTGTCAGCCGTTTCAGCAGCAAATATTTACTTGTCATAGAAAGACATTTGTACAATGCCCAAAAGAAATGTTTGAAGTCATATACTTATGGCTTCTTGAAATGATCATAAACATATCACAGCAGCTGGATCACTGTTGAATGGTTATAATAAACAGAATGAACTATATCCACACTTTCAGAATTCTTTTCTCTTTAACTATTTCAAGTGCAAGTTTCACTTCAACCATCAAGTATCATTCTGCTAGTCTGTCTGGAAACTTTAAATCAAATGAACATCAGGGGATGTAACACCACAATAAGTAAATGGTATATCAAAAATAATGTTGTCGAGAAATGCAATTGACAATTAGCAGAAAACATAAAATAATGATAATAAACCAACATTGTTCAACAATGTGTGAATAAGTTATCCTATTTAGGTGTAAAAATGATCAAACCATGTTTTTTTCAAGTTTGTTTCTAGCATTAAAGCATAAAACAATTCTCTTTTCACTTCTTACAATGACCATCATCAGTTTTTATATGGGCTTCAATAAATGTTTGGATGCCACTGACTTGTTTTTGGACTTATTACTCTCAGATATACAAAGCAATTGCCTTTCTCTTATCTTACACGTGTTTCTGTTCTTTTTCTAAGTAGAAATGGAAATCTTACAAACAATAGACATCCAGTGCTTCACTGTAAATACTGTAATATCTGGTGACACTGGCTCACATACATCGCTGTCTGGTGGTGGTGATCAAACTGACAGCTTTAATTTGTGTTGCAGAATTCTGCTCTTGTAGTCTAAAGATAAGTCATCACCCTGCTCTGGCTGGCTCACTGTTCACTCTGGCTTGAACTTTGATAAGACAAAAATAATTTGTTATAATGCAAATAAACTGCATGCTACTCTGTTCTGATAGTGATGTACAATGTCTTACAAAAGTATTCACAGTTATTGATTTTTTTCCACATTTTTACATGTTACAACTGCAGACATCTATGCTACTGAGAATTTGTATGATTTTTTTTTTTTTTTTTTTTTTTTTTTTTTTTTTATAAAACTGTGAAAAATGTGATGTACATTTGTATTCATCACCCTTTACTCTGATACTTTGAAATAAGATAGGGACCAGAGGCCTTTTCAGTTTGCCACAAGCAATGTAGAATTCACAGCAAACGTGAAATGGTCTTTGGACGTAAACGAGATCAATATTCAGCTTTTTGACTCACATGCAAAATTCAGGACACCTTTAAACATATAGCTCGAGCTTAAATCAGTTTTCCCCAACCCTGGTCCTCAAGGCACAATGCCCCCGCATGTTTTAGATGTTTCCTTGCTTTAACATACCTGATTCAGATTTTTGCAGTTGAGCAAAAGCCTGTTTATGAGCTATCGATTAAAATTAGATGTGCCAAACCAGGGAAACACCAAAAACATGCAGGGCAGTGCGCCTTGAGGACCAGGTTTGGGTGACACTGGCTTAGCTCATGGCTGTTCATGTGTTAGAATGGTCCTGTCAAAGTCCAGAGCTAAATCCAATCTGTAATGTGTGGCAAAAACTGAAGATTGCAGTTCACAGACAGTTTCCATCCGATCTGTAGGAACTTGGGTGATTGCGGAAAGGATATTTGTTGTCTTGAGAATGTTCAAAGCTGATGGAAAAAACCTGGAAATATTTACAGCTGCAAATTTTAATAATAAGATGACTGAAGCAACTGGAGTACTGGGAATTGGCATAGAAGAAACGGACATGGATAAGACAGACATGGTGAACATAAGACAAATAGGCAATGGTCCTGACTGATCAGGACAATGTGGCGCACCTGGGGAAGAAGCCAATCTACAAACCAAAGAAAAAAGCTGATTCAAACTAAATAACATTATAACCCAAATACCATCTTCTCACATGTAGAGATTCAATATTTGAGCAAATCAATCTCCTGCATTGTGGGCTTTATTAACATATCCCTCCAAACTTGTTGTGTCCACTCTCCTTTTAAACATGCTGCTGTCAAAACCTATCCTTAGGATACCCAACTTGGACTGCTCTCAGCCAAGTTGATACAGGCCCATGTTTATATTACCTTTTACTTTAAGAAAGTAAAAAAAAAAAAAGTGACCAACCAACTGATTTTGGAAAAATGTAAAAACTTTAATAAATACCAATCTGGTTCATATAAAATGCATCCAATGGAAACTATTTAAAGTGCTCACTGAAATCATGATGGCTGCAGACACTATTTTAGTCTTATTAGACCTTTAAACAACCTTTGGCACCATCAATCACACCTTCTTAATCAACATGCTGAGTCTGGTGGGGATATTTGGGATTGTTTTAAACTGGGTTGGATCCTACCTTTCAAACAGAAGCTTCATTTGCCATATCAACCACATAATTTCAGATTCTACTGCTTTAATATGCAGTGTACCTCCAGGCTCTGTTTTGAGCCCCCTTCTTTTTTGTCATTTAATCACTATCACTTTTGAAAATCAAAGGTCAAGATCAAAAACAAACTGGTGAGAAAATGATGTATTCAACTGAATTCCGAGAAGTGTCTGATAATTACCTCAGAGAGCATGGATTGGTCTTTTGAACTCAGATGTCAAGCTAAACTTAAGAAATTATGTGTCATTAACTACCAATCAATGCTTCTTTAAGGGAACTCATAAGAAATTTGTCTGAAACAGATTTTGTAATTTGATAAATATTTCAAACTAAGTAAATTGGTGTCAAAACAGCATCTTTAGATAATTCTTTGTGCTTTAACGTCTTCACGTCAAGATTATTGTAGTGCATCGTGCACATGCATCAACATAACATCTCTCATCACCTTCAGCAGATCCAAAACTGTGCAACAAAACTATTAATTGGACAAAAGAGTTTAGATTACACCTGTTTTATTGTGTTTGCAGAAATACCCTGTTGAGTTTAGAACTTATTTTAAAACCTTCTAGGCCTTGCATGTCTAGTTGCTTCCTATATTATTGAACGGTTTGAGACAAACATCAAGGCGATCGCTCCTTCAAGACTGCTGCATCTTGAGTCTTGTTCAACTTTGTCTCCAGAGTCTTGACTCATGAAAAAAGTATTTGAAGGATTTGTTTTTGAAAAATGCTTTTTAAAAGATCTTTTTAATTAATATTTAATTTGTTCTTATTCATCTGTTGCATTTCATCAGATTTGTGGCTATTTAACCATGTTTTAATAAAAAATAAGTTTTCTTTTTATTTTTTTGCTCTGTGACACACTTTATATTTTTTGCTGTAACATAAATTGACTCAAGGGGACTGAACACAAATCATTCAATACTTTCCTGATTTTTTGTAAACAAGATCAGAAATAATGCATTATTTTATTTCCACTTCAAATGTAGAGGCTACTTTGTGTTGATTTGTCACATTACCCACAGTAAAATCCAGTGTAGTGTGACAAAATGTGAAAATGTTGACTACTTCTACTTCTACATCAAGATGTACAAGAAAAACTCAAACAACATGGTTTGTCCAGCTTGTTCAAATCAAACTCATGTGGGTGGACAAGTTTTCCAGCAGCAGACAGAGGACTAAAGAAGATAAAACACTTTCCTCCACACTCCTGACAACTTGCAGAGCTGGTGAAGAACTGCTATGCCAACAGGTTTGTCAAGTGATTGAAAAATATTGGCTGGAAGTCAAAGTATTTAAAAATTCAATATAACCACCATACAGAATTAGTAAAGGACGCCATGAGGCCACTTCTTCCTAATCCGACACTGATAGATTTTTCGAGCTCATTTCCACTGATAAATAAATGATTTGTATTCACATCTTTTAGGTCGATCGTGAAAGGGATCCACATAAGCAGCATCTAAAGGAGGGCAAATGGAACCAAAAGTTTTACTTTTTAATAGCTTCTTTTGAAAAATTGCAAAAGTTCGATAGGGAAATTAAAGTGTAGATTTCTTGTTTATGTTTGCAGAAGTTTGCACAGCTCTGATTTAAAGCTCCTTTAACTCTGAGTGTATTCTTAAATTATGCTCATTTTTGCCCTTTTCCTGCAGTGAGCCTTTTTAGATGGCACACAGCTTTCAACTGATCAAAATAGGACTGTTTGATGAAACAGCCCATGCCCATTCCTCTGAAAGGATCAGTCCTGATCATTTTTTGTGATCTCTCTCTGACTTTTGAACACCACCCTAAGAGATCTGTCTTTGGATTTTAATCAGATCTTTGCACAGTTTAATTTGCGGCTGTCCACAGGCCATAGCGGAAGAAAGATCACACGAGCAGGAAACAATGAGCTGCAATGAAATTAAAACAACAGGAAAGTGCTACAGTAGCAGGTTAACATATATGTGTTTTGTTCCTCAGTTAGATTTCTTGTTTTTGCTTTTTTAAAACTCAAACTTAAATGTTTCTGACCATCGAGTAAATACAAAATAATGATTTAATTTATTATTATTTCCCTTATTTATTAAGGGAAATAAGCTGTCCAAACTAATTTGGCTATACCTGAAAAGCACATGCCCCCTAAACCTAATAACTTCTTGTCTGTCTTTGACAACATAACAACCATCTGCAGTTTTTTTAAATGTACCACAACAGAGGTTTGAGCAATTAAGGTCAAACTATAGCTTCTTCTTTGTTTTAAGTCCAAACTTTGACTAAGCCTGCTTTTTGCTTTATTTGCTTTTCTATGTTTGAGGTTAAATGGTTCATTCAGGTTTTTAAAGGTTGTAACGTTATCGGTAGTAGTTCCCTGACTTGTGGTCGAAAGATGCCCGCTGCACTGCCCCAATCAGCTAACTTCCCAAATCAGCTGATTGACAATTTTTAAACAACTGTGAGATCTGAAAAGCATAGGAACTTTTTAAATTCAATGCTGTTGCACAACAGACAGTCAGACGCAAATTCTAAAGCCTTACTATGTTCTTGGCGAAGCTAAAGAGGACTGACTAGCCGCCAAAGATCTGGTGTATTAATGCAATGAGCAGACTCATCTAACTCCACATAACACCGAAGACTAAAGAAAACAAAACTAAAATCAACATGTAGACTGTTAATATCCTCTAACCTAGCCACATATTCTACTGCTACTTTTTACAACTTGTGTCTTGTGTAGCTTTTTACAACTTTTTCAGTTGTTTTGCTTTGCGAAAGTCAGCTAAAACATAGGCAAATGCCTGACTAACTCTTAAGATATAATTTCCAGCAAGCTCCTGGTGACATGACAGCTTTCTAGTATAGGGTAAAGGCACTGCTACCAATAATAATCTTACAAAACCTAACTTAAAAAAAATTCAGAACTAGCCCTTTAAGGCTTTGAACTGATGGCACTTTCAGGATTTTCTGGTAGAAAGCAGATTTGTGGTTCCACCAATTATGGCAAATATTGGACCCATAAAGCAGCCACACACCATCAGCTTTGTTCTACAAAAAGGATATCCGGAGATGGTGTCCTAAACTGCATGATTGCGATTGTTAAATTTCTTTAGACCATGGCGTGATGTGTTGCTTTTTGAAACATTTTTGCCTACTTCATGTTGCTAGACAGGTTCTTTTTGACTGATTTCTTGATATTTTAGGTCAGGCCTGAGTGATACAATTGAAAGTGAATCAAAAAAGTATGTTTAATCGAAGGTAATTTATGATTTTATAAGGTGGCAAGCAAGCACCTTGTAACGGACCCTTAATACTGCTAGCGACAATTCAGTGAAATATGAGAAATAGAGATCACTTAGTGAATTGCAGCATGAAGATATTTAAAGATTAACTGAAGACATTAGATCAATGACAAGCACAGACAAAAGGAAATGGATTACATACAAAATAAATCTCTCTGATGAATAAATAGGTTATCTAAACTAACTCATAATGTAAGTTTAAATCCATATATAAACCTAAACACACAAAGTCAAACCAAAAGCATAAACAAAATTAAATAAGTATCATAGTAAGTGTCTCTTTTCCACAATATGCAAGATTGTACCACATGGACATAACTGTATAGTTGAGGCTAAGAGAGCCGCTACCCTATCCTGACTGAAGAAGAGTCGTCCCCACAGCACGATTCTGCCACCAAAATGTTTGACAGTGGGGATAATGTACAGGAGCAGTGCAGAGTTAGTTTTCACACAGCATTTTGGATTCAGGCCAAAGAGTTCAATTTTGATCTCATCTAACAAGGTCAAATAGAACGTCATGGGGTTTTCCTTCAACAGTGGTCTTCCTCTTGTCACACCTCCATGACAACAGATTTGTGGAGTACTCGACTCCTAGTTGTCTTGTCAACAGATTTTCCTGACAGCTAAAGTGTTTGTCTATCACCTAAAATCCCAATAAAATACATAAGTTTGTGGTTGATATGTAACAGAACTGTGAAAATGCTTACGTAATTGCAAATCTGGAAGCAGAATCTTCATTTGATATTTTATAGCATATATCTCTAAAGGATTGTGCAGCATGTTTAAATAAAACCAAGGCAAAAAAGGCCATTCTTAATTGTTTAAAACTCCATCTTTCCCTCCTTTGCCAATATCAGGCATCTCTTTTAATTAAGACAGAAATGAGTAAGGGTATAGCTTTCTCCATGCAAATGGGATACTATTTGCATTGCAGCAACCCAAATTTGCATTTATAGTGTTTCATTGAGCTTGTTTGGTTACGTGTGTTTAATCATCAGGGGTATTTCTTGGAAAGAAGAGGCTCATTAAAGTCTTGTAAAGCGTCTTGCTGTCAGCGTTAGTCAGTGCAAAAGAAGAGAAAGAGAAAGGATCTCTAGACTGAAAGTTTTGATGAGGCACATATGATGAAGCACATGTGAGTCTTTTTCTTGTTCCAACTGAAGGGACTCCAGAATGAGGGAGATTTATGACAATAATTTGCCTGATACCAACAGTGGACACAGAGAATGTAAATAACAGCTGGAATGATTAATTTACTCCAAAAAGTGACACACTGAGCGGGATGCAAGCAGCATGTCAAGTGGGGAGGTGAATATACAGCGTCAGATTTCATTATCAGTGGAATTACTCTCTTCTCTGTTATTATGATAGTGATAAAGACCAGCAATAAGGTTGCTGAACTTTTCCACTGCTCCTGTGCACTGCTATGCGTTTTGATTTAATGTCTAAATTAAATTAGTCTGGAGAGTAAAAGTAATATCAAGTTTGGGGAATTTTGTGGAATACCTTCTCATAATTTGTCTTCGGACTTTGTCACTTTTATTTTCAGTCCCCAAAAAGATTTTTTTCCTCTAATGAATGCTGTCTGTTGTTTTTATTTATATATTTTCTAGCCAATTACACTTTACATAAATTGGCTGCTGTTAATTAATGGCATTTCACAATACTGCGACACTTTGTGCATGTTGCAATTTATTGGTCTAGCTCAGAAAAGATGAGTCAAATGACTTAACGTGTTTACATGACATTATTTCTCAAAGTAGCATGTTGTTTATTTGTAAGCTGTCTTCTACGTTCAGTGTGAATTATTACAACTGAACAGTTGAACAGTGGATGTTCTCTCAAAATTCATAATTCTACCCAGGCCAACTGAAGACACTTATTGGCCCAGCGTTCAGACTGCTGTTTGTCTTTATTGTCTCCATCAAGCTGCAGCAGAGCTCTCTCATATCTCGGCTATTTCAAATACACTTCAAGCTGTTATTTGACAGCTGTGCTGTTTAGACCTTGTTATTTGTTTTCTGTATTGTCAGTCCCAGCCTGTGACCATTTCTCATACATGGTTTTCCAACTTTGTCACAAATAGAAAAACTGTAAAGGCAGGATTTGTATTCAGCCTCAACTGAGTCAATATTTCTGCAGAACCACCAAAATTTTGTTTCAGCTGCAGCTTTAAATCTTTTGGTATACAGGTACATCTCAAAAAATGTGAATATCATAAAATGTTCAATAGTTTTTTATCACTGTTTCAGAAGGTGAAACTCATACATTATATAGATTCAGTGCACACAGAGTAAAATATTTCAATCCTTTATTTCTTCTAATTTTGATTATTATAGCTTAGAGATCATGACAACCCAAAATTTATTGTCTCAGAAAATTAGAATATGAAACAAGATAAATAAAAAAGTATATTTTAGACAGAAATGTCGGGACTCTGAAAAGTATGTTCATTTCTATGCACTCAGTACATGGTTGGGGTTCCTTATGCATGAATTACTGCATCAATGCATCATGACATGGAGGCTGTGGTTCTGCTGAGGTGTAAAGGTATGCTTGCTTTGATTGTGGCCTTTAGGGTATTTGTATGGTTGGGTCTGGTGTCAGTCATCTTCCTTTTTGACAACACCAAAAGATTTCCTATTGCAGGAGTGTCCAAAGTGTGGCCCATGGTCCATTTGTGCCCCTCAGACTGTCTTTCAGTGGCCCCTGACAGCAATTCAATTCTAGAATGGTCTGAATTTTCCCGACTATCACAGGCTGTTGATAAGTTACAGCAAGCATTTTTTTTTTAAAGAAAGAGTGACCCACATTCTTTTCTTGTCGCTGAGAATATATAACAATTGGTCTAAAAAATTCTGAAAAACACAATGAAATTTGTTTTTCTTCCAGGATTGCCCTGTATTGAGTATTTAGCCCCAAATGTTTTATTCTGTTCAGTTTAGTTTGGTTCAGTCTCTTTAATTAGTGCTAATTTAAAAAAAAAAAAAAATCTTTTCAAGGCACTTTTGACATACACATTAACAAGATCTAATTTTACTCAGAACAATATTGTCAATTCCCAGACAGATTCAAAGCTAATTGTGTGCATTTCTAAACAATGCAATCAAGTTCAGCTAAACTAATTCAACTAATTTAAATAAAAATTAGTTAAAAAAAAATAAATAAATAAAAAATTCCTTTCTAAGGAAACCCAGCAGATTGCATCGAGTCACTGACAGCATTCACTCCTCCTCAAAGAGCATGTGGCAGCAACTGGCTGTTGCTTACATTGTGCCTTTTACTTTGCAGCAATCCCTCATACTGAGCATGCATGGAGCAACAGCAGGAAGGACACCTGGCTCTGTGTGACATCTGCCTCGATGGACTGGGGATGCACATACACATACACACAGAAGCAGTTGCCGAGGAGTAGTTGCTATGCTAAAGATATTAACAAAACAGGTTAATGTAGTGCTTGTTCCTGTCAGCTTTGAAACAAATCATCCCCTTACCATGATGCTGTCAACACCATGTTTCGGTGTTTTGAGTTGCAGAGTTTGTTGCTTTTGCTGGATGATGGATTAAATAGTTTAGACTAGACACTTTTTGTATCTGTGCTAATCATTAATTGTTCAAGTTTTGCTATTCTGTTCTTTACTTCCTGTTTTATTTTGAAATGATTATTTTCCCCTACCTATTTTTTACTTTTAGAACTTTTATGTCCTTTCTCAATATTTATGCTTTGTAAGACTCTTTTTGTTGAAAAGATTTCTCATCCTCTTTTAGGTGTTTTCCTTTAGTTTCACTTGTGTCTCTCAATTTCATCATAACTTTTGTCATTTTTTGGAGGCTGTTTATATTTTAAGCAGCTTCTTATCTATTTTGTTCACTTTGCCTGCTGCTCTACTGTGTAGGGCCTCAGCCATGTCTTTGAGCTACCCAGATTTACTGTGGTTACCTTTACTGCCCCACAGCAAGGATGTCACCAGTTTGGTATTCGCCTCCAGGGTTTCTGGGATGAGCTTGCATGTTCCTCCTGTGTATGTATGGAGTTTTTCTGGGTACTTCAGTCTCTTCGCACAGCCAAAACAAAAAACAACAACAACAAAAAAATGGATGTTAGAGGACCCTAAAATTTCTAAGTTTGTCACATCTATAAAACCAAACTATTTATTTAACTGTTTTGAAAAAGCAAAACACATAGATTTATTATACACAGAGTAACATATTTCAAGCATTTATATCTGTTAATGTTAATGATTATCAATTTTATTATGTTATATTGTGGCCCACACAGTCATGGCAAGGATTGCTGACGTGTAAGTTACCTAGTTTAATCTATTGTTAAAGTAGCTGGTGGTTTACAGAGAGCTGGATCCAAGCATATTAACATGAAATTTAGCGGAAAGAAAAAGTGTGGAAGAAAAGCGTACAGAAGTCCCTGCAGTCAATAACAAATTGTGAAGCAAAGCTCATTTAAAAGTTTAGGGGGGATTCATGTGGTGTGAACTGTAGCAGGAGTCAGATCTTCAAGAGCCACCACACATAGACATATCCAGAACATGGGCTACAACTATGGCATTTTGTTGTAAGTCTATTGCTATTCCTGTGGGTTGTGAACCTTTTTCTACCAATTTTTTTCCTTTTACTCTACTTCCCAATTCCATTCTTGAAAATAGCACTCTGTGAACAGTTAACCTTTTCTGTGTAGTGCCTGTCTGCTGGACAGCTGTTGAGTCAGAAGTCTTCCACATGCTTGTGTGGGCTATAGCATGACCATAACATAACATTTTATTATTAAACATAATTTTATCTATTTGGTCTTGTATATTTTCAACGAAAATGCTTTTCTTTAGATGTAAGACCTATTCATTATAATTATTTGGAAATTAACAATTGAAATATATCACTCTGTGTCCAATAAATGTATATATGAGTTCCGTGTCTTTAAATTTTATGAGCTGCTACTATCCCTGTCTAAAATTATAAATGAGTAAAGTGAAGTAAAACAAAGAGATAGGTCACAAAGGAGAGAAAAAAGCAATTATTCACTGCAGTCCACGCTATGGTAGCAACAGCAATCTGGCACTGGAGAAGTGTTCTAGCTTTTAATAGTAGCTGAGAAACGAGGATGGGATACAGTGTGACGGCAGCTTCCTGGGAGACAGAGCAGCCCACAACTCCACCTGAGAAAAGGAGAAACTAGAGAAGAGGAGCAGAGTAGAAAGAAATAAAGGAAAAGGAGGCCCTGGAGAACTTAAAAATGACAGCAAAGGTCAGACAATTAAGTTTCTAATGAGCAAAGAATTTAAAATTAGGATAATAGTAATAATTACAGAGCAAACTGTTGATTTCAGTTCTCTCTCAGGAAACGTTGTATTTCCAGTGCGCACTGGTATTAATCTGAATCCCAATTGCTCTTGTTTCTAAATTCTCTTGAAGGGAGTCCAACAATTTGAGCCCTGTCCACAGTTGCTCCACTGGGCTTTTACTTCATTTGCATTAACAATCTGGCCGTCAATCATACGGCGGAGTTTTCTAGTCTACAAGGACCATCTTGTCTATCAAAATGAAGACATGTTGACTTTCCCTCCTGAGGAGTCACTATCTAACTTGCATGCTTGGACAGAATACCCAGCTGTACCATTAGGGAAGAGAAAATGAAGATGAAGCAAAGGTCCTGCAGGAAAGTTAGATACTGTAGGATGTTTTATAGTGAAGCATACAGAATGTGTAGGTTACTGAGAAAGATATTTTCAGATTTACAGTAACAGTACAGTACAGTAACTTTTGCAAGGCCTTGTACTAGGGTACATGGCCTTGCAAAAGTTTTCATACTGGGTAAACTTTTTCACATTTTGAAACATTTTTCTTACAGACTTGGCATGTTTAATGACCAATGCAAAGTTGTGCACAATTGTCAAGTCAAACGGAAACAATATGTTAAATTCAACATTTTCCTGAAAGAAAGAAAAAAACAAAAAACAAAATATAAAATGTGAAACCTCAGAGGTTTTTTTCGAGAACATTAGTGACCATCATGAAGACCAAGTAATACAGCAGACCAGGGATAAAGATGTGGTTCAAATTTCAAAAGAAGGGTTATGTTAGCTATAAAACAACAATAACCATTAATCAGAGAACCAAACAAGATGTCCACATATATGGAGCAGTGAGCTCTTCCATGAATATCTCTGTCGCTGCAAAAATTATCCTGGGTAACAGAAAAAAACATGTTACCCGTTGTGCCTATGGAGCTCAGCACTGCACCCTGCTGTGTTAGTCTGCATCCTGATAAATGTTAGTGCAGCAAGGTACTTTCCGTCTCACCCTGCAAGTTTTCACAGCATGTTTATGGCTGATGAAAAAAAAAAAACACTAAAAATGTCACACACACTCATTAAATATATGAGACTGACTGTGAAATGTGTAAAATTTTCTCCCTGTGAATTTAACCAGAATAACTAGTTGTGCAACCTCAGTCGGCACAAACATGAGATAGAAAAAAGATGAGCTTCTTTTCTGCTTAACAGTCCATGTACTCCTGCAGCCGCCTTTGGATCTCAGTCTACAGATGAAGTTTCATCTCTTTGAAAGCCAAGCTCCAGTAAGTGACAGTGACATTGACTGAAGTCTTATCCCTCCACAAAGCCGAAAGAAATGAACACAACAAAAGCCGAGCCGCAAGCTGAGACAGCAAAGTGAGAAGAAAATCCATTGTGGATGTCTCTATATGAAGAATATTGATGTGCTTTAGTTAATCTCTGGCAGCATACCAGCTCTGGAGCTGATGCGCACCTGTAGGAATAAATCAATGTTTGTAATGACAGCTGCTCATTTTTTATGGGATTAAATTGTAAGAAAAAAATACAGGGAGTGTTGAATCCCCAGCTACATCTCATTAACCGCTGTCTTCTTTTGAATTCCCCCAAGCAAGGACCTTAATGATTCAGCAAACCTCTCAGCTCTCCTGTTTCAACACTTTAAGCCTGCTTTGTCTTATTAAAAGATTCACTCTGCTGTCCAAACCTATGTTTTATTCCACATTGTTACAGGAAAGAGCTGTGCGTTAAGCTGGTAGTCATTGAGCCCAATAAAACTTGTTAGCTTTGCTGCTCTTCTGGTAAGACATGTTTTATATCCTTGTACAGAAAGCAAATGTTAGGAAGATAAATGTCTGCAGTGGTGAGCCGGAGTGAAAACAGCATGTGCTCATGGTGATTTGTGTACTTGGTTCTTTTTTGTTAATTAATTTCCCTCCTTTTGGCTCTCAACAAGATGCATGATGCAGCTCGTCAGCTGCATTATATCTTGCTGTGCCACTAACCTGATATGAAGGCTATTCATCACCTGAAGCAGGGCCACAACAGGTGAGGTCACATCAGCTAATAAAGCACTGAACTGATGTGAAGGCGTTTGCGCAGGCCGAGAGAGCCACAACACATGAGAAGAGATGAGTTATTGCTTTACTTTATCACTTCGGACAGTTAGATTATGATATCTGTAAATCTGTATTCCAGTGAGAAACATCAGAGAGAAGAGATCTCACAAGTGATGCAACTCGGGTGAAATATTTTAAGTTGGCCTGAGATTTTGAGTCATGAGGGAATATGATTATTTTCTGAGAAAGAAAGAGAAACTGATTGCAATCATTGATACTGAATTGCTCTTTTGCCATCTCTCTCTCACCCAAAAGTGTTCATAAGTCTTTAATTTTTCCAGAATTTGCCATGTTAAAACCCCAAACCAATATTTTAAGAAAACATATCTCAGGCTCTTCAGATTTGATAGAGCATATCTGTGAGAATCGATTTTTAGCAGATGTACTATTGACTCTCAATTTGATTTCGGTCTGGACTTTGACTAGCTCATTCATGACCCTGCCACCACCATGCTTCACTGTGGGGAAGGTGTGTTCATAGTGAGGTACAATGTTAGCTTTTTGCTACAGATGACATTTTGCATGCAGGCCAAAAAGTTTACTGTTTGCTTTCTAATGTTTGCTAAAGCTAGCATTCTAATGGGAGGGGCGGGGAGGGGTTCCCCAACATTTTTTCAGATTTGTGGAATTGACTTCTTCTCCAATTAAGGCCCTCCTGTCAGTTTGGGTGGACATCAGTGTCTTAGTGGGTTTGTGGTTGTGCCATACTTCTTTTACTTTCAGATGATACACTGAACAGTCCTCCAAGAGATGTTTCCAAGCTTGGGATTCTGTTTTTAAGATGAGCCCTACTCTAAACTTCTCCACATCCTCATCCATTACATTGCTATGTTCCTTAGTCTTAATGATGTTTTGTGCTCACTGATCCTGATCAGCTGGCTCTGTAATGAAATCAAATCACATAAAGGTGAGTTCTTAAGGCAATTGGTTGCATAACATTTACATTTACAATATCAGAGTATTTTGCACTATTATTTAGTGCAAAATAACAATAAGGACTTCAAATTTTTATTAGTAAAAAAACAACAACAAACAAACAAACATAAAATCCTTTCCTTTCACCTTACAACTATGGACTTCTTTGTGTTGGTCTATCACATAAGATCCAAATAAAATACATTTAAGTCTGTGGCTTTTGTGTTAGAAAAGACAAAACAAGTTCAAGAGCTCTGTTTGCTTTTGCAAGGGACTGTACATATACAGTGGGATATTCTTGTTCAGTAATGTAGACTAAATCACAAGTTTTATGGAACTGAATCTTGACATGTCATTTTGTACAGGTCTTGTCCTGTGACTGAGTTCTGCAACACATTCTCACAGAACCTGACAGGTGACAACTGAAGGAAGGCCCTGAACCTCTCTTATGCCAGGCTGCTCTTGTTTTGTCAATCGTTACACATCAGCACATATACACAAGTTTTTAATGCATGAGGCAAGGTGTTTTGTCTTATTTCTGGTCTTACAGAGGGTTTTTCTCTTTCAGTACATTAAGTAGTCTTTGTGGTTGTTGTGATCGCCTAAGTTGTTGGATTGTGTTTTGCTCCAGTTAGCTCTATGTTTCTCCTTCCTGGTTGTGAATCTCTCTAATGGCAAAGAGTTTAGCTAAATGACATATTCTGCTCTATGAATGAGATTTAGTGCATTTTCATTGTGTGGATTATTTCTATATTTTATATATATGTGTCACTGATGGCTTGTCTTCTTGGAGATGCATATTACAGCCAATTAATGTGAAATTATTCCTTAATGGTTCCTTTATAGAGCAGTTAATACCAGGATGAAAATTCTCCAGTTCACAGCAAAACTTGCATTCCTGATAGGCTTGACAATTATTGATAGTGTAGTTTAGGCTACAAATAGTTTTCATTGCTTCTACATCTTTGATGACTTTCATCATCTCCAAAACCCAAATAGTCAGGAATCATAAAATAACATATGATATTTAAGATGCTCCAAAAAAAGAATGTACAAGCACCAGAGTTCTTTAAAAATGTAAAAGACAATTATATTTCGAACAACTGAGGGTGACATAAGTAGGTATAAAAGGCAGCATCCATCACAAACCTTGTTTTAAGAGACTCCTGCATTCAGCAATGTAAACTGTGATTCAAGTGCACTATAATAAAGACATATATCAGCCCTGTATTGACTACACAGTTTGCCTGAGATAGACAGATAAACAGCTATTACACCTTACCTTTATGCAGCTTAAAATAGATGTGGGGTCAAGCCAGTCGCAGAGGTGACTTCTATCTGAGTGAATGTACCACTTTGAGACAGATGCATCAGTGAAATCAGCAAGATCTTTTCCTAGATCAGCTGTCGTTATTTCAGCAACACGATGCTTAGCAGGCCAGACCTGTCAGCTGTTGACAATCTACAACACATCATGCGGAGGAGAAGAGGAAAAGAATGACAATAGACTTGTTAAGGTTGCAGAGATTATGTATTTGCAAAAATTTGCATCAATTTTTCTCATAAAAAGCAACATTCTTTATCATCAGTTTCTGAAAAAGTGGAATAAAAAGAAAAGATGATGTGCCAAAAATGGTAAATGGCCTGTATTTGTAAAGTCAAGTCAGTGGACTCCAAAGCACTTCACACTTCATTCAGCCATTTACCCATTCACGCACACATTTACACACTGATGGTCGCTTTTGTGGCTCGAAACAAATTTTGTTTAGCTGCGCCAAACCCAGGACTAGAACATACCAGTAACCATACCACCAAGGACTGGCTGAGAATTAATAAATGGAAAGTCAATACCTTTCAAATGTGCTTTTTTCTCAGCGAGAAAACAGATTCTACTCTTTTTGTTTAATAAATAAAATAATATTGATTTTTAGTGTTTTTGAGAAATAAAATAGTTTTCTTTGCCAAAGAAACAAAAACAAGGCATCAATATGTAAACATCTTTTTTTTCACAAAAACAAACAAATAAAAAGAATATTTACTGGAATGTCCTATTTTCTCACAACTGCAGAATACATTTGTTCAACCAAGTTAAATAAATGTGTAAGTGTTTGAAGTCTGTTGCATGAAACAAACCTTTCCAACTTTTTCAACAATTTCTGAATGAGGCCACAGTTGAAGACAACAACTGATAATGTATTAAATTCACTACACACTGCCATAGCAACAGGAAAACAGGAGTTGCCGTTAATTCAAATCTGACATGTCAAACACACTAGTGCTGCCTTCAATCTGACATGGCAATTGTATGAAAAATATCTTCTTTCTACCTTTTTCTCTTAGAACACTAGCACTTGTTTGCTTTTTGTTTTACTGTACATGTATTACCTGCTGGGTTTACTCAACTCACCAGAACCTGTTGTTTCCTATAAGGAAGTTTCTGCTTCCAGTCGGGTAAAAACAGACACATTTCTCAGCTGACATGGGCAGGCTCTTGATCTCTAGGTCCTCTCTCAGTGCAAACTGCTCCAAGGACCAATAACTTATTTATAACCCACATAATGAGTGCCAGTATTCACTGGGACAGCTGATTAAAGACATTTGTGACTTTGGGATGGCAGTTAGACTGGGACGTTCGCTCTAAAAGATTACCACAGAGGATGGAGCTTATTTGCCTTCTTGGCTCAAAAGCTCTTCAAGGTCAAGGTTCAAGGTTCAAGGTTTCTTCATAAAAAATGTATCTACTGAAAGCTTTTTCTGTGTGTTTGACCATACAAAAAGCATAAAGCATACACAGGACACTTTCTTGAATATCTTTTAGTGGAAAATGAAATACAAGGGAGTCTGTGGAATTCATAACAATGCTATTGATGAATATACCATTGCAAGTTCAGAAAATAGTAAAACATTTTGGCATCTCTGGATGGGTTCCAACCATCAACATTTCTGTTAAAACCCTGGATGTTAGTTTTCAGTTCAGTAAATACAAATAAAGAAGTAACAAAAATGCGGAAGTGAAAAATTAAAATGGAAAAAATATGGAAAAAAAAGAACTGAAAGAACTTGAAAGCAATATCAAACAGATCTGGACAGGTCTTTGTACATGCAGTGCATTACAAATGTATTCCCATCCCTTAAATAACCAAAAACTTATTTATTGTTCTTATTGTTACTTATTTTATTGGGATTTAAGTGACAGACCAACACAACTTGGTGTATAGTTTCAAATGGAAGGAAAAGGATACACAGAATTCCAAAAGAATATAATTTTCTGCCTTTGCTCTGAAACGCCTAAATAAAATACAGCACAGAGAACTGACTTGAGAAGTCATCTGTTTCATAAATGGAGTTCACCTGTATGGAAAAAAATAAGAAAAGCTTCTCTGTTCTCTTAGAGGTGTGTTAGAGGCCATAAGAGATCAAAAACTGCTTCATGAAGACCAAGGAATGTAGCAAAACAACATCTCAAACTTTGAACATCTCACAGAGCACTGATCAGGTTACTATCTGAAATGCAAGCTACAAGTATAGAGCATTAATAAGAGAAGCAGCACTCTGGAGGAGCATCAGAGATCCAAAGCTCAGGTGGGAGAATCTGTCGACAAGACAACTATTAGATTTACTCCACCAACCTGGCCTGAAGGAAGGTTATAAGAAGGAAACCATTGTTGAAAAAAAAAAAAACAATAGAAGTTCAGTTTGCAGTTTGTCTCAAGCCATGTAGAAGATACAGCAAACATGCAGAAGAAGGTGCTCTGGTTAGATGAGACCCAAATGGAACTTTTTGATCTGAGCGCAACATGTTATCTGTATCTGAAAACTCAGCATATCACATGGTGGTGGCAGAATCATGATATTTTTCTCAGCATCTTTTCATGAGAGAACATTAAACACAAAGAATGGGGTATAATGAAACAATTTAGGTCAGTACATATTTGAGTGTGAGAATGGCCCAGTCAAAGTCCAACCATCTGTGTTCACAAATTTTATTCTGTAGATGTGCAACGTTGTTACAGACATAATACACTACCAGCTGTACTTTAAAATACACTACTTTAAAAATACACTACTTTAAAATAATATCAACTCAAAGGGGTTACGCAAAAATACCAACCACAATTTGTAAAGATTGTTTGGATAAAATGTAGAAAACCAGGAATCATTTGGTCTTCCACGTAGCAATCATGCCCTCTTCTGGGTTGGTCATATTAAATAAAATGAAGCTTGTGTTTGTAACATGACAAAGAGTGAAAAAAAGTTTAAATATGTTTTGAAGCCGCTAGACAGCTTTATTTTTTAGAACCTTTTCAAAATCAGTGTTACAGCAGTAATCCAGCTTCCTCCCTTTGTAGAGGAACTATTTTGGTTATTTATAGAGGCAGTTTTAACACCAATGGCTTTCCTAACAAAACCTCAATCATTGCATGTTCATGTGAGGCATCATTTCACATGAACAGGCTCAAATCCCAAGGTGTACAGGATGTGTTACGGTGAGATACCAGAAACAGTGCAAATGTGTGCATAGCTTTTCAGTGTTTCATATGGAAATAAGCACCGCCTGTAACATGAAACGAAAACGGAACCTTGGTGCTGATAGGAGGCTGCAATTACTTTTGTTTTGGTTTACTTTTTTCTTTCTTGCAGTCAGGAGAAGCAAATGATGAAAGGTGGGACCACGTTCCACCTTGTTGCTTCATTTTTCTTCTGTTGTGTTGTGGCAAAAAGGAGCTAGAACTCAATGCCTTCAAATAGATGCTGTTCCTTTCATTCCTCCTTTAAATGTTTTCAAAGGATGCTGTTTCTTAGCAGAAGACAGAAAATGGAAAAAATTAAACATTTCTGATTTCTTTTTTTTATTAACCAAGCATTTAAAATGACACTTGGCATTGCAAACCAAATGTGAATTGAAGATCAATGACTTTCAGCAAAACTATTATGGCTTCAAAAAAAGCATGTTTGCTTCATCATCAGGGCTAAAGGTAGTAAAATGAGAGGCAACTGAATCTCCTTTCTGAACCTCATAATGGCACTTCAGAGGTCTAAATAATCCTTGGGCAATGCCCTTTGACGAGTAATCTTTGACTTCCAAAGGACTCCACACGTAAATTCATGAAGCGGGGCTTTCAGAAATCCTTTCAGAGAGAAAATTAAAAAGAGTGATTAAAGCCTGTGTCACAGTTAAGGTCACATATATCTTTATGCCTTTTCACCATTTCAGGAGCAAAATGGAATAAATTGATGACATAAAACCTTTAAATAGAATGAGCAACAAGCAGGAAACAGGAATCTCCCTGAATACATTTAAAATCATCAATAAATAAAATTTCATTTACATTTTTACATTTTAAATGCTGGGTTTTGCTAACATGAGAAAAATATATAATTAACTCATCTTTGCAAACACATTTTGTGATGTTGACACTAGAAACTTCAATGGATTTTAGAATGCACAAGAAAACAGATACAGAAATATTTTCAATGTTCATGAAAGTAAAAAGTTAATAGCAGGAGAAGGAGAACGATTAATTGATGGCAGCATTATCTCAGCTGAAGCCCTCCACCAGGAAGGCATCACAGCCAAACAGAACGCCAGACCAGGTGTAGCATCTATGGAGAGAAAAATAACTGAGAGAAAGCAAAAAGTTGAATTAACAGCAAATAATGCAAACTGGAGAATAGTAGAAGAAGTGAGAAAAAGTGGTCAGTTTGTCTTCCAGTAGCCTAAGCCTAAAACAATACATGGATTAAATATTTTTGGCCAAATCTGAAGAAATCTGATAAGTGTTGTGTGCATTTGTCATCAGCATCACCTAGGTCAAAACTTGGTGGAACCATTGTTTGCCGCAATTACAGCTGCAAGTCTTTTGGGGTACATCTTGCACATATAGAGAACTAACTACTTCAAGTTGTCAGACAGGTTCTATTTAAATGGCTTACTGATTCTTCAGTAATGAGGTCTGGGTGTGGCTAATGAAATATGACCAAAAATATGTGGTTTATCACAGTTAAAGTCTTATTTAACAACAGCAGCAATTGCATTTTCACATAAGGCTTGACTGGTTTAGGTAGTTTTTTCCTTTTAATAAAGGAAATCATTTGAAAACTGTAGAATAGATTTTTCAGATGATCTTTGGAAGTAGTAAAACTACTTCCAAAGATCATCTGAAAAATCTTTATCCCTACAAACAAAAGTAAACACTTCCAAGCATTGTTTCCATCCATATCTCGATGTTATAAATGTTGTTAAATTGCAGCTTTACCTCCTTTTCTATTTAACTTCTCGTCCCACTTTTGGTGACAGTTAATGTTCTGGCTTCATATCATGGCATGTCACACCGTGTAATGTGAAGCTGCACAATGTGCACTCAGGTGACACGATAATTACCTACCATGGCGACCAACAATGTTGTGAGGTCATCACTCCCACAGTGTGGTAATTTTCCAGCCCCCTTGAAGGAAATGAAACTCACCAAATTGTGGGTGAGAGACAGAGCAAGAGACGCGGAGAAAAGGGAAAGAGTGAAAGCAATTGACAAGATAAAAATTAGCATTTGATTTCAGCCGCCCCATGGCAACAAAAATCCCACTTTATTAAAATGGCTGTGGATGTTTCTCATAAAATGTATATTACATTATAGAGTCTGGGTGGAGATAATGGCTCTGATTTCCCAATACATTTAGAGTATATCAAAGAAAATCTTCTATCCTCATATGCCAGCTAAAATAGAGGCAGCTTTTTGTTTGTACAGCATACAGTTCTAGTAGATGTTTCCTTTTGTATTTTCTTTGACTTTAAACACATGATATTGTCAGCTCACAACAGGTCTAACACTCATTAATCTGAAGAAACTGGCACATGTCAAGCAGTGCTTTGCAAAAGTATTCATACCACCTAAACTTTCTCACATTTTGCCACAAGGAATGTCTGAACAAGCTTTCCAAGTTTAAACTGAAGTTTCTACCCATTCTTCTCTACAACATAGCTCAAGCTCTATAAAAATGGAAAAGAGCAACAATTTTCAAGTCTTGTCACAAATTTTCAATAGGATTAAGATGTGGAATTTCAAAATTCCTTGAGTGTATAGTATTGTAGTGTTGGCTGATGAAATATTCTACCAAAAATTATAGAAAAATTCCTCCTCAATGAAAAAAAATGGTTTATGTTTTTGCTGTCTGCTTAAAATAACACAAGAATGTTGGAAGGAGATTAATACAATAAGGTCTGACTCTAGTTGTGTGGAAAAGCAGGAGAAGGCGAGATAAACAACCAATGAGTTTTATTCTTTCATATATACATTTATTGCTAAGGTAGAACAGACCTAGTAACAATGATTACCATTGTTATACATACATACATACATATATATATATATATATATATATATATATATATATATATATATATATATATATATATATATATATATATATATATAATTGTGCATTATATATATAATGCACAAGCTTAGCTGTTTTGTTTGTCTGTTTCTTACCTCAAAGGAAATTGGAAATAACAGAAGCAAATCTGTGTGTTTGTGCATTGCAAAGAGATTCAAGAGACTGAGTCCTCTATGACTTTATACTTTATTAAATCTAAATGTGGTAAGGTGCAGTTGATTACTACAGTGGGCTAAATTTAGTCTAAACCCAAATTAGATTTTAGTCATAAGAGTGTAAATAAAACTCACTTTGAATATACTGAGAACATTATCACCGCTTTCTCGAAATCACTCCGGTGTTGCTCTTCTTGTATGTTCCATCTGGCATAATGAAGAAAGCAATTGTTGAAAGAAAGCTATTAGAAGTTTTTAAGAGGACATGGATTAGTAATATGGACAGTGCATCACACCAAATCGTGCAGTGGGATGTGATAGCTGATCTGAGTTAAGTGGAAGATTGATGGAGCTAAAGCACATTAATGGAAGGAAACATTCAAAGGGGTCAAAATACGTTTGCTTGGGTGAGCAGTGAAATCTGGGTAAACGACAACAAAAAGAGAAAAAAAGAAAAAAAGAAACAGTCTTGTGTGTGCCTCTGTTCATAGGGAAATACATGTACAGAGAATCCACAGAGCCCACTGGAGACACTTAGCTTTATGGGGCTAATCCAGTATGGCATGAATTTGATATTAATTGTGAGCCCAATTAGATTATTGGCAGGTATCACATAATCAATACTGCAGGTGAGCAAAATTACTTTTCACAGCAATGGCCATTAATTTAGCTGAAACAAAACAGTGGGTAGCAGCTACACAATGCCACATCTGGATCAATGCAATGGAACGACAGTAAAACATCAATTTTTCCCCTCAGCTATAATAAAATCAAAGCTCTGTTATTGTAGATAATGGGGTAGATTTTGATTTCAGGAATCTTTTATGTAACTGAGAGACTAACAGATAAAGAGTTGTGTAAAGATTCATTATTCTAGAAAATACCCTGATTTTAAAAACGCACTCATACAATGTTGACGGAAATTTTATAAATAGAGCTGTCATGTTCATAATGTTTTAAGGCAAGTTTAAATAATCTATATGTATCCTTTCTTAGCTGCTATTATGTGACAACTGTTTTCACTAACTGTAATAGATAAATTAGTTTATTCTCTGAAAAAAATTAATGTCACCAGTCTTATTATATTCAATTATGTGGAGCTGGAGCCACTTAAACAGTAGAAATGCTATCTCATAAAAAAAAAACAAAAAAAAAAACAAGCAAAAACATCAGTTTTAAAAACAGGTGAATTTTACTTATGAGCTGCATTTTAGTTTTCACTAACTTTAACAGCAACAGTATAATTGTAGGTTACAGACCTGTTACAGACCAGAGCATACCTGTTAAGTGGAAGGATTTCCAACTTTTTTTTAACCAACGAAAATATTAAAAGTGTACTGTGAATTAGTGTTTAGTCTGCCAGAGTCATTACTTTATAAAATTACCTTTGCTCCATTTACAACAATTAAAACATGCTTCGATTTAAACCATTCGCTTGTGCTTCTGGCTTTTTTTTTTTTTTTTTTTTTTTTTTTTTGTCCCGCTAGAGAGAGAACTTCTGCCCCAGTCTCACGTTTTTTTTGCAGCGACTAACAAGTTTTCGTCCAGTAGCACTGGGGTATTGAATAGTTTTTTCACCAATGTTCTCATGTTCTACCTGCTGTCATTTAAAGTCTAAGGTTTATTCCTCATATCCCCCCACCTGGATCAAGAAATGTGTACAGTGAGTAAACAGGCACAGTCACTGCTCACAAACGCACTATTCAGTGTAACCTCAAGACTGCTGTCTTAACCCTTAATGGTTCTATCTTTATAAAACATTTTCTTCAAAACTTAAGTCTTCTTCTTGAATATTTTATCAAACTTCCTTTGATTGTAGTGGAAAGATTGTACTTACTTGGCTTTTTGTTGACCTGAAAAATCACTGGGTGACTTGTTTTCTTTTCTCTGTTATTTCTGCTGACCTGACTGTCAAATAAATGGACAGTGAGAACTGTCGCAGGAGAAGGAATAACTTCTTCACCAAACCTAGTTTTCCTGATGCAGCACATCTCTCATATTGCTCAGTCAAGGTAAAAAAAAGAGAAACTTTTTCACACTTCTAACCTGTCAGTTATTTTTTTTTATGATTTGGCCACTTTACTGTATTGGGTCTGTTTGAATGAACAAAAATATGGAATGGTAGCTAGTTTAGACATCATATTGTGAACAATATGACTTTGGCCATGAAATCCATGTAATAAAAAAAGAGGGAAAAAAAAGCAAACTAACAAAATAAAACCTTCAAACAAATACTGGTATGACTACAATTTTTCAACCCCCAGTGAAACTTTGGTTTATTGACAAAATATTCAAACTAGCAGCTATTTACAATAAACAAATCTAGTAAGAGTAATGTAGCTCAATACAACATGGTTTTCCAAATAAGCACTAACTTTATAAATTGAGAACTTGACTAAACTTGGCCAAATTAGCTTATTTAGGTTGTGGAAATAAAACAATGTTCCAATTGTTGCAAATAAAAGGAGAAAAAAGCTAATTTAACACATTGTGTTTTAGGAATTAACCTCAGCCATATTTCTGCTAGCAAGCAGTAGTGCTCCACTGACGTTGGAGCTCAGATTTAACTTTTGATGACAGACACCTCACTCCAGAGTTGGGGGTGTTCTAACTACAAGTTGGAAAGCTGGAAAGATTGTGTTGCTGACTATTATTAGCAACAAAAAGTGATATTTCTCTCCATTTTATGTCCTCAGACACTTACTGTGCTGTACAATCTCTATTGTGAACATGTTGTGTGGCACTGATGTAAAAGTGGTGAAGGACTAAGGTAGGCCACCGTTTTAGCTCATTTTAGCTTTTCAGAACACTCAGTCTCATAATAGTCATATCTGTACAACCAACAATTTACATTTGTATATTCTACTCATAATGTACTTTATAGCAATGTCATAAATAATATTTGCCAGTAGAAAGTCACTTAGAGCTATTTTGGTTTGATCAAGAAAAGTGTCATATTTTATGAGTTAACTGGGCCAAAAGGGATATAGAACCAAAATAAATTGGATGTAATAGAACATTTTCAGAAAATATTACAACTGAATTAAATTGGATGTAAAATTTGAACATTTTTATGACATTCACTTCCATAATTCATAAAAATATTTAATCACAATTAATAGTTTAAGTATAATTTCACAGGTATGAAATAGAAGCAGGAAGGGATGAAATGGGAAAATGGGGATACGAATTGATGAAGAGGTAAAATAACCTAGAGCCGCTATTCAGATAAGGTAAAAATGAGTGTTGTCAAACATACAGACTTTGATCAGCTGCTGCCATGGTGGTGTAAGGAGGCAGCCATCCAAACTACCACATGCTGTGTTTCACAGAGGAGGAGTGGGAAAATCAATGCTAATGGGGTTCTCCGCAGGGCCATTTTGATTCAATTAGATCGCACTGATAGGATTTTTTTTTTTTTTTTTTTTAAGTAGAAGAGTTGAGAAACAATGGTAAGGCATGGGTTTTTACTGAGTGACACTTGTAGCATTGAGCCCAAGATGGTGAACTGATAAATGACAAAAGGCAAGAAGGAAAGGGGTCCTAGAAAACAAATGATATTTTTGGATAAAAAAATTCAAAAAGGGGAGACTGCTGGTTATTAGTTTCTATCAACCGCAGCTTAATGAGCCTTTTGTGGTACACATTTTTACCTTAAAGAAGTGCATTTCTTCATTTTAATAAAGCACAAAGCCCTTGAACAAGCACAACTTAAATGGTAGAAGGACCACATTGCTTCTGTAGTGTTTTTAAATAAAACTCTGAAAAGTGTATTGTGCATTGTTATTTATCCCCTTTGCTCTGAAACCCCAAAATAAAGTACAGTATAATCTATTGTCTTCTGAAGTTACATATTTAAAAAATAACTCATTTGTAATTACATCTCAGCAAAAATCCAGCTATTCTGTGAAGGCCTCAGAGGTTTGTGAGACAACAATATTGAACAACCATGAAATGTTTCTTCATGAAAATGAAGAAACATAATGGCCAGGTCAGGGATAAGGTTATAGAGTAGCTTAAAGCAGGGTTAGGTTACAAAACATCTCATTTGAATATCTCATAGATCTCTGCTCAGTCCAACAACTGAAACTGGAATTAGTGTGGCACAACTGCAAACCTATCAATATGGCCGTCTATCTAAACTGAAAGGAGAGCTTCAATCAGAGAAACAACCAAGAGGTCCATAGAGGAGCTGCAGAGATGCAAAGCTTAGATGAGAGAAGCTCAAGACATCTGTTTGTTAGACACTGAGGAATAATGGCAAGAAAAAACTAGAATTGCAAGCAGTTATCGACGGATTCCAAGCCCGACCCTAGTCCGTCCCTGGCCTCGCCCTTCCCTGCGCACTCTCCTCCGTGTATCCTGCCAGCCACATGTCATCATGTCTCTTCTCGCTTCGGCCAAATTGGAAATTGGCAGGACGATGCTTACTCCTGAAAGGTGTTGCCATCAAAAAGCCTTTGTCCTATGGGTGGTAATGTACCAGCAAGTCAGAACCTGGCACGGCACCTCCCAACGCACTTTCCTTTCTATGTCCAGTCAGCTTGGCATCTCCGGATCTCTTTGCCTATAAAAATTAATGAAAAAAAAAAACAATAAGAAGTACTGTTTGTGATTTGTGTACCCGGCATAAGCTACATAGGGTACACAACATTTCTCGATCAGTCAAAAACAACAACTACAAAAACAAAACATCAGTTTCAAAACTAACTCAGATTGTTATTAGATTCTGAACAAAGCGTAGACCTGTATCCAGACTTTATTGCACTTTTTACAATTTTTTTTACGTTCTTGAAATTTTAGGCTTTGGCTATAAACCATTAAAAAATACTAATAATACCTGCAGGTATTTGTTTTTGTTGTAACCCTGTGTAAAACATTTTTTGTACCATAATGGGGATGCATCCATTTAGCCTTTACTTACATGTAATGGTGGTTTTAACAGGCAGAAGCAGATTAAATGCACTGAATATAATGTGTCTGAGTATAAGTGTAAATAAAAAACAGACTGTTTATTCACATTGAGACATATTCAAAACTCAACATCAAAGACTATGAAGTAAACATCCAGCTGAAAGACACGTTGCTGAAGACAGAAAGTCCGCAGTGAGATGGAGGAAATGGCAGTTTCACTTTAAATCCTTCCATCATCTTATCACCACCACAAGCTGATGGAAATGCCAAGTGATAAGTCTCGAGCCCTCAGAGAGACTCATGCTGAGTGCATGAAAATCCCTTCTTCGCTCTCTGAAAAATGCTGTGATCACTGCAGTCATCATATCCATTCATCTTTACCCTTATCATGATAAAAAGAAAGCGCTGAGGAATCTTCATAAATTACTCCAAGCCCTATGATTGCCTGATTTATGGGCACAACTTCCATTCATTGTTTACCATAAATGGCATCTGCAGGAGGGGTGAGGCAGTGCATTGTTACATCACAGCAAAAAGGTTCTTGATTTAAATCCCAACCAGGGGCTTTCGGTGTGGAGCTTTGATGGTCCCTCTGGGTATTATCTCCTGGTCCTCTGGCTTCTAGAAACATGCATGTTAAGGTAGCTGTTTAAATTCCCTTTAGATTGTTTGTCCTATTTGTCTGTGTATTACACATATAATAGATTTGCGACCTGTCTAGAGTTTGCTCTGCCTTTTGCATGTTGACTGAAAGATAAAGACTAACCCCTACCGATTCTGAACAGAATTAAAGCTGCGGTATGTAACTTTTATGAAAATTTGTTTTTAACATATTTGCTATAATTATCATGTCATCACAGTATAAGACAGGTATCTGTGAAAAAGTCAAGCTCCTATACCTTCTTTAGACGGCAATAGTAAAAGTTACATACTGCAGCTTTAAGCCCTTCTAAAAAAGCAATGGAGGTATCTACTAGAGTAGTATGTATTAAATCTGTTTTTGGAAAGTTAATTCAGTGAAGTGATGATTAGCATGAAATCATCAGCACTATTATTGTCAGATCAATTTTGACCTTTTGATGATTCATTGACTTATTTCTTCAACTCCATTGAGCTCTGAAAACAAGCATTGAGTCCACAACTTTGAATTTATTGTGAATTTTTTCCATGCCAAATACAATAAAAAGTCTGCATACAGACTAAAATATATGCATACACCACCACTAATAATTAATTAAATGTTCCTCAGCAAGTTTAAGAAAAAATACACAATTTTTGTTGCTATTGTCAAGTTACTGGTGTAATTCTGGCTGGATATTAAATTATTCTTGTCAGAACCTTAGAATCCCTTTAAACTGGACCGAGTTCTGGTATTTAAGCACAGTAGATATTCTTTCCAAAGCCAGTTCTGAAGTGTGTTCTGGGTCTTCATCCTATTGGAAGACCCACTTGCATCCAACTTTCAACCATCTAACTGATGATCAGAGGTGTACTTGAAGAATTCTAAGTGTAGTCCTTCTCTTTCATTATTCTACCCTCTTTGTGAAATGGATCAGAACTAGTGGCAACAGAACAGACTCTTTTCATGATGCTACTGCCACCATGCTTGACAGTCACTGGCTTCTTTCTTGGTTTGCCTCTTTTGCCATACTGAAATTAAATTAGCTTCTCCCCATTGAAGATTTATGGACTCTACTTAAGAAGAGCATTGAAAATATCAGGATTTTGACAGAACCTTGCTCAAGACTGCACAGCATGTGTAGGGTTTTCTCTACCACTTGATTACGGATTGAACTAAATATTAGTGTAGGTGTACTTCTATGTTTTGGCATGTATACATAATGTTGAACCTGTGTGGATAAGAAAAAAAAAATTACTTAACACTGGATTACATATTATGCAAACAAAATAGGCCATTTTGTTCTGGGGTTGGTTGAATGCAACAACATATTTAGTTGCTCTTTCTCTTGGGAAAGTTGACAGGTCATGCTGTTGAGTCATTAATGTTCCAGAGGGCTCATTTGAAAGAAAAAAAAAGTCATCTGTGCTATGCGAATTCATCATGGTGGAGAGTCTGTGAAAGAGGTTGTGCTCAGTATTCATAGCTGGTTTGGATCCTCTGTGTATTATGAATACTGTATGTCTAGGCTGGCTCTGTATGCAATCTAGCAAGCACACAGGCAAAAGGTTTCATGATTGGAATAAACTAAAATAAAACCACATTTCCTAGAAAGTCAGGATGCTGTGTAGAAGGTAAATATGAACAGAAAGAGATGATTTGCATATTGATTTGAAAAAATAAATGTCCCCATTTTAAATGGGACACCATCAACATCCTTCAAAAAAGATGGAACATAGACAAGAAAACAAACATTTGGAAGCTGTGGAAACTAGGCTTTGAAGCCAAATGTTTTCAATAAAGCTACAGCAGTTTCAGACTTGTTTTTTTGTTAGTTTTTACAGACATATTGGTTTACCACCACACCTACAGTCATAGTATAAAACAAGTACAATTTCAAGGTTTTTACACATTTGCAGTGTATCTATTTTTTAAACTAAAATATGTACAAATGTTTCCATTTTCGCTTCATCTTTGTTGACTAATTAATAACTTGGTGTCGATTGTTTTCTTGAGGTTGAATAGTTTTTTTTGCTAGTAGTCAACCCTCATCCCACATCTTGACTTGGGAATAAATGCCCATTCTACCTTTCATTAATATCTCTTGTCCACAAACCTCTTCAGGTCACCCATCAGATTTAGTTGAGGACCATTGCAATTTGTGATTTTCTTCTGATTTAGCCAATTTTAGAAAAAAAATGGTAGAAAATTTTGCCAAATTTTCTTGGATCTGATGTATGCTTGAACTTACTGTGATGCTGAAAAACTAAATTTCTCATCTTTAGCTTTCGAGCAGCAACCTGAAGATTTTTAGTAAAAACTAACTGGTTTATGATTTTATTCACTCTGACCAAAAATTTTGTTTAGTCTGAGGAAAAGTAACCCCAGACCACAATGCCGACACCATCATATTTCACTATGGGTATGGTGTGTATAATTGTTTTTATGCCAAATTTACCTTTTGGAAATTCAATAATTTCTGATTAACTTCAAGAAATATATTGTCCTATTGAATTTTTATATTTTGCTGTTATGAAGCTTAGGTGTAAATTCAAACTGGAAGACTCTTCCCAGCTTCACTTGCATCATCCAGTTGCTGCGCAATGCGCTTCAACTGCAGCCCATCAGCTTTGGACCACACCTTGTTGTGCAAGTCTCTGCTTATCGGGCTCTCCATCCATGGCTACGTCTGCTCCCAGTTGAGTGACAATCCGCCTCCGCCCCTTCTCCACCCTCGTTCGTTTTCTCACGGTTCCATCAGGCTTCCTTCAGCCTCCACTCGAGCACCACTGTCCGGGTCCTGGGGGGGAGGAAAGACGTCTCTAATCCTAAACCTAAAAGTTCATCCATGTTTATTGCAATTTACAGCACATACGTCTTCTGACTGGGTCTGAGTGCCAAAAAACCTTTATTCATTCATGTCCATAAAACTTTCTAATTGCTGCTCTGTTTTTGTGCGAGTCTCTCCAGGTTGATATTACATGTATTTTTTTCTTAAATAAACTGCAAACTTTAGCAACTTTTTTTTTTTTTTTGCTTTTATTGTCTCTTCATCAGATCAGAGATTTTTTTTTAGCATTTAAAAATATCTTCATGAAATGTACAATATTCACTTGTAATGAAAATGCACAAACATTCTTCAGTGGTTTTGTTTATAAAAAATACAAACATTCTTTCACATAGACATCATATCATTAATAATTTACAGGGTCGTCCCTAACAAAAATTCAACCATATTTTATCATTTACATTGTGGCAAATATCCTGTAGGTTGCTTTCAAACTTTAAATACAGCTTTAAATAGACTTTAAATATATAAACAAAGCAAATACAGGAAGCAAATATCTAATTTGCAACAAAATCAACTATGTTTTAGCAGATTACAATAGACAAATTTGTAACATTCATGCAAAAGATTTGAGTTTTTGGTGGGAAACTCAACACTCTGCAAATAAGGCATACCAGACTAATCAGCAGCAATGGAAAATTGTAAAAAAAAAAATGCTTTTCATATTTTATTTTAAAGTCACTGGTGTCCATGCTCAATTCTGCAAAGAATGCAGAGCCATAAATTCTAAAAGGTTCAAGTAGAGATAGCACAGTCCAATTTTGATGAAAGGGAACAGTTAATTAGCTGGTCCTTGTATTACAAACAGTGGTGCTTCAGTTGTGGTTGGCAAAGAATCACAATTAGGAGTCGTCATCAGTTTTTATGACATGAAACAAGGTGACATTAAAGATTACCTGGTGTCCATTATTCCAGGCATACAGTGCCCTCTCTCTGGCATTATAGTCAAGCATTGAGATGTGAAAGTACTGGTTGTGGAAAGGGATGTCTATATATTCATAGGTGGAAGTCTTGGTGGAGTAAGCATAATAAACTTTAGCTCCTGACAGATGAGAGTTGGTGATATAAAGTGTCCCACAGATCATGAATGATTCGCCTGCATTCCTTTTGGAATATTCAGTATTCCAAGTCTTCAGGACCTGCAAGGTGTCAGGGTCCATCTGGGAGATGACAACATTACCGGCATTTTGATTGGTTGCGTACACGACCCACATTCCCAGTTCGTCAGCCATGACATCAATGTCGGAGTATCCTCCCCAAGTGTATGGGTACATGTTGTGGAAACCGGCAAACTCCAAAGCTCTTTGAGCGAGAACGGTGCCTGTCTCGAAGCTGTACTTGACGATTATGTTGCTCTGGTATTTGTTGTAGTAAAGCGAACCATTGTAGACCATGTGGTTGGTTCCCTCCCATTTAAACGGGAGGCTGTAGGTTCGAGAAACCACTCCTGATACAAAGTCTTCTATCGTTTTGTACTCGCGCACAATCTTACTGTTGGTGTAACTATCCATATACCAAACCTAGAGGAGAGAGGAAGAAGGAATAAGTCAGAATTACATCTGATTCTATGGCACCTTGTCAAAATATTTGGACCTCTTCCACTTTTTCACATTTTATCATGGTACAACCACAAACTTTTCATGCCATTTAGGTTTTATGTGATCAACCAACTTTAAGTAGAGGACAATTGTGAAGTGGAAGGAAAATAATTCATGGTTTTCAGCTCTTTTTAATGTAATACCTTGAAATACAAGCCAGTGCCAGGCATCGGATGGAAGACTCTACTTCTCTGATATTATCTACACAAGAAAAAATGTGTTTCATTTTCTTTGTAACTCCTAATCTTCAGTGCATAAACTTCAGCATCCATTTGTATTTGGCCCCATTTATGCAGATACCTCTAAATGAAATCTAGTGGAATCAAATTCTTCAGAATGTCAGTCTAAATGCAGTTGTTCTGTGGGGGCCTCAGAGGCCTGCACAATATTTCAAATGTATAAAACCCAGACAAAATTGTCAATATATATTAATATCTTAACATTTTCAAAAGCTGTTTATTGTTTGGAGGGTTATTGAACAAACTGCATCATGAAAATCAAGCAACACACCAGAAATGTCAATAATTGTCCATTATTTAGAAAAGTAGGTACAAGGAAGTATTGGAACACTGGTGGAGCTGCAGAGATCCACAACTCAAGTGGGACAACTGCTGACAGGACAACTGTTAGTCATGCACAGTACAAATCTGGTCTTTGTGGAAGAATGGCAAGAAGAAAGCCAATGTTGAAAGCCACAAGAAATTCTATTTTCAGTTTGCCACAAGCCATGAGGAAGAAGGTGCTCTGATGAGGCCAAGATTGAACCTTTGTCCTGCATGCAAAGACTACGTATAAAGGAAAACGAATACTGGATATAATACTGAACACAGCAGCCCATTGTAAAGGTGGTAGTGGCAGCTATCCAGAATGATAGCTTGTATTTACCCAGGAAGCTGGTCAGAGTTGATGAGAAAATGAGCTATATAGCGTTATATTGGGCAAGTCTTAAAAAAAACCTCTGAGAAGCTGGAAAGGAGTTAAGACCAAAGAAGAGTTCAATGTTCTAGCAGGACAGTAACCCTGAACATGCATGCGCCACCAGACTTGCTACTTAACTGTAGTAAAAGGTGGTCCTGCAAAATATTGATTCAGGGGGTTTGAATACAAAATGCATATCACACTTTATTGTATTTTATCATTACTCTAAACTTTGTATCATTCTTCTTTAAACTTCACAGTTATGCACTACTCTGTGTTGGACCAGCATAAAATCTGAATAACAGATTAATACTTGTGGTGGTTAGTTGACAAAATGTGAAAAAGTTCCAGGGCTTCAAATACATTTGCCACCCACTGTATGTCATTATCAGCTATCATACTTGGCAATTCTCCATATGATTACATCAAAAATTGCAGCAGGAAATAGGAAATTAGACAACCAGAATTATTGCTTTACCCTTTTCTTATAGTTAAAATCTAAATCTACTCCATAAGCAGCTGCACTTTTTTAACATTCTTCTCTCAGTACCTACTCTTGGAAAGAACCCCAATGTTATCATAACTCACCCTGTTGTTTCGGGTTGTTGCAAGCGGATCAGTCATCCAAGCCCCAAACCGGGTTCCAGATGTCTTTATTGTAACGGGTCCAGTGATTTTCATTAATTTCCCACATGCTGTTGATACAGAAAAGAAGTGATAAGATGTTCTGGGGTGGTTTCAGTCTCTAACTAGATTCCTCAAGCCAATTTCATGCCTGTGTCACCAGAGAGCGTGCCCCCTGTGCTTACTAAGATAGCACTGAAAGCCAGATACTTCATTTAACTCAAAGTTTGCTGAGCAACTTTTAGATGCAAGAAAACAGTTGGACAGTTATTCACAGGTTTCCATAGTTTTTATCACAGCCGCGAAGGACTTTAATTCAAAAGCAAGTCTGAGTATGTGAAGCTGCACAGACGCTTGAATAAAACAACTGTCTCAAATAAATCGCAGTTTTTCCCTCTGCTTCCTTCTAAATACAAGAAAACAAAGCCCTAAAAGCCAGGATTAGTTAGTAATTCAAACCCCGAACTACTGACTAATTCATTGCACCACAACTTCTCTGGAAAAGCAATGCTGCAGTTGAAAAAGATTAACACCAAAAGCTGCTTCATTTTCTGCTCATTAGAAGGCTATAAGGGAGGACATGTTACTCTTAATTGCCTTCTTCAAGAGATTGTGGAAGATTTTGCTGTTAAAAGCCATCAATCCAAAACAACCGACAAGAGCATGAACCAATTCGCCTCTCTTTTTGTTACACTGGAATGAAAGTGAGAGAACTAACCATTTACCACTTGTATTTTCTTTGAAAGGAAGACAATGTTCCGACGCAGTAGAGAAATTCAATACAGTGACTGATTAGACATTACCTGGGAACATAACCAAACAACTTACTTACTTTAACGGCTGTATATAATAACATCTGATTTTTAAAAATTGGATATGTACTGCTTGATCATGCGGATCAATAGCTTGAGCACACCAAGTTTTTTCCCCAGTAAATATAATACATATTTTTTAATATTTCTGTTGACATGAAATTCACGCCAGAAGAAGGTAAGCCCGAATACTCCAAACATACAAAGAAAGAAAAACTAAAGTACATAAATATATGTAGGTATTGCACAGAGTGATACTATTGGCAAAGAGAACTTGACAAAAAATTCAAATTGTACTCATCAGAATGGTTACAGCTGCATCTCTAAACTTTGAATGTTTCACTGAGTGCAGTTTAAGCTGTAATCTGACAATGGAAAGAACAGAATTTCACTATAAACCACATGCCCCTGGTAAGATTTGTGAGAGGAGTCAAGTGAATATTCTAAACAGCTGTCTGAGAGCCAAGGAGCACCCACCGAGAGCTACAGAAAGACCTGAAAATAGCTGACACAGATTTTGCTATGAAAGCAAAAAGTAATGCAATTAACCACAGTCAGTGTGCTAGACCCCACTACTGAAGAAAAAGCATACTGAAGCTTGTGTAAAATTCGCTGCAGAACATTTGAATGATGATGACTTCACTTTTGGCATGTGGTTTTTGGGATGACAGGCAGAATCAGTCTCCCTCCAAACATAGTGTGTGCAACTACGTCTAGGCTATATTTATATATTTATATATAGCCTGGACGTCACATCTATCTATCTATCTATCTATCTATATATATATATATATATATATATATATATATATATATATATATATATATATGTGTAGTCTAGACGTAGTTGCACACACTATGTTTGGAGGGACATTGATTCTGCCTGTCATCCCAAAAACCACATGCCAAAAGTGAAGTCTCTAGGTAGGAACATCATAGTATGGGCTGTCTTATATGCTTCTGGCACACATCATATAGTTGAAGGAAGAATGAATGGGGAGATACACTGAAACACTGATGATTATCAAAAGATGAAATGGGAGTGGTTTTCCAAGCAAGACAATAATCCCAAACACAAAGCCAACAAAACTCTAAATATTGTGACCCAGTCCACCTGACTTGTATACAACTGAAAATCTATACAAAGAACTGAAGATCTGAATGCATAAAAAGAACCACCAGAACCTTCAAGATTTGAATAATGGGTCCAAATTACACCTGAGCAATACATGAGATAAAAAAAAAACCCTAACAAAGTTCTCCGTAAGTATGCTGAATACATATTCCTGGAGTCATGCCCATAACTTAATTTATGGACTAACTCCACAAATTTCTTTTTGTGTATGGATTAATTAAGTTTTTGCAGACCGTTGTTTTAAATTTTATGTGAATGACTCTCTGGAAATATTTAAACTGAGAAAAAACATTGGTATGTTCAATACTTATTTTACCAGGGGTATACAAGAAGGACTATGAAGCTTTAGAAAATATTTTTCACTCATGTATCCCCTATGGTTATTTTTCTATATGGTACTCAGCAGTATAAAATGAGGAGAGAGAAGGTATGGTTCTGACAACTTCTGGCTGTGTGTAATTTTTCTTCGGCTAGCGTTAATCATTTTCCAGTGCAATGCCAGGGCTTTTTTTTAATAAGACTTCAGGAAATGCTGAGCTCATGCAGGTTTCAAAATATATCAGCTTCCTTGAAACATGATTAAAATTCTGACTCCCTAATCCCTTCTCCCTAATCCAGTAGGGAGCAACATACATAAACAGCACTCACTTAGTTTGCCCATGCAGCTGCGGAGCCTGGTGTCTAGTCGCAGGACTCGCTGGTACAGTTCGTCGTAATCGTAGGCCCCGAGCTCTTCCTGGATACCCATCAGCACCACGGAAAGGTTTCTGATCTCCTCCTTGAACTGGGAGATGAGTGCGGCATCCATCTTGTATTGCTCGAGTACGGGGATCAACGGCTTGAGTTCGTCCATCTTGTCCTTAAGCTCCTGAGGGAATGGCAGCGACAGCAGCAAAATAATGGAAGGTGGTGTGGGAGGAGAGAGGTGGGAGAAGCAGACTACATGCTGTTTAACAAAGTTTGATGGGATCAAAACCTACTTCAGGACATGATGAATGTGTGAAGGCTAAACAGTGTGGCTATTTTCTGGGAGGAAAAAGCAGCTGCAGTCATAGTGACTCAGTTTATACATCACTGTTAAAGACACAGATTTTGTCATATCAAAAATTTTTTGTGATAAATAAATTAAAACATTTTCCACATATAATGTAACATTTACCTTGTACAACTCACTTGAAAAGTATCTACAGCCTGAAAACTAACACTATGTTAAAAAACGTTTTTTCAAATAGAAGTCTATCAGCAACCTGCATCTTGACTTCTCCAAATTAATTAGATTGCAAGGACATCTCTTCTCCACAGTCCTCTCTTTGACCCCATATATTTTCTGTCAGGTTTGAACTCTGCCTCACTCCAAAACAAATTAACTTGTCATGAGGTTACAATTGTTAAACTGGATTTATGACTGTAATGCTGAAAAATAAAAAAAACTGTCGTTGTCTGCAGCTTTCTAGCAGATACCTCAGATTTTGGGTCAAAGCTGACTGGCATTTTAACCTAATTATAGTTTCATTAACCTTGACAAAAAACAAAACAAAAAGTTACCCCAGATCATAATACTACCACCACCATGTTACACTGTATGTATGGTGTTTTCTTTTAGTTATTTTTGTGTCAAACATACTGTAGCTTTTGAAATTGTGGCTCACAGTTCAAGTTTGGTTTCATTAGACTATAACATGTTCTTCTACAAGGTTTTAGGAGATTCAAACTAGGCTTGGATGATTTCATTTGAGGAGAAAACTTCTGTTTTATAGCCCTAATCCTTAGTCCTAACAAAGCACAAAAGGGATTTTCTCTCATGTTCAACATAGCCATCTATTTAGAAGAAACAGCTTTTGTAATGTCACTCTTGTTCTGGGACATAATTTTCAATTATTCACATTTCACACTCCTGAATCATAACCAGGTTGTAAATTAATGTTTTCTCTTGATCCTGTTTCTTCTTTTTTGTTTACTTTGGATCTCTACTTACATCCTGGTTATGATCAGAGACCACAAAATATCAATACTTCTAATATCTTCTCCCTGCCTAAAGTTTTTGATCAGGACTGTATTTTGTAACTTCTGTTAGCTTTGGCTTTAAATAAAGGATGCAAATGAGCAAATATCATAATGATTCCACTACTAAAACTATATTTCTGTTTTACTGAATTTGCTATAATTAATGACAGGTTTGTACCCAAGACTGAATACAGAAATTGAATCAAAAGGTACTTTAATACATTATTAGTTAAGCACATGCAACGCACTCATATACAACTAGGTTACTACATCTTTTTTTGTTTTTCCCACAAACATATTTGTTTTTTTTTTTTTTTCAAACATATGCCACATTAGGTGGAAAAAGGTTTGAAACGGTTTATGATGGTCTTATTTTTTGTAAGAAAAGCAAGGAATTTCTAACGAAAACCTTAAAAAATGATTATCATCTTATGACACTGGTATGACAGCCATATTTTTCTTTATTTAGTGATTGTGGGTATCTATGAATATCCTTCTGTGCCTATATCTAATCCTGGCAGCAGATGACAGGGACACACATCATATTTTAAATTCTGCCTATAGTGAGGCACAAGTTGAGTTTTTTCTGTTTTTTCTGAAGAACAATTCCTAATTGCATAAAAAAATAAGTCAAGCAGTGTTCCAGTACTATGTGTCAGTTGCGATAATTTACTTTGTCAACCCCTTTTTATGTCCTTGCCTCCTTTTTACTCACTTTGCTCCCCTAAATTGCATCTTCATAAAACCAGATGCCAGAGGACAAGGTAGAAGGTAAGGGACTAACATTGAGGACAAGCCAGAGATCATAGGTGATTTGCAGAAGATGTATTTAAAAATGTATTGATTAGAAAAAAACTAAAATTAAAAGCACTGCAGAAAATAAAAACTCAGCAAACAGCAATGGTAAGAAGTGCTGCAGCAGAACTGGGAGAACGACGACCTCGGAGAGATCCGGGCAGAACAGACACCTAGGAACCTTTAACAAATGGGCAGTGACATCAACAATAATAAAATAATGGCATGGTGAGTCCAGCATGAATAAAGCAAAGCAGTAAACAGAATAAAACAAAAAGACTAGCTAGACCAGGAGTCTGCAACCTGCAGCTCCAGAGCCACATTTGATTCTTCAGGCCCTCCACGGTGGCTCCAAATAACTTTGAGCTGTAATGTTATACAACTGACCAGTATTCTGATACTTAAAAGGAATAATATTTTTATTCTGCGGCTTCAGGAACAATCTATTTAGACGGAGTAAGAAAAAAAAAAGTTCTTTGAATTGTAAAGATTACAAACCCCTGATCTAGAATAAGAGATATTATCCAGACATTAACTAGAAACAAATACAATCCAATCTAGTTTTACTTCTGTTATTTGCAATGCATAAAAAAGGAAAGTCTAATTACCACAATAGTCAGTGGTTCTGATATCCAAAATCTCATGACAAAGATACATAACTTCTAACATTACCTTTCACTGATTGTGTTACACGGTCATAACTCATAATTTTCCCAAAACTAGCATAATGTAACTTGTAACTAAATAAATAATGGTGAAAAAAAAGACATGAAAACAGTTAAAAACTTCCATAGGTGACTTCAACAACTTCTCAAAATTCTCTTTCACTGTTGTGTTCCTGGGTTTTACATCAGTAAAAACATCCTCTTCCACAGGATAATAGAATGTAATGTGAAATGCTAAAGATTTTTGGGTAATATGACTTTTCTTTCTGGGAAAGTTGGTTTAAACTCAATGATTCCAGTGATTTGTTGTTTTCATTTAAGTTTGTAAAATGTAATGACCAGTGTTGTTTTCTGTGTAGCTTGCTCTCCCGATTACCTGTTGGCATGTGTGCAAGCTACATAGAAAACAACACTGGTCAAGCTGCCTTAGTTTTATGGGGCCAACTAACAATGAGTCATATCAAAACACAAAGCAAACATACTAGCATTAGCAAACCACTAAGACCAACTGCTTCACATGAAAACACTGTCAGCAGGAGTGAGTTGTGAGTTTCTGAACGACAATTGTTGTATGTGCTGAGTCAGATATTTATTTAGATACATATGATAAAGCTTCAGGTATTGCATTGCTGAAACAGTATCTTTCATAAAAAACAAAAAAACAAAATGGCCGTGTTAGAGGCTGACCTACCAAAACTCCAGTTTGGACCAAACATATATTGCTGTGAAGAAAAAAAACACATACACTGTCCTAAAATCACTAAGTTATAGCTGCAGTATATAACTCTTATGAAAAATATGTTTTATGAAATAATATTTCAACATATTTGTTAAAATTATGATTTGTCGTGACAGTATAAGACAGAAAATCTATGAAAAAAAATCAAGCTCCTCTGCCTTCTCCCAGTGCTCCCAGTACTAATTGCAGAAATACAACACCCAGTCAGACACAATCAATCAGAGCCAGGAGGAGGGTCATAGCGATGTTAATTATCCTCATGTACATGGTGCTCACACACTCCCCCTTGCTCTCTGCTCTGTTACAGCTGGTTCACCATAGCATAGTCTGCCACTAATGCTAAGGCTAGTGAGCATGGTGACCGATGACGGCGGATAAACAGTTTTCCTGGAATGTTAAGTTGTTTCTCCACCATTAGCACATTTAGCAGCGTGTTCACAAGGGTGATTAACAGCACTAATACCTTCCTCCTGACTCTGATTGGTTGTTTTAGGTCAGGAGGAGTGCATTTCTTTAGATGGCAATAGTAGCTCAACGAGGAGGTGGAGGAAATCCATCTTTTCACAGATTATCTGTCTCATACCAAACTGTCACGACATGGTGACAGTTTTAACATATATGCAAAAAACATATTTTTGTAAAAGTTACATACTGCAGTTTTAAGAGTGATAAAATTCTAATAGTAATGTAGACCATGTAATACTGTTGAAATGCACTTTGTGATTTCACTGCAATTTAAAGCTACTGTGTTTTTAAGCATGCACATGTAATTAATTTCAACTTTATCTTAATATAGTGTCACATTATGGCTCTGCATCCACAAATGTCAAATCTAGACTGATTTGGTTCGATATTGGGGACAAAAAAAAAAAAAAAAAAAAAAAATCCTTATTGCAAAATCTGGAGTCTGAGGACTCCAATTTGCTTTACACTACGATCTGTCACTCACCCATTCATACACCGTGATGGTAAGTTACATTGTAGCCACAGCAGATCTAGGGATGAGAAGAGAGGTTGCCACACACTCGGCGCCACCAGACCCTCTGATCAGCAGCCAAAGTGTTTAAAAGTGTCTTGCCAAGGAACCCATCAACAGGACAAACCCCTACCCCCTGAGCCAATGTTGCCCTAATTGCTGCAGTTCATTTTCTTTACCGAGATTCTTCAATACCTCACTTCTTTTAATAGTGTAAAAAGGGACTAGAATGAGTGCTGATTGAAATGCAATCAAGCTTGACAACTTAATAAAGTAAACCCAGGACTTTAAACAAACTGTTGTGATAAAAGAATGCTTTGGAGTACCTGGAAATTCTTTGCCATGATGGATTTCCTGTCATCTTCAACCTGTCTGAACTTGGTCCTCAGGCCTTTCATCTGGTTCTCCATCTTTATGACATACTGGAAATCCCTCTGAGTCCGCAAGTTCAGCACTTCAATGGACTGAGACATGTTCTGCACCTTCAGTGAAAAGGTCAAGGTTAGCAATGACCTGAAACAGACTATTCACAGGCTGAGCTTCTAGCATATATGCAATATTTTGTACAAATTAAAGTAAATTACTACCTCCTCTTAGTATAGGTTTTCATCATAAGTTTTCTTGCAAGATGACTTTTGATATTTAAATTCATCAAGTGGTATTGTCCACAGAAAGCATAACTTTTTAATGCGACCTCAGACCTGTTGCAAATGAGTGCCATGCAGTATGCAGCCAAAATAACCTGGCTTTATGGATAGTGTGTATGCATATATACTATATTTCACCCAAAATTTGTACCTTGAATTGAGGCATTCATGAGAATATATTTAGTTATCCGTAGTATTTCTAATGTTCTAGCAAATACTATAGAGTTCTAAAATGTTTTATGTTTTAAATTATTGAAACTAACCAGCTTTCCAGTGACTTTTTCGATTACTTTACGTGTAGGTGTGCAGGTTTTCCACGCATTAGTTTGTTGTGTGTGGGAGGTGGTGATTAACGGAGATAGGGTTACAGTGGGTCTAACTTTTGGACGTTTGTCACTACATGCCGAACAGTGGAGAGGGTTATGTTTACTCTATAGATCACATTTCAGGTACAAAGAAAGCATCAAAGACAACAACCTAAGAAACGACAGACCAAGGCAGAAGCAGGGCAGAATACATATGCTGTTTTCCTTCATTTTTTATAGTTTTTACCATGTTTATTACTGTCAGGTTAAATCAACTGTGTCAATATGAATGTAAGTGAGATTGTATACAAGGGTAAGTAAAGTACCTTGAATGAAAAATGTGTTCTTAAAGGTCTATAAGTCTTTGGTTTAAAAAAAAAATGTGGCAGCTGGTTCACGTTCTTCTTGTAAGTACTGAAAACAAGTCTCACTGAAATCCTGTCCAATCTTATGTAAGCATTTCTGGCTTTACTGACTGCTGAATGTGGCCCTTGGTAACACATGCCAAGAATTTAGTGGTACATTGTGAATTTGGATTCCTGTGGACTGAACTTGCTTTTCTAAACATTACAAATTGTCAATAAGATTTAGAGCAGATGAATTATGTTGTGTTTGTTTTGTCTTGGAAGTCGGAGCTTGAATGTGGGAATGACATCAAGCCTGAGTCGTTTCAAGTTGGGAAGCCAGAGGGATTAGTTGTGCTCAGTGAGCAGGCTATCTACTGTTAGCAATACACGCCGATTAAGATGAGTTTCTCCACATATTATGCATTCAAACCTTTAAGGAAACATAAAAATATCTCAAAGATTGAGATTGCAAAAGGCCTAAATGTGCTGTTGGTTTAATGAGGTACAAACTGTCAGAAGTACAAACATACAGTTTATTCCTACAACTTTCATTACAGAAATTGTGTAAATCTGAACTTTAGTTTGACCTCTGACTTTCCAAATGGGAACTTTCTGGAGGGAATCTATTCGGCTTGAATGAATTAATAAATTGCAACATCTGAGCTCAAATAAAACACACCATTTGTTTAGGTCAAAAGCTAATCTCTACCATGTTCCAACGGTTTCCCAGCAAAACAGCACCATCACATTCTTCCTGGCCATTGAGACAGGTGCTTAGTCTTACGTAATTGTAGAAATAAGTTGCAACTGGACTTCTGTAGTTTCCAGAAGACAATGGGTCAGTAATTCATGACAGCCCTATTAGTGTGTTTGCTGTGGCTAGATCTTATAAGCCTGATGCTCCTAACCCATAATCAGAACTGAAGAAGGCTTTTAGATGAGATGTAAATCGTCTCAGAGAAACAACAGAAGCAGCCAAGTCACCTTCTATTGAAACAGTTGGTACATTTGTCTTTGGTCCATTTGTAAGCCTTTAGTTTGCCTTTTTCCTAATGTGAAGCCTGCTGCCAAAATACCTGTTTTTTAAAAATTCAAATCGATATGCACTGCTTAAAGAAAAAGTTTGGAGCAAACAGCCCTCTTCTTTCACTCACTTTACTCATCAAGTAGTTTTGAGTGTCTTTGACGTTGTTGGTGACTCAACAACCTTTCTTTGAACTGCTTTTTGTAGGCACTAAGCAGTGCTCACCTTGAATTTCCAACAAGTCTTATAACGACAAACTTCAATGTAAAATAAAAACATGTTTTTTTAAGTGGAAGGGAAATGGTACATGGTTTTATAAAAATAAAAATTTGAAAAGCATGGGATACATTTGCATTCAGTGCCTCTGAGTCAATAGTTTGAAGAACTACCTTGTTCTGCAGTTACAGCTGAAAGTTTTTTGTGGTATGTCCCTGCTAGATTTGCACTTCCCAAGGCTAAAAGTTTTGGCCACTCTTAGCAGAATTTCTTAAGTTTAGTTACACTTAATAGAAAAAAATCTGCAAACATCAAATTTCTGTGTCTTTACACAGATTTTCAATTGAATTATATCTGGACTTTGACTAAGCCATTCTAACATATTAACATGATTTGATCTAAACCACTTCACTGTAGCTCTGGCTGTATGTTTAGTGTCATCATGCACATCCAAAGTTAACCTCCATCCAAGTTTCAAGTCTTGGGAAGCCTCTAACAGGTTTTCTTCTGGGATTTAGTTCCACCTTCCATCAACTCTGACTACATTTCTTGTCCCTGCAGAAAAAAAGCATCCAAAAAGTTAGCCAAAAAAAAAAAAAATCTTTTGTCTCCTCCTCCCATGTGGTTGCTATGTTCCCGACACAGTTTGTGGAGTGCATGACGAATGGTTGTCTAACCATGGTTCTCTTGGCTACCTCTCTGATTATTGCTCTTCTTGCCTGGTCTGTCAGTTTAGGTAATTTGGCCATGGTCTGGTTGGTATGCAACTATGTCACAGTCTTTGTATTTTCAAATGATTGATTGAAACAGTGCTTCTTGAGATGTTCAAAGCTGGGATACAAAACTCAAATGTTCACTCTTAAACCTTGCTGAGATTTGATCTGGTGTGTTCCTGGGTCTTCATTATGCTTCTTTTTACACTAATATTCCCCAGTAAACCTCTGTGGTATTCACAGAACATCTGGCCATACTGAGTATAAAATATTCATGTGGAGAATATATTTAGATTTGTTGATGTCTGAAGGCGAATAGATACACTGTGTTGTTTTAAGGGTCTCACAGTAATGATATGGAATGCAAATGGATGCCACACTTTTCAGATTTTTATTTGTACATTTTTTAAAAATCATGTATGACAGTTTGTGTCAGTCTATCACAGAGGTGCCAAAGTCCAGCAACAGTCCTGCAACTTTTAGGTGTGTCCCTTGTCCAACACACATTAATCTAACGACTGAACTGTCTCTTAAGAACGGAGTCATTTATTTTATTATTATTCAGTTTTTAAATTTGAGTGTGTTGGTAAGCTGAATGAGTCAAACCTCTAGTTCAAAAGTCTCCTTTAAAGCACTACTTGAATAAAGTCAGTATTTACTATTGGAATCTTTGGTTTTTAACCGCTTGTTAGATCTTTAGCAACGAAAAAAGAGTGTGAATACGAAGAGTAAATTCTCTTTAAATGTGCATAATAAATAAGGTAATACAACAAATAAGAATATCAACAAACAAAGGTTGCAGAGATTTCAGGTTTCTGTATGTGTGCTTGTGTATGCTGCACTGGGGGAGGTAAATATCCCCTTGTAACTGTGCTTACCTTCTCTAGCAGCTGTCGAAGCTGTCTGCTTTTTGCATCTCTGGAGCACAGGCTCTGTTCTGGTGCTACCACAGTGCAGATACAGCGCCCATCAGCATCCTGGGCTGAGCTGTACACCTGCCATCCCTCCTTAGGGCCAATAGTCTGCAGATACAAACAAAACACAACAACACTTTGAAGCTGGACTGATGTATAATGCACATCCAATGATTGAATGTATTAGCAGCTCAGTTGTTTTAAGCCTAGCAACAAAGACATGGTGTGAAATGTAAGTCCACAAAAAATATTGGACAAATTCCATCAGTGAAACTTAAGGATTATCATATTAAAAAAAATGGAATATTATTGAAAAGTTCATCTATTTCATACCCTGACCATTCCCTTCCTATGCAATTCTGCTTGATTGTCATCTCCCTTCACTGCTCTGTCTGGGCCTTCTCCCATTGAGCTGGATTTCTCCAATCAACAAACAGGAGGAGAAGTTGTGGACGTTGATGTTGATTTTCTGCACTGTTTTAGAATTGTCGTCTGCCTGTAGTTTTAGCAATGGCAGCGGTGGAAGTGAACGAAGCCATTCAGTCCATGTTGGCCACGCTTCCAAATATTGAATTAACAATAACAGCCATCTTGTTCAGCAAGGAACTTCTCTCTTCGTAGTGGGGTATGATTGTTTACAGTGCAGGGTATTTCCAGTAAGCTTCATGACACTGAACTGGTGCATTACATAAATGTTAGTGATTTGGTAAAATGTCAAACTTCAACAGAGTCCACGCCTCCAGCAAGTAATTGTCTATCAGTAGCCAAGGGTCCAGACCCTCTGTATGTAGCAAAGTGTAGAACAAGGGGCTGGTTTTTACCAGGCAATCTATTTCAGTAACTCCATCTCTAAGTGAAACAAATTACATAGAATAATTGCACACATTCAGTATTTCTGTTAATTATGATGATTATCTGCTTCCAGCTATTGAAAAAAATATTTAACATTAGAATATTACATCAGCCCAATAAAAAAAATATTTCTAACAGAAATGTGGGCTTAATAAAAAGCATGTTTAATATATGCTTCAAGGAAGTCATTTCTAATAAGTATTTTTAATCTAAGAAACAAGCCTCATCAAAATGCATATTCTAATTGGCTGAACATGACTGTACCTCCACATGATGTGTAGAAAGGAAACTACAAACTAATTAAAACATGGTTTTAAATGGGATGATCTGAGTCAGTATATAAAATTAGATCATTAGATCATCATAGATAACTCTTCAAACGAAGAAAAACTGTAAATATGAATCTGTTTTGAATTTTGGAGCTCAACACTGAAAGCCACTACTTTTCACTGTGACTAAAACAGTAATTACTACCTGTCACATTCCTGGGCATTTGGGTTTTTGTTTGTGCTATTATTTTCTTTTGTGGGTTATTTATGTTTATAAGTCTGGTCATATTCTGATAATTTCTCTGGGTTTATTGTCTTTTAGGTGGTACCAGATTAGTTTATTCCTGTATGTTTAGTTTTTTTAGCTTTATTCTTGTGTTCTGTTTCTTGTATATTTTGTAAATTAATAATTTGTAATTATTTCCTTTAGATTATTGTCAGATTTTGTACTTTGGTTCCAGATTCTTTTAGTCTCAGTTTCAGCTTCTGTATTGATTAGTCTCCTTCCTCAGTTTCCCTGCTTTCTCCTGGCCACAGCTGTACCCCATTCCCCTGATAAGTTTATCTGGTTTCTTTTGTCACTCCACTCCACTACCCTGCCTTAGCATTTAAGCTCTGGATTTTCCTTTGTTCATCGCTAGATCCTTCCTTTTTGATGCCTTGACTTCTGTTCCATGCCATTACTTGTGTCTATGTTTATGCTCCTCATTCTGTACCTGATTCCAGTTCTTTTAGTTTTCGCTTTTTATTAAAATCACTAAAACGTCTTCTGGTAGTTGTCTACACCTTGGCCCTGCTAAACAACCAATCATTCCACTACCATCTTTAGTCTCCTTCAGAACAAAAAAGCATGTGATCAAATCTGAGGGAGGGAACAGTAAGACCTAACTTAGAAATAAATAATAGTTATGAGGATAACAGAAGAGGGAAACATCTCCTCTCAGGATTATAAACATAATTCATAAGCATTGCCGTTATTCTGGGACAACTGGATAGAGCCTCTTTCAGAATGCAGTGTTTTGAGTGCATGCATCAACACAGTCTGTGTCCTATGTGCAATGCTTTGTGCAACATCAGGAGAACAGTGCTAAGGCTGAAATGTGGAAAGGTGTGGAAGCAGAGAAGCATTTTTTTTTCAACAAAGGACTGATGTTGGGAGGTTTTCATACTTGAAATGGGATTTATTTGAAAAAGCAACTGCATGCTTTAGTTCAACACTATGTGCTTCTAACATTATTACACTGCATCTATAAATTTTAGGTGAACTTTCTTTGTTTAAGCAATTTTTAAGGTAATAATCAGATATATTTCTTTTTAATGAAATTGTTTGGAGTTATTCCCTTATCAGTATTTATAGAGGTGACAGCTAACATTTCCAAAGAGGCATTCTAGTCAGATGAAACCAAGATTGAACTTTATACAAAATGCTATGTGTGAAAGAAAAGTAACACTGCACATCACCCTGAACACACAATTTCCATAGTAAATCTTGTGGTAGTATCATGAGGTGTGGTTGCTTTATTCAGCAAGAACAAGAATAGCTCAAAATCCAGAGCTAAATCCTACTGAGGATTGAAATTTTCTGTTTTTGCAGGGGATCTATACCTAATCTGACTGAGTTTGAGCCCTTTTACAAACAAATAAGTAAAATGGGCAAAACGTTCAGCCTCTACATGTGAAAATCTTGTAAAGATATACCACAGAAGACTTACATCTGTAATTGCATGAGGGTCGACAATGTACTGACACAATAAACGCACACCCGCTTTTCTGATTTTTTTATTTGTAAAAAACACTGAAAATGTATTTTCTCTCCACTTCACAACTATAAGCTATGTTTATCACATAAATCCCTAATAAAACATACATGGGTTTTTCCAGGGACTGTAGTTCTCAGTTAGGTTAGCATTTATTAATTTATTAATAATATGTTTAGAAATACGAGTCTGTCTATTTGAAGTAATGGTATGGTCACTGAACACTTTATCCAAACTGTCAGTAAAACTTAAGGTTGTTTTGTAGTTATCCAAGGTTAAGTCTAAGCTAAGATGTTAAAGTTTTTTAACTGAGTGTTGTGCCTCAGAGAGCAGATGTGGCCACTAATGTTGGAATTAAACAGCAGGAGTTTAATTACATTGTTCCAGCACAATTGAAATTCAAGCAGTAAATTCTTACAGTTTCCTGGACTGATATGGAGGCTGCAAAAGTCTCTTTCCAGCGGAGGAACTAAGCAGTAGGATCAACTCAGTCATGCAAATATGATTATATTTCCTTTAAATATGCTGTTATTGTTGGGTTTTAATTGTATCAGGCCAACAGCAGTTTGTCAGAATAGCCATTTGAAAAGTCATTTTTAGAGACTCATCTTATAACACATTTAACAATGTTTTAAATGTCTCTAAAGCTAAAATGTAACCAACAGAGCAAGTTTAAAATTAAACTAAAGTTATAAAGTACACCAATGTTCACATCTCTGTAAGCTCCTACAAGTCTGACCAAGTAGCAGTGTTTCATTGACACAACATCACATTTAAACACAAAGACATCCCATGTTTGATCAGAATCTTATTCTTAATTACAGTTGCTAAGCTACAGCATAGTTGGACTGTTGCTACAAGACCTAGAGCAGGCTTTTGTTTCTCTTGATTTGAAAGTCCATGCCTGTAGAATAAGAAAGACTGTATAGTGTTTAACTTTCATGGGAGGGGTGCAACGGGGAAAACCTTTACTCTCTAAGAGAGTAAAGGTCCCAGAAAAGACCAGGACATCTTAAATGTTGTTTTGACAAATGATTCTGAAATTGAATTGCTAGGAAGCCAGAACACATGACATATTTAACATAAACTAAATACAGCATTCCAGGAAATATAAAAACTCATACCAGATATGAAGCATGGAGGTGGAAGTATCATGGTTTGGGGATGGTTTGTTGCAGCAGGACCTGGTTAGTTCATCATCATAGAATTCCCTATGAATTCAACTGTGTATCAGAGATTCCTTGAGAAAAATTTGGGATTATCTGTACAAAAATAAAAGCTGAAGCAGAACTGGACCATGCAACATGACAATGACCCAAAAAATACCAGTAAATCCACCAAGGGCAGGCTAAGAATGGAATGACCAAAACAAAAGCCTGAATCTCACTGCAAAACTTTGTGGTGACATTAAACAGGCTCTACGTGCAAGAAACCCCTCCAACATCTCACACCTGAACGTGCAGAGTGGGGAAACTTTCCTCAGACTGATATCAGAGACTCAGATGAAACGTCTCACTGAAGCCATTTCAACCAATGGGAGTGAGACCAGCTATTATGGTTTAGAGTACATTAAGCTAAGGCATTGATGTGAACTTTTCTTTTTAACAGTACACAATAATTAATTGGGTGTTCTCATTTTTTAGCACAACTGTACTTCATTGTCCCCTCAGGGAAATTTGTTTTGGACTTTGTGCTGCTCTAGTAGCTGCCAATTTACTGATTTCATATCACATTTTACCATGACGCTGAGCTGTCACAACATAAGCTTCTGGGCTTTTTTTATGGCAGGAAAAGGAGGTTTCTAAATGTGTAGAATCTTAATCTGTTAGGTCTCAAAGGAGTTTAGAGCAGTGTTTCTCTGACATTTACAAGTATCAACTCAGAAAATAAATAGCTTTTTCTAATACCAAAATAATTGTAAGCACTTTAAGATCATGTCACATCATCTTAATTGAATTTAAGCCTAAACTTTCCAAACCTTCATTTTTAACCTACTGGTCTGTTTCAGATCATTGTCAGGCTGCATAACCCCAAATGCATTTGAATTCAGATCATAAACTAGTGGCTGGTCATTCTCCTTCAGGATTTTCTGGAAGAGAAGCATTTAAAGTTTCAATTACAAGTCCTAAAGAATCAAAGCACCCTCAGGCACTACCACCCTGCCTGACTATATTTGCATACTTCAGGGATCATCAAGATTGTTTTTTGATATGGGGATTTATGTTCCATTTGTGTTTTTACCTTGGAACCCTTCCCTGGATGCCATTTTTGTTTAATCAATTAATCTTGAAAACTGACTTCGGCAGAGGCAAGTGAAGCCTTCAGTCATGCTCTGCTGCTTTTAAAGAACTTTTACCCTACTTCATGTTGTTGTCAGTCAGGTTCCATCTAATTGCTTCCTTATTTCTTAAGCTCTGTCAGGAATCAAGTTTGGATCTGGCAGGTAAAACTGAACTCAACTTTCCAAAATATGTGGTTAATCATAGTGAATTCATGATTTAACAAGGAGGCAATTACTTTTTCACATGGTGCCATGTTGGTTTAGATAGCTATTTCCCCTTACTAAATGAAATCATAACCTGAAATGTTTCTTTTTTGTATTTATTTAGGTTATCTTTGTCTAATAATAACCATTAGACAACCTGAAACATTTAAGTGAGAGAAAAAAAGAAGCACAACAGATCTGTAAGGGTGTGAATACTTTTCACAGCACTGTATATGAGGAAAACATGATTCTTTTTCCTCACAAAAAAGTCGTTATGTATGTGGGATAGAGGTAGTTAAAGCCATTTTCTAATAGAAAGAGATACAGTAGACAGAGAAAAGGGGGTTATGAATAGATAAAATTACTGAATGAACGATTATGAAGGTAAGCAGCTGCTGAAATAAACAAAGAAAATAGGACAATGCTGACAAAGAATTGCAGAGAAGCACACAGTCAGTAAGCATTAGTAAACTGCAGAATAAATTGGATGGGTTCCAACAAGTTCTGAAAAGAAGAAGTAGGCCAGGAAAACCTCTCCTTGACTTTGACCGAAACCGTTTTAAAAATCCATGAAATGAAAATGAGACACTGACAACACAGTTTAAAATCATGTGACTATGTTCGCATATTACCTATCTGACGTGGTTCTTAACGAAGCCAGGCTTATGCCACGTTTTGCCTTCTTCAGTTTTCTGAAATAGTATTTTGTCTACGAACTTACAGTATATTCCTGAAGAGGCAACCCTAATTTGTCAGCATTTTCGATCTCTCAGCATGTTAAATGGAAGAAGATCAGACTTCAGGGCCACAACGGCTTCACCAAGCTCCAAGCCAAAGACTGGTCATTAATCACCCTTACAAAACAGCACCGTGCAGCTCAAAGCTCCCCCCCACCCAGTCGTCTGCCCAGCAGAGTTGTGCTCTCTGCAAAGGCGTCACACATACCGACCTGCTTAAGTGGTCAAACACGACACACAGACCCAAATATAAACAGCTGCCAAGACGGATTCACATTTCCTCTGTTTTTTTCTGCTGTTTTTCAACACCCCCACCCTTCCCTCTCTTCCCACCGTCTTTGTTAGCCATAGTCTGACTGACAGAGCTTATTTTACAGGCTGCTGTATAGCAGACAATATATTTTCCAGTGACATCATATTCTGTCAGTGATCAATAAATCTAGTGTCAAAAGTGAAAAAACAAATTTTACATTCATCCAAATTTATTACTTACAGTTGTAAACATGTTATACCATCAAACAAATCCTCGAGTTAGTTATTCTTTTATTATTTTAATGAACAATTTTGGCACAATCTCCCAGCTCCAAAATTCTGCTTTAAATCACAAAAAGTTTTCCAAAATTTCCCACTCTTAGAATGTGTGCATTACACTGCAGAAAATATTTATGCAATAGCCAAATAAATGAAATAAATGTGTGTATGGCTAGTAGAAATACACTAAAAACATTGTTTTAATGGCAAATTTTAAAGCCGTGATTTCCTAGAAGATTTCCTCAATCTACACTGTGTGCACAATTATTAGGCAAGTCCTTTTTTGGAGGATTATTTTAATTAATCACCAGCTACAGAGCTCTTGGGTAATCCAAAATGTTAATAAACCTCCAACAGGAATGATTAAAGTAAAATGGAGGTTTTGGCTATCTTAAGGAGATCATCTATGTGTGCACAGTTATTGGGCAACACATTTTCCCATCTCACATTTTATTTAAATCTGTTTAAGTATGAATTATAAACAAATAACTCAAAGCTTTCCAATAAACAGTTCTGACATTAAAAAAAAACAAAATCAGTGAGAAATCAGTTAGAAAAACCCTTCTTTTCAATAACAGTGAAGCCTTCCCTTCAAGGAATCTGTCAGTTTCTTGATCTGTTGATGTTCAACTTTTTGTGCAGCAGCAACCACAGCCTCCCAGATATTGTTTAAAGAGATGGACTGTTTTCCTTCTCTCTAAATTTCCTGTTTAAGAACTAAGTCAGATGAGGAAGGAGGCTATGTCATACGTTTTTCATCTTCAATGCCTTTACTGACTAGCCATGCAGAGTACTTGGATGTATGTGATGGAGCATTGTCCTGCATAAAAAAATCTGTCTTTTTTTAAAGACGCAGACTTCTTCCTGTATCACTTCTTGAATAAAGTGTCTTCTAAAAACTGGCAGTAGGTTTTTGAGCCCATCTTCAACTGGTCAAAACCAGTTCATCTTTATTAATACCGACCCATACCAGTACCCCACCTCCACCTTGCTGGCGTTTGAATCAAAGTGCAGCTCTGAGCTCGATACTGATCCATCCATCTGGTCTGTCAAGAGTCACTCTCATTTCATCAGTACATAAAATCTTAGAAAATCTGCATTCAGATATTTCTTGGCCCAATCTAGACGCTTCAGTTTATGTGTCTTGTTCAGTGGTGATTGGGTTTTAGCCTTGCTTCTCTTGGCCATGTCTCTGAGCTCTGAACATCTTATACTTCTAGGTACTTCAGGTCGGTTGAAGTTATGGAATGTGACAGAATAGGAAGATAATAGGTTTCTGGTAGCTTCACACTTTATTTTTCTCAAATCCTTGGCAGTTAATCTTAGCAAGTTCAAGAGTGCTGCATCTCTGAGTGACTTTTGGTAATTTTTGACTTTTCAGAGTCTGTTAAATCTCTTTTTTTGCCCATTTTACCAAAAGAAGCTGCCTAATAATTATGCACACCTTGATATAGGGTGTTGACCTCCTTAGGCCACACCCTGCTTCATTATACAAATACATATCATCAGTCTATTAAACATTCAGGTTTATCTCGCTTGGAGTTAGAAAATATGCCTACAAATAATGATATGATCAAAATACTCATTGCATAATAATCCATTGCATAATAAAAGCAACTCAAGTTAATTGTTGTCCTCTACTATTTGTTACATTTTCCTTTTTCTTTTGTTTCTATATTACAAATAGCACAAGAATGTGTATCAATGTGGATCTCTCAGATCAATTAGAGAAGCAATTTTGATTGTGTTTCACATGTTATTGTGTCATATAGCGTGGGACACTTGTCTTGCTCTTGACTTGGTCCTGCCCTCCCACAGTCTTGATCTTGATTTGATCTCGGACCCTAAAAGTCTTGGTCTCATCTCGGTCTTGATACACTCTGGTTTTGGTCTTGGTCTTGGGTTAGGTGGTCTTGACTACAGCATACACACACATCTATCTATCTATCTATCTATCTATCTATCTATCTATCTATCTAGATAGATAGATAGATAGATAGATAGATAGATAGATAGATAGATAGATAGATAGATATACACAGAACCATTGACACATTGATTATTGATGTACACAAACACCTACACACATTATGTGTGTGCATGCGTGCTCATGTGCATGTTTAGTATGTAACTTCTGTTTTTCTGTTAATTTAACATCCAAGCATTTTATGAGTGTCTCACACAATTATCTGACAATAATTACAAATGTTCATTGCCTCATTTCTTTTACTGCTACACACATGACCAGTTTTAATTCCTTCCCTTATTAATGTTGAACTCTGTTAATTTCCTCTTAAAATCCCTTATGCTTCACTGAAATGCAGAAGGACATTCAGATTACTTAAAATTATGACCATCTCTCAACTGGCTAAAAAATAGGAATAAAATAAATGGCTATGGCTATTATACTTAATTTGACTATAGTTTTGTGTTTTTGATAATTTAGCTGACACAACCAGGCCTGAGAGAAAACTAAAAAAACAACACAATGAGCAAACATATCATTAAACTTTCGGAGATCTTAGTGAAGAAAATAATCTATATGGAATAACATATTATGTTATAAAAACTAACAGAAAAATGTGGGGGTAGTAATCACCAGTTATCATAAATCCTAAACAACATTAATGGGACTGAAAATTTTAATTCTGGAGAGAACATCCACTTTCGACATTAATGCATGTAGGAGATGAAGAGAGCTGTAGGTCAAATCTGTTACTAAGCAGCCTTCATCTGATGGATGAAGGCTGCTGATGGAATCAGCAAATGAGGTTCAGAGTAGGATTTAAGAACAATTCAAACCTCAACACAGTTCATGTAAACTTTACATAGTTGATCTTCTCATTGCTTAACAGGATACAGAAATATTTGACAAAGTTTACTTTATTACTGTATTGTTTGTAACATCTCCTTTTTTGCTGTTATAGGTACACCACAGCCTATTCAGAAATACTTTGCATAAATGTAAACAGAACATGGGAAAAATATGCCTGATTATTGGAGTTATTGTGGGAAAGCCTGAATGTGTAAGTGCTTATTCATCGATTCTGTCAGCAGAACAGGGCAACTCAAGAACAACTTCCTTTCCTCCTTCAACATATGAATCCCAAACTTAGAATGTGAAGCTCACTGCACACACCTTCTCATCAGCCACATATAATAATAGATAACATTTACTTCACCAGATGAAATCACATGATGAAAGCAGCTAAAATTTTTCTAGCAACACAAGACTTACTAGAAAGTCTGCCTTCAGAGGTGGCCAGATGGTTCTTTGGGGGGGTCTCACATATTTTAAATGTGTCGCTGCTACATCACACCAGATTAAATAGTTTAGTCATCTTCATCAAATTCTGTAGGTGCTAGCTAATGACTAAATTCAATGTGTTCAATGTGCCAGAAAACATCTAAAACATGCAGGACACCGCCCCTCTGGGACTGGTCCACACTGTACGCCATTAAACTGTGCAAACAACAGCATAACTGTTCCAAAAGAAAAAGAGGCCTATCATGCCAAAACACAATAATCAGTGCAATGCCCACCACAAAAACAGAATAATGCCAGATTAATTAGTAAATCTGAAAACCTAAAAAAATTACTTGTCTTGTTTTCATATTACTCTTGAGTCAACAATTTTCTATTATTATGGAAAATTGAAATAATTACCTCACAGTGGGGAAAAAAAAACTTTGTGAAATGACTAACAGTTTAAACCAGTGGTTCTCAAAGTTTGATGCCCACAGACAGAAACTACTACACTCTGCAGGTACTGCCACAATGACCGAGATCAAAAAACAGTAGCCCAAGCTTACTCCTTCAGCAAGGCACTAGTCAGACATGAGACACTATTTTTAATTGTTGTTAGTCACTGTCAGTTTTATAAAATGGTATAGAATCCAAACAGGTACCAAACCTCATTGACACAGGTAAAAGATCAACACCTCACAGGGGTTGTATAGTGTCACTTTGGAACATTCTTTCCATTTGGCATTGGTATAATAAAGTGCGACTGACAGAAGAGAAAGTTCTGGCTGGGAGCCCAGAAGTCATTTAAATGAAGTAGAGAGTTAGGCGATGACAGTGTAGACACACAAAAAGGTATCCAGCTTGGCAGATGTTGGTCTATGTCAGAAGCTGAAGGTGACGAGGGTTGTTCTTGGAAAGAGTGACTGTAGAAAGCAGTACTTTTTGGACCCCCTTGGACATAGGAACTGAAGAAAGAGCTGGACTTTGCTGGGTTCCTTCAAAACAGTAACTGGACCAGACCCTTGACAACCAAAACAAGAGGCGCAAAGGTATGTCACCTTTAGATAGATAGGGAGCACCAACCAGACCTCATGAACCAGAGAGGCACCTTTAGAGACTGGAACTAATAAGGCACCTGCTGAGGGGTGTATGTACACTGGGGGAGGTGTACTGCCTGTAGAATTCACAATGACAGGAAGAGAAACTGAAACAGGATCAATGCTTGCTCTCATGAACTGGGTCGGTGCTGTGATGTCAACGGTAATGACAGCTGCAGTGCCTGAGGTGCTGTGACCGATTGTTGATGGAGTGTGGAACACAGAGCTACATGTCACTGGCAGGCTCCGGTGATACTCGCGTGGCTCTGGTGTGCTGTATGTAAGCATTAAGCTGGAGATAATGTGGGTTCAAAACTGTGGTGTGGATTTCCACAATGGTTGTGACTTAGGTGGGATGCGGCTACTTGTAGGCTGAGACACTTGTAAACAGTTCCAGAGCTCTGCCTTTCAGACTAAGACAGCAGTAGAGTTAATCTGGTAGGGGGAGCGCTTTCTGGTCTAAAAGGTGAGTCATGAGCCAATGAACCCCTACTTCTCCTTACCATCCCTCCTCATATCATCACATGTATTTTCTTCTTCTTATATCTTTTATTGTGGTTGGCAAACAGCTTTAAGGCACATTACCGTCACATGTATTTTTTTCTGCTTACCAGCACAGATATTCAAAAAGACTAGTAACCTTACCCACTGGGTCTATCATCTCGCCAGATAGAAAAGAACAGAAAGAGAACAGGGGAACAGAAAGTCCAAATTTACAAATCAACTACCTGACAAAGGGCAGCAGAGCAAAAATCCTCACAAGGCAAAGCCAGAAAACAGGATAACAGGACTAGGTGAACTACAGGTAAGCAAAATGCATTTACAAGTAGGATATGGTAAATAAATGGAAGAAGAGTGAGGATAAACACTGGTGGAGTTATTACTAGATGAATGGCACATGTGTTAACGCTTGATGACCTGCAGGTGTGAGGAGCAGGTCATCAACCAAAGGAAACCATACTTGTGGTGAAGAGAAAATACCTTTAAGAATTCTAGTTTTTTGTAGATTCGATTACCTTTCAGATTCAGATTTGATAAATCTGTTATGATGAGTGTAAAGAAACTAAATGAAAGAACAGAAGAATCAAAATGAAGAACTTAGGAGAAACAAGAATCCATTCAAAAAGAAGACCAAAACATAAATTCTTCACCTTATGAGCAGAACTGTCTGTTTGGCTGAATAAGTACTGGTCATCGACTTACAAAACAAAACCTGGGAAGGCTTTTGTTCCCTTTAGGGTTAGGGGTTAGGGTTAGAGGTTAGGGTTAGGGGTTAGGGAAAACCTGGGAAGGCTTTTGTTTTATTTTTTTACGTGAGTTATCCTTGTGTAGGACTCTGTCAGAAATGGCAGTTGCCATGTTACTTGTATTATTTTCATTTGTACAACTTTGTTTTCTCTCAGTTGGCATGCTGAACAAACGCAGGCTCGACTTCCCTGATCATAGGTAATTAAATAAAAGCATGCAAATCAGCAGTGCACATCGAAGGCATGAAAAGTGATGATAATGAATGCCTCCCTGTGGAAGACATGATTTGTGCTCCTCATGCAATATAAGTATTCTGCCAATTACACACGTTGCTTAATCTTTTTTTTGTTTGTCACTGCAGCATTTATCTGAATTTCCCGTTGATTTGCCATTTAATGTGTTCATATGAACCTTTTCGTTTGACAGAACTAAAGACGTAGAAGGCTGATGAGGGACTGAAACTGAATGTATGAGATAAGCTGGGGGATTTACAGATTATGTGTAGAGTATTTGGCTGCAACTATTACATCCAAACTAATTCTCTTGTCCACTGTAGATATGAGCAGACCAACTTGCAATTTAAAATAAATGTTAATATCGCCGCTTGAACAGACCGCTTGAAAATTTCTTTCCTTTCTGAACATACAGATTTTTAATTTTGAGTATCAATGCAGGGGTGTGAATACACAACTTTTTTTGTTTGTGATTTTTTTTTTTTTTTTAAAAAAAGCATGTATTCTTTTCTTCCCATTTCACAAATATGGAATATTGTGCTGGTCACAACTTGTCTGTGCGAGTGTTTTGGAGTTGTTGGATTGTGTATTTGATTAATTTTAAGTGAAAGGCAAAAGTACCGAGTGCTTCCGTAGCTTTACCTGAGGAGCTCTTTGGCCAAACGCGCATTTTGTATTGACGCCTTCATATTTGTGATTTCTGTCGTTTCTGTGTGCATACCACACACACACACACACACATATATATATATATATATATATATATATATATATATATACATACACACACACACACACACATATATATATATATATATATATATATATATATATATATATATATATATATATATATATATATGTGTGTGTGTGTGTGTGTGTGTGTGTGTATGTATTTAGATTCCGAGGTGGTGTATATATACACCACCTCGGAATCTAAAACACAATAAAAATACATGTGCTACATTACATCAATAAAAAGACTACCGTTGTCGCACATTATAACCTGATTTGTCTTTGCTATTAAAGCAGTTGAAACAGTTATCCTATTAGATATGAACTTTATCTGATTGAGTTATGTGCCAAGAAATCTAGTAATCAAGAATCAAGGACAAACGCGCACACAGGGGGGTAACGTAATTTCAGTATCACACCCACTTCTGGACTGGCCATCAGACATAGCAGGCGTTTGCCTGCATGGCTAGTAGGGATTTTGAGCTGGGCAGTTTTAAAATTTTTTTACATTTTTGTTGTTGTTTTTGTAGTTATGATGCTTATGGGTACACAGAACTTGTAGATCGACCCATTAGTCATGACTGATTCGTGGCTGGACCAATTACAGCAACTGAGGGCTGATTCCCCCTCCCTCTTGGACCACGGCTGTCAATCAATCAATTATACACAGAGAAAAGAGAAAAAATGGGAAAAAAAAAAAAATAGAGTTAAAAAGAAGCAAGCCCTAATGGCAGATGCTGCAAAATGTGTTAAAATAACACAGATGTTTGCTGGTGGAGCGTCCACTTCAGCAGCAGCAGCAGCCACAGGTGCAGCTGGTGGGGATGGCTGGCAAGTGGGTCAGGGGAAAGGGCGGCAACAGGAGAGACCTGTGGGGGCTGCCGGTGTGGGGAAATCTGAACTTCAGGTAAGAAGTGAAGAACTGCAGTTTACCTGGGTTAGATATAAATCAAGCTTTGGTGTGGTTTATTTTTGGTGTGCTTGCTAATTCTTAAACTCATTAGTTACACGTAGGCTGTTTAACAATTTAGCTTCTATGATGTTATACTAGTGATCGTGATCTTAGTGCTTCAGTAACTTTATTTTATTCATTTAGGTAGTTAAATATAGTCCTTATTAGTTAGGTAGTTGAATATTTCAGTGTTTATTAATTGATATAAGTGCACTATGCGGTACTTTTTTACTCAGAAGCAGCTAAAGCTCAGCAGAGCAGAAAAGTTCACGTAAAACCAAATGATTAGGCTGTTATTCACCATTAACCTTCCACACTTGCAGATATAATTTTGTTTGAATCAAATTATGGTTTGCCAGGAGCCGTAATGCCGGAAGGAGACGGGGGCTTCATGCAGGGTCTTAAAACCCTCCTGAAAATGGCCAAAACCAAAATTTTATCTGCACTTTGGCGTGGATTGCATGCACCACCTTTCCACCAAACTGGATGATTTGGTGGATGTTGTTGTAGAGCAGGTTCACCTGTACCAGCATTGATATAATGCTGGTACAGGTGAACAGGTGAACAGGTGGTACAAGCTCATTTTCAGAGCCCGCATAGAGGCATCAAGTGTAAAAGCCACAGCACTTGATTGGCTCGTGCAAGATTGATGCGAACCCCAAATATGATTTAACAGTTGCGCTTTTAGAGGCTCGCATTGAGTGTGCAATAAGAATGTGAACATATCTTTGACAACAAAGTATAATGTCTGGCGTATGCATTTACATTTTTCACATTCTCACTCAATAGGTGTTGTGGCACACGCTTAGTTCTGTCTGCTTCTGCTTGATAAAGTTAATGTAAATGAACCACACCAGTAAATTATAGAGTTCTTTACATCAGTAATATTCCTTGCAAATCCTGCATTCCCTTGGATAAATCAACACCAATCACAACCAGAAAATCAAAATATTTCACCAAGCCACAAATATTACTAAACACAGAAATTTAATACAAGAAATATTTGAATTTTGTACCGTAAGAATATTTATTTAAGCCTACAAATACTTATTATTGTTAATTTTAGGTAATATTTATATTGATTTATTTTACTTTTAAATGTAACCAGGGCTGGGCAAAGTTTTATGGGGCCCTAGGCAGATTATAATTTATAAGTCCCCTCTTTCTGTTCAGAAGAACATCGCCACCACTAACAGGCATTTGGTGGAATCTGGGAGAGGGGGCCAAGTTTAATTGGACAAGCTTAAAAGCAGTCAGGGATAATTGGTTATTATTTGCTGGGAGGTGGCCTTTGAGAGAACGTTCTTAACACTCAAGTTCATTGAAAGCAGACTCCGAAGCAGCCTATCCACAAACAGGTTGGAGATGTTTGCGCTGATGGCCCCTCAAAAGGCCATCACTGATTTTTGGAAGTCTGCCATGGGTTCTTCTAAGTAAGTACTATATAGAATACATGATATTTTTCCAGACTAAAGATGCCAGTACTGTGATCATCTTGTGTAGGTTTAAGTTTATTAGACAAGTACATTTACACGAAGACAGTGTGCAAGCACTGTCACAAGAAATTTAGTTTCCATTCATAGGCTTCATTGCCTTTCCATCAATACCTGATGGGCCAGTCTCTTCTCAAAATGCCCGGGTCAATTTTTGTCACAGTCCAGCCCTGATCACAGCTGTGATCTAAAAACAGCTTATAGAGAGGTTATGGCTAAATTCAGGACTATCCTAATTGTTGTTTTAAAACAGTGGTGGCTCTGGCAGAAGCAGGTCATGTCAAAGGATGAAGATCAGCCCACAATTCAGCAATATTTAAGAGGTAAATTGCCTATACATTCACATCAGAGTATGCGAAGGAAAATGGAAAATAACACATTTTAGGGCTGTAATGATAATAATGTGATACTGTGAAACCATGATATTTCTACCTATAAGGTTATCATACTTGATACATACATCAAGGTTGTCATACTTTCATACTGGCCCATGCCTAGTGTAGCCTGGTTGATTTGCTCTAAGCCAGTAGATGGAAATGGCTAATTAGTATTTTCTTTTTTGCGACATTTTAAAAGTTTGTTCAAAATTTGATGGAAACATAGCTTTTGATATCAAATCACAATCGTCATCACAACACTTGTGTGGAATTCCAAAACATTACTTGAATGCAATATTTGATAGAATATAACATTTCAAGTGTTATGGATGAAATTTCTGACAGCAAAATACCTAGCCTGTTGGTTGGACTTTTCCCGATCCTCATTCTCACACTTAATGTATATTTTTAGTAATTATGTTACTGACATGGTGCATTCCTAGGCTGTCACATAACCCCCCCCCCAAAAAAAAAAAAGTTGAAGTTTGTGGTTGTAACAGGACAAAATGTAGAAGAAGTCAAGGGATCAAGGGAAATGAACACCTGCAAAGCACTGTAAGTTGTATTCTAGTTCTATAAAAAGTAAGGCAAACTTTGAGAATCCTCTATAGCAGTTTAATATTTGGCCCTTAACTGCAGCACTAGGAGTTACATTTTAAAAAGTATTGTTTTGTTTTTTTTTTTCATTTTCACTTGCAAAACTGGCAATGAAATAATTCTGTTTATGTTTTTTATAGCCACAATCAAGATTCTCAGTGTGACTAAACAAAACAAACCTCTGCTCTAAACAAATCTCTGCTATGGCACATATAGGCTTGCCTGTTGATATAATTTCTTTAGGTATTTTCACACAGCCAATTTGATCTGCAGCTCTGCGACAGGATCATTCTGACAATTTGTGGAAATTCTCAAGAGGATTACCACAGATGAGATTCCAGGGATAGAAAAAAAAATGCCAGTGGCCTTGGCAAAAATCAGTCTCTTATAAATACAACTTTGATAAACAGTGACAGGTAAAGGACTCCCTCTGCAGTAATAGTGTGACCCACAGAGAGACAACAAATAGTCTAATTTTGATAAGCTGTTGTCACTGTTTTGTCATGGTAGTGTGAAATATTGAATTGTGACTAGATGAAGTGTCACACCTTCCTAGTCGCTGTACCAGATCATTAAAGGAGAATGATGGTAGCCTGGAAATAATTTACACACCAGCAGCCACAATGTTACATGCATTATAGCTGCTGTCACAATGTTTGACATCTTACCATATATGATCGGGTATTGAAAATGTGTTATGGGGAGCTTAACATAATTCCTTATGTTATGAGGCATTTTTGGAACATTGAATCCTATCATGTCTTTGTGTCTGTAGCTCTTGATGCACTACTATTTTACATAGCGCATGTATATTGGGATGATGAATGCAGAGTTTACAGTGTTGTACTGCATCAGGACAGAGTACATTGCATTTGCCGTGGTATCACTATTCCGTTTTATTATATTGTAGTGATTCTTACGAAAGAGTTAAATGATGACCGTTCAGTGCTCTATAGCGCTTTCATACGCAATCTCCAAATTTTCAGGCTGAAAGTTCCAGATGAATGGATGGACGAAAGGATGGAAATAAGGTCTGTAAATACAAATATTTTCCCATGTTCTAGTTTTCCCTTTGTTATCCAAACCTTGAAAATAAAATTCCATGTTTTATCAGATTACATAAAAACCTTATCTATGAATATCCTAAAGCAGTCAAATAATTATAGCAGAATTAATCACACAACAGGTCCAGCTGCCATTAGCTGGAGTCACTCAAAGCATTCTGCATTAAGAGGTAAGTGATTCTTCACCAATGCAGACAGAGGATCTGAATAATGTAGCATAACATTAAGTAACATTTAAGTAGTGGTTGCATAAATTCCATAGCAGTGCTGGGCAAGAACTGTGTAAGTTAGTGACATATGTAAGAAGGTGTTGCTGATGCATCATTTACCAAAGGCATGATGACTTTTTGAAGACTTGCCAGGGGTCTTCAAATCCAGCCCTCGATGGCCGGTGTCCTGCAACTTCTAGATGTGTCTCTGCTTCAACACACCTCATTCAAATGATGAGGTCATTAACAGGACTCTGGGTAACTTGACTGCATACTGAGGAGGTAATTTAGTCATTTGATTCAGGTGCATTGGATCAGGGACACTGGAAATGCTGACATCAATTACACTTCATCATCATCTCAATAGTCAGTCAAGTCATTTTCTTTATACAGATGTCTCCCTGTATTTCAGCAAAATATAGCAGTGCTCTGACAGGATGACCAAATTAGTTGGATTTGTGTGCATTCCCATTTACCTTTCTCAGACACTGGGTTTAAATTAGCAAGTCAATGTTGAAATTATGCAATATAAAAATTTTAATTACAGCTACGGATATTACACTGAATGACAAATCAGAGTAGCAAAGACTTCCACAAAGTAAAGTCTTGATCACAACAGTGCTGCCTTGCTGCCTGGCATAAGACAGAGGTCCTAAACATATGCTATCTCTCCAGTCATCTATCAAGCTGTCTAAGCAAAAAGCCAAGAGGGAATTGGAGGCTAGTGAAGTAGAATGTGCACGTCGGTACTGTAACTGATGATCATACCACTTAAACGAGTTAACATTTTAGCTCTAATGGCAGCGGGAAGATGAACTTGCATGTGCAGCCAGCTCTGTAACCACAATGATGCAGACATCTTGGACAGCAGTGACAAATGGTAACGCCCATGAGCAGAGGAGCAACAGCAATCCTGGCAGTGCTAATCCCAAAGCTGAAAAAAAGCCCCAAGAAGACTCTGACAAAGAAACAGTGGATGCTGAGAAGAGGGGGCAACAAAGCAAAAAGAAAATGCCATCTTCTCTGTCAGATTTCACTCTTGTGAAAGGCATGCAGGGAGATTAATTTCCTAGAGGCGTGCCACCTTCTTGGCTTTTCTGACCTCGGCAAAGAGGAGATTGAATAGATAATTTTGCGGCACCTCGGCACATTCTGCCTGAGATAGACTCTGAATGAGCTGCCGTATTATCTTGTTCACACTCTTGCGCATCTTCTCTAGGGTGCGCTTCAATGAATCCCTGGGGCCTGAACAAGACGACATGTCAGTCATAAGCACCACAAAGGATGATAATGAAACAGTCATCAAACATTATCAGTGAAGTAAAGTCAGTGGCCAGCTCCAGGCCATGCTGAGTGGCACATGCAAACACCAGCAGAATCCTAAGCAGCTGTCTACACAAACTTATTAAGGTGTAAACAAAGATAAACAATGAGGAATTCCTTCATACTTCATCTTCTTGCCACAGGGTAAATGTCTGCATTAAAGTGTTTTGCTGAAGTAAATAAGCTGAAATAATATATTCCCTTACAAAACTTATTGTAATTCAATTTTTTGCACTGACGCATAGGCATTACTTTGAACTAGAGATACAACAATCAGAATTTTTTTGCCTGATTTCCAGTTATGTAAAGTTTTGACCTACAGATACCAATATTAGACAATTCCAATTTCTCTTCAAAAATTCTAGTATAAAAAGATATAAGAACAGTTTTCAAAATATTTTTCCTAGCTCTGCAAGCATGAGAAGGGTTTAGTCATCTACAAGGAGCAGCGGTGATGCAATGTCATATGTAAGAGAGAGCAGAAGCTGTAAAAGAGGGTTTCAATAACATCTTAAAACAAAAACAAATGATTACAGAGTTCACATTTTAAATGGTCTTTAGCATCTTATATTAGAACAGATTTGTGAACAATATTTGAGATAAATGGTCATTTTGTATATTTAGGAAATGTTTTCGATCTTTGAGCTCAGCTCGTGAAAAATGGGAACAAAAACAAGTGTTAGGTTTAAATTTTTGTTCAGTATATATATATATATATATATATATATATATATATATATATATATATATATATATATATATATATATATATACACACACACACACACACACACACACACACACACACACACACACACACACACACACACACACACACACAGATAGATAGATATGTGTTTATTTTCAAATGTAATGGGGCATGGAGACCAAAAAGAAAGGTAGAAAGGTGGGGAAAGTGGTTTAAAGAGAAAAGAGGAGATAAGTGTAAGGTCGGAGCCACGGACATCCAAAGGACACAACAGCTGATTACTGTGTGCATCTCTACATGATACCGAATAGGTTCTGTAATTACGACTCCATCTCATGGTGTAACACTATACAATCAATAAAATCTGTATGAGTTACTCGCATATGTTATTGCAGCTTATCTTGCAGTTTAATTGAGAGTGCACAAGGCAGGTTGTTGGAAAATGAAAATGCTGTCGAGTCAATCTCAGAGGATGTGCAGGTTCAGGAATGACCAGATTTCATAAAATCTCGTATCAACAGTTATTCACCTGATCATTTTTTGGCTCTCAAATTACCCTTTGAAATCCTCTCTTTCTAATTACATTCTGCAGTGGTGTCAGTGGAATGGAATGCTAAAGCTGCCTCAAAGCCTTGTAACTACACCTCTGTCTCCATCTCAAAGCCAGATGATGTCTGTTCCTTTAAATACTGCTTTTAACTAGTAAATACCATCACATTAATATGGACAGCACATTCCAGCATGCTATTTGAAGTTATAGAGCAATTTATTTGCTTTAACTACTTTCCTTTGCTTCCTAACTGTTTGAGAGAATTGAATACTTCTTGAAAAGCATTTTATCAAAGTGCCAAAACTTGTTGCTTCAAATAAAATAATAATAATTAAAAAAAAAAGCATGAATAGTCTTTTTAATACCCAACAAAGCTTGCTAACTAGCCCCTATAGAGAACATCAGAATGCTTTGCTTGTTGGTGCAGAAAATGATAAGATCTCATCTTCAGCACTGAATTTCTGATAATAGAGTTTGCAAAGCAGTAAGATAGGAAAGAAGCAATACATAAAGCCATAATTAATATAATGCTACCCATCCATCCATTATCTCAACATGCTTAGAGCCTTTTGCAAACAAAACGTCTCACTTTGACCTCAGTGACTGCACTGTTTAGGCAATTGTGTTGACTGTTTTGAAAATGTGGAGTTTGAGTTGACTGCTGCATGAAAGCAATCAAGAAAAACTGTAAAATATTTGCTGCTTTTAGAGGAAACTGGTGATAACCTTTATCATTTTTATATAATAAAGTTGCAAAACCTGTACTTCTTGTGCTTCTGTATAAACTTACTTGTGTGTTTGCAGCTCATAAGTATGATATTGTACATTTTATCCTCAGTATGGTAACAAATGAAAATGTCTCCTGCTGCTGGAGTGCAATATAAATATATGGAGATCAGAAATGGCTTCCCCTCACATTCCAGCCTTTTAGGTTCCTTGAAGTGATATCTATCTGATACAGAGACTTCTTGGGCTGTAATTATAGTCATCATGGAACAGGGAGAGAGCTATAACTGTGCCTCTGGTGGTTCCAACATCACGTCACAACTCCTGTAATTATGGTTAGATGTGTTATTATCGGAACCACATTCACTCAGAGTATAAAAGAGCTAAAAAAACAAAATAAATAATGCTATAAAGCATCATATTTGTGATTTAAATCAAAGCTTCATTTTACAATTATAGATTTTCATATTGTTGATGTTGATGGATCAGTTTTTAGATGAGTACTTTCAGGTAATCATTTTCCTGTCAGTTTTGTGGCTAACTGTGTTTACAAATAGTTAAAAAGGTGACATCTTTAGTTTACCCACAGGTGAAAAATAGTTGTGTGAGAAATGAAACCTTCAGCTTCTTTTAATTTGTCGTAAAGCCAGACAAATTACCCTGGGCATGTTATCAAAATAAATGCAAATGTGAGAGTAAAAAGAACATCAAATATGCAAGAAATGGTAGCAGCTCGAGGTAGGCAATCCCCCTCAGAAAATTACTTCAAAAACTCCAAATGAATAACAAGCAACAGGATGCTGTATTAATGACAGGGTGTCACATTCTCTGTTTGATTCCCCCCTAACTTTCCTATCATGATCACACATCATTTCATGTTTTGTTATTTTTTGTTATTTTTTTTTTTTTAATGTGTGATCAGAGTCTCATTATGTGACTTAAAACCTTTCAGTAGAAGCGGAGGTTTAAAACAGCAAACCTCATGTGGCAGTTGCAAATGGCCTTTTGTGTTGTGAGCTCTTTCTGTGTGTAGTGTATGTGTGCCTGCCACCTACTTACAATGGCTAACAAGAGGCCAAGTGCCTACACAAATAACTCCATCCTACAGGTGCTGAAACTGAATCTGTGAGGGAAACTATGCAGAAAGGTTCAAATCATCCACACAGAAGTTATATTCAGTGGTGATGTAAAGAACCCCATAGGATTATTCACACCTCTTGGATTTTTTTTTCTTCACATTTTGCCATGTTACCACCACAAACCTGTATTTTATTGGGATTATATGTGACCGACTAAAGCAAAGCAGAAGATAATGTTTAGTGAAAGGAAAAGAAAACCTGGTTTTATTTCACTTATTTATTTTACAGTTTTATTTAAAACAAGCAAAAAAACCTAAATACAAATAAGAACCTGAAACGCTTCCTATGGATTTAAATTTGGCCTCTCTGAGTCTGGACTGGACCAAAACTTTTTGATTTGCCCAGTCTCAAGTCCTTTATGACCTAACAGATTTTCTTCCAGGACTTCACTGTATTTATCCCCACCCATTCTAAGCAGCAGAAAAGACTCATGTGATGCTGCCATCATGTTTGACAGTGGGAATGGTGTGTTCAGGCTATTGTCAGTTTTCTGTCACACACAGTGTTTTTTGCATGTTAGCCAAAAAGTTCAGTTTTATGTCATCTCACCAGACCACATGGTTGCTGTTGCAAACTGGACATCTTATGGCTTTGAAGACTCACATTTGTGAACAGCACAACTAAAAGATGTGGATTTTTGTATCAGCTCTAGAGGTACCCTGGACCTCAGTTGTTTCTCTGAATAATGCTCTCCTTCCCTGGACTGTCAGTTTAGGTGGATAGCCATGTCTTGCATGTGTGCCATATTCTTTCCATTTTTAGATGGATTGACTAGTGCTCTTGGAGATATTTAGTGTTTGGGATATTGTTTTATAATACAACTGTGCTTTAAACTACTCAACCACTTCTTTGACCTGTCTGCTGTGTTCCCTGGTCTTCGTGATGCTGTTTGTTAACTAATGTTCTCTACCAAACCTTTGAGGTCTTCAAAGAACTGCAGGATTCATCCTAATATTTAACTATATACTGCTGGACTTAGGGATATCAGATTAAAGGAAGTTTAATACAAATGCAAGCTGTAAGGACACTCAGGGAAGACCCGGAAATTCAACCACACATAGGAGTATGCAAAGGGAAAAACAAGTTTAGTTTTCAGAAACTGGTTGCTGCTCAGGATGAGGTCGTCAAACACAGCACTGAGAAGCAGTGGACGGGTGGAGCAGAGGAACTGAGGGTCTCATGACAGGGAGGTGCAGGAAACCAGTTGCACAGGCTTCTGTGGAAGCAATGAAGGTCTCCACAAGGGGATCCAAACGCAGCACCAGGGGCTTAGACGATAATCAGACAGAGGTCATACACAGGAAGGCAGAGTGGTAGGTCATACACAGGAAGGCAGAGAGAAGCAAACTTAGCTTGAGGGACAGGCAATACTCGGTGGTCGTGAAGCAGAGTTTGGGTCAGGGTCCAGAAATCCAGAATAGAAGGAATCCGTAAAGGGCTTGGCAGGAGGGGGTAGATCCGTGGACAGAAAGGGGTCAAAGAAACACTTGAAGGCTTGGAATGAGGAATGAACCGCTGGGTCTCTACTGGCTCGTGGCTGTCAATAATCTGGCAAGGAGGCAGAGGCTGAGAGGTGTTTAAGTAGGGCGGGACCCAGGTGGAACAGGTAAGCAATCAGGTGTGGCAGGTGAGTTGAATGAGTGCTTAAACACAGCATGGACAGGACAGAACATGAATCATGACAGCAAGCCACACTTTTTAATCTTTAAAATTTTGGAAAAAGCCTGAAGCCTTTGCCTTTCATTTCACATTTATGCATTTCATTGTGTTGGTCTGTCATATCAAATGCCAAATATGCCAAAGGGGATTTATTTGTTTGTACAGTGTCTGGTGTAAGAGAGTTCAACTCAACTAAATCATAAATGTCATTTGAATAACAAAGTAAAAACACAGGTTAGTCAAATGGACAAAGTACATCAATATATGTAAGACCACAAGCGGGTTCAGAATGTGTTAAAATGATTACAGCCTGATTATAAATTAACTAAAAGATTCTGTCTTTAAAACTCCTGTTTTAACCTTCATTATTCTTTTACTAGTGCTTTACTTTCTGTCCTTTCTTAAGTCTTTTGAAGAAAAAATGTGAAAGTCTAGATAGAGATTCAGTAAATTTCAAACGAATTTGAAACCAGTGAAATTACAGTCATAATCTGCAAAAGATATGAATGTAGAATGTACATGTAGAATGTTAGTGAAAAGTTCATGTTTTTTTTCAAGCCAGTTATGATCATGTTATGCTTACAGTTAATGAAAACATTTCAAACATTTCAAATAAAAAGATTACGTCACACAATAAATTTCTGTTACAGAAATACGGGCTTAATAAAAGGTTAATACTTGCTCAAAAGTTTTTTTTTTTTTTTCAAAAGATACTTTAATATGACAAACGACCCTCATGGGAACACATATTGTAAAGTAATCATAAGCATACAACATGGACGTCAAATGGCCTTCAGACCATTCAGGTCTGTTGATTATTTCAAAGATAGCCACAAAATGCAAAAATATTTTCCAATGTCTAAAACATTTCATTGATAGATCAGCGGATAGGTCATGCAGCTAAATTCAATGGCCTTACAAAGTATTCACAACTCTTAAGCTTTTTACATGTTTTTACAAAACAACCAAAAACTTTGAAGAAGATTGGAAGATTAAATGTGCTAGATAAAAACAAAGAAGAGCACTGGAGTTGTGACTGACCTTTAATTCTTTGACCTATTAATTCTTTGTGCAATGCATCAGCTGCAGACGCTGACCTGTAGCTATGTTTGTCTGCATTGTCCCTGTCAAATAAATAAATAAATAAAATAAAATAAATAAAACATACAGTCAGATTTAAAACAGACTTTAGATCAAAGCATTTCTGTGTATCACAGTGTACAAGATCTAAACCCTAAAAAAAAAAAAATCTCTGGATCAAATTATGTATTTTCTTGTCCCATTGAGATGCAAGGCAGATACGCAGTAATGTGAAAGGGGTATAACAAAAGTAATCAGGAAGCATCTGACACATTTTCTACAAAGGGAATCTGTGAAAACATGTTGTAGGGGAATTGTTTTGGTTTTAATTTGATTTGCTGTACAAAGGTCATATTAGCCTCGACCTATTGATTTTAAATTGTGTATCATATCATAATATTTCTTTTTAGATGTTAAAGATCAACAGAAAGTGTTTTTTAGTCTGTATAAAATCTCCCAAAGGGAAGCATATCTAACTCAACAGAACAATATTTTATATTATGAAATTCATATTAAACATTTTACCAGAAAATTTATTGTTGTGTTTGAGTTTAAAGCCTTTATGGGCATGCAGTTTTTATAGAATGTTTGTGTTTGGAAAATAGGTGGGGAGATTTTGGAATTAAAGGGGTCATGACAACACATATAATTTTTCTGTGGTTTTGGGGGTATAATATGATCTGTTGTGCACTGTAGTATCAAAAACCCTGCTCATAGGCAGTCAGCTTTGTTTCTTGGCACCAAAATAGACAAATCAGAGAACAGTTTATCTTTCTACATAGGTTATCTTTCTATGCAATTCATATTCTCCAATTAGAGAACACTACCAAGCAAACATTTCACAAAATGCTTCATAAAAGTTTTTAAAACAGAATACTGAAAAAAAGACTGCTTTTGTGTAGGCTATTTGTCTTTGGCATGCATGGACTAATAATATCACAACTACCAGCTCGTCAGCTGGTAGTGGTAGCCTTGTTTTTGAGAAACTTCATCAGACATTCTAAACACACCTGAATCAAATAAATGGGTCATCACCAGAAATCTGCAGAGGTATGAGGGAATTCAACCATTTGATTCAAGTGTGCTGGAGAAAAGATGCATCTAAAAATTGAAGGATTGTCGATCTCGAGGACTGAACTTGGGCACTAAGTTCTAAAACGTGTTTCATTGGAACTGGAATTTGTTTAACAGTGTTTGTGGAAGTGGTGCACCGCCAATACTGTTTATAGTGGGGATGGTGTGCTGTTGACCTCAACTCAGGACGTTGTGGGTTGGTGGGGGGAATACTTCAAAAACCTCCTCAACCCCACCAGCATGTCTTCCACTGAGGAACTGGAGCCTGGGGAACTTGGGTCGGGCTCTCCAATCTCTGGTGCCCAAGGTCATCAAAGTGGTTAAAAAGCTCCTCGGTGGCAAGACCCCGGGGGTGGATGAGAGAGTCAAGAGAGCCAAGAGTTCCTTAAGGTTCTGGATGTTGTGGGGTTGTGTTGGTTGATGCAACTCTACAATATTGTGTGGAGATCAGGGGCACACAATATTGTACACTGGATTAGCAGACTGGGGTGGCGGACCTCCTATTCAAAAAGGGGGACCGCAGAGTGTGTTCAAACTACAGGGGAGTCCCACTCTTGAACCTCCCTGGGTAAGGTCTATTCGGGGGTTCTGGAGTAGAGGGTCCATCTGATAGTTGAATCTCAGATTCGGGAAGAGTGGGCATTGTGGTTTTCGTCCTGGCTGTGGAATGCTGGACCAGCTGTACACCCTCAGCAGGGTCCTTGAGGGTGCATGGGAGTTCACCCAACCAGACTACATTTTCTTTGTGGACTTGGAGAAGGCGATTGACCGTGTCCCTCAGGGAATCCTGTGGGGGGTACTCACAGTATGGGGTACCAGGCCCTTTGATACAGGCTGTTAGGTCCCTTTATGACCGATGTCAGAGCTTGGTCTGCATTGTAAGTCGGGCTCGTTTTCGGTGAGAGTTGGACTCCGCCAAGGTTGCCCTTTGTCACCGATTCTCTTCATAACTTTTATGGACAGAATTTTTAGGCACAGCCAAGGTGTTGAGGGGATCCATTCTGGTGGCCTCAGGATTGCATCTCTGCTTTTTTCGGATGATGTGGTCCTATTGGCTTCATCAGCTCGTGATCTGCAACTCTCACTGGAGCAGTTCACAGCCAAGTGTGTAGTGGCCCAGATGAAGATCAATGCCTCCAAATCAGAGGAGGTATTGAGCCTTTTCTGGGTCTGTGGGGAGGTCCTGTCTCAAGTGAAGGAGTTCAAGTATCTCAGGGTCTTGTTCACAAATGAGAAAGAAATGGAGCGGGAGATCAATAGACAGATTGGTACTGCGTCTGCAGTGATGCGGGCGCTGTACCGGTCTGTCGTGGTAAAGAGAGACCTGAGTCAAAAAGCAAAGCTCTCGATTTACCAGTTGATTTATCTTCCTCCCCTCATCTATGGTCATGACCAAAAGAACGAGATCACGGGTACAAGCGGCTGAAATGAGTTTCCACCGCAGGGTGTCTGGGCTCTCCCTTAGAGATAGGGTGAGAAGCTCGGTCATCCGGGAGGGACTTATAGTAGAGCCACTGCTTCTCTACGTTGAGAGGAGCCAGTTGAGGTGACTCGGGCATTTGATTAGAATGTCTCCCTAGTGAGGTGTTCCAGGCACGTCTCACTGGGAGGAGAGACAGGACACGCTTCAGGGACTATGTTTCTCGGCTGGCCTTGAAATGCCTTGGGAGGAGCTTGCCCAAGTGGTTTGGGAGAGGGAAGTCTTGGTCTTCCCGGTTTAGGCTGCTGCCCCAGCGACCCGTCCCCAGATAAGCGGAAGAAAATGGATGGATGGATGTCCCAAAAGTTAAACTGGGCTGAAATTAACAACCAGCGTCTATTTCCATCTTGTTGCTGTTTGTTTATGTGTTTTGGAAGGAGGATGGAAAGAGGTTGGCCATGTGGTATTTGATTAGCCAAGATAGTTATAGTAATGCAGTGCAGGACTGTGGGGTGTTTAACTGAAGCAACATCAGTGGTGTGATAATTTTTCATGCTTTCGAAGGGGTAGAAAAATATACAAAATATATAAATATTGTTTTTGGTCATAACAGCAATATCGGCATTGGATAGCGATATCAGTCCAAATTTTTGTATAGGTGCACCACTTCTCAAAATGATCACAAAAGATATATGATAATAAAATAGCCATTCCAGTCTATTCTGGTCCTCCTCACAAATCACTTCCATGTTCTCTATTGTTGTGAGAACTTCCTGGATTCTATGCAGTGTTCTCAAATGAAGCCCTAATATTTCAGAGCAACCACACACACAAAAAATTAGCAAAGTGAACAGAAAAACTGGCCATGACAAGTTGTTTTACAGATACATTATTTCTAGAGTAAACTTGAAGCATATGATGATTAGCTTTAAGAATGAGCTTCACAGAAGTGATACTGTAGATGGAAAGAAGAAAAACAATAGCACTAAACAAGGTTCTCATGACACAAGAGCTGATGATTAATAGAACATCACAATAGGGATTTGTAGTTTTCTAAGAAATACTGCAAAAAATCTCCTTTCTCTCATCAGCTCACTAGTTAGATGAAATGACTATAGTCACACCTCAGTAATAAAGCAATGAAGGATAGTGGGGCTGCACAATAGAAAAATGTGTGGTGGCGATAATTTTGGTAAATATTGCGATGACGATATCAGGTGCTATAGATATACCTATTTTTTTCTTTCCTCTCTTTCTCATCTGTACTTTCAGCACTGTGTGACCTTCAGCATTTTGGGCAAAGTAATTTGTGTCCTCTGTGAGCATCTGCTGTTGTGAGATTCTGTCCAACAGGCTCAGTATTACATTAGCATATAAAATGCAAGTTCAGAACACTTGAAATATATTAGCCAACAATTATGACACTCCAAACAGCCCTATGCAATATGAATATTGTGCACACTAATATTGCGATGATGATATGTTTGCAATATATTGTAGAGACCTAAGCATACCTTTCCAAATGTTAATAAAACCAGTGGGAACCACACAAAAAACATTTTTTTTAATCAGTGGGGGGAAAAAAATTAGGCAGCCGGTTAAGTTTTTGGCATTACCTTAACATTAGACTTGACATTACCTTTCTTCTTTACCCACATGTCTTCCAGGCACAGGAGTATTACGATTGGAAGTAAAACATCAATTGTAGTTATAATGATAATAGTAACTGAGTCCCATTAGGAGCCACTGTGTAACAATCCAGCTGGAACAGACAAAGGAAAACATCTCCATGCAAATACTTTCTTGTATCCCAAAAGCTCTTAAGGGATTTTTTATTAACACTGCTGTGGCAATAGCTGCCAAACTGAATCACCACAACAAAGAAAAATCCATACCATTAGCTGTACATATACTCGCTTTTTTTCAGAAAGTGGGTAGTTAAAAGGTTGCTAAACTAAATCATTTGGTCTGGCTGCAGGGGTCGTTCTGAGGCAGTCGCAAACATATACAGTTAAATGCCGAGAAGTAATGACTGCCACCCCTGAACAAAGCCTCCTGTACAAGGTCTGACAGCCCGAGACTGACAGCTTAATCATTTCCAGCTCTGTATAATACCATGAAAGGTTTGTCTTCCTAGACAAATCGAAAACACTGAGGCTGAAAGGTTGAAGCAATTTGCATGCAGCTCCTGATAAAATAATGTGTCCTTTTTGCCTTAATGGCAGCTTGGCAATTATTATCAGAAGCCGATGAAAGATAAAAACTGGCTTTACAGAACTAACAATATGCGCAAAGATAATTGCATAGGGATAGTTCACTAAAAGCAATTTCATGATTTTCTTGTGAATTGATAACTTTATACACTTTTCTAAAATATCAGATCCAAATGCATTCCACAACCACCAACCAGTAACAGGTCGAAATGCACCAATAAGTTGGTCTGAAAACTTAATTAGACAATTTTCACTTGATTGTCTCTGATGGGGGAACAGTGGGTCAAACACTAAAAGTTTGGTTTTTTTTTTTTTGTTTTTTTTTTTTTTAAGAAATCAAAACTGAGAACTCCAACCATTTCCAGTCATTAAGCACATCAACCAACTTTGTATTTTGATACATTTAAAAAAGACTAAGAATAACAAAAAAGGTTTGGAATATACCCTGAGATGGATAACTTGTAGGACAAGATATGCATCTACTGTATAATACATATATTTTGGCATTTCTTTATTTTCTGTTGGCTTCAGCTCCAATCAAAGAACTTGCAACACTTAAAAAAAATCTGTTTTTAATCCTTAAAAATAAAAAATTGGAATCAGTCAGAATTGGTGCATCTCTCGAAAAAGGATGTGAAATCATGTTTAGCAATAACAACAAAAAAAAGCCCTGAACGGCAACCTGTATTTCCTCTTGGTAAATGACACAAAGCATGAGCTGACTAACAAAATTGGAACTGACTGATATCCCATTGGTGTACTAATTGATTAATCACCAGTCTCTAAAATCAAAGAATCTAATTTTAATGAATGAATAAGCAACTACATCATCACAGAAACATTAAATTCAGAGCAGAAAAGGTGTAGAAAACTTCTTTTAATTCTTTGAAGACTCTCCTGTTTCTGCAAAGGCAGAGAAACAGTGCAGTGATGTTTCAAAAGCATAGAGTGGACAGCAGCACCCCCACCATCACAGAGACCCCAATCCCCAAGCAGCACAATGTCCCACCCATTCATCACATGACTTTTTGTTATTCCACTTTATCCTTACTATGATCTGAACATACATCTCTATTGTCAACAAAACTGCTCAAGGTTAGGCTCAAGCAATAAGCCAGATTCTTGACAGGAACTGCCAGACGTGAAGGCTGAATGTGTTTTTGTGCAGGGTACCGAGGTTGTGACACAGAGACAAGACAGTGCAGAGCAAACACACAAGCCACATACAAGTACAAATGCATTATAAAAAAATAATGAAATTAATGGTAAAATACAGAAAGTTGTGACCAGAAATTCACCGTATCCCACAGTACAATATATTTCATTTCATTGTAATAATTAATACCTTATTTTTGTCTGTTTGTTACTAAAAAAAACAGCTGTATATCTCATAATGATATGATGATGTAAAGTAGAAAAACATCTCAGTATATTTCTCTTTTCATTGATATAGAAGTAGAATTTCTTGCTTATGGTTTCAGTTATTTTTCCCATTCCTTTCACCTAATTGTAATATTTCTATGAAAATTAATCATTTTTTTTACAATTCCAAAACATATATTAAAGTGTAACTTGATTAACGGTTATCAGTTATCAGTAATTAACAATTTTGCCTTTTCATAGTTTTTTACAGTTACTTTTACAGATATTTTTAACAGTGTAGAGGTTATGTTGGAAGCTGGAGCATCACCATTGATGAAAGCAGTCACTGTCGCTTATGTTGAGGTGCTTGTTGCATATCCTTGTTCTCCTAAGTACATTCTGACATGTAGTCCTCACAAAAATATAAAAAAATATGTCAGTCTGTTTTTGGTGAAAAGATCAGGATCCGTGCCATAATGCTAAGAACCCAACTTTAAATCTATTAGTGGGAGGGTAAAATATGAGTATTAGAGCTGATAGAGCTGATGCAGGTTTTTAAAGCTTCTTTTTTTTCTTGATCAATTAAATTGCTATCAGTGATGGTAAATTAGATTGGATGATCTTATATTGGGAGTTTTCAGGTGAGTTTGTATTATCAATATAAAGAAGAGAGCACGGCGCATCGCTCCGAGCATTAAACTCCAAAACAGCCTAAATGGTAAAAATGTGCAGTATTTCAGCGTCGTTCAGAAGGACCAAGTGTGGAACAGCAGATAAGGCAAAATCTAGGAATAAGCAAACTCACCATGGATGGATAGAGTCCGAACACGGTGAGGGAAAGAAGCGGGTACAGGACGGTCAGAAGGACCCTCATGCTGCCAGGCTCCGGGCGGCCACTTTCCTCCGGGGGTCCTCAGTCCTTTTACGCGGAGCTGCTGCTTCACAGCGTCTTTGTTTTTAAGACTGAGGAACCGCAGAGAGAGCGCTCTGACAGCGGTACGGCAGCAACGCGTTCAGCGGCATAACACCCACCGTTCCCCGGTGCTCTGACTGGAGGCAACGCCGAGGAGGGGGAAAAAAAGAAAAAGTTTGGAGTGGAGAAGAAATATTTAAATATTTCAGTCCTTCTGTAGACTGCAGGGGAGGCGCACCAAGTGACATCACCTGATTGGTTTGGGCTCTATCTATCTATCTATCTATCTATCTATCTATCTATCTATCTATCTATCTATCTATCTATCTATCGGTTTTAAAAAGAATCTGAAGGATAGCATGAAGAATGATCAACAACGATATATTCCCTGGAAAGTTCTGTAGCTTCAAAATACAGGAACTGTCTGTGTGGAAAGTTTAAGAAATGTTCTGCTTGCAGATATTTAAATAAGCTAAATGAATTCAACATCCCTATTTGGATTCAGCTCAGAAAGCAGCAGAAATATTTTTCATTGACTGCTCTCAGGCATGATAAGAGGGAGAATTGTCCTATTGTCCTAATCATTGTTTGTTTAGCAATTAATCTCAGGGTATAAGTGCATTAATGATTCCATATGTATTTGAATATTCCAATGCTCCCAACTGATATATAGCAGTATACATTTCGTGATCCATTACAAAGACAGGTCAATGGGTGGGTGTTGAATTTGGGCCACTGATACTGTTAAACATTGGCCAGTAACCTATGGGGTTCGTCTATTAGTGCCTCATTGGTCATAAGGGTGAAACACGTGATACCACACACCCTGTCAAGCACCTACAGAACTCACCTTAGCAAGCAATGAGTTCTGACCATCAGCAGGTCCCAGAACAAGTAGCGCTAACATCATCATCTTTCCTGGGGAATCTGTCTTTTTCAAAAGGCTGTGTCTGAAGCAGAGCATGGGTTTCACTTGATATGTCTCCACCAGATATGCACAGCAGGAGGCATCTCGTATTTCAGCCTTCTAGTACATTGATGATGCACACCCACTGAATATGCCAATATTCTCTCTCCTGGTTATTATCAGCATAAAATATTTCCCTTCTCATTCAGTTTTTAAATATTGGGATAATTGAACATGTGCTCATCATCGAAACAGGAATTCTGTACAGATACATAATTCAAATATGCAAGGAATGGATTTTTAATTTTTTTCATTATTAATTTTGCCATATCCTTAATAAGATTTGACTGTGGTTGAATATTTTATTGCTTTTGTGTCATGTTGTGTTTTATTTTTCCAAGTCTGTTCTCTTGCTGGAGTCAAAGCCTCCCTTTCTGCTCTCCAAATCCTTATTATTGAATCATCCCACTTGCATTCAGTCAGCTGGTTAGCTCCCCCAATGACAATCAACCATGCACACACAAAGTCATTCCTAAGGAAAATATAAGAAAGGCCCAATCAACCTAGCATGCATGTTTGTTTATTACTGTGGAGTAAGATGGAGTAGCCAGAGGGAACTCATGCATGCATGGGGATAACACGCAGATTCCATGCATAAGTAGACCCTAGTCTATATGCATCAGAACCAGGACATTCTTAATTCAAAGCAACTGTTCCACCATGTAACTCAGTCATATTTAAAGGGAAAATGTTCTTGTTTAAAACAAACAAATGACATTTGGTGTTTCTATCATTTTTCAAGGTGGATAAGTGAGTTTTACAAAAAGAGCCTTTGAATCACTGCCTCTCTTTTTCATAACTTTATTTGTCGTGAAGTGGTGCTATATATTGAGATAAACTGCACTGAATGTAATTAAAACAGAAATGGACGATGACATATGGATGATGATGTGTTTGACACTGCAGAGTCTGTTTACTGTTGAAAGCTGAAGACTTGAGAAGGCCCTTATCTGGAACATAGAAAAGGATGTAATTTGTACTCTTACTTTCACCAAAGATGCTCTGTGTGAGGAAAAAAAAAAGATGAGTTTGGTGAAAGTAAACATTGGGAGGGCACCAACAAAATACTTTTTGTCCTATGAAACATTGACTAGGTTGGTTTTAAGCTTGGGAAAATCCCAAGGCTGAGGAACAATGACACAACACAGTTACTGCCATGACAATGGCAGGAAGCTCTCCATGAATCTGTAGCGAGACAGTCAAAATGACCAGGGGATTTGTTTGTGAGCATGAATATTCTCAAGTAAGAAAATGGGTTGGTTTAGTTTTACAGAGTCCAAACATTCTTTTCTATGTCAAAAGCACAATGGATTGTAAATTAATGTTTTATTTTCCCCTTTTTAAAATTACATTTAAGGGCCAAATATGTTTTTGTCTAGATGCATTTATAGTTTTTGAGTCGTTTAATAGACCATTTTAGCTACATTACTGTTGTGCAGTTAAATCATCACAAGGAAAAGAGCTTATGTTTAGAAAAGTGAGATTTTGAGCTTCCCCTGATCCATTTTACCTTACTAATATAAAGTGGGTTAGGTTACAGAGTTGTTATTAAAAATTCTCACACGACTGTACACATCAGCACAAGATGCTGGTCAGAACAGGAGCAAAGATCTGCCTGAATACTATTGGATTTTCTGTTTTGTACTGGTTCTGTCATAAGTGTTCCGTTCCCACTGTGATCAGTTACAGGCATGCTCGGTCTGCCAAAGAGCACTTTTACACTTTTCCTGGGTAGAGGACTGTTCTGTTTGGTCTCCCACCTACTGCTATAAGAAAGAATTTCTGGTCACTCCCTCTGAGCAAATAGCCATAAATGTTTTCACCTATTAAACATATTTCTTAGTCATAAAAAATAACATGATTATCATAAGCTGTAAAAGTGATGATATGGGCCGTTTAAAACTAAACAGTAAAACATCTGTTTATAGCTGAAAAAACATTTCCCAAGTACAAATTGACCTCAAACCGATTTCCTAAAAGTAAAACAACAAATGACATGAGCTCAGAATGCAAACACCAAATGATACTCAGTTTCAGACCTCCCTATATGGTCAGAATTTATTTACAATAGACTTCCAAATAACTAATATGATTTTTTAAAAACCTTTTCATTTATGTGTGCTTGTTTTTGATCATGTTTTAGCGCTAAAGAATTGAGTTCTCTGTCCAGAGGTGGCCTCCACAAATTACAACATGTGTTTAAACCATCATGCATCACTGGACATATTGCTGCAGAGATTGAAAGACTCATGCTCTGTGAAAGTGAACTCAATTGTAAAACCATAAGGATGTGAAACAGATGTGAAACAGGCTTGGCAACAATAAAAACCATTCAGAGATGAAAGACTATGCTACCTTACATGTCTCTCTGCTCTGTTGGAGGGGAAGGCAGTCAAGAACACCTGCTTCTCCATAACGCTTGATCTGCACTGGGGCTGAGGGGCTTTTATTTACAAGGTTCACGCTTGGTTTCTCTGCTGTTCTGTGGCTACATTCATATAGTTTCATGAATATCTCAGGTATGACATATTCATGAAACTAGTCATCAGTAGAGTAGCAGCAAGGGGGATGAGATGCTGGGGTAAGCTTCCATGAAATGCAGCCTGGTGGAAATACAATGCCATGAGATGCTGTAAGAAACCTGCAGTAAGCTGAGGTCCTTCTTATCTGGTCATCTATAGTCTGATACAAGAGTTGTATCCTTTATCTTGTGTTGTTGATCTGAATCTATTGTATTAATATGAAATCTGTCAATTCCTTTTGGTCTCTCTTTTTTTAGGTTAATAAAAACATGTTTTTTTCCCTCTTGGAGAGCTTGCTCTTTTTACATATTGTAGGCTTGTTTAACAGGATGTGAAGTAATGCTTCAGGAGCTTCCTGCTGTTTTGTTTTGATTTGATTATCTTAAATTTGTGGAGGACTGGAAGTCTTGATGCTCATATTTGTCTAACTTGAACCATAAAGTACAGGCCAGAATTTTTGCGTTTAAACAAATGATTTTTAAAAAATATTTTATTTTCCGATTTTTCCATTAATACAGAAAAAGCAGCAAAGAGAAAAAATAAGACTGCATCAATGCCATCCTGTCCATCGTCAGACAAGCATCAACAAAAACAAAACCAGATGTTGAAAAAAACCCACTTGTGTTTTATAGAAACAGAAAGCAGGACACATCCTTATGTACACACTCACCGATCTGCTATTATGATAACATTGCCTCACACCTCTCAGTATCAGAACACTATAATACTGCTCAGTAAATGATGACGTATTAACATACTCAAGAAAGGGTGACCAGGTTTTATCGTATTTTTCCAGTGAACCTTGTAGACTGTGTCACAGCTTTTCCATTTGTAAACACATCATTACATCTCACCCACTGGATAAAAGATAGGGGTTGTGTATCCTTCCAGTTCAAGAGTATCACCCTCTGCCTTAGCAGAGATGCAAAAGCAATTATACTACACCGAAGAGAAGTAAAGCCATGTCTATTTGTTTGAACACCAAAAATTGCTACAAATGGGTCAGGATCCAAATTTCTTTTTCAGAAATGAGAAAAAGCCTTAAAGACAGCAACAAAGTAATCAGCGAAGGTGCCGCAAGACCAGAGCATGTGATTAGTGGTGGCTGGCGATTGATTGCACAGATTGTCACCTGATATATCTTGCTTTGGTTAGAAACAATTTAAACTGTATTGGACAATTACTTGTACAAATAGAGGATGAATGAATACAGCTGATGCTAAGCTCCCAAACCTTGTCCGTAATCTGTGTTCCCAAATCCTCTTCCCAGGCCTCCCTTAGCCTAGACAGGGAGGAAGGGCTCGCACATAGCAAGGAATTATATATTCATGAAATCTGGAACTTAATCACAGACTGAGTATGCAAGCAATCTTCCAGAGAACAAATGGTAGAGACGGATAGATTGGAAAATGTCTTAGAACATAACTATGAGCTTGTAAAAATCTGAAAAAGTGGGACTGGGGGAGGTCAATGTTTTTGGCTTGTGTACCAAATGACGTGAAGGATCCATTTTGAAAAAGACCACTAAAATGTCCTATTTCCTTGTTATATCAGATTTTGAAGTCAGTGTCTGACTGGGCAGATGTAAAGAGAGGATTTGATAAGGTCACAAATAAGTGATTTGTTTATCCCAAAATGATGTTTACAATGAGACCAAATGGAGATGGCGTTTCTATAGGATCCTGGATATGATCACTACTGATAATAGGAGAGGCTCAGCATATCATAGCAAAAGGTGAGATAAGGATTCTGGAGTAAAAGCTCCATGACAAACCACTTCGGACTTGTGTTCTCCTTAAAAATACAAAGCCAGATTGATATTCATATTATTGTAATATTCACTGCCCAATAATAATACAAAAAATTAGATAAAGCTAAGCCTCCATTGGTTTTAGTATTTTGAAATTGAGATTTCTGTATCCTTGTACATTTTTTTGTTCCAAATAAAAGTAAACACCATTTTATTCAACTCTTTAAAAGATGATTTAGGAAGAAAAAGTGATATAATTTTAAACAGGTATAAAAATTTCAGTAGTATCACCATTTTACTGGTGTTGACCAGACCTGCAAGAGAGATAAGTAAGATTGACCACTGTGACAAGTCCACCCTGCTTAAATGATTAATGGGGAAGAGAATGTGTTTACTGACATTCAGTCAGTGCCAAAGGTTACAAAAAGTTTGAAAGAGCTTCTGAATCCTGGGAATAGATACAGCTGAATCAGTGATACACAGAAGAAGGTCATCTGCATATAATATCTTATGAATAGTGAGATCACGAGGGATCCCTGTGATTTTGGTATCAGATCTAAAATAAATGATCTTAATTGTTTCACTGTAAGGGACAATAAAGGTAGCCATTTTAGACAGTGTTTGAAAAAAGATAAGCCATTTAAAAGCCAAGTATTTTTAAACAAGAAAACGTCAAAATTGTAAAGCTTGGAACATAACTCATAATCAGGTATGTTTGAGATAGAATTATTGCAACTCATGATTTACTTACCTGAACAAAACTGTCAGCATCTTGTTCAAAACACTGTTGTCAGGCTTCTGACCAAGTCACCTAAGGTTTTTTCATGTCAAACCCAATCCTAATCCAGTTACACTGGCTCCCCAGTCACTTCAGACTACATGACAGGATCTTGGTTCTTACTGATGGTGCTCTGAATGAACAAGCATGGCATACAACTCACAACTTAGAAATCTCCATGTCCCAAGCAGCTCCCTGATGTTTTGTGATGAAAGCCTGCTAGTGCCACCTTCAAGGCTGGAAGCTAAATGCGATAGAGGCTTTTAAGCAGTAGCACCAGGGCTGACTTAGTGAATAAATTTACAATCCAAATTTGAAGGAAAGCTTATTGCATACAAAATATTTCTAAAAACATAATGCTGTCTAATGTCAGGGATGTTACTATAACAATTTTGTCACCAATTTAGCAGTTTTCTGAATAAAATATTGTGCTGCATAACCATGATCACTGATCAGCCATGTGTCTTAGTTCTACTATATTATTACTACACTTTAATGTAAAATGTTGATGGTTAACTCAACATATATATATATATATATATATATATATATATATATATATATATATATATATATATATATATATATATATATGTTTTATTTATATATATATTTATTATATATATATATATATATATATATATATATATATATATATATATATATATATATATAAAAATTCCCTTCTCACCCTCCACGGGTGGTCTTTTCTCAACCTCTGAGCTCGGGTCCTCTACCAGAGGCCTGGGAGCTTGAGGGTTCTGCGTAGTATCTTGGCTGTGCCAAGAACTGCGCATTTCTGGACTGAGATGTCTGACGTTGTTCCTGGGATCTGTTTTAGCCACTGCTCCAGTTTGGGGGTGACTGCCCCGAGGGCCCCGATGACCACAGGCACCACTGTGGTCTTCACCTTCCAGGCCTTCTCCAGTTCCTCTCTGAGGCCCTGGTATTTCTCCAGTTTCTTGTGTTCCTTTTTCCTGATGTTGCAATCGCTTGGTATTGCTACATCCACCACAACGGCTTTCCTCTGTTGTTTATCAACCACCACGATGTCCGGTTGGTTCGCCATTACCATTTTGTCTGTCTGGATCTGGAAGTCCCACAGGATCTTAGCTCGGTCATTCTCCACCACCTTTGGGGGTGTGCCCCACTTTGATCTCGGGGCTTCCAGTCCATATCCTGCACAGATGTTTCTGTACACTATGCCCGCCACTTGGTTATGACGTTCCATGTACGCTTTCTTTCCCTGCCAGCATCTTGCACCCTGCTGTTATGTGTTGGACTGTCTCAGGGGCCTCCTTGCACAATCTACACCTTGGATCTTGTCTGGTGTGGTAGATCTGAGCCTCTATTGCTCTGGTGTTTAGGGCCTGTTCCTGTGCAGCCAGGATGAGTGCCTCTGTGCTGTCCTTGAGTCCAGCTTTTTCCAGCCATTGGTAGGATTTCCTGATATCAGCCACTTCAGTTATTTGTCGGTGGTACATCCCATGTAGGGGCTTATCCTCCCATGATAGTTCCTCCAGCACCTCATCCTCTGGTCCCCATTGTTTGAGACATTCGCTGAGCACATCGTCGGTTGAGGCTTTGACCTTGATGTATTTATGGATCTTGGATGTTTCATCCTGGACAGTGGCTCTCACACTCGCTAGTCCTCTGCCTCCGTCCTTACGGCTCGTGTATAGTCTCAGGATGCTGGATTTAGGGTGGAACCCTCCATGCATGGTTAGTAGTTAGTAGTATATATATATATATATATATATATATATATATATATATATATATATATATATATATATATATATATATATAGATAGAGCGGCTGGGTCCTTCACCCGGGAGACCGGGGTTCGAATCCAGGCCGGGTCGCTTGGTTGAGATATCCAGTGTGGGTCCTTAGGCAAGATCCTTCGCGCTAATGCCTACCTCATGATGAGTGACAAAGGAATACACGCCATACCGGCTCAGACGTCGCCCGGTCAAACAAGGTCTGCGTCAGGTGCTGGGGAACCAGGGCACCTTCACGAAAAATGGGTTACTGGAACAAGACGGAATTGGGCGAGAGGTGAAAACTTGTATCTGTTGGAATGCTACTACTCAAGTAACCCTAGTCAGAGGGGTTACATGCAAAGAATGCGGGATGAATGGTTACGTCGACATCCCCATTCAACACTAACTGCCAAACAACTAGTAGCTCAGTGTTCCAACATCCGCAAACGGCGAATGCTGTCACAACTTGAGATAGACGAGGTACAACACAAATGCTACGGCAAGGGGGAGCCAGGACGCCAGGTCAGAGGGGAGTTAGCTTCAACTCCCCACCCGGAGATTGGGTATGCAGCCCCAATAATGAACGAACCATCACAGCTGAACGAGGCAGCAACTGACCTGAGAGGTAGGATCGTGGCCCGAATGAACACCAGGCAATCCCGATGCCAATTACAACGGCTGAGTGAAATACCATCAGAAAGTCTCATTGAAGATGTCTCATTGAGAACGATCCCTACCAACACCATAACGGAAACCAATGAGCTGGTGTACAACTCAGCATCAGTGATCCTTGAGATGCTCGGCTATAGGAGCAACCATGAGATTCAATACCCACCATGGAAAAGACGGTTAGAGGCTAAAATCAAGGTAACAAGGAGGGAAGTGAGCCAATTGTCAGAGCTCCAAAGAGGTGCAATCAAAAGACCAGTACCCAAGCGGTACAGCCAGATGCCCATACCTGAAGCGCTCGAAACTGCCAAACAAAGGCTCCAAGCCTTGGCCAGTCGCCTAAAGAGGTACACGAGAGAAAATGAAGCCAGGATGATTAACCGGCTCTTCTCCACCCAACCAGCTAAAGTGTACTCTCAATGGCAGGGTAATAACAACAGAGCAGACCCACCAAGACTGGAGACCCAACAGTACTGGAAAGGCATATGGGAAAGGGAGGCGACCCACAACAGCAATGCACAGTGGCTAATCTCTCTACGAGATGACCACAGCAACCTCCCTGAGCAAGCCCCAGTAACTATCACAGTGGCAGATGTCCAAGAAAGAGTCTCAGGTATGAAAAACTGGACAGCACCAGGTCCTGACATGATCCATGCCTACTGGCTAAAGAAACTCACTGCCCTCCATGAGCGACTGGCAGCTCAAATGAACCAGCTGCTACAAAGTGGGACTCACCCTGAATGGTTAACTGAAGGGCGCACAATCCTGATCCAGAAGGATCCCTCAAAGGGTTCGGTCCCATCCAACTATCGGCCAATAACCTGTCTCTCTACAACATGGAAGCTCATGTCAGGCATCATAGCAGCTAAGATAAGTGGGCACATGGATAAATACATGAGTACAGCACAGAAGGGCATCGGCATAAATACCAGAGGAGCCAAACACCAACTCCTGGTAGACCAAACAGTCGCCCGAGACTGCAAAACCCGACACACCAACCTGTGCACGGCTTGGATTGATTACAAGAAAGCCTATGACTCAATGCCACACACTTGGATCATTGAATGCTTAGAGATGTACAACATCAACAGGACTCTAAGAGCCTTCATTGCAGCCTCGATGGGGATGTGGAAAACCACCCTTGAAGCCAACTACAAGCCAATTGCACAAGTGTCCATCAAATGTGGCATATACCAAGGAGACGCTCTGTCCCCACTGCTGTTCTGCATAGGTCTGAACCCCCTCAGCCAAGTCATCAACAAGACTGGCTACGGATACCAACTCAAGAACGGAGCCACCATCAGTCACCTCCTCTACATGGATGACATCAAGCTGTACGCTAAGAGCAAACGAGACATCGACTCACTGATCCACACCACCAGGATCTACAGCACTGACATTGGGATGTCATTCGGACTAGAGAAGTGTGGTCGGATGGTTACACATAGAGGGAAGGTCATCCACACAGAAGGGGTCTCACTCCCAGAGGGAGCAATAGCAGACATTGAGGACAGTTACAAGTACCTGGGAATACCACAAGCAAATGGCAGCCTCGATGAGGTCACAAGGAAAGGAGCCACAGCCAAATACCTCCAACGAGTAAGGCAAGTCCTGAGAAGCCAGCTCAATGGCAAGAACAAGATCCGTGCGATAAACAGCTATGCCTTGCCAGTAATCAGATACCCTGCAGGAATAATAAGCTGGCCAAAGGAAGAGATAAAGACCATGGATGTTAAAACTCGGAAACTACTAACCATGCATGGAGGGTTCCACCCTAAATCCAGCATCCTGAGACTATACGCGAGCCGTAAGGACGGAGGCAGAGGACTAGCGAGTGTGAGAGCCACTGTCCAGGATGAAACATCCAAGATCCATAAATACATCAAGGTCAAAGCCTCAACCGACGATGTGCTCAGCGAATGTCTCAAACAATGGGGACCAGAGGATGAGGTGCTGGAGGAACCATCATGGGAGGATAAGCCCCTACATGGGATGTACCACCGACAAATAACTGAAGTGGCTGATATCAGGAAATCCTACCAATGGCTGGAAAAAGCTGGACTCAAGGACAGCACAGAGGCACTCATCCTGGCTGCACAGGAACAGGCCCTAAACACCAGAGCAATAGAGGCTCAGATCTACCACACCAGACAAGATCCAAGGTGTAGATTGTGCAAGGAGGCCCCTGAGACAGTCCAACACATAACAGCAGGGTGCAAGATGCTGGCAGGGAAAGCGTACATGGAACGTCATAACCAAGTAGCGGGCATAGTGTACAGAAACATCTGTGCAGGATATGGACTGGAAGCCCCGAGATCAAAGTGGGGCACACCCCCAAAGGTGGTGGAGAATGACCGAGCTAAGATCCTGTGGGACTTCCAGATCCAGACAGACAAAATGGTAATGGCGAACCAACCGGACATCGTGGTGGTTGATAAACAACAGAGGAAAGCCGTTGTGGTGGATGTAGCAATACCAAGCGATTGCAACATCAGGAAAAAGGAACACGAGAAACTGGAGAAATACCAGGGCCTCAGAGAGGAACTGGAGAAGGCCTGGAAGGTGAAGACCACAGTGGTGCCTGTGGTCATCGGGGCCCTCGGGGCAGTCACCCCCAAACTGGAGCAGTGGCTAAAACAGATCCCAGGAACAACATCAGACATCTCAGTCCAGAAATGCGCAGTTCTCGGCACAGCCAAGATATTACGCAGAACCCTCAAGCTCCCAGGCCTCTGGTAGAGGACCCGAGCTCAGAGGTTGAGAAAGACCACCCGTGGAGGGTGAGAAGGGAATTTTTATATATATATATATATATATATATATATATCTATATCTATATATCTATATATCTATATATATATATATATATATATATATATATATATATATATATATATATATATATATATATGTGTGTGTGTGTATGTGTGTGTGTGTCTCTTTTACTCTTATTTTCCAGTCATGTTTGAAATTAATCATGGAATCTGCAGTTGTTCAGACAGAGCTTCAAAAGGCTCCCTACTTTTACAAATCTCTTTTCCTTCTTTGACCTTCACTGATTTCCTTGGACTGTGTTCTATTGTTTTGAATCTTGTTAAGTCTAAAGTGTGCATTCAGGTAAAAACGTCGGCAAGGAGAAACACCCTTGGTCAATAATCAAATCTAGTATTGTTTACTGAAAGATCTAGATCAATATATGTGTACATTTGGACCTGTATGCATACATTTGAACCTGTGTGGATCAGGCAAAATCCACAATAAATTTTAACTGTTTTTGTGTTTATAATTCATTATAGTTGCAGCCATCCATCCATTCATCCATCCATCCTGGAGGAAACAGATACAGGAAGGAACCCTAGTTGGCCCAAAGCCCAGACACCCTTCTTCCCAGTGTCACTCTCTAGCTCATTCTGGGAAACCCCCAGGTGCTCCTGGGCCAGAAGGGAAATATATTCCATTGAGTAGGTTCTTGGTGTGACAGTGATCTCCTCTCAGTGAGATGTGCCTGGAACGCCACTGAATCTCTTCAACTGACTCATTTTGAGCCAGAGAAGCAGACTCTACTTTGAGCTCTCCTTGAATCTCATTCTTTCAGTTGTGATCTGCATCCCACGATCATAACTTTTAGTCAGAACATTAACAAACTTCTAAATTCAAAGCTTTGATTTTTGGATGATCTTTTCCTGAGACAGTAATGTGTAATATCTTCCAGATATTTTTGACCCAGAAAATATGAACATTTTTTATTGTTTTTTTGAGTAGGCTTTAGTTTTTTCCCCCACCGAAATACGTTTTTTACTCTCCAAAGCCTTCTTGGTAAACATACTCAGCTCACAGAAGCTGCTGATTTGCATTGAGAAATATAAAAGTTTTGGGAAAAAAAAGGCTATAGTGCTTTTCATTGCAGCTTTTACGCAACTTTGTGTTCAGAATGTCAGCCTATTAAACGTTTTCACACAGTTTTCCACCTAGGACCTGCTGGTTAGTCTGCATGTCATTTTATTCACAAAGATTTAAAATCAGAATGTCAGCCTCGATTGTTCCATATTTTATGCTTTTCTTTTTTTTTCCTCTATACTATGTGTGAAACTAGTTTTCCATATCTTTAAGTATAAATCTACGTAACCTATACTTAGTGAAGAAAGGGAAAAACATTGCTCCTGAGCACTCATGTTAGATTACATTGTGCATCTGTGGACTTTCTTTTACATACACAATGCATATTGTTTTAGATGTGATGTTTTGGCTCTTGTTTCTTACAGGTCCACTGATATGTTTTGTTCACAAATTCCCTCCATATCATATATTTTCTGTCAGGGAACAAAGCTTTCTTAGAGTACATCAGATTAAGTCCTGTTTGATCATGAGCTTTTACAGTTTTGTATAGAAGAAAATAGACGGGCAAGAAAAAGATCCATGTCAGTATCTTAATTAGGCAAAAATAACCTCTAGTCCTTGGGGTGGGGGGGGAGGAAACGATTAAAAGAATTAAATCCTATCTCTAAAGGAGATTACTGAAAGAGAAAAGCAATCCAAGAATGATGCAATGTCAATTCACAGTGGTATAATTGAGTCTCAATAGAGTCTATTTTGATAGAGCAAGTTTCGATGGTGAAGTTTTGGGTAATTAAAATTAAACAGACAGCTACTGCTGGGAAACCAACGGGCTTGTTTCTATATTCTTCCAGAAAATTGTGTTTTTGATCTCCAGGCTCAGCTTTTTGTCATGTGTAAAGCTATTAACACAGATCCATGTACAGTTGATGCCTCTGCATTATCCAAAGCTTCATGTGATCTCATTAAATGGACAGTTCAGTTAGTTTTGCTTATTCTAAGGATCCATCTTTTCTCTATGCTTTTAATTTACAAAACAAATCCTTAAATCTCATTTTAAGGTGTTTTCTATATTATTGAGAGATTTCAGGTGGCCTTGTGGAACTGTGAAAAAGAGCTGAAATGAGCCCTTTTTACATACACACAGTTAAAGGTTTCTATTTTATCAGACATATGCCATTTAAAAATAGGTACATCAATGAGGGATGGGGTAAAAACAGTATGACTGTGTCGCTGCTCTGATGAGAGTAAAATGGAACTTTCTGGCATACATGCAAATCGCTATCCGTAAACCATCCTCACTCTAAAACATAGCTGTGGCAGCATCATGCCGTGGAGATGTTTTTGTTTTTATTATTATTTCAGCAGGGTCAGGGAAGCTGGTTGCAGTTGATGGTGAAGATGAGAAAAAAAAATAACATTTTTAAAAATAATAACAGATCTCTCTTGTAAATGAGACCATGGGTCTTGAGATTTTCTTGCATAAATAATGGATTGGTAATGGTAATAAAAAGAAAAAAATACTTCTCTGGTGATAATTTTTATTTTTTATCTACTCAATAGCGTACTAAACATACAAAATTTCACTGAAGTGCACAAATTAGTCAAGATTTTATAGAAAAGGGATCTGCAATGTTTTTTAATGTCAAAAAATTAACTTGCCTCATGCAGTTTTCCTTATGAAAGACAGGCATATAATTTCCACATTGCTTTTGGGTTGATTGTTTCATCAGTGTGTGTATTGGGGTGGGTTGTGTTGTACCATTGAGATTATTATTATTTTTTTTGTCTTTTTGTCTCATCCTGAAGATTTTTTTAAAACAGTTAATCTGTATCAAGAGATTTGCTCTGTTCTTTAATTGTGGTCGGAGAGCTGAACAAAATCCTTCCGAGGGATGCAATTACCCACTTGCTTCACTTTGGAACACTCATGGTTTAGATTAAAGCACACAATTGTGTACTAGTTTGTGTTGATCTGTTACATAATAAAATCCATGTAAAATACGTTAAAGTTTGTCATTGTAACATCACAAAATGTGAAAAAATTCACAATTTCAAACTTTTTTGGGACTTGAAAGTGAAATTGGACAAATGTTCATAAACTAATGGCTAATCAGCTTGTAAATGTTTCTAGAGACATATGTAATCCAAGAAACTTGGGGTACATGATCAGATTCTGTTCTTCTGGTTTGCATCTGAAAGAGGGTGCAAATGCAAAAATAAGCAGTCTGTAAGCAAGGTCACATGAGACGAGGGAGCAACAAGGGTTTGACAAGAAGCAAAAATCCACAAAAATAATAAATACCTGAAAAAAAAGATAAGCCAAAACACAGCCTAACACTGGTAACTTTTCTGAACTGGCAGAAAAAAAAAAAATTTACCTTGACTCCATCTAATATTGTCGAAGCACTGGGCCTTGTGGGATTTTTGCAATATTTATTTATTTATTTTTAAACAGATTCACCAGGAAATACTTCCAGAAGCAGCAAAAGAAAAACTATTCCAGCAGCATATTTTTAAAAGAAAAAAAAAAATCAAGTGGGACATGGATGCGATGGGAGTCTGTCAGGATATGAACAGGGATAGAAGAATATTATACACAGAAATCAATGCATATGCAAAATACTAGGAAATATGAAATATGAAACTGGAGTCTAGGGTGACAGTAGTACATACTGATACAGGCATATGGGTTAAAATCCTGCTGTTAGCTTGGTTGGTCATGCAACAGGAAAAAGTTATCAGAGTAAAAATACAAATATGTATGATCCTTCAGATCCTGAAACCCCTTGATGAGAAACTAAAAGCTTGCATGCAAGAAGTGTCTACAGCAGTGAGTGGCCATGAGCTAGAGGGGCATACTGGGCAACGAGAGAAACACCCTGAGGGCCACTTGGACTTTGAGGAAGGCTTAAAATGAGGTTTGCACTCAAGAGCCCTTTAAGTGCCCCTCTGTGACATGAAGCATAGAAATAACCCAGACATACACACATGTATAAAAAAATACCCTTGCAACCTCAAGCACATCTTCAATCCCAAGGCAACAATTTTCTTTCCAGTGAGAAATGTTTTCTTGCAAAATGCAGAGCTAGTGCAGCTTTGCAAAAGGATTGTTACCTCTTGAACTTTTTCACGGTTTCTCATGTTCCAAACACAAAATCTTATGTCTTGAAACAGCAATTAAACTGTCAGAAAGCAGGGCATAGATAAGTGGAAGAAGGATAATATACAATTGCTATTTTTTAAAATCTAAATCTGAAAGGTCTGATCTTGTCTATCATGTAAAATCTTAAAATCTCTCCTTCATTCTCTACTATAGTAAAGGCAGAGATTTGGACATTATTTAGCCATAAGATAATAAATGGTAAATCTGTTCATGAAGAGTTTGCCCAGGCTTTGTCTGCTTTTCAGTAATTTTTCCTTTTTGCTTCTTAATTTATTGCCATTCTCTGCTTCTCTGTGCCTCCCCTGATTTGTATTTCTGCTCTTGTTCTGCACTTGTTCAAAAACCTCACTACGTTGTCCTTCCACTGTCTTCCTGTCCTCTGTGCTATTCCTCTTTTATTTTCCGCCTTGCTCTTTTCCAGCATTAGTTGCTCGGCAACATCAAGTGGTATTTGCTGCAAAAGAAAAAAAAAATAGTGAGGAAGAAACAGTACTTTCAGTGTGTGGGGTCTTTTGTCATGTCATAGAGCCGGTGGGTTAAAAAGCTTGCACCAACTGCACTTCTGTACACAACATAAAATCGTAGATAGAAATGAGGGGTCCATTGGAGCTTTTGTTTTCTTGGCAGCTCCCTGCTTCTGTTTCAGTTCTCAAGGAACTCATGCAAAAAGCACAAAGGTGGCTTTGTACTTATACTAACTTGTAGTAAATATGTGTTGAAAGTGTCCAAGCTATTTACAATGGTAACTAGTCAAGGATTAGTGAAAAACTACGTTGCTTTTAAAAGAAAAACCTCAAGATAATGTGTTCACTAAATTTGAAGAATACAAGGACTTATTTTAAAGAGAGGAAAGGGTTTTTTTTGGGGGGCTATAATGTCAACATATGTTCCCACTTTGAGATAATTAGCCTGCACACAGTTCCGAGTGTTGAATCTATTTTTGCTTTGTGTCACAAAATCAAATGTGCAATTTTCTAAACTGCAGATGCTGGTGTAGAAACACCATAGAAAGGTTGAAATGTAGAGAATGCGCTTTCACATTCATATTAAAAAGATTTGATACGAGAAATAGTCAAACAGCAACTGTTAAGTATAGTCTGTCCTTTTTCGCGACTGTCACTTTGACTTTGACTGAGCCACTCCAGCTTCTTGATTCCTTTCTTCATTCTCATTCTGTTGCAGAGTTGCAGCTGTGTTTGGTTTATGGTTCAGTGGATGTACAAATCTCAGCCAAGTCTTAAGCTGTCAGGAAGATGCTTCAGCTTTAAATCTTGTATACGTTCTAGCCCTGATCATTAGCCATCCATCACCTTGCAAGACAGTTAGTAAGAGGTGTTCATTATCCAATCAAGCTCTTAAAAATATGAATAATTCATAGGCATCATAGTCAGATACAGCTTAAGTATAGCTTTGAGTGTTCAGTGCTTTTTGATTTTCTTTTCATTATGTTGTAAATATTTTAGTAAGTCAGCTCAAGTCATCATAAACTCTTTTAATAACTTTATCTGGAATACCATGCTCAATAAAATATTATGACAGACGTCAAAGCATTCTCTATCTCTAAGATCAAGAACAGTGTGAAAACATAACAAGACTGTACCCACTTTTAATATCTTGGCCTCTTTTGGTTTGTGTGGATGTGCTGGTATGATAGCTATACGTGATATAGATCTTTTAAATCACAGCTCTTTCATTCATAAACAGATGTCTCATATGGCGTTTCTATTATTGACTGTGGCTGCTATGTGCCCAGGTGTCATGGTTGTTGTAGTGAGGACTCAACTGCAGAGAGGCAAGTAGACAAGCAGAGCAGAGACAAGTAGAGTTTAAAAAATTTATTGATTTACAAAAACCAAAGACGAAGCAAGTGGAGCACAAGGAAATTGGTAGAAGTCTGGTGATGTGTTCAGAGGCCTTCTCCTGGTCTTTTTTTGTAAAATAAATCATACTTGGTCTGTTTTCAAACCCTACTGTCACAAACATTTACTTTTGATATGCTTGTGAATTATCTTTCTGGTTGGAGACTGATGAACTTGGCAGGTTGACGGGTCTCATCAAAATGGTCATTGAGGATGTCTTTCGTTCTTGGTATTGTGCTAAAACACCTTCAATGACACCAACATGCCAAAACTACTGCTTTTATAGAGGTGGTCACAGTTGCTGATATGAATTTCTTACATAAATTTGACTTGCATCACCTGTCTATGGAAGGGATTTACTCAGATTTTTTCATGACAGTATTTTATTGAGTTAAATGTTTTAATTTCACCTTTATTTATCCAGGTAAGTCTCACTGAGACAGGAAGTTTCATTTTCAAGAGCAACCTGTTTTAAATATTCATGCAAAACTACATGTTAAAACATACCACAGTTAGTAGACTATAGTAACATTGACAGTCTATATATATATTGCTATATTAAAACTCTGAAATCATTTCTCACTGGGGATATTGAGTTCAAAACATAAACCTATAATTTATTACAATTCCTTCACTCTTTGTTATGGTAGGAGTTTCTGAAAAGAAACCTTGGAACTTTTAACAACACATGGATCCCAGCATGCACAGCTAATTAGATTGTACAGTGCACCAATTAGCTTCAGCCTAAATAATTGGTTCTTGAAAGCTGAATAGCCTCTTGAGTATGAGTCCTCTTTAGATTGAGCCAAATATGGATTTCTTTATTAGCCTGCACAATAAAATATGTCTTTCCTTATTAGTTCTGTGTGATATTAAGGAAGGTAAGCTCTGATGAGAAGTGTAAACCCCTGCTGCTCCTTTTGCAAGTGGCATTTACAGGGTTATGCTAACCAGACAAAGGATTAGCGCAATTAACTGAAAACAAGCTTGAAGAGGAAATATGTTTCAGTTCAACAACTTTAAATAACAGTAATGAACTTCTGTAGATGATACCAGATTAACAAGAAACGAAAATCGACAGCTCAAGCCAGTCTAACATAAGTTGAGGATGATGTTTAGAGACATAATATTTTTATTTTTCACTTTCTGACAATAAATCAACATAAAGTCTTCGTGTTTTAGGTCAGTTAGGGTTGTCAAAAATGTTTCTATTTGCTCAGTACAAGAATAATGAGTGATCTTTTGTATGGCTTTCTTCAGAGGTTTATTTATTCTAAGATTGCCATACCTTTAAAAAAATTGAAGAAAGCCCCGATGATAAATTCTTGTCTGCATAAGCTTCTCATTATTTTACAACATTTGAGTCAACTGGACGCATATCTGTGGATGCATTTAAAGGCAACGCCTTAAAAACAGTACTTCCTTGTGGTATGTCATCATAAAATCAAAGTTATGAGAAAGAGAACAATCTCCACAAGTCTGGTTCATCTTTTGGTATAACTTATATCCCCGCTATATAATTATATACAACTTTAAAAAGTGTGGGAATGTCCAGCCATTAGACTTTTCGGGAAAAAGATTAATTTTTTTTCTCCTAGCAATTGATATGTTTCAATATGAGATGCTTATCAGCTCCAGAATAAAGGAAAAGAGCTTGTGAAGACGATGGGTGAGGCTGTTAATAAAGTCTCATTATCCAGAGAGAAACAAGTCATGCATCAACATGGATGATTTAGGGATAGCTTTAAAGTGGCAGCATTATGTTTTGTGGATGTTGTTCTGCATTAGGGACTGGTGCACTTCACAAATAGATGGCATCATGAGGAATAAACATTAGGTGGAAATATTAAAGCAAAATCTCATTTTAGGCACAAATGGGCAAAAAAGGACAAAAGGACATTGATCGTAAGCATACTGCCAAATAAGTTTAAAAAAGTGACTTTGGGAGCAGCCATCAGAAAGCCCTGACCTCAGAAAATTTGTAGGCAGAACTCAAAAGATATTTGTGAGCAAGGCAGCCTTCAAATCTGACTCAGTTACATCAGTTCTGTCACAAGAAATGGGCTAAAATGTTAGCAAACTTGTGGAAGAATACCTAAAACATTTGACCTAAGTTATACAGTTTTGAGGCAGTTCCTCAAAATAATAAGGAATGGTATGCAAATCTCTGCATTAGAAGAAGGTAATGAAAAAATGGTGAAAAAAATGGTTATGTGCCTTTTTAAACATATATGTAGACATCTATTTTTAACATTTTTAAGTGTTTAAGAAAATATGATCTTTCAATGACTGTATAATTATTCTAAAATTTTCACCATCGTTGTAACTTTATTATACTTTATTATTAAAAGCAGAAACCACAACATTACTGGTTTCTGCAGTAAAATATTTGTTGGTATTAGACAGAAATTTAGATCTTTATAAAACTAAAACAATATTTTCTGCAAAATTCATTCATTTGTGTGAATTAAAATTAAAGTATTTTGCTTTGGAAGGCTGAAGCTCAGTACATAAAATCATAAAGACTTGCAGGTAGGATATTGGAGTTAAAATCTAAGTCACATAGGGAAGATGATAGTGACCAGATCCAATGGATATCAGTATATAAAAGAAGGGATGTGAAATTTGTAAAAAAAAAAAAAAAATTCACACAACATAAAATAACTTCTCTGTAACACTGAGTTTAATTTAATTTTATGAGCCTCGCTCTGTCTCATTATTTGGAGCTGTGAACCAGTAATTTAAGGATTCAAAAGTCAAACAAAGATCAAAGTACTTTGCTAAGAGAGATAAAGAAACATCAAGCACATTTTACAAACCATCACTGTTGACTTTTGTGTTCATAATGAACTGCTGTTTACTACTCAAAATAACACCTCAACGACATGTAATGACAACAGTGTTTTATACCAATTTTCCCAATGAGTGGCCAAGCATCGAGTCTGCATGATTCACAAGGCTCACAACAATTTAGAGGCTTGTCTTTCCTCTCACCTTCTTTTCCCTCAGTAGGCTCCTCTCATCTCAAAAGTTTCCCCAATTTTAGAAGAAAGTTTCCCCAATTTTACACAAAACAGTGTGAAATGCTTCAGAGGAGAAAGGGTAGGATATTTCACAACCTTTTTGGATCACTGAGAAGACATTTTGAAATGCCAGCTTACTCCAGCTGAGCTACATTCAGATTTTTAAACCAGGGAAGATTTAAACCATTATTTTTTGAATCTCACATTTCCTGCAGACTTGGTGAGTGAAATCTCAAGATTTTAGCATTTTAAACACGGTGAGAACCACTTCTTTCCTTATGTGCATGTAAAGGTGAGGACTTCAATTGTAACCACAGTTTGATTGAGAGGCAGCGTCCAACAACTTGACACCCATTTAAAGGAGACTGTTATAAGTGGACAGAAAGAGAGAGAAAACATTCAGAAGAATAAGTATAAACAAGCTATAAGCTATAAGCTTATTACACATTCTTTATACATTCCAAAACCTGGAATGTATAAAGACAGTTTGATGTTGTCCTGTTGCAACATCAAACTGTCAACATTTCAATTCAAATTCAAATTCAAAATACTTTATTTATCTCAAAGGGAAATTAAACAACCATCTAGCAGTTTATTTTAGATTAAGTTGATCATATTGAAGGTAGTCCTCCTTCTTCCATGCTCCATCTACTGCAACACTACTACTGACTGTGAAACAGCCAAACAACCATGGTGATGATGATCCACCACCATGCTTGACAGTTAGTTTAGTGTTCTTTGGTTTACTTCTTGGGTCTTACGTTAATTTCTTCAGACAAACTTGGTGTCATTTGTAACCAAAGACCTTTAATCTTTGTCTGGTGTGACCATAAAAACTTTCACCAGAACCATTTGGTTTTTCAGTGTGGACAGATGAAATTTTTTCATTCTTGAAGACAGTTCTTTTGGAGCAGAGACTTCTTTCTTGGTTGGCACCCACTTGGCCCATGTTGATATTAAACTTGCTTCACAGTAGACAATCATGTATCGGCATCTGCCCATTTCCAAGGAGCTGAAACCTTGGTGGTTGATGGGTTGCTGGAATGGCCTCCTAGATGCTCAGACCTCTACACTATTGAAAATGTATTAATTATGTTGAAAAGCCATCTCAGGAATCCAATTAATTTAGATCAGCTTTATCAATTCTACCATGAAGAGCCATAAATATGTCAGAAACCAATTTTTTGATATGAAAAGTGGGTGAGGGGCAACTTGATAAGGTTATATTTAATAAAATTTTGTGGTTGTGCACATATTAATAGGTGTATCTTAATAAATTAGAATAACACTGAAAAAGAGTCACATACATTCCACAGGGTAATACACAAAAGGTTATTGCTAAAGCAGCTGGCTGTTCACAGAGAGCCATATCCATAGTAATGAAAAGTTTTGTCAAAGGAAAAAGCATATGTATCCAGGACATTAGCTATATCTCTATATAAGCTCTTTCTAGTGTAGAGCCACTCCTGACACAGAGACATCAAAGGCATCTTATAGGGGCAAGCACAAAAAGAACTGGTCTGTTGCTCAACAGCCAGAAGCCCTCTTTTTTTCAATAAAACTTAATTTTGCATTTCATTTGGAAAATCAAGGTTCCAGACTTAGAAGGAAGAGCGGAGAACCATGCGCTCTGAGTTCCAGTGTGATATTTTTGCAGTTGGTGAAAATGTGGGAAGTCATGTCATCTGCTGGTGTTGGTCCACTGTTTTGTCTCTTCCAAAATGAGTGCAGTCATTTGTCAGGATGTTTAAACCCCTCCTTCTGCTAACAAGCTTTACAGAGATGCTTGTTTAATATCCAGCAGGACTTAGCACCTTCCTCCACTCCATAAAGTACCAATATGTGTGTAAATGACCATGTATCACTGTGCTGGATTGGACAGAAAGCAGATGACCTAAACCTCACAGAGAATCTTTGTAGTACTGTCAAGAGTAGGGATGGGAATCGAAAACCGGTTCTTGTAGAGAACCAGTTCTCAGTAGTTCAATTCCTTAGAATCGTTAACCTGCCTGCTTAACGACTCTGCTTCCAGTAACTTGTGACGTGTTTGCGTTGATGAGGTATGGGCCATATTTTTTAGAAAATGTCCAAGATGGCGTCGCGGCAGAAGTGGTTCAAAGTATGATTACATTTCACAAACAGGCAATACTAGGACCGGTTGCAACATGTGCAGATCTTTAATTACAATAAATAGATGACATACCTCCAACATCCTCAAACAGCTGACCACACAGCAGGCAACTGATTGACACGAACGTAAAGTTCTTGATACGTTGTTTAGCGACGGCGGTGACTCTTAAGGGGAGGAGGGGAGGCTTCCAGGACAGCATCTCCTGCCATGAATGTCCCTGGTAACGTTGAACTTTTCCACGCCCTGGTTATTGGATTAATGTTAGTGCCGTTATGTATGAATAATATCCATCTCAAGATAACATTTACAGTCATGTTCAATGAATTAGAATATGGGTTCCAATGAGGCTCATTTGTCAGATTAAAAGCACCTTTTGAAAGCAACCTTTTCAAGCAACCAAGTCTTGAAAGATCCTTTCTGAAAAGGCAAACATGCACAAAAACTGTTGATGTGCAAAACATTGCATTTCATGTAAAAATATTAATTTGACAGAGGGATTCTTATTTTTTAAGCCAGCTTTAATTTAGTTTGAATCAAATACAAGATGGTTCACATTTTGAATTAAAGAGTTTATATCCTAACTCAATGAGAATCGATAAGAGAATTAATAAGGTATCAAATTGATAAGTGAGATCGAGAATGGAATCGATAGATAAATTCTTATCAATTCCCATCCCTAGCCAAGAGGAAGATGTGAGACACCAGAGTCAATGAGTTTTGGGTAATTAGCTGTTAGCCATTGATACTTGAAGATTTATCAGTGTGTTATAAATCTGCATAGTATAGAGCATGTCTCACATTTTGAATTTAATTACTGAGAATAAACAATCTTTTCAAGGATATTGAAAAGAATGTATCAATATACAGCTGTTTGTAAGCAACTATAGGGGCTTTTGTATCCACCAACTATATGTACTCTGTGGATTTCACTACTGATTTAGCGGTCACATTTAGCTGGGTTTCTCTCCTAAATGAAGTCCCTAAATGAGCTAAATTTTTCTTTAACATAGAGAGTACTCCTAGATCAGTGCTTCTGTGTTCTGCTCAAACCTCCAGATGACCACTCACACTGAGCAAGATTCTGCTGAGGCTTCTTACTTGCAAAGATGGAGTTCTCCTCTCCACTGTTGCTACATTCATGGTGAGCACTGAGGGATTGCTGCAAAAGTTAACAGCTCAATGCAAATAACCTCTCACTGTCATCACACACTCAATCAGGAGGTAGGATTGCTGCAAAATGAGTCTCTTGATGCAATCACCTTGGTGTCCCTAGACAGAAAACTCTTCACCAATCAGAATAATAAACTTAACTTGACTGTAATGTTTAAGAACTAGGACTGAATGGGTATTTCTGTAACTTATGACTGGATTTAATTGCATGTCTGTACATAAATTGTGTTGTTTGTTTGTACGGTGCCTTGAGATGATGTTTTGTTATGAACTGCCGCAATATAAATAAACTGAATTGACTGGTTCTGTAGATTTAAAAGAACAGACCTACCGTAAATCTTTAAAACACTGTATTAAATATAACAGAAAAAATACTTTACTGACCTTAAGTGCTTGCTGTATTTAAGCTGTTAATTTATCTTGTTAAATAACTGTAAAATGTTGTTTCTGGTGAATATATGGAACTTGATTAATTATTAGAAGTTGTCCACAGTTGGAAGAACAGGACCCCTTACAAGCCTGCTCTTTTCAGCCTGTCATGGCGTGCATACAATACAACTTGATTCTGGAAAAAAGGATGATTGTTTCTTCATTACCTGGCTGTATAAAAGTGCACATGTTATTGCCTGAATAGGGTAGGGCTAAGTTCATTCTCTGAAACATTCTGCAGAGACACGTGCCGTAATTCTGTCTTTGACTGAACCACACAGATATAAAATTACCCGAGAAGTATGTTATTAAAGTGTCAGCCAGGCTACTTCTGGGTCAGCCGCTCAATAATAGTTAATTCATCTCTCTGTTGTCGATGCTTTAAGGCAACAGCCTGTTTTAGTTTTTCTTCCTCCAGTGGAAATCTGTCTTTATTTCTGAAACAAATGCACAAATAGCTCCTTTATGCAATCTACATTTGCTGGAATTTCCTCTTAATAAAAGCGGACTCTGCTTAACTTTATGTACACTTTTCATCAATATAAGTCCAGATAATGAGGAAGTTGAGTAAAATATGAAGATAGGTTTTTTATCACCCATACAGAGAATGTTATGATAAACTGCGAGTCCTGAGGAAGAGTGGGTGAATTGGTGAATTAGATTAGATCACATCATATCATTCTGTTTCCTTATGACCTCTGGGCAGTAAAAGAAGAATTGTTTAGTGATATCAATGCTAAGTTCCAGGAGACGTCAAACACAAATGCATCAGTGAGAATAATGCAACCAGGCAGCATTGAATAATGTCCAGAGTCTGCCTTCGAAGGCTTTTTCAGCTCAAAGGATCAAAGCACTGACGTGTGACATGATCAATCTTCTGCTCAAATAAGGGATTTAGCTCTGAAGCTATTGACTAGTCGAGTAGAAATGCAAAACAAAGTGTGCAGATCTCTGTTGTCACCAGGGTTTTGCATAAATCTACAGATTTAAGCTTTGTTATTTTGACAAGAAAAGTGAGTTGAGACATCCTTTTAAGCTGATTGGTGGTTCAAGTTTGTTTTTGGTCTCCTTCTCAGGAGATAAATACTATTTAATTAATAAGAAACAAGAGTAGTGAGCAAGTATTTTACAACAGTACTGAAAGAAATAAAGTGTGCCAAAAGGATGACAGGTCTGTATTTGTATTTTCCTTGAATGCACTGGGTGTTTTCTTTGAACTTAGAGGCTTTTATTCTGGAACTTTCTCAGAACTTACTATGTACTTTATGGACCTTACCAAATAATTTCCAGAATTTTCTTAGACGTTATTGTAGACTATTCCTGGAAATTTCTTATTACTTACCCAGCACTTTACTGGATCTTTCATGAAGATACCCAGTAATTTTCCTGGCACTTTTTTTACTGGTTGCTTTCTTGAAACTTTACTCTAACCTACTGGCTACTTTTCTGGAACTTCAGGTACTTTCCCCTAATTTACAGCGTAAGTTTTTTGGAACTTTCCCAGAACTTTAATGTAACTTAGCAGGTCCTTTACAGATACTTTCCTGAAACTTGTTGGGGGTAATTCCCTGAAGCTTTTGTGGAACTAATTGGCTACTTTCCTACAGCTTGTATTTCTCATAATGTCAGTTTCCTGGACATTGTCTACTCGTTTTCATGGGACTTATCAAGTCCTTTACAGTACATTTTCTGTTACTTTCTTGAAACTTAACAGGTACATTGCTCACCTGGAACTTACTTGATGCTTTCAAATAATCTTCGAGAACTTTTCTGATTAAATTGTTTGGAACCTAATAGTTTTTAACCAGAACTTACCATGTGACTTTCTGGGAACTTTTTGGTATCAGACTATTGTGAGGTTTGCAAATGAATATGTGAGAGTTTGTAACTTATAATTTAGTATTGCTTTGTGTCAGATGGCAGTACAGTGATGTAAGTTGTCGGGTTTTTACTGAAGGCCTAATACATAAGATGTCTGATTTTATCTAAAAGTTATGACAGTAGAAATAGTGAAGTGAATGACAAAATGTTCAAATTCATTGTTTGTTTTTTGAAGAATAAACAATAAAAGTTTTGATCCAAGAACTTTTCTCTATGCATTTTTTATTTTTGTGTGAAGCCTAATGTTAATAATCCCTTTATTTTATGTTTCCTATAAACTGTTTGTTGAAAAACAAATAATTAAAAGACTCAGCCATGAAAGTTCTGTTCAGTGGAACAAGATTCAGAAGACTGAAAATAATCACAATATGAAAACATGAATGAATTTGCAAAACTCCAACTATGCCTGATAAACTGGAAGGTAGCACACTGAAACTTGTGTTATGTCACAATGACCAAACTGAAGTGACAGGGAGAGAAGTGGATGATTTTTGTCATCACAGGTTTAGGTTGGTAAAAAATCCATTCACAAATATTCAATGATTTCCAATGTCAATGCAAATATTTGTTTATGTTTTATTGCAGGCATATTAGGATGTATTGACCTGTTTGAGCTTAGACAGCTGGGTAAAGGTTTCAATCCACTGTCACGTCACCCAGCCTCTGACTAAACTCTTTTACAACCTAAAAATGCAGTTTAAATGGGGGTTTGTTGAAGTTTAGTTCTCCTGTATCTGATCATTTCCACTAATATTCAGAAATACACTGAAAATCATTGGTGTTTGTGGAGTTTTTTAAAACCAGTTTGTGAAAGTGTCATTACCTTTTTACCCTTATTTCTTCACAAATTTCTTGAAGATGATGTTAGATTAATAGCCATCCCATGCAGGAGCACTCACATGGTGTTGCGGTAAACGATGGATCAACTAACCGAAGCACTTTCAGATAGTTAATAATTCATCAACTTACCAATGGATGGAATTGACAATAGATGATTTTAAATATTTTTTCTTTTATTGCAATCATACAAGTTTAACTAAAGCAATACCCTTAAATCATTATGCTGAGATTTGTTGTAATGAGAGGTTGCTTCATTAGGATTCCTCACTTTATCCTTCCTCCAGCTTCATTAATTAAATATGAACACTAAGTCCTGTCCCCTCATTGTATTGCTTCTCCATCCTCCTTTCTCTAAGATCTATTCTCAACCCTTAAAGTAAAGCAGGGGCCTTTGAAAAGTCAGCCTGTTAAATGTTTTAACAGGTGCTGCCAAGATGTTTTCCACGATGTCCTCGCCTCACTGAAAGATTTGCCTCTCTTGTCCTTGGCAGATAAACACAGTCTTCAGGCCTGTCTCCTCACCTAATATTTAAGAGCACATTGGCTCCCCCCACTTCCCTGGAGGTGTACTAAAATTTATTGATAGCGAGGTGTGTGAGTGTGTTGTCCTGTTCGAGATTCACAACCACGATCGTGTGCCGCCACTGAATGCAGTCAGATGAGAGAGTGCAGGGCCGGGGTACATCCGAACTTATTTAAATGAGAGCGGGCCTTTGAAGCACTAGATGGGGTGAGCTTTGTCATGAGTCCCAGTGGGTCTGCTGCTGACAGTCTCTGAGGTTTTCTAACAAGGGTAGCCATGGCATGTGCCTCAGGGCTTATTCACAATCACTTGCTGCGCCTCTCTGATCAACCTCTCTCCTTCTTTATCTCCCCTTTTAATTGTGACCTTGAAGTTCACTCCAAGATTTTAAAAGAGGAGCGAGAAGAGCAAATAAAGCAGCCACTGGAGGATCATTTTGTCCACTAAAAACAGGCCAGAGTTTTTCTCCAAGGAAATTAAGTGAATGATACCTGAAGTCCTCTGACTGCTAATGGTGATGATGGTGGATTAAATAAAAAGTGAGACATGTCTCCTTCTTGGCAGTCTTGAGGTATCAAATCATCACCATTGCAGGTCCTCAGATGTTGATTTCAGTTATAGATGATGCAACTGATTATCAGTGATAGATGGTTGTTAAAAGGTTAATAAAAATGATTGCCTGAGCTATTCCTGAAATTAGTCTTTCTGCAGTTTGGGAAACAGTTGTGACAAAAACCTTCAAAGCCAAATACCACAGTTTTTATTTGCTCAAGTGTTTGCAATGAATAAATTACACAAGAACAGTTCAAATTGGTAAATCTAATTAATATTTTAAGGATTTTATCCAGACTCAACACTAAATCATACCTTCACAGACTACAAAATTATTCAACCTCAGAAATGAATGCTTTTTAAATGCACAAATCAACTTTTCAAAAGCTTCAATATTGCATCAGGTGTGCTTGAGATAAACAACTCATGAGTACCTGGACTGTTGATGACAATGTTTTACTGCATATTAAAAATATGGCCAAGTCAATAGAATTGTCCAAAAAGTTCAGAGAAGAGATCATTGCCTTGAAAAAGATAAAACAATTTAACAAAGGCTTTAAATGTTCCTATTATTACAGCTGGAAGCAACCTTCACAAGTTTAAAGTTCAATGGGCCCCCTGGTGGCAGAAAGAGGAGCGGCCACTGAGGTTTCCGTTTCCACTGTAGGCTCAAACATAACTCTGAATGACTGAATACCTGAACTCCGAGACACATACTATGACCTTTCACCTGCGTGTCATGAAGGAGATGACTAATTCTGAGATAGCAAATAGTCAATAAAGGTGGCATTTTGTGCTAAATTTGAAGAAACCTCTAGTAATATTGCTTGTGTTATGCTGTTGAAGTTGTTCTGGATTAATTTGTTTACTGGTTGAATAATTGTTGGTGTTAATGAAGAGGTTGCCTTCTGGAACTTTCCAAGAACCAAAGGAACATTTCTATCACGAGAGCCAGAACTTATTTTTCCCAAATTTTTCAATGTAGAGTCTAAAATGGGTGCATGACACCTTCAGATGCTGAGCGGTGATAACCCCCACCGCACCAGTGTCGATTTGCGCAGCAACTGAGAGAAGGAGAGATTCTCATTGCAGGATTTAAAGCAAAACAAAAAAAAGTCAATGTAATTTAACCAAACATTCTGGCACAGTACTATACTTTGTAACTTAAATAGAGCTGGAAACTCAGTTACACAGAAATGTCTAACCATGTCAAAATTCTAAAAGGAATTTGCCATCATGGACTTCCTTGTTGTATCACTTCCAAAGCGAATGGCAGAGAGACAGCTCCAGTCAGGGTTAACTCCTGGTGTTCTAGCCATAAACCTATGTTCATTTCACAGCATTTAAACTGTACCAGTGTGAAAATCAGAAAGAATTTGCAACATTTTTATTAAACAAGGCCTGAGATATCTGTCGCAAGGGAACCAGCAGGTCCAGGATGATTGTGGTTGTTTTTCTTTGTGTCTCAGGACATAAATGGTTTAAAACCCTAGAGCAGGGGTCCTCAAATCCAAGCCTTGAGGGCCAGTGTCCTGCAGTCTTAAAATGTGTCTCTGCTTCAACACACCTGAGTCAAATAATAAGCTCATTGGCAGGACTCTACAAACCTTGACTGCATACTGAAGAGGTAATTCAGTCATTTGATTCAGGTGTGTTGGACCAGGGACACATCTTAAAAGTTGCAGGACACCAGCCCTAGAGGCCTGGATTTGAAGACCCCTGCCCTAGAATGTTACTTTAAATGAAGGAGATACTCCCACTTTCTCCACAGACAGTTGTAAACAGATACTGATGTTTTAAAATTTGCTACCGTTAAAGTTTACAAAAAAATATGAGCTACTTTTAAACAGATATGACTGAACAGCCATATGGGCTAATTCAACCAATTCCAAATACTTAAAACTCCTGAGTTCACAGTAAATGAAAACGTTTCCTGTGCCCTTATCTGGGGTAGATTTCTACCCTGCTAACTTGTTTTACCAAGGTAAATGTGGTGGAAACTCAAGGGGGTACTAATGGCTCAGGAAGCCTACCCTAGTTCCTGGAAAACATTCCTGTACAAACGTTGCTTTAGAGGTTATTTTTCTGAACTTAGAAGGTACTTCCTTGAAATAGTATTGTACTGCTAGATATTTTTTTTTTTTTTTAGCATTTATGTTCTAGAAGGTACTTTCAAAGAAATTCCATGGGACTTTGGGGTAAAGTAGAAAGTTCTGATAGTACTTGCAAAGTTCAAGGAAAGTCCAGGAAAGTAACTAAATTATATTGTGCTATTCGCCAGTTTTTAATTAGTACTGCTAGAACGCTGCAGATCACAGCTTCTCAATGCCTTTGTTACTGCTAGTGACTGAAAAATCGTACGACCAATCAAGTTCCAAGCATTTTTTAAATGAAAGTGATACCTTTAAAACAGTTGAGAACGGTGGTGAGATGATGCTTGATGATGATTCTGTGTATCTAACCTTATGCTTAATTTACACTGAACAAAAATATAAATGCAACACTTTTGTTTTTGCTCACATTTTTCATCAGCTGAACTCAAAGATCTAAAACATTTTCCATAGACACAAAATAACCATTTCTCTCAAATATTGTTCACCAATCTGTCTAAATCTGTGATAGTGAGCACATAATGACCTTTGACTGATAAAAGTGTTGGTCATAAAATTAGAAACAAGTAATCAGAGTAAGAAGTTTTTTTTCCTCCATACGATCCTGCTGCAAATGAGAGTGAGTCTGTCTGTGTGTGAGTTTCCTCAGTTTTTGGAGCCTGTTTTATATCAGAGGCTCACCTACTTCAGCACTCCCACAACAACCCCACCTCCACTAATACACCCAGTGAATGATTCCTGTTTCTTTTCCCTTTCAAAATCAGCCCCCCAGGTTCTTTGTTCATGCGCACTTGAACAGCTTTTCAGCTCCTGCATATCTGTCACTTTTTGTGTGATATACACAAACAACCCATTCTCCACAATGAACTTAGATCTGAGGTGTTAGGTCCACACATTGTTTACAGGTGCCTTTGTGCTCGAGAAAAACAACAGAAGATAATCTTTGCCAGAAGTGTATTCACTGCCAGATACATCCTCTTGTAGTGCAATAACAAACTGAACTAGAGTAGGTGAGATACAATGGGTTAAAAGGTAAGCAAATAGATGGATGACAGATGAGTTCACCAAGTTATCTATTGTCATTAGTTTATATCTTCATTTATGTGATATCCGGCAGTTGTGCAGGTTCAGTTATAGTGGAAAAGGACAGACAGAGAGCACAACAGTGTTTCAAAGCAGCATGCACATGATCTGTGAAGTGATTTCTTGACAGCAAACATTGTACATCAATGTAGGAATATTGCTGATCAAACCTGAAAATCAGCATTCACCCAAACACTTTGAAAAAAACAAACACAACTTTTATAGCAGTAAAAGCTGTTATTAGCATTGCTGGCCTGAAACTACGTTGCAAGAGGACAGGGTGACTGTGTGGGCAAGCAGGTTTCCTAGATGGCTAGTCAGAAAGTTGAAGCTTGGCATCGGGCTGTCAAAACCAGTGAAAAAGAGATTTCTGGTGCATCAGGTCACAGTATGGTAAAACAATAAAATACAGTGTTCCTAAGTGAGTCAGACAGACAAATAGTCATCAAAGTTAGGTTCAGAATAAGATCTTAAATTAACAACAGCAGAGGCTCCAAACCAGTTAGCAGGGTTTTTTTTACTCATTTAAAGTTTAAGAATAGGTTTAGATTGATTTGGCCTCAAGATTTCAAATCATTTGCTTTACCAGATAAAACTGCAAGGCAGAGCACCAGGTGTCCTGAGTGAAACTTCAGAGGGAACAGGCTACTAGATGGTTCAGGAGCAAGCAACAGATGCTCTAGGAGCTGGACTTATGGCAAATATGATTAGGCATGGCACAGGTGAGGAGACAGAGAGGAGGTTGGTTAGGTAAGCTTGTAAACATATCAGGAAAGATCTTACTTTTTGAGTTAAAGGCTGAGGAAATTATGCCAAACACTGGATATAGCAAAAGCTTTGTGAAACTGATAAGGACGCCCTTTTGAAATAAAACAAATATTCGCATCAAAAACTCTAGGCATCATCAAATAACACAGAGTCCAATTTTCTTGGATCAGAAGAGGCATTAATGCTGGAGAAGGTAAGAAGTTTAAACTTTATGATGCTGAGCACAAAAGAAACTGGAACACTCTTAAAAAAGAAAATGAAAACTTTAAAGACAGCTCTGATCTTGCAAACCACTGCAACATACATCCATCAGCATAAACATTATGACTATCTGCCCAAAAGTGTGTTGGTTCTCCTTCAGCTCCCAAAACAGCCCTGACCTAACAAAGCACTGACTCCACTGGACCCCTAAAGGTCATGATGACATATTTTATGAGTCACCTGGTGTATACGGAAATCATAACCACCATCAGCAGAAACGATGTTGACTAAGTACACAGCCATACAGGTTTACAGGTATGAAATGGAAGCAGGGAGGGGTGAAATGGTGATGCACGTGTAAGAAATATGGGTACAAATAGGCAAAGGGGTGAATTAGCCTTGGACCCATCTAATCTGTGATGTGATGTATTTCTTCCTACTGTGGAGGCCATTTTTTTTTTTGCTTTTGTGGAACTCAATAAATTAAACTGGTTATTGGTATTGTCCTCTTCAAACCTACAGAAAATAGGCAGTTGTGCAGTAGAAGAGATGCAGCTACTACCAAAAAACTTGAAGTCCAGGTAAAAAGGTAACAAATTGGAAGATGAGTAAACGAGTAAAAATATACTGGCAGATGAAGGAAGGAGGGAGGACTATTTAAGACCCTAGCTGCACAAGGGGTTGGAAGGACGTTTGTGACCAAAGGAAAATTCAATTACAAATGAGAGAATAGAACCAGTAGCAAAGGTATAACAAAACAAGCTGCAGAAAGGGAGTAACAGGGATTATAATTGCAATGCTTGATGCACTAACCTAAAACTAGTTTGCCAAAAACAACCCTATTTACAATAACTCCTGAAAACAAGAGTACAATTGACTTGTTTTTGTACTTTCATCAACTCTACTGCCGTCTGTACCCACAAAAGAGAAAGAAATGTTTTAGAATGTTTTTCTTCCCTAAGATGCACAACTTTTCGCTGATTCAACAGGGCCAGTGTGAGAGAATGAACTGCAACACCTGACTGCATCTGAAAGCTCAAGTCCCACAGAAGACAAGTGAGATGCACAGATGCTCGTGGCAGCAGTTTCAGCTCCATGCCTCCCTGCAGCAGCTCATCAGTCCCTTCATCTACTCTGGAGGGTTGGGCAACATCATGCCACTGTCTGCTGATTACCTGGAACAAAAAGAGGGGCTCAGAGCAGATTACATCCACACACAAAGTTGTCCATGGAGTCAGAAAGTGAGATTGTTCTTTAGTGCTTACCTGGCATACGGAGTATTGTTTAGATTAGCTGGGTCTCTCTCTGAGGACTGTGCAGAACTTAAAGTCGGGATCGAGTTTAAAATGATTACCACTCAATTCCTGTTTCTGCTGACTTAGCAGTCTGCCTGCATGCCTAATATGCTGCTTTGGCTTGAAGAATCACACAGGAATAGGAAAATAAGGAATACATCTGGCAGTGAGTGGAGAGGGTCCCAGCTGGGTAGAACAGTTTCTTTTGTAAAGAGGAGGAAGATATGGGGATTACACAGGGGGGACTAGAGATTATTTACAGGGAATCATTTATTTCTTCACTTATTTGAATGGTGGATGAAGGAACAGGCTGCTCTTAGGGTTAGTGCGTGGATGTTTTTATTTAGCTATAAATGTGGTGGTCAACAGAAGGTTTCAAATAAACAATGTTCCTAACTGTAGTCTATTGGAGAACTGAATTTAAAACATAACCAAAAAAGCTTTACCAGTCCAATTAACTTGGTTAATATCAAAGTTTCAGAAGAAATAAGCTGATTCAGTTTGTTAGTGTTTTCATAGAAAAAACATCCATCCATCCAGCCATCATCCATCCATCCATCCATCCTTGCAGTCTGTTTCTTAATGCAAACCACTATGAACTGTAATACTGTGATGACTTCTTCCAATTAGAATATGCTACTCTGACTAACAGTTTGCTAAATGCATCACATAAAATCTCTTTGTCTAAACTGTGTTCATTAATGAACCATTGGAGATTAATACAGTTAAAGCTTAAAGCAAAACAAAATAAGTATGCAGAGCATAATAAACACCAAACATAGTGTGACTCAGTGAGCTTTCAACCTCAAGCATATAGCCCTGCAGGCTGTGTATATCCACTCCTGATATTTAGACACTTTTTAGCTTCTGCTTATAACAAATTATGAATAGAAAAAAAATTTGCATCATGAAAAGATGACACTGAAATACTGAAATGCTAATTATTTCACAGAAAAAAAGCTGGGAGCCAGTGTGCAGATGTGTCAGTAAAGTGATTTTGCCATTACCTCAGTGTCGGCTCTGAAAACATGAAATCTTGATGAAAAACACCTTTCAGTATAACTACAATGTCAGTCACAGTTTTTCAGTTTTTCTGATATGAAACAATATTTCATCTTTAAAAAAACTAAATTAACTGTTCATGTTCCACACTAGAACTGCAAGTTGTAAAAGGTTGGTGACAAAGATTGCAATAAGTGCCAGAAAATGGGTGTGAGTGTCAGACTTCAAACTTGCTCCAATTAGTTGGGATTGTTGTTGGTACCCCCACTTAAAAGGGCTTTGTGGAAGATATTCAGGAGACTTTCCAAAACTAGTTTTGCTGTGTGTTTGGGATTATAAACTTGCTGGAAAACCTGATTTTGAGTACTTATCAACCATCTGACTCAATTTGTCATCTTGAAATGAAAGGAAATTGGTTAGGATATTCAACAGAGATCCAGGGAATAAAACAGAAACTGCTCAAACCCCAGGGACACAGTCCACAATAAAATGACCTTTTCTTTACCATGGACTGAGAGAGTACCAACCTAGGAAGCCTGCTCCTAAATTGCCTTAGGTTTGAATGAACTTTGCTGCTGGTTACATACAAAAGCTTTTTGTTTAATAGTCAAACAACAAGACTGAGTTGCTTATTTGGCCACAGGAAATGTAATATGTTTAGAGGAGCTGGGTGAATGATGATGCTGTCACACCTAAGAACACCAACTGTTAAGCATGGTGGTGGCAGTATCATGCCGAGTGAAATGGGAGAAATGATTGGGATTGAAGACTACCTCCATGTTCTTCAACTTTCCCTCTAATCAACAGGTAAATAGTTGAAGCTTGGACGTGACAGGAAAATGATCCCTAACAGACATTAAAATTGGTTTGGAATGGAAGAAGAAGGCAAACAATAAAATTCTGCAAGGCAAATGAAACAAAAACACAATAAATTAAATAATCCCACAGGTTTTGATATCCTCTTTCATGGTGTAACTACAGGATGGCTGCTCTTCATACTATACATCCAAAGTTGACGTATTTCTGGTGTTATCTCTCAGATGACCATCTCATGTATATGGATGCAATCTAAGTTCTAAATGGGGTTTGTGTGTCATTCTTATGATGGTATGAAATATGTTTTTGTCTGGTAATTCAGAGGAATAAAGGTGCTGCTTATTCAACCCCAAAATCTTTAATTCACTTCTACAATAGAGCATAAAAGTTGGCATTACAGCAATCAAACCTTTCTCATAATTGCTGACCAGCTTTTTGCATGATCCTGCTTCAAGTGTTTTAGGTTGGAAGTCCTCTTTACCATCACCCCAATCTCTAGCTTCCTTCAAAGATACTATATCAGATTCAAGTTAGGACTCTTGCTGTGCCAATCTAAAATGTTAATATTACTTCCAGCCAAAAGAAACATGTTGAAAGATTACTTTAAATCTAAATATGCAAGTTGCTTCAATAATTTTAATGGTAGCTATATTTCAATATATTTATACTAAAGCAATTTAAGTGAGTTTGATGATCTCAGTTTGTGAACCTAAAAAAATGTATAGCTTTGATGATTCAATTTGTAACCAACAAATATATAAATAATTTGAAATCTATTTTTATAAGAAATTGTTAAATAAAACATGCTATATTTGGTTAAGCGCAACCAGAAAGTAGGGATCCTCTTCAGATTTGAATGAAGTATTTGCTGCATAACATCTCATTATGGGTCATAAAAGGAAAAATATACCCTTCGAGGCTAGTGTTATGAAATCTTTCATAAAAGAACACCAAATAATCATCTATGGGACATCCAAAAAATAGTGGTGCATTTTTTTTTTTTTTTTTTTTTTTATAGAGAATGACATCCTGGTTGTGTATCCCACCAAACAGCATTTACACCAGCAAATGTCACAAAAGTTGCATTTTTATGATAATCCAGGATATTTGTACAACGATCTTTCAGAACAACTCTGGAAAGTTTGATTGCCTCATTTTAATAAACCGATTGCACTGAATACATAAAAACAAAGATAAAAGACAGCAGTGATCTCCTGAGACAAGCAAGGTGTTTGTAAAAGGACCCAAAGCAGGTTGAAAGCAGTGTAGATTACAGATTGATTCTCTTGTGAAGTTACGGCCGAGCTTTTTCTTGATTGTTTTCTTTGTGGGTGCAGTTCCACATGACGGTTCTCATTGGTCACTTTGCTGCAAAACCCAGCAGATAGAAGATACAGTAGCATCTATTAATTTTTTGGCTTCCCACATAAACACACGCCAGTTGCTATTATGTGGATGTCTTCTCAATCGTCCAACAAGAAAATGAAAGGATTGGAACTGGTCAGTCCTTTCAAGGCGCAGTAGACCACAGCTAACATTTGTTTCAAGGAGACTCAGGAGGACTGAATACTAATTTGTTTTGCCCCATCAAAATTTGATAGAGCAACATTGCAGGATTTCAGAGAAATCGAAGAAGTCATATTTTCACGCTTTGGCATTTAAGAGCTACAAGCTTCAATGGATTTTATGTGATGGACCAAAACAGAGTAGTTGGATGATTGTGAAGAGGAAGGAAAATGGTACATGGTTTTCAGATTTATTTTAGAAATAAAAATCCAAATTATTAATCCCCCTTTGCTTTCATCACCCCCCACAAAAAAAAAAAATCAGCATGCCCTGTTGCTTGCAGAAGTCACACAATTCATAGAGTCCATGTGAGTGTGATTTAATCTCAGTAGAAATGCAAATGTCTTGTAAAGGTCTCAAAGGTTTGTGAGAGGACATTAGTTAACAAAGGACATCATGAAAAACCAAGGAATACATCAGACAGGTCAGTAGGTTGCTGGGATTTTTTTTTTTTCATAAAATTAAATCCAGAGCTCTTAAATGTCATAAAGCATTGTTTGATCAAACATTTAAAAAGTGGAGATCATATCGACACAACTTAAACCTACCAAGATGTACTGGTCTATAAAAATCTGGCAGCTCAGGCAAGTAGAACATCAATCAATGCACTACTTTGTGTTGTTCTATCACATCAAATTCCAATACACTTTCTTGTTTGCCACATTACAACATTTGTAAAATTTTAAGGGGTGTAAATACTTTTGCAATCCTGTGTACCTTTGCTAAGGAGTCATAATACAAATTTGTCAGTATTAGGTGTTTGATAAAATGTTTTTGGCGACTTTGTCATGACAAAAATGAAGAAACAAATGACAATAGATGGGTCAGAAAGGAAGTTAATTAAAGCTGCCAAGTTTAGCTTGTGCTATACTGCAAAAACACAAAATCTTACCAAGTATTTTCGATCTAGCTTCAAATGATCCAAAAGCTTTTTGCAAAGCACTCTACATGCTCGGTGCTCTAGAAAAATATAAGATGATTTGCCCTCCTATGTACTAACTGTATGGAAGCAAGAATTTAATCACAGACCGTTTTTCGCATTGTTTGTATTGCTCTTTCCTTTCAAACACACTCAAGTAAGCCATCTGTAAGAAATGTCTGCTTTCTGTGTCTTTCTTTTTGTTGTTCTCTCTGAAGTAATTCCCAGAAGATTTTCTCTACTTTTTCCAACCCACACATTAGTTATAATTTTGGTTTCAAACTTTCTTTTTACTGATAAAAAAAAGTGACTTAAAGTCTGTGAAACACACAAAACCTCAACCCACTTACTGACACCTCAGTAACTTCTGTACATAATGAGCCTTGGAGCTTTTTTAGAAATCTGAATGGGAGAATATAATTTTCATGGAGGTATCTGTGTACATTTTTTTTTAGCCATGTTGATTTTTTGTACAGAGCTAATGGCTCCTGCAGATAAATAAGCATCAGATAAAAGGGCATTTAAATAAAAATGTGAGTGGTTCAGTTTTCTGTCCAGTCTCTAGCAAAGGATAGCAGATATTTTTGATGTTTCTATAATCAAAGTCTATTAAACACAACTGAGACGTTTGGCTCACTATTGTTTAGAATCCATTTTTTAATATTTAAATGAACTAAAAAACAGCACAATAAAACATTTTCTCATTTTAGAAACAAAAATGGGTTACTGCAAAGGCTTCTCATTGCATTCACAGAAGGATCTGAACAGTGGATGTCTAACAGTTTAGGTTTTTCTCTCCTTTAAAAAAATCCCCACCCAAAATATATAAATTTATTTGCTTAATCAGGGTATATACAGGGCATAAAATCCTTGCTTTTTTACGGTTATCAAGACAGTCTGAGGTATACAACCAAAGCAAAAGCCAGTCAAAAATTGAAACTGAAAAAAACAACAAATATAATTAAATAAAGGAAAATGGAGGTTGTAATTGCCTTCTAGGAGCACAGGATCACAACATTAGTGGGAGATGTTGCCATATTTGTGCTGGTGTGATATATGCAGTTGTTTTACCTACAGTCACAAGAGTAAAACAACAAAACACCTCAAGCTTTGGACAGTCAGTATATACAATGGGACATACAGTCTAATTTGGAAATAGAAGATTATTGAAATGCTTATTTTTATTTGCTTCATGACAAATACACAGAATGTAGAGAGGAAATGACAAAAACCAGAAGTAATGATGGTTTTAACTTACTCTGTATATGTTTGAGCCCAAAGCAGGTTCTGATACACATGCAAGTTTTGAAAGTGGATTTAGAAATAACAGTATTGTACAAAACAATAATTACATTTTTTATAATTATCAAAATACACCTTCTTTCTTAGCACCACTATATACTTTTTTTGTGTGTTTTGATCAAGCACCATTGTTGTTGTTTTCTTACAGCACCTGGAGATTTCAGTGAAGAGATCTGTTTCACCTCATGTCACCAGACCCTGTCTGTTGGTCACCTCCGACTCCTCCTCCTCTGCCACGCGTTCCGATGTCCTTCACCTTCTTTCCGTAACGTGCTATAGTCATGTGGTTCGAGCCCTACGAGGGCAACAAGCATTTCCTAGATTACACGCGCATACATGGAAAGACATGTTTGCTACGCCATCTCTCATTCAAAACTTGCATGTGGCATAGAAAAGGGTGGGGGGCTTAAAATGGGGGTTTTGTCGCACCCAGGATGTCCTGGCTTGACTTTATTTGCTGTCCTCATCAAGTCCTTTGTTTTACTTTTGTTTATCCAAGAAAGCAGACAGGTCCAACTTCAAACCCAAACTTCTGGTTTGGGTCCCCGAAATCAGTCAACATGACATCAACGATTGGAACCTGGTCGATTTTGGGAGTATTGAGCTCCATCACAGTCTTTCCATAGCCACTTCTTGTCTACAGCAAGAGAGAAAAGGACACACACAAAGTTCAATATCAACTAATCAGTGAAAAATCTCTTGGAATAAACATCTTTTGGCTAAAAATCAACATTAAAAAGCAAACTTTTCACATCTAACATACCTGAGTAACAGGATAAACTGCCAAAAAGGTGCAAGACAAAGAGGGCTTTTCACAGTTATTACCCAACATTAGCTACAATCATAGCTTTCCAATGCTATTTCATTCATTCAGCAATAATAGTTCTGCCAGGCAGGCATTGAAAGTATGAAACACTTAAGAGCTTCCTAATGTGTATCTAAAAGGCAAATGTTCACCTTATGGTAAAAACATGATTTTATTATGTTTTTGTCATACTTTTTAAAGCACTCAGGAAAATGGGTGAAATTCTAAAATGAGCAGAAATGTACTAGGAGTATATTAACAAAAGATACAGTCCAAAGGCTAATTTCTATTTGGAGATAATTAGCTGCTTATAACCACACTGAAGGCAAAACTACTCTCTAGAGAATATTGATAATTTTCAGCTTGATTTGGCCTGACTAGTTGATGGGCTGTTGGAAACTCCTCATTTCCAGTCTTTTTCTATTCAGTGAATGCAGCATATAAATGTTAGCAGCTCAGGCTGACCACAACATTCTTTGGTATGGAGGCTGATACTGAGTAAAGCGGACTCTGGAGCTTTTTTCTATATCACTGAGCAGTTCGAAACGAAAGTCAGAGGAGGCACAGAGATGTAAGAAGCTATTCAAAAGGAAACTGTATTTTCTAGGACATGTCCAGACATGTCTGTGGTTTACTAAGACTGCTTGAGAGCAAGATTTTCAGCAGATAACAGAAAAGCTGAATGGAATAAAGCAAATTTGATCTGTTTTATTCTTAACCTATTATAGAACATGCTGGATTTGGAAATATTGGCAGCCTTTTGGAAATCTCATTGTTGAGACAAAGACCAACATTCTATAGAGAATAGACACTGAGACTGGCACAGGTAACTATATGAATAAACACTAAAAGATGCTAACAAAAAGTTAAGACATGTTTGTTGTTCCTTAAGACTGTGAGAGAGTAAGAGAGAGCAAGACTATAGCAGATAGCAGGAAGGTTGGAGTACAACACAGTTGCTCTATTTTCAGGCTATGTGATATTAGCAAAACATTTAACTGTGATACTATTACTAAAAATTGCAATGATGATATTAATTAGGATTCAATATATAGTGTAGTTTTCATCTTTTCAAGCTTTCAGTCTGTTATAGAACAGGCTGGATTTGGAAATATTTGCAACTCTTCAGACAGCTTAATCTTAAGGTAAGGCTCTACCTCCTCTAGAGAATACACAAAGGCTGATGTTTACAGTTAGTAAACATGCTAATCATACTTTTCATTGCTATAACATACTAAAATCAGTTTAAATGTTGTGATCATTTTGGCTTTCTCATAAAATAACTAAAATACTCTGTTTTACACTGAATGCTCTCTCATACAGTGGGTGATGTTGCCTCTCCTCATAAATATTAAATTAATGACTGCTCAAGGCAGAAAGGTTAGAAAAATTAGAAAAATTCATGGTGTTATATCTTACAATATAATAGCTCTTGAAATTAAATGAGAATGAACTAAAATTGAAATCACAGGTCAAAGCTTTCCTAAAACCTGGAAACCAGGAAAACTGATCAGTGCATCTCTACTACCAACACACAAACTCCATTTTCTCTCCATTGAGTAGGACAAGTTTTATCTATGAACACTGCTTACCGAACATCCATCTGAGATGGCCTGAATGTAAGGGTTATTGTCGTAAGACATCTCCTCATCATTGGAGCCTAGGAACCGCAGTGCCTTATCGTAGCTGTCGCTGGATGCGTCGTGCCACGCCACAGACTGGTGGCAGTTGTAGGTGAAGTTTTGCCTGGCTGAGGCTGTCAGTAGTCTGAGGAAGGTCATTTGTACCATGTTGATCGAGTTTCCATTAGCATCCACATAGGAAAACTATCAGGGAGCACAAGGAAAGAGGAAGATAAAGAGAAGAAGAACAGGGGTTTTTAGTTGTCTTTTTTAATGTTTAGGAGAATAGCAAATGTATTAATTAAAATAAAAAAAGTGAAACATTTTACACAGATTCAAATGCAGTTTTTCAGAAAATTTAAATATTAGATAAGACCAAAAAAAAAAAAAAAAAAAGGACTGCTTTTCAGATATTGTATGTAATGGCCAACACAAAGGTCTGCAAGCTCTTTTTAGATAAAAGTATTTATTTAATGTGGAAATCAAAGTCACAAAGTCTTGATTAAAAGCGAAGAATCCCACAGGCCAAGCTGTGGAGCCAAGTCATCAGCTGATATTGTTCTACTGTGTTTTATCAAGTAAAGACTCAGAACATTTTATCTTGTAATATTCTTATTTCCTGAGAAAGTGAATGTGGGGTTTTCATTACCTGTGAGCCATAATCACAAACATTCAGCTGATATATAACACTGTGTTTGTAATAAATCTATAAAACACACAAGAGTTTGACGGTCTGGATTAAATTACTGAAATAAATTTACTCCTTGATGATACAGTATTCTCAGTCGTCGAGATGCACCTCGCTGTATCCAAAGCACTGGGCTCTGTGACGGGTTTTCAGTGGTTTAGTTCAAAGCTCATTTATTCTTTTGTAATTGTACCATTAATAAAGAAAAGTAGTTGAATATTTCAGAGTAATATCTGTTACAGCGAAGGCTACATATATCTTGTCTGAATGTGGCATATTTAGATTTCATCTTAAAATTCAGAAGAACAGGAAGGTTTAAAGAAGATTTTATTTAAACTTGCACTCTTCATATAATCTAACTGGTAGCAGAGTGGCAAAAAGGATATTATTCCATCCAATAAGCATCTAGAATATTTTTTTAATAAATAAGGTGGATGCTTATTCGATACTTTCTATATTTTATTGAAGTTAATGCATCAAAACTGAAATAATTGATAAGTGTTATAAATAAAATTATGGTAACTGTAATATTTAATGTTATGTCAGTTTTGTAGCAGGAGGAATAATTATTGCTTTTCTATTTACAACAAAAATTCTAATTCTACTTGCTAGTGGACAGTACTTTTATGTTGTAGTAAGAAAGTCAGAGTTTGATCTTCCCCATCAGATGAATATGTATCTTTATGTATTTTTGCAGGGAACATAAAAGATTGAATGTCAACCAGTTCTGTCGTCACTGAACTAAAAGAGCTTTTAATACCTTACAAAGGTCATGTGTTACTCAAAGAGAGAAGTGTAGTGTCAGTAGAGACACTGGTTCCCTAGAAGCATTCTGAGACAAACATATATTGTCATATTGGTTTAAATTTATTCAGTCTTGGATAAAAAAAAAAAAAAAAATTAATAAAAAAAAAAAAAAAGAAAAAAAAACATCCACATATGATCCACATATGATCCAGTAAAGGATCATATGTGGATGTTGCCGGTAGAGACTTCAGGAAGCCTGTAGGAAGACTAAACCAAGAAAAAAAAGACTTGAGGAGACAAAAAAGGTAAAATGATAATATTAAGCTATACTGAACTAATCTAGATACAGTAGATAAAGTAAGCAAGTAGAAACAGTTTGTGACAGAGAAAATAGCAGGTTTCCAAAACTGTATGATTTTTAGCTAGAATGGTCCTGATATGGTGAGCGAATGGTCAGAAACTCATCCTTTTTGGTCAGTGAATACACCATGGGCTACCTTGTTCTGCTCACAACAAGACTCTTTGTTGTGGATGTAGTTACTGACTAAAGATTCAAATGTAGGTATTTTCAGTAGCAGGTGCTAAAGTCAGAGGAAGCCCAGAAATGTGGGGATTATTTCACAGCTTCAAACAAAATGTATTTTCTTCAACATGTCCAGACATTTCTGCAGTACATTATGGCTGCGAGAAAGTGAGAGAGAGCAAGACTTTCCTCAGCAGGTAAAACAAAGGGAGCAGCAGGTAAAACAACAGAAACATAACCTCTTTTGAAAATCTCAGAGTTAAGACAAGGATCAACATGTGCTTGATCACATTGCCTTCAGATACTGTGGTTTAAATACTTCTAGCCATGGTAAACATGCCGTTTGCTAACATAAAACACGAAAGATAGTTAGCTATCTCATCATTATTTTTTTCTCTTAAGATAGAATTATAAATGTATTATTTAAAATATAAATGATTAATGATTGCTCATAGCAGGACGACAAGAAAATTTAACACTGTTCCAAAATCTTCTGCTACTATGGCTTCCAAAGAGAACAATCTGCATTGGCTAAAATTGGTATTGGCACGTCAAAGCTTTACAAAAACTGGTGGTCAGAAATTGGCCATAAAATTTTGATTGGTGCATCTCTAATATTTCAAAGCACTCAGAGAAAACAAAAATAAATAAAATTGGATTTTTTTATTTTTAATCTATTGTATAAATACTAAAGTACATCAAAACTGTTTTTTTTACTCAGTATTATCACCTTTTTCAGGAAAATTTGACCTTTTGCTTCATCAACCACGCTGATAAAATTCCCATTTACAAACATTTTATATAAAACGCTGAAGATAAAGATAAAGGTGACTAAAGTTACTCTTTTAGACACAGCAGAAAAGTATTTAGATGTCACACGTTTTTTTTTTCTTTTTTTTTTTTATTAATTTTTTTTTTTTTTTTATCCAAGACTGAATAAATTTAAACCAGTATGACAATATATGTTTGTCTCAGAATGCTTCTAGGGAACCAGTGTCTCTACTGACACTACACTTCTCTCTTTGAGTAACACATGACCTTTGTAAGGTATTAAAAGCTCTTTTAGTTCAGTGACGACAGAACTGGTTGACATTCAATCTTTTATGTTCCCTGCAAAAATACATAAAGATACATATTCATCTGATGGGGAAGATCAAACTCTGACTTTCTTACTACAACATAAAAGTACTGTCCACTAGCAAGTAGAATTAGAAATATACTGATAAAACATAAAAATTAAAAATCTGGCTGCACATAAATTGTCTTCAAATTGCCTCTCTCCACCATAAAGATCTTCTTATTCTGTCTAAAATGTGAAAACAAATTAAAAAATATACAAAGTTTGGACTTTCTTGACCTGCATAACAACCTTTGGTCACTGCCTCATCATGAAAAAGCAGATGTTACTGTTTGAAAACCCAATGGAAGCTGCTAATAAACTCGTACAAAAGTATGACTGTAGGAGCTTAGAGAATACAAGAAGAACACGAGGGATGAAGCACAGAATGAAGTGTGGTGAGAGCAGGCAGAGATGGATGAGAAACAAAAACACTTACTATTTTACCCCGCTTAAATTCACTGAACCATGACCCCGGAACCTCCTTAGGCCATGAGGATATTCTGACCTGCAGACAACACAACAAAACATCAGTGTGTAGAGAGTGTGAACATTATCATGGGTAATATAACTTGCAATCGATCATGAAAAAAACAACAACAACAAAAAGATTTCTTTGGATTTCTTTTGAATAAACTTCACAGTGCTAGAGGATTTTGTAGTATTTTGCAAACAGTTAGGTGCTTGTAATAGTTTCTCAAGATTGAACTGTGTTCCTCTTTAATAACTACTAACATTATTGTACCATGAAAGCCTATTGTTTGATGCGAGAAGGAAATAAGGAGTTTAGTAATGCTAAGAGCCAAAGTCACTTACCCAATTGGATTTTTTATCTGGATAGATGCAGGTTTCTCCCCCAGCAGTGAAGTTACAGTAGACTTTGAAAGAATCCCCAGAGCAGCCTTGGTTTGGATCAATCCAATACTCACCTGAAGAGAATCAAGAACAATTAACTATCCAGTTCATCTGATCTCCACAGGTAGTGGTAAAAACTCAATTTAATCTACATTAAAGTGTGACAGATAATAAAAAATAAGTCTGAATTGATTTCTTGACATCACATATTTAATAAACAGGGACTACATGTATCCCATGCTTTGAATGCCTCACGGAGCATTGTTCAATTCATCGTCTAAAAATGGAAAGAGTATTGAAAGCTGCCAACCTACCACGGCATGGTCATCTGCATATAGTAAGACAGAGTAGCAAAAAGAAATCCACTGTTCAAAGAATGCTGTAAAATCTCCCATCTAAAGTCTGCTGTAAGTCATTTGGGGGACACAGCAAACATGTGGAAGAAGATGTTCTGAGTAAATGAGTCCCAATATAACTTTTTTGGCCTAATTAGTGACATGCTATGTGCATAGAAAATGAACACTGAACATCACCCTGAACACACCATCCACTTGGTTTAAACAGCATCATACTGTGGGAATACTTCATTTTAGAATTTACAGGGGAGTTGATCAGAGTTTATTGGAAGTTGGCAGAAGCTACACACAGGGTACTCCTGGAGGAAAATCTGTTAGAGGTTGCAAAAGACTTGAGATTAGCCAGGAGGTTCGCTTTCCAGCAGCACTATGACTCTAAATACAGTCAGAGCTACGAAAGAATGGCTTAGATCAAAACTTATTTGTGTTTTAGAATGGCCAAGTCAAGGCCAGACCTAAATCCAATTGAGAATCTGTGGCAAAACTTAAAAAGTGATGTTCAAATATGATCCTCATCCAATCTGATTGAGCTTAAAAAGCACAATAGACAAATAGTAAGAATCTTCTTTCCACTTAACCAGCATGAACTGCTTTGCGCTGTTCTACCACATGAAATCCCCATAAACTACATACAAATGTGTGGCTGTAACATGACAAAATGTGGTTCCTTCTCCAAACCAAGCCAGTCAAAAGGCTGAACATGCATTTTTATCAAAAGGAATTAGTAGAGGTGCTGAAACTCTTGACTGGTACGCTACACCAAAAAACATGGATTGGATGCAGGACTTAAGCTTACCATCAGGGAACTCAGGGTGGCACAGCTGGAGGTCTTTGCATGTTCTTGCTGGGTTGTTTTGTGTGCCCATGGGGTATTTCATGCGTTCGATGTCCTGTTTGAGGTTGTTGAGTGAGCCAAAGATGTCCTCCATGCCTTCACCATAATCCATGAAGGTACCAGCAGCATCTGACTGCATGTCACTGGAGCGCTTGGTCTTCTTGGGCGACTGAATGGGAAGGGGCTGGATAACCTCACCTGGTGGGCCCTGGAATCACACAAAATGGCTAGGTTCAGCACCTGACCTTGTGTAGATATGATCATTTTAATTTATGTAATCACAAGAAGCACTAAAAAGGTCTAAAACTACTTACAGGAGGACCAGGAGGACCTATTGAACCAGTGTCTCCTTTGGGACCAGCAGGACCCTGAGGGAAAAAAAAAAAAAAAAAACATATGAAAGATGTATTATTCAAGCTGGATTGAAAAATAATTGGTAATGCATATAGGTTATATGGAACAGTTTATTTTGTACTTACACTTGAACCCTTGGTTCCTTTAGGACCTTGAGGACCCTGGATCACATGGGATAGAACAGTAATTTGGCAGTCTTTCTATCAGCGGGTGACAATATAAATATATATTTCATTAAGTATAATACATACAGGTAGACCAGGGGGACCAGGAGGACCAAGAGGGCCAGCAGCTCCACTGATACCCTAAAACACAAAAAGATTCATTAATGGTTGTAAAATAAATTTCAGTCTGAGGCTTTCATAACGAGAGCTAGATATAAAAACCAATATGAATGAAGATGTTAAATGAATGTTAGTATTCATGAAAAGAAAGCAAATGAAATTCTAATAATGTGCTGTTTTTATTTAAATCAGTGAGGTCATTCTCTTATCAAGAAAGTCCTAATAAAACAGGACCTTCAGTCAGGTTCAACAGTAGAAATATCAACATGAATAAAACAATTCTCTAGCCCTTTGACAAAATAAAATGTTTTGGCTTGATAAAGCTACATAATAGTCTAATGCATCACTTTAAACAGCAAAGAAAGGCCATACTAAGTTCTATTCTCAGTCATTATGCAAGGTTTATTTAAAATTGGATCAAGGTTGCTGATTTGCCAGAGGTTTTACCTGCTTTCAACATTACTTCTCACTAGAGAGACCACTTTTAATAATGTGACTTTGTAAAAACCTACTACCAGTTTAAAGCGTTGCAGATTGCTTCAAAAAAACAAACAAACAAAAAAACAAACAAAAAAAACATATATATATATATATAAACCAAAAAAAATATCAATCTTAACATCTCCAGTAAAGGATCATATGTGGATGTTGCCGGTAGAGACTTCAGGAAGCCTGTAGGAAGACTAAACCAAGAAAAAAAAGACTTGAGGAGACAAAAAAGGTAAAATGATAATATTAAGCTATACTGAACTAATCTAGATACAGTAGATAAAGTAAGCAAGTAGAAACAGTTTGTGACAGAGAAAATAGCAGGTTTCCAAAACTGTATGATTTTTAGCTAGAATGGTCCTGATATGGTGAGCGAATGGTCAGAAACTCATCCTTTTTGGTCAGTGAATACACCATGGGCTACCTTGTTCTGCTCACAACAAGACTCTTTGTTGTGGATGTAGTTACTGACTAAAGATTCAAATGTAGGTATTTTCAGTAGCAGGTGCTAAAGTCAGAGGAAGCCCAGAAATGTGGGGATTATTTCACAGCTTCAAACAAAATGTATTTTCTTCAACATGTCCAGACATTTCTGCAGTACATTATGGCTGCGAGAAAGTGAGAGAGAGCAAGACTTTCCTCAGCAGGTAAAACAAAGGGAGCAGCAGGTAAAACAACAGAAACATAACCTCTTTTGAAAATCTCAGAGTTAAGACAAGGATCAACATGTGCTTGATCACATTGCCTTCAGATACTGTGGTTTAAATACTTCTAGCCATGGTAAACATGCCGTTTGCTAACATAAAACACGAAAGATAGTTAGCTATCTCATCATTATTTTTTTCTCTTAAGATAGAATTATAAATGTATTATTTAAAATATAAATGATTAATGATTGCTCATAGCAGGACGACAAGAAAATTTAACACTGTTCCAAAATCTTCTGCTACTATGGCTTCCAAAGAGAACAATCTGCATTGGCTAAAATTGGTATTGGCACGTCAAAGCTTTACAAAAACTGGTGGTCAGAAATTGGCCATAAAATTTTGATTGGTGCATCTCTAATATTTCAAAGCACTCAGAAGGTGGTCTAAAAACAGAGATGATATTTTAAACTGCTCCTGACAAAAGGAAGATAGGAAGTTTTGTGTCTGTTGTCTATAACAGTAAGTGAGAGAATTAATGCTGCAGGGGATAGCTATGCAGCAACATAAAGCAGCAGAGTTCAAATAGCAGTGATTGTGGCTAGGTCTTTGGTCACAGTGGAAGGGCAAATGCAATGGAGACAGAGTTGAAGGCCAGATGGTACTTACAGAGTCACCTTTGCCACCAGGGGCACCCTGGGGCCCAGGAAGACCTCGATCTCCCTTCTCTCCTTGCTCTCCAGGGGGTCCAATCAAACCAATCAAACCTGGGTGACCCTGCAGAATGAAAACAAATATGCAGCACACACAAAAACGTCAAATCAACAAATCAAACAGAAACACCACAAAATGAAAATATCTACATTGTGCAGTCAGTGTTCCTTTTCATGGGAGAGAGAACACTTTAAGCAGGTTAACTGAGCTGCTGTTTCTGCAACATATATGAAAAAACCTCAGCACAAATGCAGAGGTCGTTCCACAACACAGATCCAAGGACTTTTGAAATAAGCAAGCTCCAGCTGGGTCCCGTGATTTAACTGCATTATAGATGTAGACCACACACACAGACACACATACACACCACACCACACAGATTCTGTTGTGTGCTTTCAAATAGTTTCTTTCAAGCCATCATGTCAGGGTGTGGGAGGCAATTTAGATAGAGTAATGTGCCCTGTCTGAATATCCTTAGCAGTTATTCTTCACCAGCAAGTGTGACAGTAGGAGCAGGGAAAATAGAAAGATTGGACAGATTGGAGTGATACATCATATTCAGCTGATTTTTCAATTCCATGAAAACATTTTCTTTTTTGGGGAAAGAGACAAAAATAAATTTCTTTCCTAAAGACTATTCAAAGAAAACATGGAAATTATTTTAAGATGATGTATAAAATCCCCAATGCTGTATGCATGATGTAACTCTGGCTATATTATGAACCACACTGCTACATAGAGGTTTCTATAAATAATGTCAGGCTTGTTTTAAATTTAAAATGAAGCAATCTTGTAATAGGATACAAGAAAACAGGAAAAACAGGGACTCACCTTTTCACCTTTAGATCCAGGGTCACCTTTCAAGCCTGGCAGACCTGGAGGACCCTGTGTGACGGACACATCGAAACATTTATTTCACTGAGAAAAATCAATCAGAGTAATTAAAAAAACACTCTCAGAAGAAAAGGTGTAGAGGAAAAGGAGAGTGTGACAAAAGAAATGTAATAAAAAACCTTTTTAGACAAGACAAATCCATTAAATATGAGGTCAACAAGCGTGATATTGTGCATGCATCTTATTACAGTGGGACTATGGGTTCTAAAACTCACAGAAGAAAGAGCAGCCTGGTTACATAAATAAATCCAGACAGACAGAGAAGGCAGGACAGACTCTGCATACTTACCATTGGACCTGGTGGACCATCCTGTCCTGGGGCACCGGGCAGCCCTTGTTCACCCTGTGAAAAACCATTCAATTGAAGAGAGCATTATGGGCTGCTGGATTTTCACTGCTCTACCATTGATTTCCCGTGTGCAACTCGATGATTAATAGCCCAAACAGGGAGGAAAAGTGTGCTGAAATAAACAAGTAAAACTAAAGTATAAGCCAAATGGGAGTATCGATTATTCCATGAAGTCTATCATCATGCCTTAGCAGTGCTTTTATGTGTGTGTAGACTGTAGGTGTGTGTCTCAGTTGGCCTGTGCATGTCTCTTTGAGAGGTGCAGCTCACCATGTACATACAGTGCCTTGCAAACTATTCAAACGAAATGAACTTTTTTTTTTTTAACATTTTCTCTTGTTCCAACCACAAACTTCAATGTATTTTGTTGGGAATGCACATCACACTTTCCAAATTTTTACTTGTAAAAATGTTTGACAAAACTGTATGATTTTCCTTATATTTCATAATTACTGTATGTACTGTTTTTGTCTGATTGATTGATTGATTGATTGATTTACATAGCGCTTAACAACAACCAACTAAGATGACCAAAGCACTTTATGGTAAAAATCACATCACAAGAAAAGGAAAACACACAAAACGACCATAAAAATAATGGAAAATGCCACTACACTACATGGTATTAAAAGCCTGTCTAAGGAAATATGTCTTTAGCTGAGAAGTAAAGATGGCCGGGTCGGAGATGGAGCAAAGATCTAGAGGAAGATTGTTCCAGAGTTGGGGTGCTGCCACTGAAAAGCCCGGTCACCCCAATGCTTCAGCCTTGTCCTTGAGACATCTAATAAACGTCCTCCTGAGTCACATATGGCGCGGTTGTGTGTAGCTTGCCGTCTACCCTCTATGTCAGCTGATGATTGTTTTTCTATTCAGTGTGACATTTCTAGGGTTTGTGTCACCGCTACTTGTGAACAATCACCAAGCACTTTTAAATATTGGAGTGATGGTGGAAAACCATCACGCCAATATTTATTTATTCTGTTAGATAAAATCCCAATATGATACACTAGGTTTGCATGCGCAACATGACAAAATGTAAAACAATTCAAGAGGCATGGGTAGTTTTGCAAGGCATTGTGAGCCTGCAAACATTACTGTTGTTAGCGACTTACAACAGGGCCAGGGATTCCACGCAGACCCTCTGGACCTGGCTTCCCGGGAGGTCCTTGGGGGCCAACAGGTCCTGTTTTACCAGCTGGGCCCTCAGCACCTGCTTCACCCTGTATGTGGATATAAAAAGAAATATCAAAATGGGACACTAAACATGTATATAAGTAATATTGTTTTATGTGAGCTAACATATGACTGAACAACAGTTTCACTGCCCAAATAAGTTCCAAATAATTAAAGTAATTACATATTATTAATCCTTTACTGATACAGGAACATCTCTTTAAGACTCATGGTCTCATTTACTGTTAAAGTAAGTAAGTAAGGATACTGCTGGTATTTATTTTTTAAATATGAATGGAGAGCAAAACAACAGAACATAAAGGAGAACTGTAGATATAAACACAGCATGTGTCGTGGTCTCAAAAAACTGCAAACCATAAACAACTTTGGTATCTTGTTGTCAACCCTTTGTAGCCTGTCAGGGTTCAGAGTGTATTTTATCAGAGTTTATCAACAGTCTGAACAGAGTTTAAAATAAATGTGGAGTTTGCATATCAGGCAAATGTCAACAAGTAAGCGAGAGTCTGAAATAATATGAGCTGAAGCTTTAAATAAGGCTCAGAATGGGCACAAGAATAGATGTCCTAGCGCTGAATACATTAGAATTAAAAGTACATGGCATACATGGAGAAAAGCTATAGAAAATCAAGTCTGAGTTGAGAAGTAAGTAGAGATTACAGGCTTACTGCAAAGCTATAAACACAGTTTTGCAGGATTTGCCGCTACAGTTGTATTCAGGTGCACAGCTTTCTGTTTCAGATTGTTAAGATTGTTTCAAGAACCAGAATGCTTTTCATTGCAAGAGGCTTTCACACGACAAAAGTATTAAATTAATGAATAAGTGTACTGAAGGATCATAAAACTATTCATATTTTAATTATACTCTGCTGGAAATAATTACATTTAGAGTCAAGTGGCTACAGCGGCAGCAATAAAGGGATGGATTGTGCTGCTTATGCCAGTTGATGGCAATTGATTCTGAAAAAAACATATGTATAGATTTCCATCCTGATGAAAATAAGACATTGATTGAGGAAATTACACCTTAATGTCACCAAACTTTGCAACAAAATAAAGAAAGACAGCTTAACAAAAACAGTAGCAATGTTTTTTTAGTCAGGGCAAAAAACAATGGATCAAGCAGGAGAACTTAATTTTACTCCAGTAAAATGTATCTGTGCATTTCCATGTGTCTAGATGAGATGACACTGCTGAACAAAGCATGCATTGATTTTGTTACCTTAGCGCCCTTCTCTCCTTGCCGGCCCTCTGCTCCAGAAGCTCCAGGAGGTCCCTGAGAAGTCACAGGACAGTGTTTCAGTATTTCAACATGACACATTGTGCAAGAGTGGATAATCTTCTTGGATCTTTAATAGTGCATTACAGTATAGTATAGTACAGTAGGTATGTTACCATCAGCAAGTCTGCAGCAGTACTGTTACCACCATTTTCTTGATGCGTGATTACACAACTTTTCATTTGTTACAGTTTTGGTCAGGAAAAAACTGTATGGGAATTACCTGAAGAAAAGTGATGTTTAAAAAAAAAAATCATCTAACTGGTCTGTTTTATGTTTTAGCTACATTCCAAAAATTATGTGATTTGATACATGAACACATGCCTAATTAACCTGTCAAAGGTCCAGGTTTGATCAAAAATTAGAAATACATTTTATCTCATTTTCAGAATTTAAATCAAATGTTTAAATCGAAAATAATGCAAGCTGAATGTATTTTCAATATCATATTGCACATTTAAAAACTCAGTGGCTGAAAGAAAATAGTTTTTTGAGTAAATGACTTGACTGATTTATTATAACCACTAAGCAACAGAAGAACATTCAAGGCAAGGGAAGTTTATTTGTATAGCACATTTCAGGAACAAGGTAATTCAAAGTGCTTTACATGATGAAACATATCTCATGAGACAAACAAAAAACATTAGTGGAATAATAGTTTTAGTGAAGAAGTGCACATCAGCACTCTGAATCAGCTGCAGCTGTCTGATACACTTTTTAGGTAAACCTGTGAAGACACTGTTGCAGTAATCAATTTGACTAAGGATAAACGTATGGATGAGTTTCTCAAGATCTTGTTGGAACATTAGTCCTTTAATTCTGGAAATGTTCTTTAGGTAACGGAAGGTCGACTTTGTAATTGTCTTTAGGTGTCTCTGAAGGTTCAGGTCTCAGTTCGTCACGACACCGAGATTTCAGGCCTCATCAGTAGAGATGGGACTTATGGCTCTTTGAAGGGAACAGAATCTTCAGGATCCGTTAACTTCAAAGAGCCATTCAAAAGAGCCAGCTATTTTATCCTGAATATAGTTTTATATAAATTTAGAGAAACTTGTTTTTATGAGTGAAATTCACAAGAAAAGTAGAAACATCTATCTATATTAAGTAAATTATATTTACTCAAAATAGAACCCACAGCAGGTTCCTGCAGAAAAATGGATATGTATATATTTTCATAACTTAGACTCAGATCGTGCATGAACATCACATCATTACTGATCAGTAGCTTCTTGCTGTAATAGCTGAAGTTGTGCACTGACTCTTAATTGCTCCTTTATGTCCAAAGATGATAACTTCAGTCTTGTAACTGTTCAGCTGAACAGCTGCAAGAAAGTTATGGCACATCCAAGCATTGATTTGTTCTAAGCATCTGCTCACCCTGTGACATTGTAATGTAGAGCTGTGTATCATATGCATAGTTATGGAAACTTTCCTTATTATTTGTTATAATTTGATATAGCGGGAGCATGTAGCTATTAAGAGGAGCCCTCTTATGGAAATTGAACCTTGGGGAACCCCATGTGATTTTTCAATGAAAAGTTACCTATTTACAAAGAAATCCCTGTTCTTCAGGTAAGAATCGAACCAGTCAAGTACTGTACCTAAAAGTCTGACCCAGCTCTCCATTAATTTTGATAATCATTGTCACCAGTGTCAAATGCAGCGCTGAGACCCAACAGCACCAGGACTGATGTTCTTCCACAGTCTGCATTTATGCAAATGTGACTGAACACTTTGACAAAGGCAGTCTCAGTGGTGTGGTGACATGGAAACCAGTCTGAAATACATCAAAGCAGTTGGTCATTGTTAAGAAACTATTCAGCTGTTGAAACACAGCTTTTTCATTCACTTTGCTGATGAATGGAAGGTTGGAAATTGGTCTGTAATTCAGCAATAGTGAATTGTCCAGACTGTTCTTTTTTTTGGCAGTGGCTTGATAACAGTTTAACTTGATAAGCTCCAAGTTTTTGAGGCTGGAAGGCCTCCGGGCCATCACCTTAACCATATTAAACTCCCTCCACAGGTTCTCTTTCAGATTTGAATTAAGACTGGCTGGGCCTCTTCAAACATTAATAAAAATTTGAAAAACTACTTGAAACCTATCCGTTTGTATAACTCTGTTAAAAATATTGCTCATGCAGCTACTAGCTCTAATCCAAAGTACGCAAACCAAAAAAAAGGTAAATAAAACACCACAAAACATGCGAGGCTTGTGTCTTAAGAAAAAAGGATCTTGATTATCAGAGATTTTGTCAGACTGCCTCCTGAGCTTCCAAGTCTCTTGGTATTTTACCTTCTTTATTAGATTTTTTATTGACTATTTGTCCTGGTTGATAAATGCAAAGTAGAAACATTCTTTAAACACAGAAAGTAATCCAATGACATCAAACATGCACTGCTTCAGCTGTGTCAATATCTATTTGAGTGAGTGTCCTTTGTCTGCCCACAGAAACACACAATCATGCTGAGAGATTCAAATGGAACACACAACCTTCTTCAATCACGCCAACGTTTGTTCGGTCATATCTTCTCTCCGGTCATATTCTCTCCTACCACAAGGATCCCTTTCAACTCCACCTCTAGTCTCCATCTTCAAACTGCCCTCCACAATGATTCTGCTCTGATCTGCCCGACGGCAGCCTGAGTGTTGTTGACTGAGAGCCTATAATGTGAGCTCTCCTCAGGTCTTGAAGCTTTCATCTTCTCCTGATTTGTACCTCTTACTGGTGGTGAAGAGGCAGGCTCTTCATCAGCACAAAGAACCATTTCTGCTGTAGCACATTAGACAGCAGTGAGTGTCAGTGTATAGGTGTGCTCCTCATGTCAAGGTTCCCTAAGCATCCTTTTTGTTAATTCTGCAGTGCTGTACTTCAAATGCTGATTATCAAGGTTTACACGGGATAACATTTCTTCAGATAAAAGTTCAGAACTGTCTCACTGCGAGGTAAAAATAATTATTGTCTGATTGTGTCAATAAAACTGTTCTACTTTTAATCAAGACTGAAATAGAAATATATTTTCAGTCAAGAACCATAAGCAAACCAGAGTAATTCTTCACTCAGGAATCCTGAAGGCTGAAATATTTAGAAACACTTGTTACTGAGGGGAAAGTGATGAGAAAAATCAAAAGGACAAAAAATATGCTAAGAAATTACAAATTCAAAGGACAGACCTGCAAATGAGTACTGGTCATTTTAGACCATCTTTTCTTGCTAAGCCACCTAAGACCTGTGTGTGATTACAAAATAGGTCTCTCCTCACTATAATCCCCTGGCCACTCAGGTGCTGCATATGTTTATATCATGATAATAAGTGAAATATAAATTTCTGTGGACGCAGTGGAAAAGCAGTCAGCCTTGGTTTAAAAATGCAGCAAATGCTCAATTTTCTCATAGTACAAAAAACCCTCTATTTTCTTCAAATTTGGTGAGTCACTTGTTTTCTTTTAAAATCTAGAAAACAAACTGCCTTTTACAGGAGGAAAAGTTGTTGCTGTATCAACTTTGTTGACAGCTTTCATTATAAAGTGTAATAACTTTGATAGTTTACAGACTCAAAGATTTGTGACATATACTGACATAACTGAGTGAGAATAAAAAAAAACAATAAATTTAAAACTACTAAAATGTCTTCCGGCTTGGTTGATGATTAAAACCAAAAGAAGTTCTCTTAAACAGAATATTTCATATTTTGAGCCAGGCAACCTTGAGATCTTAAAAGTATTGAACCTAAATTACATTTTTGTCAAAGCAAATAAAGGATTTTAAACGGGGCTTTTGAGAAAAAAACATTTCCTGATTGTATAAAAAGCTAGACTTTTAGCTGTTTCCATTTACTAGTGCTTTGTTTTACACAATCACATGGCTGGTTGAGTATTCTGGTGACATAGATGTTTGTGGAAATGTGGTGGTGCACATCAGTATCTGTCAAAACCAGAGCAGACATTACAGCGTCTGTCTGAACGCTTACATAATTTTAGCTTTTTAAAAATAAATGTTTGTATCACAAGCAGTCATTCAACACTTTTGCAGACGACAGCCAGACTGGGCTGTTCAGAGAGTTTTTAATTTCCTGAGTAGGGTGCTGGTCTATTAGGTCTCGTAGATACTGCTTTCAGACAATATTTCGCGACTTCTTCATTTTCACAAGACAAATCGAAATAAAAATCTTCAGCTTACCAGCTCATATTTGAGCTGAATATTTTGCTTTCAATACTTTCTGCTTTGATGGTCATTGTGTTGTGCATTGATGCCTGAATTCAGTGTTCTGCAGGTGATGTCATGATTTTTTGACAACTTTTGGCAGCTTTGTGCTTACTTTTTTTCAGGCTATTTCTACACATGGGAATTAATATCACTACCATGAATATACTAACACAATTAAAAAGAAAAGTTGAAAAATATGTTATAAGGCCTTTAAAGAGGACATCTAATAGTGTCTCTGTAGGCCGACTGTCAGAAATCACTACTGATTGGTCTGCACTATGCTTGTTAGGGTATGTGTTAATTGGGGTGAGTCATATCTGTCTGAGTTTGTGTTGACATTTTAAGATCTGCCCATCAAAAATGATTAAAAGCAGTAAATGGGGAAGTGTCTACGTCACGTAAAACAAGACATTACATGACAAGATGATCGCATCACATTGAACACATTCAGCGATTAGAGCTTTTATTGTTTGTTTTTATTAGTTGTTGAATCTGCACCTCTTTTCTAATAACCTCTTAACCAATTTACAAGATGCATGTTATGCTTCTGTTTTGCAGATGCTGTCTGTCAGGCAGCCATGGATCAATAATATGTCAGACTTGCTACACATCTTTTGTTGTATTTTTTCACTGAAACAAGGACATAAACTGGAACCCACAGCTCAATTTTCCCCTCTTTTGGTGATTTTTTTCTTTTCGTAAGCCTTTCAATTTCTTACCGAGGAAAAAAACTTGATTCATGATTTTCACATCCTGACATTCATTTCTCCATAGGCTTTAAAAAGGCTTTACCTCACAGATAGCGTAACACCTTGACCCCGTAAATCACCCACTTTGTTTTTGCCACTCTGCCTTTAATGAGAATGAATCTCTCCAGCTTTAGAGCCAAAATTGGGTTGCTGAGTTGGAGCTGCTGCCAGGTGAAGCAACATTCAAACATCGGCAAAGGGGCTGGCATAAAAAACGCCCGTTAACACACAATGCAATCATCTGTTTAATTAAAAAGTAGCTTTTGCATTGTTTAACCAACAATTTACTAATCAGGAAAACAAACTTTTAAAGTAATAATTAAACAACAGAACCACTATCTAGTCAAGACTGGATAGTGGCTGGAAGTGTGATCAGTGATGCATGCACACAACTATTGGAGGGAAATTAGTTCTAACAGCCAAAGACTTACTCTCTTGCCAGGTGGACCAGGTGGGCCAGCCTCTCCTGATGGACCTGGGGGTCCCTAAAAACAAGCAGAGTACAAAGAATGATGAGAGGGGTGCATGGATCATTAAATCTTACAGCTTGCTGGACAGTAACAGCTCAGTAACCCTGACAGTCAATAGGAGTACCCTCATACTTTGATAGATGGCGGCACTTCTTTATTAAGTTATTTTTTTCCAGTTATGTGCGAGCAGCCATAGAAGCTGTTAAAGATTTATTCTGGTCAAAAATTGACAGCACTAAATTTGTTTTTTTTCATATGACAGGATGATAGCACTCTGTAAAAAGGGATTTAAATATTAAATATTTAGATAATAATAATAATAGATATTAAATATTAGACATTAAGATTATTTCAATTTTAACCAAGTGCCTACATTAGTTGTAAATTAAATTTTCAATTAAAGTTAAACAGCATTGCTTAGGTAACAAATTCTGCTTAAACATTTTGATTAGTATTTGGTTCAGTCAAATGTTAGCTTCATTCTTTAACTGTGTGTAATATTCAGGACAAATCAAGAAGGCTGACCTGTTCATATTTTTACAGGTTATATTATGAATGAATATGTCAACTTAGTATGAGTTAAGAACTATTATAAGACTTGTGACTGCAAAGGTTTCTTTGTTGGAGCAAGAATTTAAGTGTATCCAGCTTTAGCTTGTTTAGTGACAATGCTAATGCTAAAGTCCAGCAAGCCAACCTTCCTGAACGTGAGGAAGTAGTTGCCGATGAACAGCATATCTTTGCTGTGGTTGTCAGGGAATGGATTAAATATCCACTTTTAGAATTGATTTTAAGTTTATTATTATTTAAGTACCATTTCATGCATCAAACCCAAATTAGATCATATGTTTTGTTCTTTTTAGAATGGGGGACAAACCAGATACATCCAAGAAAGAAACAATAAAAGTGCATCTTGATTCTCTTGCAAAGGATATTTTAAATTGAGAAATTTTATATATACTAATACTCTGTTGTTTTTGAACTATTTATTGTGCAGATATTTTCTTTTTCAATTTGGATAATAAAATACAAAATGACAAAAATCATGTTAAGTACACAATAGGCCAAAAGTTTGTTAGCAATAATGATATAAATTTCATAGATATGCTTTGCAACTAAATAAATATGAATAACGTATAAACTTCTCCTCAGAATACATTTTTACTATAATTTTGAAGTATTTGTGTTTTTTTCTTTTGGCAGTCATATAGGCTTTATTCCAAGCTAATGCAATTAGAGCTGTGATTTGTTGTTTTTCCACAGCATAGGGACATTACTGCTTGGCTTTCTTTTCTAAATATATACAATAACTCTACAAAGTAGGGATATTTTTTAACATTCACCAAAAGTATGTGATAAACATCTTGATGACAAACCAACAAACATACAGTAAAAATTTGACAGATGATTTGATTCTAGTTTGTCCTTATTATGATTCTAAGTAAAATATAGATGACAAAACACATGCACATTCAATAATTTATTCACTCCAAAAAATAAAAAGTATCAACAACTTACTGGTTGACCGGGCTCACCATCCTCTCCTTTCTCTCCTGGTTCTCCATCAGTTCCCTGTAATTCATGTGCAGGTTAGAGAAGGCTAAATGAAAACAGAATAAAAATACACGTTCTTTAATATGATTAGTGTATAATTTTAACATGAACCACAAAACAAAAATATCATCTTTTAATACAAAGGCAGGGGTAGGGTTTCATACTTACAGCAACACCTGGCTCTCCAGGGGGGCCTGGGTCTCCAGGGAACCCAACTGGTCCCTGTAAGAGAGAGAAATCAAATACAAAAATGAAATATAAAAAAAGTTAAGAAGAATACCAGAGGAACAGCTGCTGAGAAATAATTTCCTTAGAAATGGGATTTGGAATGTGGGAGGTAATTTGGACAGTGATTTAGTCCTGGTGTACTTGGTTACAACCTGTGAAGGTAATGTAATGAACTTAATGATGATGTTGCAAATCCAAGAGACCTCGCTGCATCTCATTACCATGCAGGCATAAAATCTAATCTTCCTCAATAAAAAGGCTTTTTAGCTCTTGAATATGAGATTGCATAAAATGACCCACCTTTGGGCTGTGTGAGGCTTTTTTTTTTTTTTTTTTTTTTTTTTTTTTTAAAGCAGATTGTGACTAAGAATAAGGTGACACACTTTTACAGGTTTTAATAGCAAATCTGTCAGACTTACAGGGTTGCCCTTTGGACCATCATCTCCAGGGGGTCCTTTGGCACCAGCAGGTCCAGCAGCTCCAGGGGGTCCGGCCTCTCCTTTTTCTCCTCTCTCACCTTTAGGTCCCTACAGTGATGTTGGGGCAGGATGGGGTATTTCTTATGTCAACATCAAAAGAAGCTGAGTTTTTTTTTCAGTCTACATTAAACTCAGTGGAGGGAAAGCAGTCAAGGAGCCAGAGACTGCTGACAGATATTGGATCTAAAGAAGATCTTGAATTGTTTAACAAAGGGCATCAATTCTAGACTGTCAACACTGCTGATGTGCAATGGTCTGGATGTTTTTAGTACACTTAGAAATGATGGAGTTGGATAAATAAGAAACTTAATCTCGAAAGTGATATGGGCTGTTTAAAAAAACCAAAACAACTTAATGGAGATAAACATTATATTCATGAACGTATACAACCTCATCTTTAGCTTTCCGGTTATAATCCGTAAGTCTTTGTTACGAATAGAGATGAGCACATTTTTATGAGAAACAAGTTTTTAAATATGCCAAGAAAACACTCAGGAGATTCAGTTACCCGTGATTTGGTGGCACATCTGATAGAGGTTGTTCTTATTGTCACTGATTTCTACAGCCACGATTTGCCACTCAATTATTTCTGTTAATCCAAACCTACAGTAGCGCTCTATCATCTTAAAACACGAGAGCTTATCTAGTTTCATTAACTTTCTAACCTATGATCCCAAATCATAGAACATTTAAATTTGGCCATTTTATTTGTAGATTTTGCTTTCTGCACATAGAATGTAGCATCGACATATTAACACTATAACTAGTCTTATTCTGTTTAATCAGTCACCTTCATGATTTTTTTTCTATATTTTTCTCTGTCTTAAATAATGTTTAGCATATTCATTTAAATACACTGTCAAGCAGCAATGTACAGTGCCTTCCATATTGTATGTTTAACTTTTGTCTCATTTTTTAAATCTGCAGAATTCTGAAGTGAACCCACATTTCAGGTATTTACAATTTCAACCAGAAATGTGTGGTGTACATGAGTATTCAGCCCTCTTGAGTTCATACTTGATAGAACCCAATTTCACTGGAAGTACAGCTGAAGGTCTTTTCAGGTATTTCTCTACCAGCTTTGCACAAGTACAAACTGAAAGTTTTGCTAAGTTTTCATTGCAAAATAACTTATGGTGAGTGAAGTTGGATGGTGTGCATGTGGACATCAATTTTCAAGTATTTACACAGATTCTCAATTAGTTTTAGACTTAGGCTTTGAGTGGACCATTCTACCCATTTTATATGTTCTAATTTAAACCATACCATTGTAGCTCTGCTTGACTGTTTAATGTTACTGACTAGCTGGAAGATGAACCCCCCCCCTTTCCTGTCTGAAGTGAAGAATTAAGAACAAAAGCACCCTCCAGCGTGATGCAACCACCATGTTTCACTGTGTGGAATGAGCAATGAGCAATAGGATTTGGTAGAACTTGAGTATGTACTCAGATATTGGTGTTTTGATAAATTTTTTTGTTCTTTAAATCATAACCATCAGACAACTCATTCTAATAATTATGTCTTAAGAGTCTGGAAGTAGACTCAGTTTGGCAGGACATGTCCACACGCTGTGCAAAGCAACGAAGCCACGCTGAGATGATCCAACAGTCTAAATGTGAATAGCAATTACTTCTATTGTGATGGACGCACAGCAGCCCTCCTCACATTAGATTGTATGCTGTTTCATAGCTACCCTCAAGCTATGCAGAATATTCAATCTGGGATACCCAACAGATTCGTTCTGCAGGGAACAAAACAATCACAGAGCCATGTATATGGTAGACAAGTGGTCTAAACTGAGAGCTATGTTAAAAACAAAACAGAGCCTGTGACACAAACAAATATTTGCATGAAAATGTAGGACAGTGTTGGTGGACTTATTAATGTTTACAGATGGGCACAACAAAAGCATATTCTCACCCCAGTTCCAGGCTCTCCGGGTGGTCCTGGGTTTCCAGCTTCACCTTGTTCGCCCTGTGGTTAGATAAATGTCAGTGTCTGAACAGGTAAACCTTCAAGCTGATGCATGGAGAGTTCTCAAATTCAGACGCAACTTTAGAGTGAAAGTCTGTACTCTTACGCAAAATATTTCACCTCTAACTGACAGGGATTACAGTTCTATGAAGTGTTACAGCATTTAATATGGTATTTTCATCTTTTAAATCTAGCCTTTAATGGTGAAGGAATAAGCTAAATAATAATACCCATAAATCATTTTTAAAATACTGTTAAACAGAAATTGTTTGTGTTTTTATTTAGGCAAAATCACAAAATATGAACTTAAAACCATCAGGTGACTTCGAAGCAGGGCCAGAATTTCAGCTCCATTTTATATAATGACATTGTTCACATAAAACACCCTACAGAGAACTGTTGGAGCCTCACCTTCTCACCCACAGATCCTATGGGGCCCACACCACCTGGAGGACCTTGTGGACCCTGCAGCGACACAGAAAAATATTAGTCGTCCTTTATCTTGTGTTTATCATAAAATGACATTGACACGAGATACATCATGTCGAACAACTAATGAGTAGACTTTCTGCAAGTTGTTTAATAGATTTTTTTAGGGTTTCAGGATTTAAATTTAAGAGAAAAATTACTTTAATAACACCTTTACTTCACTTGGTTATTAGTTTTAAATGAAACATAACTTTGTCAACCCACATTGTGCTTTTTTTCCTCTGGCATGTCAGTTCATTGCTTCTACACTTGGGTGATTAACTTTTACTCATTTTACACAGCATAAAATCAGATTTGGAACACTTATTGGTTTTAGCCAACTAATGAAATCCATGTTTTTAAGAAGAACCTCATTAAAAATGCACACTGCCTTGACAAAGGAGCCTTTAGTGGATCAGAAAACAAGACTTTGTTGACTTCATTTTCCTGAACAAACAAAAACAAGCGGATGCCAGGAGCAGATTTCTTTTGTAGGCTTGAGGTAAACACTAATGGATTTTAGTATAAATTTGAGTTGTTTGCTGCTCTGCATCACCATTGTAGTTTTTTCACAGGATAGTCACTCCCAAATTTCTCAGGCTAACTTGAAACAGAAAAAAATAAAAGGCAGAAGCAATAGGCATACAAATGTATATTTGTAAGCCTTTTTGGGGTCAAGAACTTAGATGATTAAATGTAAGCCTTTTCAAAACCTGGCTGGTTCTGTTCTGGGGACAACTGTGGAACCTCTGGAGGTGATGGTGCAGAGAAGGATTTTACATAAAATCAAGAAAATTATGGACTCTGAGCATCCTCTTTATGAGACTATCATAGAACAGAGTGTCTTCAGCCAGAGCCTTCTTCAAATTCACTGTGATAGTAATACAGACCTCTACAGAAGGTCTTCATCTACAACTCTGAAAAATCTTGAATAATTTGAGTTACAACATTTAATTTCCCTTTGGGATCAATAAATTATCTTTGAATTTGAACTGAATTTGAATTTGAAACCCTGAAGGATATATAGTGTTACAAAGTTATATGCATCAGATCATTTAAAAAGGCAAGTCTGACAATTTGATTTATATTCATAAGCAATACGTACATCAGCTCCACTGGGACCCTGAGGACCTCTGGGGCCAGGGGGACCAGGAGGGCCCTGCACAAAAAAGGAAAGTGTGATGTTGCAGTAATGGATAGCAATTTTTCTCATAAAGAGTTGGTGTTTCTCTTACCATGGGCCCAACATCGCCATTTTCTCCCTTTTCACCTGGAGGTCCAGGAAGTCCCTGGAGACAGAAAAACATGATTATATATTTGGTACCATTCCATTCCATAATTAATAACATTAATAATTAGAAATGTAAAAATAAATAATCCAGTGAATAGAACTGGATGATTTTCAGCTCGATTGGTCCTGATGGATCGGTTTTATCTCAAAATCCAGTCTTGTTCTGACTGATGAATGCACCAATTTGAAATACCACTCGGTCACACTGACATCAGTAAGATATCAAAAAATGAAGTGAAAGTAAGCACAGAGATGTAAAAAGCTATTTAAAAAGAAACTGTATTTTCCACAACATGATAAAAAAACTTGTTTGACCAATTTGAGTAATAAACTGAACTTGAGTGCATTGTTTGATAACTAGGATAAATTGGAATGTATCATGCCTTGAGATGAAGTGTTGTGAAATAAACTAAATTGAATTGAACTGAGACAGAGAGTAAGGCTTTTAGCACAAAACAGGAAGGCTAAACAGAGTACAGCAAAGTTGCTTTCCTTATTTTTTTTTAAGCTTTCAACATGCTGGATTTGGATATTTTAATTGAGGATCTATGTTCTGTATATGCTAGCCCAGCTAACCATGCTAGCCATGCTAATTGCCATTATAAAATGCTCAAGACAGTTTAAAATGTTGACTGTAATCATTTTTTTGTTATTGTGAAACTTTCTTACAGACATAGTGTGGCATCACCTCTGTTCCTAATGACTGCCTATGAGCAGAAAGTGAAATATGTTTTGATTTTACACCTTTATATATTATATTTCTGAAAGAGACGTCAGAAACATGCCATAAATTCTGAAGAGTGAATCTCTGATAGTATCTGTATTGCAAAATTGATGAGCTGTTGTGTGAAGAAGGATTTTAATTTGTTTGTATCATTAACTATTTTCACAAAAGCTGCTGCTGCTGAGATTTAATTTGACCACGGGAATACATTGCTGTGATTCTGTGAGTCAGAATAGCATAAATTAATCAGTGTCAATAAATCAAAATTCATGTTTTAGCAGCTGCCTCACCCAATTACGTGTTTATTGAATTATTTAATCAACAGCGCGAGGTTAAGAATAAGTTGACTAAATTAAACCATGTTTTTAGAGTATGAGTTGCATCAGACATCTTGTAAATGTGCAGATGAGTTTATGGTTCTGTTGCCATTTTCACACCTAGGGAAACAGCCAGTTTCTATTTGTTCTCATTTTTGCTGTCACTAACCTGTATATATCTTGACTCCAAGGTGCAGGAATTAATCTGGCTCACTCATGCACAGCAAATGAGCAGCATGTTGGAGACCTTAGGTGTGTTTGATCTCTGACATTTCTCCCGGTAATTGGTGTGATTAAATTGCTGTGGTTCGCTTTTTTGTGTGTTTGCTCTTGATCTGGGGCAGTTAGTCGTCAACAAAAGGTGTAGGGTTGTAAAAAAAGGACATCAAAGAATTCATTCTTCTGCAGGACCTTGAGCCAACGGTGAAAAAAAAGAGTTTCATGTGTGTGCATCAACACGGCTCTCCATCTAATTGTGTCTGCGTTCATGCCTCTTTTTTAAAGTACTGTCACTAGCTTGATTTCTGCACGTCAGCTCCACCCCATGCTGAGAAGTATCATTTATGTAAAGGTCTTCTCTAATGCTAAAATCGGTAGCAGTGGTGCTAATTATGCAGCCCGGTAAATGAGCTTGATGAGGAACAGACTGTTGGAGTAGGTCAGTCCATGCAATTAATGGGATTGTGATGGGAAGTGAATTACTCCCAATTAAAAGTCCATTGAATACGATCCTGCTGAGAAAGAATAGCACCAAGGAATGATGAGAAGCAGTGTGTGTAATTTCATCAACACAATGACCCTGATCTTCGTAGTAAACTTCTAAAGTCTTAGACTTTAGAAGCTGATTCCTAATAAATGGCTAATTACAAATAAATTGAATACAACTGTGGAAAAGGTTGCATGTCATTACATCTCTATTGTGGGCCAGCAAGCATCATTACGGCTAGTTGGAGTGCTTCATGTGTAGATTTTTACATGCTACCAGAAACTTCACATATAAATACTGTTTATTTATGAATAGCATGAAAATGTTACGTTTATTTCTCAGACAGCGTTGCACAGACACTCTAGTTGCTAGTTTAAGATGGATGTGGTCTCTGAACTGAGGTGAGAGGTGTAATCATTTCAGGTCACCATATCATGCCCCACAGATCCAATTAGACTGTCCCAGAGCATGGTGGAGGATGAAAGTCAGTGTAGCTACAAAGAGTCAACCCAGGTAATGAACTGATTTTGATCCTCTTTATCTACTTATTATACACAGCTATAACTAACATGATGCCATAAATACATTTTTTTATATTGCTGTTGACTGAACTCCTGCATATTGGACTATGTAAAATTACTTCCAGATAGTTGAACCTTTTTGAATAGTTGTTTTTCTAATGTTCACCGGTTGAAGACCTTTCAATGAGATGCTCTAATGTAGTGCCATAGTGACAGTGTAATGGTTCCATTAACTATTGAGATAGATGTAATTTAGCTTTTTTCCTCTTATTCTCTAATCTTGTATGTGCTGTGTAGAGACCATTTATTATTAATCGTGGTTCCCTGTATGCTAATGATTATATATTCTGGACTGATATATAAAAGTGGGTTTTGTTTTATGCATAAAAAAACTTTGGGGTAACAGGTGAAAAGAGAAGAAAAAGGAGAAGGAAGGATTTGCTGTTTTTTTTTTTTTTTATCTTGGGTGCACACTATACCTATGGAGGACTGAAACTGACATAATTAAAAATAAAAGCATAAATATAGATATATTTTGTTTTTCTTTTTCCTTATACATGCGTTTTCATCAAGAAATGTATAGCTATTTTGTTCTTCCTTTTCCTTAAACATGCATTTTTGTCAAGAAATATATATATATTTTGTTTTGCCTTTTCCTTTTACAAGTGTGTTTGTTCTTTTTACATTTCCTCATCTCCTCTTTTTACTTTACCATATGCATTTCTGCCTCATTACGTAAATGAGGAGGGCTGCCTTCTTGGTCCAGCTCCTCTACTATTGGTCATCTGAAAACTTACCTCGTTCAAACTCGTCCAGCCCATTTGCAGCTTTCCTTAACAACTCTGACACAGACCGTCTTTCCGCTTCTTCCATAACTGTACTTCGGTTGCTAAACTGAAGCCAAAGGCACAGGCATGCACAATCGATCTGCACGTGGATCCTTCTTCTTCCTGTTTTTTGATCAATAGTAGAGGAGCTGGACCAAGAAGGCTATGGAGGACAGTCCTCCATAGAAGACAGCCCTCCTCATTTGCATAATGAGGCAGAAATGCATATGGTAAAGTAAAAAGAGGAGACGAGGAAATCTCAAAAGAACAAACGCATGTATAAGGAAAATCAAACAGAAAATATATACTTTTTGTGATGAAAACCACATGTGTAAGGAAAAGGAAAAAGAAAATATACACATTTCTTGATGAAAATGCATGTGTAAGAAAAAGGAGAAACAATATATATATATTTCTGCTTTTATTTTTAATTATGCCAGTTTCGGTCCTCCATACATACCAAGCACGTGACATCCCTGTTGAGGAAGACTGGTCATTGTTCTGGATCATACCCATTGAATTATCCTTCGTCCTTAGAGGGATTATGGAGGACAAATATTTTTCTTACTCAGGAATACTGGGGAGGCATTGCCCAAGCCTATGGACATTCGAGATGTGATGAGATCGGTTCCTTTTGTTTCAGTGCGCCACCACCCCTTGGTGAGCTCATGGTTTTTTTTCTTCTCTTTTCCTCATCCTCTCTCTTTATGAACTTTCCTGCGAGGAGGATTTTTGGACTGAGTGCTTGACTATTTTGCCCTATATTTCATGTGATTTATGTGTTAATTTGTTAATGTATGTGGGATAAAAGAGTTTGATTCATTGCTGGAAACATAAGTGATATTTGATTAAAGTTTGTAAACTGCATAAATTGTTAACCTTCATTGCCAATCAAATATTAATACATTTTATAAGTTGTTGGGATTTTTTTTTTTTGTGGGGGGGGGGGTGGAGACTAACTTTCTGCACAATAAAAGTTTAGTGCACTGCCAGCTCCAGACACTGCCCACGACCTAATTTGCGATTTATATAATTAATCCCATTGAAACCTTAATCTTGTGTCAGGTTGTTACAATAGAAATGTATCCAGCTGTTGAATGTGTAAGGTTGTGCATCACTGCCCCTGCCCCACCTGTTTCTGCACACTGCCTAAAAGAATGTTAATTCACTTTTTTATTGCTCACAAGAAAGACAAATGTGGTTTTTATGGCCAGAAATATTTCCAGACAGCCATTGTGTGAAAAGCAAAAACGTGCCACCCAAATAAGTAATTTCCTATTTAGTTGTTGAATGCACTCTTATGTGATTCACTACATTGTGTCTTAGAGTCTTTAGAGAGTTTAGGTGTCTTTAGCATGCCTGCGTCGTTTACAGGAATCAAAGTAAACCAAATTCTGTTTTCAAGAACTTCTCAAATGTTTCATCGTGCCATTGGCATGTTTTATATTCTTTTTAATTAGATGCCTGAGAAAGTGCTAGAGCTTTATCATATCACTGGAAACAGGGTAGTATAGTGCAGCTCCTACCCCACCTGTTGCTGTGCATTGCAATTCAGCTGGCATCCACAGCTTTTACCTAAATAAAAACTAACCATCACTCCTATCAATGTACCACAGTTTTCAAGTTACGTGCAATGCTTCTGTTCAGCAGCTAACTGAAAATATTTCTGGTATCAAAATGCACAGGAAGTCGTGGAGCAGAAACTAAAAGAAGACGCACACATTTTTACATTTGAATTATGTTAAAAAATGTTGTATAAATACTATGATACATTGAAACCATGATTATTTTTATTTCAAGTATCATAGCACAAGCATTACGTACCCACACCTAGTTTGTAGTATGGTTATTATTTAGAATTACTTTGTAAACCAGATCATTTATTGACAATGATGACCTCAGATTTGCTGAAGAAATGTGTCAACAAGAAATAGTATATAACAAAGCAAATATATAAATTCATTTCTTGGAACTGGACGTTCAGACCACTCCACAAAAAAAAAAATCACCAAAGTCAAGTTTTAAATAGCTAAACAGAAAATGTCTTGAAGCTGTGACATATGGATTAAGGAGCACTGCAGAATTTCAAAAGCCACCACTGAATTTCTCTCTCTCTGAAAAGAGATCAGTAACAAGACCTGAGGAAAGATTATCAACGGAAAGTGTCACAGACAAGGTGCTGCGGGAAGTACAGAGGAAAGTCTGATAAAAATCAAGGAAACCTGCCACTTATTAGAATGAAAGGTTAACAAAATATGATGGTGATTATAACTTTTCAAAAAAGGGCAAGATTTATTCGGAGCAAAGCACTGTCTGGCAACATTATGGCATATAACTTAAAAAAGGAGCTGATGGTAGCTTAAGACTGTGGTGAAAAATGATACTGAGAAATTAAGCTTTTTTTTCTAGAGGAAAGACATCCATTCACTGTCCAATTTTGTTGCCTCAGTTTTCTTTCAAGTTATATAAATTAATTAAAAAATGTGCATTAAATTGCATCAGATACTTTAATGCCCATAAGAAAAGCGGTATGAAAACTACAAACAACTGAATGAGAGATCAAATGCCTAATTTAGACTAGTCCATTGTGGTTTGTGTCAATAGAAAACTCCAGATGTTTTGTGCATATTAACTATTGCTTTACCATGTGAGAAAACCTGAACAGAGAATCATTTGAACAATGAAGCTTAACCAATAATACTGATGCAGTATCTTATTGCAGGTGAATATAGTACAAACCTGTAGACCAATGGGACCAGGGGGCCCAGGGAAACCTCTCGGACCCTCATCTCCCTTCTGTCCAAACATGCCCTGCTGACCTCTGGGACCAGGCTCTCCATCAGCTCCCTGACAAACAACACATATTAGAGCTATAACCACCTGATGATGTTTACCATAGTTAATTTGTTCTTTTCATTATAAACTAGTTGATTATGTTACTACAGCTTTGGCTTCAGTTAGTCTTTATATGAGGAATATTATTAAAACTCACTGAATCTTACATGTGGGGCACATGTACTTACAGCAGGACCTGGGGCTCCAACAGGACCTTGGACACCAGCTGGTCCAGGAGGACCCTGAAACACAAAGTAAACATGTTGGGATTAAAACGTAAATTTCATAATAGTCAGAAACCACTGATAATAACTGCAGTACTCCAACTGGAACATGGCAGACAAGAGGGCCCTGTAGAGGATAGTGAGGGGAGATAAGAAGGCCAGGATTTGTTTAAGAACCACTGCAGGAGCAAGATTCTGAATATTGTCAGAGACTCCTCACAATCCATTCAGGAGGTTTTTAAACTGCAGTTCCCACAGCATCAAAAGCAGAACCAGCACAGATTTCAGCCTCAGTGCTATTAAAATGCTGAGCTGCTGTTAAGATGATGTACTTTACATTATTGAACCTAATTTATGTCTTACTTGCTTCCAAATTTGTGTTGTGAATTATCCACTCAGTGATTTTTATGAGAACTCTTGTCTTGTTCTGTTTCCTACACAATGAAACCACAAAGATTCATTTGACTTAAATTGAAAATATCACAGTACTTCTAGACCACATCATGAAATTGAGCTAAACACTGCTAATTGTTATTGCGATGTGATTTATTCTCATTCTTTAAGGAGTAATCTAATAAAAGCATACAGTCAGCATTATGTGAATAGGAGATGAGGATTCATGCGCTTTTCATAACCCACCTGCTCTCCCTTGTCACCCTTGCTTCCTTTTTGGCCCGGCTCTCCAGCCTCTCCCTAGAAAGAGAAATACACACACACACACATAGTCTCAGATCCAATTTTCTTCTTTTGTGAATGTCAACGAAATCACTGACAACCCTGCAGCGCAAACAAAAAACCAATATGTGTGACTATAATCCTGAAAGTTCCATGTGGATGCACAGATATGGAGATGTCCATTTTCTCTGTCCAGGTTAGAATGCAGAAAGCCTCTCAAGTGGCAGCTGATTGGCAGCTTGAGAGAATACCAGGGGATTAAATCAGTGTTTCAGCTTTGCATCTTCTCAAGCTGAGTTAGCTGTGTTTTCAGGCTGGTTATGAAGACTGACATCCACCTGTTCTGAATGGAAGGGCCTTGGTGTCAAAATATGAAGTTGATGAGATGAGAATGGTGGTGGGTGTGGCAGACGGACCTTGTCACCATCCTCTCCAGGCGGGCCTTGGGGTCCAGCAGGGCCAGGAAGACCAACAGGACCCTGGACACCATCTCGGCCGGCTGGACCTTGAGGTCCTTTTTCACCCTAATCAAACAATTAGAACAACAAAAAAAAAAAAAAAACCAAAACAATTATACACTTTATAACTGGAGGTCAAACATCAATGGTTAAAATTCTATTCAGGAACAAAATACTCACAGGAGCACCTTTCTCTCCAGCAGGACCTGGAGGACCCTGAGGACCAGGTCTACCGGACAAACCAATTGGGCCGGCTGGACCCGCATTACCTCTTTCACCAGGAGAACCCTTCAAGCATGAAAAACATTTAAAAAAATGATTCTGTGAAAAAAACATGATTTTACTGAACAACAGCTTTTGCCATTAAGATCTTGGCAGACCCTGCTGAGTTCTACCACTAATGGATCAATGCACACATAAACAAACCCTTTAAAGGAAAGTGAGAAAACAGCAGAAGCAACACACAACAACAGGTGCCTTTTAACTTCTAATGAAGCAGCGCTGCTCTTTTATAATGCAATTGGCATTATCTGCTGTCCGGGGGCTGACGCCTTGGTGCTTCTGTGCGCTCTGAGGGACTCGTGTCTACTGCTGAAAATGCTTTTATAACAAAAACAGACGGCTGCATTTACTGGAGCGACAGGAAGTCAGTGTTTACCTCTGTCCATTAACATACTGGTAAATCCACCTTCTGTTTGGTTCCATGAACCTTTTGTTCCTAATAAGATAGGTTCGTACCAGCAAACTACCTCATGCAACAATAACATTTTTATCTTTAGCTTTTTATTTACCATTACATAGTTTTCTTTGAAACATATGAACACAAAAAATATGTTGATAAATTTTAAGGACTTGATTTCAGAAAAAACAAGAGTTACAACCATCCATCCATCCATATTTGCCTTTCAGTATATTCATACAGAACTTTTGTGTTTGTCTTTAAAAATAGGACGGAGTATGGGGGAAGAGGCATTTTTAACATAAAAAAATGTGTAGGAACCCACGTTAATAATTTGAAAACGTAAGAGCATCTTCAGAGGCAGTATTAGGCTGTTAGAATTAGACGTGGACATTTATATTTTAGTCATATAACAAGTTTTTTCAAGGATTTGAACAATTTTACTTCCATTCAATCAGGTGAACTGCATGTTGCCATAGTCTCAGAATTTGCTTTATCTTTTAAAAAAATTGCAGTTGTATGTGAACTGAAAAAAAAAAAAAAGCTTGAACTTATCACAAATACGTAAATATGTACAGTCGTCTGAAAAGGAGAAAAGAAAAGAGCGTGTATCCATTCCCTGGATGAAACCTCTGGGATTGATCTGGGATGTGTAGGAGGAACTCCTAGGGTTACTCAATATTTTGACTCAGCATATGGATGCTTCATGGCTGTGTGGTTTTATTGAGAGTGTATTTATTTGTTTGCATCTGTCTTTGTGTGCCAGGAGGCAAGAGAGCAAATAGTCTTGATAAAATATGCTGCCGTTTTGCAGGAAACAGCACAGAAGATCTGCATTAATGAGTTTGAATGTATGACATGTATTTGGTTGACCCAGAGCAACTGAATTAATTTACTACATTTAATATTCCCTAATGTTTATCATAGAATCACTGACTAAATTTTAAGATTTCTAATGCCCTTTCAAACATCTACAACAGTGATTTATTTGACAAATGCATCCAATAGCTTGCAAGCGCATTTATAGCCCTTTTACTTTTTCACCTTTTCCACAAATTACAACCACAATATTTACTGTGATTTATTGATTTTCTTTTGCAGCCTCCAACAAGTTTTCTTTCAAGTTTGCTTTGTGTCTATTTTCCAATTGACTCTAATCTGACAAGAGACAACGTCTGAGCAGATATCTTCTACCACGTTTAGTTTGTCCAATTCATGGCTTGTGGCAAGCTACATCGAGATTTCTTAATGCATTTTTTTCCCTCAATGGCTATTGTAATACCAATATCAAATAAAGATCTGTGGAACTGATAGTTGTCCTGTCAGCAGAGTTGTCCTCCTGAACTGTAGGTCTCTGCAGCTCTTCCCGAGTAAGCATGGGCTTTTTGGCTGCTTCCCAAATGATGTATTTAATATTGAAGTTAACAGTTGTGCCATATTCATTCCATTTGTGGATGATGGTTAATCAGTGCTCTCTGGGGTATTGGCTCACAGGGGGGTGACTGCGACTGTGGGGAAGAGTCGTTTTTTTGTAATAGGAAGGTTGTAAGTTTGATTTCCATCTCCACCAACTACATGTTGATGTGCTAAACATAAACCAACAGAGTATCTTCAGTCAGAGGCTTCTCCAAATTCACTGGAAAACTGACTGTTACAGGAGATCCTTCCTGCCCACAGCCATCATATATACAATGATTCTTTGAAGAAGATTATGAGTTACATTTCATTTCACCTAGGAAGAAATTATGTATTTTTAAATTGAATTTAAATTAAATTGTGAGTGCTTTGATTAGTCAGTATGAATAGAAAGGTGCTATGTATGTTCAGTTCATTTACCATTTGTTTTTATACTTAGATTAAATTGTACACAAGTGGACTTGATTAACTTATTAGGTGACTTCTGAAGGCCATTTGTTGCACGGGATTTATTGGTATCAAAGTAAAGGAGGCTGAATACACATGCATTACGTACTTTTAAAAGTTACTTGTAAAATATCTGAAAACAATGGATGATTGTCCTGTCACTTCACAATTATGCATTGCTGTACTTCATTTTGGTTTATAACAAGACTATTTGAAAAGGCTTGCTGAAGTTTGTGGTTGTAACATGACCAGTTATAGAAGCATAAATACTTTTGCAAGGCACTGTTATACTTGCATACTCATTCATTAGTGCATGTGTAAGTGAAGTTTATAGCTCAGTTCCACCTTGATATTAGTCAGACATGAGATGATGATAGATGGCAATAAAAACATGACAAGTGAATAACTATACCATACTCTTATTTTTGAGACTGTAGCCATGAACTAGATTGAAACATATGCAGATTTTTTTCAATCTAAACCATACAAACCACTTTTAAGCAATCTGTACCTACTTGTAAACCTTAGAGAAACTTTTAACATGTTATTCTGTACAGATATTAACAATGATTAAAAGCACAACAATGTTAGGGAATGAGTTAATTCAGAGTAAAAACCAATGCACAGTATTAGCATACTTACAACTGGACCAGGTGGACCCTGGGGTCCCTCTCCACCCTTCAGACCAGGTGGGCCCTGAAATGCAGAGAGAAACAAAACTAATCATTACAATATTTGCATCAGGCACTAAGTACGATCTACATTCTAGATCTCAGCCCAGGTTTCATTAAATGCCAGTCAAGCTTCAACTGTCTGCCTCTGTTTGCTGGTTTGTAACTTAATTCCAAAACTACAAAAAATGTGCTTTCAGTGCTTTTACCCTCTACATTCTAATCCATGAATTAGGATTGACATTTTTATTTTAGTAGAACACTGGCTTGAATAAAAAGTCCAAAAAGTAATCTGCAGGTTAAAAATCATCATTCTGAACAGCTTCACATAAAGAGCATAGTTACAATAGGTTTGGTGCTTTAATACATATTTTGCAAAGTGAGTCCAAATGAAAATCCAGCAGACTACTTCAACTGAAAAAACCATTGCAGTTTTGACTTTACTCAGCAACAGGAAAAAAATCAAGTTTTTTAGCTTAATTTTTCTGATGAGCATGAAAAAAAGGAAAGAAGTGACTTTACTTTGAAGTCAGACCACATAAAACAAGACAGAGGTATGGGAGATGAGGCAATTGCAGGTTTCATTTGACTCTTTGTGAGGGCACTTTCTCATTGCTTTGTTCAAAATCTATTAGTAGTATGAAACTGAGTCCAGGGAAATATTTAAAAATGAGATATGGGCTATATGAGCAGTTGTCAAGGGGTGGCATTAGAAATGAGGAACTGAGATGATTTTGTGCATTTTGATTGGCCGGGGTGTGACAGAAGGCGGAGCGCCATTCATGCAAGAACTGCCACTGTTAGTTGTTGTATTTGTTTGGATTTAAGTAGTCTAAGTTTTGGAGCAAAATATAAACCGGTACATCAATCTGATGGACTTTTGTGAGTAAAATATATCACAATAAATTGTATGAAGTAAATTAGTCAAATGAAGTCAATAACTTACCATTAACAAAACTTCATTTATAAAATGAGTCCGATTTAATTCAAATTGTAATTTTCTCATCAAATTGTGTCAGTTTTACTTAAACAGAAATAAAATAATAACTTCATAGATGTGAAGTTGGATATGAAGTACTTCAAAAAGTCCATGCAAATTGTTGTCACATGTTTTGATTCGAGCAAGTGCAACACACATGGCATGTTTTATACATGTGCCTCTCTGGATGCTGAAGTTCGAGTGGAGTGGGAATAATCCAGCAGGGATCCAGATGTTGAACAACCACACTGTATGCAAGAAGGTGTAAACAATTCAAATCTGCGTTCCTGCCTCTGTGGTTGTGTGGAGAAAACATACCAGGGGGTGTCCTTTCTTATATCTTTATCAGTGTCCAACATGTGCATGCATGCATGAGTGTTTGCGTGTGTGTGTGCATATTTTTGTCTGTGGGTGCAACTCCCCAGTGAGCTACAGAGCAGCACATGGTAGTATGGGTAATGAGTTTCTGCAGACTGTGGGTGTGTGCTGGGCTAAATTACAATGGCAGAAAACAATCATGCGTGCTGCGGTCCTGCAGAGTATGACTGACCTTGAGGAAACACTTTGTTTCCCACTAGTATATCCATTCCAAGCCACTCCAGTCTAATTGCCAACATTTTGACTTAACAATTTATTTACTAAATAATGCATGCGGAAAAAAAAGCTGTGACTTCCAAAATTCTGGCACTGACAAATGAAAACAATAGAAGTCCTTGAGTTAAACTGGGGAAAGACTTTTCAAAATAAGTCACTAACAAACCCCAAATTCTCTAAAGGAGGCCCATTATCCACTACAGCAGTTCAAGCTGTGGATTCTGTGGTGGTGGAGCAGTGCAGAAGCTTGCCTGTTCATTTGTTAGATGTCACTTCGGATTTCCTCCCACTGGATTGATTGCTACAAGTGCATTCCAGGGCTGTTGCCTCTAATGAAGTGAACAGCTCCAGATAGGTGTGGGTTCATTTGTTATGTAGCTGTGGTCTATCACTTTCTACCAGCAAACACATGTAAAGGAAAACTATGATGAATGGCTGGAGGTGAAATTCAGTTCTTACCATGGCACCTGGTAGACCTCTCTCTCCAGGGAAGCCACGAAGGCCTGGGGGGCCATCTTTACCAGGGGAGCCTTGTGGTCCAGGATCACCCTAGATACACAGAAACTGGTTTTTTTATTGTTGTTCACAAAATGTCACAAAATCAACTGTTTGATTCTATTTAACTGTGATTTGCAAACACAATATAATAGAAATGAAAATATCCATATTGCAGACTTAAATTGCATTGTGTTTTGCAATATGGTGCAAATCAAGAGAAAAGTAAGCATTCATTGAGATCAAAGTTCAAGCAGTTACCGCATATAGAAAAGTATCATAGAATCACTACGGGATCCTCATCTGAAGAATATTTTTAGGTTTCATGCTCTCGTTTGGTTGTAAACAGGTTCTGTGTTTGATATGACATGGGTTTCTGCCTGGGGCGACAAGTACTGGGAGGGCATAACAAAAACATTTACCGTCAGTTGTGGACAGTAGTTTTCAATTTCTTATTTGGATGCCCATTAAGTGGTATTGGGTGCAGCCCTATATGGTTTGCAAACCACTGTGGATGATAATGCTGAGAGCTATTTTGTTGCTTTTAAGATTGCTTTTCGATCAAGTGTTCTTCCAAAGTCTACATATTTAGACTGGTGCGATCTCAACTGAATAATAACACAGAGATTCTGTAAAACACAATTTGAGACAACCTCAATTCTGTTGACAAAAACACAAAAAGGATTATTTCCTTATACTTAGTCAAAACATGTTTTGTTTTTTGTTTTTTTCATTTTAGTTCTTAATGTTTTTAATAAGTTAGATTAAAAAGTTCATTTTCTCTTTGTTGCTGCAGAATGGACTTCACCATGGAGGTAACTGTGACGTGGCTGGTGACTCTCATATCTGACGTCAATGTTGTTTTAACAGTGTCTCCACAGAATAAAACGAGCTCAGTGTGTGCAACAACAAACCCAGAGAATGGTCACTAATTATTGCAGTTGTTTTTCTCTTGCTACTTCCTTTTTTTCTGAACTAGATTCACAAAGCAAATGACAAAAAATGCATGTAAACACAACCACAACCATCAGATCTAACAAATGGGAGCATCATTTGCATCTTTTTTTTTATGTCAGGTCACAATTCTTCTCATGTTTTACTTTTATTATGTTAATTATTCTAAACTTCAAAAATAACATTTACCTGATGAAATTATGTCAGAATGGTGTTTCTAGGTGAATGATACATCGCTTTAACTGATTATTTCAGATAAAAAGCACAAATTAAACTTATACCTCAAACAGAATATAAAATTCTTCGAAGTTGTCAACCCACATATACTATTATATATTTATGTAAAGCAAACAAATCTTTTTCACAGAGGTAGTCTGAGTTCCATTTATTACCTTCAAAGGATCTATTAGAACGTTCTCCAATTATGACGTTTATATTTGGTATTCATAAAAGCAAAAGCATCATTTTAAACCCAATATAAACATTACTATTTTCAAAAGGTAATTTTAATCTGACAAACGAGCCTCAACAGAACACATATTCATATTTCCCAAAAATGACTGTACATAGGTTTAATGTAACTTTACTTTTGTGTTTAGTAGTGAATTACTGTTGGTATTATCTTTATTTCTTTTGCATCATCTGGTGCATTTTAACTCCACTCTACTCAAGCAGGACTCACAAAAATCATCAGGTCCTCAAAGACTCTACATTATGTAAGCTATGTATAAACACTGAACACGGCATTAGACTGTGCATCAACTAATGGCTTTGTACTTGTCTCCAGGAATAGAGGCGTACATGTTTCAAAGTCCCAAACAAACCCTAATGGCCCATTAGTAGGATTTACCTGAAGCATGTATTATTTTCTATTCATCAACACTTCTACAATACAATCAATGAAAAGGCATAACCAAATCTATTAATGTTTTCACATAAACAGCCATGGTGTGAACATTTAGTCAATGGATATTTTTTTAAAAAAAACATATTGACTGAAATGAAAACTCATTAAAGCAATAAAGTAAAAAAAAAAAAAAAAAAAAAAAAAAAAAAAAAAAAAAAAAAAAAAAAAAAAAAAAAAAAAAAAAAAAGGAACCGTTTCTTTTTCTAATGTTCATGCACTCTCATTCAAAGTTTTTGTTTTAACAGCTCTTTTTTATTTTGTTCCAAAGAAAAACGTGCCAACAACTATTTTTTTGTATACTTATTTAAAGCAATTATATCTGAATACAGTAAATAATAATAATAATAATAATAATAATAATAATAATAATAATAATAATAATAATAATAATAATAATAATAACTTCACTGAAAGTTTTTTTTTTTTTTTTTTTCATTTTTCATTTTTATACTGTGTGTGTGTTGGGAGGTTGACTTTATCTGCACACTGTGAAGCCCAGGCGAGTGGGTCTGAGAGATATTAGAAGATTTGGTCTCTGCTGCCAAGGTCTCGCCAAAGTAACACTGGCATACTGATGCACAGGTTTGAGCAGAGTGGGAGGAAAGCGGGGCGGTGAGTGTCTCAGGGTTTGGATTTAGCCGACAGACTTGATTAAACTGTCCGCTTGGAGAAGACAGGAAGAAAATAAAAAGAAGGTCTGAGGGATGTGGGTCGGGCATGCTGAAGGGTCCTGAGAATGAGGGCTAGTCTCAGGTCTCTGGCTCTACTTTACAAAATGTGTGCTCTCTGCTCCTAATGGGCTCTAAATTGCCAGGCTGGGAATGACAGAGAGGGAATGAAAAGATCTCAGCTACTTAAAGAGAAAGCAGAGGTGTGAATCTTGCAGTTGATGAGCTCTGATTTTGTCTGAATCAAATATCTGCTTTTTTCGATAGAGGACACTCCAAACCATCCAGTAGTCCGTTGACTGATCATGACCCTAAGGAGCATTACTCTTTGGAAGTGTACTAAACTCAGTCATACAATAAGCAAGCAGGAGTTAAAATTTCAGATCTTGTGTAGTTGTTTGATCTCCCTGTGAAACACCCTTCTGGCATCATCTTATCTTATCTTATCTTACCTACAAACGTTTTGGCTTCTTCCTTACATAGCTTAGTATTTAATGATTACACATATAAAGGGAAGAGGATATTAAAGACCGTAAACCCTTCCCCTTTTTAGCATTTCATTCTGGAACCATACCTTTGCTCCTTCCTTGCCAGCAGGGCCTGGAAGACCTTGCTCTCCAGGTGGTCCTGGAGGTCCAGGATGTCCTCTCTCACCAACAGGACCTGTCTCTCCAGTGGGTCCCTTAAATTATCACGTTTAGATTATTATTTTTAGATCAACATGCAAGAACATAATGTGACTCATTCCTCAACACAATGTATTTGATGCAATAATAAAAGGCTTGTATCGCAAGACCTCTGCTCAGCTGTTTGAGACATTTGTACTATAACTAAATTTGGGAAAGTGTATCTGTGTCTTTTTGTCAATGAGTTAAGGAATTTTCAGGAAAATATCTCCTTGTTAAGTTATCACACTTTTACAACTAGGCATGTTTGTCCATTTGTGGTGGCTCTGCTTATGTTAGATGGCTTTTCACTTACTTAGAAATATGTCTAATATCTCACAAAAGCATGTAAGTTCTCTTTGGGCCATCTCTACACTTTCTTCTTTCATTTAAATACTAATTACTAAAGATCTTGGACACAGCATTGTAATATAAGGAGTTTCGTTTACAGCTAAATACATTTATTGGTAAAACATTGTTGGTCATATAAAATGACTGATATGATATTTTAAATATAACAATTATTATAAGGAATAAATCGATGGTTTGAAAATTTCTCTCTTACCTGAGGCCCAACAACTCCTCCTGGTCCTGGTGGGCCAGTTTTTCCTTGGAAACCCTGAAATAAAAAGGAATGTTTAGTACACTGTGTGATATTTATTTTATACTCATTGTCTTTTTCATTTTATTCAAAACAAACAAACAAACTCAATATTAATTTAAACCTCTAAATAGTGGAAGTAGTTTTAAAAAGTAGGAATAGATACATTTATAATACAATCAACTCCTTTTATACATTAAAAATGTAAAAAGAGATGAAATATTAACAGCCTGCATGTTTGAAGTAAATAAATGAATAAATCGTTGTATGGCATGGGTTGTTAATTTCAACTTAAAAGCAGCAAAATTGAATTATATTATATAAATCAAATGAAATTAGACCAGGATCACTTCAGTTAATCTGTTATGAAGATATCAATGTTTTGAAAGTATTTCCTCGATATGACAATAGTTGAGATTAAATGACAAAATATATTAACATTAAGTTTCTCTAGTTGACGCCAAACTATGTTTAAATGCATTAAAATGAACAGCAGATAATCTGAAAACAGATAAAACTGTGATGTCATTCTTGTGGATTATTTGATCTTCAGAATTCAAAACAAAAAGCAAAGCTGATGAGTAAAATATGATTGAACTTACGTTAAGTTAAATCATATTTTACTTTGCTAAGGAGTTCTTTATAGTGCCTTTTATAAGTGCCAAGCAAGTCCCATTTTTTTCCCAAATAGGGATCTCAACTGATTTGAAATACCTTTGAAATCAGCTCAATATTTGATTTTTCAGGATTCAGAGGGGTTGTTTTCTCTAGATTGTTTGAAACTAGATATTAGAAAATGGAACTGCAAAAGGATCAAAACTAAACTTCTCGGTTTATTGAATAAAGGTTATGCCACATCATACAAGCAGCTTATGTGGTTAGGACTGACAGCATAATAGTATGAAATGTGATGAAAGACAAGTAAACTACTCCTGACATGACACAGAAAAACAAGAATACCTCTCAGTGGTGAAGACAGCTGTTAGCAAAAATGCATTAGCATTCCAGTCTGAACACCATAACATTCCCAGTAATTGGGCAAAAATGGGCAATTTTGCTCATTCAGGTTTGCATGTTAATGGCATAACTACACAAGGCCTAAAAGCCAGGACAAATGCTCCACATGAAGCGCATGTCTTCTGCTAATTTCGAAGACCCTTGAAAATGTACTTTATCAAATAACATCTTACTAGGTAATTTTTTTTTTTCAAAAACACAACCCTGTGCTCAAATCAGAGTTTAACCCTTCCAACTTTCTTTACTTTCTTTGCATGCTATTCTGATGTCTCTGTTGAAGGCAAAATTTAAGAGATTTTATGTTGTAAGAACAAAAAGACTAGAATAGTACAACTCTGCTCAGGTGATAATTATGCTCTACATCTACAAGAAACCTTTCAAATCCAACAGTATTCAGGAGCAGCGAGCCCCAAGAGAGCTCCATGTAGTCTGGCGTCCCTAATCGATCTCAAAATCAAAGCAAAGATCTGATTTTCTTTCCATCCCTTGAGTTGTATCTCATGTGGTCTAGGAAGAAGAAACCCTCTATTTACTAATTAGGTGACTTCCAGAGGGACTTGATTTGATTTTAGGGTATCAGAGGAGCTGAATACAAATGGAAGCTATGCTTTTCAGATTTTTATTTGTAACAAATCTTAACTATTATGTATAATTTTCCTTTTAAATAATAATTATGCACTAGTTCAGGTCTGTATTTGTAATGTGAGAGAAGTGTTTGTATTCAACAGGCTGTCAATCTTCAACACTGATCTCATAATCACTTGAAGACCTGTTCTTCACCTTCATCTGTGTTGATAAGTGCTGCTATTCTCACAGCCATCACCTTAGCAAACAGGATGCCATGAGTAAAAGCTTTAAAGATCTGCTTAGTTCTGAATCACTGAGAGTGATGAGACTAAAGCAAACACGTTTAACTGTACTAACAGATTTGAGCACACACTAACTTCTTCATTTTGACTTTCACTTGACTTTTCCAGTTTGATTTGATCACTGAATCCCTCAGTTCTCAAAATCCATAAGCAATTTTCAGAGGATAAGTTGATTTGAAACTTATCATCCTAAAACCAGAGAAAGCTTTAGATCCAGGCTTTCAGCAAGCCAATCCTGGCTGACATACAGTGTGTCCCCAGGCTTATTGATCACAATACTTTGTCATTCAGGGTGATGTATTATTCAATGAAACTCCTTCAGGCCACGCCACTGCAGCATCCGCAACAGAGGAGACACTGGCATCAACGCTTGATTTGCACTTCCTGAAATTCAGATTGTTTTTCTCGGATTGGGTGCCTGGAAGCATCTTTATTGCTGTGATCCATTTTCATATTGGATGCTTGTGCTGCCTGTTCACCAGAACATAAATCTGCAGCCCTTAACACCATATAAGAGTCAATCGTTATGGCTTGAAACGCAGCGCAGCAAGGGAAGAACTTGTGTGTTGTGTATTACGCTATCTACAGGAAAGGGACAGGTGGAAGCGAAAGCTCTAATAACAGAGTTGATGATCTGTCAAGCTTGCAGTGGAATTTATTGTCCTCAGAGACTCATTGAGCAAAGGTTCACAGATGCATACTAAGTACAGGGATCGAAGATGAGAGCAGGGGATTGCAGCAATTGCAAGATGGGATCGAATCAGTTTTTTTTTTTTTTTTTTTCTGTGGGGTAATTCTCATACAGTAGTCCTTGGGACACTCCTGCTGTGTCAGAACATTTTTACTTCAGATTTAGTAAAGATATTCATTAGGGGAAAGAAAAGACTGCCAGAGGCTGTTGCAACTGATCCATGTTAAACAGTGTAGTTGTTTTCCAGTTACTTTTATGTTAAAGATGGGAGTTCTGCAAAGCCATATACAGCATCCTAAACATATAAATTAGCACCCCTGTTAAAAAGTTCTCTATTAGTGAGCCCTGGGGATAATTTTATCTCCCTGACCTCCTGTCAGGATGCGGTGGAAAGATAAACATGGGTCCTCGTGGAGCATTATTTCTTAAATTATTTCCAGAATTGGGTCAAATTTAGGAAAGCAGCCATTTTATTGGGTTAATTAGGAATAATGATCAACACACAGCAGCATTAGTTGAATGTCATGTTCTCTCATCTTTCCCATTTTGAAGAGTGCAAGAAATGGGCATCTGTTTCATGTCAGCCTACACATCTGGCAAACAGGAAGTCTGCTGCAATAAAAGATGAATTCACTGTAAGGCTTTTTACACGTTTACCCAGGTCCCTTTTAACGTGGAGAGTGTTTTATGATTGCAGCTGGACAAAAGTATGTTTATAGAGCACCTTCTTAAATTTGACATTTGATACTAATAAAACATTTTTTTTCAACAATAAGCTCAGACACTGAATCAGATCTATTCTGGAGCTGAGAGGTATAGTGGGGGAAAAACAGAATAAATCTTTGCAATTAATGCCCTTAAAAATGCTGAGATTATTATTTTTTTTTGATTGAGTGATTGAAGGATTCTCATTCAGTTGTGCCTAAACATAGACAGCTCACATAAAACTAAAGCAAAATACTGTCCTCACCGTCTCTCCACGTTGTCCAGGGTGTCCAGGAAGCCCGTCCTTTCCAGGTGGTCCCTGTTGGAGAAAAAAAAAGTATTACACACTAATAACTACAACATTCATGACCATGTTATTTACAAATCAATACTGGTAGTATAAAAGCCTTTCTACTCATATGCTTATAATTATTCTTTTGCAGTTTAAAATTATTATTCAGAAAGGAAAAATGTCTAGACTTCTCCAGCAAAAATAAAGAAAATATCAAGTTTTATTATTGTAAAAATAAGGCTGAGAGGCAGCTATGAATATAACTGGAATCAATAAACAGAAATTACCACTTGTTTACTGTCTATATTGAAATGTGAGAAAACATTCATGAGTATATACTGCAGTGCTAAGGTTCTCCAGCTGAATCAACCCAAAGGTGTGCTTGTAAATTGGACTGAGTTTTAATGCAAAGTACAGAGATGAAAGGATTGCGGTTAGGACACAGAACCTGGAAAAGAAGCTAATTAAGAGTTTTTGTTGGAGGTTTTCATGTGAAGCAAGACAAGTAATACTTACAGGAGGGCCCTTTGGTCCAGGGAAGCCCACTGGTCCCTGTGGTCCTTGAGGTCCCTGCAACCAGGAAGCAGAAATCCTATTAAGGTGCATGGCAAAAGCTACAGTACTTGATATGGGTTACTACAAAAAAAAACAAAAAACAAAACAAAAAAAAAAAAACAGTGAATAATGAAATTGGGAAAACTGCTGTGTGCATTATAGCTAATTCAACTGAACTTCCTATAAAGCAACTAAAAGCTATACAATCAATCAATAAATTGACTCACTCACTGATTACATTACCAGAGGAATCTCATTTGGTGTTTTTATGAGTGACAAATTCAATAAAACTGTTTTTAAGGGTTTTTTTTGTTCTCTTCCAGTCAGGGAGTACTGAAGTAACAAACTATGAGAGGTAACAACAGGATATCAAACATACTATGGTAATATGTGGTTTTCTGGCATTGCACATTAAAAAAATAAAAAGCCAGGATGAAGTCAACTTGGAAAAATTAAGTCAACTCATTTTCTTTTTTCATCAAACCCTAAAATAAAAAAAAAAATATTTGTGATGACACATAACTAGACCAGATGACAGTTTTCTTGCTGTGGGTCCCTAATCCCTCCCATAACAAAAAGAGTCCATGTTACCTGCAGTACTTTGCAAATTCAGGTTACCCCTTAAATTTATTCATATTTTGCCATGTTATAACCTCAAATTTTAACATATTTTATGTGACAGATCAGCCTAGATTAGTGAATTACTGTGAATTGTGGCATGCAATTGTGGTATTCAGTCCCCTTTACCCTGATACGTCTAAATAGAATCCATTGTAATTAATTTCTAGGCAAAAATAATTAGTACATAGTTTTTCCATATCATCTGTCATAAAATATACCAAAGAAAAACAATAAAGTTTAAAGTTGTAATGTGGTAAAATGTGAAAAAGATCAAGCTAGTATTTTTCAAACCAGTTTATAGATCTGCTCCACCAGATCTTTTTATATAAGAACATTACGTATTCTAACATAACGGATTTCAATTTTTGGGATCAAAATATAAACTTTAATCCTAATATAAGAGCAAATATCATCTTTGCCATCAAGCTTTCTTTTTATTCACTTGTCTTGTGGTGTACATTTAAAAGATGTTGAAATAATCTTTCAGTCTTAAGTCAAGAGGGTATAAACTGTCAGAATCGAGGAGTTTATGACCTTCCAGTTTAGCCAACTGAAATGTCACATCACTGAATCCCAGAATTGCTCTCCGCCCACAGAGAACCACAGGGCTGAAAAGGTTGATGGCTGCCCATCAGCATCTGTATTGAAATGCTGAGAAGTGCTATATTAAGCTGCACTCTTGGGGAAGTTTTAAAAGGCTTCAGGGAAAACATTCAGAGGAAAGGATCTTTTTAAAACTTTTTTTTCTTTTACAAGAATAATAAAGGATTAAATTTCTGTATGAAGAACTTTCACAAGCTTTGAGATGATGTATTAGGAAATAATGCTGGGCTTTATCTGCACTGAAACACTAAACACCCTGGTCACTGACAATGACAGCTCCCAATTTGACTCCATAAAAACAAAAGTTTTTTTTTTTAAAGAGTTGGGCAATCCTTCAGCATTTTTGTTTCTACCTGCATGAATTTGAATTTATCCATTTGTAGAGTTTTTAAGAATTAATACTACTCCCCTCTAAGCACAAAAAATTTAAATATGAATGGAAATGGGGCACATGCTGTAGCTGATTTATCAGTTAACGCTGTTCTTTTGTAGTTTTTCTCTCCAGATTCACGCTGGATTGTCACATTTCCCTGTTACAGAGCAAAATCGAAGTGAACCAGAACAAAGCTGGAAATTCAAAAAAATATTATCTGAAAGTTATTAAATACAGTGCACCACAGCTGGGAGACTTTTATTGTGCAGTCTCTCCATTTCTTTAACTTTCCTTCTGAGTTGGGCTGAAAGGTTTGGATTGGGAGCATTTTCTTTTCTTGGAGAAATACACTTTATTATAACACTGGGAATACAACTATTGAGATTTGGATTAAAGTAAATGTCATGAAACAAAATGTTGATAGCATAGAACAGACAGAGCTGAACTCAGGGATCAATTTAATTGATTTAATTATATCTTTCCTTAAGTTTTTGTTATTTTAAAAAAGCTCTTCTTATTAATTGTCCATCAAAAATACCAAAGAGAAAAAATAAATGTGTTATAGATGGTTCGGTGCATGCTTATTGCAGTATATGCATTCTGATAACATATTGAGATTCACATTTATTAAACATTTTAAAATTAAAGATTTTCAGAAAAATCGGCTGGTGACCTTAATTAGTCAATTTCACACTTGATCAGTCATGTTTGGAGATCAGCAAGTTGGAACTTAAAAATCCAGTCTTTTTCCAAACAGAAAACACATACACAGGTTGATATCAAGCTCGTTCTTTTGGACTTTTGCAATTTTCAGTATTAGTAAACGGGGGTTAAAACAGGGCTTGAAGAAGCACAAAAGGTTTAAGAAACTTCTAGAAAGAAATCTGTATTTTCTACTGAGGCATGTTGGCGATTAATATGGACTGCCACAAAAAAAGAAAAAAAAAAAAAATCAAACTTCAGCAGCTAATAGGATGCTGTACATATAAAGCTGCTCTGTTCTATCCTTTGAAAGTGTCCAGTTCTCTTTGTCTCAAATTTTACTGGAAATGTAGGCAACCTTTCAGTTATCTTACAGGTAATGTAAGATAACTAATGTAATGATTTTTTATTAGAAGTGCAAATGACACTAAACACGCTAATCATGCTAATCGCTAATGGAAAATGCTCGAGACAGTATCAAATTTAATTTCTGCAATGACATTGTTTTAAGATATCACTGAAATCCTGTGCAACTGTAGAGTTGTGTAACTGCAACTGCTCTCTCACACATGGTGTGACATCACCTCGAGTAGTAATGTAAATAATGATCATTCACAGAAAGAATGGTTAATGCTTCTATAGAGTGCAAACAAATGAATCAATGATTTAACAATTTACACATTTCAGCAAATTAGAGCTCTTCCTTCCTTCTTAAATATTAAGTAAGACACAAAAGTTATTCAACTGAAACTTTCAAGTTTTGAATATGTTCTGATATAGTGAATATTACATTTTCAGGTGAGCACAATAAAAGAAACAAAATAGTGAGCTATTACCTGTGTTGTAAAGGAATATAGAGAATATGCTGTGGCTCTTTTAAGATGGGTTTTATTTGTACAGATACCTCTGTCCCATAATTTGGAGGGTTTGAGTGTTTTTGTAGACTCTCAGTGATGCAGAGAGACATCTTGTTTTATTTTGCTCTAAACGTTTCATTGTCAATTTTCCATTAATCCAAATAGTTTTGTCAATAATAGTTCTTAAAGAGAGATGGGATTCAGCTAAAATCAGCAGGTCAGAGCTCTAGAAAAAAAAAAAAAAAAGACTGAAAATCTGACAGAAAATGTCTGATTGGCGCATCTCTACCTAAAATCCACAGGCCTTACTCCCACGGACTCACTTATGTGTATTTTCCAAATTTCTGAACTTGCACAGGGTACTGGTTGGCAGAGATTAGAATATAGGAGTGGGATAGCATTAAGAACAAATTCTATATTTCATGTAGAAAGCATTTTTATAAAAAAAAAAAAACAAGAAACAAAAAACAAACAAAAAAAACACTGTGGTGAATAAACCAATCTGTGTTGCTGGGTCTATATTTAGTACTAAGTGCTTGAAACAGGAGTTAAACAGGTGGACAAAAGTTTTGTATTAGACATTTAATTACATTAACTACCTGAGACTTTATGCACTGGAAACTGGAAACGGACAAGCTGATGGACAATAGAAAGGTTTTTACTTGGGACATGAACAGGAGATGTTACAATTTAAGAAGCCAACAAATGTACTTATTGATAAAAATAATCTTGAATAGTACCCCACTCCCCTCAACAACCATGGATGTAAGATGGACTGCTGGATTGTGTAGATCTTAGGTTATTTTAATAACAAATGGACAAATATTTGAAGCTAGGTAAAGATAGCTTCAAGTACCTAAAAGTATGTAAGCTCTTTATAGCTATAACTATTCGGAGCTATTATTACTTTTGGGACATTTTAAGACCTTGAGAAATGGTCAGTTTAAAGAAAAGCTGATGTTTTATCTTACTTTCCAATGTCTCTGATACAAAAATGTCTGCCACTCCATACATGAAGCTGTTCCTAAGCTAGAGAGCTCCTTCAGTGACAGACTGTTGCATCCTAAGTCCACAAAGAAGTGTTATTGTAGATCCTTCCCCCAGCAGCTGTTAGACTCTGTAACCATCACTCCTCCCAACAAACTCAATAAACGTTTACATGCCTGTTGGTATTTGCACAATTTCTTAAATAACATTTTTGCAAGCAGTGCACATCGGTTTTTCTGAACTATTTCTATTTTTCAGAATTGTAAATGGTCTTCTGTCTTTTAATGCGCAAATACAAATGCACATTATGTACATTTAAAAAAAAAAAAAGTCATCCTTCTTAGTTGCACATCCCTTGGGTTGGTGTATGCTATTTCTAATAACTGCACAATATTTTTGTCATAGTCTTGTACATTATTATTATTATTATTATTATTATTATTATTATTATTATTATTATTACCTACATAACTCGATGCTGTCCCACTGCAGGACAATAAAGTATATTTCTATTCTATTCTATTCGACACTCTTTGCCCCAACCAACTCCACACACTCTGACCAGGGGCTTCACAGAGCTGCTGAGGTGGGTAGACAGATGGCACCTACGAGCTCGAGCTCAGTGGACTGCAAATGTCACATTCTGAGTGCTAGCCACCATATTGGAGGGCTAAGTCACCAGGTTGGCACTGAAATTAAACAAAATGATGAAAATGAACAAAAGAAAGTGTGTCTGTAGCAAAAAGCAGATGGGACATCTGACTGCTCAGAAGACTTTGTCAGTCCCTAATGTCTCTGTATTGAGAAGCTCTCTACCAACCGAGTTTTCATTGATTGATTGATTGATTTTTGAGTGAATCTCAGTGTGTATTAATGGACAAAACGGCTTTACAGCATTTTAACTGTTTACAGCATTTTAACTGTTTACAGCAGTTTAAGACGGTAGCAGGGCTCTTTTGCCAACCACAGAGACTGAGAGGCAGAGCTCCCATTTGTGATGTCATGCCGCAATGGGTCTAAAGAACTGACACAACCATCACACAAAATACACGTATTGTGGACTTACTCTCTCACCAGGTGGGCCAGGGGGGCCATCATTGCCTGCTGTACCCTGAAACACACAATATGGTATCATTATTGGTTAATATTTAGAATATGAATATTTGGAACATTGGCTTCGATGAGAGCAGTAGTGATTCCTGGTATCATTTTACATTTCGCATTGAAGGATAAAATACTACATAGAAAGATTTGACTCCATGAAACAACCATGTTTTGTTGTGCCGGGTTTACCTTGGGACCAGGTTTGCCTGTTGGACCTCTGGCTCCTCGAGCACCCCGAGGGCCCTAACGAGAGAAAGAGGGAGCGGTAGGGAGAGAAACAGTTCATTTATATAACACCTTTTCTGTTTCCAGATTGTTGGATGGTATATAATTAGTAAATAAATAATTGAGGGAGGAGGACATACCGTTGGACCTCTTTGTCCTCTAGGGCCAGGTTTACCAGCAATACCCTGTTAAAGACCCAAAAGAAAACAGGTCAGTCACACATAAAGCTTGTCTTCCTTCCCCCTTTTCACCTGTATTCCCAAGAGAAAAGGATCAATATCATTACAACATTGCAGAGAAACCCCTGGGGTTTGCTCCATTGTTTAAAACAAAAATCTGTGATTTCATTTTCTAACACAGAATTGCATTGAATTCAAATGCACTAAAGCAGAATCACAGCTATCTTTGATCAGAAAACTGTGAAACAACTCACATGCCAAAATAAGCTGAAGTGTTTTGTTTTTTGTTTTTTTTTTTGTTTAATCAGTATGCTGTTTAAAAATGCTAACATAAGGTGGCTCACATTGCAGGGAAGCGGTGTGTGGGTGGAGCTGTTTAGTGCACTGCAGAGTCCACAGACACCATGCAAGAGCAAAAAGAATCTCTTAGTGTTAAAGAAAAAAAAAATCTTCTATTCTGCTTGTTTGTGTGTTTATGCATGCCAAGTCAGTTTTACATCAATGCCAAAACAACACACAATACCATCACATTCTTCAAAGTTTTGAAAAATAATTAATTCAGTGCACTGTTCAGATCTGGAGAAGAGTAGGTCAGGCTTACAGCTAAGAGTGGGGAAGAAATCCTGCCTCAGCATCCTCATTAACCTTAAATTACCCATTAACTGCTATTCATCACAAAAAACAATAGAAGTCATATACCTAACATTAGAATAAAAATGAGCTACTAATACTTTCCCTTAAAACTTTGTCTGTTGTTTTTATAAAATATACAATAGCAATTATCTGTGGCCAGGCAGCAGGGTTATTTGTTTACATGGAGTCAGTCCCAAAGGTATTAGCTGTGACACAAATATTTTGTGGCTTAGTTTAAGATTATTTTACGTGTTTCTGTTGTTTTGTGAAGAACACACAAAACCTTTTGTTAGTTTTAAAGGTTATTAGAACTAGATTCATCAAATTTAAGATAACTGTTAACTTCTTCGTATGGTCATCCAGCAAATGAATTTTGAGCTAAATCCCAACTGATCCCCATTCTTCTCTTATTACTGCTCACAAATTTCTGCCATCTGTTTATCAACACATCTTAATTTGACAGAGTGGTTTTCAGTTGGCTTAAAATCAAAGAAGTGTCCTGGCTCTGGGTCCAAAACTCCAGTGTCATGATTTTCGGCCCTGTTATCACTAATGTTGGATGACATCGAGCACCATTATGCTGTAGGATACACAGATGGTCACCAAAATGTACCTTGATGGTCAGAAAAAGTAGTTCTTGGACTATGCTTGGATCCCACTCATAGTGTTCATGGGCATGATTGTGGGGAAGCAAACTTTCTCAGATTGGAATAATCTACATAAGAGATATATCTGGATGCTTCATTCGCACACCATAGGACTGGTCTGAGATGGTGCTTATCTTACAGCTTGATGTTTCTTTATTTGACAAATATGCCTTTATAATGGAACAAATTTTATGTTATGCATGGTAAATGAGATTTTTATGCACAAACACTGAGTCTCTAGTTTATGTATGTGTGAATTTCCTTACCCTTGCTCCTTTCTCGCCGTTTGCTCCAGGGAATCCAGGGAATCCACTTGAGCCCTGTCAATATCAGAGGGAGATATCATGAAAGGAGATGAGGCTTCATGGGTCAGTGCACACATAACAATAAGAGATTATGTTGTATTCATCTGAGATGACAGATATCTTTCTCAGTGTTCCACTGTTAGTATTGGGCTTCTCTGTATCTGTATTATAGACTCTTAAAGCAAATGTAAAACCAATCACATTCATGACAAAAACAGTTTTTTTTCCTAGTTTGTGATTGTTTTTGTAAAACCTCCACTATAACTTTAATCCATGACACTATTGGCTGTGATAAAGGCCATAGAAGGTTATATTTTTTTAACCTGAATGTATATTTGATTATTCATAGGGAGAACATCCGCCTAAAATAGCACAAAACTAGAGCTGCGGAATCAGACCATTTTTCTGGGGGTTTTGTCCAACTTAGCAAACATAACATGTAAGTGCTACATGATCCTGAAGACAACAACACTCCTCAATGAAGAGTGAAGACTCAACGCTAGCTATTTTCAGTCTCAGTGAGGTCTTTAAAAATGAAGTCAGAGGAAGCACAGATATATAAGAAGCTATTTAAGAAAAAATGTGACATTACGACATTTCTGTGATTCATTCAGGCTGAAAGAGAGACCAATGCTGGCTAACTGGCAATACAAGATGCTAAAATCTATTTAAAATATCAAACACATGACCTTACCTGTGCTCCTAAGAATAAATAATTATTGGGGCTAGAAAGAGTATTTTGTATGCTGTTCTTATATCTTTGTATGTTATTGTTTTTGAAGAGATTTTTAGAAGCAGCAATAATTGGTATCCATGAATCAAAGCTCTACAAAAACCAGATATCAGAAAATGGCCACAAATTTGTGACTGTTGCATTTCTAGACCAAAGACTTTCCACAAAACACCTGTAACCACAAGGTAATGTTTTATTCATACCTTGTGTAGAAAAGCCTAAAGTTTAACTCACTAACTCCACAGAACGGATCTTTTAAGGTTACTTAATTAAAGTCAAACCAATCAAAACTTTTCTTTCCACTAAATGTTAAGATTTCAACTTGCCATTCAGATTGTATTTGTTTATGATCTTATATCTAATAATCAGTTATTTTTACAGGAAATATATCTTTTTACAGTCAGGCAGAGGTGTTTATTGAATCAGATAATCCTCTCCTATTTATGGCCCATATTTCTAATAAACTGCTGAAATAGCTCATCTTCAAATACATTTGTAAGTGTACTAAATGTCATCATACTTCTCTGTTTGAATAAGGTTAATTAAAGTCTGCACAATGGCTGCGAGGGCAACTGTGATACTTTTTCAGGTATGAAGCTCCTTGTGTTGAAAGTAGCACATATTTACCTTAGGTCCTTGTCGTCCGGGATAACCTGGCAATCCTGGGACGCCAAGTTTACCCTTGGGACACATTGGCAAGATGAGTAAGCGTAAAAATCCAATTTAGAAAAATCCAGGAAAATATAGTTCTCTTTACTTTCTCTCCCGCTGGACCAAGGGGCCCCGACTCTCCATTTGGGCCAGCTCTGCCTTTAGGTCCCTCAGGACCATCCTCTCCACGGGATCCAGGCGTGCCAATTTCACCCTGCCATCCACAAAAAAATACAAAATGTTCAAATTAGTGTCTCAATGTAAAGAGTAACGCGAATGTTTGACCTATAAAGTGGAAAAAACTATGTTGTTCTATTCTAACTCCTTACCCGATCACCTTTGATTCCCATGTCTCCTTTAAAACCTGGGAAACCGTCCTCACCCTAGAAGAAATAAATATTTGGTCACTTCTTTAAAATGCTGATAAAAAAGGAGTTTATAAACACTAAAAAGTGAGAGCTAAAGCTTTACTATATTTCCCATCCCTGATGCTCAACGGAGGACTTGAGCTGCCATCTGGTGGCCAGATAGTGGAATAGCACATTCTAAAAAAGGACTCCATTTATGGTTCTTTCTTCTTATCCACCTTATATTTAGAACCAAAAATTGTCAACATCAAGCCTTAAAGGTCTGTCTGTCTGTCTATCTGTCTATAATGACATATGTGACATATGCATGTTAATATTAAAGGGGTGCACTCTTCTCTTTGACACCTTGTCTTACTCTAGTCGACTTCTTGTCTGGAATTCCAACAGCAGCTGATGCATAATGCAGAGCTGAGAATGTTTTTGCCACTAACTTGCATCCTGAAGCCTGACTGGATACCCACCTCAAGTAATGCACATCCTTTATTCATAAGAAATTTTTCTCCTCAAGGTGTGTTTTTTTCATTATTAATAATTCAGTAAAAAAAAGTCAGACAAATCCCTGCCACTGCAGTGGGAACAAGTCCCTTGAGTCAGATAATAGATTTTTATACTGCTGCATAATCGTACATATCCTGAATATTTAGGTTGGTTTAGCAGATTGTAGCACCTAGCGACCAGAGTGGTACTGATGACTGTGCTCTCTCATAGCAAAAGCTTTTAGCAACAGAGCTTCACATCCAGCAGTGAGCGACTGCCGGTCACTTCAAAGAAAGGCTCAGCCTCCTCTGAGGATGCCTATCGACAGACCATCACATTGCATTCAGCCTGCACTGAGCATCCACTTCAGCTCAAGAGAGTCAAAACAAAGCCGACAGGTAGACAGCCGGAGATTCAGACAGGACATCTGTGACATGAATGCATTTACAGGCAGCTCTCAAACTTTTTACATCTTTTATGTTGTTTTTACTTTCACCACAGACTGAAGTTCACTCTGCTGTCTGTCGCTTCAAGACAGGAGAAACCTGTTCAGTCTATTTATTCTTTCAAGAAACTCGCCCAATTGCAATCACAGCAGAGGTCATTTAAATTCTTAAAACAGTTCCTCCACGGTTTCTACAAGTAAAAATTCCAGACTTTTCCAGAGTTCTCAGTCAGTTTACATGTAAAATACAGATGTTGATGATAAATATTTCCAGTGTTCAACCTTTAAATATGGTACTTACTAAAACCACAGACAGGGAGGAAGGAAGGAGGAACCGAAGGAATTAATGAATGAGGGAAAAATACAAAGAAGGAAGAAGGAACATGAGGTAGCATGACACAATGAACAAGATAAAGACAAGCGAAAGCAAGTGAGGGAAGAGGAGAAGGGGAAATAAACTCATGGAAAGATAGGAGGAAGGAAGGAAGGAAGGACACAAGTGGAACATAGAATAAAGTCTGGAAATACAAATATTTTCCTATACTCTTCTTCTGTCTTCTCTTATATACTGAAATCTAATTCCATACTTTTCCAGTCTACATTGGAACCCTGTATATATGTCCGGGCTCTAACTTAACAAATAAAACTGGCTCATTAACAAGAGTTTACCTTCTCTCCTTTAGACCCCTTTAGCCCACGAACACCATCAGCCCCCTGTTAGACAGGAACCAAATGGGGAGAATTAGTACACAATACAGGAATGGTTGAGAAAACCAATAGGAAGTATTTCTAATGAAAATCATTGCTTCATCAAATACTCTAAAACAATCCTACCTTTACACCCCGAGGGCCAGGATAACCAATAGGACCTTGAGGACCTAGCGGACCCTACAGCAAAATAACAATATTTTAGTGATAGCCAGATATTTAAATGCAGATGTCTTCAACCAAAATTGTAATATTCATTTTGAAATAACTTTGTTTTAAGATCTAATTACATTTACGTATTAGTGGTCAAAGCTAATTATTTTCCTATTTAATAAGATGTAAGCATAGTATGCCTTACATTTTAATGTAAAATGTCCAAATTTAAATTAGGTAACGGCTTTTAGAAACTATTTTTATACACATTAAACAAGAGTCTCAGCAGACTAGAATATTACAGACTAATTTATCAGTGATCACAAAATCAGGGAACATTTTAGGATTTTCTGTTATGATAGAAGAAAATCAATGGCTTCTGTCGACAACTAACTAGAGCATCTACTATTAAATAACTGAAGGCACGTACCAATCAGACATAAGATTATGTCTACTGACAGGGGAAGTAATTAATATTGATTATCTCTTCCTTGGGGCACCAGCTGTCGTATGACTTATATTATACATGATGTGAACATTTCATCCTCATAGCTGATGTGTTAGAAGCAGGAAAATGGGCCATCTTAAGCATTTGAGCAAGTCTGACCAACTTAGTCAGAAAATTTCCAAAACTGCAGCTCTTTTTGGGTGATTCCAGTCTCCAGTGGTTCAATGTAGGAACAGTGGAGAACCGGCAACAGGGACACCAGCCATGGGTCATTGACAAACGTGGAAAGTGAAGGCAGGTCCATGTTGTCGCATTCAACAAATGAGCTACTGTAGCAAGTTAATGCTGGTGTGAGGATACACAGTGTCCGTGCTCACCCCTGTCCACCTTTGAAGGTGCCATAGAAATAAGCACATGAGAATCAGAACTGTACAAATAGGCAACAGAAGAAGGTGGTCTGGTATGGCGAATACAATAATGTTTTCTTTAACATCACATGAATGGCTGGATCCAGTTGTTTACCTTACTTGAAGAACACATAGCATCAGGATGCACTTTGGGGAAAAGGCAGGCCTGAAGAGGCAGATGCTTTGGGCAATGTTCTGTTGGTAGCCCTTGAGTCTAGCAATACTTGTGGATGTTACTTTGACTTGTAACTTTGTCATTATTGCAAACCACCTACATTCCTTCATGGAAACTTTTTCCTGATGACTCTTGCCTTTTTCAGCTGACTATTTCAACCTGACACGAAGCAAAAAATGGTTCAAGAATGGTTTGAAGAGCACAACAATGAGTTGAGGTGATGATGGCTTGGCCTCCAAATGCATCCGATCTCAATCTAATAGAGCATCTGTGGGATGTGAAAAACAAAGAAGTCCTATTCACGGAGGCCCCACTTCACAGCTTACAGGATTCAAGGGATTCTCAGCTAACACCTCAGTGCCAATTTACACTTCAGGTGTCTAGTGGAGTCAATGCCTCACTGGGTCAGAGCTGTTTGGCAGCCAAGGAGGGCTCAACACACTCTCAGGCATGTTTGCACAATGTTAAGCATGATTGTATATATATTTTTTCCAATGTTGATGACAAGAAAATTCCAAAATCATGCACTGGAAATTCAGTGATTTTAGTGATTTTATTTGTTTAGGTAAAATAACATAATGCTATGATGTTGTCTTGTTAGATTTTGCTGATTCTGGTTGTTTTCATAGCTGAGTCACTTAAAGCCACCTACCTGAGAACCTTTCTCTCCAGGTGGACCCTCCTTTCCAGGATGACCCTGTAAAAGATGTCAAACTAGTCAGAAAAGATTCACTTCAATAATTTTTTTCAATAAATTCTGAACATAGTGATATGTGACTGGCTGTTATGCAGCAACTACTCAAAACTATCTGAGGTGCACTGAACTGCACATGAACTGGTATTGCCGCGAGTAGGAAGTCTTTGAGCTGCACTGAATATCTGCTGCAGATCCCTTGCAAAACAAAATGTGATTCGAGGCCGGATCAAGGCCAAATACAAAAAGGATTCATGAATAAAACATCAGACTTTTTTGTCCTTTTCATACACAAGGCAAGCTTAACTTTTATGAACCCATCTGAACTGTGTGGGGGTCATTTTCCAAAGTGAAATGCTGCTTTGTAAAGTTTGCAATGCTTAAATCATTACTTTTAGAAGTAATAAGTAACCCATTTACAGTAGATAACTAGTTGGTGTGATAAAGCAGGGATGCCACGTTATGAGCTTCCTACCACACCAGGAAAGCTTCAGCTGTGAAGAACAACTGGCACTTGTTATTCGAGGTGTGACACGGAGGCAGAAAGCTGTAAGTCAGTGAGCTCTGTGGCCTGAGGGCAGCTGAGGGTCTTTGCCTCTTCAGCTGATGACTCTGTGCAACAACAGGTCTGGATAACAAACCCCACGGGCACTTTACTACTGCTGTGAAAAACACCTTGAGAGATTTCAGAGGCACAGGTCTGCTGTACCTAACCAAAAGGTTTGGTGTTTGTTGAAAACCAAAGAGGCAAATAGATAATTTATCAGTATATTTCTTCAATGGATAAAGTAAGCATGGATTACATTTTCTGTACAGTCCAAACTGAACATGTGTGGAATTTTTCTGGTCACTCATTTATTTTGTAGCAGGTGTTTGTCATGACTTCTGTAATTTAAAACTTTCACACTTAATTAAATATAAAACTTTTTCTCTATAGAAATGAATAGGGGAAGCTTTAAAATCATTTTAACACCTAGTGTTCTTTAAGGGTCAACTATTTCCACATGCTTTCAGCTAAAACAAAAACATTTCACTTTCATTTAAATGTTCAGCAGGTTACAAAACATTAGGCTGTCAGCAAATGCTTCAGCTTTTGCTGTTTTTATAAAATCACACTTAAAGTTACATACATTTTTCCAAATTTTCCAGCTAATTCTTACAGATCTGTTGCTTCAGCTTCAAAGTCTACCATGTTCAGACAAAATTTTGAAATCTAACAGCAGTTTGAATGTTTACTTCTGTATAGATTTAAACTACTTTAACAGGTTTGTAGTAAGACTTAGAAAATGTTCTGCTTTGTTTCAGCTTTTTCAGCTAATTTGTGCTAATCCATTTATTTAATAGCATTAAGACTTTTTTCAGGTTTAATCTGCTTCCCGTAAACTTTGCACTGTGAACTGTAAAAGCTAGAACTATAACAGAAACATGATCTTCAGATTGAATCAGTTAATTTACAGTAGAACAATGGAAGTGGATCCTAGAAATATATATATATATATATATATATATATATATATATATATATATATATATATATATATATATATATATATATATATATATATATATATATAAGTCAAAACATAATCTGGGGACATATCACCAGATATGGGACATATCAATGTTGACATTTATGTCGGACACTATCTTAAAGAAGTGATGCATCTGTGTGCAGTATGGATATACTTATTAGGTGAGCACGCACAGGAGGCCCATCAGCTCCAGGCAATCCAGGAAGCCCCGACCTGCCCTGAGGTCCCTGTAGGAGAACGAGATTAAGAAGACTCGTGATTTAAAAAAACAAGGCCGTAAACAGTCCATAAGACAAACCATCTCTCTGAACTGAACAGGAAAGGAAGACGATGTGGCACTTCTGAGGCTCAATAGTTTAACTGTTTAGACCTCGTCTGCATCTGCAGCTAGCAAAGGTCACAACTGCTCCCCATGGATCTGATTTAATATAAGAAAAATGCTGAACTACTATATAGACCGATAATGTTTTCTTGCACATGCAGTAGAGAATTGCAACAACACAATTAAATTAATCTAATTCGATCTGAATAAGAAAAGAAAACATACTTTTTCTCCAGGTGGTCCGATCGGACCTTGAGGACCAGGGAGACCCTATAAAACAAGATACACATGATATATAAACGAGCATATATCTCTGTAGCATCAACACACACACAAACACAAGCTGAGTAAACAGAGGAGTTTGTTGGAGCTGTAAATAGAAGAGCTGGTACCAGACGGTCAAACTGTGTGTGTTTGTCTGTGGGCACATTTGCATTCAGTTTGTGGAACCGAACACATTTAAATATTTGTGGATGTGCTCCCATGTGTGCAGCTCAGAGCGGCTGCTTGATATATGCTGGTGTTTCCACATAGGGGCACCAACAGGTGGAACAGCTGTGTCGGAATATGATGCTTTTACCCCCATAAAAATGTCAGTGCCTAAGGATAAACCCTTAGCTCCCGTATATGTGTGTAGAGATGCAGAGATTTGTCCTAAATTAATGATTTTAATCTAAAACATGATCAATCAAACTAAGCTTAAAAACCTATGTGTTTGTGGCCACCTTGTATTTGCACATCACTGCACATGGCCCTACACAGCATGTTTTATAGTGGTGGTCTGATTCATTCACCTGTGTTCCAGGGATTCCCTGCTGACCTGGTGGGCCTGGTTCCCCTTGTGGTCCCTTAAAGAAACAGATCGAGTTAGTCTAAATGAAACCAATCAAGTTGAATATGGCTGTTATATGTGTTTATATTAGTCAGTCTCAGTATAAGGAGGATTCCAATTTTTGCTTCGTAAGAAATGAATTAAAGAAAGAACATTTTTAAATATTTAGAAATAAATCTCAGATAGGTGAAACACTGGCTTTTCTATATGAGTCATCCAGAAACCAAGACAAACTCCACCAATGTGTTGATCACAGTCAGGTTATAATTGTATCTTTTTGTTCATTTTTATCTTCTGACACTTTTATTGTATATTAATATAAAGCAGAAAGCTACAAGCCAGGTCCTGATCCGCAGTTTCCTCTCTTGAACTTTAACTGCTCTGGCTCTGAGCTGCTTCGAGGTGCTGGACTGGCCTTTACCCTCACAGCTGTGCACCCTGCGGGCATTTTTAAAACCTTGTCACAGTCCAGGCCGAATGAAAAGTCAGGACACTCCAGCCATCACTCTTCGAGGCTCGCAGGCTCAGAAACCGATAAGGAAACATTTGATTGTGTTTACTGGCTTCATGTGTACCATGTTTCCTTTGGGACCTGGTGGTCCATCCACTCCAGCAACGCCCTGCGGAGAGGAGATAAGCAACGATTTGTCATATCAATTACAGGAAGTGGGTTATCGGAGGAGGGCAGATGATAAAAGTCATGATACGCACTGGTACTCCAGGGGGTCCTGGAGGACCACGGGGTCCCAGCAAACCTCTAGGACCCTACAAAACAACAGAAGAAGAAAAAAAAAAATCCCAAATAAAATTAGATCTAGTACATGCCAAAGTTTTGATATGGATCTTCAGAAGGCCGTGGTATTTTCTGTTAGACGCATTTATGTGATAGCATTATAAAACAAGCTTACGCTCTCTCCAGCCAACCCTCTGGGCCCAATCTCTCCATCTTCGCCCTTAGGAAAGAAAGAAAAAGAAAACAAGATTCAGAGTTAAAACATGCTGCAGGCTGGACGAATTATGCCAAAATGAAAATATGAATACATGTTTAAACTCTTAGAGACCTTTTATATTAGGTAGAGACCTAATGTGAGTCTGTAACAGCTTTGAGGTGGATGCGGTGTGCCAGTTCAGGGTATTTAGCTGAAGAGGTGGAAAGGTTAAATACAAACTCTCCTCCTCCTCAGTTTATAGTGTCCTCCCATGTGTGGTGCCTGAGGGCTGAGGCGGTGGAGCACAGCTGATTTAAACAAAGCTGCCAGTGACCCACCTCTGTTAGGGGGCAACTTTAAACAACGATGGAGTACTTACTCTCTGTCCATCCTCTCCTGGGGCTCCTGGTGGTCCCTTTGGCCCCGGCTCCCCCTGAGAACGACAGGAGACAAGTTCATTTTTCATAAATTAATTACCATAAGATTCGTTTGACTTTCTACATTTTCAAAAATTCCAAGCTACTTTCAAATAGGAAAATCCTGCAACATTCGTGCTTGCCTTAGAGTTTTTTATTCCAAAAAACTTCAGTTTATCCCCATTATATTCAAACTGTTCAAAGTGTTGATCCAACCTATTTATTAAGTTTGCTTTTATCTATGTGTCCTCCAGACCCCTCAGGTCCTCTGAAAAGGCTCTTATTTAGTATTTAAAATGGGAACTAAAACTGATAGTGAAGCATTTTTCCGGCTATCTTTTGTTGAAGTTAACCACATTTGTTCTGAATATTTTCTGTTTTATTGTTAGTGTGTTAGCTTCATTTATTTGTTTTAGTATTTCACATCTAAGGTTTTTTTTTTTTTTTTTTTTTTTTTTTTTTTTTTTTTTTTTTTACCTCTTTAAAGGACTCTGTGTTACAATTGACTGTGTAAAAGTGCTCAACAATTTGATTGATTGATTGAATGAATCATTCATTCATTTCTTCATTATTTTACAGAAGTGCAGATGAAGTCAACATAGCTTTTCCATTCATGCAGTCTTGTCCATTTAATATTTGCTAATTATGTAATTTTGTTTACGTCTAATTTCAAAAATGCATATCACTTTGTACTTTAATATAATGTGTGCAGGTCCTTAAACCGGTTCATTAAACTGTAGTAAGAAATAAATCAAATTACAACCGACTTGGGATAAGCAGGCAGAGCACATCACACTAATACGCTCTAAAACTATTGACTTGGCTTCTATGCTCCCCTTTGATTTCATCTTTTCACGCATTCTGATTAATGCAGGTCAATAAGTAGAACAAAGATCAGCTTCTCATTCAATATCTCCCCTCCTGGCACAGCAGCTGTTCACTCATCACATTTAAATTTAAGAAGCTTACTCAACATGATCATATAAAGATACGGGAAAGCCAAAATATACCAAGCTACATCTAAAACATTAACCCCCTCCCTCCAGCTCTTTGGTAAATCATAGTAATCTAAGAAAACAAATTAGCAGTGAGGGATTTTCCTTAATGCCAGTTCAAACTTCTTGCACATCAAAACAGTATCTATGTCATAAAGCTCAAAATCAGCAAAAGGATGCATTTCATGCTGAAATAATAGTTTAACTGTGTTGAAAATCTGGCTTCTTTTTTCTCAGAGGATCAGTTTCTCAGCTTTTCACATGACCCTTAGTCTAAAACAGTAACATCATTGAATGTTTATACCTATTTAAAATGGCAAAATTAAGTTTAGGGATTCTAAAAAACGTAAAAAGTAATATCAGCCTCTCTGTACTCACCCTGTGACCCTTTTCTCCAGGCAGCCCGGGAAGTCCATCAAAGCCTCGGTCACCCTGTGAATAGAAATAGTGATGCACAATGAAACCACATCCTCATGACTGAGACACAGCAGTGCTTCCCCTCTTTATTCCTTCAATATTTTCAGTTGTTTTTACCTTAGAACCTGGCTCTCCGGGCATTCCACGAGCACCATCTGCACCAGCCCGACCCTTAATATGAAAGAAAACACATTCTGTGCTCAAATATTTCCACACTATTTAAGCATTTGCCGATGAATATTTTAAAATGAAAATACCACCATGTCTAAGATGACTGGAGGTATTTTTAACATCTAGAAGTCAACTAAACGTGGTGGTAGCTGTTATGTTTAGCTGTTTCTTATCAGCAGGTTTGATTGGTTATAAAGCAGCCTGGCCACTGCCTTCCTACTCAATTCCGCTTGATTCTCATTTCTCTTCAGTGCTCCGTCTGGGCTTTCTCCCATTGACTTGGATTTCTCTGGTAGAATTTCAACTGGCCAATCAGCGAAAAGAAGGAGAAGTTGTGAACAATGATGTCGATTTTCTGCGCTGTTTTAGAATTGTAGTCTTGCTGTAGTTTTAGCAAAGGCAGCGGAGGAAGTGAACGAAGCCATTCAGACCCTGTTGGCCACGCTTCCAAATATTGAATTAACATTAAAAGCCATCTTGTTTGGCCCGGCACCTCTCTCTTCACAGTGGGGGATGGTTGTTTACAGCGCAGGCAATTTCCGATAAGTTTCATAGCGTTGAACTGGGGAATTACATACGTCACAGCCAAACATTACAGATTGAGTAAAATTTCGAACTTCAACAGAGTCCACAACTTCAGCAAGCAATCATTTCTCAACAGCTGAGGGTCCAGACCCTCTGTATGAAGCAAAGCATAGAATAAGGGGCTGGTTTTTACCAGGCTAGTTATGAAGTGATCTGACTAACTTTTTTTTTGCACTGGTTGAATGAGTTAAAAATTTTCATGCAATATTCCTAAGGATTCCTAAGGGTTAAATGTTTTACTGAAATCAAAAGTCTGAACTAGAGCTACACCAAGAAAAAATTGTGAAAATTTTGAATTAGAATTTGATGTCAGAAACCTCAAAATCTGATATTTTTCTGATCAGTGAACACATCACACTTAAGCAATGACAGGTCACCCTGACAATATAATTATACGGTTTGGAACCATTTGAAGAGGACTCAAAGTTAGCTTATCTTTTAACTATGAGGAAGGTGTTTACCAAAGGAACCAGAAGGATACTTGTAACCGTGCTGCTACCACTTGCCAGGCCTCGCTTGTAAAAGAGATTTCTAATCTCAAGTTTTTTTTTTTTAAATCCTTGTTAAATAAAGGTTGATGATGATGAACCACAGAGATGTAAGAATCCATGAAATGTCTGTGTTTTATACAGGTTGTGAGAAAGTGGGACTTTCAGCATATAACAGGATGGCTGAACAGAGTACAACAAAGTTGCTCTCAGGTGCTGGATTCAGAAATGCTGGCAGACCTTTAAAAAGCGCAGAGTTAAGGTTAAGATCTATATTCTCAAAGGAATCCAGACAGACTGCCGTCCTACCAATGATAGCAGTGCTAACCATGCTTATCACCAATATAAGATGCTAACACAACAACACGATCCAAATAAAAAAGCTTAGGAACTAGACAAAAATACTTATATATACATAATGTATCTTTGTATAGTATAATAACTCACAAACGGCTATAATTGATATTAGCAGGTCAAATTGGACCTCAGAAATCAGCCACAAAATTTTGCTAGGTGTATTTCTACTAATTATAAATAAACATGTTTAACATCTGTTTTAAAGTGGTTAATAGTATGATGTTTACTATGACTATTACGATAACAGTATAGTAAAACTGTTAATTCATTTTGTAGGAGTAATGACAAGGTAAAGAGGTGGTGGGAGGGTAATTGGAAATTATCAATAAAACATATCTCCACGAGTTTACAACCAAGAGAAAAAGTAGCAGGTCTAAAAAAAGGGAAAACATACATTATAAATAGGAAATGTCAACCATTGTGATAGTATTATTATTTTTTTTTTGTAGTGTTTCAATCAATTTTTTTTTTTTTTTTTTTTTTTTTTTTGTCATTTCACCAACTTTTTTACCTCTTGTTTTCAGAAAATATTTTATCTGAAAGCAGGGAGGTCCCAAACCAGAATTTCACTTGGGGGCACAATTTCAGCTAAACTCATCACAACTGATACTCAGTTAGAAGAGTCAGGGTGAAGGAAGTCTAAAGTTTTGCTTGGAAACAATCTATTACTCCAAGATTGACAAAAATATTCCATTCGCACAAAAAATGACTGTTAATACCGCTTTCTAATTTTGAAGGTTTGGCTTAGTACTGCAGTATGTGTGGAACTAGTCCATTTGTACACCTGTCCTACGTAAATTCAAATGGACAAGTTATAGCAAAGCTTGCTTATACCTCAGGCAGACTATGTGTAAAGCAAAGGTATTAAACTACAGATGTAGTTCAGTGTAAGAGCAGATGAGAAGCCTTCTAGATTCACATATGAAATTAGGAATAATGTGGCACTGAATCGCTTCAGAGCAGACAACTGAATTTGGTTCATTTCATTTTTGGATGGTTTATATCTTTTTTTGTCCAAATAGGTCAGGATGTTTGGCCTTCGTTGAGCTGCTGGACCATGACACTAACTGCAGCCCCACATCCGCAGCCAGTTCTCCAGTTTTGGCATTTTCAGACAGATTAGCTGCGAGGCCATGGATCCGAGGATTGGCAGCAGCGCGGGACTGTAAGCACTTATCAAGAAACTGTTTATTGGAGTGAAAACAATCCTCTCAGCGTTTGAGCTTAACAAAAAAACAAAAACACAGCAACACTCACACACACGGTTGCACAAAAACACACACACACACACACACACACACACACACACACACACACACACACACACACACACACACACACACACACACGCGCACACACACAGTCCTATGTGGGAGTTAAAGGTGACTGAGTTCACTCACCCTTTTACCAACTTTGCCAGGTTGTCCTGGGGGTCCTTGGATGCCACGTGGACCCTGCGTAGGCACAGGAGACCCATTTAGAGCCCAGCAACACTCACTCAGTCAGTGGAAGCTGAAAGACACGTCAGTGTATCATTTTTTGAATTATTACTCCTTACTTACCTGAGGACCAGGGTCTCCACTTTCACCTTTTAGCCCACCTGCACCAGGTGGACCCTAAAGACAAAAAACACACCAAACACACTTTATGAGTCTTTAGCTTCAGTAATAACTCAGAGAAAAAAATGACATAATCCAGGACAAACAGCAGATGGCATTATTTAGCATTGTATATATAGAACGCGTTCAACTCAAGGCACTGAGAACTGCATTAAAAAAATTATCATTTAAATTTCACGGTTCTTTTACTCTATTATAATACATTATTTGCAGTTTCCACAAATGCTGATGTTCAATTGATCATAACTCAAAGTTTTGTTTCAAGCAGGATTTGCAAAATCAGTGCTCACAATCGAAACCTGAGCGAACACAAACAGATCATATGCAACAACTTGATATGTTAATAACTATTAATATCATATACTTATATTCATTTATTTACATTATTAAGCTGTACATTTATTTACAATGAAAAGTTCAATGTTCAGCTTCTAGATCTGACATCAACCTGCATATCAGTATATGATATGATATGATATGCATATGAGAGGTGACTAAGGAGAGGCAGTTCAAACATAATAAAACACTTGAAAGTATGAAAATATTTGTTTTCTATGAAGTTATTATTTAAAATGGAAAAAGTAGCTAAAATCCAATCCATGATTTGATCTCATGTCATTCCTTAGGATCAACTTATTACCATCTGATCTTATCAGAGTTCTCTTATTGCTACTCAGAAGAGAAGAGCAGATTGAACAGGGTATAATTCTCTGTCTTCTGAAGGGTTGCTTTCCGGCAATAAGTCCTGGATCATGTATCAACAGGCCTAAGAAAAATGAAGGGGCTGGGTGTGGTAGGGGGCAGTTACGCTTAACAGACAGGCAGTGTGTCCACTGAGCTATTTAAGACAGCAGAACAGAAGTTGCAATCAGTTTTCTGCTAAAAACAGCAAATAATATACATATCAGAAACAGATTTTAGGCTCCAAACACCAACAGGAACAAACTCTCAAAATAATGTCAAGTATCTTAAAATGTTTCTTTTCACCTATTAAGCTCAAAATAATTTGCCCGAATACAAGCTGACTGCTCTTCCATGATCCAAGCTCATATCAAGAGTGACACATGACAATTTGCAAAAAGCAAGATTTGTAAAATCAGAGCCTCACCACTGGCCCAGATCTTCCAGTCAAACCCATTGGCCCAGGAGGTCCTCTCATAGCCAGCTGTAGACCAGAAACAAAGACAAGATCAGATCAATTTAGAATAACATGTTCGTTTTGAAACTGCGTCAGCAGCAGATGTTGATATAGAATGTTGTATATGAAAAAAGAGAAACAATGTCAAAGTGAATGATTATTATGTCCTGACGTGCTTTAGTACTCCTATGTAATAGAAAACAGCATTAGTAGATGATTTTTATATCCATGCCTTGATTTACATTTAAGGATTTGTTGTTAAGCAGTATGTTTTCCCTTTTTCTGCCTAGAAGCAGGCAGCCTTTTATAAGAAGTAGGTAGTAGGTTTCCTTTGACTTGTTTTACCTAGACTTAAACATTTCTAAATAGTTTTGGCCAATCTGCAATATTTAATTATTTAATATGGAAATGTCATTCATGAAGAAATGCTTAATGTGGCCTGGGAGCCATTTGCAGCCCTTTCAAAGATTTCACACGGCCCCTGACCAAACTTTAAGAATGTTACAAATTTGACCCCCAGCACAGGTGTTTGATGCAGATGGACACTTTTTAAAAAAAATATTTATGAGGCCTATTTTCACTGACAAATTGAAATGGAAAATTCTAGATACAACACAAAGGATGTATCTTTCTCTTAACATGTTTTTTGCTTTGATTTTATATAAACAGTAAATAGGAGCACAAATATTGAGCACCTTTTACAAAAAAAAAAAAAAAAAAGAAGACTTGTTTTTCAAGACAATGAAAAAAAGAAAACAATCTATCCAAAATTTGGGCATTGTATATTTTTTAATAAGGAAAACATGCACGACCCTCTTTATGTTTCTGATTTACAATGATTTACAAACGCATTTTCAGCAAAAATCCAGCTACTGAGTTCATTTTATTAAAATGTTGTGTGTTTAGTTTGTTATTGTAAAAGGTTAAAAAATGACAATGAAAATTAGTTTTGTGATTTAAATTTTTCAAATTACCTTCACCTTTTGGTGGTTTTGGGCCTGCTTTTTACATTTTCTCCACCTGTTATTTTATCCCCCCTAAAGATAGCAAGCCCTTAAGTATTTTTAACAGTCTGCTGAATGTGCATCTGTTCAAAGTGGCTATTTATTTTGTTGCTCTTCAGCCTTTCTCAGCAAGTCTTCTTTTAGTCTCACAAAGCCAACAAAACAAAGGGCAACCCCCTCTGCTCCCCAACAAAACACCATCCAAACACCTTTCCTTTCCCCGCTGCAGGACTGTGTAAAGAGAAGGGGATGTACGTGATAGTGTGCAGGCTTTTACTTACTCGAGCCTGGGAAAGGATAGCCTGTGCTTGGGCTTCTTGGGCAGACACCACTGGACCCTTCTCACCATCCCCACCAAAGCGAAACTGTTCACACAAACAGCTTATTATGGATGTTGTCTCTGTCACATGATGTTATCTTGCAGTGGAGTGACATGACAAAACAATGGATGACATGTACTTCTTTTGTGATACACTTACTGGGAGCATCAGCATGGTACCTGGTGGTCCTGGTAAGCCATCAGCACCGGGGAGACCAGCACGACCAGGAGGACCCTGATGTTAAAGAGGACAAGAAATCAAATTAATAAAATGATCAGCTCATCACTGGTTCCACAGTCTGAGTCTGAGTAAATAAAAAACACTAATGTGATAATTCCCTCTTTCTTTCCTTTCATTATATGTTGTGTGTTTACTAGAATATTTAAATCTCCCAAAGGCCCATATTATTCTTATTCTTAATAAATGTTTTTATTATTATTATTATTATTATTATTATTATTATTATTATTAACAAATATGTCTTAACATGTACAGTTGCTGCAGACAAAGAGACACAATGTACAACCATATGCAACCATAACCTGCAACACTGCTCACAAAAAAACGCTCCACAGGTGTTTGAGAAACGTCCCACATCTGCTGCAGTTAACTGGAGAAAAAGTGTGGAAGACAACACACAGCTGTAAATGCTGGATGTGTGCCGTCTATTAGGCTGCATATTTTAAGCTCCTCCCCCTCTACCAATTCTGAGAATTCGGTGGGCCAAACAGTTTTTGGTCCAAAATCAACATCCTTTCAGATCAGCAGGGATGTGTGTTGTTTCTGTGCGTAAGTCAGTAGCAGGATGGTTGAGTGGAGTAAAAGCCTAAAGAAGACAGTATTAACAGGCAAATGTGTTTAGATCTTCTGTAGTCTTACCATCAGAATCAATATGTTAAATTTTGCTCTATGTCATCAGGTTGTTTTTTGTTTGTAGTCCCAAAAGAGGTGGCAATAACAAACAGGTTTCAGCTCATACAATGCAGTCTAAAATTAACATGTACTTTCAAAACTTTGAAGAACAACTTTGTTTAATACTATACGTTCAAAGCTGATTTTTATTGTATTTCTATTGGCAAATGTAAATCTTTAATATAGAAGTAAATTGCAACTATGAAAAACTGAAATATCATGTTATTAAAATAAAAATATATTGTTGTCTTCATCTCATTAATCTTTAAGTTTCTTAATGATTTAGGTTTAAACTTTTAAGGATTTAACTGGTAGGCTGCAAACTAGGTTGGTGAGCTTCCTTCAGGTATAAATACTTTGAATGCAAAACTTTTCTAACATCTCCATTTTTTATGGGATTATTAGGTGCAGTTAAAACTTAAAAACCAACATTTAAACAGTGATGGAAAAATATACATGGTCTTACACTGCAAACAGAAACAATTCTGACAGGTTTGGGAAGGTATGCATTTACTCACTCTGTCACCAGGATCTCCAGCAGGGCCTGGGGGTCCCTGAAGGCCTGAGGGTCCTGGAAGACCCTAAAACACAAATATAAGTGAGTCTACCTATCTTCTCATTAAGTACCACATATATTTAAACTGCCATTTTTTTAACTTTACACTTACAGCTGGGCCGGGTGGTCCAGGTGGTCCTTCAATCAGCATGCCCTAAGAGATGCAAAAAACACATATTTTACTCTGCAGAGCTTATAATATTACAAGGATATTTCATATCCTCAATGAAAACTGTACATTGTAAGGAAACAGGGATGGGTACCCCTTAGATATCCCAAGGTTTTAAAATATTACTGTATCTAAACTGCCTACATTTTGATAATATTGCTTCTACGGTTTAAGTCTGTTTAATAAGACACAAGAGAAGGTGCTGACCATAGAGTTAGAGAGAGAACTGCCCCTCCCTAACTTGTTACTGCACAGTGCCAGTCAGCTCGCTAAAAGAGACCTCCTACATTTGTCCTTCACTTACAAAAAAGACCCACCTGGTTTATGATTTTTAAGCGGCCAACCTCCAGATAGCTACTGAGCATTAACCAGTTAATATGACCTGGTTATACTTCTGTCACTGTCATGACAAAGTGGTGTAATATTTTGTTCAATCAGAACCTAAAAACTTTAGTTTCAAAGGTCTTTAATCTGTATGTTTGTTTAAGGGCATGTGTCAAATCCAAATAATACATTGTATAGATAACATTCTTATAAATACAATTACATTTTTGTAGTGAAAGGAATATTTTTATGCTTTCCTGTATTAAATAAAATAAGTTACATTCTGTTATACAATGTTGTTTGATTTTTTTTTTGTGCAAATACCTTGATACCATTGCATTCTTATTCAAGTTCCTACAGTCAGACTTAAGAAAACCTAAAACTATGTACCAATAAAGTTGTCTGGATTTAATGTAATTTCACAGTAAAATCTGATGGCTCTATCATGAAGACAAATTATTTAGGATAGATGATAGAATTAGGATGTTTTGGACCTTACAGGTTCAATCACAGCTGGCTCGCCCTTCTCACCCTTCTGTCCGAAGGCTGTTTGAGAACCAGCAACCTGTAGTTGTAGAACAACAAAAGAAGACAGTTTACTTAGCAGGTAAAAAGAGATCCAAGAACCATTTGTCAATAAGAAGTTTCATTGGATAGATTAGTCAGTGAATCATGTATGACACAAAGACACCCGACTCTACAGAAAGATAAAACAAAATGTTAGGTTTGAAAAGAAAGAACACGTCAGGTTTGAAGGCTTGAAATGAGGTAAAGTTGTCATTGCATTGCAGTTTATTGCACTGAGCAGTGTGGATAAATATTTGTTTTAAAGAAAGAGATGTATCTAAGCTCCATGGTGTTATCAGTAGCGGAAAAGTCTTCTGTCTTATAGAGTGCAGACGAGTAAGGGAAGTTAATAAACTGCTGGGGTGAACTGAAGATACTGATAAATCCCAAAGGCAAACAAACACAAGCTAAAATGTTCTAAATACATATTTAAAGACACACAAGCACAAACATACTTAAACATTAGGGGTGTACTAGGAGAATGCCTTGAGCTCGACACCCTGCTGTATCTACGTTTGAGACTTTTATTTTGAAGTAACATAGGACGTAGTTCCTGAGTCGGCTCGCTATGTTGATGGAGTTTGCTGATAAATCTGCAGATGTAGATTTAGTTTGTAGATAATAATAAAGTAGTTAAGAACCTTAGAAGTTGCTTTCGTTTTTAAAATGTTTGTGTTGGCAGCATTTTAGGTTCTAAGTAGGAAACTGTTACAAAGTGGTGATTTGGAAGCACAGTGAGACTACAACAACTGGCTAATGGTTAGCCACTATCAATTCTAAATTTAACATCTGGTTTGTAGATTCTAAACCTACAGGGTTGTTCTTCTTACATGGGTCTGGACTGCATTTGGTTATCTTGATTTTAAATTTTAAAACACTGTTAGAGATTCATGAAACTTTCAGTTTCATCAATTTGCGAGACACAAAGAATATCTATTCCTGACTAAACATAGAGTGAAGGCATGCTGGCTTACATGCTTATCATTAAAGTAAATTACACACTGTATGTATTGCTCTGTGAAAGCTGAGCCCAAAACTCTTGGCAGAAAGTGAAGGCAATAAACCTTAACATCGTCTTTCCAATAGAATGTGTGTGTATGTGTGCGTGTACTGTGCAGGCAGTGCCAATGATTTAATGGCTGTCTGCAGTGAACAAAGAGAGGTACAACTCACAGTCTCCTTGTTAAAATAGCAGAGGAGAAGAAGGAGAGATTGGGTCCAAGTGCTGAGAGATGAGTGGGTGGGGAGGTGCAGTGGGCTTTCCTAGGTATTTATGGGCGTGGTGCAGGTTGGGCCTACATCCACTGATTGTAGGTTGTGTGTGAACAGATGAAGTGTGACTGAATGTTTCTATATGATAAAGTGAGACAGAATTGTGTTTAACTAATAAATATGTTCTGACTCTTTTTAATAGCTTCAAATCAAACATCAGAAACAGCAACATTTTCCTATTCCACACTCAACATGTCAATGACATATTGCCCATACCAAGCCAATAGATATTCATGCATTGGGAGACAGAAGGAGTCCTCTTTACATGCTGTTCATACACTCACCCCTCCATTAGCAGGTCAGGGTGCGATACTTACTTTACTTTCAGAAAAGTCGGTTTCAGCAGCAACCCCAGGCCCCACTTCCTCATCATAGGCTGTCGGGGCTTTAGATGGGAGGGGGCCATACTCATCATATGTCCCATAATCATACTTGTCAAACTTGCCCAAGTCATACTCGTTCAGGTCATATTCTTTAAAGTCATACGCTTCCGCACCAGTGTCCAAGTTGTCCACTGTTTTCGACACAGTGTCGGGCTCCGGGGCAATAGTAGGGGCTTCGGTGACGTGCGCCCCGACAAAATCCTCCTTTACAGCCTTCCCGTTGTTACACAAGCAAAGAAGGAGAAAGTTAACAATCAGCAACTATAGAAATAGGATTGTTAGTTAAGAAACTGAGGTAAAAAATACTTTCACAGTCCTATGCAAATGGATTAATATCCCTTGGACTTTTTCACATTTAGTCATGTAACAACCACAAGCTTCATTATTTCTGCGAAGACTTATTTTGTGATGGACCAACACAAGGTAGTGCATGACCAATTTATGAGGATGAAGAGAAAAAAGGATAGAATTTTAAATTTGCTTTTAAAAAGAAAACTAATTTTGTAATATTCAGCCCCTCTGAGTCATTGCTTTGTAAAACCACCTTTCATTCCACGTGTAGTTGTGTCTTTCTTTGTGTCTCTCAGCTTTCACAACTAAAGACAAAAACAGTTCCCAATTCTTCTTTGCAATATAGCTCAGGTTCAGTAAGATGCCTTGAGATGACATTTATTGTGAATCAGCCCTGTATAAGTGAACTGTATTTAAAAGACTGGATACAGAACTCTTCAAATATCAATTTTCATGTCCTACAACAGATTCTTAGTTGGATCTAGGTCTGAACTTTGGCCATTCTAACATACAAACATCCTTTGACTTAAACCATTTCATTGTACATAGCTCTGGCTGTTTCTTTAGGGGTGCTGTGACCTCTGAGTCCCCCCAAAGCATAATGCTTTCATCGTCATGTTTCACAATGGGGATGACACCTTCTTCCAAATGTCTGCTAAGGCCTCTAAATGGCTTGTAACTAACTGCAAACAAGACTTCTATCTTCTTGCTTAAAATCAAGATTGCATGAATACCAATCCTGTTAACAGAGTCTCCCACCTGAGCTTGAGATTTCTGCAGCTCCGCCAGAGCAGCTCTCCTTGCCTAGCCTGTCAGGCGGATAGCTGATTCTTGACAGGCTCGCAGATGTGCAATACTCTTTCTATTTTCAGATGCTGGACTGAAAAGCACTCTGTGAGATGCCAGAAGCTTGAGATATTGTTTTATAACTTAACCTGACTTTAAACATGAACAAACTCTCTGTATGCAGTGTTCCTTGGTCTCCGTGGTGCTGATTGTACACTAATGTTCTCTAACAAACCTTTGAGGCCTTTACAGAATGTCCGGATCTGTACTGATATTAAATTACACACAGGTTGACACTATTTACTTATTAGGTGACTTCTAAAGATTATCGGTTCCACAGGATTTTATTTAGATGCATCAGAGTAAAGGGGACTGAAATGCACGCCTTTCTATTTTTAGGTACAAAAATTGGGAGAATCATTCACCTTCCACTTCACAATTATGCAGAGCTTTGTGTTGGCTTTCACACTCAAACACCAATAAAATGCCTTAAAGTTTGTTATTGTAACATGCTAAAATATGTCCAAGGGGCATGAAAACTTTTGCAAGGCATTGTAAATGTTATAAAAGCAAACTACGTAGTTATTAGGCATAATACAAAAAAATAATGACAATGATAACACTTAATTTTGGATAGTATTACTGGTAGGTAGTCACAGTCTTTACTGGTAGTAAAGACTACCAGACTTGGTTGGATGGCAATGTAATAAAAGTGAATAATAAAAGTGAATAATAAATAAAGTGTTATCTTTGCATTTGTCAACTGTTGCAATTAATGCTTTGGCTGACAGAGGAACAGCCTTCTTTTCATGCTCGTCAAGCAGCCATTTTTGTGTCGATGCAGAGAGAAAGGCTGCCTGATGTCAGAAATCACTCTTACTAGAATTTGCAAACATAAAATTAATCATGTTGCATCAAGACATCAGGATTTGTCACTTAATAAATCATTATAATGAATATGTTTTAGGAGCCTTTAAAGTTGCCTAATGTTCTCTGTATCAGACACCAGCTTACTATAAGCACAGTGACTTGGCAGAACTTTTCTCACATTCCAAATGGTGATCACTGTGGATTTAACATTACAGCAAAGTAGATGCAATTACACACTTGTTGGCAGTAATCCCTCCTGCCAAATAATTCATTTTAAATACTCAGCATAATCACATCTAATTTGAGGCAGCAAAAGTGCAATCATTGCAGGCTGTGAGAGGATTTTCACTTTGTTGATCATAGTTCTATTTAAATAATTAGTCGAACTATTGATCAAACTATGTGATGGACATCAGGGAATATGTTGGCTTTCTGATTAACTGCACCATCATTGAGAAGCAGGGGCATCAAATCAGACAAATTCTAAGATCACTGACTTCTTTAATTATTTTTAAGGCTGCATAATTATAAATTTCAACAATCTGAATGAGTTATAAGTCAGGCTGGCAATGTGATGTGTGCACACAATGAAACTCTACAAATCAAAAATAAAATGGAACAGAGGCGGCCTTAGCTTCTTTTTTGTAGCAGGGATGCTCTGGCCGTCCAGAGTAACAAACAGTACACTGTAAAACTTAAAATTTTTGATGCCCCCTGTAACAACGTGGGAAAAAGCCTTAAAATACATTTGTCTTTTATTGCAGTAGCATATCACCAACCTGAAATGGACCCGTTTCTCTCCTAACAGAAGACAGCTTTGTTAGAGTACATGGTATCATTCCTTCTTTGTAATACCAGGGACAGTGTAAAAGAAATAAAAATCTATTGGCCTCTGGATGAAATAATAAAAAAAAAAAAACAATCCAGATTGTGCAAGATGATTGATCAAAGATGCTTCTCTTTGTATGCTCCAATCTTTTGAATTGTAATAGGAGGAGACCAAGTGCTGTCCAACTGTTAAAAAAGGGTTGTGTGAAGTATTTAACAACAGGGGTATGTGCCACCAGTACTTAATTTTTCCTCATTGATTAAATTCACATAAATTAGATTGGATTTCTACAATTGTTTTAGGCTTGAAATACATAAAAGCCATACCAGGTACTTCCTCGGGGTCAAATCTTCCATGCTCAAATGTCCCAGAACACCAAACAGTGGCTTTTACTTGTAAATGGAGATTGAGAAGGAAGAAAAAAATTACCTCACTTGGTCCGCTTGTGGCAACAGGGGACTGAGTTTGAGTATCATCTAGAGTTCCGTAGTCAATGTCTGTATAGTAATCTCCCTCTACATTGTTTAGCTGAGTCATGTTGGAAGAAAAGGAAAGAAGAATCTGGGTTAAAACAAGGCTCATACCAAAGGTTGATCGAGGCAGGGTCCTCTCGAGTTCACTACACACTAAGCTACATCTACAGAGAAGAGGTTAGGGAACTCTACATCCATCCATCATCATAGATTCTCCCTTCATTGTTTGGGGCAAATCTTGATTGGATTTCGTTGCTTTCTGTAGACAAATGTTTACCCTAAAATTGCCTCTGGGTCGTGCCGGTGCTGTGGCCTGGTAGCCCCACATCTTCTTCTTGGTATGGAAAAACATTTTAGCAGGGGATTTATTGGCAGCCAGTTTTGAGGGCTTGTACTTAGATCTACTGGGGGACTTTCTGGTCGTCTTCTTTTTCACGGAGACACTACGTTTGTTTCTCTGTAAGAGCTGACGGCGACAAAAAAAATCAAGACAAACATATAACAGCGGTCCAACTGGTGTACAGAATCATTTGTGCAGCATTCATAGTCCATGAACAGCTTGAATATAACACATACTTGAAACTGTTGAACCTGTACAAAAATCAAAGGCAGGGATGATTAAGTGACACAAAGGATTTATTATATAAGTATATAAAGTGAATCTAAAACTGTGCACACCCCTCCTAAAATACTTGATTTTTGCTAAGTAGAACATATTAGACTACGGTAAACAACTTTAGAATCGTTTCCAGGTTTATTATGAAATATATCATGTGAAATTCAACTGAGAGAGAAATATAACAGTTAAGGTGAAACTGTTGATGCAAAAACTGCTGTTGCAAGAATTTCATAAGTGCTGGTGAATTGAAAAACATGTCATGTGGGTCGAAATGTAAGGATATGAAGTACATCTTTGAAGCACTGTGTTGCTTCTCATCTGCTCTTGTTCTGAATAATGTGTACATACTGGGTTCAAGTTTCCGGAATTCAGTGTTTTGTTGCATCAAGACTGGGAATATTAAGCTGCCATCTTGATCTGCTTGTTTTACATGCTGGTTGAAACTGAAAGTTTCTACGATGCTGAGGTGATTAATACCTCATGATAGCACAGTACATAACATTACTGTGATATTTGAGTTTCAGTTGCAACTGTGCCAGCATGGCAGTATAAAATGCTCAAGAAGGCTTTGACTTATTATTTCCACTTTTTTATTTGATTTCAATAGTCAGTCATTTTGGGTACACATGTTGTAGGTAATAGTAAATCTGATGAACCTGAAATAAATTTTAAGTGTTCTCAGAGGATTTTCCTCAAATTTCCTCATCTGGTTTGCATGTTTTAGCAGAGCCATAACTTGCAGACTGGTTACAAAGGATTAAGATTATCTCTTTGTGCAAAGGTATCAGTCAAGAGAAGGGTCCAAAATTTATGAGTAATCAATCGGAAAAAAACACAAATATAGAGTTGGATGCTTTTAAACGCTAATGAAAAGACAAGACTGTAGGGAGGCTCCCACAAGGGTAATAGCAACACTAGATGATCTGGAGGAATTATTGGTTGTGTTCTACTTGTGAAAATAATCTTCTGTATTTTCTGTATATCTGGTCTAGCTTGTGAGGGAATGACAAATTTCTCTAACAGGCTTGAATTTTTTTTTATAAGAAATGTCACATAAAGAAAACATCCAAGCCTGGCTAACATGTAGGAGAGCATGTTATGGTCTGCTGAAACCAAACATGAACAGCATCAGGCTATCATATTGGGCTGTTGTTTTTATTTATTTTTTTTAAAGATAGATAAAATTGTGAACGGATCCGAACAACAGTCACTTTTGACCCAAAAGCATTAGGTCTCTGCCAGAATAAATATTAAAAATTATTTCATTTTTCATCAAGACAATGACCCCAAGTATTCATCCAAATCAACAAAAGAATAGCTTTATCAGAAGTAAACCTTGGCCAGAATGCACATCTCGATGTCCCAACAACATGGTAGATGTGGAAAACTGAATGTGTAACTGAATCAAAAGGTGGTTCAAACAAGTATCAGATTGAAAGTTTACACACTTATGCAACTAGGTTGTCACACCCTCCTTTAAATATCTACAGCATAATTTATCCCTTAAGAGAGTTTTGCATGTCACAAACGAAAGTTTTGCAGAACATCACATTAAATGTGCCACAAGGTTTGAAATCCTGTCTCATTATTTTTACATCATGGTCTTATTGTTTTACTTCAGAAAAAATTGTATATTAAGGGGGTGTGAACACTTCTTAGATCTACTGTGTCTACAAAAATGTTTGACATAGCAAACAAACTCTGCAAAACATGTAACAAGCACACTTTCAGCATATCTTTGCAAATAATATAGGTATTAGATTTAGCAAGGGAGTCAGATTAGCTGCATTTTCCTAAATTATATATAATCTATTTGATATTCTGTTATGCTTACATTATTTTTAAAGACATGCAAAAGCATACTTGAAGCAGGTAGAATCAGGAAAGAGGGCTGCAGACTCATAAATCAGACAGAGGAATGGACAAACACAGTGTGTGTCTGCATGTACACTCAGATTCATTCCTCCAGTTGTACACTGTCAGGAGAAAACTGGTATTATGTATATCCAGCCATGGATGTGACTTCTTTCAGTGAGATAATTTAGTAGCGTGCTTACTTTGACTCTTATTGTTTTTTTTGACAGTTATTTATGTGTAAAATACATGATGTAATCTTTAAAACCCTGAGGGTACATGGAATCACAACTCTGAGACGAACAGAGGACAGACAATAAACCAAAACAGCTTTTCTTTTTCCATTTTTTCTATTTACCTGTTTTTCAGAGTATTCATCAGTTGGGATGGTGTCTGTTGGTCCTTCAGAGTAATCATAGAACTGTCTGTAATCTAAATCATCAGTAAGGTACTGGAGTAGTTGAGAACAGCAGAGAACAGATGGAAAAAGAAAAAGAGTTTGGGGTTTTAGTTTCTAGCAGCATTAAGAATGCAGAATGTGATTTCAGTAGGAAGATAATACGGTATGTATCATCTTCAGCAGGTTACATGTTCAAACACTTGAAGCCATTAAGTTTTGCATTTAGAAAATAGTTCCAAATTACCTTTTATACATTGTGATAAAATGGAGAAGTTAATACAAACAGCAAATAAAGACCCCATTAATTATTATGCTAATTAACAAAACAATTACACAATTTATTGTATATATATTAATTTTACAGTTCAAATTTACAGATAGACAGCCAAAACATGAATTCCCAATAAATTAAATAACTGGGGTCTCATAGTGGTAAGCTACAGATGGTAAATAACAGCAGAAACCTGCTATGTTGGTCTCAACCTACAAACACTAGCAGATGGAGTGTTTAACATGCTCATAAAAAAGTCCTCAGAGACAAAATTATCAGCTGCATTCAAGGGATCTCGTCATGGAACTTTTCCCACTGAAAGCAGCTGCAAAACAGAGGTGAGCTTCAGACCAAACAGCACACCGTCATTGTGCCGTGTAGTTCAAAGGTAATTTTTATCTTGCGAGTCATGAATCCTGACTCCTGAAATGGACTGGTAACAGATATCGATTTACACCATGGTTTTAAAAAGTTATGATTTTAAAGCATTAAATGATTTTATTCCTGTAGTTTAATATCCTTTCAATGATATGCAAAAGAAAGTGACAGTTTTCTTCAACTATATAGAGCATAGAGTAACACAGCACTGTCCCTCCCCCATCTGTTGTTGTGTATTTCCAGATAGCTGCCTGAAAGATGGTTTCTACACCTTTTACCTGCTCAAAAAATGACAAATTTGGCTTTTTGGAAATGTTTCCAAACACAAGAAACACGGAAATCTAATGTGTGAAAACTAAAGGAGCGCCATCCATCATTCTTAGTAAGGTATGCCTGTTTTAAACTTTATTGTTACTCTATAAGGATTAAAATGGTAAAAGGGGAGATCAGTCTGCTCAGAAAGTGTGTTTACTAAAAACTACCAAATTTAATAGGTGGTTATGGTATAATTTTCTTAACCTAATCACAATCAAAATCAAAATAACGATGATAAAATGTTATATCACATTTTCATAACATAATTAATGTTATTTTAGCAGAGGTAGGAAAAATAGTTGCTGTTCTGTTTTAATCAAAGAAATAAAAAATGAAAAGCAATTGAGTCATGGTATGCTACATTGTTGTGTTAATACTGTACCATAACAACATGGCGATTTTACTCAAGGTTTTCACACTGTAGGAATCGTATAATGACCCATGCCTGTCCATGAAACATTAGTGCAAATGCAAACTTGACTTGGAAGTTGCATCCCAGTGTGGCTACCTGCTGAAATGATTAAAAATAGCTGCGATATCTGGCAGATTCCTTTACAATGGAACCAGGTTTTAAATTAATCCCACAGGACCAGTTCGTTTTGAAATTGTTGCTCTGCGTTAGACGTCAAGCTTCAGTAAGGAGCTGATAATAATCAGCAAAACGATTATTTTTAGGCAAATAAAAAAGTGGAACATGTAGCAGGTAAGGATTATTGCATTAACAGTATTTCTATGTGTGAAGATTTTTAAACTATCTTTCAATAATATTTATTTACCATTACAATCTATTGTAATCAATATTTGCTGTACTGCTTTCTACTGGATTGATCATCATCCATTTACCAACACTACTCCAGTGATAAACTGTTAGGCAGCTGAAGGAAAACAAGAGCTACGACCTGTTGTTAGATGTGCATCCCTTTAGTTGCTAATTGTAAGTGAACCAGTACAAATAGCGCAATGCATACAGGCTAATTAGCTCAGAATATTAGTACTACTCTTTAACTCATTTATCAAAACATCTATATCCATTTCCCTCAACTTGGCATCTGTATTCTAATGACTAAAGCAGCTGTAAAGTTACAGTTTGATGCCTGTCACTCTCATATTTCTTTTGCATACCCAAACAAGAAGAAATGCAAGTGTGACTTGAGTGAACTAGATAAGACGTTGCATTTGCCTTCAGATTACGATTTGTATGTTTTATGTTTCTTTGAAAATAGGAGCACACAGTAAAACCCAGGTAAGAGTGAAGCTCTGCAGTTAGATACTCTATTTAAATACTCTATTTACTATAAGTGCTAATTTAATCAGCAGCTCTGATTGGTCTTTTAACCCTCCCTTGTTGGCTGACCTCTTCGTCTGGCTCCTGGGCCTGAAGCGAATCCTTGTGCGGTATGTCACAGTCTGGGCTGTAATGGTCACAGTAGTCATATGCTGCTTTGGGATCATCAACAATTAGGAGCTGCTGGATGTCACCCTGCAGAAAACAAAAACAAATGAGTCAGCTATAAAACATAAGACATTCCCATTTCTTACATATATCATCTTTATCAGTTTAAATAGATAAAAGTGTGAAATCAACATCTTGACATTTGGATGTTTACATGATTATTAGTGATACAGAATACAAACTTGGCCTGTTAAATGCAAAAGATACCAGATCACATCAACCACCTGGTGGGTCATGCCACGTCTTGTTCCCTCACTCAGAGTGCATGAAAAAGTGGCATAAATGAAAATCAAACACACAATCTTTTTGGACACACAGTCTTACAAATTTACCAGACATTCCTGCTCTTTTGCAACTGTGCACAAAGTTCTGTTGTATGTGTTTATACATTGGTGATCAGAAACTCAAAAATCTGGTCCTTTTCCAGTTTTTTGATGCTTAGGTCTTAACTGAGTGCTTACAGGTTGCACTAACAACACCAGTCTTCAGAGTGGATGTTGTTACTAAATGAAAAGGATTGAAAGTTCAGTAAGGCTGCAACATTTAAACAAAACGAGACTCCAGCAGATCACAGGAAGGTACAATTCATTTATTAGGAAAGTTGTTCTTTTATTTTATTGAACTTTTCAGCTCTGCCCTGGAACATGTTGGATTTGGAAATGTTGGCAGCCTTATGGAAATCTCAAACTTATGGTAAGCAGGTAAATTGCCTGGATAATACATACTGAGACTGCTATTTTGAAAATGCTAGCAGTGCTAACTGCTAGCAAAAGATGCTAATGTGAGCTTAAAATCCTAAATTCGCAAACACTTTGTATTTGTTTTAAAATAATAAATGACCACTTTCTCACACACAGCGTGAAGCCACATCTGCTCCTAATATGAGGATACATGAACTCTTTGAAAAAGACTAAGAAAGTTATTTTTAAATGCTCTTAACTAAATGGTAAGTGGACTAAATCTATATTTTTATTCACACCGGAACAAATAAAGCAGTTTACATTACAAGTCACATCCACCCAGCAACATTTACAAAGTGGCGGAGAAAGCTAGAATCAAACTCACAAACTTCCAGTTGCCACTGATTCACAATCTCTCCAGTGCTAAAGAAACAACTGGAATCAGTTAGTATTGTCAGGTAAAACCTTTAAAAAACTGGAAACCATCGAACACATTAATATTACAATAATACATCTTAAAAGGGGAACTGCTGTGTTTAATTAAAAGCATGCAGCTTTTTGCAGATGTGTAAAAATTTGATTATGACATATAGTGAAAGTATATCATTTATGTAATCACATTTTGTTTCACAAATGCACACAAGAACACTGTTTAAAATTCTTTAAAAAAACACCACCCATAGGCAATAATTTAAACAAAACACTGACACATTGCGCCATCATGCTTGACACCACTTCAGCAATGTCTGGCTTTGTTACTTCAGCCAAAGTACACAGCTCTCTGTAAGACAGTAAGCACAACCATGAACGCATATCAACGTTCTTTGGAGTCTGTAATTGGCTGAACCAAGTTCCTGTTGGCTTGTATTGACGTCTTTGTATCCTTGCAGACAGCTGATGAGGTGGAGTTATGAGCTTGTATTTGGTCGGGGCTGTTGGCAGGTGAGAACACATACATAGATGCTATTGTAGAAGGATAAAATCCTGACTTGTGTTAGCAGGGACATTACATGTTCCAAGATGAGAGAAGAGTATCTGTATGAAACACATAAGAAACAAAGCAAGCTGCATTATGCCAAAACAATGTGTGTATATGTGTTTGTGTGTGTGCGCATATCCTCTCTTTGGACAGAAGAAATACAGTTTATGGATATCAAATATGCACTTTAGTGCAGCAACCTTAGGCATGTTCCATGAGAAAATAAGTAGCAGTCCCTAAAACCTTCTCTGTGAACTTATCCATAAAATCTTTACTTTGAAAGCACAAAGGCTCCATCCAGAAGGATCAACCAAAGCACAGTTTGTTCTAACAGGATTTTTGAAAATGTTCATCTTCCAAAATAACAAATCTTACATGTTATGCCTTACTTATGTATCCTGTTACAACTTAAGCCAGTCACAGTGTCATGGTTCACATCAAGTCACATTGAACTTCACACTAGGAAAACTTACATTAGTTTGTGTGTAATTCTATAACAATATACAGTGCCTTGCAAAAGGATTCAAACGCTTTTGTCCTGTTACAACCTCAAACCTCATTGTCTTCTCTTGGATTTTACATAACAGCCCTACACAAATGAATGGATGATTATGAAGTGCAAGAAAAATACTAAATTATTTTCTATGGTTTGTTTCTACAAAAAAAAAAAAAAATAAATAAATAAAAAATAAAAAAAAAATTGAAAAGTTTACTCTGAAGACCTAATTAGTATAAAGAGTCGCTGTATTTACATATCTCACTGAGGACGAGTCAATCCATAGTCCACTAAGGCAAAGAGAATGGCACAACTGCAAATGAATACATGGCCATCCACCTAAATTGACAAGTCATGCAAGGAGAGCATTACTGACAGAAGCAGCTAAAACGCACTTGGGAACTCTAGAGGAGCTGCAGAAATCCTTGGCTCAGGGAGGACAATTGACAAGATAACTATGACACATGTACGATATGGGGGAGGGTACGCTGATCAGACCCAAAATATGCCTACTTGCAAGTCAAGTCAAGTTTATTTATTTAGCACATTACAGCAGCAAGGCAGTTCATAGTGCTTCACATCATTTAAAACAACATATTTAAAGGATTACAAACACTGCACATCACCTTGAACACACCATCTCTATGGTGAAACATTGCGGTGGCAGCATTATGCCTTGGGTATGCTTTTTCTTCTGTGGGCACAGGGAAACTTGCAATTTTGTCACGGTACTCTATGAAACTAAGTGACTCTTTCATAAGAAAAGAAAATAGAACACGAAGATGCTTGGGAGGTCACGTGTACATAGACGTGTCGGTGTTTGCGTTTTAGGGAAAGTCAAGCGAAAAAGAAGAAATCAAGCCATGCTTTGAGTCAGTTTGACCCCAAGTGCCCCCCTAAGACCAACAATGAATGCTTGAACCCTGAGTCAGCTTTAATTAGGACACATCTGAGAGCTACAAGTCTGTGCACACAGTCTGTGGACAAAGATCAGTGATCAGATGATTACATTTATGAAACTTATCAGTTTCACTGGACAACATTGGAGCTACAACAGAAATGAAAAATAACATGGAAGCAACAATAGCAAAGGCTTATAAACTGTATCAAAGGTGTTCATGATGCATAAAAACAAAACTAAAAGTTTCTTGTTCACAAAATAAGACTGTCAGGTCGATAAGGGAATAGACATGGATAAGAAACTCCCTGGAACACCTGCCAAGATGGTCACAACAAAGTAGAACGCATAACTAATAAGAGTCAGCTCACAAAGCCACAAAGATTTAAGAGGAAAAAAAAGTAAATTCATGAAAGGAACACCAAGAGGTACTCAGACAAGAGATTAAAACCAAGCAGCCGAGATTGTAAAAGATGTTTTGTGAAGGAAGACACCTGGGGTTCATTACACAGAGACTGTCAGTCCATCGTTTTATTGTGGGCTGCTGAATAAAGAAACCTCTGGTATCTTGGAGCTAAGCTAGAACTTCAAAATACTCCTCGCCAGAAAACAGGACTGTGCAGGGAGCAAGTCTTAATGTCTACTTCTCATCAATGAAAAGATGGGAAGAAAATGAGAAGTAACTTTAAAGTAAACAACGGAGACTGTAAACTGTTATACAGATCTGTGTCACTTTATATCTCTACTGTATTGAGTTAAATCACTGGCAGTTAAAGGCCAGAGACTTAAACGTAGCATTAAGGTAGAGCTAGAAGAAGAACGAGACATACTGTAAAAAAATCAATACACAACAAATACAATTAGGAGTATTATATAATAAAACAGGCTATTCAAAAACAATATTCACAGGTTCTGACTCCTGAATCTGTGCCATTCAGTGTTTTAGAAGATTTTATGTTTAGCTAACTGGAACACTGGTTGATCAGAATGCTGGGAAAAAAATAATTACTTTATTTACAAAATCTATTCATAAATGCACACTCACTTTGATCGACACTACACAGCAGGTTACTATGGTATGCAAATATGCAGAGAAAAGTTCAAAGGTTACAGCAGTGCAATGTAAAAATGTTGGATTACTTCACAAATGCTGCATAAAATAACATTTTCTCATCGAACCATCAGTACATCTCTACTAAAACATGATTACTAAACAGGGATTCACTGGTTAAATCAAAACCACACACTAATCAGCATGAGTCGACAAAACCACATCCACCTATAAGAAGACAAGCCCATGTGGCATTCATATCAAGAAGGAAGCTGAGTACAAAAGGCTACGAAAACTAGCAAACTAACAAAGAGGCAAAACAGTGCCTGCCATGCAGTGCATTTTTAACCCTTGAACTTGTTTTGCTATTTTGAGAAGATTTAACCGCAGAAATTAATGTGTTTTAGAAGGATTTTATAGCTAGACCAACATGAAGTAGCGCATGATTGCAAAGTGGATTTGGAAAGGATACATCATTTTTTGAAATGTTAACAAATAAAAATCTGAAAAGTGCGGTATGCATTTATGTTCAGCAACCCTGGGCCAATTTTTTGTTGAACCATCTGTTGTCAGAATTGCAGCTGAATGTCCTTTGGGTTATGTCTCTACCTCTTTTTCACAACTAGAAACCAAAATGTATGTCTATCTCTCTTTGCAAAATAGCTCAAGGTCAGTTAGAATGGAGAGACAGGACACGTGAACGGCACTTTTCGAATCTTGCCACATACTAAAAATTGAATTTAGATCTAGACTTTGATTGGGCTACTGTAACAGATGAATATGCTTTGACCTGAGTGCACCCTTATAGATCTAAATCTGTGTTTAGGGTAGGGATGCATCCATATGAAAATTTTGGCCAATGTCAATTCCCGATACTGATATTTGTGGTGTGGCTGATAACTGATATTTACCGATATTACATAAATTATATATATTTCCCTACCCTTTCGACACTGAAAAACTGACCATTTCGTTGACATATTGTTTCTTTGCTTCATTTAAACACCCCACAATCCTGCGTTGCGTCACGATCACTGTTACATGACCAAACAAGAGTCATATGACCAACTCCTCTCCTCCCCCTCCAGAAACACAAATGGCAACAAAATGGAAATAAACACTGGTTGTTATTATCGGCCCATTTTATTTATCTGACGGATAACGATGTATTTAAAAAATGATGAAGATCGGATGATACCCAATTTTAATGCCAATATATCGTGAATCCCTAGTTTAGTGTTGCTGAATCTTCAGCCTAGTCTCAAATTTTCCACAACCTTTAACAAATTTACTTTCAGAATCACCCTCTATTCATACATCTTTTCATAAATTCTGACCATTTTCTCTGACAGCATGATGCTGCCATAATCAAGCTGGATGGTGTGCAATGTTAGTTTTCTGATATATTCAGCGTTTTGCATGTAGTTTATTTTCAGTCTTTGGTACCTTGCTGCCCTTTTGCTTGAGGAAAACAGCTGAATTTGTCATGGCTTTCTTGCAAAAACTTCAGGATACACGACCAGTTAAGAAACCAGAACTATTAACAAATGCTATCTCTTTTAGCATGCTATAGGTCTTAAACCATTCTAAATAAGGCTAATAGCAAAGGTAGAAAAAATAAGTGGAAACAGAAATAAATTGAAGTGAAAAGTAGGCAATCTTCTGTCTAAAATGTACACATATGCACAGAGAAAATGAGGGAAACTGTCAGAAAACATCTTTCACCACTGATATTTCAATCAGAATTCACTGTTAAGAAATTCCTTTAATATTATCAATACCAACAAGCAGACAACATCTAATACAAACCATAGTGCATGTATGTAGGATATGTCTCCAGGCAACACTGGTGGCTTAGGCTTCAGCACAATGTATTCCTTCAGCTCAGATGACTGCTTTCAATCCAGAAAGGCAGCGAATAGGCTCAGGTATGTCTATACATGTGAACCCGATTCAGACAGGCAGTGTCCGCTGGGCATGAATAGACAGTCTCATACATTAGGCATACGGGGAAGGCCTTGAGGTGGGGAGGGCACAGAGGGAGGAGGAGGTACACAGGGGAGAGTATGCAGCAAGAGGAGTATTTGAGGAAATAAAGGAGGCCTGATGGCTGAATGAAAGACCTCCATTCATTCCAGCAAGGTCCCTTTGGTGGTCGCTTCCAACCTGGGGCAGGTATGGCATGAATAGATGTTTATGAAAAATGAAGCTTGAATTCCACAAAAAAAAAAAAAAAACTACTTTTAATAAAGATAATATTATTATATTTTATTTATAAATATTACACATATATGCTATTGAGAAAAGATTAAAAACTAAACCTAGTAAAAAAAGGAGAAATGTCATCTTCTTAAAAAGTATAGCTTAGACTATCTAGTTAATCAATTCAGTTATCACACTGGAAAGTTGTGGTTTTTCTATACTATCAAATTATTGAAGAAAAATGATACAAGATTTGACATCATCTCTTGGTGTAACTTCTGTCTCTGCTGTTCTACACAAATATAGAATATCCCAGCAGGCATAGGGTTTTGTGGATCACTGAGATGAGCAGAAACAAAAATACACAAGAACACAAGAGACACTTTTCAAAAGCTCCACAGAGAAGAAAGCTGTTGCACTTTTCCTGACCATCACCAATTCCAAGGTATCTGTGAGGTCTAACCTGCCGAATCAGATTTTTTTATTTACGAAAGACAGTAACACATAAAAAAAGGAAAAAAAATGTACCACCGATTCTTTGATCAGGGTAACTGCATGTATTAATCAGAGCATATGTCACAATCCATCCATCCATCCATCATCTTTATGGGTCAGAGTAGGAGCTGGTGCCTATCTCAGGCAGTCATTGAGTGAGAGGTCGCCAGTCCATCACAGGGCAACACAGAGACACACAGGACAAACAATCATGCACATACTCACAACAAAAGTACAATTTATAGAGACCAGCTGGCCCAGCCATCATGTGGACTGTGGAAAAAGCTAGAGTACCTGGAGAAAACCCACGTATGCATGGGGAAGAACATGCAAACTCCATGCAGAAAGCACCCAGGCCAGGATTCAAACCCAGGACCTTCTTGCTGCAAGGCAACAGTGCTACCAACTGCACCCTGTGCCACAATCCTTCACTTAATTTTCATCATTTTCTTGCACACATAATTTTAGTTGATGCGTTAATAGACTGAAAATGGTTGGAGTTCTTTGTTCTGATGTATTTACTGGCTTTAGAAGGATTGTAAGAACATTTACTGAAATAAAATGTTGCATTTGGATTAAATCTTGAAAATAAAGTAACTAATACAATGAGAAACTTTTATATATATATATATATATATATATATATATATATATATATATATATATATATATATATATATATATATATATATATATATATATATTTATTTATTTATATATAACATTTTTACCCTCTTAATAATATCATGTCTCTGCTGGATTTGGAATGTCTTATTTGTGTTTTACTCTTTTAAACAATTATGACACTAAAAATCAAGATAAATTTTGATCACCCAAGATTTACACAATCCTTGCAAGAAGAAGATTAACTGACTTTCTTTTTTTAATCATGTAAATCATGGTGATGCAGCTGATCCATTAACCTTTCTCTACATCAAATATCTAACAACACTACATCTATGTCACTGTCTAAACAACCTCAGTGTGGCCAAGGATGCGAAAAGAGGAAATCAAACAAATCATGGCCTTACGTATGTCTCTGGCAATGGCAGTCGGAAGCTATAAATCAAGACTGTGAGAAGAACAACAATCGTCTATCAGTATGTCTCAGGACAGGTTGGTGACAAAAAAATCAGCCACGCTGCATGGACACATGTACAAACCTTACATATTCTTTTAAATCCGCAACAAGTTAGACAAATGTGTGAAATGTAACTTACACCAAAATCCAATGATTTGCAAGGAATTTAAATGCAGGCTTAATTCAGCATTGTGAGGCTATGTAATCTTTAAATTTAAAGAGGAAGAGCCATTCATGTTTAATTACGGAATAACTTTCTGTCTCAAGATCCTCATAAAACATAAATTTGTGCCTCTACATTTTCTATATTCTCTTGTTTTAAATAAAAATACATTCTTATTGCTCTAAATGAGGGCCAGTGTTTTGTCAGCATAAAGTTTATACAAAACGAGACATTTGGTATGCAGATATGGCAACATTATTACAAACACTAAGAAAAGGATCATTTAGCTCAGAAGACAGGGAAATATTGGGATCACAAGAACAAGACAAAATTTGAACTGTATTTTTTTAAGGAAACTAAGACTCTCATTTTTTTCATAAATAGAGTAAAAACTTCCCTAATCACAAACTGCTTAATGAGCCTGTGCTCTCTGGGGAATAATTAATTTCAGGTTTGACTTGTGTAATTACTGCACTTTTCAAACAGGACCCTACTGACAAAAATAGCAGTGGAGGGGTTTTCATGGATCTGTGTTTTTATAAAAAGTATCCAATTCATATTTGGGCGATCTAAGTATTTTAGATTTTCCACTCAAATAAACCTTTTGTTTTGTACTGAATGAGAAAGTTTAAACAGTATGCCAACTTTAACAATTGGATAAAAAAGCAAAGAAAGCATCCTTTTTTTGTGATTTTCACAAATAGAGAACAGTTTGTACAGATTATGAATAAACAATATAAGTCTTTTTTGCCACCTTGTTACTGTTAATTCTTTCTATCAGGTGCTGCCGCAAGAACAATTGAAAAAGGTTTGGCCTTCTTTAATGCTAGTTTCTCAAAATAAACTTATAAATAATTGTATCGCCAGACAGGCTTTTGTAAGATGAGAAATACTGTGATGTTTAAATATTGCAAGATCTAGTCGTATGATATCTCATCACACTGCTAGTAATAAATAAAAGCAAATCGTTTAGGGAATAAATTATCTCAGCAGATTTTCTAAATGTTGAAGAAACTCACTAGAACCACACTTTGACAAGCCACCTCCGAAAGCTTTACCTGGAAAACCTCCTCATCCAGAATCCTGGTCCCGAACACTGTAATCCCATTGGTGCTGATGGAGACTTGGTCACTCCTGGGCAGAGGCTTGGTGATCTTCCTCGTACAGTCCACAATGATGGTGACTGTCTTCTTCTCAACACTGATGGCCACACGGCGCCACCTGGTCAAAATCAGGAGAAACAGACATTAGTAAAAGAGAAAGGTAAAGTCCAGCTTCATAAAACACTGTGGTAATATTACTAATACATTTAGAAAGCTTTTTCTATCAAGGTGCTACACAGAAACAAATCTAAGTTAAAAATGATCAGAGAAAACATTCAAGCTGTGAATAAAAACAATTAAAATGCAGTAAAAGCATGATAAAAATACTGACCATTTAAATCTTAAAAACTAAGTGAAACTAAATGGTATTTAATTTTAACTTAAGAAAAAAAAACTGAACATGCCTGCCAAATATCTAAAGCCAGACTATTCCATAATGTTGGTGTGCAGAATAAACAAGCTTGCCAGTTTAGGTAAACTAACCATGGATCATTTCTGTTTTGTTTGCATTAAGTCAGCAAAGTTTTTAGGCTGCCATCTCCTGACAACAGCCACACAAGTTTAAAGTGAAATTGTTTGAGAACTACTTAGAAGTACTCCTTGCATAAACAACTGTAAATCATCTGCTTAAAAGTAAAAGGACACCTTAAAAGAGTAAACTATCTGACCTTAAGGTGGTGAACAATAATAGCAGAGGACCTAACACAAGCCCCTGTGGAACCCCTTGGCTAAAGGCAAGAGATTTGGATTATTAGAGGACATGTTGAGGTCTTACTTAAGGACCAGTGCTTAACCACTGAAACCTCTGACCTTAGATGCCAAAATACTGCACTTTTCATCACATTTTTTAAACGTTGTGTTTTTGTCCATAACGAGGCCTTTATGCTAATCCTGACTAAAAAGGAAATCCACATAGATTTATTGCAAATGACTGATTACTAAAGCTCCTTTGTGTTGACTAAAGAGAAGGAATTAACTCAATTTCTCAGAATTTTTTCCCCCAGTTTATCATGTTTTATGTTTTAAGGACTACTGTTTTAACCCTGCATCCATGGTTGTACAGATGAAAAAAAAAAAGCATAAACCTGGACTGGATTGATACGTCTAAGTAATATCCCTAGGGCTTCATCCACATTAACACATGTTTTTACTGATGCAGCCTTTTTTCTGGCATTGTACATTATTATCAACTTGATCAAAACTGTTTTCTTCTATCTTCATTCTTTAGAAATTAGAATTTCAACGCTGTTGTGGATAGTCCAATTAAGGCTTCTGTATCACGGTGTCACTGTACTGTTAACTGACCACTAATTTTATAGGTTCCAACCAAGCCTCCAGCTAGTGAAGAAACTTTAAGATCGAAATGATTGTTAAGACATCTGAAACATCAAGTCAACTGCTTTGGCTGTACACTAAAATACATCCTATAATGCTGGGAGAACAGGACACAAGGTTGCACATTTCAATATTTATCAGGCAAACTCCACGCATTACAGCAGAAACTCACAATCCAAGTAATGAAGATCCATTGCAATATAAGCAGTCTGCAAAACAAAGCAAATATGTGGTTCTATAGGTTCTATCATAAGTCTGTAATAGGTCTGTTTATAAGTATCCATGTCCATGTGGACAATGACTTAGTCTTCTTCTAATACCTTCTCTAATACATTTATTGAATACCTATTCAATAAATACTTAAACAACCAGATTTCTGCACATTTAAAATTTTTGTGTAGGCCACTTATTGTTCAGTGTTCATTTTTGAGCTATGCAAAATAGTTTTCAAGGCAAACTTGGAAACTATTTTCAAGTTTCACTTATTCAGAAGTGAAGTTTTAAAACAAACTGTATGTAAATAGACAAAAGGGAGCACATATGGGTTAAATAAAATGCATTTATCAGTCAACCCCCATAGTTGTATTACAGGATTTGGGGAAATTGCTGTAAGTGCTTCAAAGATTTCAATTTAAAACAATCTGATATTTGGGAAAAAATGTACAAAATCACTGTTGAATTATATGGACTAGATCTTTGTACAATGAGACAGATTGTGTACACATGAAGAATGAAGACAACTTCCACATTTACTAGCAGTTCTCATCCAAAACAGACAACCTTAAGAGCAACCAATGCAATGGCCTCCGAGTCAAAGAGAGCCAGTGAAGCTTCTGACCAGTCATAACCTCTATCACACTGGCTAATGTTGATGATGTTTACTGACCTTAAAGCAACACACTGCTCATTTTCTGTGATCTGCTAATACATATATGGATGTAAACAAATTTGAAAGCTTTTGGTTAAATGTTTAGGGGCACCTCAGTGTGTATATTGTTTATCAAAGAACACAAGAGCAAAACTCTAAAAAGATAAAATCTGATCAATTTTTGTAAACAAAGGGATAAATAGAAGTCAAGTCAAGACAGTGGGCCAGGCTGTAAGACAACTTGGGTAGTTTTACCAAAGCCTTTTAAAGCCTAGAATTAATGTTTTGGAAAAATAAATGCAAAGATGTTATACTACCTAAAACAAAAATAGTTGATCCAAAATCATCCCTGAATTTGAGTTGCTGTGGAAGAAAAGATTCAACTTCATTCAAGCTGATGTGGGACTAATCAAGTGTTCAGTACACTGCTCTTAGTAATACAGCTGCACACACAAATTTATTTACACTTTTAGAAATGCATAATTAACCTCTGATTATCCAAGGTGAACAGTGATGCAGCAGTTAGACCTTGCTCTCTCTTAAATCTTGACAGTAGCCTTTCTGTGTGAACTTTTCAGGCTCTCTGGCTTCCTGTCCTAGTCTAAAAACATGCATGTTGGCGCTGTGATAGACTGGCAGTCTGTCCAGACTGTACCCCACCTCTCGATCTCTGACTGGTGGGATGGACTCCAGCTTCCCAGCAGGAGATGCTACTGAAAAGCAGTGAATGAATAAATGAATTTTACATGAAAAACATTATGGTTCAAGAATATCCAAGCAGCAGAGTAGAAATTATTGATGAGCCCAAATGGTTAACTAGGGTCACATATGAGTCCAACACCTCCGTTGCCTTTCCACCATTTGCCACTACATTTAGGAGCTATTGCATTCCAGGCAATAGTGAACCACATTCTTGCCCCCACACTTTTGCCCTGTTTAGCACAGGATTACACTCATTAAACTCCAAACTTAATCCTCCTTCTGGGTTACTCGGCATGACAGACATGGTGAACATTGTGGAAAGTGTGTGTCAAGATCCAGGAAGGCCTTTCCTGACGGAACAGGAGGCACAGTCAAAACACTGTTCTAAGGTCGAGGATGAGACCTTTGCAATACCACAGTTTAGGATGAGAACCTGGAAACCTTTCATTTCAAACATCATGCTTCTGATTTTATATTCACTCATTCAGTAAGTTTAACACAGCTAAACCATACAGACACATTCCAGGGCAGGCAATGGAGCTTAGAGAAAAATAAATGTGCAACACTCTGTGAGCTCAACAAAGGATTACTTGTTACCTATACAGCAGGCAAACAAATGCTGACTTAAAGGAATAGTTCAGGATTTCTAAAGGGAGGTTCTATTAAAAGGTAAGCAGCTAATATCTTACCTGCAGTTCATAACTCTCTTGACATCTAATTTTAACATAAATCCAGATAAGGTGGACCTGAAGGTTGACGCTAACTGTGCACATAAGACAGACCATGAATTTTTAACAGTTGAAACATCTGTGCACAGGAAGGGGAGGTTGGAGGCAGTGCACCAATGTTGATCTTCCTGTATGAAACATTTACTGAGAACATAATATTCAAAGTGATTATTAAAGAGTAACTCTCTATTAAAAAGGTAATAAAAGTGTGAAAATCAATAAACTGCTGCTAAAATATTTTTACTTTTTTACACCAATTTACATTTAAATCATATTAAGTTGTCTGTTTCACACAGGAAGACCAGTGGGGTTGAACTGCTTTCAAGCAACAATTTCCAGTGTAAATAGTCTTCTACTTCTGTGTAAATAAACACCCAATTCAAATGTGTCGACACTTTAAAGGTTCATAAAATAGTGTTATTCACTATAACATTTTTGGGTTTCAGAGGTGTTTTAGGACGGTAGATTTTGGTCTAGACCCGGCTCAGACTAGCTGTTAGCATTAGTATCTGAGACCAATTATTCTGGATTTAAACTAAATGAAGATGCAAAGAAAGTTAACTCCTTCAAATGAGATATTAACTGCTTGTATCCTTTTAATAGAACCTCACTTCAAAAATTCCAAACTATAACTCAAGGGTGTTTAAAAGAATTGTTGAAAAACAGAAGTGATCAGGAGAGTAACCTCTTATGTGAAATAGTAAATATAAATCAGTAATTTGAGAATCTTCTATAAAGAATCTTAATATGATTCAACTGATTTTATCAATTTTATCTCTACAAATGTGAACATTTACTTCAAATTTCTCCAAAAGTGTAATGGATTTTTCTCACGATCAGAATAATTGCTGTGTTGTTTTTTTTTTTTTTATTTCTTAGCACATACAACTCCAAACAGCAAAGGATCCATCCACAGGGATTGTGGACAGTATACAGCCTGAGCTGTAAGGATTTGTCTTGGACTGCCTCCAAAATAAGAATTGGTCAAATCCTCTACAGAGAGCATTATTTCATAGACAATAGTTTGAAAAAAGTATAAAACTACCAAAAAGTCAGCTGAAAAAATAACTAACAAAAAATACCAATTGTTTTAGTTTTTGAAGGATTTACCAAGTCTTTTAAATCTCATTTTAATACATTTGATTATATAGCAATAGGCCTAAATCCAGATTTTAAAAAATAAAAGAGAGAAAATATGCTAACAGTTATCTATAGTTTTACATAATATGTCTCCCAAATGGTCCAGTGTGTTGAGTCATTTCATCCTGCACCTGTACATGGGCTTATATCAGCTACAAAAGTCTGAGTGACAACTCAATTGTGAGTAGATAATCAGGTTTTCTCTCTTGGGTTAGGAGCACTGTTTCTGGTTTGGGTAAAGTAATCCAAAGGGGCAGAAAGGAAATTTAGAGTTCCTTCTATCCCCTCCTTCCTTCCTCCATCTCTAAAATAACAGAGGCAAGGAGTTCATGGATGAGGTCAGTTTGCCCATAACAGCCCTGCTGAGGCTCAGTAATTCAACGTCTTCTTGTGTCTGACTTGTTTTGTGCACACAGAACCCTGATGAGACAGATATTCCAGTCATGAGAACCTGTGCTGCAACAAGTGGAAGATCTGGATTGGTTTCTTGTTTTAGTCAAAAATCAATGGAAATCTAAAAAAAAACCACAAAAAAAAAAACCGTGCAAACACCAACACGTTACATTTAATAGGAAGAAATGTGAAATGGAGTTTTGTAATTGCAAACTTGCAAAGCACTTTTCAGTTGCTGTCAGAATGTGAACTGTATTATTATCATTAATTCTGATAATTTTTTTCTGTCTAAGAATCTTATTTTGAAAGAAAGAGGAAGCAGTTCTTGAGTTGCCCTGTTGTGTTGACAATGTCACCGAATGAAGACCTCTCCTCAGGCTGCCAGTAATGCATTGTCGAAGCCTCCAGTTCTCCAGTCGCTTACATGAGACCATGTTGAGAGCAAAACAAGGTACTGCCAAAATGCTAACAGTTGGTTGCTAACAATGCTAAAGTTGCTTTCCATCTGTAATTCATTAGATCAACTTTAAAATCTAAAATAGTTATACTGCTCAAACTGAAACTGCATAGTTGTATCCTTAACATAGATTATGTTAAACACAATTTAGTGGTGAGATGGATATAACATTGGAGCCCCACACATTAGAAATTTACCAGAGCAATGAAAAATGTTGTTTTATATGTTCATGAAAACAAATTTATGATCAAACGAGTAATACATCTAAGGAAAAAATAACTGCAAGAACATCTGTAAAACATCTGGAACTGTGGTCATTCTGAACCAGCAGTAAAAACAGCATGACAACACAACTGTTATTTTTTGCATTGTTTTCCATTTAAAATCTCAGACCCTCAATGGCTTGAGTTCATGTTATGTAAATTTCTCTGAAAAACCTTCACCTGTAAGTCCTGACCAATCTTTCAGCGTAACTGGGCTTTAACAGCACAAGTTAAGAGATTTCACTTACTTTCCATTAGCAAGGTTGAGAGAGCTGAACAGAGGGTAGTCCTCCGGGGCTGGCTTGCCGGTTTGATCCTCATACAGGAAAGCAGGTGAGCGTCCCACCTCTACACCTAGCTGCTGAACTCCTTGCTCATTGTAAATGGACAGCAAGAAGGACTGGAGGCCAGACTTGGGGCGCACGGTGGTCAGGATGGAGAAATCCTCAGGAAAAACACCACCTGAATGAAAAATGGAAGGATGGAACAGGCAAGTGAAGTGGCTACAGGAATATGTCTGAGTAACTGTAACCATCTAAGATAGTTCAAGTTTAATAATAATTTATATGAAAATGTGTAGATCTTATGGTCAGTTTTCTGTTAAACAGTAAGCAGTGAGCAACTATGTTTTCATCAGACTGCACACCAACACTGTATGCAACGTATGCAATGCAAAGTAAAAACAAAAGGATTTATCTTACCAGGGAATAACTGTGTGGTGGGGGCACTGATCTGGATCTGCTTGGCAATTCTGTAGGCTGAGTCTGGCTTTGATGCTCTTCGGTTTGCACAAAATCCCGTTGTTTTCGTCACTCCTTCAGGGTAATTTTGAAATCCTAACACTTTTAAGACATCCACTGGCTCTGCTGTTCAAAGAGAAAATGAAACATCAGACAACTGTACTGTTTCGACATGGCTTGTCAACATGACTACCACACACATGACTTTCTGATTTTATAGATTGTATAATTAAAATGAAATGACTGGTTTCAAGTTTTTATTTTTTGTTACACTAAACATATATTCACAGCATAACAACAATGCAGGGAAGATGTTAAAAATACATTGGTTACCGTCAGAGCATTTTGAGGTTGGAATATGAAGAGGGTTTTTTAGGATCGAGGTAATATATTTGTGTCTGGGCCAGTTCTGGATCAGTTTGTGTCTTTGTCAATTTGTATCCCCATTCTGTGCCTACGCATTGCTTTTTTGTTATGCCCTATTTCCACTTTGTACCTGTAAACAAACCAGCATATACCCATGTACACAACCATTGCAGTTTACTTCTCCTGGTAGATTAGTATTTTTGATAAATCATGGAGATAAACAGCTATGTAAAAAAATGTTTGTTAATAATAATAATAATAATAATAATAATAATAATAATAAGAAGAAGAAGAAGAAGAAGAAGAATATGCTACCATTAGAAATTTGAATACTATCCTAATAAAATATTGAGGGAAATCACTCATACATATCTGAATAGTTCTGTCAGGAAGTGCTACAGGGATCAAGATTTACAGGTTCCCCAGACAGGAAATGCCTGAGCATACCAGCACCATAATGAACAATGTACTAACAGAGTTGGAGTTGTATCACACCTGGATAGGTTTACTTTGATAAGGTTCTTTAATCCGGTGCATTTCACATAAAGAAGCCTGTGTGAGTTCCCACAAAATCTCCTGGGAAGCATCATCATTATTCCTTCTGTCAGAATAACCTCTCAGTATAAGACAGTAGCTTGAAGAAAAACTACAGTAGGCTTACTGACTCAGTGTGATGAGGCCCATTACTGTCTGGGAAATATCTGAGCCAAACAATCTAAAACAACAATTACTGCAGGCCTCACTTCCATGATTTGAAACTATACAACAACCTGATCAGACTTCATTGACTGAAATAAGACATTGTAAGAAGGTAAAACGATGTGGATAATAATGTTAATGTCAGTGGATGGTTTTAATCACTTCAATTTACACTAGAGAAAGTTTGTTTACTGAAGATAATTTTAGCTTTTTATGTGCTAAATAGATAGAACAAGCTAATTCTAGGTAGCTTTGGTCAACGATCCACTCCAAAGGACAATTTTATTTTAATGTTTTCAGAACCCATTTTATCTAATGTTTCACTGTACATTTTAATAAGTAAGTAGCATGAATGAGCCTGTCCAAAGAATCCTAATGTGCCAATAAAAAAGGCTTGCCATGTCCAAAGAATAAACCAACATCATGTGAAAAACACCAATAAAATGACAAAAATGCACATATAAGAACACAAAGGAAACGACAGTGCCCTCTGTCCCCGTTAGGATTAGAAACCCTTCTTCAATAATTACTAGAACCAACATGGCCTCCATCTCTAAAAGCTAACAAAAAAGTTTTTGCCTACTTCTGTTGTTTTTGGTCTCACTTAAATGTTTCAGAATGTCAAAGAAATTTTAATATCAGAAATCGATAACCTAAATAAATTCAATGTTCACAACACAGTTTTATAATCACAATTTCATTTGTTAGAAAAAAAGCCTCCAAACCAAACCGGTCCTATGCAAAAAAGTAATCCCCCCCTCTTTTAACTCATGAAACAACTGTAATTACCTGAATTTATTCAGCAGCTAAGGTCAGTTTATTGAACCAAACCCAGGCCTAGAACCACACCAGTACAATCAAGAAACCGCTCAAAAGAAACATTTTTGACAACTTGAATTTGGATAATATTTCTTGAAATGCAACACTCCATGGCCCAATCCAAAGCAACTCAGAAAGCCAATGACGTCTGTCAGACTGGAAAGGTTTACAAAGCCATTTCTAAGACATTAGAATTCACAGTGACAGCCATTATCCACAAATGGAGAAAACACTGAACAGTAGTGAACCTTCCCAGTAGTAGCAAACCTACCAAAATTACTCCAAGAGTCTATCAAAAACTCATACAGGAGTCACAAAAGAACCCTTAGAAAGACCTAAAGCTCACCTGCTTCAGAGAAAATCAGTTTTCATTATTCAACAATAAGAAACTGAGAATCCATTGGAGAGCTGCAAGGCCAAAACCACAGCTGACCAAAGACAACAAAAGGTCTGTCTCACATGAACTAAAAGACATCTTGATGATCCCCAAAACTATTAGATAAATATTCAATGTGCTGATGAGACAAAAGAAGATCTCTTTAGATGGTATGCATCCTGTTGCATCCATAGTAAAACACATACAAAAAAAAACAAAAAAAAAAACATTGTGTCGACATTCAAAATTGGTGGTGTTCATGTGATAGTCTGGGTTTCTTTTCCTGCTTCCAAACATGGATGGTTCTGCTTTCAAGCTGAAAGTCCTGAAAGAGAATATCCGATCATCAGTTTGTGAGCTTAAGCTCAAGCGCATTTGGGTTATTCAGATGGACACATGGCCAGGTCCACCTCTGAGTGGTTCAAAATAACAACATGCTAATTTTGGAGAGGCCTAGTCAATGTCCAGACTTAAACCCCATTGGGCAAAATTGTGTAAATGTCTCATTGCCCCTTTTTGCAAAAGTCTCATTTCCCCTTATTGCAAAAGCCTGATGGCAGTGCTGCTGCAAAGGGTGACACCAATCACTACTGAGCTTAGGGCGTAACTGGTTTTTGGTGTAGCATCAACTTGGTCTGAATACACTTCTTTTTAAATAAATTAAATAATTTGCAAACTGCTTTTTGAATTTACTCTGGGTATCTTTGGTATAAAATGTGCTTGATGATCTGAAACATTCAATTGTGACAAAAACAAACAAAAAAAGTAGAAGACAAAAGAGGCCAAATACATTTTTACAACACTGTATGCGTTTCACTTTCTTTCCTTTATAAATATCTTCACCTTATAACTGCCTGCCACAGTGCATGCAACAAGAACAGACCTGCTTCAGTCAATACATCATGCGCTCTGCGAAACCCTGCAACCAAATCACCATTAGGATGCATTTTGTCAAAGGCAGCCATGCTTTTCTCTTAAGCATATTCTTCTCAGCTGATAAAAACAAGAATCATCTGCATATACCCACATCTAGCTAATCTCCATATAAGCAGATTACAGCAAGTAATCATGACATACATTTAAATCAAAGAAACATTACCTCAGTCTGTTTGAATGCTAAAATATATTTTTTTTTAAAAAATAACAATTTAAGGATGAACCAGTATGTTTTTTTTAGAGTTTGTGCACAGTTGTTAACAGTCCAGATGTGGCGGCTTGTCCAGCCTGTGACCCTCACACAGAGGTGTTGAGAAAACACAAACACAGGCCAATCCATTAAGGCGGCCCAAATGAATGTGTGCAAGCTTTAAAAGGCTGCATCTGATGAGTTGGTGTGTTTGCCCTTAGGGACAAGCAAACAGACCACATAGCTGAAGGAAAACTCTAGACTACGTAGTAGGTAGGATTAAAATATTGGATCATTGCTTCTGTCCCAGAGTATGCAAACTTTGGAGGTGTGGAACAATGGGAGCAGCAGCATTTCTTCAACTTGAGATTGAATAACACCTGTGCCATGTTCACAGTAAACCCTATCTTCTTAGAGATAACAGAACACAATTTTTTTGGGTTGAAGCCAAAGAAATCTGAGTTCATCCTTCATTATATCAGACAAAAACTAAAACAAACTGACAGCATTGATGCTTTTTACACCTTTATAGCAAGGTAAATCAATTAAAAAACACAGGTGGAACCTTTTCACCTGCAGCTCCCTGAGACTCTAATAACATCTTCCATCAGAATGTCTCTCCCTTCATATATCCCCCTCTTTCCAACTCTCCCTCTCAGCTTCCTTCAGCTTCCATCACGCTGCCGGCTAAAACAAGACGGCTTTATGCTAGTGTCATACCAAGGAAATTTCACTCAGACCTACCCAGTTTTTCAAAGCATTTCTTCTCTCCACTCTCCCCTACTTAGGTTTTCCTCACATCAGCTCATGCTAATAGAAACCTCCAAAAAAAAAAATCAGCCCATGTGTATATGAGAAAGCGAAAACCTAAGTTGTCATAATTGTAAAGAAGACGGTGGTCATTCTTGTTACAAATTTTGACTGAGATTTAAATCTGCTTTTTCTGGTGGACAAACGGATGATCTCTGACTGGTAGGTCAAACACTATAAATCCATCAATGTTACAGCAGACAAAGCTTTGAACTTCCAAGTTAAACATATTAAGCAGAGGACTTTTAAAATGCTAACTTTTTTTTTCTTTTGCTGGAATGCACATCTGAGTTTGTGCCCCGGGGGCTGAGAAAACGTGTCTGTACACTGCTGGAGCAGAGCGAGCACCCTGCAGAAACTGTTCTGACTGCTATAAACAGCTCTGAAGGGACTGACTGAGACAGAGGAACATAGGCCCTGCAGCAGAATACTTTAAATCTATATTAAGAGGCAGGACCTGAAGAGTTAAAGGAAAAGTGAGACTTTCCAATCTGGCATGCAATTCCAGCAATCACCCCGCAGGATGCCTTAACTGAAGGAAATATCAGCAACAGGCAGGAGGTAAATAAATTAAATTGTATTTCCAATTTAGCTCAGTTATACAGTGTAAAATGAAATTGTCTCTGATTTGTTGTGAGTTAATGTAATTTCCTTTGAAATCATTTAAAATACATTAGCCCATAGTTGTAGCCTATATTTCACTAGCATTAAATTAAACCTCAGTTGTCTCAAGTCCAATGTGTGAGGCCTGAATAATCCTTGGCCATGTGACTATAGTGCCTATTAAGACTGAGGACTAGCTCCTTATGCAGGCTGCCCTTTGAAGGCTCTGAAATCATAGGGAAGTGCAACAAGGACCATCATCAAATAAGTGCTCAGTACTTAGAGGGGAAGCAGTCCCACCAATCACACAACTCAGCCTTGTCCTGCAGCCTACCAAACATCTAAGTGCAAAGTTATAAGTTGGGTGGGGGTGGGGGGGACAGACATCAGTGGCTGGGCTTTAGTGTGGACCAGGGCAGCATGGAGACGGGGTTTATCTGCCTGACCTAATTTAGCCCTCTGACAAAAAACTGTACTTCAGTCCAGAAGTTTAGAGTCATCCTAATGCCATCTGCCAACAGATTGCCATGTGGGCCAACAAAAATTGTAGGTTGCATCATAGCCTTCAATTAATCACCCATCCTGTCAGGCCTATCTCCCCTTCAGGTCATGGGATTACACCCACTGAAGCATTATATGGAAAGATGATTAGATAGCGTCAATAAAGTTAGTCCAGACTTGTAATTTCACATCCCCACAACTCACTGTATGAAACTTAATGGAAGATGACATTCTTGTAGGGCTGCACAATATTAGGAAAGAATGGATATTGTTAAATATTGCAAATTAATTCTAGTTAACTGACATTTTCGTCATTCTCTTCCTTTCCCACCATCAGGATGACCCCACCACTCTCCTTACAATCTTGATCACTCAATAAGGGATGTGGCCATAAAAGACAATGAAAGTCCATCCAAGTTGCCAAATATCTTATCAACAAGCCAAGTTTTAATGCATGGCATCTAAAATATTATGACCTCATCAAATATTGCATCTAAGCACCCTATGTGATGCAATACTGATATTGAAATTCGATATATTTTGTAGCTTTTATGGAAACTGATGGTCTCAGTTAAAATACTTGGAAAATGTCATCAAAATGCAGGGTTCAACAAATATCCTGTGAAAATCCTCCCTGCTAACGTGTCCACATCCACCCAGAGGACCACCACTCTTAACGAAGAGGTGTCTTTGAGCTGAAGTGAATCTTAAAAAAAAAAAAAAAAAGCAGAGAAAGCTGCCCTGCTCCCTGATCTTTCTAAGCACATTCCAACGGCTTAGGATCAATTTAACAGAGCGAAGTGTTTCATCCTCTGGGCAGACGCTTCCATTCATGCGTAAATATGCGTTTTGGACACTGAGACATACACTTTAACGCACTTGTTGTCTCCAGCATGAGGATGTTTCGCTGTCTGTACAGTAAAGTTGCTGCAGAGTAAAGTTTGCGAAGGTGTCCACGACTTATTTGGCTCAGATACAAACACAGCGCTGCTGAGCTCAGGTAAGTCTGACTCCCCAATCAGTTACCGAGTTCCCTCATCCAGCCGGCGCTCCTTCTCAGCCGCACACACTTCATTACAGTTTGGTTCTTGTTGTTCTTACCTGCTCTGACACAAGCAGCCTGCAGAAGCAGTGTTAAAGTGATGAATGCAGTTATAGTGGAATCCATGAACCAACTTTTCGTTTTCCACCTTGTGGACCACCTTTGCATCTCCATGTTCGGGTCCCACAAAGTGAACACAACTTCTTTTTTTTTTTTTTGGCGTCCCTTCCACGATCCCGAATGAAAAATGGAAACTGTCCTACAGAAGAGCCATATGTGAGGGGGGGTTGAGCCTCTTCTCTCCACCACAAAGAGGGCCAGATCCTCTTTCCCAGCGCCCAGCCTTCACAGTGAAGGTATTAGGACTTTTACAAAAACGCACACAAGTGCAGTCGCTCCACTTCGTGCGTCCCCGGACAGGAGGGTTGGACAAGCTCCACAAACCAGTGCAACGATTACAGGGGACTGACAAGTCAACCAGCCCCCGATTAACAAATCACGGGGCTGGAAATTCTCCTCAGGGTCCACCCATTAGCTCTATAATGCGCCCCCAGTAGTCTGTTCCGAGTGCATGTGAGGAATGAATAAGTACATAGTTCATAACACATGAAGTGCTGGAAAGGGTCTCATTAAACATATAAAATATGCATGGATGCATTTATCAGTTGCTACCCTTCATTACTTTTATGAACTGTTTCACAACCAGTTCATAAACCACTATTTAAAGCAGTTTGCATGCATTTCTACATATCCATATCACTCAGTATAACTTCCACCTAAATATATGTATGTAAACACGATGTATTACAACTGAAATGTTTTACTAGGATTTCTTTTTTTTTTTTTTTTTTTCCTATGGGATAAATAAAGTATTTTTAAACTGGACTCCAACAGCATAGTGCCAGACCGATTTGGATTTTTACATTTTGATTTCCAGATGCTGAGATGTTTGTTGACAAAGACATGTAACAAGCCTTAAGACAAATTCATCTTTTCCTACAGTGGAATAATCTCACACTGACAATGTAAGAAAAAGAAAATCCAACCTTTAATTTGAAAATATTTATTTAGTTGGGATGAAAATCCTGTGAAGAAATAATTGTTTACAATGACAGAGTTGTTGGGACCCTTAATAATTTCTTAAAAATATATCCAATGAAGCATTTTTGAAGAGTTTTTGGATCTTTTAATTACTAATCTAACATTTTCTGTTTACTTGAAGTTTAAACACATCATAACGCAGAAACCCATTAGTAAGGATCCATATTTAGCTTGCCACTACATACAGTGAGGAGAATGAGAATGGAGGTAAAACAAAAAAAAAAAAAAAAAAAAAAAAAAATCTCCAAATCTCTTTTAGAGAACTGAAGCAAAGAGAGACACTGGGGTCACCGAGTCTCCATAACAACCCTTAGATGCCATCTACAGGCAGATTCAATAAATCAGAATATGCGTCCGATGAGAATCGTCAACTGCAAGCCTTTTGAAAATAACAACCTTTAAGCAGGTATTAAAACATACTTTTCATTAAGCCTACATTTCTGTATTAAATGTGTTTTTAATGATCTCATGTAATACTTTAAACTTAATTGTCATGTTTTCATCAGCTGGAAGCAGAAAAACTTTATAATCAACAGAAATAAAAGGTTTAAATTACCAGTTTTTGTGTAGTTTATGTAATATATTTCACTTTGTGAATTGTGTTACTGAATTTATTGAATATGACTGTACATCTGAACTGGTTGGTTGGGTTTTATGCCAGAAAAAAAGCTGTTTTGTGTCTCACCTGCACAAATATGATCATGCTGATCAAGTTGGCTGAGGAGATTTTTTTATTTTTTCGCAAGAAACACCCCACGTGGATTTGGAGTGAAACAAAAACTGATCAAGCATAAAGCACCTCATAGCCACTGTGAAGTATGGCAGAGGATCTGTAATGCTGTAAGCCAGTTTCATTTAATAATTGCCATGTAAACCTGCAAAAACTGCATGGCATTGTACATTTTTGGAAATAACAGGACATTTTAAACAGAAATCTGTTGGACTCTGTTGGAAAACTGAAAGTTGGTTGTTACCAGGCCCTTCAGCAGGGTAATGATCCAAAATATACGGCATATCAACACAGAAATAAGGGTGTTTTGCAAAGTATCAATGTCTGGGCTACTAATCATTGTCCCATACATAATGTTGCTAAAACAATAAATTTCCCCCACTGATTAAATGTACCAAGTTAAAAGGTTGGATTTTTAGAAATAATTCCCGGGGGCTGTTTTAATCTATGACTTTTCACTTATCTTTACTATGGATGCCAATAAATTTGCCTGTCTTTTTAAATATAAAAACTACATCAATAAAGGTTGGACAAATAACACAATAAAAGACTTAATGGAGGCATTTGATCTTGCATAGTCTGATAAATGACTGGACAAAAGAAACTAAATAATATTCATTCATCATGTCAGGGACATGTCAGATTGTACTTTTGGAGTTATGAAAGTTAATTATTTTACAACTACAGCTTTAATTTCTGCCTTTCAGTGTCCCTTAAAAGCCCTTTAAAACAAGAAATTTACGTCTTCTGGCACTCCTGATGAGACATGGATGCTGACCAGCCTCTGTCCTTCAGCCAGCTCATCTTTCCCAGCCAGCCAGCCATACTCATCCCATTTCCAGCCAAACAGGATCAGATGCTGCTCCTAGATGCCCTGTGGCAGACAGCAGAGCTGCTTCTCTGGTCTTGAGCTATGCCTGGGTAGAAAGGGTTTCATGCCACATCCCGTCTGTCTGTAGTTCATAAAACATTGGGCACATTTCCAAATGCAGAAAAATAATTACAGAAAAGCATTTAAGAAAAGATGGCTTAATTCTGGCATATTTTATGCTTTTTACTTTGGTATTAATACATTAATTCATAAGACACAATCATGTTTTGCATGAAACAACTTTGTTCAATTCCTGAGGGGTCAATCAGTAATAATGGATGCAACTGAAAGATGCCAGGCTGGCTGCAGCAGATGGTAGCCTCATGAATGCTAGGCTTGGCTCACACCTGGAAGTTTGCTGGACTGATATCCTGTTGGAAAAAGAATGAGACAATGGGTGAAGCCATTTTAGCTCTCATTCACAAATACTGAAATGGCATTCACAAGCAGAGGTGGGTAAAGTAGCCAACAACTGTACCCAGTACTCTTACTCTTACAGTTTAGAGATGCACTATAGCTAAATATAAATATAATAAATATAAATAATGTAAATATGTAGAGAATGGAAATATAAGGTTTTAGCTGCACAGTCAACATGGACAGTAATTGTATATTAGTTTTAGGATTGTAATATTTGTTTAAAATATTTGAGAGTTTTTCAGTGTGGAATGATTTTGCAACTAAAGAACTTTCATCATTAAAAAAAAACAAGAAGAGGTGGCATTGTAGATTATGTATAATCTACACATAGAGAAAGAAATATATTCACACATTCAATCTAAATATTGTAATTGGGGTTGTTGAAGGTTCTAGAAATGTCTTTTGTCCTGACATGGCAAAATTTGATTATTTTGTTGCTAGTGATTTTGACTGATTGCAGCTGGCAGTGTCTTGTTGTTTGCAATAAAGGATCTGTTTGATGCTGGTTTCAACCCTGACTGAACTTTGCTGCAGCTCACATGGACCAGCCAAATACCCTCTGAGGAAAAGATCTATGATCAGGTAAGAAAAAGATTGTGTTGGTTGGCCGCAATGACGAGAAATGGGTATAGAGACAGACAGACAGACCTTTACTCAAAGGACAATTTAGGAAGAATAATTAACCTAATATGCATATTTTTTAACTGTAGGAGAAAGACGGAGAACCCAGAGAGAACCCACAAACGCAAGAGGATAACAAGCAAACTCCAGAAGGAAGTTAGACTTTGCATGTTTCACAAAAATATTTGTTTTGACTTTTCCAAAACAAATATTTTAAGCTACTGGAATGGTTTTGATCTTAGCCCTGTTGAAAATTTTGTCATCATCATTAAAAACAGGAGGTCTACCAATTTAAATAAACTCTTCCAATTCTCAATATTGAGATAATCAAAAAAGCAGTTCAGAATTATGCTAAGAGTATGCTGATGGGTACAAAAGTGTGGTCAAGGTCCAACTTACCAAAAATTACAAACAAACAAAAAACATCCAACAACATATTAGATTGAAACTTTTTTTTACCTTTTTTTTCTGTATGTATGAAAAAAACAGGTGGATTAAAAAAAAATGTTTTGAAGACCTTCGTGAAGCCTGAAAGACTGTAGGTCAAGAGCATTTTGAAAGATTATTGAAAATGTAGCTTTTTGGATGTAATAGAAAAGAAACTAGAGGTAGTTTAAAATGTTTTTTTGGTGAAGTTTTACCAATTAATGGCATAGTGTCTTTCTTCAGTGTGTTGGAAGACCTGCAGTTGACATGCATCACACACTTATCATCATCACCATCTGTATTAAAAACACAAATAGATCCATATAAAAAAACTCAGATGAAAGCACTGAGAGTTCAGAAGCACTGATGAGAAGTTGGAAGGTAATAAATATGGATCTATTTAATTCACTAAAATAGAAGTCAATTAAAAAAAAACCTTATTCAACATAAAATGGAGTATCTTGTCTTTAACATCTATTTGCTTCACTACTGTTAAAGCAACTTCCTAAATGTTTTTTGTTTATTATAATTTTTGCACTTAAATTTTCTTCAGCTGCATTTTTCTTCTTTGAAAAGTAAAATACTGTAAGAAAACTACAGTCCACACACAACATGTTTGGTGATTAGCATGTGATTGCTATGTAAAATTTATACTTTTGCAAAAAAAATAAAAAAATAAATAAATATATATATATATATATATATATATATATATATATATATATATATATATATATATATATATATATATATATATATATATATATATCAGGTGGTTATGTTTATTTTCTTGGTATATAGAAAATATTGTGCAAATGCTTTATTTTAATTATATTAACAGGCTATTTGGGAAAACTGTATGTCAACACAGATACACTGTTGGTCCAAAAATAATTTAAAAACAGGACTTGTGTCCAGCAAAAAAGGAACCTTCAGAGTGTTCTGTTTATTACTGCTTTTATTGAAGTAGGAAAATAGGTTTTATATTTGCAATCAGTTTTGCCTTAAATAGCATTTTAACATAAAGACTTTTCAGGGACACATTCAGCTACCCACCAGCTCCTGTTTGTTACCGTTTACATACTCCACAGAGGGGAGCATAAAGAGCTCTTTCTCTACACTCAGGCTAGCCCTGCCTCCAATACAACCAAACTTCTCACCAACATTATTTTTGGCTGCCACTGTATTTAGAAAGAGTGAATAATGTTTAAATTTTTTTAGCAGGAAGATTTAGAAATTTAGTTTGTGAGGCGGGGAAACCCCTTTTATTGTGTTTTGGGTTTTTCTTTTGTTTTTTTGTTTTTTTTTTGTAACCAAACTTGATCTGAAATAGTCTAGTTTCCAAGCCAAGACTATGTCAGTTTAAAAACTTGTATGCCATATGGAAGTCTCTTTCTTTCTTCTCATGAATGCTTTAGCTTTATACTGCTATTAATGATAATGTAGTTTCACTGTTGGCCAGGTTGTTTTGAAGACGCATTTGTTTTACAAGACATCACAGTACAAGGGCTCTCAGTAACTGTGGTAACATAATATGCGTAGAGCATATCTGTAATCTGATGAAAATATGTATGTGAATTATGACACTAAATTTAAAGATAATGTCAACTTCAAGAGTAATTTTCCAGACAGCCTGTCAGCTGGGGTGGAATTTTATTGTTCTAATGCATTTTGCTGATCATAAGTTGTTTTAAGGCCTGACTAATTTCTTTTTATTGTTTTTACAGTCATCAGAGTTTCAAAAATGTATATGACCAAGTGAAAAAGTAGTAGTAGATATTGGTGAGTCCTGAATAATTGCTATATAAAGTATTTACAAAATAGCTACAGTATTTGTCTATTTTTACATCACTGATTTCAATACATGTGTTCAACCTTGGTACAGTTTCTGAAGTACTAACAAAAATTTGAAATTATTCCACAAACAGGACAAAATCAGTCTTGAGGTTTAAAACAGTTAGATTGTGAATGTTGTAGATTTGGACTATGAGCAAAGAGCTACCTTCTGAAGTTTCATGTATAGTGCCTTACAAAAGCAGCTATACCACTGGAACTTTTTTACATTAGAGCCACAAGCTTCAATGTATTTTATTGGGATTTCATTTGATACATCAACACAAAGTAGTACATAATTGTGAGGCAGGTGGAAATTATCTTTTTTTTTTTTCCATTTTTCAAATATTCTAAAGTGTGGTGTGTATTTATATTATTTAAGGGTATATTGTGTGTATTAAGATTATTTAATCTCTCCCAGTTTTACACATCATTTGATTTGTACCAATTCCTCTTTGTGACTGTGCTCAAGGTCAGTCACAAATGGATGGCTAGCATCTGTGAACATGGATTTTCAGGCCTTGACACAAAATCCTAATTGGACTCAGGTCGAGTCTTTGACTGGACCATTCTAACGAATGAAAATGTTTTGATCTAAACCCTTCAATTGCAGCACTGGTTCTATGTTTAGGGTTACCCTGGAATCTAGCTCTGTCACTGTTCCCATCAACTCTGACTAGTTTCCCTGTTCATGTTGAAGAAAAAAAAACACAGCATGATGCTGCCACTACCATGTATGACATTTTTGGTCTCATCAGACCAGAGCACATTCCTTTACATGTTTGTCCCCTTCATGGCTTGCGGCATACTATACAAGAGAAGGAAGGTAGTGCACACAACTCCACTGCAAAAAAAAAAAAAAAAAAAGATGAATGGTTGCCCGGTTCTGAGGAACTGCAGAAATTGGAACAAGCTGATGAAGCCATGTAGCTGAAACATGTTCTTTTTTGCCCACATTAAACTTTTATATACTTTTGGAGTGCTGTATTTTTTTCCTATTTATTTGTGGCACAAAATAAACAATATAAATTGTGGATTTCTTTGAATAATGTCTAAGTTTTTTTCCACTGTTCTATGAAGTCCATAATTGTGCAGTCCACAATTAACATTTGTGCTGTGAGCAAATCTTCCACCTCAGGCATTAATGTCTGCATCTCTTCCAGAGCTGCCATGGGCCTCTTCGACAGATATGAAGAATCTTACATATAAATCCATGTAAATGCATAGCTAAAGCTCTGATTTCAACAGTCTCTCATTGGGGCATGTATCATTCCATTAGAAAAACTCTAAAAACATTCAACAGAGTAAAAATCATTTGCCATTCAGTGAAGTTAGCTTGGTGTGGACTACAGGTGTTTATAATGAGAAGCAGCTCCATTCAACAGAATGAGATAGAAAGCACCAATATTGCAACCAGACAGTCAACACTGTTTTAGCATATGTCTGAAAAGACAGGAATGTTCTCCTGTCTGGACACACTGTTGCTTAGAGGCATCTAAAATGATGACTTAAGTTGATAAAAGTTTAACTTCAAGGCTTCTGGGATGTTCAGACGTGAGATGGCTATTTAATTATACACCATATCAGCTATAGAGCACAGGCTTATGCTTCCAGATTTGCATGAATACCCTCTGGCCCTTCAGCTGGATTTTAAAGAGCTAATTTCTCTATTCATAAACTAGAAAAAGCCACATTAAAAATGTTCAGCAGTAACATCAATATTTTGTTAATGGGCCTTTTGAAAGTTTCCAAAATTGCAGAAGAGCAAAGTATCATATTAGCTTTGTGGGATTTAGACCGGCATTTATGTCATTCTTTAATTGAAAAGTCCAAAAAGTCTGAAGGTAAGGAGCTCTATGTTCACCACCTGCATAGGACAGTTATCTAGTAAGCCTTCAGAAGCCCTCTGGTGCATATAATCTCAATGCATGCCTCCTCTGCAGTTAAGCTTCAACAGTAGGAGCATAGTTTATATTAACCCTAATTCTGCAATTTTCCAGGTAGGAAAAGGTCATTAAAAGTCAAGTTAATATCATAATATCGTAATAGCATGACTGGACAGAAAGATAGAGAGGCTACTATGATGTGAGGTGGGTGGCCCTCAACCAGCTATTAGTCTGTGGGTGGAATTATGTCTGTACATGTTAGGATAACAGGCCCTTTTATGTGAAGGAAACCACTGATTATGACAGATTAAAATTTGTACACTAGCAGTGCAGAACTGTTGGGGAGCTCAGTGCACTTACATTTGAAATAATTTGTCTGCCAACTTTGCATATGCACAGAAATGGTTTAACATCTCACATACAACAAATGTTGATTTTAAGTTTGGTCATTTTAGCTCTCCTCACCCCAGTGTCAGACCAGCTAAATAAAAAGCCTGAGGAGGAAAGTAAAACATCTAGCACAGAATACAAAATCCTAATTCTTTCAAACTGTTGTTTTTAAGAGACTTATCATGGGCCTTAGGTGTACATGTGTTACCAATATAGTGCAAATGTTCACTCTTCTTAGTAGGCAGGAGATAAAATCTTTTTTTTCTCACATTTCCTGGTCTGCTTCACAGGCAGTAGCCATCAGCCTCATTCATAGAACTCCTTTTCATGTGACTCTCTCCTCCCACAGAGTCAGTCAACTAGTAGGAACTGTCTATCTTTGTGGACCGTGCCCTCACTGCGGTGCCACTGAAATACTGTAGCCCATGAGACATAAAAAAAAAAAAAGCTTGGCTGAGCTCTGCACTGTAAGAACTAGGCTATGCTTCTGACGTGGCACACTTTGGATGCATGGTTAATGGTCGTACAGGACCTTAATGTTAAAGTGTCCATAATCTAAAAACTTGTCTTCGTTTTGCCTAGTTACAACCCCCGACTCCAGTGTTCTTCATCAAGACTTATGAGATAGACCAACAGAAAGCAGCATCTAAATCGTGAAGTGGAAACAAAAAGATACAGTTCAAAAGTCTGTAAAGGTTAGTTTACTGTTTGAATTCAGCCCCCTTTATTCTGACGCCCTTAAACACAGTCCAGTGCAACTAATGTCTTCAAAAGTCACCTTACTAGTAGTCCAAATGTCTGTGATTTAATTTCAGTATAAATCAAGCTGTTCTGTGAAGACCTCAGAGGTTTATTAGAAAACATTAGAGATTTGGTGTTGTGAAGACAAAGTAGCACCAGATGGGTCAGCAACAAAGCTGTGGAGGAGATTAAAACAGAATTAGGTTATAAAACAACTTTATATCATATCTCACAAGGAACTGTTGTATTGATCATCCAAGATATGGCTGTCCACCTAAACTGATGAGCACCCAAGAGGGCCCTTGTAACCGGAAGACTGGATGATATCAGCTCAGGAGAATTTAATATCTTTGTTGTGGCACTAATAATAAAACCTATTTTTTTTACATGCCTTGGCTGAGTTTGCAAATATGGCAAATCTTATGATAGGTTTTATAGTCTGAGAAAAATGTGACCCAACGGTTCTTTTTCGGGGAAAGAAGTATATTCACAGATCCTTGTACAGTAATTTACTCCGCTTGTTTGCAGAAACAAAAAGAGGTTGTCACCTGCACAGTGCTTCTGTGTAAGTAAGTTCTAAGGATTTTGAGTAATAAAATGAAAAATGAGCAAAAAACAAACAAAAAACCCCTTAGCATAAAACATCCGCAGAACTGCTGCTCAAAAAGTCAAAAAAACCTCATTGCTTCAAGTGTGTTCTGCTGCAACTAATTAACAACTGCATGTCAAACGACTTACATGTTTCTGCAAGCTTTTGCTTTATTTACTCAGATTTAAAGCTATGCAACTTTTATAAAAAAAATTTTTTCTACATATTTGTTGAAACTGTCACTATGTCGTGACAGAGTCGTATGAGACAGATAAGCTGTGAAAAAATCGAGCTCTTCTGCCTCCTCTCAGTGCTCCAAGTGCTATCTAGAAACAACCAATCAGAGCCAGCAGGCAGGTCTTTGCGCTGTCAATCACCATTCCTGTGGCTGTTCATCCCCCCTCTCTGCTAACCTGCATCTCGCAGAGGCTAGGCTAGTTAGCATTACCACCGATGATGATGAATAAACGGTTTTCTTGGAAGTTTGGAAGATTGGAAGTTGTTTCTTCTCCACCATTAACACATTTAGCAGCGAGTAAACGAGGTTGAGTGACAGCGCTAAGACACTCCTCCTGGCTCTGATTGGTTGGTTTTGGTCAGGTGCGGTGCATTTCTTCAAACGGCAAAAAAAGGTCAGGGAGGAGGTGGAGGAGATTGATCTTTTCACAGATTATCTGTCTCATAACATACTGTCACAACATGGTGACAGTTTTAACAAATATGTAAAAAAAAGACATGTTTTTGAAAAAGTTACATACTCCAGCTTTAACTTGTTAGCAGCAGGATAACACAACGAAAGGCCACTTTAAAAAGAAGTCTAATTGTTCTTTTGAACTATAAAAAAATTATAGTCTTTTGATTTGGGAATCTGTTGTTTTTATTGATCATGATTAACTAAACAAAATTATAACAAATGTTATGTTTTGAGCAGTCAATAAGTAGAAGTAATTTAAAATATAATGTCTATTTATATGGTAAGGAAAAAAATTCAAGTCAAGGCAACAAATTTTACTATGCCAATTTTTTAAACAGTAAATTTACAGAGTTATGACACTGTTGTTGATATTTATTACTCATTTATGAAATTAAAAAAAGTCCAACACCTTACATGTAAGGATAACATAACATATCATTTATATGAACTGTCATAGAGATGGTACCTTCCTGTTCAAACATGACTGTGTACCAGAGCACAAATAAAGGTCCATAAAGAATGAGCAAATTTGGTGTTGAAGAACTTGACTGCCTTGCAGTCAAACAACTTTGAGATGAATTAGAGAAGAGGCAGTGAGTCAGACATTTGTGTCACACATCAATACTTAACCTCACAAGTGTACTTCTGGATGAATGGTCAAAAATTCACAATCATTTATCATTTTATCCCCTATGGATTAAGAATTAGATGTCACTCAAGTGGATGTGTGTGTGTAAAGGCAAGTGATGCAACACTTTTGCCACCATATGCCCCTAAAGCACACGTAGCTTCCTCCCTTTGGTGTATATTTTCTTTTTCGTTCACTCAGGAGCCAGGTTGGATTCTGACTGTAGATGAACCGCACCAGGGTTAACTCCCAGGCAGAGCTCAATTTGAGCTGGATCCTGCCAGAACAGGATCCGGGAACGCTCTTATTTTGACAGGGTGCATTCCGGTAACTGTTTGCTTGGATTGGTAAGTCTCAAGCCTACTAATAATGAAGTTATTTGACAGATTTGACAGCCTTGAATGAACAAAATCCATAATGGATATGTAATCTCCAAAAAAAATTGCATAAGACATTAACTTTAAACATAACAACCACTAACGAGCTTCTTATTATCACAAAAGATCTGTCCCTTCAAGTAAGGATTTTCACTTCTACCCTTAAACGCTGCCCCTAAAAGCCCAAAGTCAAGGACATTTTGATTAAAAACACACACAAAAAAAAAAAATAATAAAATGACAGTTAAATTGCAAATCAGTTTTAAAGTTAAATTTTCATTATTAATTTATCAACATTAGAACAAAAAGAGAAATGTTTTGTTAGGTTTTCACATTACATAGTGCATCACGTATCAAGCCAATGGCACCAGTTTATCGAAATAACAGCATTTAAAATATCAAAAGAATAGTGGGTGAAAAGTGGCGAAAAAATGTTTCTACTCGTTATTTTCTGTATTTAGCAGCTTTGTATGTGTGTAAATAATATGATCTATAACAGAGGCACAGCACTGATTAACCACCCCTCCGCTCCTTCACCTCCCCTCTTGTCGCCCCTTTTGCACAAACCAAAGACCCTCCAGTGCATGGCCCTTCGAGAATGTGCTTAAAACAAAGTGGGCACATGAATCAATACATGACTGAGGCACAGAAAGCCATTAATAAAAATACCATAAAAGTCAAACACCAACTGCTGGTTGACAGAATAGTCTCCTGAGACAGCAAAGCCAACAAATGTGCATGCCTGGATTGATTACAAGAAATCCTACAACTCAGTGCCTGGAATGCCAGAAGCTGTGTAAGATCAACAACACTCTGAGAGTCTTCACTGTAAATTCCATGAGGCTGTGGAAAATCACCCTTAATGTCAATTTCAAGCAAATTGCGCAAGTCTCCATCAAATGTGGTATATACCAAGGAGATGCTCTGTCCCCACAGTTGTTCTGCATAGGCCTGAACCCTCTCAGCCAAATAATCAACAAGACTAGCTATGGATACTGACTTAGAAATGGGGGCAGTATTAGTAACCTCATCAATGTGGATGACATCAAGATATATGCCATGGCTGAGGAAGACACTGACTCACGGATCCACACCACCAGAATCTACAGCAGAGACATCAGAATGTCATTCAGGCTGAAGAAATGTAGCCAAATGGTGACAAAGAGAGGGAAGGTAAGCCACATAAAGGGAATTGCACCCCCAGAGATGTTGAGGAGAGCTATAAGTACTTTGGAATACCACCGCAAAAAGGTCACTACAGAGAGGCCACAAGAAACCAGCAACAGCCAAATACCTGCAACGAGTAAGACAAGTTCTGAGAAGTCAGCTCAACAGCAAGAACAAGGTGCAGGCAATCAACAGCTATGCTATAATCAGCTACAGTGCTGAGTTAATAAGTTGACCAAAAGAGGAAATTCAGACCACAGATGTTAAAACACGAAAGCCACTCACCATGCATGGTGGATTCCATCCCAAATCCAGTATCCACAGGGTATACACTAAGTGCACAGAAGGAGATAGAGGCCTGATGAGCATCACAGCCACTATCCAAGGTGAAAATCCAGGTTCCAAAAATATATCAGGAAGATGGCCCCAAGTGATGAAGTGCTCAGTGAATGTCTCAGATGATGAAAATTGGAAGAGAAGAAGCTGGAGGAATCATCATGGCAGGAAAAACCCCTGCTCAGTACGTACCACTGACAGAAGTTGAGATAAACATGCGGACCAAATAATACCAATGTCTAGAGAGTACCAGACTGAAGGACAGTACAAGAGTACTGGTAATGGCAGCATAGGAGCAGGCCTTGAGCACCAGAGCAATAGAAGCTAAAAGGCTCCAGAAACAATCCAGCATCTCACACTGGGGTGTAAGATACTAGCAGCAAAGGAATACTTGGAATGGTTTAACCAAGTGGCTGGTATTGAGTACAAAAAAACTGTACATACAAACTGGAGACCCCTAGGTCAAAGTGGGAATTGCTTCCCATGGTGGTGGAGAATGACAGAACTAATCTCCTGTGAGACTTCCAGATACAAATGGACAAAATGGTAATGGACAATCAACCGGACATTGTGATCACTGATAAGCACCAGAGGACAGCCGTTGTGATCTACGTGACCATCCGAAATGATAGAAACATCAGAAAAACAGGGACAAAAGAAACTGGGGAAATACCAAAGGCTCAGGGAAGAGCAAGAAAGAGCCTGGAATGAGAAGGGCACTGTATTGCCCATTGTCATTGGAGTACTCGGGGCATGGACCCCCATGCTGGAACAGATACCTGGAGAAACATAAGACATCTCAGTCCAGAAGAGTGCAGTCCTAGAAACAGATACTGTGATATATATATATATATATATATATATATATATATATAGATAGATAGATAGATAGATAGATAGATAGATTCTATTACAGTCAATGTCTTTCAAATTTGAATTTATCAAAAACATGTCAAACCCATTCCTGCATTTAAGTGCAAAAAACTTAAAATAGTAAAGCTTCTGCAGCTCATAAATATGAACTTTATTCATCAGGTAACTAATAGGGCATATGAAGCAATTTTATGCTCCAGGTATTGTTTTAATCCAATCTTTCTGAGAGTATTTGTAAAAGCCAACACACAGTTCTTCACACATTGTTTGTTCCTTTGCAGTCATGTGTCTATAATACAATGGGTTCCTTATTTTCAGTTTTGCTGAAAAAAATAGTTAAAATGTCTGAAAAGTATTTGTATCAAGGATATGCTGATCTAAGATCTCTAAGATCTCATTTTTTGCATTACCAGAAACACTGTCTTGTACCATAACATGAAGATTATTTTTCATTGCAGTTGTTTCAGTTCATTGGAGTTATATGACGAATAATCTGCAGTAGCTGAAGAAAGGTGGGTGAAACTGACATCTTAGACATTAACTTTTACAGTTAGTTTTTTATATCCATCCCACTGTAGAGAGATAAAATCAAGTTTTCAGGCTTCAACTCCAAATCTGCAAGTTACAAAAAATCTTTTAGATCTGCAATGCCAGTTTATATTTGCCAACGTTAAAGTGTAAACAAAAGGAAATATTACGTATGATGACTTTATGACAAATAGTTAATCAAAAAGCAGAATACACACAGTCATCACATGTGGAGAAAAAGATAACCTCAACTCTGAATCTGAGCATCTGTCTTGTGAGAAGCTATAAGACTTTGTCTGGAATCTATTAAAGTTATGAATGGTCTCCGTATGTGCACTCTTTTCTCACTAGTGCCATCCAACTCTCACATGGTAGATTATATAGTTTCTGAAAATGATGCCATGTTGAGTTTTCTGTACTTTCTTTTAGATACAAGATTAACCTTAAAGATCTGATAAGTTAACGAACTGGTAAGAGCTGTCATCTTGGAGGCAATTCTTAGAACTTTTGTGGTTATGTTAGTGTACCTTAAGGTCAAACATACCATATTGTTGTCTTACAAGGGTGTAATCACACAGAGCACATGCAACAGTTGTGGCTTTATAGAGCAAAAGAATAAGAACTGTTACAAGCACACAGCTGTTTTTAGATCCTCCTAAAGTAAAATAACCTTCAAAGGACTGAAAAGCTCTCCCAGGGAGTATAATTTCTGCAGGAGAAAAAAGCCAGGGTTGTCTGCTGTAATCCAGCTGTGGGCCTTCTTTCACCATGTGGTCCAGGCAAGCTCTGGGTGGTGCCCCTGCATTAAGGACATAATTAAGAGTTTGGAGAGGGCAGTCTAGCTGCACTGGTGGATTGGGATGATGTGGGGAGACAAAATATGCCACAGCAGAATACAGGATGCAGGACTATTTAGAGGATTTTGAATATGAGATCTTTGAGCAGAAATAGAACAGGTGGGTCCTTGTATACAGTTCAGTTTCTCTGAAGTCAGTGAAACTAAGTTTAGAAGTTTGATGCTATTACAGTTTCAAGAATCGGTGGTTACTGGTGCTTATATTGTCTGACAGAGCAAAAATACATCAGAAGATCATTTTTCCTAGCTTTGTCCTACCAAAGACAGGCTCAAAAATTCTATTGCTGTCTTGACAGTGCCCAGTCGAGAGCTGTGTTCATTTTTTACAGCTGAATAACTTTGATTGGTTTAAAACATATCTGAGGATTCCTAACCTCTGGACAGAGATTAGGATGTTAGATCATTTTTTATAGTATTTTCACAAGACAGTTTTTCCCATTACCAATTAAGCAGTAATTTGAAGAAAATGCTCCATTTTTAAAAGGAGCAAACTTTTAATAGAACCAGCCCATGGGGTTTGAAGATTATCTGCTTCCATAAACCAACAAAATTGGACCAAAATAATATACATGTCATATTAATAAGAAATGTGTGACCAACTGTGGCACATCCTGTTTACTTGTACATGTAGGTCAAAAAGAGGCTATATGTGTTGTTTTTGATGTTGCAAACAAATTACAACCAGTAACACCAAGGGAAAAAGTAAGAATATGAGTGCCAACACACTAAAGGTAAAGAATACACTCAGATGCAAGAGGAGTTTTTGATTGTGAAGATTTTCTGAGTTAATCAATTAATGTTGTTTCAGCCAAAAATATTCAGTTGCCTTGTTGCAGAGGGAAGAAATGAAAACAACACCTGAAACTAAACCTGTTCTCACAATTTATACGTTCAAGCTAGTGTTAGCACTGTAACATGTCTGGTTGCAGCAAGAAGTTAGAAAACAAGCTGTTTAAAACTTAATGAGCCAATGCTTGGAAAAATAAGACAATAAAACTCATCTTTTTAAATATGAATTGAATTGTCCACTGTAGCAACCATTAGGCTATTAACAATTGGGTTACATTTTTTACATTTTATGTTGCTGATTGCTAATAGTAGCCATAAAAAAGTTATTTCACCAACATTTTGTTTGCTGCTAGCTATTCTGTAAAATACGGATATGCACAATTACTTTGCACTAATGAGTATAGGATAGAAAACATAGATGTGTTTGTGTTGTTCGATGCAATTTTAAATGTCAAAAATCTAAAGTTTCCTTCCCCTATTGAACTGTTATATCCACGTGTCTGTTTGAGAGTCTTTTAACATCTTGTGTTCTGTTTTGTTTGTATCAAAGATGATTCCTTTAAACAGTCTTTTTTATTACTTACTTTTTGCTGTCAATGATCTCTATTAAATATAATTTTGTGACATTTTATGATAGTTATCTCTGCATGATGTTTCTCAGTCTTCAGGTTTTGAGGGAAAATTTCATATTTCATATTCTGTCTGAGCCCCAGATTCCTGACCTCCCTTCACTCTCAGTAATCAGTCTCTATCCAGAGAGTGTGAACCTGCGTTTGATCACTGCAAAATTATTACCTGTCATAATAAAACTTTACAATATGGCAAGAACAAAAAAAACTAATTGTTTAGTTTGTCAAGTAAAATCACCATTTGAATTGAACAAAATCTTCAGAAAGCATAAGAACAGAAATTAAAAAAATTTTTTTTTTAAATTTTTTTATTTATAAATGCAGTTTTGTCTCAGCCTAATACTTATATCTAGCACCAGAATTAGAACAAAAAATCGCCTGGTGTCTTTTTGAACTCTCAAGAAACTTTATAAAATGCATGTCTGGGTTGATGGTGAACCTACCTATCACAAGATGAATGCTGCCATTTCCCCAACATCACATGTTATCAAATGCTTCTTGTAAAATGCTAATCAAACAAAGATGGACACTGGTCATGTTATTTGTGTCTTTGTAGACTCCGATCACCTGGGGTGGTTAGTAGTTAGTTTAGAGCCTGCGATCTGCATAGTACCATTATTACAACCCCTATAAACAGAGTGAGCATCCCGGCTGTATCTCTCCTTGTCAAGCACTGCTTAGATATTAGCACAAAACATACATTTAATTTCAGTCCAGCAAAGTTGTCTATTTAATACAAAGTGGGTATGCACATATGACAGGAGACATAAAACATGTGTTATAAATTGTTTATATATAGAATCCAGCAATATATATTGCATAGTAACACAATGTGGTACATCTGTGGTCCACTTGAGAATTGCTTTTTTTTCCCTTTTCTTTTCAGTTCCTTAATTCATTGCATCTGTCAGCAAGATAGTCTGAGATCAGCTGATTTAATCACTATATCTTGTCTGCTGTGGCTGACTGAAAGATGATTAATTACATCAGCAATTTTGGAACCACAGACTGCATCTTTGGGACTGTGTAGTGATTAATTTGACATTCTATTTACTATTCAAAAGTGTTACTCATAGTGTTTGACAAAAATAGTCTTTCTGATTCGTGTGAAATGCTCACACATGGCATAATATTGTGCTCCTTCCTTTTCAGTGGTGCTTCATGGAGAATATTGACTCTTCCCATTCATAATTAAGGCATTAGACTAGCCAGATTGCCTGTTGAGCAGACTGATCTGTTGAGAAACACAAAACATCTACTTAAAAGATGAACCACTATGAAGGCTGTTTTTATAATGTTCTGAATTGATGTGTTGCTTCTTATGGAAAACTCTCTTTTTGGGGGAAAGTAGTCCAATAAAATTGGTTAAAAAATGGTCAAGTCATAAATTCAACCCAGTTTTCCAAGCCATAATTCTGCCAGCACAATGGTGACTGAATCCACTCTAATTCCATGTTTTTCCAAGAAGGGCTAATGGAAATCCACGCCATCCCAGCACAGAGGGGGCCCCATTCATTGCCTGTATCATGAAAGAGTCCATTTATAGCTCGGAAAAGCTGGACATGACCTGTGTTTACTGTCTAAGGTGTATCAGCCTTCCATCACCATTCAATCAGAGAAATCAAATGGTAATCAGGAGCTGAAAATGCTTATAGGAGCCTTATTGGGTTTAAGACTCTATGAATATTACTTGCTATCAGCATTATGTAGTGTATTGGATAAAAATGTAGCTATGACAGCCCTGAAGTGGATTATTTTGTTCCTGAATACTGCAAGTCTGAAATCAAGATATACAAATTAAAATTAGTTTTCATTGAAGGTTCATGCCAGGCTATTTATACACTGTAATGTCAGTTGTGTCAAAAACCTTAGCAAAACAACAGTCGGCAGCCCCATATGCGAGAGATGGAGTATTAACCAAAAACTGAAGCCAGCCCAATCATGAATTTAAATTAGCTTATGACCAATCAAGTATGCACAAGCCAGACCTCAGGGTTAAGGTACCTCAATTGCTCCCAAGCACCATAGCGCAAAATCCAGAACCCAAATCTTTTGCCACCTGAATAATGAACCCATACGATCTCAACATGGAAATTTTGTTCAAGTTCAAGTTTATTTGTATAGCACATTTAAGCAGCAAGGCAGTTCAAAGTGCTTCACATCATAAAAACATTAATCAAGTATACAGCAAGTCATCAAAATCATCAAGCAAATATACATGGAAGTCATCAAAATCATTGAGCAAATATCAATGCATCAAAATCATGAGAAACATTAAGCAAATATCATCAAACAAATATAATTCGAAAATACTGATCAATGTTCCACTTACTACTAATCAAAGGTAGCTCTAAACAGGTGGGTTTTTAGCCTTGATTTAAAGGAACTCAGTATGTCGGCTGTTTTGCAGTTATCTGGAAGTTTGTTCCAGATTTGTGGTGCATAGAAACTGAATGCTGTGTCTCCATGTTTGGTTCTGGTTCTGGGGATGCAGGGTGCATGCTCCGAACAGTTGGGTAACTCACTGACTTTTTGAACCAGCCAGAAGACCAAGACCCTGAAGAGACAATCCACATTCTAAGAGAATCAGGGAATACTGTTGCTTCTCTTGTTCCCATTGTCCAAAACTTGTTTCTGTTTGAGGCCTTCACCCAACATTCCTACTAGTGGCTGCCTGCTTAAAAATGGTACAGCTTAAAAAAAAAGCTGTTTTTCCTTTGAACCAAAACAGCTACAAGGCAGGCATTAGGCATTCAAGTTCCATAGGGAAATATTCTAAGAAAGTAAAGTTGGCTCCATCTAGGATATCTATCAGATGGCACTTCTTAGAAAACACTAAAAGTGGTATGTCTGAAAGAAGAGACAAATGATGCCAAAAACACAGGCACAACTCTAATTGCTAAGAACTTTTCTTTATTTTGCTCAAATCATGATCACATTACTTGTTCTTTGGTCATATGTAGATAAATGTACAGAACTGCATAAGATTTACACAACTTAAGAGCCATAACAGGACCTAACAGAACACAAATGTGTTCCTTGCATCATTGTAAATAGTCTGTACTTGTATAACACTTTATCTAGTCCAGAGGACCCTAAAGCACTTCACACTGCATTCAGTCATTCACACATTGTAGCCACAACTGACTTGGGGCAGTCTGACAGAAGCGAAGCTGTAATGCATCGGCACTACCAGGCCCTCTTATCACCACCAGCAGGCAAGGTGGGTGAAGTTTCTTGCCCATGGACACAACAACTGAGACAGATGGAGTGGGGGTTTGAACCAGCAACCCACCGGTTACAGGATGGACTCCTGCCAACATTACCCACTTTTATTGCACAGCTTCTCTTTGCTGTCTGCCTATGTCTCTCTTTAAAGTTTAATAGCATTGGTTGTGAACAGAACCTGCTCTCTTAGTTCTTCAAGAAACATTTTTATTAGTGAACCTCAATTATTAAAGAATAAGACTGAAATAACCCCACTCTAGACATGATAGTGCACAATCTTACATTGCAAGTTAAAAGATTTCATTAAAGTCAACTGACTGGTGTCCGAGTCACTTAAAAGACAACGAATGCACAATTGTGGTATGGTCAAAGCTTTACACACAGTCAATGACATGTCATATTCATTTTTGGACTTTTAATGATATAAAAGCACAAGTTTAAATTTATCATGGATTTTCTCCAATCCACCAGTTAAAATTATACTTACCTGCTGAAATAGATACAGCTGGAATCAGATATTTATGTACAATATGCCAAAAGACACATTTATATCTTCTCTGTCTGACATTAAATCAAACAAAATTTTTCTTGCTTTAGGTCAGTTAGAATTACTAAAATTATTTCTGTGTGCTAGTTGCTACAGTAATGAGCGAGATATATATATATATTTTTACTTTCTCTTATTCAGAAGTTTACACACATTTCTTTGGTATTTATTTCAACTGATTTTTAAACTGCACAACTTGATTCAGACATTTTGGATTTCTTTCCACAGCCTTCTTACAATAGTTTGCTGGAGTTTTGGCTCATTTCTCCTAACAGAACTGGTGTAACTGAGTCAGGTTTGTAAGTCACCTTGCTCTCATACACGCATCTTTTCACCTTTGCCCATAAATTTTCTACAAGACTGCAATCAAGACTTGGTGAAGGTCCACTGACTTCTCCAAAGAGGTTCTCCTAAGACCAATTTGAAGCTAATTTGGCGATATGCCCTGAGTCATTGTCCATTGGAAAGACCCATTAGTGCCTAAGATTTAAATTCCTGGCTGATTTCTTTGAATCTTGCTCATTTTAGCTGTATATATACACCCCCACTTCTGTTTGTTCAGATATCCCTGGTCAGTTCCACCTCCACCACACGATTGTTTTGTAGTCATCAACAACATTCTAGCATAATTCTGCCTGAATATTTGATCACTCCTCTCACCAGGATTAAAAGAGTTCATCTGACTGATTGGTTTCCAAACAGATTGGGTTTTTTATTTTTTTGCATAAAACAGACATTTTCTAAAGGGTTGGAGCTTTAAAAAGGCCACTCCAGAAGTTTAATGTTAGATTATGTCCAAAATTTTTTCATGTTGGTTTGGGATCATGTCCTGTAGGAACATTCAGCTATGTTCATGACTTCATCGATTTTGAGTAATGGACTACTGCTACTGGCAGCAAAACAACCCCACAGCAGTATATTGCCACCATCATGATTGACAGCTGGAACAATGTTAGTGGGTTTGAAAGCCTCACCTTTAAACCTCCAAACACACTGTTTCTCAATGTGGCCAAATATCTTAATATTTGTATAGCCCGAGCATAAAACACATGTACAACTATTGGAAGATTTTTGAATTGTTCATGTGTACTGCTGCAAATTACAATTTAGCATGATTCTAGTGACACCAGCATGCCAACAGTTCTTGGTTACTGGCTTGCTTGTGCCTAGGATGTCTGTGGGTTGTTCCAGAATACAAGTTTCTTATCTAAGTGTGACAGTTTGGATCTTCTTCTTTCAGATCTTGATAAAAGTGATGATAGGTTTCAATAATTTTTCCCTCTGCAGAACTGCTTGAATGGATGATTTTGAAATCTGCTGCTGCTTAAAAATGGCTCAAAACAACTCTCCCAGCTTGTCTACATTTACCATTCACTTAGATCTTCAGAAGGTTACTTTGAATCCCTAAGTTCCACTGACTATGATGTTCTGAGTGTAGGTCAATCCAGTTAGGACTGTTAACAGTTCCTTTTTGTGGTGGTAATAGGAAAGCTACCAAACAAACCCAGACAATTCTGATCACTAAGGAGACTTTAATAGGTTTAATAGATCCATTGATCTTGCTAGCATAACATATATTCTACAACCGGCACCACAAATGAACATTGTATGTTTATATTTGAACCTGTGTACATAATCTTGGTCCTTTAAAAGAAAAATTTCAAAGCCAGTTCTTCCTTTTAAAAGTCATGGAGCGTATATGTTTTATAAATATTCCATTCTGGAAATAATGGTCCAGATAAATCAATAAAAGGCTAAAAATAACTCTCATCATTGCTTAATGTAAAATTCTGACAGAAACTGTAACTGTCTCAAGGTGAGAGCCTAATGGCAAGCATTTCACTTAGTGACAGCTTTGCATTTTATATTGTCTTGTTGACAGAAGTAGAAGCCTGTCAAAGGTACAAATGCATTGACAGTCACTCTTTTTCCAACTCTTTTTCCATCTCTTTTAGGCCAGTAGCCTCTATTCTTTTAACCATTCCAGCTGGAAACACCTTTAATCTACATAAAGATAAGAAAGTGGCTGTATGTGTCCTCCAATATGTTAAAAATCGTGTTTATTACAATGTGTGGAATATTTCATTTTATTACATCCTCTGCTGTAGTGAAAGACCTCTTTCCTGGCCACAGCTAAACTCACAGTGAGCATCCCTCTCTCTGTGAGACTGATGTGTTACGTTGATGAAGGCCAGGAGGAGGGTCGAGTGTCCGCCGTTCCTCCCATCACCTGTGAAATTTCAGAGCCAGGCCACGGTGAAAGAGGGCTTTGTGTCGCCCTGCCGAGGAATGCCCTCACATTACTCGTCAAAGAAAGGGCTTCATCTGGGGTGGAATTTGGAGGCATCTCGAGAACTGTAAGGGAGATTTTCCCCAGGGGGAAGGTAGAAATACGACGATGAAGGCCTTCATGATTTTTGGGTGGACATGAAAAGTGGAGCTCTTCTGTAACTGTTGCATTTAGTTTTTGGTTTAGTATTAGATTACCTGCATCTAATATTTAAGTGCCAAGAAGTGGTCAGTTTATTCTAATTTTGGGATGTCTTTATCTGTTTATCCAGTGAATATATAAACTAATTATAATTTAACTGAAGTGTAACAGGCATGATTCAATACCAATAAAATTGTTTACTTTAGTTACCTTAAGACATCTGTCAGCAAACTGTGGATGAATACAGGCTGAATAAATGTTTCAACATATGTACGGCTGTTATTTTAACAACGTTAGGATGACATCTGCTGGGGGGAAAAGAACTGACACATTGGTAGCTAGCTGTTCAATGTAGGGATAAGCCATTAAATAACAAAATGCTAACATCACCTGAAAAAGCTATACATTTAGAATCCAAAGATCTGCAGCTGCATGTAAGCCAAGAATATGACTTTGTTTTCTTACCTTTTTTTCACATTCTGTCACGCAACAACCACAGCAGAGAGGTGAAATAGGAAGTTATCCAGCATTTACAAAAAAAATTGCATGATGGTCACACAAAAATACAATGATAGGTGGTTGGTATGATTTAAATGAGCAAATTTATCAGAAGTAAAAAGAGTACCACACAGAGTACCATTTATTTAGCTGTTTTATTATAGGCACTGTAGTGAGTAAAAGTGGGAGGTTGAATGTAATGTGCTTATGCACTGAGTCATAGGAGAATGATGCAGAGGTAGGATGGTTCAGTGATGGTTTTTCAACTGGTGAAGCGAGGATGTGACACTGGTGTTTCTGTTGTGTCGGAAATTGTGGGCAATGACTTGATGAAAAAATCTCTGAGGAAATTGCTTCGCTGCATGAAAGGAATAAACATGGCAGTAGAAGCAAAATAAAATGTATATTCAGGGACTCCCTTCTGATCTAGCAAGTGGATTTTCAATACACGTTAACTTATCTGAAGCCTTCAGAGAACATTGCATTGATAAAGAAAGTGCTAGGAAAGTTCCTGAAAAGATATGAAAATAATCAACCTTTGAACACAGGTTTCCAGGAGCATTCTTTGAAGAATAATCATTTTCTTACCTTCAGAGAAACTTTGCAAAATGTTCTCTAAAGATTATTGTAGCAATGACAATCCAACTATCTGGGAACTATCAAAGTATGTTCTCCAAAGCCTCCTTAAAGCTTATCTACAACCTCTACAGCTTAACCTTTGGAGAACCTTAAAATAATGTTCCCTGAAGGGTATCTGAAAGTACTGATGTTCTGCAATGTACCCTTTGGTACATTCCCTAAAGGTTCCCTGAAGGCTATCCACAACTTTCACCGTATAATCACTGGAGAACTTTCAAGAACGATTCCTCAATGTTTCCTGTCAATAAACCAACCTTCTCAGTATAACCCTCAGAGATACTCAAGGGAAGGTTTCCAAAAGGTTCATTGTCGGTTATCTACAACATTCACACTATAAAATTTGGAAAAACTTATTGAATGAGTCCCAAGGGTTTCCTGAAAATAATCAATAAGTTTCACCATATAACTTCAGGGAACTTTCCCAAAAGGGTCGCTGAAGGTCAACTATTACTTTCGCAATGTAATGTTTACAGAACTCTCAGGAAATGGCCATCTACAATGTTCACAATGTAAACTTTGGGGAACCATCCCTGAAGATCTGAAAATAACTTTTAAAGAACGTTCAAGGATTTTTTTTTTTCACATGAAAGGTTTCCTATCCTTTTCAACATTCTTTAAAGATCTCTGAAAGTTAGTTCCAATGCTGAAAGCGTAGCTTTCTAATCTTACCAGTGAATGCTTCCTAAAAGTTTATAGCAGCTTCAGCAATGGCTTTTCGTAACTTTTTATAGTTCAATGTAAAAATTCTTGTGGATGGGAAATTTCAGAGCAAAAATCAAAAACATAATATAAATAATGTTAAAACAATATCTGGGGTCTTGGGGTCGTTTTTGTAAGCTTTAGTTCACTGGCTGAGAACATCTAAAAAAGACTTTGGGAAAAATTTTAAACTTTGTAAAGGTGATCGCAGCATGAGAGAAGCAGTGACTTTTTCCGCCACTAGGAGACAGTAGGGCTCTGAAATGTGTCTCGGTGCATTTCGAAGAAAGAGAAGAAGATTTCCCCGGAAGACTGCTTTTTCACAGGGAGCTTTTGGAGGCAAGTAAGAAATCTGTGCAATGGAAATTACAATTCTTCGCGTCATTGGAGCTTTGTATTAAGATGGATTCAGTCAGTGTTTTAACGGCGCCTTTAAACTTGATAGCCATATAAAATGTGTTTTTAAAAAGGCGTGACTTTAAACATTGTCGGTAGTAGCATTAGCAATGAGCTAGCTCAATCTCAGTAGAGATTTCGTGAAGAGAAATAGCCTTTTCACCTTATATTGCTTATAGACAACAAGGCTCTTCGTTTACAAGGCGACTGAAAAGACCAAACTGCATAGCACAGTTTGTTCTTTAATTCGGCTTCATTTATTGCAATGCTCTTTAGGAGATAACATCATTTCCAGATATTTCGTACCCTTGTTTACACGTTTTATAGGGTGTAACGGAGAAGTTAAAAGACGGCAGTTTTGCTCAGAAATAGACTAAGGATAGCTTTTATTCAGCATCTGTAGTACTGACACTCAGTAAGTGTGAAGACTGTTACAGCTCAGGTAGCAGCGGGCCGACAGACATGTTATGGATGCATTTATCACTGCACAAGCCTGGAGGATGGACGTTTTCCTTTTTGTAGTCAGTTGTTTTCCCTTTGTAGCCAAAAGAGAAATCAGTTGTACACAATGATCTAATTTTTATTTTAACGTAAAAGCAGCAATTATTCCTACTGCTATTAAAATAATCTTAACATATTGATTGCTACAGTTATAATGAGGTGATGTATAACACTTATTTTAATTTTGATGCTTAAACTTAAGCATAAATAAAGAATAAGGGCCCTTTATTTTATTTATTTATGAATTTAATTTAGCTTTTCATACAATTTAACAGACAGTTATCCAAACTGATATACAAGCAAATATAGGCCTGGACATTAAGGCCCATTTAAATTGACTATACACTCTTTACCTTCGCTACACAAAATGGTACACTTATAGAAGAGCAATAATAAAAATTCTATATTTAAATTTCCACTTTCACTTCATTAAATCTTTTCAACAGCTTCAGACCTATCCAGATATGTAAAGTTTTTCATATTTTTAAAATCTTTTCTATGTTTTCATGCCTGTTTTGTCCAAAAAAGACTTATTTTCTTAAGGAGGAAAACTTACAATATGCAGTATTGTTCAAAGATAAATTGCAAAGTGGAATTTTTTTTGGTGTGGGTTTTTCAGCCTTGACCAGGTTGAAAATGAATAAGAACATTGATTTTTATGCATTATTATTTTTGGACACTCTTTACCATCATGACCCAAAATGGTACACTTATAGAAGTGCAATAAAAATTCAATATTTAATTTTTTTTCCCCACTTTCACTGCACTAAATCTTTTCATCAGCTTCAGACCTATCCAGAGATATAAAGTTTTTCATATTTTTTGAAATCTTTTCTATCTTTTTCTGCCTGTTTTGTCCAAAAATCCAGACTTTTTTTTTTTTTTTTTTTTTTTTTTTTTTTTTTTTTTTTTTAAGAAAAACCCAAAATATGCAATATTTTCCAAAAGAGTGTACACAAAATGCATATCTCTTGTTCTACATACCTTACAATCAAAAGGACAAATAAATTTTAAAAATGAAAAAAAAGTCCTGGCCAAGTTTGTAGACTTAACCTTTAATCTGACTGAGATATTGAGAATCAAACATAACAGTCAAGCAGGATGTCTCATTTTGGGCAGGCAAGGTGCCCCAAGGGTTAAAGTTGTTTTGGGAAGGGGCAGCAGCACTCACTCATTAAACATGTTTAATGTTTAATGAGTGAGCAATTTTACAGCCCTAAAATCAAAATGGGTGACACTGCTTTGCTCTATGCTTTTTACACAAAGAAAAAAAAAAAACTTTAGTCTTCTTAGGACATTCTGTGGCATCTCTTTAAAAGGACTTCAAACCATAGGAATGCTGTGATGGAAAACTTTTACTGTTTTAAACCCATAAATTGTTTTTAAACCTTGTTGAAACCTGGTGACGGTAATGGTGCAATGGCTTACTTGTGTTTTGTCGCTCCTCCTTTGGCTTTTAAAACAGCTGGAAATCTTTGAATTCCTTTTTGCTTGGTGCTCAGGGGAGAGAAGCATGATCATCTTAAATATTGATTTCATCATCACCAAGCATATTTCAGATTATTGGAAGTGAAGTGTGTTGAGTGTTCAGTTGTACATTTCTAGCTGAAGTAATGATTACTCTCTGCCCTTCCTCTTTACTCAACATGCAGCCTTACATTATCAGTGACTATGGAAGCCTGCTGGTTTCCTTCAAGCAGTCATCTTTAGGGGTTTCTTTAGGATGGCACCAGACATACATTCCAGGATAGAAAAGACTGTATTTAGGATAATTATAGATAATTATTTAGATTTAAATCTTCTTTGTAAAATACTTCTGTAATAAATAGAAAATAACACTTAAAAAATGTGTCTAGTTTTATGTGTTGTCCATTTCTTCTTTTTTTTTTTTTGCTATTTTACAGTGCAGTATTAATGAGCAAAAGTATTTACCCCCTTACAGATTTCTTCTGTTTTTGCTTTTTTGATCACACTTAATGTTTTAGCTCATCAAATGCATTTTAATATTAGACTAAGATACAGAGTAAGTAGAAAATGCTATTTCCAGCTATTTGATTTATTGAAATGAAAAAAGATATGTAGCCAAACCAGCTCCTATATGAACTGCCTCCTCAATTGACTCCTCCTGAGTTTGTGCCACCAATGGCGGCAAAAGCTGACATCATTTTCTGATAGAGAGCAGAATTTATGGTTTAGGTACGACAAGTCGGCCTCTGGTCCGAAGCAGGAAGGTAGCTCCAGACGATCCCTCCACTTTCTCTGTTTTTGACTGGAATGATCTTTTGCTGAAATCCTGTTAGTTTTATTTCAGATGGAACGGAACAAACACCTTCCTAAACCTTTCACTTTTTTTTTTTCGCATCAATCCACGAAATACATTCCCAAACGTCTTGAGAATCATCAAGATGTTTTTTTTTTTTGGGAAATGTGAAAACAGTCCTTTTGGTTTTCTTGGTAACCATTGGATCTGGTCTTGGAACTCTCCCATGGATGCCATTTTTGCCCAGTCTGTCATTCTCATTATTGAATCATGAACACTGCGCTTAACTGAGGCCTGCAGTGCTTTTGATGCTGTTGGGGTTCTTTTATGACCTCCTGGATGAGTAATTTTAGTTGGCCAGCCACTCCTATTAAGGCTCACCACTGTATCATGTGTTCCCCGTTTGTGGGTAATGACTGTCACTGTGGTTTGCTGGAGTCCCAACATCTTAGAAATGGTTTTATAAGCCTTTTCAGACTGATAGACGTCCCTGACTTTGTTTCGCATCTGTTCTGGTTTTCTTTAGATCAAGGCACGTCTGTTGCTTTTTGAGTTCTTTTAACCTATTTCATGTTGTCAGACAGGTTCCGTTTTAGTTATGTCTTGGTCTGACTGTTAACAGTAAACTGGCAAGTACATCTTTCCAGAGGGACAGGTTGGCTTGGATAGCTTTTTCCCCCCATAACAAAGTAAAGGATTTTGTGTTTTCAGTGTGGCATTCTGTAATGGTGGATTATGTTTTATTGCTTCTTGTATTTTGCAGTAAATTTGAATTGAAGTTTGAATTTAGGTTAAGTTAAAACAGGTGTAAGTTATTCTGAGGTATGTGGGGTAATGTTTGTTTTTCTGCCTTCTTCCCAACAAGGAAATGGAGAAAAATGAAGACTTGTCCAAAAGCAATGGTAGCAGAACGCTGCTTGTTCGCCACTTACCGGCTGAGCTCAGTCAGGACGAGAAGGAAGACCTCCTCAAGTATTTTGGTGCTGAGTCGGTTAGAGTCTTTTCAAACCGGGGACGTTTGGTAGGTCTTTTGACAATTTTACATCATAAAATCTAACTTTATTCCCTACATGAATAGATTTTTGCCCTTCTCAACAGAAACATGCAGCCTTTGCGACATTTAAAAGTGAGAATATGGCAGCAAAAGTGAGTGTTTTGTGTCCAAATGCTACTAAATATAGTTTTTTTGAAAATGAACACACAATCATGTTTTCTATGAGTTTGCTGTGTATGATTTTATTCACCCTCCCACTTTATCTCTTGTAGGCCCTCAGCAGGCTCCATCAGTTACAGATTCTGGATCGGACCCTTATTGTGGAGTTCGCAAAAGGCCAAGACAATTTCACGGTTTTAAAGGACCCTCCAGTGTCAGATGGGTATGGTTTTTTTTTTTTTCTTGTCAGTAAATCACCCTCGCCTTCCCATTAAATCTATCAGTTCCACCGTTTTTTGTTGTACTCATTGGGTCTGTGAGGTAGGGGAAGATGATCACTTCACAAGTTTTGGGTTTAATCTGTTCTCTTTTCCACACAGTCATGTTAAAGAAAAGCAGAAGACACAGGAGCTTAAACAACCGAGTATCCCTCTCATAGAGACTGGTGTTTCTCCTAGGCTCGGGTAAGAATGACTGCGTGACATAAACAAGGGGGTTACGAATTCTTTTTTGTTTTCACCATATTTTGTGAGGTATTAAAGAAACTACATACTAGGCCTTTTAGGGGCCTCTTTACCTGAAGTTTGTAAGCCATGCGGCTCCATCAAAACTACCTCAGACAATTCAGTGTGCTCGCATGACGTGATCCTTAACAGTTGTCAAGGTGTCGTCAGTTTGCTCTGCAGAAACTGCCTGTAGGCGAGCTGACAGTGAACCTGGAAGAGAATCTGAGAGGTGTATTCGGGAGCTGTCAGGCGCCTTGTGTCCAATTAGATAGCCAGGCTGCCACTGAGCTCCTGACAGGCAGCCTGTCCTGCCAGTTGACGGGACCAGGTGCTCTTTGATACCGCTCGCTATGGTTGCAGGAACTTTTATCTTCAACCAACTTCATTTCTTTCTTTTGCAGCCTTAATGGTATCAGAATGATTTTTATCATAATGGTTTGATGGTTGTATCACAAAGCCACTTGCTCAAAAGTAAATGGAAATAGAATCTCCATTCTGAAACATGACACCCATCATTGGACTGTCCCCTCTGGGTTGGGAGGGTGGAGGGGGTCTGTCTTTGCCTCAAAAGGAGGAGTTTAAGTATCTTGGTATCTTGTTCACAAGTGATGGTAGGCTTGAAAGGGAGATGGACTAACGGATTGGGGTTTCAACAACATCAGTAATATTGTCCGGTTTGTTCTGACAAAAGAGCTGATACAAAAGCCAAAGCTCTTAAATTAACAGTCCGTCTTGATTCCTACCCTCACCTATGGTCATGAGACATGGATCATGACCAAAAGAACAAGATCTCGGATACAAGCGGCTGAAATGAGCTACTTTTGGAGGGTGGCTGGACTCAGCCTTAAAGATAGGGTGATGAGTTCTGTCATTTGGAGGGGAGCTCAAAGTAGAGCCTCTGCTGCTCCACATCAAAAGGAGTCATATGTATCCCGTCTGGCCTGAGAATGTTTTGGGATGCCCCAGAATGAATTGGTAGAAATCACCACGGAGAGGGATGTCTGAGGTTCCCTACTGGACCCGTTGCCCCCGCGACCCGATCCTGTTTCTGCGGAAGACAGTGGATGTCTGCAGTTCATTGAGGCTGTTCATTGAGACTTTCAACAGTAGCTCCTTCTGTTATGGAACGTGAATGGTTGAGAAATACTGGCAGTCTTTTGGGAATCCCAGAGTTAAGGGAAGGATATCCATTCTCTGAGGAATACACACAGATAAACTGCAGTTTTAATAATGCTGTTCACTAATAAAAGGTGCTAAAGACAGTTTAAATAATCTGCTCGGTAACCATTGTGTGTTTGCTTTGAACTGATAAAAACCTGTTCTACTTTTCTCTGAAGCAAAGGAATAAAGTTGCCTCTGCTCCTAATTTAATCAACTAATGACTGTTCATGGCAGGAAAACTTGGAAAAAATGGTTTCAATACTGCTGTTATAATATGGTTCTTGTAGAGAAATCAGAATCTGTATCAGAAGGTCAAAGGTTTATCAAAACTGACTTGAACACAATAAACATCAATTTATAGTTAAAACCTCTCTTAAGCAGTTGTAAGATTTCTCTTTTAATCCTGTGTGGAAATTTTGAAATTCTTTAAGAATTCTTCACTATTTGTTTTAGCTGCAAATCTTCTTGTGGAAAACCTATGGACACCTCTTCTTGAGGCGTTTCCTCAACAAACAGATCGTCAAAAGTCAGTTTGGGAAATGTGAACTTTGCCACGCAGCTGTATTTAGTGCAGCATCTGTTGTATTTGAAGTAAGGTGCGCCAGTTAATTAGCCGTACATCAGTATCAGCCAGTTTCCCCTTTATTTTCACTGATCTGTGACTGGCAGGTCAATTACTGATAAGACATAATTGCATAAAGGCTAAAAACGTTTTCTGTCTCTAAGCGTATAACTGACAGCATTGCTTGTCTATTTTAAAGTGGAGAGTTGCATTCATGGAAGAGATGGACCGATCAGGCGTTTACTGGTCCATGCCAAGGTCTGACCTGCTGCTCCCCACCCATTAGCCCCCCCCAAGAGGTTAAACACATTCTAACTCATTTGTATAAATTGTTTTAGCAATTAAATGTAGCAGCCACTCATGCAGGGTGGAATTACAAGACTATACCCATTTACACATCAAAGCATATGTTCGTTAGTGTTACTATACCTAAAAAAAAAAAAAAAAAAAAATTGCATGGCTGTTGTAGATGCACTGGTAGACCCAAGAAGGCAATAAATGATCAGGAAGAAGAAAAAAAAAAAAAAAAAAATCAGATTTTTGTTCTGATTTGACCTTCTGATCACCAGTCAGCAGTCGTAGTTGATCTCTGATTGGTGGATGATTCATGATCCTTGGTGTTAACATTCTTTCTCCTCTTTTTGAACCCTTTAGGATGAAATTCCACTCAAATCCCACGCTGAAATATTTATACCCACCGCCCTCCAACAGCATCCTCACAAATATAACACATGCCCTCATCGTTGTGCCAAAGTTTTATGTCCAAGTGAGTAAACACTGCTTCTCCTCTGTTCTTTTTATCTTTCATCCAAAAGCTTGAAATGCAAATGTGGGAAATCTCTGTGCCTGCATCTCTTTGTTTTGAACCATGCATTTTCTACATTTTTGGAAATTGGGAAATTGTGTTTAAAAATGTGCACTTAACAAAAAACATGTAGCCTTCAGATTCTGATTGTAAAATAGAAACCTGAATCAGGAAGAAGTATGCCCAAGGTTCCTGAGCTCCATCCAAGCTCTTAAAGATCAAACAGCAAACGTTTGCCTTTTTAATCCCAATTTGGGGAACAAGTATTAATAATAAACCATAAGTGGGAAGCATGAGTTATGGGTTTAGCATTTCCCTGGGAGCCGAGGTGCTTCCTGCGCTGGCGTCTAGGTGGTGCTAGTGTGCTGCAGAGACGCAAGCCTACTGCTCGGCTGCACCTCAGGTATCTCTCTTCTGCTTCAATCCCACCTTGATCCTCGTATTTGTATGCAGAGGTCGGCCAGTCTGTTTTACATATGGAGGCTGCGTTACAGGATGCCTGTTTGGGAGCAGCAGTGTGTTTATACAACCAGCTTGTGTTCTGATTCCTCGCACACCACTGTCCCTGTTCTAATGCATATATCTCACATTGACACAGGTGCTTCATCTGATGAACAAGATGAATTTACCATGTCCGTTTGGTCCCGTCACAGCAAGACCACCCATGGTAAGATTCTGGTTATGGGTTCTGAATGTAGAAATGGTATAAATAGTTATACTGGATCTTGCAAAAGTATTGAAATCCCTTCAACTCTTTCACATTTTGCCCATTTTTCTTTGCCAAGTAGCTCCAATGCAGTCAGACTGCAAGGAGATTGTCTGTGAAGATGCATTTTCAGGTCATGCCACAGATTCCCAATTGGATTTATGTCTGGACTTTGACTGGGCCAGTCTAACACATGCATATGCTTTGATCTAAATCATTACATTGTAGCTCTGGCTGGATGTTCAGGGTTCAGGGTTCCATCATTTTCGAAGGTTAAACATCTTTTACAGCTCCTCCAGAACTGTGAGCTCTCAAAAATAAGGCCGCACCAGTTTGGGACAAGAGGAGGTGCAGTTCCCATAAAATCTGCATCAGGAGTCTCCCCTTCCTGTTCTTTTCAAAACAGTAATTCAGTGCAGCAATCCTGTTGTTGGCCAAGCAGAGATATAGTATATCTTAATTTCTTCATCTTCTTGATTTGAAACTTACATCATTACTACATCTTTCCTTTGACCCGTGTAGCCGATTTGCCCCTTTTGAAGTCAGCTGATGCGGGCCTGTGACTGTCTCACTTGGTGAATCAGGGGTGAACAGAGGCCGAATCAGTTCTTTCACAGAATACATGGAGACGGCTAAAAGGGGCCTGAATCCTGCCTTGAGGTGTTTTGCAAAAGGGGTTTAACAAACCTCTGAGGCCTTTACAAAATACCTATATTTATACTGAGATTAAATCACACACAAATGGTCTGTTTATGCTAATTAAGTGGCTTTTGTATGTAGTTAGTTGCAGTTATTTTAATTAAGGGGTATCAGAGTAAAGAGGGCTCAATACGAATACAGTTTTTTAGCTGTAAAATATTTTTAAAGCAATATATAATTTTTCTTCCACTTTATAGCCATCACGTTAAACTATCCAAGAAACACATAGAATGTTGTGATGTGAGAAAATGAATCAACACTTTTGCACTATAAACAGTATCCTCAGCGGGGAACAAAGCAGTCATATTAAACTGATCAAATATATTCAGAATTTGCTGCATTTAGCTCTCTTTGATGGTAAACTTCCTGCCTTTATATTTTTGATCAACAGCGATGTGTTTTATTAATATGGAATTAAGAAAGCAATTAATAGCAAGTTATTTATCTTTTTTAATTAGGGTCCGGGCTTCAACATGTTAATTTTGTTTAATTAATTACATAGACTGTAACGCGTTAAAAATTTTAACACAATTAATCACTTTTATTTTTTTTTAACCTACACCAGTAAATCTGATGCACAAGCGACATCTGGAAACAACAGCGATGGACGATAAAGCCGCTTCTCTTGGCCTACTGGGGATTAATTGTTCGCTTCAAAAAAACGATCTGATGGGACGCTGGAAAAGACTATAGTTGTGTGCAAGTTGTGCAAAAAGGAGCTGGCCTATGACTGAAGCGATTCAAGCCTGAAATACCATCTTAATGCTAAACAACGCTAACATCAGTGTTAACATTTCTAAACAAGTGTTTTTTCAAAGAAGTTACATAAATGATCAGGGGTTCCTGAAACACTTGAAAGTTGAATGGGTTTAACACTATGTACGAATCTGATAGTTGAATAATCTGAATAACAGATTACAAACAATAAATATCTTTGTTGTTGAGCTCACGTCTATTTTTTTAATAATTTAGCAGCAAAAACGGTTTTCAAATTAAAAATGTTGCTTATTTTGTTGCTATATAGTTTTTGATTAATTAATTACAGAGCCTGAAATTAACTAACCCTTCTACCACTATTTTTAATGCGTGATTTATTTTTTGCAGTTTGAGGTCCTGCCTCCTGCTCCACCCTTCCCCATGCCTCCCCCTCCCCCCACTGACTACCCACCTTTACCAGAGGACGAGCAGGAGAACTCCAATGAAGAAGAGTCCGAATATGAGAGTGGGGATGATGAAGATAAAGAGAGGTGAGGAGCATATCGTCATTAGCGAGGATGCAAGCTTTGAATTAATATTCATAATGTTATTTCAAGCATATCATTTACTTTTAGATGATGCTTGTCTTTTTGTTTCCCTGGTTAGTCATTTTTTTCCCCCTCCCCTTGTTTTATTTGAGGATTGCACGTTTGATGGGTCTGGTCAACCAAGCATGCAAGAGACCCCTGAGACCAAAAATAGCTTCAAAAAGAAAGAAACCTAAGATCAAGGATCTGCTCTACGCTCCAAAACCAGACTCTCAGAGGTACACAGAAAGCACTCAAGCATGTCACAGTCCTCAAACATGATTTATCCGGATACTGTATTCATAGCTCGGTTAAAGCACAGGGCAGAAAATCTCCAGACGATCAGTCTTTCTCCTGAAGAAAGCCCCATGTGGCTCAGCGACTTCTTCTTGTTCCACATTTTCACACACCTGCACACTGCCTCCCTCAAGAACAGAGCACAAAGTCTGTTTCCAAACTATAAATACATCTCTTGGCCACATGTTTATCTGACTGTGGAACATCTCAGCTTTAGCAAAACAACAACAAAAAAAGTTATAAACCAACCATACATCATCCAGGTTTGCTGTATACTCTGTTTTCTCTCGCTCTCTCTGTGGGCCTCAGCGCTCCGGTGCTGCAGCCCTGCGATGTGTTTGAGAACCTGAACCCTGCAGGTCCAAGAAAAATCGAGTTCCACATTTCGGTGCCAGAGGTGGCAGCTGCTGTGGAAGGGAGCGGCCTCGGCCAAGCTGATGTTGATGTCAAAGGTAGGACTTTTCGACCTGCAAGCTTAGCATGCATTAAAAACACTGATTGTGGTCAGAATTAACAAGAAAATGAACTTTTGTGATCTAGAGTGGAGGTCGGTATTTTTTTTTTTTCTTTTGCTTGATGAAATTCAACATCCAGAGAGATTGGGTTTACTTTTATAACTTGCACAGAACAACCAAGGAATTCACCTCATTAAAGCATCTGCAGTTTCAGGTTGGGAGTCCTTGCATTTACCCTGAAATGAGACTTGTGAATTATTTATTGTTGTAGAAATGAGTGTGCAGCTCTAAAGGACAAACAGAGCACAGCATAAAGAGGAGATTGTTGGATAAAAGTACAGTGCCTTGAAAACGTTTTTAAATCCTTGAACTATCACATTACAACCACAGACTTCAGTTTATTTTAAGTTTTTAATGAAAAGTGAAAAAAAGTTGTACAAAATGGAGATGAAAGAATGTTTTTTATTATTTTATTTTTATTTTTTTTTACATTTTCAAAAATAAAAATCTGAAAAGTGTGTTTTTGATCCCCTTTATTGTGATACCCCTTAATAAAATCCAGCGCCATCTGAATTTACTGTTTTGGCTTGCATGTAAATCACTGTTTGACAACAAAGTAATTGCACATCACCACTGTAAGAAAATTTGGTCCTGTTATTTATTGACTACGCTTTACAGATTTTTATTTGTAAATAATTTTAATCCTTCCTCTTGTCTATCCTTCCTTCCTCCCTAATGCCCTTCCTTTCATCCTTTCTCTTGTCTATAATTCTTTCCTCCCTCATGTCCTTCCTTCCTTCCTCAATCCCTCATGTCCTTCCTTCCTTCCTCTTGTCTATCCTTCCTCCCTTATGTTTTTCCTTACTCCCTCATGTCCTTCCTTCCTTCTTCAATCCCTCATGTCCTTCCTTCCTTCCTCTTGTCTATCCTTTTGTCCTCACTCATGTCCTTCCTTCCTCTTGTCTATCCTTCCTTCCTCCCTCATGTCCTTCCTTCCTCTCTTATACCTATTCTTACTCCCTCATGTCTTTCCTTCCTTCCTTCATTTGCTGTTTTCATATCTAAAGCTTCTCTGCTGTAGACATATTTGCCATAAATGCATGATGAACCTCAGTATTTTGTATTTTAATAGGAACATGAGGGACTGAAAACTCTTGCCAACTAAATCCAGAAAGGATCAATAAGTTGAACTTGAAAAATGTGTAGCAACCCTGTTTATACCGAATGTTGTGCTTTACCTGTCACAGTTTTATTAGTAACGATGCTTATGGCCTGGAGAAATGTAACATTTTGAGATGAAACTTGTCTCACTGATCGCTTCACTTGCAGAAGTCAGAAGCTCAAGAAGGGTCTGGCCTCTCATCAGCAGAGTAGAGACATCGCAAAGCTCCAGTTTCTTTTCTTCTGTGTTGTTTTTTTATCACAACGAGCCAAGAAAAGATTTGTCGGCCCTGTTGACACAGGTTCAAGCCCTTAGTAGAAGTGTAGTCAGAGCCAAGTGTTACACAGCAGCGCTTTAAAGCAAAAAAGTTGCAGCAGAAAGGTTTTAAGCTATTATCTGTGAACAAACGTCTTTGGGGGCACAGTCTGTGTCTCTTGTCATCTGCGGGGTTCCCTGTTTGCCTTATCTCCCCTCTCTCTGGCTTCAGCTTCACTCCCTAAAAAGTAAAATAGATCTCAAAGTCGTGTACAAAAGATTTCCTAGAGGCAGGGGAAAGATAAACTCTGACAGGTGGCTTTTTTGGATTAGTCTTGTTTTGGAGGATGGGGCGAGGGGGCTGATAAACAAGCTGTTTAAATAAAAAGGGGAGGTGGGCGAGTGATAAGGATGACTGTAAGTTGGAAAGCAGCGATCTAGTGTTTATCAGAAAAGCTCCACAGCGTTCTGTGCTTCAAGGCTTGCACACATACACCTTATTGATATGACAAACCTCGTCCCCTCTGTGGATTTGTACAGGCTCGCTGCTCTTTTCATCTGCAGCATGTGTGCGCATTCATGCACTGCTGAAAAGATTTATCCCTCCTACTGTCTTTCAAGAAAAAAAACTATTACTTTCAGTTTTTCATTTATTGTTTATTTCTCTCTTTAAAAAAAAAAAAAAAAGATTATACTAAAATCACAACGACATATGTGTCACCGTCTAAAAATATGGGATTGATTGATGGGTTTTCCGTTTTTAGCAGATGAGAGCAAGAGCACCCCCAGCAGCAGCAATCAGGAGGTGACAGTGACTGAAGGTTTTGGGAAGCTCTACCCCAGCGCCCAAACCAACCAGCCACAAGAAGAGCACAGCGACGACGAAAAGGATCTGGTGTCAGATGTTATCTCCAGGAAGGAGCTGGAGAAAGGCCGGTTGTCAAGAGACGGTAAATACGACCCGCGGCGGCTTATGGAAGTTTTTATGGAACTTTTTCCGCCTTATGGCTGCAAACTTCAATGTGCAGTTGAAACCAGAAGTTTACGTACACATTTTTTTCCTCACTGTCTGAAGTTAAATCAGATCAAACTTCTCTTGTTTTAGGTCAGTTAGAATTACCAAAATTTCTATTTGCTAAATGCCACAATAATGAGAGAGAGAATATGTCAGAGATTTATTTATTGATTTCTTTAAGATCAGAAGTTTATATACCTTTTCTCAGTAATTGGTAGCATTGCCTTTGAACTGTATGACTTGGTCAAATCGTTTTGGCCACCTCACTTGCACATGCCTTTTCAGATCTCCCCACAACTTCTCCATAGGATTGAGATCAGGGCTTTGTGATGGCCACACCAAAACATTGACTTTGTTGTCCTTAAGCCACTTTGGAACCACTTTGGCTGTGTGCTTAGGGTTCTTTTCTTGTCCATTTGGAAGACCCATCTGCGCCGGAGATGAGGTCTTTAGATGTGACAGTATTTCTACATAATGTTCTTTCCTCATGATGCCATCTACTTTATGAAGTGCCCCAGTTTCTCCTGCAGCAACACAGCCCCACAACATGATGCTGACACCTAGGCCTGTCACAATAACAAATTTTGCTGGATGATAATTTGTCCCAGAAATTATTGCAATAAACAATAAAATTGTTGTTTTGAGACCATTTTCAATTAATGTATTGATAATGGCATAGAAATGCGAGTTGTCACTCTCAAAGACCAATGAACTATAATTTTGTAAAGAACACTTAACATTATCACTATCATTTAATTTTCCTATTTATTTTCAATCTTATTATTTTAATAGTTGCTTTCATTTCATTATGTATTTTCTCAATTTTTTTCCTATTTATTTAGTAATCTTTTTCATTTGCTGTCACTTTTTTCATTGTCTTTTTTCTATTTTTTCCATATTCTATTTTTAGTAATTTTAAAGATATTTTAAATATCCAAAATAAAACATGGCAACCAAAAACAATAAATACAACAGAAATAAGATCCACACACAACCAAAACCATAAATAAAATAGATTATGATTCTCTTCAAAAAAATGTGCCCTTCAACAATTTATCAAGCTCATTTTACATTATGATATGATTAATTGATTAATTGCTGATTGCAACAGGCCTATTGCCACCCCCACAGTTAGGAAGGTAGAAGCATCCCTGTTTTTCCTCCAAACTTAACTTTGGTCATTATGACCAAACGGTTCCATTTTACTTTTATCAGACCACAGGACGTGTCTCCAGTAACGAAGGTCTTAGTCCCAGAGTGCATGTGCAAACTTCAATCTGACATTTTATGTTTGTTTTGAATTGCTTCTTCCTCACTGAGTGGCCTTTCAACCTGTTTCAGTACAGGACACTTTTCACAGTGGATAATGAGACTGTCTGACCAACTTCAGCAGCATCTTCATAACATCTTTGGTTTTTGTTCTGGAGTCAATTTGCACGTTTCAGACCAAAGTCCATTCATCTGTGGGACACAGAACCAGTCTCCTTCCTCAGCAGTATGATGGTAGAACATTCCCATCATGTCAGTACTTGCGTATAATTGTTTGGACAGATGAATGTGGCACCTTCAAGCACCTGGAAATTGTTCTCAAGGATGAACCAGACTTGGGAACAAAATACATATAAATGCATTTGTATAATTTTCTTTTGATAACATGCGAAAACTGGTTTAATTATCAGCAGAACTTATCACAACACTATTGACGAGAGACAAAGAACAAACAGCCTGCAAAATTCTATAAAATCAACAAACATTAAAACACCTTGGAGGGATGTGTTTCAGCTTGCATACGTGCTTCCAATGACAATATTCCTCCTTTCATGTCGGCATTACAGAACAGCTGTAACACTCTAATTTCCTCCTCACACACACTGTTGAGAGGTGACGCAACAAGCGCAGGATGCTGTAGTTCGTTTGAAATGCATATTAGAATAAACTGGGGGTTATTCTGAGAGACGTCGCAACTAAACAAAAAAGTGCAAACTGTGGGAAAACCAAACGTGAAACCAGAGACTGATGAATCCCTCGGTGAAGGAGGAGCCGGTGGTGAAAGTTTATCATCAGCATGAACTTTTTCTTAGATCTGAAAAGAAATGGGAAGATATTTATTTGCATTTGTTACAAGATGCTCAGTCTGTGATTAAAACAGCTCATTGTGAACATCGTTTAATAAACGAGCTGATGAGTGCAAATCATCAAAGCATCACTCATTTTGAAATATTGCCTCTGGAAAACATTTCAAGCCTCCAGGCAGAAAAGGGACAAATGAAATCAAGCAGACCTCCAATAGATTCAGGCACTGCAGCACAGAAATGGCTGCGGTAGTCCACCCTCTGTTTGAGATGCATCGACTTTAAATTAGACAGCTCTCTGATCCTTTGTACCGGGTTTTTTTTTTTTTTTTTTTTTTTTTTTTTTTTGTGTGTTTGTTTTTTTTCTTATTCATCTCACATCAATTTTTTTCTCCCTCTCTCCCCTTTTTTTAAAACAGAGATAAAAAGGATGTCTGTTTTTAAAAATTATGAAGCTGGTGAGCCGACCTGCAGACTGTACGTGAAAAACATCGCAAAGCAGGTGGAGGAGAAGGTAGGTCCAGCTGTTGCACGTGACCCACTTTCATCCATCCCTCCTAATCTGAAGCTTTGTTTTTGTCCTGAATGCTCACCTGTATCAGTAGCCTGGCTTCATTCATCACCTTTTCCAATTTTATCACAGTAGAACCACAAACCTGAATGTTTTTGTTTGGTGTTTTAGGTGGAGTAAAACATAACTTGAAGTGGAGGGAAAAGGATTTATGTTTATAAAGTTCTTACAAATACAAATCTGAAAAGTGCTGGCTGGTTCTTTATTAACTTCCTCCAAAGTCAAGTTTGTGGTTGCAATGTGACAAAATGAGAAGAAAGTTCAAGAGGTGTGAATATTTATATATATATATTTTTTTTATTGATTATCTTTGTCTTCCAGGACCTGAGGTACATCTATGGGAGATACATTAACCTATCTTCAGAGGCTGAGAGAAACATGTATGTAGACAGAAAGCTATTTAATACTGCATCCCATTTTTCTCCTGTTTGGGCTATTTTTGGCTCCAGCAATTATTCAGTTCCTCCTGAGAGCTGCTCATAATTTGTGCTGAGTGTGCCCTGTGTTTTTAATAAGTATCCACACTAATACTGAGATCATGAGGGACATTAAGATGTTGGCGCATCAGCACTACCTCAAATAGATGGGGCCAGACTCCTGTGAGAAACAGGAACAAGAGAATCTCTGCCTGGGGGTCAGGCTGGCCTTTACTGACCTGTGGATTTTTTTTTTTTTTTTGTATATTTTTATTGTTAGTATATTGTATGGAAGGCCAAATTTGCCATAGTCCAATAAATAAACAAATCCTTAAAGAGTTATTGACAGATGAAACCGCATTTTATAATCTCTCAAAACTTAAAATAATTTGTAAAAAACAAAACAAAACAAAACAAAAAAAAAACGTAATTATGTCATTTAATAACAATTTCATGGTTCATTTGTATCTGTGTTTAATTAAATAATTTAAAATGCCACTGTGGCTCCTTAAATTGACTGGTTGGTTAAACTGTACAGCTAGTTAGCTTGCCAATCACCTTTTACTACAGCATGGTTGGCCCTGTCCACTGACTGCTCCTTCATATCTGTAGGGGCCAAAAGAGCTATAATTTGATAAATAAATAAATGATTGAAATTGTAAATAATTAATTAATTTAAATTTTTGTTGATTTTGGCACTTTTGACCTTCCATAGATGCTATTAAAGCTGTGCTTTTTATTTTGGCAGAACACAGTCCACAATTCTCGTCTTTCCTGACAGAAGTGATCCCAAGCAACGCTGAATAGGATGTTTATTAAAGCAGATCGGCCACAGGATTGCTGCTGAGTGCTTATTTTATCGGAAGACTGTTGTCAGCTGTGTTGTCCAGGATTTACTGAAGTGGGAGTGTGTTTTTATGAACTGCTCCCAGACAAAAAGGCTTTAAGGACACATGCCCATCAGCCGTAGATCCTGCACTGAATGCTAAATAAACTTTAAAGCCTCCTGTTGCTTGTCTTCGGTAAAAATCAATTGTTCGGATTTAAAGCCTGCAGGTCGTTGGGCTTTGCCGACCCATTCGGTTTTATGTGCTCACAGAAGCAGATAACACTTCCCTGTGTCACACCGAATGGAGCGCGGCGTATTGTTTGAGCTGGACGGGCCACAAGCGTGGAGCGATAATGATGTGTGTCCGCTTTTGCTTTGTTCCCCAGGTTTGACATTGTGTTAATGAAGGAGGGGCGGATGAAAGGGCAGGCCTTCATAGGACTCCCAAACGAGCGGAGCGCCGAAAAAGCCCTGCGGGAAACCAATGGCTTCGTTCTCCACGACAAACCCCTCGTCGTCGTATCCTTTTATCCCCCTCTCGCAGGATGAAAAGAGAACAAGGCTTTTAAAAGGAATGTAACTGTAGACTTTGTGTTTTTGTTTGGGTTTAATTAATTTTGTTGTGAAGGCACAGATACACAAAAAATGTAAAGTTCTGTTTGGTATGAAAATGTTTGTATTCAGTCCAAATCAGGACCTTTCTCAGCATCACTGATGAAAATAAGCATGTTGAAACATATTTTCCTTGTGACTAAAGTAAAAAGAAAACAGTTAATCATAGGCAGGATGTGTATTAAAGCAATACAGGGAACAGGTGAAGTGTTTTTGGTTTATTAAGTGAACCCTCCCTTCCACAGATGTTTTGTTGGCTGTGCAACTCGGTGCTTTCAGCAGGATGAGGACTAATTTCTGGCAGCTTTGAACCACCACCTGCTCTTCCTTCTTTCTCAAAGCTAATTATGCATCAACTTTTGAACTTGTCACAGGGAGCAAGGCTTCTGATTTTGATGCTGTTTTAATGTGCATTTTGCAGCAAGTTAGCTTAGAGACAGCATAGTTACATGCTCAGCTCAGTATGTTTACTTTGTTAAATCTAAAACCCAGGTTATTATAACTCATCATTAGCATGGCTTACATTGGACCTCATTACCTGTTATACACATAGATGTGAAGTGTTCCTACGTCTTCAACTTTTTACACCATATCACATTACAAACACACATTTTAGTGCGTTCTGTTAGGATTTTATGTGGTAGACCAGCATAAAGTAGTGCATAAATATAAAATGGCAGACAAAGGATTAGCCTTTTTTTATTTTTATTTTTTTATTTATTTATTTATTTTAATCATTTTTATATTCTTTATTTGGTGACTTCTAAATAGCTTGAGCTGATTTTATGTAGGGCTATGAGGGCAGAGGGGGCTGAATACACATGCATGCCACACTTTTTAGGTGTTTGTTTTTTTTCGATGCACTACTTTGTGTTGGTTTGTCACAGAGGATCCCAATAAAATACATGGGTGTTTTTGTTGTGATGTGACAAAATGTGAAAAACTCGCAAGGCTCTGATTTCGGTGAAACACATTCATTTCATAGATGTGCCACATTTCAGTTTAGCACAGGTTTAAAATGCATATACTAGCTAAGTTTTGTAACCTTTTTTTCACCTTTTGTTTTTCAACTTTACAGGCTAATATTGGACTCCTCAGAAATCCAGTTTTGAGTCCTACATTATGTTTTCCTTTTTGTTTTTTTTAAGGGAAACATATTGTTGAAAGATTGTCTGTCTTTTTTTTTCAGCTGCATTTTATTTTAGATTGTAAAAAAAATATTTTTGAATTCTTTTTTATAAACTAAGACTGGCTTATAGGAGAAGATGTGCAGCCACATTTCTTTTCCATTTGTATTTTTTTTTTTTTTTGTACTTCCTCCTGCAACCTTGAGACCTCTAGTTTTAGAGAAAGGAAAGCTTCGTAACCCAGCGGCTTTTTGCAGGAAAGAACTTAAGGCTTTATTGTTAATGTATTACTATGAACAACTTCAATTAGAAACAATTATAGGTCTGAAAGAAGAAGAATTATTCTGAACTATGCAAAAATTGGAAATCAGATTAGGTCAAGAAAAGTACCGTTAGAGCATCTCTTATTTCATTAAAAAGTTTTTTTGTTTTTTTTCCAACAGTCTTGGTAGTTTAACAGTACATTTGGAAATAAAACAGCTTCAGCTATTTGTTCATTGACCTAGTGTTAAAACATATGGTGTCCCAGAAGGGTCAACAAAATGCAAAAAACCACAACTCAACAGCAAAAACGCCACAATGGAAGTTATGTAACCATGTTTTTTTTGTTGTTGTTTTTTTTTTTTTTTTTAAATAACTGATTGTTTTAGGCAAATTACGTTTTAGCGTAAATTCTGTTGTAGTACAGCTTTTGTTTTAGCATAACTTCAGGTTTAACATAGCTTCCATTGTGACGTTTGCTGTTGTGTTGTGGCTTTTGCATTTTGTTGACCTTTTTGGGCCACCATAAAAACAGGATGCAGAACTGAGACTTTTAGATATCTTTTTGATTATTTCAGTCATTTATTTGGCTGAATGACAGTTTGCTATTTTATTCCGAAAAAGAAGTGACACGGAAGCAGAAAAAGTCCAACATTCAGATTGTTTGTTTAGAGTTAATTGAAATGGTGTAAAAAGAAATGGGCATGTTTTGGAAGTTAGGTTTGAATTTTATCTTTCACGGGTATCAGAAAGTCAAGGCGGTTTGTATTGCTGCAGAATATTTATTAAGAAAGCACAATCAGTAAACCAGTATAAATCCCCTCATATAGTTTGTTAAAGGCTTGCCCGGGAACTAACCACTCAGTCTGCTACAAAACGACCTGCCTGATGTTCTGGCAGATTAAACTATGAGCTTTATCATCAGTGAAGCTATTTTGACAAATCACATCAAGTCTTTTTATTTAACCTGTCATTGAGGTGGCAGCTTTGTTAATCCATGCTATTGTCGAGGCTGTCACAGCAAAACCGAGATAGTTCAAAAACCAAGACGCCCAGTCTCTCATAAGGTCAGCTTTGGCCAGTGGTCTTCTGACCTTCTGAGGAAACAGCTGTGACCTTTTCTCAAATAAAATTAATACAAGACAAAGAGCGTCACAAGGGAAAACGCTCAGAGCTGTATCGCGCGAGCTTGGCGAGAACCTGATCAGTTCTGTGTTCTGTATGAAAACAGATCTGCTCCTGGACAGCTACAGCTGGGATCCCCATGCTTACGACAGGAGGTGGCTTTTCTGGGAAGCTGTGTAATTCAAAGTGCATATTTCCTGATGCAAAAAGTATCATTTATATCTAAGCAATTCAATAAAAAAAACCCAAAAAACACACAGATGGACCTTAATTATAAGCTCACAGCAATTCGCAAGATCTGCAAGACCGAAACAAGACAGCACAGACAGTAAGAAGGGCCCAAAGCAGCGGTGAAACCAGCAGGTGAGAAACACTCCAAAGCCTTTAAACTGTTTTCCTCAGGAGAACAATCGCTCATGTATCCTCATTATGCATCCATCTGTTTATATAGCAAAAAATGTATCATTGAAATGCTTGCAATTGTGTTTACACTTTATCTATTTAAGATTCCAAGGCTTGATATTGTGGCTCTGGAAAACCATTTGTATCCTTACTTTGACATATCCTTTGGAGGAGCGAAGCCTCTACAGAAAATGGACACAGCTCAAATACAGTCACTGTTGTACAGATAGAGCTTGAAACTGTCTTGTAGTTTACTGAGCATTGTTCTTTCTGTAGCTTATTTGTTTATTTTTTTCTGCTGTTTTATTTATTTTCTTATTCCTACTGATTGTTTTCCTTGTTTGACTGAATAGGTGCTGGTCATCAGAGGCTGTCTTCTTCTTTTCTCACATTAATGAATAAAATATTTTCTCACACTGTCTGTTGTCATGTTTTTCTCTGATTACACGTCTCAGATTGTGGGAACACTTCAGCCAAAGCATCATGCTTGAGCATCATTAGTCTCAAACTTAAAGTCTTGTCAGCCGAGTAAGTACAGAGTGGGGAAGGTATATGAGATCTAAATGGGCTCAGCAGCAGATGGTAGGCTGTCAAAACAGTGTGTGGAAAAAAGCACTCCTGAATAGACAGCAAACAAAACGAGCAGACTGCAGTCTGTAGGAAATTGCTGGGACTTGGTAAGCTTACCTTTACAGTCCTTGGCCCCATTTCTCTGATTACAGAGCACAGCTTTGGAAATAAAACTGCCTATGTCTTGGCTATGTGTAGGCTCTACTAAAGGTGTGCTGTGTCTTGCAAATACATTCATACCCCTTCAAATGTTATATTTTTACTCTTTATAACCTCAAACTTGAATGTAATTTAACTAGAATTTTATGTGTGCAATTATGCATGAAAAGACTTGTGTCTCTTCCAGTATTGCACATCGAGAGACTGATAGCTTATCCTTTGCAGAATAGGTCAAACTCAGCCACATTGAATGGAGGGCATTTATGAACATCTGCTTTCAAGTTTTGTCACAGATTCTCAATTGGATTTAGGTCTGGACTTTGGGCCATTATAACACATTACTATGCCTTGAGCTAAATCCTTGTACGTATCTTTATTCTGTATCTTTACTCTTTTTCCTTTGTTATACTGATTTCTTTTTGAGGTGTTATGTTACACACACACACACACACACACACACACACCAAAAGAAAGGGTAAAGGTAAAGAAATTACAAGATTTGTTCTTGCCTCAGAGCATGTCTATAACCTTGATCTGATTTTTTTTTTTTTTTTTTTTTTTTTTTTTTTAAATTAAGCTTTGTAAAGTACATGCCATAGGTTGATGATGATATGTAGACTGGAAATACTGGGAGTGCCCGAAAGGTGATGCATTTGCTTCAAATATTATCCATTATGTATTTTTACTCTTTTATCGTGCAATAAACAGATAACCAGCTGATATTGGCTAATTAATTGGTCAGGCTATCTGAAACCTGCAGGTAGCTGCTTAAAGATGGGAAAATCGCAACAGCCTTGCTGCTGAAATGTGCTATGCAAATAAACTTGACTCCATTCAGCCAGATGACCGGCAGTGTGCAGCAACAAATGGCTATGCTTCAGCCAGCTGGAGAGAACTACTGTGACTCTGGCCCTTCTTCTGGCATCTCATTAAAAGGAACTTAAACTAGATATCATAAAAAAAAAAAAAAAAAAAAATAGGATTATGAAAGTGTCCTTAAACCTTACCTTAATACTGGTATACAAGCTGATAATATACCACAGGTACAACAATAATAAATCAATATAATAGTTGATGGTATCTTTATAGTTGGTTTAGGTCTCCTTCATACAAAAGAAACTCAATTTAGGAACCATAAGTCATTTTTTTTAACTGCTATTTAACAGCCCAAAGTAGGCAATAGTGTATTTTAATATATTGTTTTTATATGGAAATGTACAGTCTTTTACTAATCAATGGTTGACACAGAAGGTGTTGTCTGATTTAAAATTAGAAAACATTTTAAAACAAGGTCTGTCAGAGCTAAAAATTCAAAGGAACACTTTTGTGTAACTTTTTTAATGTCTCATTCAGTGCAGTTCATTTGGTCCCAGCTCTGACTGTGAGCTCTGCCTGCCTGCGGTTACAACCCAGGTACACGCAGGCTTATCAATCACATGTGCTCGTCTGCTTCAACTTGCAGCTCATACTTCAACGCCACCGTCAGGGGAGAAGTTCCCATCTGTGCCCTACTTTGCCCGCCATCCCAACGATGACAAATGTGCCACCCACCGTGGAAATATTGAGAGTTACCAGGGCATTTATCAGGTAGCATTTGAGCAATATGAAAGATAACCTTTTGTAAGTGGACACAGATAAAGATGTATGCTCTGCCTTGGCTTTACACAGGCTTCATTTCAGCCTAATACTGCAACTCACCCAGGAGTAATATCATGATAATATGTTTCATATTTCAGATTCAACCAGATGTGCAGTCTGTTTGCTAGATGGACTTTAGCTGTTGGACTGCTGAAGACATATGCTCACTTTTTCAGATTTATATTTGCAGGGTTCAGGTATTTTATAAGGCTCGGCCTTCAGTTTTGGCTTCATATTACTTATTTTTTATGAAAACTGAGTGACATGTTTACTAAACTGGAAACATCAACAAGCCTCAGGCCAAAAGCCGTCTCATGGTACCCCTAGAGACAGTTTATGTCTTTCTCAACCCATGGGGGATTCTTCTGAGAAATATAGATTTTAAAAAATGTGTCTTTCTAAGTTTTACAATTTCACAGCTGTTTTTTTTAAAACACTCCCTTAATCACTGTAGCAGTGCATTCTGTCACAGCAGAGTCCTCTACAATTCATTTAAAGGGTTTTAGTATAAGTAAGCTTTGCTCTTATACAATGACAAAAAGGGTACCAGATGATAAAAGAGCTCTACAAACCTAAGACATCCCCAGAACTGACGAACATAGGACATGCCTGCTAGGTAAATAGGGATGAATTTAATTCTTTTGTTTTTAAAAGGTAATTATGCAGCAACAGTGAATTATTGGACCATTGATCAAAATTAGCTAATTTCCCCTTCTGACCAGTGATCAGGAGGTTAAAACTGAATTAAAACAAAATTTGACAAACAAACTGAAATGAATTTAAACTACTGGGTTAAAAGGACAAAAATAAATGTTAGTAAATGGTAAAATATTGCATAAAAGATCTGTCTTAATTTACTTTGCATCACTACGCTTTTAAATCCCAGCAGAGCTGTGCTGTTGACACATCTCATTTGGCATATTTCTGAACAAGCAACAGAGAAAAAAAACATATCTGGAAACCCTCTGCAGTTCCTTATGCTAGCTAAGTATGATTTGTCATCTCACAGCATCAGCTTTCATTTATGGTTGAGTGTAGTGTTTCTTTCAAAATGTAATTTGAAGAAATTATTTTTAAATATTACGTATCTTTTCTCAAATTCAAATTGTATATATTTTTTGTATTTTAATTATTGCGATGCGGTGAAAAGAATGGAGGGAGAAATACGTACATATATACATATTCAATTATTTCTAATGTAATGAATACAAAAGTGACATTTTCAGCTACTGTATGTGTGTTTGATGAGTTAATATATGAGGAAATTACAAATTTCTCATCTCATAATCATTTTCTTCCTATTTTCAATGATTTCATCTACTTTATGTTTTTTTATAGTCACATACAAGCTATCAGAGACTTAAATGTTTTCTTTATTGCTATACATATCCTAGGTACACTCAGAAATGACCAAATCATACATTAACTCACAGCATAGTTTAGCTTGGCTTGGTTTAGTGTAGCTCACTACATCTGAAAACAGTTTTCTTTGCTCTGTCTAAAGTTAGAACAAATCTGCTACCATGTCATCTATGAAGCATTGTTCTGTTCTTATAAATTGTCATCTTTTATTACATTTACAGAAAAAAATATCTTTGTTTGCAATCTCTTTGAAAGACTACTGCCTGCTGTGGGTTGAATGTACAGGTAAAACAAAGTGCTGATATCATATTTTTGAGCAAGAAAACCAGTAAATTAAAGTAATTAAATGTGTAACAGGTTTTTTAAAATTGTTTTTCAAAGCAGATAACAAATTTAGGACCCAAAACTAACTGTTTGAGTCACCCCTACTAGAATAAGAAGGCACTACCAAATATGGATAATGGCAAATTGACTGTAACAGCACCATCTCAAAATCACTTAATTACAGAATGGCCTGCTTTCATGACAAAAAAACCCAAAACTTTTTACCAAGACGTTGAACGTGAAATGAAATTAAATGTTTTTTTTCAGTATATGTACAACGTTAGTGCAGTTTTTTCTTCTTTGTGTTCGAGCCAAATAAATGAGTGTTGAAGTTGAAATCAGTATTTTAACTTCATGATAAGAGTTTCACCAAAAGAATATGAGTGTTGTTACAGACTGTGCTCTTGGAATGATCTTGGACAGTTGTATTTGTTTAGTACCTAAACCCTTGAACACAATCTGATTATTTGTGGGAAGTGACTGGCTCATTACCAGAAAGTTGGGTGTTTTGGTGAGTTCTTAGGAGGCTTCCTGTGTGTGTCAGAGTAATAAGAGTTATAGTTTTGGTCAAACCAAGTCATTCACTGGGGTGAATTACAGACAGACTGGGCTTGTAACAGAGCTCTTTTAAATCCCTCCACAGTGTACTGATCTGTTAGGTCTCCAAGCTGCTGTTTTTAGGCAACATTACCGCTGACCTCCTTGTGGCTGGATAAGTAAACATTTACATTTTTGTTCATGGACCTAAAATAAAGCTGGAGACTTTGGTATCACTACATTTGTCTGGAGTGGATGTTGTGCATCAATACGACTCAGGGGTTCTAAATGTAATGGCATCAATGTTCGGCAACTTTTAGTTGTGTTCTCAGATGCTTTCTTGACATTTTTAAACATGTTTCTTTACATACTCTTCCATATATTCTAGTTTTAATCCTGGATCATACAACTGTAGTGAGCTACAAAATTAAGCACAAAGAAAAGTGAAAGGTTGTAGAAATGATGATGGCCTTGTTTATTTGATCTTGTTTATTTTTTCCATTACACTTCATTTTCTTGTTTTTGTATTTTCTACTATTAACTTTTTATTTTTAACTTAAGGGTACTACATGTGTGCCTTAAAGTTTATCATGTTTTACATTTATATCCGTCTATCAATGTTTTATTACCTAACTAATCCTGTCAAGTAACAAGGAAGATGGTGCCTACACCCACCAGACAATGGGCATGGTGGGGGGCAAACCCTGAACAACTCACCAGTCCATCACAATTTACACTTACATAAAAAGCTAAGCATGTCTGTAAATGTTGTAAAGCCTCCAGAACTTTTGCACTCTGTTACTGCAAACATAAATTATAAAACAGGAAACAAGGTCAGACAGTGTTCAACTCTAAAGAAAGAGGCATGTCCTTCTCCTAAAGGAGACTTATTTGCTGTTGAGGCTGTGTTATGTAACAGAATTTGAACAAAATATCACTTTAAGTCCTAAACAATAATGATAGGTAAGACAGAACATTGCTGATGGTGAGATTTTTAACAGCATCTGAGGTGACCTCCTTCATCACCTATTGCTATTTTCTGAAATTGGAGCACTTATTTTTCCAAGAGAATTAAGAACAAAATGTCTGTCAAAACATAACAGATCCTAGAAAACACATGAGCTCTCTCTGACGCAATCGATTGGTACCCCTTGTTGACCTCTTTCTGAACTGGAACCCTTATAAACAATTGATGCAAAGCATTGAATTTCCCTCCCCCTGGGAGCAACTTAACTATGCTTCCTTTGCTGACTTTGAAGGTGCAAATAGTGGGGATGACATGCACTGCTTAGTCAACTCTAAAGTCTGCTCATGTGGACAGTCGTACAAGTCTCACAGAGAGTGACTGTGTCAATTCTAATGTATGCTTATTCATTATGGAGGGAGTGATGGCTTGATCATGCATATTTTATGCTTTTAAATCTTGCAAGTTTCATGAAGTTGTCCGAATGAGTAGCATATAAAGCTGAACTAAAGTAATGCGGTTGAATAATTAATCTGTAATGTCGTTAAAAAATATGCCCAAGGTCACCAGCTTTGCTTAAACCAAAATGTTTGTTTATTCATCCTCATTGTATATTTAATTTGTTTATCTAGTTTGCCTTATGTATGGAATTAATAATATGCAGCATGACAGAAAACTGAATTCTGCTGTCATACCTGAGCTTGTAGGAAGTCTTGTCATTGTCTGAAGGTATGTAGACTTTCACACTGAAAAAGATTATGTAGGTATATTAAAAAAAAATACTTGCAAAGCTACAAAATGCTCATCGCCAATGTAGGTCTCTCCCTTTGCTTTTCTGATACCACCACTCATTTCTCATCTCTTTGCCCCGTGCTGTCCGAATTGCCAACTAAATCTCCGCCTCATCTTGTCCGCCGTAACCTTGTTTATTCCCAACAGTAGCATTACCAGAGCTGTAAAAGTATTTATGGGGGTACGAATGCGGGACAGCCAATCTAAGGCAAATCTATAAATTCTGGCTGTTGCTTTCTCAGGGCCAGGAGTAGCAGGCTGGTGATCAGTAGTGTTAGAAAGTATTCCCCAGATGGTTCTGTGTGACTAACGCGAAGAGGCTGAGCAGCATGCCAAATAGTCGTATGGCGATGCTGTTGTGCCTTTTAATATGGCTAAGCTGGCCTTCATCTCCAAAGAGAGGCACCGCCTGGCAATCCATCTACCATGAGCTGCTATCATTAGCTAAGACCCAACAGGGACCTGGCCTGAGAAAATGGTATGTGTGTTTATGTGTGGTCAGTGGTTTGTTGTAGTTGAGAATTTGTAGGGATAAAAACTTGGAGTAAGCATAAACTGGCACCTTGTTACCTAATACTAAATAGTACACAATTGTTTGAATTTCTGGGGGCAATAACAAGAAAGCAAAGTGACAATAAATAGACTGGAATTTCAGAAATCAGAACCTCGTGGAAAGTGTCTTTTTACTGCACAATATATCCACTCAATACTTGGTCTGGGCTCTTTTTGCATGAATTCCTGCATCGATGAAGCGTGACATCGAACCGATCAGCCTGTGACTCTGCTGAGGTGGTAAAGAACCCCAAGTTGCTTTAATTACAGCCTGAAGCTCTTCTGGATTTTTGGCTCTGGTGTCTTTCATCATCTTATTGAAAATGGTCCATATAGATTTTCTTTAAGGTTTAGGTCAAGTGAGCTTGTTGACCAATCAAGCATAAAGCAGTGTAGGCAGGTGTAAAATCCTGCTGGAAAATAAAATCAGCATCTCCATGAAGCTTATCAGCACAGGGAAGTTTCCCAACAGGAAACCTTAGACCAGCAGATGACATGGCTCAACAAATCATCACTGACTGTGGGATCAAGCCATGATAGTACCTGCTCTTTGAGGGAAAATTAAACATCCTCAGCAACGTTCTCCAGCTACTGGACCAAAGAGGTTCCCAGGCCACAAGGATGTATAGTCCCTCCTATAAGTTCTAGATCTGCCACAGGGTCTCCTGTGGCAGATCTAGAACTCTAGGACATGTCTAGAGGAAGCTAAAGATGAGGGTAATGGCAAGGAGACCTTCCACCCTCAAGGACTTGGAGCTCATTACCAAGTATAAAAGGCAAAAATTCCAGTGTGGCGCATGTAAAAAGCTGGTCAGAAATTATAAGACAATAAATAGATTGAAAGAAAATTAAAAAAATTATTAGAAAGTTTTGATTGCTGCAGTGACAATATTTTTTCCTTTGGCGGTGGCTCAGGAGGTAGGTGTTTGTTCTGTAACCAGTGGGTTGCCGGTTCAAACCTCCACTCTGCCTGTCTCAGTTGATGTGTCCTTGGGCAAGACACTTCAGTGGTCAGAGGACCCGGTTGCTACGATTGTATGACAGCCTTGCTTCAGTCAGTCTGCCCCAGGGCAGCTGTGGCTACAATATAGCTCACCACCATCAGTGTGTGAATGGGTGAGTGACTGAATGTAGTGTGAAGCGCTTTGGGGTCCTTTGGACTAGATAAAGCATGATACAAGTACAGGTTATTTACCATTTGATTATTGAGAAAATAATTTTTGACAGTCCAGTTTTGCATAAAATGTAAATAAAAACATTACTTTTTTTTAAATTGATCATCGTATTACATTGTTTTATTATCTTTTGAGAGAGGTCTATCTCATTTCCTATCGGAAACAAACTTTTTGCTTTACCAGAAATAAACTGACATTAAAATCTTCCAGGAGGATGAACAATTTTGAGCTTCTCTTTAAATGTAACAGTTATTTTCTTTAAAACTTCTGAAGTCTTTGGTCTTTTTGGAACATTTATTTATTTATGCATGTACACAGCAGGAGAAAGAAAGACATCTTTTCAGCATCAGTACAAGTTATGTCGTCCTTTAACCTTATGCTCATCTTACTGTTGTGCAGGCAAGGAGCATCAACTTCCATCTGTAATAAGATTTACAGAGAGTACAGCCGAAAGCGCAGGGCGATAAGTCTTGAGAGCCCCAACCTCAATATTGGCAAGGAAATCAATGTGGTGAGCAAACCAACCAGCACATTGTGCAGTCAGCTCCAAGACTACAAAGTAATCAGTGAGTCGAACTAATCCTGGAAGGTTTCCTCTTCTGTTGCAAAGTTAATAACAAAAGAGTCATCCCAGCCTATGTGTTGAATTAGGAATTAATCCTTGTATCAAGAGTAATTACTAGGAAGGGTCATAAAAAGTGACCTTGCAGGAGGAGTCTGTGGTTGTTCATTTCAGCATTCAGCAGGTGCCTCGCTCTACACATGTGTACTCAGTAACACAATTTGCAGTGGGACAATGCAGTTTATCCCTGTTTAATTCTTTTTTTTCCATCACTCCTTGAGAATAGTCAACCCCAGCAGGCGGGAACCTCATCACCCACAATTTCTCACTTGTTTACATTAATCCCGTCTAGATATTCCCTCACTCCCATGGCAGCTCTTTGTAATTCAGCTCTATTGTCTCGGTTTTGATAGACAGCCAGGCAACACTCGCTAATTAGCTTTGTGTGGATCTGGAAATTCTCTGCTAATGCTCATTAATGGGAGTCAGGTCACTGATTAATACTTTACTGAAAGGTCTCATGTGGATGTACTCCCTTTGAGCTTTTATGCAAACCCAAAGACTAAGACTAAGACCCAAAGACTATTGTTATTATTTTGGGAACTGAACATGAGCAAACCGGGGCAGTTTTGGAGAGGTGTGGAACAGTTGCACATGGACGCCAGGGACGCCACAAGCTGTCTGCTGTCATTCGTTGGCCCTGTGTTATTTGGGGGCGATAAAGCATACTCTTTAGTGAAGTCTGTCTGCCAGCCAGCTGTCAGACATCATTTAAGTTTAGGATGGGTCAAGTGGAGTCATGTTTGGCTGAATCACACACCAGCCCGTCCTGCCTCTCCAAAGGAAATTGCCATTTATTTAGAAAATGCTGAAAGGTAAACACACTTTCTGCAGAGTCCACTTTTATGAAACACTAAAGCTCCCCTGTTTCAACTGGATTGTGGCTTTTATTAGTGCTGCTGCCTCAGCCTGTCGAAGGAAAGGAAAAAGTTCTTCATGTGGAGAAAAAAAAAAACTATTTATTAGTTTTCTGAGCGCTTACGTTGTTTACACATTTAAACAGAGATGGAACCCACAATATTTAGCAAAAGTATTATACCGCTTAAACTTTTCCTAATGTTGTCACTTTACAGCCACAAACTAGAATTTATATCACTGGGATTTTAGATGATAGATAAATACGAAGTACTGCATTATAGTGAAGTAGAAAAAATATGTGAAATAGTGAAAACAAATCTAAAAATGTTTAATGTGCATTTGTATTCATCTCCATTTATCCTTACACCCCTAAATTAAAGCCTAATACAACTAGTTTCCCTCAGAATTCCTGTAATTAGTAAATGCTGTGTTGTCCTGTGTATAATTTAATTTCAGTAAGTACATCTTATTTTCTTACCAAAGGGACACAGCAGACCAGCCAGGGAGAAATATGTGGAGAAGTTTATAGCAGGGTTAGGTTATAAAACAATATCCCAAACTTTGAAAAAATAAACATGATCTACTCTGGGAAGCAGGTGCAGGCATCTCTTTTCACATTTATATTTTCAAAATGTTCGAAAACCAAATATCCGTGTCCTTCCACTCCCAATCTATGTGCCACTTCATGTTGGTCCATCCCAATAAAATACAGAAGTTAGTGGTTGTAACCAAGCAAAATGTGGAAAAGTTTGAGGCATGTGAACAGGCCTACTGTATAGCACACCTGAATACAATCCCCTCCCCCCCCTCCTGCAGTTGCAGGTTGCTGTGTTGAATCTTGTAAGTGAAAGATGGCTTTTAGACGTAGTTTTTTGTCAACTTTTTAAACATCCTCTAAGTTTAGAGTCAGATCATGTTTCAGCTTCATAGCTGCAACAAGTTGGGGCTGCACTATGTTGTTGCAGCAGCAGTGATTCCTTTTCCAAGCAGTTAGCAGTACATTGCTGGGTATTTTAACCAGACTCAGAGTGCTGATAGTTGGTAAATGTAATTTTTAATACAGTTATTTAAAAAAAAAAAAAAAAAAAAAAAAAAAAAGGTAAATCAGCCACATCCTCTCTCCTTCATTTCTGTTGTTCAACTTCATGCATGAGTTTGAAGCATTAATCATTCTGTTACTTGCTGCTTGTATGTGAGTAGTCTGGTTCTGGACTGATCATGGAGACCAACAGGGGGTGATCTGTGAGGGTTGTATCTGAACAACACACTCAGACCAGTTATTATGCTTTTAATAATTATTAGCAGTATATTTAACCCATTTGACATGTTTGCTCATGTGTGGATAAAAAGCACAAACTGCAGGGGTGAGGCTTTCAGGCCCAGATCTCACTGTGTGGTTCTCACTGCAGTAGGTCAGTGTGGCGTGCACAGAAATGACCTGTCAGGAATATATCCCTTTGAAAACCAGGGATAATCCACTGAGGCTATCTGACTAAATGAATTCTAACTGGAGCCAAGCCGATCCCCCATGTGGCCCCTGAAAATCATATTCCATTCTGGTGGTCTTTTATCAAACCTTGAAAGCACAGAAGAGATAACATTCTTGACTTGCAGAGGAGGATTCTGTTTTTGAAGGTATATATATATATATATATATATATATATATATATATATATATATATATATATATATATATAAAACACACACAGTGGGGCATAAAAGTATTTAGTCAGCCACTGATTCTGCAAGTTCTCCTACTTTGAAAGAAGAGAGAGGTCTGTAATTCTCATCATAGGTACACTTCAACTATGAGAGGCAGAATGAGAAAAAAAAATCCAGGAAATCACATTGTAGTATTTTTTTAATGAATTTATTTGTAAATTATGGTGGAAAATAAGTATTTGGTCACCCACAAACAAGCAAGATTTCTGGCTCTCACAGACTTGTAACAACTTCTTTAAGAAGCTCTTCTGTCCTCCACTCGTTACTTGTATTAATGGCAGCTGTTTGACCTCGTTATCTGTAGAAAAGACACCTGTCCACAGCCTCAAACAGTCAGACTCCAAACTCAACTACGTCCAATACCAAATAGCTGTCGAAGGACAATAGGAAGATAATTGTGGACCTGCACCAGGCTGGGAAGAGTGAAAATGGAAGAAATGCAAAACCATTGATAATCTCCCTCGATCTGGGGTCCCACGCAAGATCTCATCTGGGGTCAAAATGATCATGAGAACGGTGAGCAAAAATCCCAGAACTACAGCGAGGGACCTAATGAATGATCTGCAGAGAACTGGGACCAAAGTAACAAAGGCTACCATCAGTAACACACTGCACCAAGAGGGACTCCAATCCTGCAATGCCAGGCGTGTCGCCCTGCTTAAGTCAGTACACGTCCAGACCTGTCTGAAGTTTGCCAGAGAGCAGATGGATGATCCAGAAGAGAATTGGAAGAACGTCAAGTGGTCAGATGAAACCAAAATAGAACTTTTTGGTTAAAAACTCAACTCGTCATGTTTGGAGGAAGAAGAATGCTGAGTTGCATCCCAAGAATACCATACCTTCTGTGAAGCATGGGGGTGGAAACATCATGCTTTGGGGCTGTTTTTCTGCAAAGAGGACAGGATGACTGATCTGTGTTAAGGGGACCATGTACCGTGAGATTTTTAAGCCAAAACCTCCTTCCATCAGTGAGAGCGTTGAAGATGGAATATGGCTGAGTCTTCCAGCATGACAATGATCCCAAACACATGGCTTGGGCAACGAAGGAGTAGCTCCATTTAAAAAGCATTTCAAGGTCCTGGAGTGGCCCAGCCAGTCTCCAGACCTCAACCCCATAGAACATTTGTGGAGGGAGTTGAAAGTCCGTATTGCCCAGCGACAGCCCCAAAACATCACTGGTCTAGAGTAGATCTGTATGGAGGAATGGGCCAAAATGCCAACCACAGTGTGTACAAATCTGGTGAAAACTTGCAGGACATGTTTGGCCTCTGTCATGGTCAACAAAGGTTATATATGTTAGTATTGAGTCGAACTTTTGTTTTTGAACAAATACTTATTTTCCACCATAATTTACAAATAAATTCTTTAAAAATCCTACAGTGTGTTTTCCTAGCTTCTTTTTTCTTGTTTTGCCTCTCATAGTTAAGTGTATGAGAATTACACTAAATACTTTTTTGCCCCACTGTGTGTGTGTGTGTATATATATATATATATATATATATATATATATATATATATATATATATATATATATATATATATATATATATCTATATATATATATATATATATATCTATATATATATATTTGCTGCGCCTCTCGATAGCTGCAGCCAAATGTAATCACCCCCCCCCCAGGGTGAGTAATAAAGGTATTCATATATATATATATATATATATATATATATATATATATATATATATATATATATATATATATATTTGCACACTGCAATCTTAAGAAGTTTTTTTTATTTATTTTTTTATTTGTAAAAATGTTTTGAATCATTTTCTTTCTACTTCACAATGGTATACCATTTTGGTATGTCGCATAAAATTCCAGTGAAATATATTTATGTTTGTGGTTGTAATGTAGCATGGAAAAGGTTCAAGGGCTTGAATACATTTGCAAGCCACTATATGTGTATTAATTAACAAAAACTCTCTACTTGAAGCCACTTTAAGGAACAACATAATTCTATAAAGTTATCTATAGGTCGAGGATATCACAGCCAGCACTGAGCGCAGCAATGCCTGCCTTCCTGGGTGGCACTGTTAACATGACCAGTCAATACACCAGATTTCCCTGCACCGTGGAAGAACATGAGCCCATGAAAAACTAATTTGTGGTATTCTTACTGTTAGGGTCTGATGGACTATTCCGCTATACTGCCGGGGACAGTTGCAACCCCCTCAGGCACTGGCTCCTAACCCTGTTTCCAAACCCCAGGGCACAGAGGAGGCACACTTTAATAAAACTCACACCCGTGAGTGCTCAACTGTGGAGCGTGCCATCAGCCTCCTAAAATGCCGGTGGCAGTGTGCAAACTTAATTTCACGTCAGTGTAGATCCCAAAAATGATATGTTTTCAACCCTCCACCTCACTCACATCACTTTCTGCATGTGTGAAATTGTGTTTTTTCCCTCTTTTCTCTCTGGTTGCCATTGTTAATCGTGAAATAACATGATCAGCTGGCTCAATTAAATAAACATTGATATTCATGAGGTGCTTTGCATTGACCGTTTATGGTTGAATGTGGGTGTGTAGAGGGCAGAACCAGAGGCGGAACCTTGTGTGCAACTTTGAGGTACATCTGTCATTTATAAAGGAAAATTGCTTTCTGGTGTGTGTGCGCGCATGGTTTTATAAAGATGAATTTTATTTTATCTTATCTTATTTTATTTATTTATTTTTTTTGGCATCCATCATTTTTGCCTTTTGGGCACACTTACACATTTGTATGAATCCTATGCAACCCTTTACAAATGAGACCCTTGGGCTTTCCATGTTTGTTTAAAGAGATAGTAACCATTCTGTATGTAAACTTCTGATTTTGAAGAAAGTTACAAAAAATCTCAAAATGTTCTCGCAAAGAGTTCTACCATTTACAAACAAGAAATAATATTGGTAGTTCTAACTGACTTAAAACAAGAGAAGTTTGATCTGACAGTGAGAAAAAATGTGAATGTCTTTTTCTAGGCTGTATGTAAATTTCTGGTTTCTAACTATATATATATATATATATATATATATATATATATATATATATATATATATATATATATATATATATATATATATATATACACACACACACTAAGTTGTGACTCAGCTGATGGGACAGAGTGTAGAAATTTCACCAATAATCATGGCTTTTCCAATTCTATAGAAAAAGAACTACTTGTAGCATACCATAGACTTCAGTGTTGGGTTGGAGCTTGCTTGTGAAGTTTGCTTTTGGCCTTGTTTGTGCATCTGACAGGAGCAGTAACAGTAACAGTGGAAAGATAATGAACAAAATTATATTTTACAGTTTATGGCTATAAACACCACTAAGATACTCTACAAACAGACAACCTCTGCGAAAAATACTCTTTTTTTTTTTTAAATGACAAGATTCAAGTTACAGAAAAAAAACATTCCAGCTGCCTTCACAACTTGTTTATATAGTTTTAATGTCTAAAAACCTATACGTCCAAGTAGAGCAAATTCAGATGATTTTTTCAGATTTGTATATAAATGTATATTGGCACTATTGCTCAAAATTTGATGAAAATAAAAACTAACAAATAAACAAGAAAAAGAAACAATATCACATGTGATTGTAGAGTTAGAGTGTAAAAAAGTTGTAATCTACGTTGTTGGGTTTTTTGGGGGGGGAGGGACTGAAAGTGATGCAGATATATATATATATATATATATATATATATATATATATATATATATATATATATATATATATATATAATTTTTTTGGGGGGGGGGTTGTCCTCCGAGGGAAACTATCAGGAGGGAAACTATCGGTTCAAACATTGAAGGTCACTAAGTTTTTGGGCGAGGATTCCTCTATTCTGCACTTGGATGCGTATCCAAGGCATTGTTGGGCTTTTCAAAGTGATAGAAGATTCCAGTTGCCCTTCAAACAGCTTTGTAAATTTTGAGAAAAGTTAGGGAGAATGGGAGGTGGATAAAGTCTTTCTGGCATATAACTGTCAGAGGTGCCAAATGTGCGCTCCTGTCACAAAGTAAAATCAGGAGCCTCAGTGTGCCAAAATGACTTTTTGATAGAACTCCTACCCTGTAATAGTGCTACACAGTTCCATCCCCGGTCTCCATATAGCTTTGAGTGTAATCGAACTTAAACTGTCAGCATTCAATTAGGCAAACATTTTGATCCCCTTGAAGCAGTGCGTGTCAGGCTGAATAATATAGCTATCACCCCAGAAGGTGAAAAGGCTCCGCCGGCAGGATGGAGCCCTATCGTCAGGAGAATTGACAAGGGTTGATGCAACAGGCTAAAGTGAGTTAAAGGCCCACACACATGCACACAGTCACACACAGTGACACACTCTGCATCTTTTCAGCTTTCGTCCCCCTTCATTCCCCTGAGAGGGTATTTTTCATGCTTTCAAACCACCCAGCAGTGACAGGCCTGTGACAACCCCTGCTTACCCTGACACCTTTGTGGGTCCAGAGGAGGTCTCAGCCACAATGCTTCCTTTGATGGACATTCTTGGGAGAAAACACACATCATTCTACCATAATAGTCAATCTGAATGATTGGCACAGTCAGACTTTTAGAAGGGAAAGAAGACGAAGAAGAGTTTGGTGCAGATTTATTTATTTATCAAGGAGCTCCACAGGAAATGTATAAATACTGAAACACAACTTCACTGAATAAAGGAAAATATATAGAATTGCACACCCTTGTTATGCAATTTATACCCTTTTTGCCGGTTTTATGAAACAAACATATTTCTGTCAGTATAATGAGAAAATATTACAAGAAAAACTATGCTGATATCACCTGATATCTCCACTTACAGCAACAAAAGCATCCTTAACATTTTAATGGTTATTTTTAAGCACTGACCGCATGTGGTAAGTGGGAGGAGAGGGCTTAGTCTGAGCATTTATCATCCAGGGCAGACTGTAAGATGGTTCTAAGGAGTCCCCCCAGGGGGAGAATGTAATCATTAAGATCCTCGAAGGCACTCCCTACTCAGGCTCTTTGGGGTGTTCAGAGCCAATTGCACACTGCTTTGAAAATCGCCAGCATAGCAACGTTAATGCAAGAAATAGGCAGTAATGAGGTGCTGGTGTTGTTCAAAGAGACATCAGCTTGAAAATATTCAAATTATGAAACTACTGCTTTGCATCAGGGATGTTCTGGTCAAGATTTTTATCCCAAATTCTAATCTATGAGATTTAAGAAAGACATTAAGTGATATTGAGGTTCTGTCTTATTCTTTTTTTTTTTTTTTTTTTTTTTTTTTTTTTTTTCAAAGTTTGTCACAACCACAACCTTAAATGTGTTTTATTTGCATTATATGGGTTAGACCAACACAGCAGCGCAAAACTATGAAGTGGATTGAAAAATAATCGTCATCATAGCAACAGTAATGCAGGAATGCATGGTTTTCATTATTTTAGAAAAAGAAAATCTGAAAAGTCTAGTGTGTATTTCTATCAGCCCCATTTACTCTGATGCTCAAATAAAGTCCAATGCAACAGACTTCCTTCATTAGAAGTACCTTAAAAGAAAATAGAGAGAATTAATCTCTCTTCAAATGCAGGTGTGAATTCAACCCATTATTTGAAAGTGAGAACTGAGCATGGAGTAACATGATGAAAGACACTGTTAAAAGAAAACTATAAAATGTACTGCTGAAGTCTAACAAAATACATAATACAGTACTTTACAAATTTGTTCATACCAAATGAATTTTTTCTCACATTTTTTTACTACGACCACATTTCAGACCAACACAGAGGGAAAAATATGAATTCAAATACAAAAATAACCCCCCAAACATCTGAAAAGTGTGGTGTGCATTTATATTCAGCCTCTTTTACTCTGATTCCTCCTAATGAAATCCAGTGCAACCAACTGCCTTCAGAAACACCAAAATAGAGGTGATCTGTGTTGTCTGTGTTAAAGTCAGCATACAATGTGCCTTGTACTATGACACCATTAGCACAAGAGCTGTTAATGGTGACAACTGATATGGTGCCTTACACGCAGGAACAGGCCTATTCAAAGCTTGTTGCAAGTTATGTCAGCGGATGCAGGAAACCTGGAAGAAGGTGCTAAATTTGAGACTAAATTTGTACTTTTTGACATGTAAAATGGTATGAGTGACAGCATCATGCTGTGATGATGCTTCTTTAGCACGGAAAGGAAAGCTGGTTTGAGTTTATGGGAAGAGATGGAGCTAAATATTGGGCGAGCCTGTTACAGACTTCAAAAGACTTGAGACTGGAGAAAGGTTCACCTTCAAGGTTGATGACCTTAAAGATACAGGCAGAGGTACAATTAAATGTGTTAAAATGACAAAGTCAGTCCATACCTAAATTCAGCTGAACATTTGCAGCAAGACATGAAAGTTGTTACTGACAGAAAATGTGAAAAATGTAATTGTCAAAATATGTAAAGAAACTGAGTACTTATTAGGCCGATTTGGAGGGACGTTGTGTTTTCCATCTAAAGATTTAATAACTAAAGGTGTATTAAATCCCACCTTAGAGAATATTTGAGTGAAACTCACCTGCACTAAAGGCACTTCTCCTCTACTTTTTTTGTGCTTTGTGCATTAAGCTGTTTTAAACCTCTTTATTTTTTTCAGTCCAAGCTTTGTTTGCTTGCTCTTTCTCTAGTCTCCTGGGCCCTTCATCTTTGAGCCCCTTAACTAATTTTCCGGCACACGCAGACCTCAGGAGTACCCTGGGGTGAACGCTTTGTGTGTCAGAGGGCACTGCTTTGCTTTCACAGAGAGGCCTTGTCGGTTTCACCTGACTGCTGCTGTGGCACTCGCCATGTGTGGCTGAGAGACTGCTTACCTGCTTCAGCTGTGTCCATCTCTCCCTCTGTTTTTTCTTTGCTCAGGGACAGTCTCCCAAGGTCAGCCAACCTGCCACACACACACACACACACACACACACACACACACACACACACACACACACACACACACACACACACACACACGACACACACAGAGCACATACCTAAGTACTGTCACTCCCTACCACTGGCAATCTTTTCTGTGAAATCAGGAATCGGTATGACCGGAACGCAGTTGTTCATACGAGCCAAGATGAGGGCGAAATACCAGCATGAAATCCCAATTTGTTGTCCTGGCAACCTGATGAGAAACTGGTCAGCAAACAAACAAAAACATGAACACGAAAAGCTTTAAAATAAGCGGTCAGAATTACAAAGGGTCCTCAGCTAAAAAGAAAGGAGGAGCTGCTGACAGCTGATGCCTTCTGGGTAATCAGGTGGAAACGAACATGTTCCTGGAACCCAAATGGGCCAGCAAGCTACTTTGAATTTTCCCCTCAGACAAAAAAAAAAAAAAAAAAAAAAAAAAAAAAAAAAGTGGAATTTTACCTCAAAAAAAGAACACTGCAGACATTTTTTGGTCATACATCCCCCCACCCCCTACCCCTCCACAGGCACACTGCCTCAACACGTTGCACCTGTTCAATTATTCAGCCACTACTCTGCAGTTGGGTCCTGAGCCGCAGTGAAAGCTGTACCTGCCGATTAGAGCAGGGCTTGTCACCGGAGCCGGCCAGATAACTCCTCCACGTCTTCAGAGAGACAGCGATGCCTTCGGCCACATTACGCAGGGGGGAAATGTCATTACCTCATTGCAGTCTTGTCATTTCTACTCTTCACTCTCCTGGGGACGGGCACAGATTTTGTTTTTGTGCAAGAGTGTGTGTGCATCTGAGTGAAAACCTGAAATGCATGAGGTCTACACAGTAATTACCCATTTATAGATTACAGACTTAATAAGTAACAGTCTTATGCAGTTCAAAAGCCTAATAAAATCTGATATTTTGACATTATCCAGTAATTTGTCAATTTAGGTAAACTCCATTAGTCTGAGAATAACAGATAATCATACATGTGTTATAAAATCAACATTTATATGTATTTTGAATGCATGTTTTTGGAAATTTACTTGCCTACATAATACATTACAGGAAAATAAATTGCTGCAATTGTCAAAATGTTGAATTAACACATCCTTTTCCTGTCTTTGCTAGGTAGCAGAAATGTTAATCAATGTTTAATTTGTTGATATTATCTCCAGAGTTCAATAATCTGATGGTAAATCAGATAGAAAAATTGATAGGCTCATTTTATGTTCCCCACTAGGGGGCACTCTTGAAGCAAATACAAGCCTTTAACACTTCTTCTGCCTTCACTGTGCAAGGAATGGTTTAATCAGAGCTTGCTTTCCTTTTACCGGGAGCTCCTGGACCCTCTTTTTCTCTGCTCCTATATATTTCACAGGTGCAAGGGCTGTAAAAAAAAGGAAATGAGAAGGAGGGTTAGAAAGTGTGTATGCAAGAATTTACAGTTTACTGTAAGAATATTCCATATTTGTTCACAGTCTCCCAGCCCTTGTCCAGTCATATCCACATTCAGTTGCTTGTGTCTTGCTTGACTGTGTTTACTACATGAACGACTGTCCTCAATTTCAGGCACAGATATGCAAATCACACCGGAGTTATTAATCGGAGTGTCACAGGGATTATGCAAATGACCAGAAAAGAGTGGCGAGCGACAGAAAAGGAAAGAGCGTGGAAGTCTGCAAACTTGCCTTGGCATTCACCAGAGGGAGATAGTTTTGTTTGAAAGGTTCAGATCCAGCCTGTGATCATTGTCCCCCTGTTCTGACCCCAAGCAGACAGTTCTGCTGAAAAGGTCGTCTTTATTTTGGGAGACGCTGCACGTCGAAAGAGTTCAGGCCTATTAGAGTAATGATGAGCCTGTTTTCTCAAAGGAGTTAGCCAAACTGCATGCTAAAATTGAATTTCTTAGAATTAGCAATGCTTTTTTGCAATACTTGAACAGGGTTTAAGACAAATTGGCATTCTGCTTCTAAAGATGATTTTTTTTAGCAATCAACATATAAAATCTTGAAATAATGTTAAATTAAAAAAAGTTTTAAATAGTACAGTTTGAAATTTCAAAACAGATGTGAAATGAAGACAGCAACATACAAATGTATAGGCTACCAAAGTATCAAGTATCAAGAAGGCAGATGCCAATATCAGACACTCACAGCATGATGACCTCCAATAAAAAAAATAAATAATCACTGCATCACAGTACTTACACAAACATTTAAAACAGAGAAAATTATGACATAATTACATTGCCTTTATTAAAAACAGAAAAGCAACAATTATATATACTACTGTTAAAATATGTTCTACAGAATGTTAGACCTTCTGGAACATGGCCATTTGTTCAGATAACTAGCCTGCAGTTGGCTACTTAACCGACATGACACTTTAGCTTAGATATTGTCGCTTAAAAAAATACTTTAAAAAGAGTGATGGCGGTGCTCTTTCAGTGCCCACTAAACAAACTTCTTTGATTAGAAATACCCAAATGTGCCTTTCTTGTAAGTGAGAGAGAAGTGAAGTCTTCTTTTAGCTAGCTGACCCATAGTGTGCATCAGCAGGCAGAGGGAGGGGGTGTGCTGTGTTATTCTATACAGCCTTAGCATTTCATTAAAAGGACTTTCGACTATAGGAATGGTATGTCAGAAGGTCTTATCGATATTAGAATCAATCTTTTTAATAATCTCGGTTCTTGCTTTAATGTAAGTTTCTTATGTTGTTTTTAAACAAAGTGAAAGCTTGTGTTTCTCTTCACTTTCACTATTATTATACTACTCCTATTATTCATTAGTTATAAACCCCTTGAAAAACAAAGGAAATCCAATATATTTGGAGTAACAAATATAAAACAGCATCCTCAAGCAAAATAATAACAAGTGAAAACAGATGTAATTTTATATCAACAGGAAAAATGATGCTGTTTGCCTCTTCAAATAGCAAGTCAGCTATTAATAACTAGCTGGGAAGATAACAAGACAGGCTACTAGAATGCTAGCAAGCTAAGCAGTCAGCTTGAATTCAGAAGTCCAGGATTTTCCATGAAAATTGGACCCCTGCCTCCCCCCAGAATTCAGTATAGCTGCCCTGCATGTAACAGTGACTATGGCAGTAATACATTATTGGTTTGCATTTCTGACACATAGATAGATAGATAGATAGATAGATAGATAGATAGATAGATAGATAGATGAGGTGTAAATTAAATAAAAGGGAGGATATAAACATGTAATTACATGTTATTGTTTGATTAAAATCCTAGATTATTTGTTGACAAAAATCTCCTTTAGTTTTCCACATATTCACGTTTTGCTATGGTAATAGAAAAGTGATATGTGTAGTTTTAAGTAGTTTCTTTTGATCCAAGCCAAAAAGTTATTCTCTTGTGATGAATATAACTCTGAGCCTCTGAACATTTTACAGAATGTGTGTTTGCCACAGGTGCCAATGGGTCCCGGCTGTCAAAGAGCACCGCTACTTCTCAAAGCCTGCTTCCACTTGTCCCTAATCTACCTGTGCAACATTACAGATTGGAAAGAGATCACATGTAGAAAGCTCGGTTACCTGCAGTTATTCTCTCCATCCGCATCGGACCATTATTGGCAGGTTTTGGGGCCCTGCCGCGAAGGGTGAACAAATGCATTTCTGCAGATGACCGCGAGGCAAGGAAAGATTGAATTCTAACACTCTTCCATCTGTGTGTGTGGTGGTGGGGAAACGGGTGAGTCTCCTAGAAATAGGCAGTGATAGATGAGGTACATGGAAGAAGACAGCTACCCCTGCTCTCCAGCCTGGCTGAATCAGGAAACTGTCTGCCAAGTAAATGCCTCACTCCTTCCCTCCCTCCCCCTCTCACACACGCTCATTATAATTTTCTCTGTCTCCTCTTGGCCTCCTCTCTTCCCCTGCTTACGAATCAATCGTTTTGTTAGTGCTTACCAGACAACAGATCTTTAGTCATTATGAGATTGCGCTTTATATCACTGCTTAATGAGCACTGCAGTCGCTGCAAGCATCCCAGGCAGTGGCTAATGGTCAAAATAGCTTCTTTTTGCTTTCCTTTTTTCTGTATGTGGAATGAAAATATTGCTTGAGTTCATTAAAATGTTTTTATATTTTTACATAACATTTTTCTTAAATTAATATCATTTAAACAGGGCTAAATGAGTTCTTTTAGCTATGCAGAAAGAGATTCAATTTGCTTTTGCTGTCTACCAATGTTAAAAAAAATCTTCTCATTGAAAATCTAAGTCAGTTTAGTCTCTTGAGTGAATGGTCAAGAGTCCAAGGTCTACTCAGCCAAACAAGTCCAGCTAATGACCAGTGCTGAACTATTTTTAAACTTTCACCTTTTAAAGACGATTTCCCTATTTGAAGCACACTTTGCCAAACCAAATCATTTCTGTTTTCTCATGGCCCGTCTCAGGCCCCCCTTTGCTCTAGCCTCAGGGCACTTCGTTATTCATTGCTTGGATAAATGTACATGACCCCTTAAAATAACACCAGTTGCCCCAGAGGGCACACTTGAGCGATGTGACATTCCTGCTAACCTAAGATGACTTTTAAAGGATGGATAACTGAAGGACAGCGAAGGGTGGGTGGAAAACATGGAGGACAAATGGACAAAATCAAATCATTGGAAGCAGATAAGTAACGTTGAAAAGGTTATGAGACCGTAGGGGGGAAAAAAAATAGCAGTTTGTAAAACATCAGTTGTTGATCTTGTAGGGTGGAATATTTTTTGACAGCTGGTTTGACAGCTTCTCACTTGGTCTGAAGCAACAATTGTTTGGTTTCATAATGCACACAATCTTCACTCCTCTTAAACATCATTTGACAGCACTTCCCCATATACTTGCTGTTCATTCAGTAAAACACCCAAATGTAGTGTTTTGAATTTTCACACAGCCAAGGTGGGGTCTGGTGACAAAACACGACAAAGTAGTTGTCAAGGAGTTCAGATTTAGTTAGAGGAAGGTAAAGCTGCACAGTCTCTCTAGAATTATAAGCATAGTTCATAATTAGCCTATAGCACTGTGATAATCACTTCAGAAATAAATTAAGCTGGGATATTTCAGCAGGCTAACAACCTGCATTGGTCTTCACAGCCACACTCCTTCCACTAAGCTGTCACCTATGAATAGCGCGTCTTTTGTTCTGAACCTCTCAGGACTCTGGGTGAATAACATACATTGTGTGTGTGCACCAAAGAACTAAACTCCACTAGCATGAGCTTTCCTATGTGTTTTCTTTACAGCTAAGGATCTTGTAATTGTAAAACCAATTTTGATGTTTTTTTGGCAAAATTCATGCCAAGAAATAACAACTTTCAACATGGTAGCTTTGGTTCTAAAATTGAAAAAAAAAAAAATTAATTAAGAAAAAAAATAGTGGAAAACTGAGAGCTGGATTTTGAAATGATGCATGAGAACAGTCATGATGTTCACCAAGGTACCAGGGGTAATCAAGGATGCATCTAAAGGTTTGGTCTTTGCTCAGTGACCTTGAGGGCTTCACTTCCCAGAAAGCCTTAGTTTGCTGCTCGATCATACACCATACAGCCTCACTGTTGAATGCTTTGATTAGTCAGAGGTTGGATTGTGGTTTAGCCCTGTTACTGGCGGTGACTACATAGTGTTTTGGGTCTAAATTGACCAAGATGATTCACATGCTCCCACAAAAAGAATAGATAACGGTCAGACAAGGCTGTTCTAAGGAATAATGAAATGTCAGTTCTTTAAATTTGTATGGTAACACTGCTTTTCAGAAAATTGTATAAGCAGAAAATTCTGTGATATGTCACTAGCAGATTTAGGAAAAAAAAAAAACATCCCAGCCTGCACAACAGGATGAAATACTTTTTCTCATTTATTCACTGAAACTTAGGAATTTAAGTTTAGCTTCTTTTCAGGCACGAAATACGTAACAATCATCATCATCACCATTCAAGCAACACTGGAACCTGTTAAAGAAATCCACATACTCCCCAGTCACCAATGTCAGCCCATGAACCCATGTTCAGTCCCCATGGCAACCAACAAGGTCAATGGCCTGTGGGTGGCAGTAGTGTCCACTATCTCCATTCCTGTATTTAGTTTTGCCTCAGATATTACCCACAGCATCAGGGTATGGGTTTTGCAGAAGGACTTATGAATTATCATTTGGGCAAAAGACAGCCGCCTTCACGCCAGTTCAGCCACATGAATTCAAAAGACAATGCTGTAGAGACAGTCAAAAGCAAAAAGCATTTGTACTTCCAGCTGTAAGTAATCTATCCGGTTATCCAGGATTTGCTTCATGGAACCCTAAGTTGGCTCTAACGGCTCCCAGACTCTGTCTGCAACCACACCGCATCCCAAGCATCCTCTCTTGATCAGCTCACTCAGCTGTCTGTCTCCTCAGCAGTTGGTCATGCAGCTTCTCCTCAATAACAAGCCATTTATCTTCTTCCATTCATTACAGAAAGTTTTTGTTTTCCCACCAAAAACTGGAAAAAAGCTTTTGTAGCCATTTAAATACTGCCAACCACTCGCTGCCGTTTAAAACAGTGGGTCAAGGCAGTTAAAATGATCCCTGTTTAACAAATTTAAGCACATTAATCTTGCACTCTTGTTGAACAACTGAAACAGCAGAGATGTTGACTTAGTGGATGGATGGATGGATGGATGGATGGATGGATGGACATAGAGCGTTGGATGAACAGGTACATGGATGGATGGTTTGATGGATCTTTTAATCTATGGCACTCTTTCTCAATTCCGGTCCTCAGGGACCACTGCCCTGAATATTTTAGATGCGTCTCTGTTCCAGAAAACCTGATTTAAATGTTTACATGACCTCCTCTGCATGCCATCAAGTGCTGCAGAAGCCTGTTAATCACTCATTCATTCAAGTCAGGTGTGTGGCAGAAGGGAAACACCTAAGACATGCAAGTCAGAGGTCCCTGAGGGCGGGAACTGAGTAACACTGATCTAAGGGACAAGGTGAAAACTCTGGATATACAATTATTTTTGCATACTTTAATTTCCTTCTTTCACATTAATACAGAACTGAAAATACCTAAAAAAATGTCCATACTTTTCCAGAATGTCTTTGACACCTCTGTATAGGTGTAATTAATTTCAGTCAGGCATGCTATCAAGTCCAGACAGACAGAGAAAGTATGGATTCCTCTAAATTATGATCCGATCACATCTTTCTGTTTGCTTTACATTTAAAACATGTGACTTGTAAGAAATAAATTAAATATAATAACTACATTAAACTCTCATTGTGGACTATTTAACAACCATTTTGTGTCTGTCCCAGTGCAGCAAAAATTGGACAAAATATGAACAACTTCTCAGCACAGTCACTTCTCATTCTGTGAACCTTTCATTTCCCACAGCGGTTGCATAAAAAGATTATGTAATTTTACACTAAGGATTTTTATCAGCTCCGGCCTCTAACCGACTCTACCATTATGGTGCTAATGATAATCAATCTAAGATCAATTAGGCAGTAATTGCTGAGTCAATGGGGGAGGCTGGTTAAATATTGATAAGTGTCTAAAAGGCCCATCAGGCTCTATTGACAGCTCAGGGAGACAGACAGCATTGGTTGGGCTGAGACGGGAGGAGGGGAGGAGGAGGGAGGAGTGATGGAGCGTTGGCTTCAGGGGCTCAGGTCATATTCTCAGCTGAAGCTGCTGTGGTAATCAATGCAAAGCCGTCTCTCTCTGGCCATAAGCACTGGTCATAACCTTAATATCACTCCACCTCCCTGCAAGCACCTACTTTGCTGTTATAAACTTGTTAAGACCTTAACCTTTATAAGAGAAACCTCTGCTATGAGGTGAGACAGCTCTTTAAAATATGGCAGTCAGGCTGCTTTTTATTTATAAATCTACTGGATGGTTATTTTTTTATGCATATATAAACTAAATGCTGAATGGAAGCTAATGGGTCAGTTGTGTTTACATTTGATCATAGAAGCAATGCATGATTTTAAAATTTGAAGTGCTTTGAACGCTGTAAAGTTTTGCCTCATTACAACCAGAAATTTAAATGTATTTTAGTGGACTTTAATGTGATAGACCAACACAAATCAGAGGATGAGTATCAAATTAAAGGCAGTACATTGTACAGTTTTCTTTTACAAATAAAATCTGAAAAGTGTGGTGTGTATTTTGTATTCACTCTCCTAGAGTTAGTTTCTCTGCAATATTTCTCTACCAACTTAGCACATCTAGAGACTGAGGTTTTTACCTATTCTTCTTTGCAAAATAGCTCAAGCTCAGTCAGACTGGATGAAGAGCACATGTGAACATCAATTTTTAGGTCTTACCACAAATTTCTCTGTCGGATAGGTCTGTACTTTGACTAGGCCATTCTCGCACATTAATATGTTTTGATCTAAAGCATTCCATTATAATTGTATGTATAGGGCTGCTGTCCTGTTTATTCTTTACCAATGATTATTAGATTTTTTTCCCCTTACCATTATTCCTGTCATGTTCTTGAATCAGTGTTTTCTTTTTATCATCCTTCCTCATTAGTTTCTTTTATTCTACTCAGGTTTGTTGTTTCCGTTCCTTTTCCCTTTAGGTGTTGCCATGTTTTGTTTCTTAGTGTATGTTTTCTTGTGTATTTATATTTATTTTTAGATTACTATCAAGCCTGTTTCTCCTTTTGGTTACAGTTCCTCAGTTCACTTGTTTATTCCAGTAATCATGCCCATTGAATCCACCTGTGTTCCTTCATCTTAGTTACGCTCTTCACCTGTCTCACCAGCTATTTAAGTTCCTGTCTTTTCTTTGTTCCCTACTGGATTCTTGTTTCTGTTTGGCCCATGCTCTGCTCTGGCTTGGCAAAGTTAATGCCAACTCTCCAAAGGCTTTTTGCTTTCTTCTAAAAGAATAAACCCTCACTATGCTGTTCCAGAGCGGTTGTATGCATTTTGGCTCCCCAAGACCCACCATGATAAATTTAAACATGTTTGCCAGTATTTGACTGCAACCTCAGTATGTTGGTATAGAAGAAACTGATAATATCCAAATGCACCACAGTGCTCATGTTTAAGTCCTTTAAAAGCACTATTGTATGTGTCTTATGGAGGTTCACTTACACTGAGCATGATACTTAAATGGGAAAATGAACAAGGACTCTGTCCTAATTATCATGCTGGCTGAACGCGCTGTGTCGGTTAAATGAAGTTTGCAACAGGCGCAACCTCTGGCTGCTTAAAGCAGCTACTTCCTGACACTCCTAATCAGCTTGATTGATTGAATCCCAAGCCACTCCCTAACTTTGATTGGCAGTTTAATGACAAAGGGGAAGAAGATAGCTAAAAGAGAGCAAACCTTTTGTAGCTAATTTAAAGTAAGTTTTCTCCAAAATGTGTGTTTGTAAGTGCCTGGATTGTTGATCTGCAATAAATGTGGTTTAAAGACAAAAGAAAAAAATAATCATCCATTTTAATCTGTTTGGACCTTTTTCTTCCGCTTTCCCCAAACCCTGTCACATCTATCAAGATTAGAATGGTGGAGTCCAATCCTCCTTTGAAATGAATCAATCTCTCTGAATGGCTGAAACTACTGCTGTTGACTGTGCCTGTGACATGTGGTATCTGTGACAAATGTAAAAGGCTCATATCAAACAGATGATTGGACTGCTAAATGACCCATCTGCCGTTAACAACACATGCAAGATCATGCAGCACAGAGCATGCATTGTGTTCACTTGCATTTGTGTCCTGGAGGCAGTTATAGCATTAGCCTTTTCAGAGGGACCAATGCTTACCTATAAATGTCTGTTTTTCTTTCTAATTGTAAATCAAAATGGAGCTGTTTCAAAATAATGTATTTTACTTTTTATAGTTTGAACATGCTTTAAATAATTAAAAGTCTTTTTGTTTGAAACATTACCAAAATATTTGGAAATGCTGAATATTTGTCATTTTATTCTAAGATCACCATCCAATTCAAATCTCACATCTATGAGGCTTTTTGTCCACCATCAAGGTAACCATCACTGGTTACTTTGTTTTTTTCCAACCATTCACTGTACACCTTAGAGATGGTTGTGCATGAAAATCCAAGTACATCAACAGTTTCTGAAACACTCATGCCAACTTGTCCTGGCACCAACAACCATGCCATATTCAAAGTCACTTAAATCTCCTTTCTTCCACTTTCGGATGCTTGGTTTGAACTTCAGTAAGCTGTCTTCAGTGAATCAAGATGCTGAATCCACTGATGTATTTCAGTGCTATTGACAGATTTGCTAGCTGTGTAAACAAGCAATTAAACCGGTGTACCTAATGCCTAGTTCATGCAGAAAGATTTTCAAGCTGATTTTTTTTTTTTTTTTTTTTTTTTTTTTTTTTTTTTTTTTTTTTTTTTTTTTTTTTTTTTTTTTTTTTTTTTTTTTTTTAAAGACGCTCCAATTATCATGGTGGCTCTAAAGTTAATCTTAAGAGATATCCCTGCCGTGTGTGGTGTGCTAAGAGTGATCTGTTCTGCTCAGATGCACGTTGGGACTGTTCCAATCTAAAATCTGGGATATCCAACGTTGGAAATCTGGGATATCCAACGTTGGATTGTCTTGGCACAGTATTGCAGCATGTGGGGTGCTCCCCTAGAAGAAACAAGTATACAGCCTGTTGAATGTGATGTGTAGTTATTCAGAAACGAGGTGACGGAAACACAGAGGGGAATTCAAAATACACAAAAGACCAAACAACTGTCATGGCGCACTAGATAGCACGGTGTTTTTGTATTGCTTTTTTTTTTTTTTTTTTTTGTTCTTCCTCTGTTAAATATGGTCCACAGACTATTGCCATTACTGCTTCCTAGTTGGCCATGTTTATTCATTCTCAACTCACATTTGATTTTGAGAGGTTTTGCTAGATTTTCTGTCTGACTAATGACACTCAGGGAAGACCCGGAAATTCAACCACACAGAAGTGAGTCAAGGAAAAAAAAAAACAAAAAACAAGTTTTATTTGTTTTTCGGAACCTGGTAGCTGCTCCGGAGGAAACAAAGAAGGGCTCCACAAGGGAATCCAAACGCGGCACCAGGGGCCAGACGATAATCAGGAAGAGGTAATGCACGGGAAGGCAGAGAGAGCAGACTTGGCTTGAAGGATAGGCAATACTCGGTGGTCATGAGGCAGAGCTTGAGTCAGGGTCCAGAAATCCAGAAACAACGGAATCCGTAGCGGGCTTGGCAGGAGGGGAAGAACCGTGGACTGAAAAGGGTCGAAGAAACACAAGGAGGCAAGGCATGAAACACTGGATCTCTACTGGCTGAAAGCTGTCGACAATCTGGCAGGGAGGTAGAGACTGAGAGCTGTTTAAGTAAGACGAGGCCCAGGTAGAACAGGTAAGCAATCAGGCATAGCAGGTGAGTAGAATGAGCGCTAATTACAGCATGGACAGGACCGAACATGAATCATGACACTGACATCTGAATGCTGGTAAGTGAAATTTGTTCATGTGTGGTGTGTTGCTCCTGCTGTGTGGCTAGACACAACACACTGTAGGACCAAACCTGTTACACCAAAAAGTTTTTATCATTCATGTGTGGGGTCTCTTACATTTGAAAATTGGCTGACAGTTTTAAAATCTTGCCATGTGACCCATGTATAAGGAGTCATATACATATAATGGACACATTTTCTTCCTGTTTGGGTGTGAGGTGGCATCCCAATATCTAAAGGAAGCTACAACCTCAATTATATCTTTTGGACAAAACAAACTTTTGTTTAATTTCTTTTTATTGCATATTGTAAACAAAAGACAAATACTTACTTGTTAAAGCAGTTCCTGGTTAGCACTGACAGAAGATGTTTATTTGCAAGACAGGCCATTTGGTCCAATGCTAATTAATCTACTAAGTCTCTATGTGGCTTTGTTTTGTCACTCATACCAGCATACTTGGCCAAGGACACCAGCTAAGAAGAATTTAATCAATGTGATGGAAAACATTTGTCTTTACAACTCTTCAGGCAATTCCCATGTTAACCATTCAAGGCGACACTACTTTTCCTTCCAAATGTTCTGAGTTTCTATCTGCTGGCAACTGATAAGGTAAAGTGGAACCCAGAGGTGGTGGAGGAAGTCGCTTTAACTAAGGGGCAAAACAGAGGAATACAAAAAATGAACTGAGATATCTTTAAAATTTGCCTCACAATTAACTTGAAAAATAACACGGTAGATAAAGCTGATTATTTGTCTGCATGAAAGTAGCTAGTCATGAGTTTGATACTTGCGGGCAGCTTCATCAGGCAACCTGAGTCAATCATGTTTTATGACTGTTACTAGAAGCATTATTTTCCACAAGAAACCCCCCCCACACACACAATTTGTAGGTACACTACATCCTTATTGACACTGTTTCAAAAGCTACAATTAAAGGCTTCATTTCTTTCTCACAAAAGGTATTTGTATGGATATTCTGTGATCACCCTCTCCATAAAGGCCCACAATTACTCCTTGTGTTGTTGTAGGGTACAGTAAAGTACCCCACAACAACACAAGGACAGCAAGGCCTAACAGTCAAGCCTAACAGTTTTATCAACTCCACAAACAGAATCAGAAACAGAATCAGATTATTCTTTTCAAGACATATCGACTTATTGCATCCCTACTGTAATAATCAAGTTTATACTCATACAGTACATTATATAAATCACTGAATTTGCTGCATATGATTCTTCTTTTTAAATTACTTCACTTATAAGATAACACTTTTTATCTGTCTCTGACTCCTTTCAGAAACTGCTTGACTAATTGTAGTAAAAACACAAAGACCAGACAAAAAGTATTTCAGAAAGGACGTAGACTAAAACCTGAACTTCGGGAACAATGTCCTTTGAGTCAAATTAGTGAAATTATTTGGCTACCAGAACAGAGGACATATTTGAGATTAAGTGAATACCACATTCCAGAAAAAGAGCGTCATACCACTTATACTTTATTTCTGAATCAGAATAGCATTGTTGGTCAGAACTGTGTGCACAAACAAGGGATTTGCCTTTGGTTTTCAAGTGCTCACAGTACACAGTCAATAAATATAAACATGCAAACTTTAGAGGAAATAAAATAGGGATAAAGGAACAATATGTACACATATTTGCAGCTATTTTTTTTATTATATAAAAGAAAAAAAGAAGAATTGTTATTACAGTGCAAAAAGTCTTATTTTGTTGTTGACTGTAAGGTGTTCATTGTCTTCATCAGAGGAACAGCCTGGGCAAAGAAACTGTGTCTGTGGTGGCTGGTTTTTGCAAATAGTGCTCTGTAGTGCTGACCTGAAAGTAAAACTCCAAACATTTTGTGTCCAGGATGTGTGGGGTCTGCAGAGATGTTCTCTGCCATTTTCCTGCCCCTAGACCTGTACAATTCCTGGATGGAGGGAAGGTCTGCCCTGATGATCCTCTTTGCAGACCTAGTTGTTCATTGCAGTATGGCCTTCTCCTGGTTTGGGGGATGAGCCTAACCACACTGTGATGGATGAACACAAGGTAGACTGGATAATTTCAGTGTAGAAGATGATCAGCAGCTGCTGTGGCAGGTTGTACTTCTTGAGTTGCAGCTGAAGTACAGTTTCTGCTGGATCTTTTTACAAACAGTGTCTATGTGTGAGGACCATCTCAGGTCCTGAGAAATTGTGAAAAGTCAGTAGTGTTGTTGACCATGGTGAGGGGAGGCAGTGTGTAAACACCTCATACCAACTGTGAAGCATCGAGCTGGAAGTGGTTGGGGGATGCTTTCCTGCAGCAGAACCTAGCCAGATCACCATTATAGAATCCACCATGTATTTTACTTTGTATCAGAAATGAAATGCTTAAGGACATGTTAGGCCATCTGTAAAAAAAAGCTGAACCTGAACTGGACTCTGCAAGATGACAATGACCCAAAACATACTAGTAAATTCACCAAGGGCTGGTTTAGACTCAAGAAATGTTTATTAGCTTGTGTTAATAAATAAAACAAAGATGATTCAATAAAATTTGAAATAAAATTAAATCCCCTATTATCAAAGATAACAAAAATGACAGACATCTACTACTTGAATGCTTTCTCATGACTGTAAATGTATCTTGGGTGACATAATCTTGAACTTGAAGAAAGTAGCGTTGTTTGGCAGTCTTTAGCATATGTAAGAGAACAGATTAAATTCTATCAATAACTAGTTTAACACAAACAAAATGGGATATAGAATGGTGTGCAGATCTCATAGAGTGGGCTTACCAGGTTATATTATGCTATGCACTATGAAAGCTGGTGTGTGGCCCATATGCATGCCCCATGTGTGTAGTGGTTTAATCAAAACACACCTCCAGCTGTTGCTCACCATGTGAACTGTGTCTTCTACTGCCACAACATGCCAATGAGAAGGAGAGTTTCTTCTTGATACTGCTTATAATGTAATACTGTCCAGCCATAAGAGGGGTAAAAGATAATTTTTTTTTCCATGCGTTACCTTATGCTTTACTTTAGGCAAAAATACTAGTCTGATAAAAAAATATTTTCATGTTTACTTTTCTTTAATAACACTCAAAATTATTTAAAATTTTACATTTTCCTCTACAGCAAAAATCAGGACACTAAAGGCAAATGTAAAACAGCTCCAATGTGCTAATTTGTTAGATTTCTTTCTGACATTCACATGAAACACAGAAGTTGTAACACAAATCTAAGATATATTACAAGAAAATACATGCATTAGAAATGAATATTTATATTTGCATAAGTAGTTAGTCCAGTCTTGTCATTTGAGGGAACAAAAGTGTGACTGACAGCCAGATGGCAATGGTGCACCAATCAGTCCAGCACTTGAATGAGTGATATTCCCAATGCCATATGCTGCTGACGTGCAAGACGCTGAGCCGTCTCGTGGTAGCACAACCATTCTGCATGTTTTAGTTTTTTAATTTGAGGGACCACCAAGTGAGACCAAATGGATGCACGAAAAAAGGGCTGAATATTCAGTGAAAATGTTAATGCATCATATTATGGAAATTAGGCAGCAGGCCAAGAGACAGCAGATTTATGAACACCTGTTTACTTTTGATGTTTAGCCACAAATTCGCCATCATTTCAATCTGCAAAATAAAAACTATATGCCTAAGGGAGATGTATGGGCAGGCAACATATTATGAGAATAAAAGAATAAAATGAATGTCTCTCAGTCTCTTGAAACTTACTTGCTAGATCTATGGGGACATTAAAGAAAGGCTAAAATAATGAACTGAGATATATATTAGAAGTTTTCTAGAAGCAGGGTTGGAATTCTTCTTTCTCACTATGAGAAATATGAAGTCAATTTCCATAAAATATTCAAAAAACAGTTTTTCCCTGCAATTCTAATTCATCATCTATATATAGACCCTTTTATCAGTCATCCTGGATCATTGAAGATTCCTGATTCTGGTGATATTTTTCTTGTGCTCATATGAGAGAGGAGATTGTAGATGTGATAATTATTCAGCTGCCTACTTAGTCATTAGGTATGTCTGAGGGGATCTCATGTAAGTAGGTGAAAATAACCAGTGTATGATGGCTAAATATAGTTCAGACTGAAACAAAGATAAACTGGAATAAGTTACTTTAAGATGTGGGTGGATATCAGACTTAAGTTGAGCCTGAAGTGATTAATCTACAAGAGGTTAAAGCAGTTTAGATGGAAAAATCAGGCATTACTTTTTTCTTTAAGACAATTATTCCCAGCCTGGGGGTCTGCTTCCATAAGGAAGGTACAAGAATGTGTCACAGTCTGTTGAATGTGAACATTATGTATAAGCTAAGCTAAAGAAAAAGGTTTTAAGGGTAGCAAGAAGGAAGATTACAAAGGTGTTTCAGATTACTGTTGTAATAAAATACTCCTGCAACCATCTGCAACATTTTGATATCTGATCCCTGGACAGAAGTATGCACAATAAAAGTGACTGTAGCTGGTAGTATATACCTGATAAAGAAATTATAAGCTATTGAGGTTTTACTTTTTGATAGTTGCGAGTGCATGCTCTACTGAGCAAAATTGTATGACCATGCATGGGTTCAAGTGTGCTTGTGAGTTGTACAGCTGAGGTGGGGTGAGAGGGTGGTGGGCTGTTGCAGAATATTTGTGTATGTTTTGGTACAACAAGGGTGTCTCTTGGCAAAAAAAAGTAAGGAACCACTGCTTTAAGGCAAAATGTGACTTATATTCTGAAACAAGGTGAGTGCTGAGGTAACCAAAACCTCCACAAGATTGTGGATGCCACTAAGGTGAAACCCTCAACATTCTCCATCAAGAACTTCTTATTTAAACTTCTCATGAAAACCAAGCACTGTGATTGAGAAGGGTTAATTTTGATTTGTTTATTTTTATCTTGTTTTCAGGGATGAGTATTAGAAGGGTGGTAATGGGTATCTTCAAAACGCTGGGAAGACTTTGATGGGTCCACTTTTAGTTCTGTATGGATTAGCAGGGCTATGGCCTTTGCTTGCTTCAACAAAGACAACGTCCTTCTCATATCAGGAGATGAGACCTGGACTGGAGAAGGAATTATCTGCCCTTTGCCCTTTCTTTGCTTTCTGAGTCTATGGGGGAGGAGGTATAAAAGAGAACTTTCGTGAACTGAGCTTCAGGGATACACACTGAGCTGGGGTAGTGTGCCTCCACCCCTATTGCAACTGGTAATAAATTACATAAAATCGGACTGTGTTTTCTCATTGCTTATTAAATCTCATAAAAAATTCCTCAACAATTACTCAGCTCAGTGAATGACTTAAACTTAAGGGGCAAGTTGACAAACCCTGTGTAGTTTCTTCACTAAACCTGCATGTACACATGAAGACAGGAAAGCGCAAACTGATTTTCTCTAGATTTATGAACCCATATGTATTAACTGAATTACTAAGAAACCCAAACTGAAACAACTTACCACTTCCTCCTCAGGCTGATGAGCTTGGTCTCACAAGTTGGTGATCAACAAGTCAACAAATGAGGTTGTGTTGATCAGTCTGGCTAACACAGCACACTCTAGCTCAGGGGTCCTCAAATCCAGGCCTCAAGGTCTGGAGTCCTGCAACTTTTAGATGCGTCTCTGGTTCAACACATCTCATTTACCTCTTTCAGTATGCAGTCAAGTTCTCCTGAGTCCTGTCCTAATGACCTACTTATTTGACTCAGGTGTGCTGAAGCAGAGACACATCTAAAAACTGCAGGACACCGGCCCTCGAGGACTGGATTTGAGGATCCCTGCTCGAGCTGATCTGACAGGTGTTCAATGAATTTGGGTTTCAGAACTACAGGCAGGCCATTCTATTCTCTCCACTCCCAACTTCTGGAGGTAGTCTCTAATAAACCCCACACTGTGGGGGTGCTTACTGACATCTTGGAGAATATAGTTTGATCCAAAAAGGTAAACCCATGGGATTCCCACTGGTTGCAAAATCTCATCTAGATATCCTTTTACACTGAAATTGCCTCCTTTGATGACCAACCTTATTTTTACATTCATGGAGATGACACCCCACACCATCACACTGCCTCTACCAAAAGTCATTTTCCATTGACAGAGGATTTTTCCATCAGAACAATTCATGTACTCACCTCTGTTGCTCAACCCACAAGTGCATTTTCCTTACGAATGTGGCAGAATTTAAGGGGAAACAAACAATGAAAGGCCATCCAATAGTATGAGATTTAATGCCAGCAAGCATTGTTACAAACAAGGCATTTTTGACCAAACACAATTTTCCTTACTTTTTCTGTTAAATACATGTAAGTTGGACACTGCAGAGAATTGTTTCAAAATAAGATCTTGCAGAAGAAAACAATATCCTATGATACAGTGTATTGTATGTACTGTAACCTTAGTAACCAGGCGTCAGTTAAGAGAATATTGTGAGGATTTGTATCGTACACATTTTATTTCAGTCAAATTTCAATTCAGCTGTAAGAAAAGGAATTGTTGATAATGCTGTAAAATTGAGTTCATATGGAAAAACCGGGATCATCTGGAATTTGAACAGGCAAGTCAGAAAAATTAGATTATGCTATTGGCCCAGACAACTAATATACATATTATTTAATTATTTTGTTTACAATTGCACAACTTTCCCTCAGTAGGAGCTGCTTGGATATTCTCAGGTAGCCTTCATGATGAATTTTACATTAAGAGAAACAGCAAGGTGCTTGCCACACTTGCAGGGTCAGTTCATCTAAAGCCATAGCCTGTACTGCTTGGCTGGAAAAAAAAAAAAAAATTACACGTCTAAATGTAAAGTTCAAGGATTGATATGAGTCACTGCAGTAAACAGTGTTTTTCAAAACTTTTTATACACCTTGTACTTTTCACAGTTTGTTGCATTAAAACCCCAAACATCTTTGTAATTTTATTTTATATATTGAGCCAACATTAAGCATCACATTTGGTCATGATTTTCAAAATCTTTTACAAATCAAAATCTAAAAGGTATGAAATGCTTTTGTATTTAGTCTCCCTGGGTCAGTAGGTAATAGAACCACCTGATAAATTTCTAATTGAATTTAGATCTGTCCCTGCTCCAACAGTGGTGATTCGAATGGCGCATCAGCCTGTCATCAGGCGTTTAGCTCTGCCCATCAACTCTGACAAGCTTTATTACTACAATCATCCCCACAACATGATGCTGCCATCACCATGTTTCAACTTAAAGATGATGCGTTTATCGACATGTATGTGCTACTTTGTGTTCTCTACATCCCCTGTCACCTACAAAACAATGTAGGTGACAAAGATGTCCCATTCCAGACAAATTTAGTTTTCAGAAACCTGGTAACATTTTTATTCTCTTAATTTTTGAGAAGTCATTTCAAACATATTCTTTGGTGTATTATTTTCACTTCAAATCTTCTTACTGTTGTATTTGAGACGTTGCTGGACTATTTTGTGTTTGTCCAATGTCATTTCTTATTATGTATTGCTATAAATAACAATTTCACATTGGAGCCTTTAGAAACATATAATATGTACAGTTATTTCAATTATTATTCATACCCCTAGTAGATTCAGATCTTGAATTCTCCCTCAAAACATAATAAATAAGGTAAAAGAATTGTCAATTTTAAAAATAAAAATGTTTTTTTATTTTTAAAATCTTTATTGGCATTAAAGCAATATAACCATTATTATAATTGTTGAAAAGCTTTTTTTTGCATGCTTCCATTGGTATTGTGAATATTTACCTTTTTGATAAGCTCTAAGTAATTCAAGGTGAAAGGCCTCCTTGCCATTAGCCTGTGTATGTTGAAAAACATGTAAAAGATGTTTCTTAATGCTATAATTTTGTGAAAGTTTGAATGTTTTGGATTAATTCCCTCTGCTTACAATGATATGACCTGCTACCCTAGTTGATCCAGTGCAAACTGACAACCATTTCATGCAAAAACTAAATGAGCAGCAAAACAAACCCAGATAGGAAGGTATGGTTATGCTGGAGAATATCTCCTATCTAATGCCATGTTAAAAAAAGAAAAAGAGATGGTCCAGAATCTCACTACGTGTAATATTATATCATAAAGTAATCTTTACAGAAAGGTAATTCTATGAAAATTTATCCCTAACAATTACCAGCAGAACTCTCTGAAATGAGAGCAGAGAAAACTGTAGTTCAACTGAAAATTTCCCTGCAGACTCTCAATGCAGTGCAATACTCCTCTTCTATTTAATTGCACCTTACAGTGAAGAGTCATTTTCTCAAATCCATGAAGACTCTTCAGTCTTGATTTGCTTTTAACAACCCCTCAGACCACCACAATCTACAGACAAGGCCACATTAAAGTTTAATTAATTTCGTGGCTAGCAATACTCCAAGGTAACAGTGATGCACACATGCAACTTGCAGTGCTACAATTACATGACCTGAGCTTAGATTGAGTTTTTGGAATAGGATGCTATGGGAAAAGAATGGCAAGGTTTCAAAGGAATGACCAATGAGAGGTCAGAGCAACTACTAGATGCTTGAGAGGTATGGTTCATTCTTGTGAAATTTTGTCACAAGAATATAATAGATTTTAAAAGTTTAAGATTTTTCAAATTTATTTAAGCATGTTTGCACAAACTCAGAGCTTTTCTTCTTATTTTCTCTTATTTTATTGTTTTTAATTAGATTTTTTTGTGTCCATTACTCACATGAAACCTGTGTTTAAACAAACTAAAGCAAGGATCCCCAATCACCGGGCCCAGTACCAGGCCATCACTCTATTCTTATTGGACCACAGAGCAATTGATACATATATGTAGTTATTTCCACAGGACTGACTAAAAACAAGAAGCACCCCTTTGCATCTGCTGTTGTGCTTAAGAAGTATTCAAATTTGTAGTGAAAGGGAGTGGGAAAACAAGCTTGTAAGCCAACATGGAGGATGGAATGGAGTTTCTAGTCCAGTGGTAGATGGAGCCATAGACTGATTGTGTGCAGTGGCGCCCCCAAAGGGTGGCCAGGGGTGACCATGCCCCCTTACCTAGAAGATTGCTGGCCATCCCTCTGGTCCTGCTAGAGAGGACCATTGCCTCCTTTAATAATTAATGTTAATTTCACACAAACCACAGTGATCTTCTTCAATCAAGACATACCTGTAAGACCCAATAAGTTAATAGATACATACATAAATAATATGTAAATAAATAAATCATATATCAGCGTGTGAATGAATGGGTGAATGACCGAATGTAGTGTGAAGCGTTTTGGGGTCTTCTGAAGTTGATAAAGCACTATACAAGTACAGGCCATTTACCAGGCCAGTTTACCATTTTATATATATATATATATATATATATATATATATATATATATATATATATATATATATATATATATATATATATATATATATGGCTATTTTCGTAACCCATCTGCTGGGTACAAGCCGTTGGGTCAGTTTGACCAAATATTGGTTCAAAAGTCGTAACTCTGGAGTTGGGTCAGCAATTTGCCATTTTCTGTAATGAACTCCACATCTTGTGATTGTGATGACATTGATAAATATTGTAATGACAATTTCAGCTGTGATTTATGCCTGTTTTCTTCTTTCCTCTCTTTTTCATTTGTGTTCTCATTACTCTGTGACCTTTAGCATTTTGGACAATGGTATTTGTGTCCGTGTAAGCTCACACTTAACAGTCCCCTGTCATTCTCTGAAGAAGCTGTTGTAACATAGTAGTGTAGTGTTATCTGGAGTACATTTTCTTTTGGAATTCATCATTCATATATGTGCTTTTAAACTGGTTGTAGTTTTAATAAAAATACCATCAGGATTTGGTACGTTTGCATTTCAATATTAAAAGGGAAAATAGTTGTTTTTTTGCTGATGATGCTGTGGTTTTCTGATGTGCCTCTAAAAGACAACAGTGTAATTATTATGAGCCTGAATTTCAGCCGCATTCATTTCCCTTTTCATGTGCCTGTCTTCCTAATGTGACAGATCGTTGCAATACAATCAGCCAAGGTTGCACAACTAATGTGCTTTTGTAGTATGGCGTTAGTTCTTGTATCATCAGTTGGCTTAAATTTAAAATGATTATATTTAAAAAGCAGCTTTATATAGTCCAGATGTGTTTGTTGAATTAACATTCAATGCAGATTTTTCTTCAAGAAAATGACTCCTTCAATCTGATCTACACTGAAAATTTATTTACGCAACATTACATTTTCTAATATTTTGGCATACAATAAAAAACGATTTTACTTGTATATTGATGCAGATTATAGGCTGTTTTAATACATTCCTGTAAGGATCTCTGGTAGCTGGACACTGCCTCTGTGCATGCTGAAGGTCAGGGAAATATTTAGGATCAGCACCGCCGGCAGACTTACACAGGACACTACAGGGTGCAATCAGAACGGATTAAACTGAAACACATTTTGATTCACCTTCATCGTTATAACATCTGCAAATAGCATTTCAGAACATGCTGAGTTCTCCAGCTGAGGACACGCAGGATGCACCGCTTGCATACTGCACCCACACTGCCATTCTTTTCTGAAAAATTAAACAGCTCACCACATAAACACTGGGGCCTTACATAAGAATTATATATGTAATTCCTTGCATGCATGCATCCACATGCAGACACCGACTCACCTAACCCTGCTGAGGATCGTTTATGGTGCTGCAAAGATAGTGTTATTGATGTGATGGGTCACATTGCAATTTAGAAGCAATTAAAAGGTAATGAATGTGCCCAAATGAAACCTGTGTCTGGAGGGCATTTGCAGTGTATGGTAGATAATGATATATTTGTGTGTGGTCGTGTACGTGTGTGTGCTGTACTCAGCCATTCGTACAGATATGAGTTAGGTTACAAAGATATATCAAGAAGGGCCTTTAAACATGACAGCAATTAGACCATTTGTCTAGCTTATTGTTGTGGCAGTATTTAATTTGGTCTAGGTTACAATTTCTGCAAATTCTACAAAATTCTCAGTGATACAGATCCTTAAATAGATACAATTAAACTTGTGTATGTCACATTCATTTTTCTCCTTTCATCCAATTAAACAAAGGTAGAACTGGCATGAACCTAAATGCCTGCGTGGCCCAACAGTAACTGACCCTTCTTTTCCTTTCATCTTGACATGGATGGAGGACCAAACCCTGTGTGACAAATTAATTTCTACCAAATTATCTTTTCAGCTGGAACAGTTTTTGGCACTCAACTATCAATTAAGGACCTGCAGAAATGTGCATCGCTCTTGATGCATGGGAATCATTTTGAGGTCAACAAAAGAGCTATTCACTTGCATGTCATTATGTGGATAATTGCAAATACCTGTTGAGGTGGTTTCACCAATCAAAGATGCAACTAGTAAATGTATCCCGTTGCTATGGTTGAGTAATTGATTTTTTTCAGACTCCTGAAAATCGTTCACACATGGCCATTAGCAGTAGAAATGCTACAATGTTTGAAATTCTAACCTGTGAATTTGCATGTTTTTTAGTAAGGTTATGTGCTGTTATTATCATTAGTTATCTAACCTGTTGTAAAAACATGTATTATTACAGTGAGTTTGTTGAAAAGTGAAGAAATCCTCAGAAGTTGAAGCCAGACAGACCCTTGTTGTAACTGATTTTAGCACTTTAAAACCTCAAACTGAAAACGTTCATATCTGTCAGCCACAACAGTACATAATTAAATATTTAACATCTACACTTTCACAGAACACAACTAAGATTGTTGCTGTTTTCTCAGCTGAATAGCATCCATGTAACTATGCTAATGTGCCGTAGGTTTCCATTAATAGGAAGATAACTATTATAGATAATAACCTCACAGAACATCACTTAGAACAAATAAAGCTATTCCATTACTTTTCAACTCTGAGGCTGGGTTCCTGCAGATGGCTGGGACAGAAACTTTCTTGTTTTTATCATAAATTGTAAAGCTAAAGCTGTTTACATGCACTGTTCTATCAGTTCCCACAAAAATAAGAAAACCTACTGAAAGAAGTGTGTTTCTAACAGCCCGACTACATGTTGCATCAAATGACCAGATGCAGTCCTCAGAGGAATTATAAAAAAGAAAATTAAGTCAGAATGGGACAATATAACAGTCACAATGTAGGGCAGGCCAAAGGCATATGCAAACAACAGTATTCTCAGCAGATAGTACCCAGGTGTGTTTGTTTCCTCACACACGAGTGCTTGTCTTGTCACACAAAAATTCCAGTCTGAAATTTTAAATTTATTTGGAATTTATGTAATCATACATAGGAAATTTGTAGTTTTATAGCTATGTTAACACTTTTCTGTTATTGTTGCATGTTCCAGTCATTTCTGCTGCTTGTGTCTTTGCTGGTGTCTTAATTCATGGACATCGTAACTCTAACCTATACAATAGTAACCCTGAGTTAAAATACCATGTTTAAAACCGGTGTAAAACCAAAGCTAAAGGAGTCACTTGTATATTGTACATCCAAACATTTTGTTACTAATACTTTACATACTAATTAGGCAAAATAATAATAATAATAATAAATCCAAGACATAAGGCACAGGGATGGATTCTTTTCATCAGCAACATTTTTCCCAGACATTAGCTGAATTATGTTAACAAATAAATAAGAATTTTTTGCTAATTACATTTTCTCCATATCTGTACACAAAAAAGGATTGTTTTTAAGTTGGAGTAAAAATACTGATCATGCTTGAACGATAGTTGTCACTGATTATTTGAACCATGCCATCACTGTAAAATTAACTCTGATGTCTAACAACCTAACATAAGGAGAAAAATTTATTTGGCATGCACAGATTTGCTTCCCCAAAAGCAAAAATACCAACCACCTCAAAGGCAGAATTTAACTGGAACTTAAAGCAATATTTCTCATTTTCAAGTTCATTAGATCCTCCTAACCCTGCAAACCTACCTAGGTATTACTGCCTAACTGCTCTCCGAGGCGTTTTTAATTAGAGAAGAATCCTTGTTATGTGAGGCAGATGGCACAATCCTCTGTCTTTTGTTAAAGTCACACTAATTAGGATTCTCAGAGAAGATGCGTCCATCCAGAATCCCTAATAAGAAAGCCTGCTTATCCAAGTAATAAGAAACCTGATGTCTCCACGACAGCGGTACTCACGCTGAAAGTCATAAATACACCCAGACAGGTTTTTCAGCACACATCAATGTGTTTAGGTGAATAGATTTGTGAAGAGCAAATTCTATTTTCATGAGGTACATGTAATGATGTTTTAATTGGAATGTATTTTTTCATAGATCTAAACAAATCTACTTTTTGGCATTTCAATTGTATAGTAATGCTAAAAGATTCATACAAACATAGCTGATACCAGAAAGAGCCAACAAAATGTTCACTATGTTCAAATGTGGTATCCCATTGTTAGTTCATAGGGTTTAAAATAAGTATTTGAAGCTATAACAGCTTCAGCTTTTCTGGGGATGCTATTCCTTCCTTTGTAAGTTCAGATGCTGATGTTGGACAAGAAGGCCTGGCTTGCAAACTCTGCACTAAATTATCCCAAAGGTGTTTTTCTTGGGTTGAGGTCAGGGTTCTGTGCAGACCAGTCAAATTCTTCCACACCAAACTCCACAAACTACACATTTCTGAGCATAACGTTGCCCAAAATGTCTTGGTTTGCTAGAGCATTAGGGGTTCCTTTCACCTGATCTAATGGGCCATGATATACACTGAAAAACTGGCCCACATCATAATTCCTTCTGCACCAAACCTTACTCAAGTCATCTTGCAGTCAGTCCTGTGCATTTTGTCCTGGCAAATGCCAGGGATTTTGGATTGAAAGACAACTAGAGATGATTATTCATTTCAGAGAACATGCCTCCACTTTTCTATAGTCAAAGAGTAACCCGCTTTACGCCATCCAGATGCAGCTGCTTTACATTTGCTGACCCTGCTCTGTGACTTTGCATGGGCTATGACTATCTTTGCTGAGGAGAAGCTATATAACAAGAATCCTGTAGCAACTGAGAACAACCAGCCCAATGAACACCTCTTCTTCATCTTTCACGGAGGAACTGTTTTTGAAATCATTGAAGGCTCCCTCCAGGACAAACGGAGTCCTGCTCTGTATGGAAGTACACTGCCGGGTTCTACAACAACCCTACAGTGAACCAATATGTTACTTCAAGCATGTTTGACACACTATCTCTTACATAACATATAAAACCCAATTTCATCCCAAAAGCATATTAAACATTGAGTATTTTACAGCATAATCCTGGCAGCTTGACTCTATGTATGATCACTGCAGAGGGAACGATTGCACAACTGCACACCATCCCTTAAACACACTATAAGAACATTAATCCTTCTCCCTACCTGAGATGGGCTCTTGTGTGCATGAATGTTGTCATTCATCACTTTCAGAAGAAGACGAATACCTTTATTAGTGCCCCAGGGGGGAAATTATATGTCAGTATAGCCTGTCCAAGTAGACAGGTATCTGAGGCTGCAGCCATCTTGGGAGGTGTTGCCCTTTAATGTGTATAGTAATGTTCAGTTATGGTTATATTTTGTCATACTGCACATAGGCTTGAATAAAATAAACCTTTGTACCTGTGTATGTCTGTATACCAGAATGATAATGAGGTAAACATTATTAACACTGCAACATTCCTTCAAATTAAGGGACATAAGAAATTCAACAGTGTACTATGCTGTTTTTCAGTCTTGATGCACAATTCTATGGTGCCTTGGAAATATAAACTTTCTATTACATTACAACCACAAACTTCAAGCGGAGTATAACTGTGAAGGGGAAGGAAAATTGTCAGACTTACAGAAAGAAAAAAAGTTGAGAATTCAGCCTTTCCTGTACTCATCGGTTGCTTACCTTGGAGAAGAACAATATCTATGAATCACAGGACTTTCCAAGAGTACAATCAATAATGGTTCAATAACTCCTCATCTCCCCTGTGTACTAATGGCCAAAGCTGGCTACACAAAAACAAACACGACTGAGTTTAGAGAGACAGCTCTATGCTCTGTGACTCCTCCTTCAATTATGCCCTGTAATTCACACTACAATGAGTTAGAAGTGCAAAAGTGACTCATATTTTTCTATTCAGTCCAGTTTGAGGTGCTTTGTGTTTGGTCTCCTTTCTCAAATTCAATATCAGTTGCTTTCCTTCATTTTTTAGAAGAAGCAGTATGGACGTCACTATTAGGGAGAATAATGCACCACTTAATTCAGTTTGCTTTGAAGATGGAATTTATAATGGAAAGGGTGAATGGAATTTTCTACTTGAATCATTTTCATAAATTTTTATAATTAAGTTCACTCCCCTGTTGGCTCTAAATGTCATACCTTTAATTCAGAAACATGCCGCCTTACTCTTAAACCAATTAATCTTTAGGATGAACTTTTTTTCTTCTTCAGTAACAAATTCTTGAATACAGTCAATCATTTCTGGACAGAGTTTCATTGCTTTGCCTATGATATTATCTTTATTGCTGAAGATTATCTCTTCCTGTGTTACACACATCTATAAAACAGGTTGAGTGAAAGGCCAAAGCACAACTATTTTCAACTGTTTGCTAATTTAATCTGCCAGAATTGTTATATTGTTTTTTATTATACATGTAAACATACCAAAAGAACTTGCTAATGGCAAGTTATATGGCAGACATAAGCTAAATGTGCTTTACATTGACTACCAAAAACATTTTCAGCTGAGCCGACAGCTTTTATTAAAGTATTTTCAGAATTTTTTTTATTAATGAGTTATTAAGAAAGGATACAGTTGACCTTGCATTGAGATCCTCGATAAAATATTGTCACATGCACATTCCTTGCTTTAATCATCCTAGAAATAAAACTAAAACTTGATCCAACTTTAGTAGTATCATTTAAATAATTAATTTTAAAAGTAATTTCAATTCAGTTTTAATTCAGTTTATTTATATAGTGCCATTTTCACAACAAACGTGTATGTTGCCTCTTCTGCTAATATGAAAAAATAAATACCCACATCAAGCAGGAATGCTATAAAGAATTTTTTTTCAGAAAGAAATCATAATTGGCTAAACATGTTATTGCCTGGGGCTGCACGGTCGTGTAGTTGGTAACACCGTTGCCTTGCAGCAAGAAGATCCTGGGTTTGAATCCCGGACTGAGATCGTTCTGCATGGAGTTCTCCATGTGCATGCGTTGGTTCTCTCCGGGTCCTCCACCATCCTACCATAGTCCAAAAGCATGACTGTTCGATTAATTTATCTCTCTAAATTAGCCTTAGGTATGAGTGTGTGTGTGCAGGGTTGTTTGTCCTGTGTGTCTCCTTGGACTGGTGACCTTTCCAGGGTGTACCCCACCTCTCACCCAATGACCGTTGGAGAAAGGCACCAACCCCCCTGTGACCCTTTAAGGATAAGTGGGTATAGACAATAACTGCATTTCCATTGTTTTTTGGCATATTTTGGCACATTTTGAAGTATTGCATTACAAAAGGCTGATGAAAACAGCCTTTTGTAATGCAACTTTCTCAATTTCGAAAAAAGTTTTTACACTCAATTGAGGTGGTTTTGGCTTTTCCGAAAGAGTTAATGCACGAAAAGGGAGATGGAAACACATTTGCCAAATAAGTTCTGACATAGTGAACATTGACCTTGCATGACTGATCAGCTGTTTCTTTCCTGTCCTTTATCTACATCTCTGCTCAGAATACAAGATCTCCAAAACTAGTTGAAATGACAACAATTACAACTTGCCCGATATCAACACATTCTTGAGAATCTCTCTCCAGTTTTCTGAGATATGTGGTCCATGCTAGTTTGCAACCTCTACTTCCTGTTTGTTACAGCTATGCCTAACATCAACATTTGACAAAACTATGCTTTGCTTAGTCTGGTTGTTTCGCTCTTAACCAGTAGATGGAAACACACATAATTCGCATTTTCTATTTTTTTTTTTTTTTTTTTTTTTTTAACATTTTAAAGTTTGCTCAAAATTCGCATGATAGTTGGATGGAAACATAGCAAGTGGATAGATGGATGTTATTGATGGGTCAAAGGTTTGCAAAAAGTTTTTATTTACTCGGTCAGAATTTTTTTTTTTACTTCACTGTTGTGTCACTTAACACAACAATTATTGGTTAGATTTAGGAATCAAGCAACAACAAAAAACTGTCCTAATTAGTTATACTAAGTACGGACAAACTGGAAGTATGGTATGTGACACCATTATAGTAAGAAAGAGCTGGATAGTTCAAAACCCAACACTGGTAATCCTGTTCTTCGAAAGATTAGAATATATTTGGTAAAGGTAAATGTGGACATTTTATTCCATGTTATGTTGTATCCAGATGTGTCAATTAGTGCTGCAGTTATATTACATGATATTTGTTTAATTTTATTTTTTTTAAACCTCTTTCTGGTTTTAGAGCTTAAGAGGGGCTCTCTAAATCCATTGTTTTAGACCAGTGATGTTTATTTCCAGAAACATCAAGAATATACTTTTTTCTCACTTTTTCAATGGAAACTAACTACTCTTGGCAAGCTTTCTCCCATATATAAAACCATTTAAAGAAGTAGACTCAAAAAAATATTAATATGAAGTTAAAAGCAGCAGTTCTTTCCGCTGAATGTCAAATCTTTGGTGAACCCTGTGTCGAACTGGAACAGCCCATTTATTAAGCATTTAGAATGCTTAATATGGCCAACGGAGTGTTTATATTATCCCAAAAAGAACATGACCAGCACAAATTCATGGAAGACAGAAAAAAGATGAGATTTTAGTGAAGCAAATCTCACTCACCGGCTTCTTTCTATAATTCTTAAAGGGGTGGTATTAAGTAAAATGGACTTTTTAGAGCTTTACATCATGTTACAAAGTTATTACCTTATCAAAACCATACCTGGATTGTTGCTTTGATTCTTTCATGCATATTTGAGAAATCCTTTAATCTCCCGTGGCAGCCATTCAACTGTGCAAAATGCTCGGATGGACCTAGTTCCACCTTTGAGACCCAGCTCCTCCTTAGAGTTACAATTTCCAAATTGACAATCTGTTTCCCTTCCCCCACAACTTCCCCACTCAGCCCCTTCAGACAAGTCAGCAGCAATTAGCAAACACTGGGAGGAACTGCACATCGATTGAGCTCATTATATGAGCTACTTCTCGGTGCAATGCTGGTAAAAACGTTGTTAAAAGGGTTAGCTGTTGTGGTGTCTTCCTGGAGGTGGAGTTTCAGAAAGAGCAGGACTTTCTTAAAGAGACAGAGGCCCAATTTGAAGGTGTTAAAAGAAATTTTACTTCATAATTTAGGTCATACTTGATATATATATAGCATTTTTGTAACAACTAAAGGTAACATAGTTACTTGATAGTTCTAGAAAATGATTCTATGTGCCTTGAAAACACATAATACTGCCCCTTTAAATAATGTAATAGTTCAACCTACACACTCGCTTCATTTTTACATTATTTGTGGTCTTTTGATGAATGTGTACTCTAACATCTTGGCTGCAGTTCATGTCAATCCTAAGCTTGAATAGTGCCAGCCAGAATTAAAATTGATCAGTTGTGCCATGATTACAGAGTTAGAATAACAGTAGCAGATTTAGCAAATTAGCAATCACCTGGCAGGTAGAAAGGCTCAGGTCGGATGGGTGTTGGTAGGGAACAGTTTTGTAAGTGTAAAGAGACAACTGAGCACTGAGCAGAAATAATCAATAAACACTGATTAGTTGGTTGAGCCAATAACTGCAGACCAGAGATATACATCTCAGATACCATTGATATCCACAGAAGGTCAGTACAACAAATATTTTATGCTTGTAGATCTGTCCTGAAAAATAAAAGTACGGTGGAATATTTAACTACAATGCTGTAACAAATCAGTTTCTTTATCCAGTTTCTGTGTTTTGTAAACACCAAGTCATTTCCAAATGATCTAATTCCAGAAGAATTTACAAGAATTTCTGAGTGTTAACTATTGAGAGACAAAGTGTTCTTAATGCTATGAATACCCAGAGCAAATCTTTTTGATCATTATGTCTGAATGTTTCTTTAAAGAAAATGTATCTACTGATACCATGGGCCTGTATATAAATAAAACACTATGTAAATGGAAGAGCAAGACTTTACCACCCATGGCAGGGCACCAGTATTGGATGGTATTGCCAGGGGATGCTGTAGAGTTTGGACATTGTGGGGCTGTTGTACTTGACATCCATCTTAAATGCAGAATGGAGGACCAGTTACCTAGGGATAAGGCTTTCCCATCTTCTTATTAAATTCTACTCCAGGGTGTTAAAAAATTACCTAAGCTCAAGAGGATCATTGCAGCTTTCACCATGGCCATGGAACAGTGTATTAGATCTTCATCCAGAATTATTGAGGGGATCATGGGAGTTTGTTTGTTTGGGGGCTACAAAATCATGGGGCGTCTTGGATACACTATAATGGACATCTGGTCCTTGTATAACCAAAGTAAGAGCTGTGTCCACATTCTTGTCAAGGTATAGTCATGGAGTTGAGAGGGTCTGTTTTGGCAACCTCCTAATCTCATCCTTGCTTTTTGCAAATGATATGGTGCTTTTGGGGGTTTTAGGCCATAACCTTTGACAGGGACTAGAACAGTTGCAGCCATGAAAGTCAGCTCCTTTAAGTTTAAGGCCATGGTTGGATTGCTTCCTCTTGGTCCGGGATCAGCCTTTTCCTCCAGTGCAGAAGTTCTAGTATCTTGGCACCTTATTCACAATTTATGGTAGCATGGAGTGAGTTGGGTAGACAGATTGAAGCCTTGTTTTTAGTTATCCAGATGCTTTGCTGCTGGTTTGTGGTAGAAGCTAAAGGAATCTGCAGAGGGGCTTTAAGTATCTTGCTCAGGATGTCTTCCCTGTGCCTCACTTTAGAAGTTCTTGCATCACACAAGGGGCATATCTAGAAATCCTTGGAGAGACTACATATCCTGCATCTACTGAGAATGCCTTGGAATCCAATGTAATAAGCTAGAAGAATCTCTGGGGAAAAGGATGTCTAAGTTTTCCACCTGGACCTCCATGAAAGACAATGGATGGATAAAACTGTGAAAAAATGTGCATGTTTTAAAATGGCCTTTCTGATTTTTGCAATTTAGACAAGTTTCAGATGAGTGGTCCAGGTCTTATGTTTTTTCTGGGTTTAAAAAAAAAAAAAAAAAAAAAAAAAAAAAATTCCTTCATGACCCCTCAAGTTTTTAACTACAGTAAAATCAAAGGTGAGTACTCTGCCTTGCATCTTACTACTCTTTGATGCACCATTGAGGTGCAAGTATTGCATTCAAATCCCTACAGTTAATGAGAGCATTAAGGAGACAAAGTGCCAGGGTGCCTCACCTTGAGATACCATGTGCATTTTATCTCAAGCCAATTAATTATGAGGTAATTAGGCCACGGGTTGGAATATTTTTTTTTTTTTTGTTTTTGCCTCCATTTGTTGAGTGGTGGAAATGCAGTCCGAGCCCTCCTTGAACCATTTGGTTCGTTTTTGTCCGGAGAACAAATTAAACAGAATAACAAGAGGTAAATTCAAATAGAGGCTGCTTTGCCCTTAGTTCAGCTACAATAAATAGCCCTGGCCCTCCCTGCATTTGTCATATTGATTTTTCTTTAATGATATGCACTTGAAAGTAATTTCCTTGTCTCTGCATTGTCAGCTGTGACTAATCAGATTTTCCTGAGATAACCAATTCTATACCTCAAGGAAATGCTTGGCTACAGATACTGGTCATCCAAGTGACACAGATATCACCTAACAGCACGTTCAAATGCAATCTTTTTCTCTGTGCGCAGGGTTAGAATACTAAGTATGCACAACCCAAAGTGTGTCCTTGCTGTTTTTTTTTTTTTTTTTTTACATAATATAAACAGTATATTATGAATAAAGACACAATATGACTTGTATACAGTGTTTTTTATTCTTCAAATGTGTCCATGCATAGGTATTTCCCATATGTACCTACAGTGCACTTAGCTGTTAGTTTCTTCCAAGAGTGAAAGTTGTTTTAAATTCTTGCTGGTAGTATGACAAAAAACGTCATTGGCTGATTGTATATTTTCTCAGTCTCTTTCTCGCTAAAAGGAAAGTCCAAACCAAAATAAATAAAAATATATCAAAAAAATTTACTGTATTGTAGACTACCTGTATGAATAACACAGAAAATAGAAGCGCTTCACAATGTGGAAAAAAAAAAATATTTTGATTATTAAAGTACTGGCATAGTACTGGTGGAAAGTAACTTACATGTACTTGCATTGCTGTAATTACAATTTGTCTGTTCTTTGTACTTTTTAAAGTTGTTTACAAAACCTGAACTTTTACTTGAATTTGAGTAAAATATTTTACTCAGTTGCATTTGAAATCATATCCATTAATGAGTAAAAATGAAACATAAAAAAAACACCAGAAAAAATGGCATTGATCCTTCAGCTGGGTTAGTATTAAGATCACATGGTGTTGCATCAACTAGAAGACAGAGATGCTGGAAAAACCCATCAAGTATAGTTCAAGTTAACCTCTGAGAAGAAGAAAACTCATGGCTGTACTTAAGGCACCAGTTTAACTGTAAGTATGAGAAAGGGAACATCTTTATTATACAGTGTAAATTTAGTTTGGTTTATGTTCAACAGTTTGACCCTGTAAACATTATGAATAATATTTGAACAACAAATGTAAATAATGTCAGTTTTATCTGGTACTGGTCATTGTAATTTGTATTGGCTAAGGCTGAAAACAGAAAATCAGGTGCTTGGTTTGTAATCAGTTATTTAAAACTATTAGATAGGAGGGACATGGGACATATTGGACAGGTAGTTTTCCTCTTCCAAAGAACTGCCAGGTTCTGAGATGGAGGAAAACTACAGAGAAGCTTCATAGATGTAGTGAAGGATGCAGAAGGTTTGGTGTGACAGAAGGATGCTGAGATGATCAGCTGTAGAGAACCTTGAAGGCAGCAGATGACAGAAGATATTGGAAATTCATGTCCTATTAAAATTGCACATAATAGCTCCCAAATATTCATGATTTTATTGGCAAACATTGTTTATTTTGTGATTAATTTTTATTTATAAAGTCACTCCTTCAATTAAAAACAGGTTGAGACCAATATGTTCTCATTTCCATTGTAATGAGCAGAACTTTCTTCTGCTCATAAAAAAGTAAGGAAGTAACTTAAAGTAAAATTTAGTGAGGCACTTTTTACTTTTAATATTAGTAACTTGTATTTCAGATTAAGTTTTATCAAAATAACTGTACTTTTACTGGAGTAGCCTACATTATTTTTGTACTTATTCCACTTCTGCTAGCATGTAGATCCAAGTCTGTAGTCTGTCATTAAGATACAAGTCTGTAGATGATAAGCAATGTATTGTTCATCCTGTCCCAATGCAAGCAGCATTTTTTTGTGTCTGTGGACCACCTGTGTCAAATGTCCCAGTCCATTAAATCAAACACACCAATCCCATGGCATGCATTCTTGTGTAATATAAGTGAAATCTCCGATCATAAGCTAATAAACAGTTTTTTTTTGGAACTGTGCTGTGTTGTTTTAATTAAGCATAATAACATGACATAACAATATTACAACTATATACTCTGTTTGCTTTAATTTGGAACATTTTGTAACAAGCAGACAGACATTAAACATAGCAGAGAACGTCTTGAAAACTTTGAGCTCCAAGGGGAGGAGAGAGAAGCAAGTCAAGTTTATTTGTATAGCACATTTCAGCAGCAAGGCAGTTCAAAGTGCTTCACATCATGAAAACATCAATCAAGTAAACAGCAAATCATCAAAATCATCAAGCAAGTATGCAACCAAATCATCAAAATCATCAAGCAACTACACATGAAAATCATGGAGCAAATATCAATGCATCAAAATCATAAGGATTATCAAGAAAATATCATCAAGCAAACTTTGATTACTACTAATCAAAGGCAACTCTAAAAAGGTGGGTTTTTAGCCTTGATTTAAAGGAACTCAGTGTGTCGGCTGTTTTGCAGTTCTCTGGAAGTTTCTTCCAGATTTGTGGTGCATAAAAACTAAAAGCTGCTTCTCCATGTTTGGTTCTGGGGATGCAGAGCAGACCAGAACCAGAATACCCAAGTGGTCTGGAAGGTTGATAAAATGACAACAGGTCTTTAATGTATTTTGTTGCTAAGCCATTCAGTGATTTATAAACTAACATAAGTATTTTAAAGTCTGTTCCCTGAGCTATAGGGAGCCAGTGTAAGGACTTTAGAACTGGGGTGATGTGCTCTCTTTTCCTGGTCTTAGTGAGAATGCCAGCAGCATCGTTCTGGATCAGCTGCTGCTGTCTAATAGATTTTTAGGCAGACCTGTGAAGACACTGTTGTAGTAATCAATGCAACTAAAGATAAATGCATAGATGAGTTTCTCTAGATCTTGTTAAGACAATAGTCCTTTGATCCTGGAAATGTTCTTCAGGTGACAGAAGACTGACTTTTTGTAACTATCTTTATGTGTCTCTGAAGGTTCAGGTCTGAGTCCATCACTACACCCAGATTTGAGGCCTTATCACTAGTATCTAGCTGTAATAACTGAAGCTGTGCACTGACTCTACATCATTCCTCTCTAGGTCCAAAGACAATGATTTCAATTTTGGTTTTGTTCAGCTGGAGAATGTTTTGGCACATCCACACACTGATTTGTTCTAAGCATCTGTTCAGTGCTTGGATGGGTTCAGAGTCACCTGGTGACATTGCATTATAGAGCTGTGTATCATCTGCGTAGTTGTGGTAGCTAATCTTATTACTTGTTAGAATCTGAGCTAGTGGGAACATATAGATATTAAATAGGAGGGGTCCCAGGGTTGAACCTTGGGGTACTCCACATATGACTTATTTCAGCTCTGATGAGAAGTTGCCTATTGACACAAAGAAATCCCTGTTCTTTAGGTAGGATTTGAAGCAATTTAGTACTGTACCAGAGAGTCCACCCAGCTCTCTAGTTGCTTTAATAATATATCATGGTCAACAAGCAAGGCTGGAGCATTGAGGCTGCAGCACACAACATGGACAGTTCAGGAACAATTTGGAATGAGGGGGGGAAGCTGTTTATGATCAGATTAAGTCGTGTTTTAGACTGCCTATTATTAGCAGATCTGTTCTGACCCAAAGTGCAGCTGTGACTGGTTCTGAATGACAGCTTTATAGCAGCCGTTCTTCCAGGTACTGTGCACCAGTGCAGCATCTTTTAGAGGTATGGAGTTCCGAGCTGTAACGGCTTACTTTAACCCTTGGTTTCTTCAATTAGAAACAGTAATTCAAAGAGAATACTTTGTTCTTCACAGTTTACTTTCCTTCCACATTATCTTCACAAATCTTCAATATTTAACCTTGGCCAATTTAAATTTGAATATCTAATCAATCATGTCATATTAAAGTTGAATGCTAATCGCCATTGCCTCAATTATTATTTCACAAGGCGGCTCCATTTATGAAATGTCACTCAAAATAGTGTACCCACAAGCCAATCGATGTCAGCCGTCTCTCTGTCTGAATGTTTCATTTGCTGTAAATACAGAAACACAGAGAGAGATATGGATCAGAGGCAGGCAGCGGGATGGCCACATGCGGTTTCTGTGCTGGGAGGACGCATGCTGAAAAGCCATTGATCAGTGGGTTCAGTATTCTGTTTCCTGCAGGCCTACTGTAGTTCTTAGCCATGACTAAGGCCCACTGGGGCCAAGATGTTTGGAGTCAACTCATGACCTTTGAGGCTGGTTTGAAACCATGCTATTGAAAGAAGAGAAATTATGATTGCTTTGATGTTACAAGTTTTTTTTCATAACAGATCAGACTGTGGACAAATTTGTGAAGGCAGATGACTGTTTCTTAGATGGTTATGTTTATAACATAGCATATTTCATTCCTTTTTATATATTGTATAGGTATTTCATCCAATTATCCATCCATTGTCAATACCCTCTTATCCTTGGATGGTCGCAGGGGGTCTGGTGCCTGTCTTCAATGGTAATATGGTGACAGGCAAAGTACACACAGGACAAATAACCACACACACACTCAGACCATAGAGAGATCAAGTCACCTAACAGTCAAGCTTTTAGATTGTGGGAGGAAACCAGAGTATCGAGAGAGAACCCCAAGGGAGAACATGCAGAAGGAGTCTAGGCTGGGATTCAAACCCAGGACCTTCTGTTTTAGTGAGAAAAGGGCAGATATTAGCACACCTCACACTATGTATGTAAAGGAAACTCCTTATATACTCTGCTTCTTTGTGTGACATCATGAAAAAATCTAAACAAGCCAGCCAAGACATAATCCTCAGCTACAACTTCCACGTTACTCTATTCACACAACTATACAGGAGTATGGACACCATGGGAATGTATTAAAATCATATTGCTCAAAAGGAGGCAGGTTATGTATCCCAGGGATAAATGTGTTTTGGTCCAAAATGTCTCTGCAAGGACATCAAAATACAGTAAAGGTGCTTAAGAGAAAAAATACTTTCACCCACTATAGTCATGAGGTCTCTGAAAACCCCCCCACAATGATAAAAAAAAAAAAAAAAAAAAAAAAAAAAAAAAAAAAAAAAAAAAAAAAAAAAAAAAAATCCAAATAAACAATTCAGTTCTTTGTTGAAATTTTAAAGATCTAGGGTTATAAACAGGGAAATGCCTGATGGGAAATTCTAGTGTCATGCTGTTGTGTTTCGCTTCTATATGTCAGTGTTTTCACACTTCAGTCCATGCTCAATCCTCCTGCAGAGCGGAGAATGGGAGGGGGTGGCACAGTGTGTTTACCAAACAGTCTGTGTCATACGCGTCTCTAAACACACCACCCACTACCGCACACCGGCTAGCACTCCTCCCTCGCTTTGTAGTCATAGCTTTGGTGAATTTTCCTGAAATACGCACGTTTACCATTGCCAGCGGCATAAACAATTATCAATCAGCCCTAATCCACTGTTCCGCATACATATGAGGTTTTCATGCACGTTGGAGAGCTGTGCTGTCACTTTTTTTTTATGGCTAATAACATTTGACTTGGCAGACAGAGCACAACATGATGCATGACTGGGAACCTACACCAAAGCTTTAAATTTCTTGGAATACCTACTTCAAAGACAATAAACATGTCAGTCAGAGCTCCCATCTGTGGTTGGTCAGTCAATGCATATACAGTGCTGTGAAAAAGTGCTTTCTTCCTGAGAGATTACTTCTGTTTTTTGCTTTTTTTTGTCACACTTGAATGTTTCAGATCAAACAAATCATAATATCAGACATAGATAACCAGAGTAAATACAGAATGCAACTCATTTATTATGGTAAAAAAGCTATCCAAACCAACCTGGTGAACCAACCTGTGAAAATAACACTGCCACTTAGTTAATCATGAATCATTTTTTATTAACCACATTTTTGGACCGCCTAATTAAATTCCCTGAACCACACTGAGACCTGATTACTGCGAGAACTGTGGAGTCAAGAAATCACGTATGTGGAAAATAACAAAGGCTAAAAGATTTCAAAATGCAACACATTGTGCCATGATCTGGAAAAAAAAAAAAAAAAAAAAAAAAAAAAAAAAAATCAAGAATTAAGAATCAATGAGAAAACAAAGTTACTGACATCAATCATTTTGGAAAGAGTTATAAAGTCATTTCTAAGGTTTTAGAGCTGAAATGAACCACAGTGAAAGTCATTGTCCACAAAGGCAGAAAACATAGAACAGTAGTGAACCTTACTAAGAATGGCTGGCTAACCAAAATTACTCCAAGCGCACATCAAGGATTCATCCAAGAGGTCACAAAAGAACCCAGAACTACATCTAAAGCAATGGAGCTCCCACTTTACTCACTTCAGATTCATAATTCTACAGTAAGACAGGGATTGGGTAAAAGTGGGATCCAAACCAACTGCTGACCAAACATAACAAAAACTCCCATCTCACATTTGTCAAGAAACATCCTGATTATCTCCAAGATTTTTGGAAAAATGTTCTGTGGACTAATAAAACAAAAGTTAAAACTTTAAGGGAGGTGTGCACACTATTATATTTAATGGAAAGTTAACATAGTGGTAGTAGTGGGACAGTCTGGAGCTGCTTCAGGACCTGGACGACTTGCTGTAATCAATGGATCAAACTTTGCTCTCTGACGAAAAATCCTTCCAGCAGTTTGTGATCCTTAACTTAACCACCCTTGGGTTATGCAGCAGGGCATTTGATCCAAACAGCTCCAGCAAAATCTACAAATGACTCAGAAACAAACAAACAAACAAACAAAAAAAAAAAAAACAACAAAACAAGGGTTTTGGTGTGGTCTAGTCCAAGTTTGAACATAAATAGGATTGAGATTCATTGCCGAATTACTTTAATTTCTCTAATGTGGAGGAATGAAAACAATTCAGTAAAGAAGAGTGGGTCAAAATTCTTCCACAGCGATGTAAAAGCTTCATTGCCAGTTCTTGTAGACACTTGAAGGCAGTTATTGGCAGCAAGGGTAGCACAGCCAGTTATTAGGTTTAAAGAACTTATTTTTCCCATATTCTCCAGTTGGCTTTAATAGGCTTTTTTCTAATACTAAATGAAATTGTCAATTGTAAGCTGCCTTTTGTATTTACTCTGATTATCTTTGTCCAATAAAATTGTTTCTTTGATAATCTGAAACATTTTAGTCCGACAAAAAAACAAAAACAGAAGAAAGCTGTAAGGGGGCAAATGTTTTTTTCACAGTGTTGTATACTATATATTCATTCTTATAATTTTTTTTATTCTGTTCTTACACATGATTTATGAATGTCAATAACACACCAACTGCATGGCAATTTTTGAATATCTAAGTTTTTCTAGGTAAGTTATTAACCCAATCACTTTATCCCCAACAACCTCACACTGTTTTCAACTAATGACAAATAAGAGTCCTCCTACAAACAAGTTGGTTTCGGAGATACAAACCATAATTATCTTCCGGCATACCTACAAGAATATGAGTGAAATTTAGGACTTGGCACATATTGCATTAAACAAATCCCAGAAGCAGTAGATGAACTGTATTCAGCCATCTCTGGTTCACAGATAAAGGAATTACATACACTTTCTGCCATTTTGGATAGGCCATAAAACACACAGTTGCAGGCACAGTGTATAATTGCCTTCCTGTACCACGCTTTGGGGGGGTTCTTTTGCTCACTAACTATAAAACACCCAAAGGCAAATGTTTGCATGCATAACTATGAGACACCACAAATGAAAATGATTGGCCTCTGAAGGCCCATGTGAATACTATGCACTGGAGGGCATTTGTTTTCCATGCATATTGTTTAGTTTGTTTTTACCGTATGGGTTCATCAATATTGCAGAGTGACTTAACCAGCTATTACTATGATGAAGACATCAAAATGCAAAGCAAAGGGCTGCGAGCTTGCCAATCCAACAAGAGCTGTCTGCAAAGGGAGGACCACAGACTGGACAGACTTTTAATTAGTGGGCTTTGTATCAGAGCCAGAAACAGCAGATTGGCTGCTTGCTCTTTGTTGTCAACATAGCCATAGAAACCAAGAAACACAGTTGGAATTATGGGTAATTTAGTTTAGTGCAATTAGGAAAGGCATGATGGACAAATTGCTACCAGCTAACTGTACAAAAAGATTCATGGTTAAGGCGATATATATATATATATATATATATATATATATATATATATATATATATATATATATATATATATATATATATATATATATATTGCAGTTGCTATATTAGCAACAGCTTTTTTGTCTCCTATTCAAGAGGGGTGTAAAGAAGGTATCCATCCAATGAGAAGTTACTTACTATGGTTCAAGAGACGAGTCAAGGTTCTTCCATTGTTGATTAATCCAGTTCAGCATGAACCACTAGGCTTGTTAAATTCAAAGAGGGCCATAATGTTAAAAAAAGCATTGATCATGCTCATTACTTATTTTTTCAAATAGAATAAAAGCTTCAGAAATCTCAAGCTGTCTTTTTAGGAGATTTGATCAGTATTTTATATTTTGAACTACAGCAGATTGGATGAGGTCCAGACTCATTTTTAAAAAATGTAAAACAGCCCTTTGGTTTAGGGCTGATGGAAAGCTTTGAAGCAGACATGCATTTTTGACATCATTAGCAGCTAAGGGTTAGCAAGTTGCTTTACAGTAGACCCCCACCTATTCTGGTTCAGTATTTGTGGATGCACCTATTTTTCTGTGGAATGTAACTCCAAATTATTTGTGGAAAATTGGCGTATTCGTGTTCCTTGTCGACGTGCATATCTAAAATATTTGAAACCTAGCTACTTGACAGGGTATTGGCTGGCATTTCCAAAGCAGGCATTTCCAAAGCAGCCATTTCTGGAGCGTCATTAATTTTCCTTGATGCTGATTGGCTGTACCCCCAGAATCGAATCTAAGGAACACTGTAGATATTTAAATTCTGTGGGAGTGTTCCAGGGAGCATCATGTCTGTCACTGTCTTATCACTTTTATTCCTTACAAGGTAATTGAGAGCTGTTTGCCAGCCCCTCACATGCCCTTGATAATCAAATCTATCAAAACAACAGGCAACAACTCAGGAACTACTTTCTATCTCATTTCAAAATATGAATGTCAAGCATTCAACACCATCATATCCTGGGCCCAAGAATATCTTAGACATACTTCCCCAGATGAGGACACATGCTAACAATAACCAGATAGTGCTTTGCAAGACAGAGTTCACTTTGCTGACAATGATGATGTTTTAATATTGTGAGATCTCGCGCCACTATACACTATACTGTCCAGTTTCCTTTAGACCAGCTTTGTTAACAGGGTCAAATCACACCTAGGCCCAGTCCTTTTCAACTGCTTTCTTTAATAACTCCAACTCTGCGGCTATGACTATAGGTGGTAACATCTTTTATTTACTCTTGTTTAGTACAGAAGGGTATGCAATATGTTTGAATCGTTGTGTCCTTCCAGTTCATTTGAATTTCTGCAAAGAATTTTCTCTGCAGCAAGTTTCTGCTTATGTAACTAAAATAGTCATATAATAAAGAACACATAAAAAGAAACACTTTCTCAGAAATTCAAGCGTCTTAGGTATACAACATTATATTTTCTCTCCTGAATTTCTTTTTATAAGTCATACACTTTCACTCACCATGTGTAGATGCCTCTGTAATGTAAAAATTAAATGAATAACTGTGCAATTGAAACCTTCAATGGCCTTATTTTTAATAGAAATAAATGAGTAAAAATCCCAATTTCGGGATTTTTTTCTTTCCCAACCACAGATCCTACACCCAACAGATGCAGACAATATGCTTCGATTTCTCCAACCATAGAAAACAGCTACCTCAGAGAAACAAAACGCTTATTTAGGTTTTTGGACACTAAATATGAGTTAATGTAGCATTTTGAATGCTTTTTCAGAGGCAGCAGGATAGCACCTTCTCTTTCTACATGGAGAGCAACAAGCATCCTTTGTAAGGCTCTGTAAAGAGATTATATCTGGCCACTGAATTTATTCTGCCATGACTCACAATTTCACTAATCCAAAAAACTGCGGCTAAAACTGAGCGATTATGAAAAGTGAGACGAACATGCCTTTTCCTGAGGAAAGAAAGAGATTTTTGTTTGTTCAAATTTTGACTTACCTTTTTCATTAGAGTTTGCATTTTGGGGTTTTCCCGGGTACTCTGGTTTCAACCAGTAGTTCAAGGCCCCACAAGCAAAATTAGGTTGAAAAGACAAATGTTATCTTTGTTTAGGCTTAATTTTGACTGGACATATGATTAAAAAGGTCAACGTATCAATATATTTTCCTTGGTTAAATAAAAGCAAGCACTGCCAACCTGCCCAGTGTTTACCCTGCCATGTTTTGCTTATTGTTGGGATAGGCTTTAGTTCTCCTGCAACCCTGAACAAGATTAACTGAGTTTGCAAAATTAACAGGAGCATATTATTTTTTATTGGTTTAAATGTTTTCCTCAATTCACCAGTCGGCATGGCCCTCTGATTCTCTGCACAAACCCGCCTAGAATATATCTATCTATCTATCTATCTATCTATCTATCTATCTATCTATCTATCTATCTATCTATCTCTCTCTCTCTCTCTCTCTCTCTCTCTATATATATATATATATATATATATATATATATATATATATATATATATATATATATATATATATATATATATAGAGAGAGAGAGAGAGAGATATGATTTTGCTTGCAAAGAAATGCATTATAAATTAATGTGCAAGACAGTTTTTGATTGATTCTAACTAATATGTTTTTATTACTAGAGTATTAGCAGTGGCAATGCATGCCTATCAAACTTAGACATTCATATAACAAGAATTCTAGAAATGTAAGACTGGAAAAGCATGCAATATTGACATGAAAAATGTGTAGCAACAGTTTCTCTTTCTCTGCTATGATAATAGTGAAAGGCAAAAATCTACTCTTTCGTCGGGTTTGTATTCTTGTGAGAATCGACTATTTAGCTCTACCTTTAGATAAGCAAGGAAACCCAGACCAGTGAGCAAAATGCCCATTGACTGCAAGCCAAAATAATCCCTAACCCTAACTCTCGAGACCGCACACAAGCATTTCTAAAAACCACAGAACTCTGACAGAAAACACAGAATCAAGTTGTTTTTACGCAATGATATTACAGAGAAACACCTTTTGGATTGAATGTCTTTATTTTTTTAATTGTTAAAATAAATGTAGTCCTTTTTCTATTCTGAATCCAACTGGGCCCTTACCAACAACCATGAAGGTCCTGACAGTTTGTTACTTTTCCTTGGAGGACTACCATGTTTATATTCTCTACATTTGGTAAAATGCTGAGACGTCTACAGTATGGCCGTCAACTTCAGCAACCTCTGTCAAAATGAGCTTTAACATACACAACAACCTTGGTCACATTTAAAATAGTGTAGTGGAGTGCTTTGTCTGACCTTTTCAGAGGACATTGCTGTAGAGAGGAATGTACCTGTCAATACCACTTTTCATGGATCACTTACAATATTACATCTTTCCTTTCTTTGGACCAGGCAGGACAGGTATCTTGGGGTATTGGCCCAAACAACCTCACAAGAAACACACAGGAACAGATACACACAATACTTTGATCTTTCTGGACAATTATTTAAGGTCTTCAGCAGTAGTTGCAGGCCTAATACTGTTGAGCAGGTCATGATACAGACTCTCCAATAAGCAACAGTTAAACTTTTATTGATATTTAGTTTACATGTCTACTTACATTAAAAAAAAAAAAAAAAAAAAAAAAAAAAAAAAAAAAAAAAATAAAAAAATCTATTAGATTTCAATGAAGCAGCTTCATATATTAATTACCTATCACTTTCAGCAATAAAGCCTGGATTTTATCAAATGAGCATAAAAAATGAGTATTGAATCTGTCAGGGAATTACTCAGATTAATAAATAAATGTTATATGAGAATTTGCCTGAGCTTGTTAAAACAAGCATCTGCTAATGAGGACAGGCTCTGACACGGTTTAATGCGGAATGCCTGACGTGTTGTTTCACCACGTTCATGACTTCTAATACCTCCTTTAATCAACACAGCTCGGTAGAAGGTATTCAGAGGGCATTCCTCTCACCTCGCCAGCAACACTCACTGACAGATACTTTGCATATCAGACCTGTTGGATCAATATGTTATTAGAGAACAACCTCTCTGAGGCATGTCAATTAATTCTGGACTGTCAGCTGGCCTTCCCAACATTTCCCCCTCAGCCCGACGAGAAAGCTGGGTGTCTGAAGGATTTGTGACTTAAACTGAAATGAGATTTCATCCTCAAAGTCTAAGCAGTGGATAGTAAGGATTAGTTGTGTATTGATTAAATGGATTTGAAACCATATAAAAATAACCCCAGACATCAGTTCATCATCACTTCTGTACTACGACTAATACTTTACACATTTGAATTACTCCTAGTTACATGTCTGTGATTGGTGTCTTTTGACTTGCAATGCCCCTGGACAGTTTCTCTTACTGTACCTAGGTGGTCTTTGGTACACAGAATACAAATAGGGGGCATTGCAAGAAAAGTAATCTTACAGCACAGATAGGTGGGTCATGGGAGTTTGGTTGTTGAATTCACATCGATTGAAAGAGAAAACATGTTTTTTTCTATGAGCATCAATGTTTCTTGACATGTGTCAAACAATTTTTACAAACAGACCATTGAGAAGACCTCATACATCTGTCAAAAATGTACTTATTTAGAATTAGCCTATAGGTTGCTGGAGGCAGAAGACAAGTTGTGTTGCATCATTCTGTATTTAGTATGGCCAACAATTTCTTCCAGAAGCATTCTTTATGGTGTTATGAAGTCCAAAATACAACTACATGTAGGAACTGGTGTTCTTTGTTGGTTGAAATATCCCCTCTTTACATTCACTGTCTTTTGCTTGATTTTGTTACATGTCTGAGATGCAGCATTTGATGGACAATTAAAAACTGAAAGGTTTTAATAGCATTGTCACCGAATACTGTTGTTAATGGTATTTTCATTTAAAAATGGTAATACTTATGATAGCAAATTTTACCATAACTGGTAGGTTAGTTTATGAAGCTAAAAAAGGAGGCCAAAAATAAAACTGGGTAAGAGTATACAACAGCAATACATAGAATGCTATGTATTGCTGAAAAGATGGTATCACTATCTTGCAGTTTTGGCAAAAGCTAAACATGTTCGATCCTTCACAATCTAATTCTGTTATATCATTCACCCTTAATTTAAAGTGTGTTTCTTGTTTACTGTCGAGTTGTCTGATGTATGAGCTGCCGCAATGCTAGAAATTGAGTCAGTCACTCAAATGATATATGAAGAGATCCCCAGTTCCCTATTAGGGTGGAATGCAACGTGGCAGTTTTGCTGTTTTCTCATTTTGGTAGATAGGTCAAACTAAGCACAAGCCTATAGCATCACTGGTTGTAAAATGCTGGAGGAGCAGATGCAAAAATAGTAACCAACTGTTATGTGATCTATAAAAATGTATCTATATCAATCAAGCAGTTTTTCCTGGCAAATCTCTTTTGTCATTGGTGGTGTGTAGAGGTAGGACAGGTCCTCCACCTATGGAGGCTATTGGTCCTTGATATAGCCTAAACATCCCCAACTGTTGTTGAGCAAGGCTGGAGATCTGGCTGAAACAAGGCTACTGAACAAATAATTTGACTTTTTGGAAATATTTTGGTCACAAAAAGCACTGACATTTATGGTGTACTAAAGTAGTGCTACCCATCACTCTTTACCTAACTGCATTCTTTTTCATGACTTTGCTTTATCTTCTTCTTTGTGGTGTCTTCTTGGTCCTGGTTTTGCTTTGCTTCCTTTGAATCAAGTAGCTATTCTGGAAAATACCCAGTTTGCATAATGGAAATAGCTGGATTGGGAACATTACAACAGGATAACTCTTGGCTATAATAGGTTGCCCTTTGTTCATTTTGCCGGGGTAAATATATAATTTCATATCCTCAGGGATATGGGAAACCATTGCCATATATTTTTTATGTCGCTGAAAATGGTGGTGGGTATTCCCATTTATGAGTCTGTAGGTGGGAATAGCAGGGTGTTTTTTTAAATACAGAATAAAGGAGTTGGCTGAATGAGTTATTGTGTGTTATTTTTCTCCCTCAGACAGAAAGAAACTATGTGCAAAGATAGAAGCAATGAGATAACCTCAATGATTCATGGCACTTTTATAGAAGGCTTTTTTTCACATAGAAGTCTTCACACCATCTTCAAATCAATGCTTTCTAGTGAGTCGCGGCGCCATCGATATGTTGACGCTATCTCTTTGTGCGGGGCTGAAACAGCTACCTTGGTTTCTCAGAATTTAACTTCACACAGCAGGGGGACTGAGGGACCTATTCTCTTGAAGTTAAGCCTCGAAGACAGCCTGTCCAGCCATTTTCTGAGATTGACCCCAAAATCCAAGAATCTCCACTGATTTCTCTCCAGACATTTGAAGTAAAGTCATTTTGCTGGCCATGGATGACAAAGATGGAGAGACTATTGTTTAAAAGCCTGAGTGATGGTTTTCCTTCCTGTGCTTCCTCAGAGAGGAAGATGGTGTTGATAGATGAACCATCACATGCCAAACTCTTTTGTTTTAAGTTTTGTGTGTGTGGTTTGATTCACTTTTCTCCTGTTGAAGTGGTATTTCAGCCCATAGCTATGACACAGTTCAGGTCTCACACTGCAGAGGTCTTCTTTAGGTTATATCTCTGAATTCTGTTTTTATCTTTATAACTGGAAAAAAAGGCTGTGAAAAACATCTTTGCTCTTCCTTATTTCAAGAGCAAAGAACATGTTTTAATGACTCGGTTATAATTCACTGTCTGGACAACACAAAAAAGAAAAAATGGAAAATAGTTGTGTGCCATTGTAGGCACAGGAACAAGGAAAGAAGCACAATGATCACAGAAATATCAGTCACTTTATAATTTTTTTCCCAGACTGATTCATCAGACAGAAACAAAAAACATTTACCATAAAACTCATCTTAAATTTTTCTCATTAAGATATTTTATACTTAAATTTATTATTTCAATCCCTTAAGCCGTAAATTAGGTGATATTTGTATGTTTGAACAAGAAACGGGGAGTAAAATATACTGTGCTTAAAGAAAGTTATAAAAATTCATCTAAACAATAAAAGCATAGTTTTATCAATATTAACCATTTATTTGTTTTATTTTATCCAAACATATTAGTTCATAAATGTAATATCCGGTTATAGTTAAATTCTAACATAAAATGCTTCCTGCACAGGCATCTTTGAAATAAATATCATTTTGGTAAAAGATTAGAATGGTTCAATGACTGGTGGTTGGGAATGTTTTTGTCAGATCAAGAATTTAAACCAGCTTTAGCATTTTTAGCAACAGCGCTAATGCTAAAGTCAAACTTGCTGGCAAGTTGAGCTTCTTAACTTAGTGCAGTCGTTGCCAGTGAACGGCACAAATGAGCTTCTTTTTGATTACCTTTTTAGCATAGGCTAAAAATATACACATTCTATGACAATGGACCCTAAGACATTGTGTCACATGGGCAGAGGTACAAGCAGCTGTACACACTACACAGTGTCCATGTGAAACAGTGAAGAAAGGAACACTTAAAGGGGTAGTATTATGTAAAATCGACTTTTATGAGTTTTACATCATGTTATGTTATTCCCTCATCAAAAAAGGGTTAATAGAGGAGAGCTGTTGTGGTGACTTCCTGAAGGCGGTGTTTCAGAAAGAGCAGGACTTTCATAAAGAGACTGAGACTCAATTTCAAAGCTTTAAAATTCTTTTAAAGCTGCAGTATGTAACTTTTATACAAAATATGTTTTTACATATTTGTCAAAACTGTCACCATGTTGTAACAGTATATTATGAAACAGATAATCTGTGAAAAGGTCTATCTTCTCCATCTCCTCCCTGTTGCCATCTGAAGAAATGCTCTGCGGCCAAGTCGTTCATCCAGTCAGAGCCAGGAGGAAGGTCTTAGCGCTGTCAGTCAACTTCATTTACTCGCTGCTCAATGTGCTAATGGTGAAGAAACAACTTACTGTTACAGCAAAACCGTTTATCTGTTGTCATCGGTGGTCATGCTAGCTAGCCTGAGAATTCACAACAGTCTCAGCATAGAGTGGGTGGGGCGGGGAGTGGTATGATCAGCGTCACACAGACGGTGATTGACAGCACTAAGACCTGCCTCCTGGCTCTGATTAATTGTTTCGAGATAGCAGTGGGAGCACTGGGAGAAGGCAGAGGAGCTCGATTTTTTTTCACAGATTATCTGTCTCATAGTATACTGTCACGACACAGTGACAATTTCACTGTGTCAAATATGTAGGAAACTATTTTCTATAAAAGTTAGATAATGCAGCTTTAAGTCATATTCGATATAAACAGCATTTTTGTAACAACGGAAGGTAACATAGTCACTTGATTGTGCTATAAAAAGATTCTATATGCATGGAAAATACATAATACTGCCTCTTTAAAAAAATAACGATAAAAATAGAACATAAAAAACATTGTAGTTCCAGTAATGAGTTATGAATTTTTGCTATTTCACATAGAAACATGATGGTTGACTTAGACTGCATAAAATATACAGTATTTGTATTGTAATGTAGACTATGTGGAAGAACCAATGTACATCATGAACCATTATTATTTACTGTGCACTGCAGCAAAGTTTAAATCTAAGGCCTAGAAAAAAATCTGGAAAACATATTTATTCAATTTTCTAGGCCAGAAACTGATAGTTTCTGTTTATGCTGATGTGTATTGTTTGAAGCAGCACCTACAAGGCTAGCTATGACGCCTGGGATGTCTTTGTTTGAGTTTAACAAAACCAAATAAAGAATTTGACTGATTACTTTTGTGTTCTTCTGTTTGGGTTTGTACCTCCAATAATAAACCTGGAATCCTAGTCCAGTGTGCAGAGCAAGTTCCCTAAAAATATTGAAGGTGTTAGTCATGATTCCACTGCCAAGGACAACATAGCAGAGGTGTTTTGTTCAGATAAAAGGGATCCGTTGCATCCATAAAACTTGTTTGTGCAGTAATGGCTGGAGGTGTGAAACTGTATCCTTATGGATCAGCTCTGTTGGATATTGACAAATATGAGCTTGTAGATTTTCAAGGAAACTGATCTAAATTGAGGAATATTAAATACATGTTAATGTCTTGATATGAGCTGTTGAACATTCCAATTGATTATTAAAATACAGTAGAAATTGGTAAAAACACCACCAGTTACGTCTAAAGGTTAGGTCAGAAACAAAATCAGAATCAAATTAATTTGATGAAATTAGTCAATTTGAGTAAAATAATAATTATTTAAAAAATTCTAATTTAGCAAATTTAGTGGTATATGTTTTTTGGACTTCATTGAAATTTTAATGTCTCTCTTTGTATTTTAAATGTAAATATTTCACACTTAATCTTTTTTTTTTTACACAAGAATAAAACCTGCCCAAATAAAAAAGTAAATTAAAGTAAATGGTTACACCATTTTTATAGAGTGAATTCCAGTTTGTTTAACCAGTGCAGCTTTAAAACAGCTAAAATGTATTTAGCTTAATTTTACCCTATGAATGCCTCTTCTTTTTCCTTTTGCTTGTATGTATACAAACCCCCCTTTGCTCACATTCATTCTGCACCACCTCTCTTATTCGGCTCCACTTCACACCTTCACGACCAGACTACCAACCTCTGGGGACGCTTCTTCCTGTTGATATGCAGAGCACCTGCTCTTCCAATCAGTACTTCTGAAAGGTTGTTACTAATGGTCCCCAAGGAGAGGAGTCAACCTTGAATACATACAAGGCCTCCTCCAGCATTTTGGCTAGCCATTGGGGATGTCACATCTTGTTTTTCTCCCTTGTCTCTGCAAAAGGTACAATTGCAATATAATGCCTATGAAATAGAAATACAGCCAGTTCATCTTAGCTTTACTGCCTCACTGGAATTTTCTGAATAATAAACAGGATCAACAACTTTTATAGTACCCTAGGATGTTTTACGGTGCTTGTAATCATACATATCTCTTGCACAAGCCTGATATTCCTATAATTAAAAAGAGAAGCAATGACTACTGAACTCCCCTCTGACTGTCCCTTATATCTGGGCCACGTCTTTCTAAGCACTTTTGCAGTATAAAAACACCATTGAAGGTTTGTCTGATTTTTATCTGCAACAATGAATAGAGCAGCATACCGTGATGGGCAGCCACAGTCTTTAGCTGCTGAGAACAGCTTCATTATTCAGCGGGGGAGAAGTGCAAGGACGAGCAGAGGCATTCCATATGTTGCACTTAACAACCAATGAAGCTGTGAAAGGGAGACTTGGGGCTGAAAGAGCTGACAGCGCTCATCCACACCCAGGCTTTCTCCAGAAGAGCCGAGGCAGGCAATAATCTAGCCATATTTAAGGGGTATAAACCATGCCATGCAGCTATTAGACCAAATAGCCTGCAACCAATCAGCTATGACATTAATAGTAGATACCAACCAGAGATGAGTCTCTAACTCATCTCAGATGGAAGAGGGTGAATCTGTTTTGAGCATTAAACAATTTGGAGCATAGCCCTGAATAAAGTCACATGTTTATGTATAAGTACAGTAGATGTAAGTATCTCGCATCCTGTTCCATTTTCAGTGAGAACGTCAGGGGCAACACTTTGTGTTCGGTGTCCATTATATTACAGTTAATGTCATGCCTTTGGAAATTAGTGTTTGAATGAGTCACAAGGCTCAGGGACAGTGACAAAACTTGCGTTACACTAGCGTACACAATGGGTGTCTTTTGTAAAGAAGCATAAGGTTTTGTCAATAAGAAAGTGTATTGTTTTCTCTGGATTTACTTTTTATGTGCAGGTGGTTTCATTAAATGTATTGATAAATGCTCTCTTCAAATTTTACTCCTACTTTGTTGAACCCATGATTATCAGCTGTGATAGTGACTTTTTCTTTTGTCAGTATCACAGCCAAATCATTGAAAACATATTAGGTCTCCAAGATACTTCAACTCAGGCAGTTATCTTGACTTTCCCTTTCACACTGAACAAATCACCTTTTAAATAACTGTTCTTTAAGCTCACATTCCACATCATGAAGTCCCTATCATTATTTCGTTCTTTAGCGGCCAGTGGGTTATGTGTAATATCATCACTCTTCAGCAACTTTCCATAATGTGGTAAGCTGCATTATGCTTGGTTTCTTTTTTATTTATTTATTTATTTTTACGCTGTACACATTACTTGACTTAGTACATTTAAATTAATATTACCATAATGAAAAGCAAACTTAAAAACAAATCAAAAAGAAAACTTGCAAAAAATCCTGCTATATGCCATTTAAACTAAAACTGAAAATGTTTGTTTAGTCAGCTTGTACTCTGCAGACAATAACAAACTGATATCAGCACTTTGTAACATAATTTGGAGAAAAAAAAGCAGAAAGGATAATCAACTGTATTGGGACAAAACCACAAAAGAACAACAGCTCGACTCTTTCTATGCCTCCCTTTAGAAATGCCTTGCAACAGTTCATTAGACAATATTTTAATATTTATTTCAAAATGATTTATGCATTCATACATGTTATGTATTTTGGAGCAAAAAATCCATTTCTTACATTTATCTGTTGTCATGAATTGATTTTACACAGCAAAGCATTGTCTGTTTTCATAATGGGCTACTTGGAAGGATTGTATGTTTGCTCAGCAAATGATCAGACAAGAAATTACTCTTAATGGAAACTATGGATCCTTCCCAAACTATTTCTTTACATGCCCACCATCACTAAAACAGCTGAATTCACTTATTGGACTCTGGCCAGAGTCATAAAACTATGCATCTCTTTTTCTTAAACCTGTGTTGGTGCATTAACAACTTGTCTTGTCCTGTAAATGCTGAATAGTGTTTTACAGCTTCTTCCCTGTAATGTTCTCTGTATTTCTGTTGAAGAAGGAAATGGGACCCAGATTCTTACTATGGAAGTAATAAGATGACTGCAAGGGAAAAGTCATTTGCCCAGAGTGACTGGTGATGTATAAAAGGAGGAAGTTCACACATGGCTTTTCCCTCATGCTCTTTATCATACAGACCATTCACTGGGATCCCACAGGATAGACAATGCTCAAAAACATTTCTGCTTTTGAGCATTTGACTGCATAATAAACAATCTAAGTGTAAATCATTCACTTAGACCAGAACATGTTTTTGGCTCTGCACATGTGAGTTTTTCCTCCATCAAGTGCTTTCTAAACTGACTTTAACTTGAAACCTTATTCACTCATTCACTTAATGTTTAATTAGGTCTAACAACATATTGGATTAGGAAAAGGTGATGAACCTTAATTGATTAGGGTTAGGCATTCAAAACCTCTCGTTTCTTACACAGAATAATAATAGAAATGTGAGCCTACTTAACAGTATATACATTTATTCTATTCATCAGTAAACTCTTTATTCTCTTCCACACTGGTAGGTAGCTCTGAGGCTGGCTCAAGTTTCTGCCATGGCTTATCACAAGGAAAGTGACAGTTGCAGCTAATATCCTGGATACATCTGTGGGTGGTGTTGAAGCTTCCAAAAATGCTTGAATAGGTCTTGCTTTGCAGTACTCTTGAGGCTTTGGTTCTCCTTCCTGCATGTGGACACTTTTTTTTCTCCTTCCACTGAACTTTTCATTAATTTGTGTAGTTATATCCCCCTGTCAACAACAGCTTCTTTTTTAATGACTTTCACTGGCTTACCCTCTTTTGTTAATGACTGTCTGATGGACAACCATTAAGTCAGCAATCTTTCCCATAACTGTGTAAGGCCATAAAATAACGTTTCTGTATTAAAAATCCTTTAGTTTAATTGGTCTTATGTAAAATTATTCTAAATGTCTTTAAACTTAAAAAGGGGTTGAATTATGTAATGTAATGATGTAACGATTACATAATGATGTATATAATAATTTTAAATAATAGATGAGTTTCAGTGTTTGAACTGATTTACTGAAATAAACTTTACAATGATATTTTAACTTACTGAGATGGATATATTTCTATATTCATGTTTTTTTTATTTTTTTTTTTATTCAACAGCACCTCATGTCTCACTCACTAAAGACAGCCCCTAACCCTTTACATTGTTTTACAGTTCGATACATACTTGTTAGAGTATAGATCTAATAATGTGTTTATCGCTTGGTCTCTATGCTTCTTGTTATCCAAAAGAGAATCTTTCCTTCCTCTTAACAGATGTTGTCGCATTTCCTGAGTATTATTTTAAAAACATGTAGTTTATTAATAGATTCCAACAGATATGTCAGTTCTGTTTTTATTTTTAAAAAAAGGTGAGACAATAACTTGAGTATACTGTAGTTCTGCTTCCCTACATTGCATGTTCAGACAGACCACTCAGGTCAGCTGAAATATTGAGAAGACTGTCAGGCTGAAGTCGAGACAAACATCTGCCTGGTCTGTCAGCTTTCCGAGCCAGTTTATGTACATTCATCCACTTTTAACTTGACCTTGTTCACTTCAGGGCCAGCCCATCCCAGGTAAACACTGGGAGGATGGCAGAGATAACACAATGGACAAGTCAGGCATTCTTCGCTCTAATGTAAATTATTCCCATTCACACTCACATTTGGGAGCTCACAGTTTTTAGATAACCAGAGAGAACAAACAAACAAACAATAATAAACCTCCTCTTGAGCTCCCCTGTAACTTGTGAATGACTCTTTCTCAATTTAGTGTTAGTTTTAAATATCCATTGATTTTCATCTTTCTTTGAAAAATGTCAGTTCATTGACCAGTTAGTATACTGACAAAAAAATCATGAAGATATGAATTTATTAAAGGCCTTCATTAAACACTCATTATCATACTAATTTGGCCTGCTCTTTGATTAATTGGGGATGTTTTTACAATACGGTAAAGGTCACTTCTAAAACAATGTATCTTAAGATAGTTTTGTTATTGTCTGTATTTTGAAGCTAGAGTATTAATTATTAATGTTTGAGACTAAGAGTAACATAATGTAAAGTGTCCCTTTAAGGGCATGAATGTCCTGATTAATGGAAGTGTTTTAAAATAACTGAATTGAGAAAATAGAGGGATATAACGATATAATGATGTTTTTTTTTTTTTAAATTGTAGACTAATGAAGGCTTGCTGTAAATTCAAACTGGCAGACTCTCTTCAGCTTACCTGCATTATCCGTCACTGGGTCCACGCCTCCCCTGCTGCCAATTAGCATCCAAGACTCAGGATACAAGGCTATCCATGCTTCCTCCCACTCCCGAGCCAAGCTTCGTCCCACCTCCCCCCCACTCCACCCTTGTCCTCTCAGGCTCCTTCAGGCTCCCTTTCTCTGACCTCTGCTCCACCACCTGGTCCGGGGCCAAGGGGAAAGACGACCCTAAATCCTCACCCTATGTTGTTCATTCAAGCTCATGGTGATTTTCAGCGTACTCATCTTCTGCCGGGTCCAAGCGCTAAAGAACATTAAGTCAATAAACTTCTCTAATTGTCTCTTTCTCTCTGTGTGAGTCTCTCCAGGTTGAAATCAGCTTTTCCTTGCATGCAAAGCTTTTGTTATGACATAATCCAACCCAATTAACACTGATGAGCATTTTCATTTTTTTTAGAAACTGTGGAGACAATTAATCTTGGCCCTCTTGCATTTGTGGATACTTTTTTTATTTACCTACACAAAGTGATCAAGAGTTGATAATATGTCTTTTTGTAGTTCATTAAAACTGTACAGGAAGAGTCATCACAGAGTACACACAGCTGTGTGGCAGTGAGGCTTTCCATATATAGGTACAGAGACTACTTATTATCTTGCAAAACAGGAGCCATCTGTTAGTTACACAAGAACTGGTTTCCCTCTAGTTTAAACCCTTGAAACACAGAAATATGACTTTCTATGTGGCCATGAGCACTTCTATCTGTATGAAAGAAATCCCACATACTAATAAAAATAATATTTTATGACAAATCTTTATTCTTACATTGCGATTTTTCAGTTTCTGTTTGGAGATTTATGATGTGCCAGTTGTGACTTGCCTTGTACACTTTCTAGCCCTTCAAGGATACAAGTTAAATTCATTTTCAGTAGCACAATTTCACTTTTTGACTATCAGATGCTTTGGTTCATTCATGGTTCTATAAAGTTCTCATGTGACCTGTATTGAAACCCTTAGGCATTTTTCAGGTTATTTTCCTGATATCTTCACCCATCTAGGCAAGAAAAGAACTTAAGAATGAGAACATCTCTGTATAGCTATAGTCAATACCTGACTGTCAGACAGGATGTATATATTCTTGTTTATTACGTTTGGGTTCTGGTAATCCTGCCTGACTGTGATTTAATTACTTATCTTATTTTGGTCATTCTGTGCTCAGCCTGCTCAACCTCAGTGTGTCCAAAGTGGAACTGCTGTTTTGTATTGACTGTGTGTCAGTTTAAGTAAGTAAAATCAAAATGTTTAAGTACAATGTTTTTAATTCTTTTATCATGACCTGCTTGTTATGTTTTGGGCAGATTTGAAGCAAAGTGGCGAGAGTTTTTTCCCCTGTAAACTCTGGACTAATATTGTTTCAATTTGCATCTAAATTATATATTTCCAAAATTGTATAGTCCCAGACCAGAAAAGTGCCAGCTACAAACCTCTGATTGTGTTGAATGAAAGACAAATGACAAAACCTAATCAGAAAGTGATACATTAATTCACCAAGAAGATCAGATGAAAACATGAAATCCTAAATAAGATGACGTCAGCTTGGAATAAAAATAGAAAAAAGAAAAAAAAAAAACAAACAACTCAAGTGAAACAGGTCAGATTGAGAGACACAGGTGTCAGACTGCCAGGAGTTAGAACAAGAAATTTCACACACTACAAAGTACTGGAGCAGCTTGTGTTTCCAGTCATGGTGTGATTCAGGATGTTGCAATGGTGAGAAAGCATAGGGAACAGATCTTTCAACAGATCTGGAAGAATATTTGAAATTGAAAGACGAGAGTCGATGTTGATAGAAATGTATCAGACAACTTTAATATTATTCACTGCATATATTATAATCTAAATTTATCCCCCTTTAGATTACTTTACTCTGACTTTGTCCTTACTTTTTTTTTTAGGGTGGGGGGGTGGCCTAGTACTATTTTAAATAATTTTTTTCAAACTCTGATATTTTTATATCAGTTATTTTCTTAAAAAAAAATAAATAAAAAAATTATATATATATATAGATATATATATATATATATATATATATATATATATATATATATATATATATATATTATTTAGAAAATTTAAACCATGGGGTCATTTGACTACTGGTAGACAAGATCTTCTTTAGAAACAAGAACTGCAGTGCAAGAAACATTGTTTTGACAGCTCAAATTTTGAGTATCTCAAGGTTTAGTTTGTGTGAGTAAAATACTATCACTGATAATAAAGCTAATACAGGGTTGACAATGACAGCCTTGTCATAGAAGGTAATAGAATTGCATTCACTCATCGAATTTTGATGATTGAGGCTCAAGCTCTTTAATAAAAAAATATTGAGCAAAGCTGATCACAAGGATTTGAGATATTCTGAAGATCTGAAAGTATAGACCTTTTGAAGTCTTTTGTACATGTTAGAGTTGATCTAAAATACATTTGGGAAGATTAGAGCCCTTCTCCTCCGTACATTGTACTAGTTGGTTTATTTGCATCTCAAATTTAGCCTTCTCATAGTCTGATTCGTGAAGCAAATAGACGTAATAATATGCCTTTAAAGTTAGTCCTTGGGTTTCGCAGGTGTGGGCACTTTGCACTTCTTTTTAGTGGACTACAGTTCCTCCTACTTCATAATTTGAATTGAAGCTTCATCCATAAACACAGCATGCACAAATTTTAGAGTCAAGGGAAAAAAAATATTTCATTACAGCCTGGGACTCCTCAAAACTAAGTAAGGTGATGATTCAGCTCTTTTTTAACGTAAAGGTAAACACATTAATTGAACGTCAAATATATCATATACAATTTTTAGTCAATACAAATAGTGCTTAAGTTCCTGTAATAATTGTAATTTAGAATCAGAAAAAAATATATTTCTCGGAAGGAATTGGATCCTGATATTTTTATTAATTAGGTAAAATATTCTTGCCTTGTTTCTGTGTGTGGAGTTGATTAGTGTTTGCTGCACAATCCCTTTCAATGAGGACCATCAGGACTCTTCTTACCCTCAGGGCAACACCGTAACGGATCAGACTCTCTCCAGGAGTTCCACTGTGTGATGAAAACTCGTCATATTTATACAGCTGATTAGGTAATAGGGTTTGCACACATTTTTTTTTTTCTTTTTTATTTACATTTGTATATTATTGAAATCTTTTGCCACATTGTCAGGCTCTCCACACTTTAAAAGAGGAGGAAGTGTGCATTTTTTAAAATTTCTGCCTTCTTTAACCTTGTTTTTCTCATTACAAAAACAGCTTTCCGCAGACAAAAGTTATTTCATGCTAACAATGTGTTGCGAACAGCACTGGACTTTGAGGACTAGACATGTTTTTTCTTTGCAGTAATTCTACCAAAATAATATAAATGTGGCCAGCATTTTCTCTAAATTACTGCACTTTAATTTTAACAAACTCATTGCTATTTAGTTGACTGCACAGCTTCAGATGCAAATCTTCGTTTGTTTGCACTTTGTAAATGACACAAACTTTGATTTGCCTGCACACGTAGCCATCTGTAGAAATGCATGCATATGTTTTGGCAAATCAGCCTGTTGGTGTCTGGTAGATGAAAGTGTCAGGATTGGCACAGTGGAAAAAAAGGACCTGACACCAGAACAAATTACATAACCTCAGTAGAAGAAAATAAACTCAAAACACCAGCATTTGATGATAGACTACTGTAAGGTAAGAGATCTTCTTTTATTTCCACCATTCTGGACACAGGGCTAAAATATTTATATTTCAGTAAATTCATATGTTAATTTATGGTCTCACAAAAGCCTAACAGAAGTTTTAAATTCTATTTTCTGAAAGTTGCTCTTATATGAAGTTCTGAACAGCACATGAAAGAAATTCTTTTTGTTTTGTTTTAATTTAAAAAATATAGTTTGTAGATTTTGAGGATTTTGTCTTGTTTCTACACAAAGAAACATGCTACATGATAACGATAATGCTAATGGTTGTGACCATAATGCATTTTGAAAGCTGAATCTCAAACTTTCATAGGATATAGGCTGAATTTAAACCCAAGCCCAAAGTTGTTGTCACCTAGAAACTTTTTGTCAGCCCCTTGCTCCGTGGAAGCCAGAGATGAGAGCTGTTCAGAGGAATAGCCTTGGGCAGAAGCCTCTGCAAATGCTCTACTCAACAACCCTGACTGATTCAAGGGAGCCTCTCTTTCAGCTTCAAACGAATGTGAACCAACTTGGCTTCCCACCATATGCTGCCTTCATACAGATCTTTTCAGCTGCCTGGGTTTAAAATCAATATGAAAAAGTAGCTCCACGAGCACACTCAGAATTAAATGCTGAAAAGAAGAAAACAGAACAGGACAGGAAAATGATCATTTCTCTAACCATAACAATTAAAATATGAAAGTGAAAAATGAAAAATGTATGGAATACAATGAAACCTTGGGCGAGGCTGAAAAAACCCCTCTTTCATCAGCTGAAAGCCAGACAGATAGCAAACACATCTCTTTGTGGCATTGTGGTTCTCAGCATCAGCGTAACTCAGAAAATTGGCACAAAACAGATAACATGGAGGAAATCATACATGAATTAGTTGTATTACTATGATCCTTGTCAGTTAGGATTTGTCAATTTAATCTTGAAAGCATTAGGCAATATGAATCAGACTGGAAATTTTATTCTAATGGATGAAGGTGCTTAAATGTATGACAGGGGGGTACAAACAAATGCATGTACAATGTGCATGAAAACACTGATGGAAATATGGCAAAACTGTATTAAAAATTGTCAAATGCATTCAAATGTACAACAGATTCAAATTAAAGCTGATGTCCTCCTTTTGATTATGTTCTGATAGATTCCAGCATATCTAAAAACACTTTTTACATAATTTTAAACTTCAAGAGATGAATGCCATATTTTTAATATGTCATGTTCTTTTCAATTTATGAAGTTTGGGTTGCTTCTTTACTGAGCCACCGATCTGTACAGCACATGTTACAAATTTTCTGACCAGGATTTTTAGACCCTGATGCAGATCTGAGTCATTTAAAATTAGGCATCGACATTGAGCCACAGTTATATAATCAAAGGAAATAAAATTAATGATTAATTCAGCATTAATAAAATTAATGCCTGAAAACAATGTATTCTTACAGTATAGTAAAGTAACAACTTAGATTTCATTAGTATTAAATGTGTAGTCATGTTGAAAAAAACCCCTAAAATATCACAGAATCTACAGCAGCCTGTTGCAACTATTAATATCGAACTGCATGCCTGTACCATCAGAGAGTTAAGTCAAGTCAAATTTATTTGTGTAGCACATTTCAGCAACAAAGCAGTTCAAAGTGCTTTACACCAGAGAAATATAATACAGTAACCAATTATAAAACAAGCAATAAACGTTACATTTTGTCAAATGCCATCATCAAAATCATCAATCAAATATACATCAAATATATTGATCAATGTTCCAGTTATGAATCAAAGGCAACTCCGAACAGGTGCTTTTTAGCCTTGATTTAAAGGAACTTAGTGTTTCAGCATCTTTGCAGTTTTCTGGAAGTTTGTTCCATTGCAACATTTATGTATCATCTGCGGTGGCAAACATGGAACTTTTTCTCCACAGTGACAAAACCCACTGACTGTGGAACCATTAACTACATATAAACAATGAAATGAAACTATCACACTTATTTATGAACATGGACATGAATTGCGCACCGGATTGTGTGTAATCAAATGTTTCAGGGTTCTGATGTTGATCTGCAGGCTGAATACGAGCTCTGCTGTCACACTATAAACTGGAATTACAAGCGCCACTTCTGGCAAAGTTTTGAAATCAGAGAATCTTTTCTCCATTTGAAGCAATCAGAAGTCGACATAACTCTCTGAACAAAGGGCAGGAGGAGGAAATCCCCCAGAATGCACTCCTGTACCAGACGTGCTCCAAAGCCTCCTGTCCATAACTTTTCAATGCCCTGTCAGCTCCCAGATTGTGAGATTCAAGGATTTTTATTGACCTTCCGGTTCACATTTGCATGTTTATTGTACGAAATTTGGACTCAGGTCCCAGTTCAGGAAGCCTAATAAATAAATATAAATATATAAATAAATAAAGTTTAAAAAGTGAGATAAAGCTGTATTTAGTGCATTAAGTGAGGGAGATGCATTTAGTTCAATGTCCAGGTCAGAGACAATAATCGGGTGGGATTTCTTCTTTTATTATTGCTTGACTTAGTTACCTCCGCGTTGTTTTCTGTGCATAAAGTTGCGTCTGCACCAGGTGGTCCTGTGTGACTTGTAATCCGTCACGGATGACCTTCAGATTTTTTCGTCCCCAACTGCTGCTGTGTGTATTCTGTGAGCCACGCAAACTCTGTGGACAGTTGAGATTTCATACTCAAGTGTACCGATTGCCTACATTTCTTGTAACAAATTCCTTCATTTCCCACAAATTTTCTTCTCCACCAGGGTAGCCACTGCACATCTGTCAGTGCGGCACAGAGAGCGGTAGCCACACAGCACGTCCTTATTGTGACTCTCAACATTATCTCGGTGTCGCATACAAGAGTTAGATGTGAACACTGTTTCATGCAACGGTCGTAAAAATCTACCTTGGTACAGATGTGTCCAGTGGACATCTACTTTGACTCCACATTGTTCCGCCTCAAGTACATGCGGACCTCCGAGTGGAGTAGGCTGAAGTATCTTGTGGGCAACAGGAAACTGTTGCGCATGTTACACAACACCATGTTGCAATGTAACCACAGAGTGATTTAGTTGAATCCACCAACCTTTCTTAGCTGGGCCTTGAGAGGTTGAACGACTATAGCCTTTCCTCTGCCTACCTCCCCCAGAATGCTGTGCGGTTCTGGCTCGGTGTACAGTGAAATTATTGAACATTCTATCAGACGTATTTTCTATTGATATTAATCACTTGTCTATCGTCATAGATATCATTATCATTTTATTGGCCAACCCTACTCAGTACTTACTTTAAGCTGTGTATTTTTTGTACACCACTGTAGCACAAGACAGATATTCAATAGTGTGATAGGATCAGGGGTTGCATTAACGGAACATTTTCTGTATTTGACCAGTTTTTTCAAATGGTGATGAAAAAATCTGAAAGCCATGACAGAGTAGATCGCAGAGGTAAGAAAATCAATCAATAGTAATAAAAAAATCCTATCTAAGTATCATCTCTGACCCCGACACTGAACTAAATGCATCTTGCTATCTGTGAGCGGACAGCATGTTGAAGAGTTATAGGCTTTGGAATGTGCTTGGTGAAGAAGGAGCACATCCTGCGGGATTTCCTTCTACCTCCCCTCATTCAGAGTCTTGCCGACTTTCAATTGCTTCCGTTTGAGAAATATTACCTGATTTCAAAACTTTGGTTGAAGTGGCGCTTGTAATTCCAATCTACAGTGTTGCTGTAGATTGCAGATTCAGCCTCCAGATCAACATCAAAAACCCGAGACATTTGACATTCATGCACATGCGGGTGACCAATTCATGTCCATGCTCATAATTTAAGTGCAATCATTTCAAAGTTACATCTGCTTGAGGTGGGATGGCACGATGTGGATTCTCTGTTCAGCTTTTTGGATACTCATTAAACTGAATGAAAATTAAATGTTATTATTAGAGGTGTGCGATACTGCATATTTTGGTATTGATCTGATACCAGGTAAATACAGGGCCAATATCGCCTATACAGATACTAATACCTATACTTGTTATTTAAGTTTGATATATCATTAAACTGCTGACATTTAGCCAGTTTTGTGGTTTTTCTTTTGAATTATTTTGTTACAACCTAGGACAAAATTTAGATAAAGTTTATAGGTGTATAGTATAAACTATAACACTTTAGTAACATATTTACATGATAAACAAAAAAACTAAATAAATTTGTGTGCATCGTTTTCTAAGTAAACAAAAAAAAAACTGTGAGGAAATCAAAGCAAAATCATTTTTTATGGTAGAGTTGAAAAACTACAATACAAAAATAAAATAAATCTTCAAAAGGGAATCTGAAACTAAAATATCGATCTTACAATGCTAGCATCTGTCCGATACTGATACTGACTTGGTATTGATATTATCAATATTTTGGACTGATCCATCCACTTCTAGTCAATATCATTATTTTAAAAAAATGATGGGCAAAAATAGATTATGACAGGAGTTTTTTGACTGTGTCTGTCAAAATGACAGACAATGAAAAAGTCTAGCGCAACCTTTGGATTGGAGTATTAGGCTTTGTAGTAGTAGGGACAGTTTATTGTGATATTTATTCTCAAATTTAAGAATACCTCTATTAGCTATTATTGGACATTGGCCCCATATTAAATGACAAAGTAGTGGCCAGAAATGCAAGTAGAGCAGGTGGACGAGGCATTCTTTAAACATTACCGTAGAGTAGAAGTAAATTACCACATGTGGACACAGAACAGTTTTATACAAGAAAACAATCATTAAATTCTTACTCAGACCTCATGGGTATAATTTTTTATAATTATGGAATAAATGAGGAACAATGTGAAGAAGAGATGTACCTCAGAAAGCATGAAAAAAAACTTGATGTGTAAATAATTAAATGATCAGATGTTTTCTTTTATATCACATTTATTTTGTACTCAATTAGACCTGAATAAAAACTTATCTCTATGTTTAATTGGAGACCAGTCTGCAGAATTCTTTTTGTAACTATTGGGATGTTACTGACTTGCACTTCCTCATTGGACACTAACAAATTAACAAGTTGAAATGGTGTATTGGTCAAGCTGGTCATCAAACTGTTTTCATTAGCAGTAACACATGTTAAACATTTAGAAACTTGTTGATACCTACAGTACTCAGCTCTCTATCATATTGCTAAGCAGCATGTGTTTCAATGGTAAAAGGAAATTGTATTAAACCTGCATTTGGGCAACATGTTCTTTTATTTCTTTAAAGAAAATTTTAATGCAATCGGTACTGCACGTTCCGATTCTTTTTCTCCTGCAAAAATGGAAAACAGCATCCAGATGTTGCTTTGGAAATCAAATGTGAGGGCTCAGTTAAGCCAAGGAGCAACTGAGATGGCAGACCAGTGAAACTCTAACAACATTAGAGTTGACATAGTGTTTTATTACAATCCGGGGCCATCATGACTTTCATTTATCTGCACATTCAAACTCCTTACTTTTTCATTTGTCAACCTAGCAGCCTGACTCAAGACTTGAGCTTTTTTTCTCCAAGCAGTCTCTGATGTATGTATTTCTGTTGAAAGTTTTCTAGCTTCCATATCACCAAGTGTTGTTTCTCTATTTTAGAAATATAGGTTTACAAGTGTACCTTTTCTCCATCTCCCTGTGCTGTGATTGATTTAAACCTCCCATTGACCTTGATCAGGAAACTTCATTCTTTTGGTCTTCTGAGGGATTTTAAATGGCTATCAGGATTTTTCCTCCCTAATAAATACCAGAATCAGATCAAGGATTTCTATTAATGCTATTTGTACTTTTCAGGTTGGTTTTGAACATTGTTACTATTTTCATAATTGCTAATTTGATCTGAGGGTTACAGTTACTGTTGTCACTAAATGTTTTTAAGGCTGTTCTTACTGATTTTGAGAAAGAATCTGTAAATTGTCTGTAAATGGTTTAACTGGGGAATCTTTTAACTAATTCATTTATGATGTTGTTAACTTTTTTTGCTCTGAATGCTTTGTGAACTCTGTGTGCTGCTGCCAGTCTTGTCCAAGATTCTCTTGTAAGAGAGATTTTTAATGTCAGTGGGATTTTCCTGTTGAAATAAAGGCTAATAATAACAAAAAGTTGAGGTCAAATGGTTCAAATTTGATAACTGTGTGTTCCCCCAAGATAACGATCCCAAATATACATTAAAATGCTTTTGAAACATATAAACAAGGATATTCAATTTTTTCCATTGTCACTAACTGTAAATAACTTGTATTTTTAATGGTCTAAGACATGCATATCTTGTGCATTTTTAATTAACCAGCTCAGTCGCACATTCCTCTGGACTGGAGTATTTTTTACAACTACACAGTATTCATGCTAAAATTTTGCTTTACAGTACAGTATTTTTAAAACTTCTTTATTCCGTTTTTTATACATATTTTTCTATTCTTTGTGTGAGTTGTGTGTTATTCTATTATTGCCTGCCACTGCCACTTTACTGCTGTTGCACAGAAATTTCCCCACTGTGGGACAATAATTTCTATATCTTCTATATAGAAGATATAGAAATATCTTCTATATCTCGAAGTTTCGAGGATCCTCTCCCCAAAGCCACTGAACAGAAAATGTGTGGGCTATGCTTAAAAGCTCGCTAAGTATCAAGAAATAACCAATTCAAATTACATCTGCCAAGATGAGAGGAGAAATATCTTGGGAAAATGTCATAGTGAGCAACAACTTGCTAAAAGAGTGCAGGTATACAAATCAAACCAGATACTTACCTTCATGTATGACATTTCTTGTTTTTTGTCAGGTAGGATTCCTCAAATTTTTTCTATCTGCTAAGTGTCGGACTAATATGAGAGACGGTGCAGGAAAGACTTCTCTTAATAACAAACATAAACTGAAAGGCCACTCACATAGGAAGAAGCCATTACTCTAAAAGCAACATAAAACACTTAATTAAAGAAATTAAGTATCTTAATTTTTGGCAACACATCATGTGGTGTGATGAAACTAAAACTTTTGCTGCAGGAAGGACAGGTGCATCTTACAAAATAGATTTTATTGTGAGAAAATAATATTATGTAGAAATATCAACCAGTCAGTTAAAGCTTGGGTATAAATGGAGTGTGTGAGCTAGTTGTTATTAAATGTATGATTTTGTATAAACAAGTTATTAAATATTTTTTATGCAAAATTCAGTTTTTTCAGTTTTTCTAATTCTTTGTTGGTTTATAAAGAGTACTATTGGATTATTAGACAATAATGTAATTTATGGAATGTTTTAAAAGGGTCATACAGGTAATTACATCTTGAGACAAAATACAAATATGAGAGGTTGGCTTAAAAGGAGAATGGATGTTCGTCTGTCTCCTTTTCTTAATAATGTGATAAACTCCTGTCGTGATTTGGATATGTCTCATCTCTCGCCTTCTGTCTAGGGGGACAGGCTGCAGTCTCTTGTGAACATGGACAGAATAAAGTGGGCACAGCAACAGTAATGGATGGTTTCAGCTGTTTACCATCCAAGTCCTAAAAAGGTCAGGTTTGTTACCTTTTTTCTCAATAAAATTCAGAAAAAAGATTCAGGAAAAAAAGCCACCAAAAATAGAGCAAGAGAGGCATGTATCTCAAGAGAAATACACATGCATTCATTATGGATATGAATGTTACATTAACACATTTAGGCTTTATTTTAAGGATTTATTTTAATTTTGTTTCAGTTGCAGGGTGGAAGGATTTAACAACATACATTTAAAGAAACCAGAATTGGGCACACAAGAACCTGGAAGATTTCAGCATTGTCAGTTGCTTGATGGTCAGTGTTTAATATCTTCAGTTGTGTTTTTGTGCTGCTCCCTGTTTTGGCCAGGATACTATAGGGCATCTTTGATCAATGTGTCATTTCCTGGTTAAACAAAGGTTTAAATAAATACATAAATCCAGCATGGCAGATATTCATTAGCAGTTTCTGAAGAGCAGTCGTTAATGGTTGAGGGTATGCAGAAGTCAGTAAATGGATCAGCAAACATGTTTATTTTGATTTTTTTCTTTTTGATAGTGTCACTTTGTTGTATTTGTAACCTTTGTTGTATTTGTTCAAGTTCTCATTGAAATATCTTTTATTCTCTCCTGTTCTTTTGATTCACATAGTTTCCCACTGTTACTCACTCATGCGCATACATACATCTGCCCATTTCTAATGTTGACAAGTGTCAATGCCTTCATACCTTTCAATGTATCTATTTAGTTGACTTGGTTGCTAGGGTAATATGGCTACGAAAGGGCAATTTTGGGATAGCTTCTGAATTCCGAGGAAATTTCAGACAACAATAAATATGGCGTTTGGAAGGGGAAATCCAAAGAACTTACATTCTAAGAAAAAAACATAAAAAGAGGACCAAAGTAGACAGAATTGGTCTGGGCAGCCATTAAATACCTCATGGAATGTGAATGGAGAAGTTCCGGCATTTATATATTTGTCTTCATCTTTGTTTATATCACACCTGAGCTATACTGCCCCATGATTACAGGTGGTATTACACCAGTTTGCTATGTTTGAATACACATCTGCGAGCTCCCTAATGTCGGGCTAAAATACACATGAAATAAACACCAGAGATGGACAAGAAGACTCCCTTTGTTTGTGTTTGCATGTTTTATGTAGTATAAATGGGCCTTAAATTGTATTTTGTTTTGTCCAAATTCTGTACACAGCTGCTGTCATATAGCCTACATATTTTTAAAGATTTTGTCATCAGAAAAAAAATGAGTATGAAATTTTGACTGAAAAGTGATTCAGTAAGACTATTTTTGTAATTGCGGTCACTATTGAAATCCTAGATCATTAGTTTTCCTCTGTAAAAAAAAAAGATTAATAAAAGATCATATCAACAGACACATTGTCACAACATACATAGACAACATGTATGCTTTTATTTCAGCTCTGCTTACCTGTATGATGGTCTGATTAAAAGATTAGAAGTGACAGTGCATTAAACTGCAGCTGGGAGACACAGTTACAACAAATTAGGAGTCTGAAAACCCCCTCAGTTTAATCTATTAGTTTTGATTGTTAGAGCATGAGCCTTCAATACATGTTGTTAAGCTCAAAGTAAAAAAAGAAGGCATTATAGTGAACTTTAAAGCAAGTGGAGAGGTATATCTGATCAATAACAAAATCCCCAAAAAGACTGCCTTTATGTGCACAACCACTCAATGGTGTCTGACACATACAGAAAGATAGAGCAGCCATCAAACTCGTGCATTGGAGGGAAAATGTTATGGTTCCTTTCTGCATAATGTACTAAACATTTTCTCCCTCTGCAAAGTGAGCTCCACTCATGGATGTGTTCATGTGAAAACACTAGAGTGCATATGCTAATAAAATTTTATTTACTTAGTAAGAAGATAAAATCAACAACAAAACAGATAAATATAAATATTAAAATTGATTATTTATATCAGTCACACTAAAAAAGAGCTAAAGACACCAACACTGTTAATGAAAGAAATGGGGATTGGTAAGAGGAGGAAACCATTTGATTGAATCTAGCTTAACAACATAGATGGAAGCTCGTTTTCTTTTTTTAGTCATGCTATAACATCTTTAAAGGAAAAAACACATCAACAGTTAATGTGTGAATAAAGGACACATCAAGTTAAATAGCAGCTTTACTTTTTGACCTACCCTTGACAGCTCGTGAAAACAACATACCATGACAACTAATGAACAGTAGTATTGTATCTCTGGATTAACATTCTGGGCAATTTTTTTTGCTCACGATCTTGCAAATTAGCAAAAGTGTTAAAGTCCAGGTCTGTTTATCATCAGTTCCCTGGATTTCACCAAATCAGATATGTTCAAGTTGTCTTGCTCACAATTATTTCTGGATTTATGTCCATTCATCATCAAAAACAATATTAAGCTTTTTGTGTAAACAGTGTTGCACCCAAACAAGAGTATGCCCTATTGAACCTCACCATGACCACACTGATGGGAACCAACTCCTAGATGCATCCCCTGTGGCTTGACGGCGGGATATTCTCAGTGTTGATGGAGGTATCGATCATGGACACATTAAAATGATGTCTGCAGCAGTAAATGCCAATGCTGGAGAGGTCCATTAATCAGAAAATCAATGATCTTGTCAATAAGATGCTTTGGTCCTTACAATGGATGACAGTTTGAAGGTGGAGCTTACGGTTAGCTGAGTACAAAGCTTCCTACTGGTGGAAGTCTGGTATAGTTTCACCACTGGGACTCTGTCCTCATCTTAGCCAACCCCCTGGCAGTACTTTATCATTTACTAAATCTTTTTAAGGAACCTCTTCAAGTTCTTGAGGGCAGAAAACGTGAGGATGTCATGTGTTAAGATCCACTGGGACATGAGCTCTGTGTCAGCACCCCTCCTTTAGTTCCTCTGAGGTAGTGATTGTTTGCTCTACAAAAGTGATGTAACCACTACACATGGTAAAATATCAGCTGCATAGATTGTTAAAAACTGAATACTACATTTCTCTAATATTTAAATCTCTTAGGAACACAGTTTCTGTTTGATGTTTGAGGGCTATTTGCCATGCCACCTTATAAATGAACGCAGATGCTAAAAACTAGGTCAGTTTTTGCGATGTTTGAGTATTGTGTCATCACTTGTCCACAGTAGTTTAAAGAAAAGGAAGAGGTTTCCCCCTATTTTTGAGAAGCATAAGAGTGCTTACATATCACAACTTTTTTTTCCTTCTTCCTTCTTATGGTGTTTTATTATGATATCGCATCAGCAAACATGTTACAACTGTCCTTATTGTAGCATCCATGGTACATCCATGGTTGGGAGTTAACCTACTAGAAATGGTAAATTTCTTCACGTACTGGGTTACCAGATAAAACTTAAAGACATATAGAATACTTCTGGTTCTCTATTGAGCCTTGAACCAGTGGTTTTAAAGGTGAAACAATCAATTCTGAGTTAAGTGTTTACAATATATTACAAGGAATAGGGTTTTGGGTAAAAAGAAAAAAAATCATATTGAGTTTATGGCAAACTGTAGGTACAAAGAGAAGTTATAACATTTCACACAGCAGAAATTATTTTCAGGTTTTAATGAAAAAGATTTAGAAGATTTCCTTGGATTGAAACGAACACATCAATCTACAAACACATTTCAATTCTATTCATAAACGAATAAAAAAAAGCGCTTTAATGTACTATGTCTTCACTTATACTATAAACTCACTAATGCTTACTACACACCCTTTTAGCTCCACCCACACATTTTCAACAAGACTAAGATCAGGGCCTTCTGATACAAACACACACACACACACACACACACACACACACACACACACACACACACACATATATATGTATATATAAACTTGGCAAATTGTTAAATCAAACTAAATACATGCCCTTGTGCTAAGCCATAATTTTGAGGAGATTAGACATCAAACTGAGAAAATTACTAAGAAAATCTATATGTGCCTGATAGTTTCAAACCTTCAGTAGCAATTTTTAACTTGTCACATATTGACTGATGGGGACTTTGATTTCCTACTTTGAAAACATTTATTTTACCATAAAGCAATGAATGGCAGCCAAAGGAGCCTGTGTTCATGTCTAGACATGAAATTGACAGGCAATCTTGAACCAGATTCCCAATTTGTGAATCCATCTTTTTGTAAAAGCAGGAACTTGAAACTGTCCTTTTTAGCAATTTTTCTATTTGCCTTTCTGCTGAGTGAATTGAATAGCAAAGACGTAGATATAATTTGACTTTGGACATAACCGATTTATCACTAACCTTAGTGCAATCCAGTACCCTGTAATGAAAAGCCAGGCTGAGAGTCTGGATTGGCAAAGAGTGACACCTGCTTCAGCTGGTTCAAATTAGAAATGCCAAAAGAGAAAGGAGACTGTCAAAGTGAGATGTGTCAGACATTTTATTGGTCTAATACTCTTGTAAGCTGGAGGGCTCAGGTTTCAGTTGAAGAGTTTTTCAAAGAGTGGGATGTGAGCCTCACTGAGCACACACAAAGACAGAGCAACATAGGAGGCATTTCAGTATGCTTGCCTCTCATCCACTCTAACCCACTTCAAATGTTGCTTTCTTGAGTGTCTAACAGGCCCAAAAAGCCTAAAGCCGGAAAGAAATGCTTTTTACAGAGAATATCAACTAAGTTAAAGAAAACATTTTTATGTTGAATTAAAAAAAATATATTCTTATTGATACACATTCACACACATAATTTAATGCAACTTGGGTTGCCATACATCAGGTTTTATAAAGTTGTATGAAAATGCATTTGTACTGATTTGTTGAGATCTAAGGCACGTGTGATTGCTCTGTAAGAGCTAATTCAGTCATGAAATTTCCTTACGCAACTAAATATCCCAGTTGTTAGTGGTATTATAACAAGGTGGAATCAGGTGGCAATGACAGCAATGTATGTGTACCCAAAGGGGTAGGCAACATAAAATTATAGCACAGGACTAAATAATTCTAAGGTTCATAATGGCCAGAGGTCACCAACTTTCAGCAAGTGTCAATAGCTACAGACTTCTAAACTTCATTTGGCCTTTGGATTAGCACAAGAACCAATCTTCATGAAACAGGTTTTCATGGCTAAGTAGCTGCTTCCAGGCTTCAGATGTGGTAAAGTAAAGCATGCTACTACTGGACTCCAGAGAAGGCTTCTCTTAACTGACGACTTATACCTCTCTTTCTGGCAGTTCAATAGATGAGTATGGGTTTGGCAGCTGTCAGGACAACTGTACTTTCCTGCCTGCATTGTGTCTAGTGTACAGCTTGGTGCGATGCTGTTTTTCAGCTTAGCTCCAGTGAAAGGAACTTTTAATGCTTCAACATAAGAGATTTTGCACAATTTTATGTTCCCATCTTAGTTGGAACAGTATGGGGATGATCCCTTCCTGTTACATCATGACACCAGTGCACAAAGTAAGGCCCATAAGGATGTAAATGAGCAAGTTTAGTGTGGAAGAACATTACTGGCCAGCTAAGTCCTGACTTCAACCGGACAGATCATCATTGGGATAAAGTATTTCACCGACTGTGAACCAGAGCATCTTATCCAACATCAGCATCTGACCTCACAACTGTTGCTCTGGAAGAATTGTCAAAAAGCCCTGTAAACACACTCCTATATTTTATGGAAAGCCTTGTTGACATCATATTAAACCATATGGATTAAGAACGAGATGTCACTCACGTTCATGTGTGTGAGGGCAGAAGATTGAATACTTCAGCAAGATAGTGTATGCACACAGGATATAAATGGGTACATATGTAAATACTTTACATTCCATAACTTTTAACTTGAAACAAATTTTCTTCCTAATTTAGGTGTTTGAAGTAAAAACTTCCATTTTCAGTAAATATAAACTACGTTACGATGTGATGTGTTAATCAAAGTTTATTAGTGTTAATGTAGAATACTCAAGCATTTATTTAACGCATAAATGAACAAACTGACCCAATGTAAAAGGCTTCAACAACTATGAGGAATTATTATGCCACACCAATCTGGAAAATTGTATTTGTTAAGGGTTATTAACAGAAGGCAATTCTATGAAACTTATTGGATCAGTATTATTAAATTGTAAGAAATAACAGTTTTTGAAATGTGAGTCTTCTTTGTCAATGCATTTAAAAAGTTGTGTAAAAACACTCAGTGCCTGTTATCATAGGTGATTGGGCGAGAGGACGGGCACACCCAGGACATGCCTGCCAGAGAAATAATAGAGAAGAACTGTTCAACTATTGGAAACTTTAAAAGCCATAGCATCATCATCTAGATTTTTTTAATTTGTTCAAAGATGTAGAAGTATTAGTGTAAATAAAATAAAAGTTTCAAGATTTTTGTATTAAAACCGTAATATCATGGTATTTTTTTTTCCTCAAGGTTACCAAACCAAATATATCTCAAACCAACATATGCACCGTTGGTAGTTGGCTAAGTGATGATGAAAAAAGTCCTTACATGGTACTTAAAAAATGACAAGATACTAATATGGCTAAATATGACTGTGCTAAATAAATCAGAATCTTAAAAACCATGAGTGGTAAACCTAATTAACAACATAATATTCATCTGAATCAATGACTCTTCATTACTCTCTTAGCTGGAAATTAGTAGGAAATTGCTGTCAGGATGACATAGAACTAAGGTTTTATTTTATGTGATGAAATTCTATCAGTGTCACTCCTTACTTCACCCTCTACCACCATGTTCTACTCCTCAGACACAAATTTAACTTCAAGTCTGAAAGTTTTCCCTGATTACGGCAAATCACTGAAAGTTGTTATCGTTGAGGCCACCCGGTGAGAGCAGCTGCTCAGATGTGGCGTTAATCCACGATGCATATGCAAATACACGCCCTTTTAAAAGGTTCTCCACAAATATGATGTTATTTAGGCTGCCAATCACTGTTTATATAATTGCACCATTACATGCACTTGTGGGAAATTTGATGAATGACACCTTCATTGACAGCAGATTGAGAGGGAGAAAAATTCTGCACATCAGAAACTTTCTGTGTTTTGAAAAATTTGCAATAAATAAACCTGAACTTAAACTTTTGTAAGTTGTTGTTTTATTGCTTTAATACAATGTTTAGATTAAGGATAATTTGAATAAATAATAGATAAAAATTCCTCGTAATTGCTACTGATATTGATGCTTATTTGTGAAAAGTTTTTTTTTTATTATTATTTACATGTAAATGACAACAATACAGACTATTAGAGAAGGTAATTGCAGTTTATGGATTTAGTTGCTTCATTAATAAGTTGTAGAAAGCAGTGAACAAGCAAAAATTGAACTTTAGAGAATGAGGCCCAAGTCAATGTTTGATATTAAATCCAAATAAACTTCTCCTATTTTAGGTCAGTTACAATTACCAAAATTATTTATATTTTCCAAATGTCAAAGTAATAAGAAACAGATTGTTTTTTACTTCTTTACATTCAAAGGTTTTCATAAATTTTGTAGTGATTTGGTGGAAGTGACTTTTAAAACTAATGACTTGTGTTAATTGTTTTGTTTCTCCTTCTGCAAGCTTCTCACACAGATTTTCTGGAATTTTGGCCCATTCCTCCTACAGAAACGATGTAACCGAGTTGAGTTTGTAGGCTGCTTTGTTAGCAATCACATTTTCAGCTTGGTCCACAAATTTTCTGTGGAACTGAAAGTAGCTCTATGTTATTGATTCATTGTCCTTAAGCTACTTTGTAACTTATTTGGTGGTATGTTTAGGGTCATGATCATTTGGAATACCAATTTGTGTTTAAGCTTTAACTTCCTGGCTGATGTCTTAAGATGCTGCTTTAATAATTCAAAAGAATATTCATTCCTTAAGATGCCATCTATCTTGTAAGTATATTAATCCCTCCACAAAATGATGCTGCCCCCTAAAAGTGCCCTTTTATCCCATGCTGGGATAGGAGCTGTGTCTCTGTGAATAATGATTCTTTTTTACCAGCTTTAGGCAGCAGCTTCACAAAATCTTTTACTTTTTTTTTCTGGGATTGATACTCACAGTTTGTACCCAAAATGTGACATGTCTGAGATCTGACTCCTCCCTATAGTATGACTGCTTGACATGATTTTCTCATAAATGGTTGAACATATGAACATGGCACTTTCAGGCATCTGGAAATTGCACCCAAAGCTGAACTACTGTAGACTTCTGGAGGTTCTCAGTTCTCTTCCTGATATATTTGCTGATGTTAACTGATTTTTTTTCTTTTATGCTACACAAGAAAGCAGTGCGTTTGAGGTGTTTCCTTAAAATACATTTAAAGGTGTGGCTCCATTTAACTCAAATATTGTGAATTAACCTGCTAGAAGCTTACAAAGCCATGACATCATTATAAATTATAAGATGGCAGGCTGCATAATTTTTTTTGCTGCCACAGAATCACATCAAATAGATCAGATATATCAAATTAAAAAACCTGCATTGCCTCAGACCATCACTTTAAGTCTACAATCAGATATTTTCTTATGATGAGTTCACCAACAAGACAACAAGGATTTTCTCCACAGTAGCTGATTATCTTAACAGTGTAGACCTGATTTTAAATGCATACCAAATATCATCCTCCAAACACCTAATGATTTTCTCTGATGCTTGAAAATATTGACAAAAGCCTTGAAGTTCTTGGCTTCTTTATACACTGGAAATGTGCAATTTCTTATTTTTTTTATTGGGATTGATCATAGTTCCCGTTGCTGGACTCAGTAATTCAAAGTTCAGCTGAGGTGTTTCTCTGGAGAGAACATAGCATTCAGACACCTCAGTTTTAACGCTGTGTTGGTTTTCTCTAGGTCCACTTGTTTCCTCCCACAGGCCACAAACACACAAGTTAGTTTAACTGGTAACTGGTAGTTACTTTTAAGGTCAGAAACCTAACCAGATTCTCTATTAAGGTTAAATATGCCTGGGTATGTCTCTGTGTCAGCATGGTACATGGTATGACCATTTTGTCATTGATGGGCATGGGCACCAGCACCCTAACTAAAAATTTTGGAGCAAATTTTTATTCATTGCCCTATTCCCTGATATCCACTAGTGTGTCTAATTACCTTCAAAATGCAACTACTTAGTTCCCTTGTGTGCAGTTTTACCTGTAAAGACAGCTGGACAATTAAGCCTCATAGGTTTGTTAGAGAACATCAGTGTACAAACAGTATCAAGAAGATCAAGAAATATATCAGACATGTTTCCACCATGAAAATGGGGGTGGCAGTATTATGCTGTTGGATTTGCTTCGGTTTTCTTTACAAGTTAGAGAAGCTCTTCAGAGTTGATAACAAGATGGATCGGGGGAAGGGAGTAAATATAAATGAATGTCACGGTAAAAAAATAAAAAAGAGATAATCTTGTATTATTATGTTTCCTCTAGACAACCATCCATTACTCTGTGTCTTATCTATCACAAAATTCCCAACAAAATATTTTGAAGACAAAATGTGAAAAAGTTCAAGGGGGGTATAAACATGTTTAAGTTAAACAGAATTTAAGAAGTCATAAGAGCTATATTTGTCTACATAAAGCAGGGAGGTTTTGTTTAGCAAAACTGCATGCTGTTTTGTTTTTTTTGTTGTTGTTGTTTTTGGTTAAAGCATTAAGAAACACAGACTTTCAAAGTGAAAGGGTCAATACCCACCCTAAAGCTCCCTGAATGTGGAAAAAAGAACAACTTGAAATAATTTAAGCATAAAACCCTAAAGACTTTTTTTTAAAGGGCTCAAGTGGTTTTGTTGTTTAATAACATCTTGAGTATAATTGTTGACCAGCTTGACAAAGGTTTCTCTGATCCTTTACTGACAGCAGCAAAAGCATGAGCCATGTGTATTTGTTCCCCATTGTGTTTTCTGGATGAATTCCTAGCCTGCAGGCTGGCGCAGGTGCATCCCTTGCTAATGCTGTAAAGATTCATCATATGTTTGGCAGGCTTTTACAAAGGTTGCCAGAGCCATCCATTTTTAAGTTATCTGTCACTCTGTGATACATGAGTTATTAGCAGTTTCCTTAACTGAACCTTTGACTTTAATACAATATATTGATGACTTCATCCATTCTTCCATGCTTAACGGCCCTATGCATTTTTTTTTTTAGGTTTTAACTCAATTCCAGTTCAGCTTCAAGTTATTCCTGTGTTATGGCTGAAATTTTATGAGTTTAAAAAAAAGTCTATATGAAAAATGAATACAGTCATCTTGACAACGCTTGAGTCTTTGCAAAGGTTTTTGTCTAACATTCACTATCTTATTTCCTTCAAATCTAGCATTAGGGATGAATTAGAATTAGATTAGTATAATTTAAACGCCTCTTACATTGCCTCATTTATTATCATCTAATTTAGTAAAGTAATTCAGCAAATATTTTAAAAGTAAAAAGATATAGACTGTTAACATGAGTAATTTTCACAAAGATTCGAAAGCAAATTATTTTTAGCATCCACCAGAGAGGCATTTGGTTGCCCTATAGAAAACCTGCAGACCCACAGCTCAAGTAGAGGTCTTTTCAGAGTGAAATAGAATAGAAATATCCTTTATTGTCCCACAATGGGGAAATTCCTGGTGGACTTTTTCCCATAAAAATAGGTATTTTTCATGAAGAAAAATATGTTAGAAGAGCATCCCCTCCCTGCACAGCAACCTTTCTGCACCAATATTACTCCTTTTCACAGTCTGGTACACTTTCTTATCTTGCCACTTAGGTTTATGTGTTTAAAGACACATATTATTTGGGTGTAAACATATAGAAATTATTCACGTTTCATAGAGCATTCAAATTCCATAACGTCATGAACTTTATGTGCCAGTTTTTATGTGCCCCTGTTTTATACAGTGTATGTATATCAGCATTTAAGAATTGGGTATATTAAATTTGCTGTGACTTCATTGTCTTGTATCCCAATTTTCCATACCTACTGAGTGTAATATCCTTCAAACAGTCTATGAAAGCCCCTAAGTGGACAGATAATTATTTGCTGAAAAAACAAAAAGTAGGTCAGGCTGTCTTAAGTTGGAGCCTCTTTAGACATTTAGCAGGCCGTGGTGAGTGAATCTTCATTGATGCAGACAGAGCATCTGCAAAGTTTAGCGTATGAACAAGTTGTGGTATTGTTGAGCCATTGTTGTAATATTTGAGTAGCACTTGGATAATTTCCATAGCAGTAATGCTTATGTGCTATATTGACTTGTGATGTACATTTATTGCATGTCACAAAAAATGTGTTTACAACCACTGTTGGAGCATTATTTATTGAAATGTGCATATCTTCTCAGTTCACTGAAATGCAAGGCAGATCAGCAGTAATGTTTTAGGGGTTTTAGGGGTTTTAGAAATTTTCAAAGCAGCAGTCTCAAAAAGCAACTTTCTTATTTGTTCCAGAAATTGTGCTAAGAGCAAGATAATAAGTTACATTTAGCTATTAATAATAAATCCAAGAAGAGTTTACATTCAAGCTCAAACTTTTTACTTGTCTTTGTGTAACAATGCAGCTTTTCAAAGCAGTGTAAAAACACATTTTTCTCAAAGTCCAACATACCTTTGAGGAGATATGTCTGTATCAGTAAAGTAATCACAGAAATTTAGATTTCTTGCTGAAAAACACTTTTATTTTGCAGAGACTGCTGTATTGTTTTCATTTCACTGACTGTAGACTTTAGTACAAATTATATGGAAATGTGTGTGTGTGTGTGTGTGTGTGTGTGTGTGTATGTGTGTGTGTGTGTGTGTGTGTGTGTGCAGTCTTTTTACTATTGTCCATATATATTAAGTGTATTATTTAGTCTTTGTTTTATGGTTTAATTGCATCTGTTAAGCCCCATTGCAGGTATTTCCATACAGTTACTGTCATATTATGGTAATGTGCTGTTTCTAGTTTTACCTAGCCGGTGGCTAGCCTTTGTGATTGTCTTTGTTGTTTCCACCTGCGTCTCATTCTCTCAGTACACTTCTGAAAAAATTCTAAACACATTGTAAAAAATTACAAATGTTCACATTTTGTGCTGTGAGCAGAGCTTCAAGATGGAAAAGGAAGAAACAGGACCAAGAAAAAAAAAATTAGAGTAGCAAATTATTGAGAGCTGTACTGGAACTTAGTTGTTTATAGCATGTTTCTGGACCAGGACCATAATTTAAATAAATCTGATTTTCATGTCATTTTCTATCAGACTTTTCCCGTCATGACCTCTATAATAAAAGCAGAAATGCTTTCTGTCTTTGAACATGGCAGGATTATTGTGCTGCACAAGCAAGGCCTCTTACGATGTACCATCACTGTCATGGTCACACACAGAAGGACAGTTGTTTTAAATTCCTTAAAAGATCCTCAAGTGGTAGGCTTAAAAAAATTTCACTTGCGCTGCACCGCAAGATCCTATGGCAGATCCATGAAGACACAAGCAGATCCCTAAACCAAATTAAGGCCGTCGCTGATTCTCATCATGAATCCATCTTCACCACATGGAGCACCTCTCACACCATCCCTGCATCAACGATGTCTTAACAAATTTTTGAAGTGATCAAGGAGACCAGTGGGGATACAAATACATTTTTTGACACTTTTAGTTCTGTTTTGGGCTTTTTTTGGGGGGGAGGAGGGGTGGTTAAGGTCGTTAACTTTTGATCATCTGATGCCTGTATGGATATAGATATAATTTTCAATAAATTGCCAATTCTATATTTTTATATTTACTCAATTACATTTACCCCTTTTTGGGTATGTGGCCCACCTCTGCTTGCAACCTGTTTACGATCCTGCAGCACTAAGTACAAACCCTTGTGGCCTTTCCCCCGCCAGTCTTATGATTATTATCAGGAGTGTACGTGCTGTCCTGAGCCTTGAGTTCCCTGTTAGTTCAATCAAATTCTTTGGTTTGCTCTTTTTGCATTTTGGTTCTGATCCGCTCCCTTGATAATACCATGGAGTAGCTTTTCATTTCAGAGACGACAGATGGCACACCCAGAATTGGATTAACATCTCAAATATTTTTGCCACACTTCAGGGATGTTTTAGTACCCGAAGGCCAAAGCAGTGATGGGTTATTTTTATTAATAAAATTTATTGTCTGTAGCAACTACTCTAATAACATCTTGACTATAATTTAATTGTGTTAACATTCATGTTTTACCTGTTATGTTTGCTCTGTGTTGCTCTGTCTACTGCTTTTCCACAGCCTTTGTTTAGATTAATGTCCTTTATGTACTGCAACTAATGGAGTGAGAGATTGGTGATCAGTAAATGTGACATGCTCCAATCAGGTTTAAAGCTTTCTAAGCTATACTGCTGATTCTTCTAAAGCCATAAAAAGCTTTTGGTTTATCTAGTCTCTTCTATCTTTTAGTGACCTACCTTCACCGCCGGGTGTCAGTATTAGGTGTAGAGATTTACAGCGTAGGTGAAAGGGCAGAACTGCAAGATACAGGAGACACAAATGTAACTGTTGTTTGGAACATTAATTTCCCTTTTTTATGCTTAATAAATCTGTACTGGATGTAGTTTTTGATGGGGAATTTGCATTCACGTGTGGGTTTTTGTTTTAACTTGAACAGGCAGTTCAAATACATGAATGCATGGAGCGTGCTGTTTCCCCTTAACCAGGCACTTTACAAAAGGCAGCCTTCAGTCACAGAGTCATTTACAAATTTACAGCTTACTCATAGGCACAGCGTGAGCCCCCCTCCAGAAGAACGAAAGCTGGATCACCTGTTGGATGCAGAGATTGACTGTAGAACAACCACAATTATTGTTATCTCTATGGCAAGAACTGTCATCATGAATAACAATCAGTGTGTGCTTTAGTCAAAATTCGGTGCAGGAAGGCGTTTTCAGTGACCGCAGGCTGAAATGCCAAGCTTTTCTTTGCATGTTCAAGAGAATGTCAATAAGCATGGGGGAAAAACAAATATGAGACAGTTGAGTGCTCTTAACCAAGCATGGAGATTACACAGTCGTTTATGGAACAGCCTCTTGACTTTGTGTATTTCTCTGGAATATATTGGATTTAGTCAGGTGAACAGAACACAGAAGCTTTTATTGGAGAAAGGTTTATACAAAACAAAACAAACAAATAAAAAAAATTCTAACAGAGTTTGGTTAAAAAACAAACAAACAAACAAAAAAAAAAAACAAACAAAAAGGATCAGTTCTTAAAGGCAGCAACCTAAATGTCTTTGTTTTTCAAAACACATATATTTGAAAAAAGGAGACAGAAATTATCTATCTATCCAAGGATGAGCTAAGTTGCCATATTTTCTTGCAATCCTTAGACATTGCACAGCCTGGGAGGGGAACAAGAAACAGAAAACATCCATTTATGAAATAGCACCCAGGGAGGTGAGCCATGGCACTTACATAGAAACCCACTGCTGTGACAACTTTACATTGCACCTGGTTCCTGGTCTACAAGACTCAGGTTGAGTAGGCTTTTGACCGTTTGAGCTATTCTTGAACTTAGCTGCTGGAACTCCTTTCAAAAAGCTGGGTTAAGTGTATGCAACAGTCTTCAGCTGAGCCCAAAATACAAATAATCAATGGCTCTTTTGATTGCTCTGTCTATTTTTGCACTCAAATTCAGTGCTGTGGGTGAGCGAACAGTCACTGGAAGACCAAAAAAGAAGAAGAAGAGGTAAAACTTTTTTTCTTCAGCTGCAGCTAAAGCAACATTTTTTTATGAGAATTTTAGAACAGGGCACTTGCAGATGAGTACAAGAAGAAACAAGCAGCCAAAAGGTGAGGTTTAACAATATCGTCAGACAGTTAAAACTGCAGAGGCTTGTTAAGGAGCGCCATCTGTACACCAACCTCTTTGCTGCTGTGCTGAGAAGAGTAGTATCAGGACATAAAAGTAAAAACCAAATTCAGACAGCAGAAACTCTGAGTGATTGGCTCATATCAGTTGGTGGACACACACAGAAACTCCTGTAAGAGTTTCTGTTTGTGTTTTAGTTCTTCTGATCAGACAGATCAAGTAGTTTTAAGAACATTTTGTGCCTAGGTTGAAATTATTTAACTTTTAGCCCAGGTTACCAAGATGTCATAATCAGCCTTTAAACAAAGCAAACCTGCTTCAAAATGTTGAGTAATGATGTTTTAATTATGTGCGTAATTATGTGGATCTGATGTGAAGGTGCCTATGTGTGAATTTAGCCATTTTAAGTGAGAAAAATGTGGGGATGTCTTTGTTTCTCATGAGAAATTGGATTTATTTTTAAAGGTCTTATATTCAGTTTTTATAGTTTTAGTTGTATTCCTTAAGATTTCCAATCCTAATAGAATGGACATTTTCAGTCCACTCTTGGTGTTTGCAGTCATTTGTTTATGGACAGCTATCTTGACCATTTCAGCCAGGTTTAGATCTCGAGTTTGACTGGGCTGTTGCCATACCTTAATAATTTTCTTTTTCAGCTATTCTGTTGTAGAATTGCTGCCGTGTTTCGGATCACTGCCTTGTAGTATAACCAGCCCTTAGCTGTTTGACAAATAGCTTTAGATTTGATTATAGAATGCTGTGTTATATAAAGTCATCTTCATTAAATTAGAATAATAACTTAATTCACGAAGACAAAGCACATCATGGAGATCAACTAAACAAAGACTGATGCTTAAAAGCTGTTATTGCTGTTAATTATAATAATTTTCTGCGTAGACAGAGCTGATAAAAACAAGACATTTATGATTCTAATATTACATCAGACCAATAAAAAAAATAATTTGATACAAAAATGTGTGTTTAATGCCTGCTTAAAGATTATTATTTTTAAAAGGTACTTTTAGTCTGCCAAACGAGCTTCATCGGAACACGTGTCCTGTTTTATTGAATACAGCTGTAGAGGAGTTCATGATTCGCCAGATCCTTTGCCTGGAAAAATAAGCCCAAGACAACCTCCCCACACCACTGTCCTTGACAGTATGAGGTGTCGTATGCTGTGTTCAGGTTTCAATGAACATGATTCTGTACATTATGTCTAAGCATCTCATCTGTCTGACAGAAAATTGTTCCAGAAGTTATGTGGTTTATTCAAGTGCAACTTTTGCAAACCAAAGGGATGCCATATTGTTTTAGAAAACAGAGGCTTTATCCAGGGAACCTTTCCAGTCGAACTACACTTGTTGAATCTTTTTACTATTGTCCTGTCATGAACTCCCACATTAGATATGTGAAGTGATGCCTAAACAAATAAAAAAATCTGGTCAGCAGCTGCCTTAAATATTTTTTAACTTGTGACTAATACATCTCACTGAACAAGACTTTAATTACAGCCTTATAAACACTGCCATATTGATAGGCAGGAACTATGGAGAACCATTTAATTCAAAATTAGTTAAATAAATAAATACTGTTATTAATACATTATTAATAAATATTCCATGAAATAAATATATATCCCCATGAAATAAAACAAAAGAAATATTCAAAAAAGAAATGTTTACCTTATTTGTTTGTTTTTTATTTATTTCAAGAGTTATTTATTTATTTAATTTTGAATTCATAAAAGTATTTATTCAATTTAATTTTGAATGAAACTGCTCTCCATAAGGAACAAGTTGATTACGAAAGTCTTTTTTCCATTTCATTGGGTTAATAAACACCTGTAAACCAGCAAACTGCCAAAACTCCTACTTTCATACACTTGCTGAGGATCAGTTAATAAAGTGTTTTAATTACCAGCACCAGGCTGTTATTTTCTTTATAAATCCCTATGGAAACAGCAATGGTGTACTTACTTTCCCATAATTTTATTTATTGTTGGTGTGATCAAAAATAAGGATGTTAAAAGATGTAAAGAGCTGCTTTGTGCTGTTTCCATCATTCTCCTCTGTGGAGGAGCACACATGACAAAAAAAGGTCTTTACCACTGATTCAGAGATATCCATAGGTTAATCACTGTATATTTATTAAATGATAATTGATATTTCAATCAGATCCTTAGGCATTTAAAATCCACTGCTTGTTTTTTTGGAAAAAAGAAAAAAAAAAAACCTGTTTATATGAAATTAAGCAGAAATTAAGCAGACAAAAATCTGTTAAAAGGTACAAGAAAAAGTGGGGATTTTCTTTCTGAGCAACCTGATCTTATTTACTTGCATGTTGCCAAAATTCTTTTACTCCTATCTCTGTACAGTCAGTAATTAGGAAGCGATACGTGAAGCATCCATTCCTGGATTGAAATATTGTAATGTGAGATACTGATGAGGGTGGCTTGCGCATCTAGAAGATTGCCACTTTGGATCTCAGCTGTGTGTACCATGCAAGGGTTTGCTCCAGGTAAAAAAACAAAAAAAACCAAACAGAAATATAATTGTCTAGGCATGAGTCTGTCTGAATTACTGTCTGTACCGGATGTGTTTGTGGTGGTCATGTGATAAACTATTGCATTGTCTGTGGTGTATTCTGCCTCTCGCCTACTGTCTGCTGGGTTATCCTCAAGCCCATCCAACGCTTCTCCCCCCACCCCACCCTGAATAGAATTAAACAGGTACAGAAAATGCATAAGTATTCCTTCCCTTTCAAGACATGGTCACAAAAACTATATAGTTTACTTAGGTTTGAACAGTGCTAAAAAACAAACATCTTTATGCATGTGTGTCTTTCAAGCTACTTACAAGCTAAGTGTCTTCGCAAACACTGACATACTTTTAGATGCTGTAAAGACTGAGGTCTCTCCATCCTCTGATGGATATTTTAATACAATCAAGGATGAGGCACCACAGATAAGCTCATTTGTATAAGTCTGATAAAGTATCTGCTCCAGCTGTCAACCTATTTTTATGACAGTTGTGTAGCACCCAGAACAAGCATTACATCATTGCAATCAATCAAATCTGACATGCTTTCACTCAAAATGAAGTCAAGTCCTTGGATGGCTTTAGTAATGTCATGCACTGGTTTGGAAGCCAAGCGCTTATTTTGCCTTTGAGGTAAAATGTAGTTTTCTGTGTCTGTGCATTGAACAAATCTTTCAAAATAGCACAACTAGTTCAGATTCAATCCCGTCTTCAGATTTTTAATATTTTGCTGAGATTAACCATATTGCTTGTGAATCTGTGCTTCTTTAAGCAATTCAAGTTCTCTTTTGCAGATTGAAGAGTTTGTCCTTGTAAAAAGTTAAACACATTTAGCATGTAAACGTTAGATTATTTCAGGTGCTATTGCATTTTTTATTTATTATTATCCATGCTAATAAAGGTGGGGTAGAGCTGAATTAAAGTTGTCCATGCTCTTAAACTCGATATGTAATAAGGACTTTTTTTTTCATGAAGCCACCTGCGATCTCCAGGAGCACAGTAATAGCCAGGAGACAGCTCATGTTAAAGCAGTGCTGCCCACATTCTTGTTAACCTCTCCAGGCAGGGAGTGATAGGCTGCCATTGTCACCAGACCTGTTCTCATCACAGATTAAACCTTGAGGTTGCATACAGGTAATTACCCAGAATCCTTAGTCATCAGGCTATGTAAATCTCTTGCCGGCTCATTAGTACGGCTTATTTGAAGAACACTTTTACTCCGCAGCCCTCTTTTTTTCCCCTCAGCTTCTCTGCCAAACTTTGCACCTTTGTGCTAAGCTTTGCAGAGCTGTTTATTTCCCTTGTGTGAAACAAAAAATCCGAGAATAGCAAAGATGAAGCAAAGGCTTTGAAAACACCCAGGACAATAAACACAAAATCAGTTAAGAAATTAATTTTTCCAAAAACTGAAAACAGAGTTTAACATTCGCTGTCATTACCATTTGAATGGGGGTCAATGCAACTTCTGTGGTGCTTGGCACAATAAAATCATAAAGTAAACGGAGCCTTCTTAGTTTTAGGTGCTCGGATATTATGGTAGACAAGGCAAACAATGATATGACGTTGGTTGTGGTTGCGAACTGGCAACATTACAGAGAAAAACTTTGATGTCACTTTAGCTTTGTCCTCTGTTGAAGTGGATAAACAAACTGAAAAAGAACAGACTGTAAAAATTTTCATAACCCTGTTAAAATGAAAGCTTCTGTGATGTAAAATAACTAGACAATTCAACTGAAAAATAAACAAACCCGTCAGACGGGAAAGAAACAGAAATAGTGCAACAATGTGTGTGTGTGTATATATATATATATATATATATATATATATATATATATATATATATCAACCTTGACAAAAAACTCAGTGAAATGCTGACAATTTTTCTCAGATATGGCAGCCTTTATCAACTATTTTAATTCCTCGATGACAATTACACCAGACTAACTATGAGTATCATGTTTTTTTTTTTTTTTTTTTTTTTTTTTTTGTTTGTTTGTTTGTTTTGCTTTTGTTTTTTCCAATTTCTGTTTGGGTCGAACCTTCATCAGACCAGCCAGGCCTGAGAAGTTTTCCTCAGAAGAAAATAATGTGTTTCTGTCTACTGTACTCCTTAGTCTATAAATACAAATTCAACATGAAAAACGTAAAGGCAGAACTTAGTATATGTTGTGAAAAGCACAGAGAAATATTACAGAGAAAACTTACAAAATGAAAAAAAGTAAGAAAGAGAACCAAATGCTTACTCACTATGTACGAAACAGACATTTTTACACTTCTATGTTGCTGTGAAAATAAAATTTTACATTTTTGAGAGGCTAACAACCAGTGTTTCACCAATTATATCAGGACCTTTAATGTCTGTTTTCTGTGTGTCCTCATTTACACATCAGAAGCTGCTTCCTCACACATATTTCTCCTGGTTGTCTTGAAATTTGGATGGACAGATATCATGAATGTTGAATGAAGTTGTCCACCTGTCTGGCTCAGAGCTGTTGTGTTTAATGTCAGTGCAGAAAGAGGTAGTGGACAGACGAACCCCTGAGAGTTTACGAAAGAGGTGGCTGGAGCAGCAGTTCATTTTACATGCAGCGCCTGCTGTTGGGGAAGCTAACACTCCATATGCACAACAAGTCAGAGTTATTATGGAAATACAGTTTGTCTGCAGCCGCTGCATTTATATGTTGCAAGACAAACCATTTACATTCTATATTTTCTATTTTCCTCTCTGTTTAGAGGCCCCTTGAGCTGGTATTTGTGCTGTGAATCTGGCATGTGAAGGAATGTGAGCTTGTTGCCATTATTTTGTTTCCCTGGCATGTTGTGACTGCGTAAATACACAGCCACTCTGTCCTGGGCGTCACTGATTGCATTGCTCAATGCAGCCTACGTAACTGTTGCATGTGCGAATTTCCAAATGAAGGAATAATGCCAGTAGTGCTTGCTCTTGTGTGCAGCATGTCAACTCTTTTGGCTCTGTTTGTGCCTTCAGTTTTTACCTCTTGATTTCTGTTTTCTGCTTACACAGTAAGTGATGCTGATAAGTAATAAAACAATTTAGGTCAATTTTAGGTTCAGATAGTGTAAAAAAAAAAAAAAAAAAAAAAAAAAAAATCTGCTACTATGGTGCAAAGAAGCAGCATTAGCAACAACACCAAATTTGGAGTTGCCAGCAATTTGTAAACCTGGAGTAATGGATTGGCTTTATTTTAAGAACATTACTATACAAATAGTCAGTGGTGGGCACCGCTAACTAAAAAGTTAGCTGCAATAGTGCTGAAGCACTACACCAACATGGTATTTAGCAGAAGCCAATGCTAAAGGGCTAACTTCAATTCAAATTATATATATATATATATATATATATATATATATATATATATATATATATATATATATATATATATATATACAGAGAGAGAGAGAGAGAGCGAGAGCGAGAGAGCGAGAGCGCGAGAGCGACTGGGTAGCTCAATGGGTAAGTCACCCGACCTTCACCCAGGAGACCGGGGTTCGAATCCAGGCCGGGTCGCTTTATTGAGATATCCAGTGTGGGTCCTTAGGCAAGATCCTTCGCGCTACTGCCTACCTCATGATGAGTGATAAAGGAATACACGCCATGCCGGCTCAGACGTCGCCCGGTCAAACAAGGTCTGCGTCAGGTACTGGGGAACCAGGGCACCTTCACGAAAAATGGGTTACTGGAACAAGACGGAATTGGGCGAGAGGTGAAAACTTGGATCTGTTGGAATGCTACTCAAGTAACCCTAGTCAGAGGGGTTACATGCAAAGAATGCGGGAGGAATGGTTACGTCGACATCCCCATTCAACACTAACTGCCAAACAACTAGTAGCTCAGTGTTCCAACAATGGCAAATGCTGTCACAACTTGAGATAGACGAGGTACAACACAAATCCTACGCCAAGGGGGAGCCAGGACGCCAGGTCAGAGGGGAGTTAGCTTCAACTTCAGCTCCCCACCCGGAGATTGGGTATGCAGCCCCAATAATGAACGAACCATCACAGCTGAACGAGGCAGCAACTGACCTGAGAGGTAGGATCGTGGCCCGAATGAACACCAGGCAATCCCGATGCCAATTACAACGGCTGAGTGAAGTACCATCAGAAAGTCTCATTGAAGATGTGAATGCAGCATTGAGAACGATCCCTACCAACACCATAACGGAAACCAATGAGCTGGTGTACAACTCAGCATCAGTGATCCTTGAGATGCTCAGCTATAGGAGCAACCATGAGATTCAATACCCACCATGGAAAAGACGGTTAGAGGCTAAAATCAAGGTAACAAGGAGGGAAGTGAGCCAATTGTCAGAGCTCCAAAGAGGTGCAATCAAAAGACCGGTACCCAAGCGGTACAGCCAGATGCCCATACCTGAAGCGCTTGAAACTGCCAAACAAAGGCTCCAAGCCTTGGCCAGTCACCTAATGACTGGCCAAGTACACGAGAGAAAATGAAGCCAGGATGATTAACCTGCTCTTCTCCACCCAACCAGCTAAAGTGTACTCTCAATGGCAGGGTAATAACAACAGAGCAGACCCACCAAGGCTGGAACAACCCAACAGTACTGGAAAGGCATATGAGAAAGGGAGGTGACCCACAACAGCAATGCACAGTGGCTAATCTCTCTACGAGATGACCACAGCAACTTCCCTGAGCAAGCCCCAGTAACTATCACAGTGGCAGATGTCCAAGAAAGAGTCTCAGGTATGAAAAACTGGACAGCACCAGGTCCTGACATTATCCATGCCTACTGGCTAAAGAAACTCACTGCCCTCCATGAGCGACTGGCAGCTCAAATGAACCAGCTGCTACAAAGTGGGACTCACCCTGAATGGTTAACTGAAGGGCGCACAATCCTGATCCAGAAGGATCCCTCAAAGGGTTCGGTTCCATCCAACTATCGGCCAATAACCTGTTTCTCTACAACATGGAAGCTCATGTCAGGCATCATTAGAGATGTACAACATCAACAGGACTCTAAGAGCCTTCATTGCAGCCTCGATGGGGATGTGGAAAACCACCCTTGAAGCCAACTACAAGCCAATTGCACAAGTGTCCATCAAATGTGGCATATACCAAGGAGACGCTCTGTCCCCACTGCTGTTCTGCATAGGTCTGAACCCCCTCAGCCAAGTCATCAACAAGACTGGCTACGGATACCGACTCAAGAACGGAGCCACCATCAGTCACCTCCTCTACATGGATGACATCAAGCTGTACGCTAAGAGCAAACGAGACATCGACTCACTGATCCACACCACCAGGATCTACAGCACTGACATTGGGATGTCATTCGGACTAGAGAAGTGTGGTCGGATGGTTACACAGAGAGGGAAGGTCATCCACACAGAAGGGGTCTCACTCCCAGAGGGAACAATAGCAGACATTGAGGACAGTTACAAGTACCTGGGAATACCACAAGCAAATGGCAGCCTCGATGAGGTCACAAGGAAAGGAGCCACAGCCAAATACCTCCAACGAGTAAGGCAAGTCCTGAGAAGCCAGCTCAATGGCAAGAACAAGATCCGTACGATAAACAGCTATGCCTTGCCAGTAATCAGATACCCTGCAGGAATAATAAGCTGGCCAAAGGAAGAGATAAAGACCATGGATGTTAAAACTCGAAAACTACTAACCATGCATGTTCCACCCTAAATCCAGCATCCTGAGACTATACACGAGCTGTAAGGACGGAGGCAGAGGACTAGCGAGTGTGAGAGCCACTGTCCAGGATGAAACATCCAAGATCCATAAATACATCAAGGTCAAAGCCTCAACCGACGATGTGCTCAGCGAATGTCTCAAACAATGGGGACCAGAGGATGAGGTGCTGGAGGAACCATCATGGGAGGATAAGCCCCTACATGGGATGTACCACCGACAAATAACTGAAGTGGCTGATATCAGGAAATCCTACCAATGGCTGGAAAAAGCTGGACTCAAAGACAGCACAGAGGCACTCATCCTGGCTGCACAGGAACAGGCCCTAAACACCAGAGCAATAGAGGCTCAGATCTACCACACCAGACAAGATCCAAGGTGTAGATTGTGCAAGGAGGCCCCTGAGACAGTCCAACACATAACAGCAGGGTGCAAGATGCTGGCAGGGAAAGCGTACATGGAACGTCATAACCAAGTGGCGGGCATAGTGTACAGAAACATCTGTGCAGGATATGGACTGGAAGCCCCGAGATCAAAGTGGGGCACATCCCCAAAGGTGGTGGAGAATGACCGAGCTAAGATCCTGTGGGACTTCCAGATCCAGACAGACAAAATGGTAATGGCGAACCAACCGGACATCGTGGTGGTGGATAAACAACAGAGGAAAGCCGTTGTGGTGGATGTAGCAATACCAAGCGATTGCAACATCAGGAAAAAGGAACACGAGAAACTGGAGAAATACCAGGGCCTCAGAGAGGAACTGGAGAAGGCCTGGAAGGTGAAGACCACAGTGGTGCCTGTGGTCATCGGGGCCCTCGGGGCAGTCACCCCCAAACTGGAGCAGTGGCTAAAACAGATCCCAGGAACAAAGGAGATCAGACATCTCAGTCCAGAAATGCGCAGTTCTCGGCACAGCCAAGATACTACGCAGAACCCTCAAGCTCCCAGGCCTCTGGTAGAGGACCCGAGCTCAGAGGTTGAGAAAGACCACCCGTGGAGGGTGAGAAGGGAATTTTATATATATATATATATATATATATATATATATATATATATATATATATATATATATATATATATATATATATATATATTTAAAACATTAAACACCTCTGCAGTAAAACTGACAGAATAAACTATTGTGATAAACTGGAGCACATCTGTCAACAGAACTTTAAAGACAGGAATCATCAAAGACTTTTATGAAAAGAAGGACCCAGCCACACTATAAAGAGGAATCATCAACTCCGACAATAAAACTTGGGATACATAGTGTGGAATGTCTTTTCTTCAAAAAAATATTTTGTCTTTGTTTTTTTTTTCCCCACAGTTTTGAATATGTATTTGTGTTATTAGTATTTTCATTTTCAGGTGTTTCTGTCCGTTTTTATATATACATTTATTAAATTTTTCCATTGCATTATTTAAAGAATTTGACCAAATACTTTCCACTGAGAGTTTTCTGAGATTTGTCTCTTTCAGGAACAGGTAGTGTCTGCAACTGAAGGCATTTATTTCTGCCCAGTGTAGAACAGCCACTGGTCTCAGTCTTCTGTATTTGTGCTGACCAAAGTAGATGTTGTTAAGAACGCACAGGCTGCAGGAAGGGGAAAAACAGTTTAACTGTAGGATGCATAGATCTACAGAAACCATAGAAACAAAAACATGGCTTTGAAAAAATGTGAAAATTATTCAAGCAGGGATTTTCAATTTTGGAAGGTTGACTAACCATCAACAATTGAACCCCCACATGACCTCCATCTATCCTAGTTCATCAGTACAACATGTTCTGATTAATGCATTTTAAAGTCAGTTTGGCCACCTGTGTAAGACGTTCCTGGGTACAGTAGCATTAATCTGGAAAAGCTGTCTTTCATATTGAGCTTAAACAGATGATTAAAGCTCCTGTGGCAGACAGTAATGAGCTGTCAGCTTGATTTAGTCAATTTTTTTTTTTTTTAAAGATGAGCCTGCTGGTCCAGTGGACAGATGGCAAGAAGTATTTTTTCTTCTTTTTCTGAACTTTAAATCTTAAGAACTTTTTTATGTCATTTTTGTCTGATACATTTCATTGTCTTTAAGTCTTTGCTTTTGCATAGGTTCAACTTGCTTAATTCTTAATGTACATTTAAGGAACCTCTTCCTTTTCAAGAGAAAATCTTAGAGCAAAGGGGTGTAATGACATCTTTTGCCACAAGATATTAAATTTCAAATTAAAAGTGTTTCTTCCTAAAATACTATTCCGTATGTTAGCATGACAACGTTTGGTAAAATGTATAACCTATTTTCAAAGGCACTGGATATAAAGTTGAGTGCTTTAAGATTGATACACTATAGCTGTGTTTGAGACTCTTGTTTTGAAGTAAGGAAGGAAGTTGCTTTTGAGTTTCCCTGTTTTGTTGACAAGTCAGACTGATACACACTGCAGGTTGGATTGCACCACTCTCATATTTTTCTAACCTGACATTTGGTTTAAAAAAAAAAAAAAAAAAAAAAAAAAAAAAAAAAAAAAAAAAAAAAAAAAAAAACTAAAGCTCATTTTGTGAACAAGAGAGTCCGGTCATCTCTACAAATCAAATTTGTTGCTTTTGATTTGTCCCTATTTGTTAAAGTGGTTGTGTCGTTGGATGAAAGGCTCAGAATTCAGAGTTCCATTGCGTTACAGAATCAATATTTGATTTACAGAATCAAATATTGTCTGTCTGGGGATGTTCAGTGCTCCATGCTTGCCCTCAGGTTAAACAATTTTGAGTTGGCTCAATTAGATACAGGGCAGGCTCCCTTTAGTTGGATCCGCTCCAAGCAATTCTTGTGTAGAGGTGAATGAATATTCATATGTGCAGACTGAGTGCCTGCATAGTGTAACGTGAGATTTATTATCAGGAAATTACTTTGACATTTTAGTGGTACAGGTATACATTTTGTATCTTCTAATTTCCTCCGATTTGGGATGCTTAGCCTGTCAGATAGAAGAGTGAGATGATGGTCATGGCAGATGGCCATACAATGTGATTGACCACTGTCACTACTTCCTCATTCAGGAGGAGGAAATGTTGTAAGTCAGTGACTTGATGCAATCTGGTGGGTTTTCTTAGATGGAAAACTATTTAGCCATTTTGTTTCAGCTGAACTTGACTGCTTTGTTTGATTACTAGGATCAGTTTGGAATGTATGTAATTGACTAGGAATTTGTCTGTATGATTTATTACTTCTTTTTGTAAAGTGCTTTGAGACAACATATTGTGGATTTGTGTTATATAAATGAACTGAATAGAATTTAACTGGATGCCCGATGACCAATTCATCCACTTATTTTGTGCCTATATTTCACGTTCTCCTACTTCTGATTTGTACTTGTAAACCATTTTGTACAAATGTATTTAATACATTTCATATCAATCAATTTTATGTTCTAGCTAAGAATTCTAAACTCAAAACTCACATAACTCAACACTTTTTCTCAGAAAGACTTAGGTGACAGCTTATTTCCATTTCTTTTAGCTCTGATTCTGATTTGAACCACTTGAGCTTTATAAAACATCAAATATTCGGACCACAGATCAAATCAAAATAGCTGTAAGTGATCTACTGCTGGCAGATGTTATTTAATGGAGACATAATAAAAGTTGTCTTCCTGCAGGCTATAAGTAAAATCTAGAAAATTACTGTAAAACACAGTTGTTTCGTCAAAGTGTATACAAACTATCAAGTAAGTGTGTAAGATAGACACAATCAAACTGTTGACATAGCAGTGATTGGTGCCTCATTGTTAGGAGGAGAAAGACACAAATGAGCACTATAGAAGGGTCACAGTGTGGAGCAGTACCTCTTTTAGCACAGATCTCTGTGACTACAATCTCAGCACAAGTCAAATCCCCCTGCCATAGTGAACCTGCATAATTGCAAACAGGAGTCTGATAAGCTCTTGTAATGGAACTCTGTCAATCAATTCATGCCATATCCCCTCTCTCTCCTGGGTGTTTGCTCAAATTGAATGAAGAAATCCAGGAGCCAGTGACATTTAGGTCTACTGCACTGCCGACTGTGGGAAGAATGTTCCGGTTTAATTTCATTAACTGGGAGAAAGTAAAAGCAAATTTGCCGTAAGAAAAGCAATTATGACGTTACTGACTGGAGCTTTTATGCTTCAGAAAGGTCTTCTTCTCATTATCTGCCAGAGAGAATGGAGAAGAGTTCGCATGCCGTACTCATGAGGTATTTATCATGCAAGAGAAACATGGACCTCGTTGCGGAAAATGACTTGCCCTGAGGGTCACTGTGATCGAAACGGAACCATTTTTTATATCACTCTCAAACCCATCAATTCATAATCGTTTGACTGAAGTTGTGGAGGTGATGTGTGTTGATGTATCAATAATATAATAAAGTTCATAGAGCAATAAATTTAAACAAAAAGAAACTATAATCAGTTAAATTGTAGTTCTTGGAAAAACTCAACAATTGTTTTTGGCTTTACAAGCAAGGTAAGAGCACACCTTAACAACTGAACTGTGATTAAAAAATAAATAAAACAACAACAACAAGTTTACTAAGAAAATACTGAGTATTACAAAAAGTATTTTCTAATAACTTGCTACTGCTGTTGAGGAATTAAAAGCATGTAATCTGTTTCCAGTTAATCATAATATGTCACCACAGCTGAACTGCTCCAGCTGAACTTAATGGCGCTTTTTTTCTCAGTATGGGATAAGTGAATATTTGACACATGCAAGTGTGTGTATGATCATATTTGGATTTTTAGAAAAATAAATGAGTTCTTCTCTTGTCTTAGGTCAGTTAGAATAACCCAAATATTTCTATTTGCTAAACATCACAATGAGGAGAGAAAGAATATGTCAGACATATATTTATTAATGTCTTCAAAATCAGAGGTTTACATATAGAATGATTATTATGTCTTTAAACAATGAGGGAAAACCAAGATGATGATGTCAAACAAGAGAAGTTTGATCTGATTTAACATCAGTCAGTAAGAAAAAAAAGGTGTATGTGTCTTTTTATTTGGTGTATGTAAACCTCTGGTTTCAACTGTATATTTTAAACCTAGTTAAAAGAAAATGTTATTTAGCAACAATTTATAAAACTGATCCAATATTAATGGAAGCTAGAAGGAAAAAAACAGTCCACAGGTAGACAAAAGTGCCTCTCTTAATTGGGTTTGTTTCATAGGTGCTTTTAAATGTAGCACATAATGACGCATAGCTTTTCTGTTCAGTTATTTAAAAATAAGCTCAGACCAAGTATAAATGCAATAAAAGAAATCCAATTAGAAATATGGAGAAAAATAAAATCACAAGTAATCCAATTAAAATGTTTTTTCACCTTTTACTAAACATGTTTTTTTTTCTTATTCAGTTCCATACTTTTGAGAGAAATTTAAAATCAGTAGTGAAGTGTTTTCAAATGCATTTTCAGCTAAATGTGTTTTGAGGATATATGTACTGATCAAACTGGGGTATTTCTTTAGATACTGACAGTGGAAATTCCTCATGTCTACCACTGTCTCTGATGACTCCTTTATAGGCTAGAAAACATAATGAAATGGTGCAGAAACACAATATGCTATTAGAAAATAATTATGCCGCATCACCATATTACACAATTGGCACTGAAACATACATATTTTGGTCACCAGTAAAGCCAAGCTGCAACAGATTTTTTGGGCATGTCAAAAAAAAAAAAAAAAAAAAAAAAAAAAAAAAAAAAAAAAAAAAAAATTCCACCTCATGAGCTCCACAGGTCTAGCATGTGTATATTGCACATGCTCCACTGCTACAAAATCAAGACAACTGCAACTGCAGTGACCCAACAACAACATGTGGTCTCCACTGATATAGCCTCACTCACTTTGAAATACCAGATGTTTAAAGCTGAAAGTGAAATTGACAGCTTTCCTTGCCTGCTGATTAATTTAACTCATAGTTATCTGACCACTTGGAGATATTCACAGAACATTGAAATGCATTTCCCAGTTGGCTGATTCTTAAACATGAAAAAAACCAAAGCAAATGGTGATGTCAATTTTAAAGTATCAAACGCTGTCCTAAAAAAGCAGAATACTTTGAATTCCACACCTTTGGTCCGAATACAAATGTGCTGTTCAGAACACAAGTTTATCAGAAGTGATATACTTTAAAGACATGACAGCACTTAATTTTCCACTAAATTATGTTTCTTTCCTCACATTTACACCAGCATAATATACGTTACGATAGCATATGTGGCAAGATAGTAAATACTGTCCCAGCAGAGAAGAAGAGATGGTTTATTTGGTAAGACGCATAACTAGTCTAAGCCGCTCTAATTTTATGCATCTCACGACAGAAACCGAAGATTTTTAAGAAGCCCAGGCCATCACAGAAGACACAAACCAAAACACAGCTTTATAAATTCAGTACAGATTCTGAAATCAATTATCACAAAACTTTCAGTTGTAATACTGTGGTACTAACACAGAGATGTGACTCAAAATTTAAAGTTTAAGATTTGGATTTGACTAGGAACCTGAATGTCTATATTTGGGACTCGACTCCAGACTTGGGTGGAAAGACTTAAGACTGACTTCTGACTTGCAAAACAATGACTTGGTCCCACCTCTGGTTGTTAGTGCCACAATCTGTAGGTGCATGGTAAGTTCCCAAGGCACAAGTACAGACTTTAACAAGTTCAACAACTAGTGCTTTTCAATTGCTCTCGCCAATCCCACCTAAGTGTGGATTTCTTGCACACATTATTTGATATGGTGTTATACTTCATTTCAATGTCACAATTTTCATTGATTGTGTTGTATTTAAATATTTTCTTGTTATTGTGAAGCTCTGGTGGGAATATATTAAGTACCTCATCTACCAAACATTTACTTTTTGACCAAATTTAGCCTGATTTCAGCCAAAACAACTATTGAGAAACCTAAATGTCTGGTGACAGGAGGGAAAGGGAAAATGGCAGTGTGTTTGCAGTGTCATTAGTTTTTATGGCAGTGCTTTAAGAAATGTTTTTAGATAACCACAGGTGTTGGATGCCTTACGAAATGCAAATTACTGGTACTATTAAGTCCAGTACTGTTTGTCACAAAGTGTTTTGTTAGTTGGGCTCTACTTTTTTCTAACCTTCCTATTCTGTCTGATAAAAAATTTCTAAATGCACCAGAAACTTTTCCAGAGAATCTTTAAAGTTTGCTGAAGAGTTTGGGAATTAGGCTGGGAGCTATGAGAATGAAATAACATTCTGACCTTGAATAATAAACAAGTAAAACCCCACCATAAAATTTACTGCACAGTGTTTGGAATATTTTCATTTATGACCTCTCATGTAGAGCACTGCAGTTTATAGATTACAAAGTTGTTTTTTTTTTTTTTTTTTTTTTACAGTTTAGGGGACCTGTACTCTCACCTTTCCTTTTCACTCTATGCACTTCAGACTTCCAGCACAAGTCAGATTCCTGTCACCTACACATATACTCAGATAACTCTGCAGTGGTTGGGTATATCAGAGATGGACAAGAAGCTGAGTACAGAGAACTGGTGGACCGCTTTATGGCATGGTGTGGAAACAATCATCTCATTTTGAATGTGAACAAAACAAAAGAGATGACTGTAGATTTCAGGAGAAACAGGGTTAGATCAAACCCTATTTCCATCACGGGGGAAGAAGTGGAGGTGGTTGAGGAATATACATATAGATGAACACCTCTGTTGTCTGGATGAACACATCAGTGTTCATCTAGACAACAGACTGGACTGGAGACTCAACAGCAAAGTCAGCTATAAGAAGGGACAGAGCAGACTGTATTTCTTGAGGAAGCTAAGATCCTTCAAGGTTTGCAGCAAGATTTTGCAGATCTTCTATAAGTCTGTTGCTGAGAGCATCATCTCCTCTGCTATCATCTGTTGGGGCAGCAGCATCAGAGCCAGGGACCTAAAAAGGCTCAACAACCTGATAAAGAAGGTTGGTTCTGTTCTGGGGACGACTGTGGAAACTCTGAAGATGATTATGCAAGGAAGAAGTCTGCATAAAATTAAGAAAATTATGAACAACCCTGACCATCCTCTTCATGAGACTGTCATTGGAAAACAGAGTCTCTTCAGTCGGAGGCTTCTTCAGACTGGTTGTAAAACAAACCACTACAGGAGATCTTTCCTGCCCACAGCCATCACTATCTATAATAACTCCTTAGTTAAATGAGTTACATCAACATTTAATTTTCCTTTGGGATAGATCAAGTATTTTTGAATTCGAATATGATATTGCCAATCTCTATTAGTGACAATATATATATTTTTTTCAAATGAGGTAGAAAATCTTAAAAGAGACTGTGATATGAAGGCTATTTAAGTTCTTTTGAGTCCTAATGCATAAAGTATACATGTAACACTTACACGTTAACAAAATAATACTAACCATTAGGTTTTAGCTACTGGTGAACAAGGAAAAAAAAGGACACAACGGAGAAATCATCCGGTGACTGAAACTGACGAAAAATCTGTTGACAACAATCCTTTCCACTGTCAAAGTTTCTGGTTCTGGAGCAAAGACTCAAAGTAAACAATTTTTATTATTACTGAGGTGTGACCAACAAAATCAGAGCAGAAACAAAAGATGTGAGAAACTGGTCTATTTTTTTATGGAGATAAGTTGGCTGTTATTCATTCTTGGAGATCCTCATTTTGTAATCTTATACGCCGAATTGAAAGCAAATTCATTTTTACAAATGTCTGCACAATTTAACATGAACACAAAGGAAATATTTATTTCTAAATGCGCAAACACTTAAAAAAAAGCCCTAAAAGTTAAAACTGTGCATCAGAGTTGTACAGTCATTTTCAGTAAATTTGAATATATGTCCCAATGAGTTCCAGTTGTCAGATTAAAAATACCTTTTGAAAATAACAACCTTTAAGCAGGTATTAAACATACTTCTCATTAAGTCCACATTTCTGTTTTTAAAAATAGTTTTTTTTATTGGTCTGATTTAATATTCAAATTTTAAATATGTTTTCGTTAGCTGTTGGCAGAAAATCATCATGATTAAGAGAAATAAAGGTGTTAAAATATCAGTTTTTGTGTCATTAATCTATATAATGCATTTCACTTGGTAATGGAGTTACTGACTTAAATAGACTTTTCAATAATATTCTAATTTATTGAATGGGTCTGTATAGTAAAAATATGCTGCCTCTAATCCAATTATACATTTTTTCTTCTGCCACAAGCAGAGTTTCTATACAGAAAACTGAAAATTGCAATTAACATGCTGCACTTCAAGCAAAGCTAAAGTCTTCAAAAAGACATCATTGATGCCAAAATTTCCCCAAAGACAGCCATCGAGTGAAGGTTCACACCTGGAACATGGGGGATTCCAATGTATTTGTAGATTTTCAGTGATGTACAGCTCAGGAATTTTTGGTTGTTTTTGTGAAAAAATGTGTTATTGTGTTAAGTCTTATTTTACCCATTTTATGAAATGAATGGCTCATCACCTGGCCTCTGGCGAGCTGACAGATATGCTGGTGAGAGAATTCTGCCACTTTATTCAGGTGTGTTGAAATCTGAAATTAGCAGGATAGACATTTTGGGTTATAATGCAGGAAATATGTCTTGTCTCATTGGCAGATTATTTCACTAACTAGAACTTTTTCAATATTGAGGAATTATTGACTTAAGACAAGCTTCTATATCATGTTGAAAATTTACTTGTAAGTTAGTTTTGTCTTATTTTAAGATTTCAGTTCTAGAAACTAGACCACAAATACTTGGTAAGATTTTGTGTTTTTGCAGTATAGTTCAGTTCTTGAGGACTATACTTGGGCACCCTTGTTCGAGGCAGTTTTGTAAAGTATCACCAGTTACATTAGGACTTTGTATTTAAATATAAAGATCACAGTATTTCATGGCTGAATATCTTTAAGCAATGGAAACATGTTGGTATACAGGGAAAAAGGAAAAAATGAAAAAACAGTCAAAATAAAAATTCCTCAATGCAAGACAGCCTCTTTTAAGACAGAATGAATTGAGTTGACAGCATCTTGACATTAATCAAAACATCCACTGTTCCATAACACTTTGCCAATAATGTCCGCACAGATCAAACATTCAATGTCTTTGCTTCTGATAAATTAAAGGTAGCAAGGAAAAGAGGAGGCGACTGCACTTTAAACTAATCCAAAACAAAGCAGTGAAATAAAGAAGTAAAAATTATAGAAAGAGGAGAAAAAAAATCAATCATGGCCTTTTATATCTACAGCTTCAACTCCAAAGTATCCTGCTGCTTTAGTGCTGTGGTCTGTTCTCTCTCTCTTCCTGTGAACATACCCCCCTCCGAGGTGTTAGAATAGTCTGACTGCATGGTAGAGGTCAAAATCTACCCACCTGTCTTTTTATCAGTCACATCAGCTCCTACAACTCGTGCTGATCCATGAGAATATTGTGGGTTAAAAACATTTTGGCTGCACAGATAGTTATGTGGATGTGTAGGTGAAAGAGAGACCAGGAACCTCTGAAAGGCTCCCTGTGGCTCACCTGTGTCCGGGGAAAATGCGATACCCTGAGTGGGCCGTGTCAAAGCCAGCAGGTGTGGAAATGCTTTTCCATTAAAAAATGTCCCGGACCCAGCGCTGAGTCTGAAGTTAACCTACATCAGAGAAGTAATGCTACCTTTACTCTTCAGGTTAAAATAACATTTCTGAATGTATCCAATAAGATTGGGACTTAAACTGAGTATTTTCCGATTCAAAAATCTTAATTTAATCTTTTATACAGCAGATGTTTCCTAAATCTCTCATTTGAAGTTAAGTCTGTCTTCCTTTTATCCACAAATTATGGAAGAGTCTTCATCAGCGTAATCCTAATCACATCAAGAAAGTAAGATCGGTGAAAGAAAAGCAAATTTGCAAAAATTTTTTTTAACCTTTTAACCTTTAATCTCATTACTTTCTTAGCAGTAAACATCAAGCTGCATATAATATACACTCCCCAAAGCTGCAATAACTGTTTCTAATATAGCAGCTTTGGGGAGTGTATATTATATTATAGTGTAATAGGAGTTGATGTTCAGACTCACTATTTTGTACAGAGTGTGTGTACGGGGTTAAATTCTCACTGCATTAGTGACAGGACACGACACTTTGTCTGTGACATCACAGTTTTTATGTCTCTACTTAATAATCGTCTAATTATTTGGGAATGAACATCCAATGCTCTGAGTGCTGCCTAGTGTTCAAACTATTTTTCACTGAATTACTCACACAATAGGTCACATTACTCTTAATTGGAGCCACTTCAAGAATTCAGTTTACAGAGATGAGTGAATCTACATCAGCGCACACAGAGCGTCTGCAAAATGTAGCACGGGAGTTTTAATAGTTACTATCAGGTCATTGGTGCAGCATTTTAGAAGCACTTGCGGCAGTTATGTTGCAGATATACATAATTTGCATTTTTCTAAGTTTCACCATTTTTCATAATTGAACAACATAGATGATAAACTGTTGTTTCCACTGTGAGGGTGCAATTTCAGTGAAGTGGGGAGTACAATCTTTTTTAACCTAGTTCATACTTTTGTTGTCGCATTTCATGTTTACAATGCCAAACTTAGCATGCAAAGAGCAGAGCACACATTTCGATTTATGTAACAAAACAACAGCAGAATATTTCATGGGGTAAAAGGGAATTTAAGACTCAGTGAGAGGCCCTTGGGGCCAGACACTGCCAGGTTGCTGCCCTCAGCAGGCCTGCTTTGCCAAGCCTGTCTCATTAGTAACACAGGGAAATGTCACTGGATGGCTAGCTGGATAAAAGAGGTTGAAGCTGCTCAACAGTGGAACCATTCTGGGAATTTGCAGCTAAAATAATCAAATGGGAGTGCTCTGAATATCGTTTCACACTTTCTTAAATAACACACATGGGATGCTTTCACTGGCCATTCAGCTTCTTTATGTTTTTGTGTGGTATGCACATGTAATCAGTGTACCCTTATAAACTTAATCACATACAAAGCAGGGAAATAGGTCAAGATTTCTTCTGTTTTTGTTTTCTGTTTTAAGTGTGACAACATTTAAGTGTTCAGAATTCAAGATGCCATGGACTCTTTAACAAGGTTCCCAGGGGCACTGGTTGAGAAATGGGCCTAGAGCATGACACCTCCTCCATCATACATGTCCATAGTTAATGTGGGCATGAGGTGCTTTCCCACGTCTATACTTTGTTTTACACCAAAACCCACATGGAAGCGTTGTTGCTGAAAAGCTCAGTCTTAGCCTCTGATAACCAAAGCACATGTTTGTCCCAGTAGCATTTAACAAACTTCAGACAGTTATGTTTCTAAGGTCAACACAGAAAAGATAATTAGTTGGTATGTAGTGTCCAAAGATAACCCTGGTCACAAGGAGGCAAGATAAATATGGGTCTTCATTCAGCATTTTGCCTAGAGGCTATAAAAATGTCCTTTGTGTCATTTGATAGTTATATCCCAGGAAAACAAAAGTTATAGATTGCTATCTAAATGTACCTAGTAACTATGATCAAGTAAAAAAAAAAAAAAAAAAAGAATAAATAATAAAATGCTTCACACTTATCTATTTTAAAGGAACTGTCGGTGTGGCACAAATGATTAAAAAAATGTTTTTTTTTTCTCAACATGGAGTTTCTCATTTCTGTGAACAAGTTGCAAATGCTTTTGTGCATCCATGCAAGTGATTATGTGCAATTCTCTGCTTTTCCCTACATTTTCAGTTGCATATGTCATGTTGATCAAAATGTATTGAATGGGTCTCTGTTGAACCTCCACAACATTTAAGCACAAGTTCGTTGTATAAGTCTTTATATGCAAAATGCTTGAAGAAGTTGTCATAATATGTCAAGCATATTTCTACACATTTCCATTAGACTTTTTTTTCTAAATCTGTCCTGAATTGGTAAATTACTCTCAGGTGAATTCTGACTTCCCCCAATGTAGGTAAATGTGTGAAGCATTAGACCAACCAATGATCAGTCAGTTTTCTGAAATAGCTCAAATGTGTATCTCATGAACCATCAGCTGATAAGTATACAGTGTATATAACCAGAACACAACAGAATGTTACATTTCTGACAATGAAGGGACATTGATTTGGACGGGGTCAACAACCAAAGAGAAAAGGAAGAGGAGTGAGGCTATGTGGTGGAGGAGATAGGATGCAAAATAGAGGAAGAGGCAGAAGAGGCTGAGGACACATGCCAGTTTCCATCACTCCAACATCGTCAGGATACCGTTTGCGACCCATAACAAGATGCTGATGGAGTTCCTCTCAACCTGCTCTTCATTCCCTAACCCCATTGAGGATTTTTTTCTCGACATGGCGATGGAAAGTATAGGAAGACTGCACTACAATTTCTACAGCACTGCATGTATTGTTTTCCTTAAGGAGATTGTGTTTTGGTTCCATTTCTACTTTAGTTCTTTTTTTCTTTGTGCTCTGTAGTGCTGTCTTTTCCTTTCTGTTTCACAATGACATGGTCTGTCAATAAATTACAGTAAAAGTGTAAATGTGGATCTTGTCCAGTCTCTTGCCATTGATCTTCCACAATTACAATTTACAATACTTGTCATCAAAACTTTAGCCATAGTTTACAACAGAACATTCCTTCAGAGTACACTGCTATATTGACAACATGCACTTACTGTTTTGCAGATGTTGAGGATGGTTCAAGAAATGCACTAAATGACTGAGAAAAACTGTAATATAGCTTAATATAGCATACCTGCTTTACATATGCAAATACCAGACAGGTTTAGTGTTCTGCAGTCATTCAACCTGATTTTTCTTATTTCTAATCTTGTTGCAGAAAACTTAAGAAAAAAAATTAAGATCCTTATAGATAACAAGATGTATTGATAGGTATGAAGTGTTTGTCTACTTTTACATGCAAAATATATGATGTGACGACAACAAAGACCGAATATGTGAAAATGTGAGAAATTGCTTTGTTCTGCTAATCCACTCTTCTGATGCAACCAGACGATGTGATGTTGCAAAGTCACTTTAATCAGTTATAATGACTTCTGAAGAGAAAGGAGGCAGCTCAAGCTTTCGCCGCCTCTCCAGCTGTGTCTCCTTGTCTAACATCAATAGCTGCTTAGCCATGTGTGCGGCTGAATCATCCAACGTGAGGCTTAACTTTCACTTTGGTCACTTGGGTTAAATTCTGCACAGAGGCACAGGTAATTAATGCTGTTTCTTCACAAGATATGGAGATCCTACCTTGAGCAGACATATTGCGTCTGACTTTTTCCCCTTATACTTTCAACTGGATTGAGAGGAAATCATGATCAAAAGTGGGGTATTATGGTGGCAAGGGTAGCAGCGCCATGTGCCTCTGTGTACCAGTAGTTTACAAAATGAGATTGACCCAGTTATTAAAGGCAGGTAAGGACAGACCAATTGGAATAATATGACTTAAACATCTTGGAGAATCATCTGACATGACTCCTCCACATCCATAACTGCATTGTGAACTTACAAAAACTACATTTATTAATCATATACTTGCAAATATGCAGCTTCAGCTCTTTGATTCTAAATCCTCAGACACAAAGAAAAATTTAAATCAAGTCTTGACAGACATGCTGGGTTGCGCCTGGTTCTTTTTGAAATAATGTGAGTGGGTGACATGTTGGCCCAGCATGACAGAATTTAATCGTCTTCGGTGGGGCACAGGAAGAAAGCTTTTACTGTAATTCAAAGTCAAAGGAATGGCTTTGTGTGTGGCGAAAGCTTAGAGGAAGATTTTCCTGTAAAGCTTTGAAAACATAAAACAATGTTGCTACTGCACCATCTCCAAATTAAAATGTTTCTGCCCTTACTATCGGCTCATCCACGTGTTTCAAAAGGGATTAACTTGTCTAAGAGAGAGAAAATCAGACCACAACTCACCTTATCCACGCCCAGTTCCATCAGTGAAGACCACATCAAAATTTTCCAGGAAGAACATTTCTACTGTTGAATTAAAATAAATATGTTTTTACTAACCCAAAAAAATATGGGAACAATATATTTACAATCAGCTAAAGCAGTGGTGTCCATATTTTTTGCCATGAGGGTAAAAATTATGAAGTTGAAAGCACCTGGGAGTCACAAAAATATTCCTTTTTTAAAAATTACATTTATAAATATATTTCTTGTACCTTTTTTATTTATTCTGCTCAAACTAGACAATAAAGAATTTATTGAAACAAACAAAATAGTCAGATTTTTGTAGAAATCAGCAGATCTGTAAATCATTGTAGATCCAAAACATAAAAACGGCATCACATGATTTCAACATTTTTAGGATGCTTGTTTTTTCTTTAGGGTATAAAGTTTTTTTAGACTAAACTTCACAACATGAATTTGACAGTAGATAACTCTATAGTTGTTCTATTTTTTTAGGAAATTACGATCAATGCTGAAATCATTTTTACTCTAACACCAACACTTCTGATTTTAGGATTATTTCGTTTTTCTGTAAAAATTTCACCATAAGAGATAAAAAATGTGGCCGTCTGCATCAACCGCCTGTGCTTGTGGGCCAGATTTGCTCCATTCTAGAATTAGAGTCAAAGAGACTGCACAAAATCATTCAGAGGGCCACAATTCAGACAACCTTGAGCTAAAGCAAATGTTCTGTTGTAGCAGAAATAGTTACATAAAACTGTCATGATATGATGGACTTTGGCTCTAATTTGAAATTTATTTTGATTTAGTTCATATATTAGATCATTGAGTTTATGTGCATTCTATTTAGTGCTTATTCGCAGATCTGTGTTTCCTTGTTACTTAGAAAACAGTTTCATTTTCAAAATCTGTGTAAAGTTTATTGTTCCCAGTTTCTGTGGTCCTTGATTTAGCCATTACTTGCCTCAGCTTCCTTCCCCCCTTCAGCAGTTCCTCATCCAGTTAGTAGACTCACCTGTGTTACCTTCCAGTAATCACCCTCCTCAGCATTTAAGCCTCTCTGTTCAGCCATTCCACTTGTTAGATCTAATATTTCACCGGTTTACATTCTGTATTTTTACCTTCCATGGGGCCTATGTCCAGGTTTAAGTTCTTTATTTTTTGCGTTTTTTATTAAAAGCACTGTCTCCATTTGCATCATCCATCTCTAAAACTTAGGACAAAGGTAAGTCTTAAACCTGTTTTATTATCTTTCAGTGCAGGTGACTAAAAATGAACAATTTACCAGGATTTCTCCTTTTTACTCTATTATCTTAGAAATGTTACCATCTCAAACGTAAAAGATGTTGTCACTAGTTGCTTTCCACAACAACAAATTTATAACACAATAGGATTAAAATTATAGAAAATATGTAGAATCTTGAATATCTTTACTATTTTTCCTACAGAAAGTTTATCAACTTTCTTTACATGATTAAAATATATGAAGTTATACAGATTTAAGCTAACATTCAATAATTTTTCCAGTCATATAAAAGTAGTTTTCAATGTAAAGCAATCAGAGAAAAACATGCAAGAAGTGTTGAAAACACTTAAAAATGTGATTCTCTTTATGAATGAACAATAAAGTGTCAACTGAAATGTTGAATAATTAGCTGTAAGCACTTAACAAATTAATAAGAAGTCATTGTGTATTTGTTAATTGGAGGAATCAAGAGTGACTTGGTTGTTGACATTAAATGATTCTACATTAGTGTGAAAAGTATCTTAGAGGTTACATCTGTTTAATAATCATTTATTGTGTAACAACTCAGATAATATGATGACATGTTTCCAAATTAGATAAATGTCTTTTAGAGAATGAGTAGTCACATGAGTAGTGTTGAGGTGTTGTTTGGCAACATATCACCTCAAAACTATAATGTCCCCAGTTCTAATGCTGGTTAGGGCTTTTCTATTGGGGTTTTGTCCGGTACTCTGATTTGCTCACACATTCTAGAAGCTTTCAAGTAAAGTATGCTGGTGACTCCAAACTGACCCTGCGATGGATTGTTCTGTCCTGGGTGTACTCTCCTTACACCTAGTCTCCACAGTGACAGACTCCAGTCCCAGCAGGTATGGAAAATAAATGAATAAATGAAAAAGCAACCCAGCTTTGGATGATTATATTTTTCAGCTTGCTCCTTGATACTTATATGATACCTTAACAACACAAGAATACTAGATATACTGTCAGCAAATATCTTTTATTTGCAGATTCAGCAAATGCTACATACAAACAACAGATACAATGTAACCAGTTTTAAAAAATATTGAACCTCAATCTTGTTTCTTTGTCTTTATTTTACTTTTCTTTCTTTTTGTTGTGTGGTAAATACAAAGTCTTTACACACTTCAACCTCGTCCTGCCATGCTTGGGCGTTTCCAGTCATGCCTGAAGTCTGCCAAACAAATTCATTTATAAGTTGAATACAATTGTAGCTGTGCTGTTGTGGATATAAGAGCCTTGTCACTGTGCAATATTTAATAGTTAACCAAAAACAGAGGCTTATGTGTTTCCAGAGAGCTCGCAATGGGAATTTGTTACAAAGTGCAACACAGCAACATCAATAAAATAGGACCCAAGATATTGGCAGATTTGTGGAAAAGGTTAAAACAGTGATTTCATGATTTCCCCAACTTTTTAAAACAAACTCTGTCCAGTTTTCTACTTCAGAGCACTGAAACTGCTTCAGTGTTATTGTACTGAAAATGTATGTAGTGTTATTGTATTGAAAATGTGCTTTTACAAAGTTCATACAATACTTACTTCACCTGCTGTCTCCTGGTGCTAGTAAGATTTTTTTTTTAATTAGTGTTTTTTGACAATTTGCTATGTGAAGACTGAGTTTATGAAGTTTTGTTTTTGTACAAGTTTTATTCATCCCTGCAAAGGAACAAGGCATTCCATTGTAAGTCACATCAATGTCCAAGGCTTCTGTTGCTTGGTTACAGACTGAACTAGAAACCCAACTTTAAACACATCTTCATTTCTTTAATCATAGAACATTGTTACAATGGCCTGCTGAGCCTCAGAAAATCTGAGCATCAGTAAAATCTTTTGTAACGTCTATTGTGTTTTCATTTAGTTGAGTGTTGATGGTGATGGCTTAGTGTGATGGTTAGCTAGCATGAGCAAACTTCAACTGGTTTCATGTGACATTATCTTACACAGTAGTAGGAAAGCATATGACATATATATATATATATATATATATATATATATATATATATATATATATATATATATATATATATATATATATATATATATATATATATATATGTGTGTGTGTGTGTGTGTGTGTGTGGATGTGTGGAGAGTAACTGTCTATGCAAACCCCTTGAACCTTTTCACATTTTATTGTCATATATATATATATATATATATATATATATATATATATATATATATATATATATATATATATATATATATATATATATGACATATCAGGTTTACATTATGCTTTACTATACCCTTTTTGTGATCTATGTTGTGTAATCAGTTGGTATGTTACAGTTAGGGACATATTACCAGTATCAGAGTTTACCAAGGTGTTACAAAGGGTGTGATGGGGTAGATGGAGTTTTTTAAAATTTTGAATGTGTGCAGTATGCAGGATTAAATGTGTGGTCATGCTTGTTGTGTTGATGGCAGTCTTTTGGATTTGTAACGAGTATTATTTTCATTACACTCATTAGTTCTTTCATGCTCCTCATTTTGAACATGACACAATTTATGAGCCTATAAACAATGTCCTCCCTTTCTGTCCAAAAGAAATGAATGTAGATGTTTTCCTTTTAGGGGTGTGTATTCTGCAGTAAGGTTGTAAAACTATTTAAAGTCTTTTCACTCAAAATATGATTCTGGAAGGGTTAATACTGTCTTTTAAGAATACATTTAAGACAATGTCTGGAAATGTGTAACAATATACAACATGGATGAGGAACAGTTACTCTTTAGACAAGAAGTGTGACCTCTAACTCAATTAAGAATGATAGAAGTTTGGCCTGCCAACACAGATGGTTGATGCAGATTTCTTATTTTTAATTAAGGTGAAATTATTACAGACAAATCCAAATTTTCTAACAATGGATGTCAGGTACAGTACAAGGAATCTATCCTTTAGTAATAATGCTTTTTGTATTCTCTTAGGTTTGATAGTAAATAGGACCACTGCACAAAAACAGACTTTGGTGCATCCAAATCAGCTTTAAATTAATTTGTTAAATGTGGTTAAATACAGTAAGCATCTTCAATGTAAGAGTGACCCAAATCCTGTTCATGTTTCCTTATGACCAACATTCCTTCAATAGTCAGATTGGTAAAACACTGTTCAATCTTCCTGGCATGACTTGACATGAACTGTCAGGTGAGCCTGATTTTCCCACATGGTGGTGTTTGCTCCATTGAAGCCAAGGTTTTACATAAAGGGCATCATACAAAAGGAGTATCAACCATGTGTCAAAAAGTAAGACCCTATTATTTTCCAATCAACCCAATCCAAGCAGGATCTTGTTTTAGGTCAACGCTCCAAGGCACAGCAATAAAGCAATCCCTTCTTGACCTGTTCCACTGAGAAGCACAGATGTGTCTGATAAAAATTAATCCAAAGCTGGAGTTTGATAATCTGTCCTGTCTCAGTGCACTTTGGCAGGTGCCAGTCTTGATACACGATTACTGATTAGATGCGCAGTGCCACACCTAATGTGTGCCATCCTTAGAACCTTTTTAAAAAGTTTGTCCAGGAAATGATTCGAAAACTGCTTTTGATAGTTGAGGAGAAGTTAGTCTTCTCTCAAACCTCACCTATGTTTCCTGGATCCTGGAGTAAATATGCATCCCAATATATTTTCTTGTTATACCACAGTAAAAGCACAGTGATTTTTCTTGTTAAAACAGTCATTCTACGCTATTACTGTGTAGTGGTCCTCAGTGGAATGTAGACCATCCATCTGTCCAGAGCAGTATTTGGCCACAAGATTCTCTTGATGAGTCATAAAAGCATGTTTTGAAATTACTTATTGACTGTGTAAAATAGTGGAATGCCAGGTTTGGCTGAGACTATTTTTTTTTTTTTTAAGACTTTCTAAATCTGAGTTTATCTGGAACCGAAAAAATATATCAGATCATTAAGAAAGCATAGAGTCTTGTTGGGTCATCCCAGCTATTATCCTCCCTGAAATTGAAGCAAAACTTTAAACTTTTATTTTGTTCAAAGCTTTGGATTTTACACCAAGATTTTTAATGGCAGACTTTTTTTTTATGTGCGCTTAGACACATAAAATCCTGTTTATATGATGTATTGGTTTTTTTGTTCTTAAAATATCAGGTAGCAATAGTTCAAATGCTGTTTTTGGCCTTCAGGCTGTGGCCATCTATATGAATAATGACTGTATACAATAATGTGTGTCTAAGATGACATTAAATTAGCATTAAAGCAGAAGTAACTTAAATCTACAGCTACAGATTCAAACTTGTGTGATAATACCATAAGCTCCTGTAGTTTTAGACCAAAATACAAATAGCAGGCACAACAAACAGCACATAATATCTGTTGTTCTAAAAATAAGCATTTGCACATAGGAAAAACATTTTATTCCTCACATAAATGTCTTCAAACTTATATACACTTTAAATGTGCTCACTTCTGTCTCAAAGGTCTTAGATATTAATCTTTAAACTATTTCAAAATTTCACAATAATGAATTTAATGGTTGGGATGTCCTGTCCTTAAGATTGGATAGGTTTATTTACCAAACACGTCCACCATAGGGTTAGAGTAGAAGTGTGGCACCAGAAACCTCTTTATTTATTCTCTATCTTCTGCATGGTTGCTACGTGACTCACATGTGCTATGATCCCAAACAAGTAAAGAAATATGTCGTTGAGGAGTCAGTTCTTCAACTCTCTGTTTACCCGCCTGCTACCATTAGTGCTCTGCACATGAGAGCCGTGACAGATATAAAGGGAAAAAAACCCTCAGAACTGGAAGATTGAGTTTGCCTTCCTCCCCCGTTACCCTTTTGTTTGCCTTCCATTGCTCAAAAGTCAGCGCAATATCCATCTGGATCTCTCCCACCTCTGCTGCACCTTTTTCCATCTCACAGCTTAAAAGACGGAACAAGAAATGATTATCTTTGCCTAGCAATATCTGACTCTGACTCTAGTGTAAACTCATTTGGAAAGCAGATTCTCATACATCATATATCACTCACAAGAATACAAAACTGATTACCATGACACCAGCTGAACCAAGAGCGGCAAACTTGGTTTAAGGACTACCTACTTTGTTGATGAGCTGTCACACTGTGGAGTTTTTCTATCTGAAGCTTTTTGCAATCTCAGCCAATCTATGAGAATTAACCAAATATTAATCTGTTTCACAGAAATATGATTTTTACTATTCAACAGCATCAAATGGGAACAGCTGTGTCCATACACTATCATTCAGATTTTCCGCATAGGTTGGCTCAAGAACCACCAAGTCACCAAGACCTCCTCAGCTTAGGCACTTGGACACCATTTAGCAACTTTTTAACAACTGGAATTGTGAATTAAATTGTGATTGGTTGAAATCACAGAAAGTATAAGGATTTACTGGTTTCAAGCCAGTTTTCTGTTCTTCAGTCTTGTCTTCTATTTGTTTTCATGGGATAATGATTTACAAAAGTTAGCTATGTATGGTTTGTTAGCTAGCTTCAACACAACCTTTAAACTTACTGCCCAGACTTTGCTTTATTCAGAATCAGAATCGAAATGCCTTTATTAGTCTCCCAGGGGGGAAATTACATTCAGTACAGCCCTTTCAAGAGAACAAAAAAAACAAACAACATAAGACACGGGTAAACTGGTGTCTGAGGCCGCAGCCGTCACAGAGAGGCACTGCCCTTTCATTACATGAGAAAAAAATACCACATTAGGTAAATGGAGGAAAAAAATCATATATCACACTTTATCCCTGACAGTATACAGTTTGAGATTGCAAAAAACCTCAGCACAAAAAAGCAACATACAAACAACAGACAACATCATACATAAACATGTGGAATGGGTGAGGGGGGAGGTGGAAGGTGGAGGTCCCAGCAAAGGCTGCCCAGGTGAGTGACACAGCCACCTGGCTCATCGAATCCAACCTTAGTTTCCATACTGGGGGGTGCAGTACGAGGAGAGCCAGCAGAGGCCGTGAGTTTAGGAGAGGGTGTGTTTATATCTATGAGCATGTGCGTGTATGCATGTGTGTATTTGCAAGTAAGTCCGTGAAACACTGTCACAGAAGCCTTTGTCCTTAATAGCGATGGAGCATTTATCAACTGGCCTCGTTCAGTTCTGAGCAGGTCCACAGATGTCATCGGAGAAGGGAGGGGCCGAGGGAGCAGAAGATCTTGATCACATAACATCCAGGAGAAGTTGAGCTAGCCAGCCTTCCAAGGCTGACACAGGGGAGCTGAATTGAGATAACAGCAATTGTTTTGGATCAAGTCGACTCCATTAATTTTCAGTCTGCCTTAAAAGTCTCACTGGTACATCTCAAATGGTGAGTCCAAACAGCTAAATTTGTGGTCAGTTCCACCAAATCTGAGCGTACAACTTCACCAAGATTTATCCTCTTTCACTTATTAGTCCAGGAACCGCAACCAGCCTGTGATCCTGTGTAAGGATCACACCCAGTTTCCAATTCTGCTCATGGAGCATCTCAGTCTTAGTGTTGATCACTCTGCAGATTACATCACACATGCCGGTTAGCTTCACAATTGCCAGAACAGCTTCCAACATTTTCCAAATTTCTCAATATGCCAGGTAACTGCCAACTCCAAAAAGCAGAAATCATGTTATCAAAAATTCAATTGTGTACACATCTTCAACATCCTCGACTGACAATATCAACAGACACAGAATCCTCCATTTCTGCCAGGAGTCCTTTGTGTACCCGGAGAAAAATGTTCCGTCCCGTTGGGACAAGAGGATTCCCCTTTACCCTGTCTTCTCATCGAGAAAATTTGATCAATTGCGTTGAGAGACCAGCTGACCAGATCCATGATTTGCAATTTGGAAGATATGCAAAGAGAGGCTCCAAAAAGATTAACAAGACAGGACACAGAGAGCTGAAGCAGGGTAGGCAGGGAGGGTGCTATTTTGTTCTACGTCATCATTTAACTGCATAAATGTACCTTTAAAAAGCACAACTTTAATGTACATTTTATGTATGTCACTCAGACTATACTCGTAGGTGCTCATATACAGAATGGAGTTTTGCTAAGTAAGTGTGCTCAGGTATGAGTGTTTTTTGTTTTTTCTTATTTGTTTGTTTTTTATTCACCAACAAATTAATTTGTTCTTTAGTAACATTTCCTTGTTTTGGGTAGACTTGTAGCAAAACCCCTGAGCCATAAGGTGATTATACTGCATAGGTTTCAAGATAACTTAGCAACAAACAATGCATGGCAGCAATTCCTGAAGAGGACCAGGGACCACTCAATTACCAGATACTATTTTAAAAGACCCACTTCAGTTAAACCCATTATTATTCATACCACAGGTAGACTGAGTTTTCAAGAAATCTTTTACCACCATGTTTATTTTGACTGGAAGCAATATTAACATTTTGAAATGGCCCAGAAAAAGCCTTGAATTCTGACCTCAAACACTTGGAGCTAATTGCCAAAGATAAATTGTCAAAATATCAGTGGAAATATGCAAAAATCTGTTAAGTGGTAATAGGAAAGGAAAGGTACGATTGTCTTAATGCAATGAAGATTTTTTTCACTGATTATTTGCTTAGCTATATATATCCTGTCAGGACCTGGGAAACTGCAGCATCATCCATCAAAACTGCTAAGAATGATAAGCAAGTAGAAAGATAATCATAAACTTTAGCTCAAACATGATGACATGGGAAACATGTTATTAGCATAAAGAGCTAGGTGTGTTATAGCAAAAGAAAGGGAGGGAATGGAAAACACAAAAATTACACAGACAATTAGATCATCAACTCAGTTTATGGAATTTATAGGGGTGATGGTGGTGACAGTGGTAGGAGTTCATCCCATTATCAGCAGGTTACTGTTTCAAGGCCTGCTTTGTCCATTTTTGTCATTGTGTCTTTCAGCAGCCTCAGAGACCTGTCAACCTTGGATGGGCTGTATTGAAAATGTAATTTCCCCCCGGGGGACTAATAAAAATATTTTAAAAAATAGTGTTTCATGTATATTATAGTGGATTTTTATGTTATATGTGTGGCTGCTGTACAGTTATGTGACATAACTAGCTTGGGTACAATAGTACCAGCATAACATACCATTTACAAGTGGGATACATGATTGGAACTATATCAAATAAAACCTTCTATAAGAAATATAAATGGATTCTGTTCAAGTTCTGAAGACGATCATTCACACTGTTGAATTAACGTCAGCATCCTTGTTAGCATGCTTTTTGGCTTGTGGAAATTCAGTCATATTCTGGCTAAAACATTTTACATTTCTCTGCAATAAGGATAGGTAGCTCTTATTATTTTAAATATGAAAAATTTAATTTGCAAAGTAAAACTACTGCTAATATTTTAACACTTTGTCAACCTACATGTGTTTAAAAGTTAAATAAAAAGGAGAATTCATCAATTAGCACATAATCCAAATTGTTATTTTCCATAGTTTTGAATAAATATACTAGGTTTAAACAATTTCATTTGCTTTCTGATCTCCAGTTTGATATGATCTAATATTTTAAAGGGATAGTAAAGTAAATTGTGCATGTTGGGATGAGACAGGCGACAACCATAACAATTTTCAGTCTCTCATAGTGTAATGCTAATTTTCCAACTGGCTTAGATGTGTGAGTCAGTGTGAAAACAGGCTTAAGGTAATGTTGTCACAGTGGGGGACACATGCTAACCTGCATTCATAAATAGGATATTTGATGTTACAAAGCACATGGACGCACTGTGTCAGTATTAATAAATCTGACATGCAAAATGAAGAGTTATAACATCAGGGGAGGCTGAGTAATCCATCAATACCACTAATACCCACTCACATTATTTGACATTTATAGAAGATCTATGCAAATTCTAAAATACTATTTTTAAAATGAGTTGCTATTATTTTCAGTTCACAGGAAAAAACACCCCAAAAGTTTGCAGTATTTTGTTGCTGTTATATTATATATATATATATATATATATATATATATATATATATATATATATATATATATATATATATATATATATATATATATATATATATATATATGTTATATTTAACATAATCCATTTTTTTGTGGCCATTCACACTAAAATAAACCATGTGGTAGCATTCAGGGTGAAAAGTTTATGTATGATTTAAAAGTGTAATAGTGCTGAGTTTATTCTTTATATTACCACACCTTCTGGTATGGAATAAAATACATGTTGTTATAACAATTCCTTTTATAATAATGAATGACAATTGTTGACTGTTAGAACAACTTGCATCTAATAACCAATAATGATGACAAACATCAAAGAATCTAATCAAAAACAGCTCAGATAACAGCTAAATTTTATTAGAAGAATTCTGTCAAATGAATTAAAACCTTTTGATCATATCAAAGGATTTGCTGATTTGGAGAAGACAAGATAAGGATTAAAAATTACCATGAATATACTCATATAACTCCTAAATGAGAGTAGAAGAGAAGGTATTTGGTAGCAGTTGACCAAAGATAGTTGAACTACTAAGACTGCAGATGGAGATAGATGTTTTATCCAGAAATACAAATATATAAATACAAATGGCAAACTGATTATCTGGAAATGTTTTCTGTGTAGTCTCATTTACAGCCATGGTATAATGAAAAAGAGGATTGTTTCGGATGTAGCTTTGGCATAGGTGTTCTTTGTTCACAGAAATCAGACAGGAAATAAGATCAATTGAAAAAAAATCTGACAGTAAGAGCCAAAAGTTTACTCCAATTTAGGCAGGTTTTGATTAATAACAGTGGGAGAGACAAATAAGCTCTATAAATGTTTCTGGAGTAAGAATTTCTGTTTCTGCAATGATTTCTGCCTGTCACAGGTAAGGTGTTGACTGTTTTTAAATCCTCATAGACCCTCACTGTCTGTACTACCTGTTTAGGAAGAATTATTCCAACATCTTGGAAAGACTCAGCTTTAGCAACTACTTAAATCAAACCAAATAAAAACACTATGCTAATTTTCACAAACTGCACTCCATATTTCTCCCCTTGGAAATACTGTACATGGTAACATTGAAGCGACAGACTTCCCTAGTCTTATTAGGAGCAATGTGCTGACACAGCCTGTATTTGTAGGGCCTGAACCCAGTGTTGTATTGTTTTTGCATTATTTAGTTCCACTCTGTTCAACAGAACTCTATGTAATGTTTTTTTTTTTTTTGGTAGTTAAGTCCTGTGAGTTAAAGAAAGAAATCAAATCCAGACGTACTTTTAATAAAATGGAAAAATTCTATGCAATCCATAGGCTGATATGTAGCTACATTTATGGATTTATTTGCTATAGCAATCTAATTTTTAGATGACATATTGCCCATATGTATAAGAATAAATACTAAATACTGTATCTGCTTTATATATGCTTCCTATAAGCAACTTTAATTACTCAGTAATGAACACTGGAGAGGGAAAGCAAATTGATTTATGGTAAAAGATTCACTTAATGTGACAATTCCACTTTGTGTTTAGTTGGACTGCACCGCCTCTTTAGCAGTCACCCACAAACCATAATTGTTATGTTTCGGAGTTATGGTTATCACTTTTCCCTCACGATGCATTTCTTCACTAATTGGAGACGTAAATGTTTTTATCTGCCAACCGTAATTGAAGTTAATGGAACAGGAAGATAATGATGTTGAACACAATGAACATACCAATTTACTCTCAACAACACAGCATCCCCAAAGACCATATGGTGGAGTAATGGAGTAATACTGAGGTATAAATAATCTTTCATAATGACAATTGTTGTACTTTATAAAGAGTAAGAAAGATAAAGTTTTGCCTTGTTCTTTGAAAAAACTAGTAAAGCATTGAGATTGTTGAAGGTTGAAATCATTATATCTCCTTTGTCTCAATGGTGGAAATAGATTTGTTGGACCTAAGCCTTAAGAAAAATTATTTTAAACACTTTTTGGACAAAAAAACAAACAAAAAACAGCTGTTGGAGGGATGCCTCTAAAAAATTGAAAGGCAATAATTCTATATAAGGATGATGTGTCGACTGGAACAACAGAACGCGACTGCCTTTTTCTTGACCTAAAAAACAAAATATTTCTAACAGGAATGTGTCAAATTTATGTGTCATAAATTTATGTGGCAAAACAAACATAAACAACAACAACATCAATAAAAACAAGATGGTGTGAGTGTTATTATTTCCCCCAAAACCTGCAATGCAAGAAAAGTGAGTGAACTGTGTTAAATTGAAGATGATGGATTTCTCCAGTTACGGCTCCTTATGTTTCCTGTGTCAGTACAAAATGTCTTTTTACCTGGAATAATTAGCTGCAGTGAGTTTTTTTTATTTTATTTTATTTTATTTTTTTTCAGATTTTTAATGTATTTTTTTTTTTTTTTTTTTTAGCTTTCTACGGCTTTCTGGATCTTGTTGCTCCTTTTTCACACTTTTATGCATATTTCTAAATTTTAAACATTCAAATGAAAATAACTTGTGAGCTACAACCTCCAACAGAACTGAAAAGAGAAATTTGTAAAAATGTTTAATGGCTATTAATATAAAAGGAAAACTATAAAAACAGACATTATTTAATGATTTTAAATGTAAAGGTTCTGAGTGCATCCTCACAAACAGACTGTGATCATGGAAGTTATGTCATGATTCATGTTCGGTCCTGCCCATGCTGTAATTAGCACTCATTCTACTCACCTGCTATGCCTGATTGCTTACCTGTTCCACATGGGCCTCGTCTTACTTAAACACCTCTCAGTCTCCACCTCCCTGCCAGATTGTCGACAGCTTTCAGCCAGTAGAGATCCAGTGTTTCATTCCTTGCCTCCTAGTGTTTCTTTGACCCTTTTCAGTCCACGGTTCTTCCCCTCCTGCCAAGCCCGCTACGGATTCTGTTGTTTCTGGATTTCTGGACCCTGACTCAAGCTCTGCCTCACGACCACCGAGTATTGCCTATCCCTCAAGCCAAGTCTGCTCTCTCTGCCTTCCCGTGCATTACCTCTTCCTGATTATCGTCTGGCCCCTGGTGCCGCGTTTGGATTCCCTTGTGGAGCCCTTCTTTGTTTCCTCCGGAGCAGCTACCAGGTTCCGAAAAACAAATAAAACTTGTTTTTTTTTGTTTTTTTTTTTCTCTCCCTTGACTCACTTCTGTGTGTGGTTGAATTTCCGGGTCTTCCCTGAGTGCCATTACAAGTTAAGGGAAATTAGGTATTCTTTGGTGCCTGCTGTAGTTGCAGATTAAGGCCGTGCTTAAAATGTTCATTTGTTAATTTACTAAAGTACATAAAGGTCTAAGGCCAACTTGAATTCTAATCATTCTCATTTTTACCCCAAAACCTGTTTTTGGTATGCATATGCTACAGGTATAGAAACCCAGTAGATGCTGTGATGCAAGAAGACAACTTTTTTTAACTTTTTGAAAACTCATATTTTGCACGTCTTTGCAGGTTTTATTACACATGGTCACCAAATGAATTCAAGTGCAGCATTTGTACCCCCTTTTTTAAAATGGGAGGTCCTTGTGTTTTCATCCCCCGTTTTTCTCGCTTTAAAAATATCTGGTCACTCTTTGCAATTATTGGTACAGTCTCTATTTTATCTCATTTTATTTTAATTTTTTTTTTTTTTTTTTTTTAAATGTAGAACTGTTTTTGCATTAAAATACTTCTATTCATACACATATTCATATGTAACATATTCATGTTCTGTGCCCACTCTTACTTTCTTTCCAGTTGGTTGACTTAACTAATACATGTCAGGCTGAATTGAATGTTAAAAGTTCATAAGATATAACTTAACATGACTAGATTCGTTAAATAAAAAGAAAATCACTGTAAGTCAGATGAACCTTGTTAGTCCATCAGCATCAGTCAAAATTATAAATGATCTAAAAGAGAACTATAATTTCCTGAACAGACCTGACCTCAAGGTGAGCTAACTGTAGCAGCTCTTGATCTTAGTTTTATCTCATTAGTCATACAGCTTTAAGCCTCACTGAAATGAGAGAAGGCCTAAAGAAAGCAAATCATTGAGGAATTCTAAGTGTTTCAGTAGTGCCGTGTCTCTTACTGACAGTTAATAGAAAACGTTCAACACCAGGTTACTGAGGTTAAATATGGATATTTTTTACAGTTACACTATGAGGGTAATGATGCTGAGATTGTTGTCAGCATGCAGGTAACACATACAGGTGTGTGAAACTGATCATTTATTCTGTCTGTAGCAATGAAGGATCCTCACCATTTGTAGTCGGAGGATGTCGGTGACCATTTTCTAAGCTAAATTGATTTGTAAAAGCTTTAGTGTGGACCCAAGATTGGTTCTAGAAAATAAATCTGTAGAGGGTCAAGACTGTTGCATTTTAAGCCCTACTGGCATCCTTCTTAGTTAAACTGTCACTGTAGTGAATAATATGGACTGGTAAGGCTAAAAATGCATTTGTTGTTTAATGGGGTTTTAGTTTATTGGGCAATGTTTATAGCAAAAAATATAGCAATGAATATTTTGTAATTGCATAGTTATTTTGTCTAAACATTGGCGGTAAGGTATTGCATCCATGGTACTATATACATTTATAGAAGCAAAATTTGCAGCTTTTACTGTAAGACAATCTGTAGTATACAAAAATTATAAATTAGTTAATTTAAGTGTATCTCACCAATGTAAATATTTTTTCTCCAAAACTTAATTTCCAGGTATATTTAATTTTGCCTACCCTAACTGAAGTGTGTTTTCATTGTGGGGTCTAAAAGCTGGGCTATTTATGTAGATTCCCAACTCTGACACTGAGCAGCTCTTTAGGTAAGGTTGCCAGATTTTATCAGTGCATTGGAATCCAAGCTCTGTAAAACCCTGGGATACTCAGCATGGGTGGCTGGGTGTAGATATTGTGTTTGCAAATAAAAATACAGATCTGCAGTTGGAATATAAAGTTAACAGGGAATATGACCTGTAGAAGATAGTAAACTGTGATATGACTGAAATGAAATGCTAGGGACATTAAACCAGTGAAGAACCTCCATTTTTAGTTCAGGGTCCTTTAAAAAAGTCTTACCTCCCTCGTAAGGCTGTTTTCAATTCCCCCCCCACCCAACCAAAAAAAAAAAAAGCCTTGTTCTTCACAACATTCCTGCAGTGGAAACGTACCCTATTCGAACATGAGGGCACTTTCTAATATGGCCAGTATGCTTCTTTGCCCAGAGTTCCTTTGTTTTACAGGATAGTATGAGTCCTCAGTTAATCTTTTTGAAAGTCTGAACATTTTTAAAAATAAATTGTTCTCCAAACAAATTCTCCATTGTTTCTTTGCATGTCCTGTCAATGGACAATAGCTGTTAGTATTGTAAAAAAAAAAGAAAAACACAAGCATACCACATGGCCTGATAATGCTAAAGTTGATGTGTGAATCAAGATTCCCATTTGTTACTGAATTAAATTGCTAATTCAGTGTTATTTAAGGGATCTGGACTCTATTTTACCTTGAAAAAACTTTTTTTTTTTTTTTTTTTTTTTTTTTAAGAATTTTACGAGTGATTAGAACTGTTGGTAACTGTAGGCAGCAGTTTCTATAATTTCTTCCTAAATATAAATAGTAACCTAAACTTAGCCAACATTTCGAAATCCAGCAGGTTCCATGAAAGATACAGGTTGAGAGCCCAAAAAGATCAAGCTGAGCAACTTTGCTGTACTATGTTCAACTTTTCTGGTATCTGCTGAAGTTGGGTACACCAACTGCAAAAGTACAAAATGATTATGTGGAGAAATTATCAGTACCTGCCATAGTCAGGAGTTAATTTCTCCCATTGTGCTTTCTATGATTTCATTTTTAGAAAACCTCATTGATTCTAATAATAGCTGACTTGGGGTTTCTTCACTTAGTAACAACCTTCACATCAAATAATCTTGTTACCATAATCTGTCAGTGCTTAATTGTGGCGTGCTCACTGATCCAAAAAAGATAGTGTTTTTTAGGTCACAGATTATGGCAGGTTGAACTATCCTTATAATATTTGCAAATAACCTTGTTGAAAAGAAAGGATAGTGAGGAATCAGAAGGAATAACAGTGGTAAATCTCAGTATGATAAGTCACATATAAATAGTAAATGGCCTGTACTTGCATAGCGCTTTATCTAGTCCAGAGGACTCTAATGCGCTTTCATACACTGATGGTGGTAAGCTACATTGTAGCCACAGCTGCCCTGGGGCAGACTAACGGAAGCAAGGCTGCCATACAATTGGCGCCACTGGGCCCTCTGGCCACCACCAGCAGGCAAGGCGTGTGAAGTGTCTTCCCCTCAGACAGAACGACTGAGACGGATGGAGCGGGTGTTCAAACAGGCAACCCACCAGTTAAAACACAAATTCCTACCTGCTGAGCCACCTCCCCATCAGCGAACTTCACCTCAGTAATCTGATGTTTGGATAAAGCTATACATTTTCTAACTTAGACTTCTTCCACAAGGAAACATGCCAAGGACCTCTTGTCAGTCAAAAAAAAAGTGTGGATGGAGAGTTGTTATGAATAAGCAATGCTAACTTCATCAAAGATTTAGCTCCATCTACACTGTGATTTTCACTTCTGACTTCATGTCACTTGAAATGTACCGCAGCCACAGTGATGACTCCAAATTGAACAACTTTTCTTTCTGTGCCGTAAGCAAATATTGGGTCACTGGGCAAGCAGGAAAAGAGAAGGTGAAGGTGTGTTTCTGGCTCATAGCTATCTTTTCCCTTTGAAAAAGAGCTTATTTCAGGGACAAGTTTTGGTTTCCAAACAGCACCAGATATACACTAAGCCATAAACCAAAAAATTCTCTGGGGAATAATTAGGTTGTAATGCATTTCTTCAAAACATACAGGTACAGGTAGCTAATAAATTCTTATTAACCTCAGAGTTATATATACAGTGGCTTGCAAAAGTATTCATACCCCTTGAACTTTTCTGTATTTTGTCACATTACAAACACAAACATAAATATATTTTAATTGGAATTTTATGTGAAACAACACAAAGTGGTATATAATTGTGAAGTAGAAAGGAAATTATACGTGATCTAAAAGATTTCTTTAAAAAAACCCCTGAAAAGTGTGGTGTGTAAAAATATGCAGCTCCCTTTTCTCTGAGTGCAACCAGTTACCTTCAGAAGTTGCCTGGTGACTGCTAAATAGTAATAAATGACTAAATAGAGTCCACCTGTGTGTAATCTCAGTACAAATCCAGCTGCTCTGTGACGGCCTCAGAGGTTGGTTAAGAGAATAATGGGGAGCAAACAGCATCATGAAGCCCTAGGAGCGCCACAACTTTATCAGGGATAAGTTTAAACCTACCAAGATAACGTTGTCCACCTAAACTTCCAGGCTGAACAAGGAGATCACTGATCAGAGATGCAGCCAAGAGGCCCATGGTGACTCTGGACCAAATGCAGTGATCCACAGCTCAGGTGGGGGAATCTGTCCACAAGACAACCATTAGTCTTGCACAGCACAAATGTGGTCTTTATGGAAGACTGGCAAGAGGAGCCATTGTTAGGAGAAAACCATAACAAATCCCATTATCAGTTTGCCAGAAGCCATGTTGGGGACACAGCAAACATGTGGAAGAAGGTGCTTTGCTCAGAGGAGACCAAAATTGAATTTTTTGGCCAAAATGCGAAACGCTATGTGTGGTGGAGAAACAACACTGCACACCACTCTGAACATACCATCCCCACTGTCAAATATGGTGGTGGCAGCATCATGCTCTGGGGGTGCTTCACTTCAGCAGGGACAGGGAAGATGGTCAGAGTTGATGGGAAGATGGATAGAGCCAAATACAGGGCGATCTTGGAAGAAATACTGTTGGAGTCTGCAGAAGACTTGAGACTGGGGTGGAGGTTCACCTTCCAGCAGGAAAACCACCCTAGACATAAAGCCAGGGCTACGATGGAATGGAATGGCTCTCCATCTAATCTGACTGAGCTTGAGGTGCTTTACAAAGAAAAATGGGCAAAAATTCCAGTTACTAGATGTTCAAAGCTGGTAGAGACATACCCGAAAAGACTGCAAATCTTTTCGGGTATGTCTTTAGGGTAAGACAGTAATGGGTATTTTCTGGTCTCACCTCAATTTAACATTGAGTCCATGTTTCAGCTCCAACTAACTTATGTAATCAGTAAAGAACCCCCAAAACTCTACATATGTACAAAGTATGTAAAGTCTTAGAATATAAACGTGGTATGTTTTTGTATCCTGATATGAGGTGCAGGTATTGAATCTTTTACTAATGGAGTACTCTTTATCTTTATATTGATGAAGTACTTGGATATACAAATGCAACATCAGTTAACCTTTTTTTTTCTTGAAGATTTTTTTCTTGAAAATTTCTTCTCGTATCACCAATACGAGAAGTAACCCCTCCAAGGAGCTGAGAATCCCATTGCTACTATATAGCACATAGGACTGAGGATAAGAGTTATTCTTCTCCTATACTTGTTAATATAAAAAATTACTAACAAGTAACTAAACTAAAGTAAAAGTTTTGTTTAGCCATTTTTAAAAAAAAAATGTATAAATATAAAGATAAGTTTGTATTGTTCTGTGACCACTATTCTATAAAAAGTGGAACAAAAGAGTTTTGTTTAATTTGGTGACCATATACAGGAACATAAAGTCATTGCTGGATTTTTGTTGTCTTCTTTGTGATGACAGAACCATATGGTTTTATTTTTCTGCAAAAGGACATATACTGAAGCACACCTACATGTGGCATCATGTTGATGTAGTTTAGAGTACTTAACATTTCAGTCGATATCTGCAAGACAGATGTTTATTATCTTTAATTATAATCCTGCAGATATGAAGTAAATGGTAAAAAATAAAGCCTTGAGCCAAAGCGTGAATTCTATTTACAGTGGGTAATTGTTATGTGTGTGTCTAGACTCGAGCCTATTAGACACAGCTTACTCTATCACGCCACCGCTGATTTTGTTGCTTGTATTAATCTGAGCAAATAATGAAGTGGAGAATGAAAAATGCACCTGAGGCAAAAATGTGGATTCTCCCTGAAATAATAATATGAGAAAAATAGGGACAGCAAGCGCACTGCAGTGATGCATCAAGCAGGGAGTGAGGGTCATACACTGATGTTCTTCACATCTGTTTAAAGATAGATGGATGGCTTATGTTTCTGTGTTGGTGAAAAGGACAAAGGAAGACATACATAAGTTTTGGTCCGAAGTCACTTCAGAAAACTTTTGCACCCATTTACTCTACTGTGAAAAATGTGTTTATCTGTTGGTATGCTTGTCACACTTTAGTGTTTCAGATCATCTAAGAAATTTAATATATGTTGAATATAACCTGAATAAATACAAAAGGCAGTTTTAAATTAGGATTTGACTGAGAAGCTACCCCCCCCTTTGTGACAACAGGCAGTGAGTGTTGGACATTACTGTGAAAAAAAAATTGGCCCACTTTATTTTATTTTATTTTGAAGAATTTTTTAAATTTAGCCATAATGGAGGGTTTTCTACAATGAACAGCCTGTTTAAGGTCCTGGCACAGCATCTCAATTGGATTTACATTCCATATGACACAACACAATCTTTTAGATGTGGACTTCCTGATGTGCTTCTGATCATTGTCTTGCTGCATAGCCAAATTGTGCTTTAGCTTAAGGTCACAAACTGATGATTTGACGTTCTTTATTAGGATTTTCTGGAAGAGAGCAGAATCCATAGTTCCATCTTTCCATCAAGTAATCTTGCTAAACAACCCCATACCATCACACTACCACCACTAGTTTGGCTGTTGGCTGTTGGTATGTTGTTCTTTTTCATTAATGCTGTATTAGTTTCATGCTAAATGTAACATGAAGCATACTTTGTTAGTCCATGGAACATTTTCTCAAAAATCTGTAATACAGATTTGTTTTTCAAATGTGAGACAAGACTTTGTGGTCGTTTTGGGAACTATACTTTTGACCTTGTAACTCTCCTGTGTCTCTTTAATTTATAGCCATAAAGTCTGGATTGATGTTATTCTGTGTTGTTTTCTGGCCTCCAGTAAGAGTTGTGGATGTGTTCTTGGAGTAATTTTAGTGGGCCTATCACTGCTTAGAAGATTCACCACTGTTTCAAGTGTTTTTCCTTTGTGAATAATGGTTCTCACTGTTTGTCAGTGTCCCTAAGACTTGAAATTGTTTTTGTTGCTCTTTCCAGATTGACTGACTGTGTTTGTCCCATGTTCTTGAATTTCTTGAGGTTGGGGCACAATGTCTTGTTTTTAGATCTATTAGCCTACTTCATGTTTTCAGATATGTTCTATTTAAGTGGTTACTTGATTCTCTAGACCTGGCAATAATCATGCATGACTGTGGCTTGTAAGATTGACCTAAGCTATTTTAACAAAGAGGTCAGGTTAGCTTTGAGTCAGGTTAGTTTGTGTAGATTTTTCCCCCTAAAAAATGAAATTGTAATTTCAAACCTGTTTTACATTTTGGTAGCTTTGTGTAATGTTAAAATTTGTTTAGTTGTCTGAAACATTCAAGTGTGCGACAAAAACTAAACAAAAACAGAAGAAATCTGTAAGTGGGCTCATACTTTTCAGAGCACTGTATTCTTGTCTCTCATAAGTCTGCCTGTAATGTTGCCAGACCAAAAAGTAAATCAATGCAGAGAAATCGGAGAAATCAGATCTACACATAGCAGTGCCATGTGAAATCCTTGAGACTTATGATTTTATGTGGCAACCCCTGCTCGAAGAGATGGGAGCAATGTTGCAGCCTTGGTCTCCTGAAAGCATTGCAGCATCATTTACATAAACTCCAAGATGCATAGTGCTGAAGCTGAAAGGCGTTGAAAAGGCTGGCATTGAGGTCAGGGTTTTCTTTGAAAGCAAATCTGAATATTATCATCTCTACAGAGGCTGAAGAATGGAGAACTAACCCAGCTGTGAAATGGTACAACTTTACATCACTGTAAATCACCAGTACTACTAATCCCAACACCTACATGTGGTTAAACTCCTCTGCTGGTTCAGGTTCAGTTTGCCCCTTTGACAATTTGCTCTTCTTTTTGGTTCCTACACCTTACCAGTTTCTACTTTCTACCACAAACAAACCACTTTGCATTCATGTACCTAAACCATCCAACTATTTTTATTTTATTTTATTTATTTTTTTTTTTGTGGTTCATTATGTTCAAGAATTATGGAGGTAGTCACAAAAATGGTCAAAACTTATATTCTGTGATTGTATATCATAGTATATTCAATTCAGTTCAAATTCAAAAATACTTTATTTATCCCAAAGGTAAATGTTGTCATAACTTGTAACAAGTATCTTTGAAGAGTCACCGTGGATAGTGATGCTGTGGGCAAAAAGGATCTTTATGTCTGCTTAAACAGTATGTATGTAAAAACTCCCACAGAAAGTACACTTCTTTGTCAATTTCAACCTAATTCATAACACTTTTAGAGTTATGATAGAACATAATATGTTTTTTATTGTGAAACACAGCTGCAGAGAAGTCTCTTATTCTCTTTTTGAGGCAACAGCATGCACAGTGGCTCTTCTGGCACTGGCATTAGTGCAGACCACCTCCCATTGTTCAACAAACAGAAGTTACTTGCAGGGTCCCAGCTCACTGCTGCATAGGAAGAGGGACAAACTAATTAGAAATTATCCACAGCTGTACAAATCAGTTTCTTGTAGTGTTGTTCCTTGAACCACTGCCCAGTGTTTCCTATTGTTTCTTAGCAATAACCCCAAACCACCACATGCACCCATCTTTCATTTATTAATGAAGAAGTACATTTAATAAAAACAAACTACATGCTAAAATTGAAACTTAAATAGTTTGTTCCGACATGCTTTTCTCTTAATTTCAGAGGCCTAAAATACAATCTGTCACATATGTATTAGAACTAAGCTCTGAATGTATGTGTATTGAGGTAGAAAAATTTTCATTCAGAAGTAGGTCTGGACAGATGTGACAGTGATATGTATATTTTTCTAAGTGTCAGTATAAGGGGAAAGAAATATATTAAAAAATCAGCTGGCACTCTGGCCCGCTTATCTGTTTTTACTCTCACACACAGGCATGTGCACAGAGACTATGGTTCTCGTGGTGCATATTGTTCAGAACAGTGTCCATATAAACTAACTGATAATAAAGTGTATCAGTGGAGTATCTATTCAGGAAACAAATCAATCATGTCATATCATGGATTGTATGTAAAGCATCAGTGATGTATCTATTTAGGACAGGAAAACAATTTCATCATGCTATGGACTAACCCACCGTTGTAATCTTGTTGAGATCATTGCATTGCAAAACTCTTCTGTTTCAGTCGTTCTGTTGTGGACTCGGTGCTGTGTTTTTGATCGTTGTCTTGTTGGTGGCCCAGTTTGGGCCCAGCTTCAACTGTTGGACAGATGGACTCACATTTGTCTTCACAATACTTTGGTATACAGAGGCATGCATGGTCAACTCTCGCTACAAGGTGCCCAGGTCCTGTGGCTTCAAAACAGGCTTAAATTAACACTTCTCCACTGAAGTGCTTCACAGTAGGCATGAGGACTTTGTGCTGACATGCTGTGTTTGGTTGTCTCTAAACATGGAGCTGTGAATTTTAGTCAAATACTTTTACCTTACCATGCTCAGTCCAAAGGACAAAGTACCAGAAATATTATAGTTCATTTCAGAGAGAATAAACTTTCCTGTCCCATACTTGTTCAATCTTTGTCTAATTTTCCTGTCATCAACTTTAACAATTAACATGCTTACTTAAGCCTGTAGAGTCTGGTCTGACATGGAGCACTTGGTTTTTTGATTGGTTTTTTTTGTTACGGAGTTGCAAAGACGGTTCATTTAGACCCATACAATTCCTCCTTTGGGGATGGATGTGATGGTGGAAGAGAGAACACAAGCAAACCTTTTCATCAGAAAAACCTTCAACTGATGTTAGTCTAACTTCTAGATCATATTTAGTTCAAACAACAAGCCTAGACTTTTATTTTTTTACAATGATGTTCATCACAGCCTGGGGACATGTCAACCTAGTAAAAATAAGCATGATTTCTTCACACTGCATAAAGTCAGCAGAAAAAGTCATATATATCTGTACATGACACTAGTGCTGTTTACCACCATATTTATTTATTTATTTCCCTTTAAATCCCTTTCAACATGAACGGGATTTAAAGGGAAATAAATTGTTAGATAAAAATTTAAATGTTACAAATTTAGGCCACAATTAATATAGTTATTGTTTGCTTGTTTGCTTGTTTATCCTGAATTACAGCTAATTTGATCTTTTTTTTTGTCAAAATAAAAAAAAAAGCAGTGTGGAATTACCAAACCTTAAAAAAAAAAAATCTATCAGAAAATTCAGAACAGTTCACAAAGTATCATATGTTGATATACTGATAGTGTTTTATTACAAAGATGTTGAGTGAGGATACATTGAACAGATTCTATGTTCAACCTCTTCAAGATTCCTCCCTTAGGATCAGTGTTGGAAACAGATTTCAGATCTCACTTAGATATTTCTTTTCTTTATTTTTTAAGTCTTGAGTCAAAGCTTCTCCAACAGTTTTTTTGTTTTTTTGTTTTTTTAAGGTGAGAAGTATGTGAAAGCATGAAGACTGTCACAGCCTTAGCCTGGACCTCCCAGAGGGAAAGTCTCCAGTTTGGGTGATGGGGCTTCGCTGCCAGGGCAGTAAGCCTGCCTGTTGAACCTGTATAGCTCAGTGGGCTTTAACATGTTTATTTGAAGTGGGGTGGATTTTAGTCTTGGCTGCCAGAAGGGTGGCTGAATAAACACAAAGCTTGTTCATACACCTGCAGGTGAGATTTAAAATAGATCAGCTGGTAGAGGGATAAGTAGTTATAGATGGTCTAATGATAGAATGGCTTTAAATCAAAATTATGTATTTTGTACTGATAAATAACTTTGGATACAGAGAAAAATAAATGTACACTGATGTATTCCAGTATGGACGCTGTGTCCTGCTCCACTGCATCCTCTGAAAGTATCATCACCTCCACAAAGGAAGAGAAAATTGGATGTGAAATGTAGCTTACAGAGTATTTCCCATTCATCACCATCAGATGTTATAAAAAAATAACACTTACGTTAACTTAGACATACAATTGCTTGTATATACTTTAACAAAGTAAACAACTGAAATATAAATATGTATAAAATAACAATAAATATAAATATATGAGATTTAAATCCATGTTTTCAAACTATTGCTTTTACACCAAGGTTACTGAACTTCAACACTGTCACAATGTATGAAGAAAACTTCCTTAACCTTAGGGTTACTAAAATCAGGTTTGGACAACTACTGAAAAGCACAGTTCTTGTTAGCTTGGTCTAGTATTTAAATTCTGGACATACTTCTTACTTTTTAAGACCTAATATTGAAGGTATATAACTTATCCGCTTTTAAGATTTGTTTAGCACACGATGGAAACCCTATGAAATGGTTCAGTTACCTAAAGGCCATGGGCTTCCAAAACTATCTTATCTTATTTTTCATACCTATACACTAAAACTATATGGTTAGTTTTCTAAGCTGGTTTGTTGCTGTTGGGACATTAGTTTAGTAGTTTTAGCCAAATTCTGGGTCAAATATTATGGCACATACTTTTGAGTTAGGGAAAAGACTAGTAAGCGCCTCATCATTATCTATAGATCGCCACATGAACTACACGACAACCCAGTCAGATTTCAGTGGATAAAATAAGAACTATTAAGGGGATAAAATTATGCTGAATAAACACAAAGCTTGTTCATACACCTGCAGGTGAGATTTAAAATGCTAATGCCAGTGGCCAGCATTAATTAGAAAATGAGTTTGTTTATTTGGGATAACATTAACTTTTCATGAGCAAAGTTGTAAGTGCAGGCTAATGCTAGCTGTTTGTAATGTTCACAGCTTGCTTGAATGAATCAAAAAGTCAATGAAGGTTGTTTTAATTCTTAAATGTTTCACAAAGAATTAAACAAACATTTGAAAAATCATTCAATTTGACCCAGATATTACTTCCTTAACAGTAATTCAGGAACAGACAAATTTTTGGGGGGTTAAAAATTGAACTCAGTAAGCTGGTTCTAACCTATAACCCAACAATGGTGTGTTAAATTAACCCAGAGGTGAATCAGTCCATATATAACCCAAGACCAGGTTACCATTATCACCCAAACTGGGCTGTTTTTTTTAAACCAGCAGATTTTAGACTCTAATAATTAAGTTAAATAAAGGGCTTCAAAAATTCTGATTTCACAACATTAATTTATTGTGGAAGAAACCTGATCACTGAATAAAGTAGTTAGTGCTTTATGTCTACAGCGAAACCTAAATTTCATATTTTCAAGGTGAGTGCATCACTGGGCAATGATTTACAGAATTCTTTTCTTCAAATTGAGAAATTTCTGTACATTTCCTTTACACTCTCTAACCTCCTTCAGCCGGCATCGTCAAAGCTTTATTTTATTCTGCTTTTGTTTTAGAGTTTCTACACGCATTTGGCACCAAAACACATTCATCTCTGGGAAAGACAACATGTCTCTTTCCTTAAGGGTTTGATGGCTGGACATTCTCATCCAAAGATGGAACAGACTCAAGAAGGTCCACAGTTCTCTTCTTAATATGTTGTCTGATTTCTTTTGATTCTTCATCATGTTACACCAAAAAGTAGTGGGTATGATGAGGTGCTCCATATGTCCACGTGTGCCTCTATTTAACTCAAATGTTGCAAAATAACCTCAAGCTTACAAAGGCATAAAATCATCATTTGGTCTTTTCTAAATGCTTTAAAGGCATCAGAATTTGGAAAAATGTGATAAATTATCTAATTAGTTTGACATTTACCAAACTTGGGTAATCCTAACTGACCAAAACCAGAAAACTTTGGTGTGCTTCAATGACAGACAACAATGTATTTGTTTTATACAGTGTATATAAATATCTGGGTTTAACTGGTTTCAAAACAATTGCCTAATTGCCTAATGACTCATTGTCAACCTATGAAAACAGGAAAACTTTTGAGACTAACTTCTGAAAGGTTTTCAAAATGACTGAAGTTAGACAAGCTACCATGCATTTTGAGGATGTCTTTTATATATACTGGCTTCATTTTCTACAGAAAATGAAATGCTTTAATACTGAATACTTAAAATAGCACTAAAGAGCCCTTCAGGACTGTAGAAGCCTAGTGAAAATCCCCTACACCATATACTCTATTTTATTTTAAAATCACAGCAGTCACTGGTACTTTGCCTTCAAGGGTACCCCTACATAAGGACTCACTTGAAGAGGATTCGGAAGCCGTCTTTTAATGATCCCCAGAGACAAGCAGTATATTTACCATAATCCCAAGCCTGAGGCAGCATCGGCTTCTAATCACCCCCATCTTTCCACCCCTATGCAGATTGGGATCAGTGCCCATTATGAACCTACTGAAGTATCAGGCTTTAAGATGATTGTCTCTTTTCCTGCACAAAATGGGATATACCTACCTTTTAATTGTATGCACAGCGTGTGGTAACTTTTTCAGTGTTTGAGATATTAACTTTGTTCTGCAAGACAGAAAGAGCAGTTTTAGAAAAAGATGGTGCCTCATCTCAAAGCTACTTTGTGGACCGCAAAATTGCCTCTTTGCATGTTGACACCATGATGCATTGGTTTCACAGTGATACACATGGAAGAAAAAAGACTGAAGTATAAAGATGAACTAGTAACCTCTATAGGGTGTACCCCAACTCCTGCCCAATGACTGCTGGGGCCCCATCCACCACCCTGTGTAAATAAAGCACATATAGAAAATGTATGGATAGATACACTAAGAAGTCATGTAATAAACAGAAAGAGGAAAAAAAAAAAGGTCTGAATGATTTTGTATTAATATGACTAAATTTTAATCAAAAGATGTCCAATATTTTCTGTTACTTGGTGGGATATTTAAGGCTTTAGCTGGAAAGCATTAAATAATGTTGGAAGCACTATAATCAATTCATGAGTAATTCCTGACCAACATCTTAAAGTTATGCTTTTTCAGAACCATAGCCCACTAATCCATAGAGGCTGTTATCTGATTTTTTTCTTTTTTTTTTTCTTTTTTTTTTTTTTACAGGTGATAGTCCCAAACAGAAACATGCTCATACCACCAGAAGTTAAAGATTTACAGCACCCTTTGTAGGCCAAATATGTTTGAGGAGAATCTACAGATTTAAAATTCAATTTTTTACAAAGTTGTTAATTTTTTTTTTGTTTGTTTGTTTATTAATCAGCATCAGTTTTCCAAAATTGTTTATTAAAAGGGACTGCAAAGTGACACAATTGTTAGCACTGTTGTCTTACAGTGCAAAGGTTCTGGATTTGAATCCTGACTTGGGTTCTTTCAGCATGGAGTTTGCGTTCTGTCTTGGTGCATCCATGGGTTCTCTCTGGATACTTTGGCTTCCTCCTACAGTATGCTCAGTTAGGCTGAAGGGTCTCTCTAAGCTGCCCTTCGGAGTGAGTGTGTGGTGATTGATTGCCTTTGTGTTATCCCATGACAGATAACGCAGTTTAGCTATTTTATACCAGTTTTTTTTCTCCGAACATTTATGTAATAAATAATATACAATCCTTTGTTTTCATCATCATCATCATCATCATCATCATCATCATCATCATCATCATCATCATCTTTGTTGCATTATTTTGCAGAACTAAGTGATAATTTCATGTGTGACATTTTGCAAATATATAAAATGCATGTGATTTAACTGACTGAGCATCTTTAACAAGCCAGGACAGTGTGATGGCATGGTGGAATATTATCATGCCTAGGCCAGTCATCTAAACACGATGGGGCCAAATTAAGCTTTTTCCAGTGAATAGTAATTGGGTTCTACTTTTACGTTTTTACACAGAAGGGAACATATCACCTCCTGAGGGGAAAATTGTTTGGTCCACCATATTGGCAGATCAAGCGAATAAATCCCTTCTTTATTCTTAATCCCTTTCTTTATCATAAGATTATGAAAATCCAGATCTCTCCTAGTTCTCATATTATTAAATTGCACCCATAATATTACTCTTGGCTTAAACGGAAAAAGGGTATGCAGAAAAAAAAAAAAAAAAAAAATCCTATGTCCTCAGCCCTTGCAGACCCTGGTTCTTTGTTTTGAATTTTTTTCTTAGTATTTTCTAATTCCTGCAGCCTGTGAGCCATGTCCACAGCTTCATGAATAATGTCAGGGGGCAGCTGGGTTTTGGTATTCAGTAGTTGACAATCTGCTTAAACAGAAGCAAATTGGGAAAAAATAGCTTTCAGATGCACTTTCATTCCTGTGTGTGGGGGAGAGGTTGAGGCAGGGTTATTTTCTCAGCAGAGGGCGTTTTGCTCTGACAGCACGTCAGCCTCTTTCCCTCCCTCCACTGTTTGTGTGATTCTGTGTGTTTCTGTGTGAGTATAATGTTGAGGAAATTCTTACAAGTACATTTTAGTCAGTATATCATCTGAAATTGAAGATACAGCATTGTGTTGTTTAAATACTTTATTTTTCTGCCCAAACTTAAACAAATCATATGCTTTTATGTAGATGTTATTTGATTTAAAATGTTATTTTTAGCATTTTTGAATAAGTGAGAAACCCTTAATGCTACCAATTTATAATTTCTGTAATTTATTATTCAAATATAGCAGTGCATATTACATTTTCACCTATTTTTCTTTATTCTGTGCCAGAAATATCACCATCATTTCAGTAGACGTTATTTTTTTCCACACCATTCTTCATGATAAAAATATTGCTGTTTTTGCTGAATCCAAATCATCTTTTCTCAGACTGTACTTGCATAAATATGCATAATCACTGAAAAACACACTGCCATGATGTGGAATTAACCAGTTCAGAAAGGTATTTTTTTCATCATCTTCATCCAGGACCTTTACATCTCTTCCAACTGAGAAGTGAAACATATTCAAGAAACTAGAAAAAAACCAGTTGCCTTCTCCTTAAGCCCTTGGGATTCAATATGCTAGCTTTGCATATTGTAAATGTTGATTGTTCATATTTTATGCCCTACTGCCAGCTCTAAATCTAATGACTATGAAACCTTTAACCGCAATAAGCAAATGAATTTGTAATAATATTTAAAAAATATATCAGAAAAGTGAATCAAAGCTTCAAAAAGGTACTGAGATGGTTTAGAAAGAAGAGAGAATAATGGTATTATGAAAGAATGTAGTGGAAAGGAACTAAAGCTGTTGAACTTGGTCTTCTTTTCACTGGGATTACATAACAGCATAATCATTACACACATTAGGATAACTTCAAGTTGTTTAAAGAACTGAAAAGATACAAACAGATGTTTTCTGGATAGGTCAGACAGATTGAAGGAAAGATGACTGGAGATAAGCACCATGAAACTAAAGGTAAGTAAAGACAAGCCTTTTCTGTACATGTCTATAAAACTACGCACAATGGCTGGATATATTGTTGAATTATTGTTTTTATGTAGTAAGCTATACAGACTTACTGCAGGTTTTTTCATTCAGTTAATATATCTTTGATCATTTCCTTTTTTTCACTGAGAAGTGTTAACAGCTTGAGGTTGCTCCCAGAAATTCAATGAACTTGAAGTGTAGACTTTGACTAGACCTCCACAACACCTTGACCCTTCTTTTTCAGACATTCTGTTCTGCTTTTAAAATTTATTTTATACAGACTCTTCAACATTTTTGTATACAGAGCAGTTTATAGTCAAATCAAAGATGGCCTGTGATGTGGCTAAAAAAAAAATTAAATAATGGCCCCTCCATCATCATGGTTTACAGTTGGTATGTTTGCTTTTTTGTTAGGCAGTCACACAAATGTCAGCTAAGTGAAAACAAAGTGTGACAGCAGGAAATACTGACAGGCACAGAAAGACATTCATGAGAAATGATAAACAGTCTAAGTAGTGTCTTTTTTTAAACACAGATGTTTCAGTCAGATTTATTTAAGAAACCTGTAACTAAACAGAAGGTTACAATTTTGCTGGTTACTTTAGACAAAAAGATACCAAATTAGGTGAGCATGTCTTCCACTTTTAAAACCAGTTAAACTGGACATTAATTAAGATTTTATGGAAGGGGCAAATAAGAAAGCTACAGTACCTGCCACTGGTGCTACGGGGCAGCTCTCTGAAAACACTCCATCATTAGCACATTATTAGTGTTTCTAAATGTCACAGAGCCACAAAGGGGACATGAACTATTGGAAAACTGCCTTCAAGTGCTAGCCAAACTCTGATGTTGTGTCACAGTCCACTGTGACCTCACAGAAAGTCACACAGGAGATCATTATTAACCTTCTGCAGAGGGTGGCAAGCACGGGAGTCGGCATTTTTGTGAGCATGCGTGTGTGCATTTTCCTATATTTTCTGTCACTGGTGTGTTTGTGCAATGAGAGCATGAAGGGGGAACACACAGAGTGAGAGAGATGGAAATGAAAAGAAATGGAGTCTTCTCATAAATCAAGTCCAGCCAGTTGGTGGTGCCACAGCAAATTTTCCTCTAACATGTTTCCCGACATTTGACGCTTCCGTCTTTTTCTTTTTTAATCGCATCAAGCCTAACAAGTGCAGAAGGAGGGGGCAGTGCAGCTCTACAGCGGGCTGGCCGCTGTGTCAGATGAGGTCTGTCGATATCTCTCATCAAACAGGAGCTGATCAAAGGCCTGCCGGTGCCCATGCAGGCAAAAGGATTAAGCCACATCATGCACAACCTCCTTGACAAAAAAAGCCTCTCCACACGAATAAAGAGATTAAGTCAAGAGTGAAATCAAATTCAAGGGGAATTATTGAAACAGGGCCTCCATGTTGTGCTCTACATCTGACAAGATCTTTGCTTAGGTGTGATGAATTCATAAGCTTTTCTTGCACGCAATTACTATCTCTCTTCCCTTTCTGGAGTTTGATGTTTGTATTTTAAACTTTCATTTTTTAGTTTCCTATTTTACATTTCTCTAGCTTTTTTTTCCTTCCACCATAGGTCCTCAATTTACTTGTTCTTGTTCTTATCCATAGGTGTCTAATTTGGCCTGCAGTGCTATTATATTTGGTCCGTGAGAAAAATAAAAATGTCTCCGAGAGTTGGCCCAACTGGCAAATATGTCATTTACTGCTTATACTACAAATACCAGAATCCTCTGCGTGTACCATAGATGCATCTTTTATTGACATTTGATTTCACATGTGCTTATAGTATTTAGCTTTGGTTGTTTGTTTTCATATGACAAAGGTTTTTTTTAAATCAAAACCAAAGAAAAGGAAAAACTGCCTCAACAGCTGAAAGTTTTTCATTTTGGCCCACTGGGTGTTTGTGTTTGAGACCCCTGTTCTAAACTCTTCACAGACTTACTTCTTTCTGGTCTTTGGACTTTAAAGCAGCTTCTCCCTACAGTTTCTCCAAGTTTCCAAGTTTAAGGTTTTAAAAAAAATTGCAGTATATCCCTAATTAAGGATCTTAAGGGGGAAAGTGGACAATTTCTCACCTACCTTTCTAAGGTTAATGTTATGTTCAAACACAACAAATGCAGAGAAAATGACTACATTTCAACTACTCAACTATAAAAGCTTAGAAGAAATTATAAATCAATTAAACCTGCTGTCTTGATATCCACAACATTCCATAAAAAAAGTTCAGCCTGTCATTGCATCTGACCTGATTCAAATAGTAAATTCATCCCTCTCATCAGGTGTTTTCCCCCAGGCTTTAAAAACAGCAGTTATTAAACCACTGATAAAAAGAACAATCTGGACAAATCCCATCTGCAGAATTATAGGCCAAAGTCCAACCTTCCATTAATCAGTAAATTTATGGAAAAAGCTGTGTTTCGACAGTTAAATACCTTCCTTACAATGACCAATCACTTTGATGTTTTTCAGTCCAGGTTCCATGCTCACCACAGCACTGACACTACCCTCATCAAAATGTTCAACAACATCTGCATAAATACAGACTGTGGCAGAACCACAGTGTTGGTTCTATTGGACATCAGCGCAGCATTTGACGCTGTTGACCATGAGATATTATTAAAGCGACTGGACAGCTGGGTTGGACTCTCCAGTACAGTATTATTTCTTTGTGTCAGTAGGCCACTTCTCATCAAAGCAGATAGAAGTCACATGTGGAGTACCCCAAAGTTCAATCCTGGGACACCTTCTATTCAATATTTATATGCTCCCACTAGCTCAGGTTATAACAAGAAACAAGACTAGTTACCATAACTACACAGATGATACACAGCTCTACATTATGATGTCACCAGGTGACTCTGAACCCATCCAAGCATTGAACTGATGCTTAGAACAAATCAATTCATGGATGTGCCAAAACATTTTCCAGTTGAACAGAAACAAAAGTTATTATCATCGGACCTAAAGAGGAAAGATCAAGAGTCAGCATGCAGCTTCAGTTATTACAACTACAAACTAGTGATCAGGCCTGAAATCTGGGTGTAGTGATGGACTCAGACCTAAACCTTCAAGCACACATAAAGACAGTTACAAAGTCAGCCTTCTATCACCTGAAGAACATTTTCAGATCTAGAGAAACTTATATGTGTTTATCTTTGGTCACATTAATTACTGCAACAGTGTCTTCACAGGTCTGCCTAAAAAATCTATCAGACAGCTATAGCTGATCCAGAACACTGCTGCGTATATTCTCACCAGAACCAGGAAGATAGTGCACATCTCCCTAATTCTAAAGTCCTTCCACTGGCTCCTTGTAGCTCAGAGAATATACTTTAAAATACTTCTGTTAGTTTATAAATCGCTGAACGGCTTAGCACCAAAATACTTTAAAGACCTGTTGCTGTTGTATCATCCTTCCAGACCACTCACATCCTCTAGTTCTGGTCTACTCTGCATACCCAGAACCAAATATGGAGAACCAGCATTCAGCTACTATGCTCCACAAATCTGGAGCATTGCAAACTTCCCTGCAAAACAGCTGAAGCACTGAGTTACTTTAAATCAAGGCTAAAAACCCACCTGTTTAGAATTGCTTTTGACTTAAAATAACAGGAACATTGACGAACATTGACCAAAATATTTGATGTGTATTGTTTTTAATGATGGCAATTGACAAAATGTAATGTTACTGGTTTCACAACCAGTGATTGTATGTGTTTATGGTGTTTTCATGTTTCCATAATGTAAAGCCCATTGAACTGCCTTGTTGCTGAAATGTGCTATACAAATAAACTCAACTTGACTACCTGACCTCAAAATCCAAGATGGTATAACTTAGCAATACCCAGAATACTTAGATATGTTTCTTTTTAGCTTCTGACTATTTGTATTTCATTAAAATCTTTTATCCTCATTACAGTACAATCTCCTTTAGGGAATATGCTATGACAGTGTTTGAAAGTACAAAATGCAGAGATACGTTAATAGCTTTTATTCCTGTGTGTTCTTAACTTGGTTATAAAAACTTATCAGTGAACAAATCTTAATACAATTTCAAACTATTTGAAATTAGACTTGGTCCTTACCAAGATCAAATGAGGTAATTTTGTTCGAAAGCCTGATTGTGGCAGAGCACACCTCTTTAAGGCCTAGTCAAAACATTATAATTACAGATTCATTAGCAGGTGGGATTAGTGAGCCTTTGATCTGACATCTGCACTTTGCTTCTTCTGATCTACATCTTAAAAAGCATTTAGACACTTTTAATTACCTATCCTGTTTCTGGAAGGTTTTACTCTCATGTTAGCAAACCATAAGTTTCAGGCAGCAGCTTAAATGTGAATCTTTCAAGAGACCCACTTAAACAGCAGTCCCAACAACCGGGCATTTGACCATTACCGGTCTGTTGGTTGTTTGGGACCAAGCCACAGAATTTTTAAATATCATGTTTTGAAATTTGCATGTTATTGATAATCAGACCACAGGTGCTGTTGTATTTTGAAAAACTGGAAGCATTATTATCATTCCGTCAGTGCACTTTACAAGTCGAAAGATACAAAGTCAAGAGAAAGCAGAAAAGGAAACAAATAATATGAAACACTATTGACAACTTAGCAACTTAGTCAGGATGTTTAGATACTATTCAGATTCTTCTATTGATATTTTTTAAAAAAAGCAATTGGCCACTATTCAACAACCATGCACCTCTCCTCCATCTCAACAAATGAAATTTAGAACAGCCAATAGCTACTTTTTTACTGAGCAGTTGGCAACTGCGTGCTAATGTTGGGGGTTTCCCCCATCTCTGTTTAGGCTGTGTGTCTCTGTTGAAATGTATTTACAGTGAACCCCACAGTTCAGTATTCTTAGATTCACTTATTTTTTTGTGGAACATAACTCCAAATTACTTGCAGAAGATCCACCTATCCACAACATTTTTCATAGAGTATATCTAAACTATTCAAAAGAAACTGGAGCTTGGGAAGCTGAATCACATGGGTGCAATGCTACTTGATATGCTGTTGACTGCAAAACAATCAGTCCAGGAGCATCATTTTTTTGTTGGCAGTGATTGGCTGTACCCCCAAGAGTGGGAATAAGGAAGACTGTAGTTTCTGAGACAGAGCTAAAATGGTTTCCACTGTGTATATTAATGCATATGAAGACATATTTGGTGTTTGAACTATTAAAGTTGGCATTTCTAAGTGTTATTAGAGGGAGTCACGAGTATTCACAAATTTTAATTATTCACAGGCGACTGTGATCCCTTACCCTTGTGACTACCGGGGCTCCACTGGAGCGCTTTAAATATAGGCAATGTTGTGCACCATCTTTTAACAAAAAGACTAAACTTAAGGGCTGTTCCAAAGTTTTTTTTAATGGGTCTTAACTGGAATTCATCATGTCTGGTTCAAAATTTTAAATGCTTGGATTTATCAGTCATGAACTAAATAATTCTGCATTGAACACAGTTTAAAACATAGTTTGATATTATGAAATCTTTTATGAAAACAAAAAAGCATTTTGATTTTTTTTTGTCTTTTTTTGGAATTTAAAACAAGATAAGAAAAACACAATATATAGACTGATTTTCTACAATAATTAAAGACTAATTCAATATTTTGTGATAATATTTTAATCTTACTACTTAAAAAAAAAACCTTGCCACACTTTGCAGTTGTAAAATAATTAGCTGTTATTTATATTGCATATCACATACATGATTACTTTTGAGAAATAGTTTGCAAATTATTATTATCAACAGCTTATTTGTAAACTACCTAACTTCAAATTGGAGACATCTGAAGGAGACTCAACATTTACTCGTCATTTAATCTTCACAGGGACTTAATTGGCTATGAAGAAGCTTTAAAGCTTTTTTTGTGATGTAAGCTGAACACGAAAAAGCCAAGCATGCACAGGTTTAATTTGGTTAATGAAAGCCTGAGAGGATGAATATTCTTTTCTCACTAACAAAAAATAACTTTTTTCTTTACACATACATAACATGACATTAATGTTAAAATGCTAGATTGTTCAGATGTTGCAGGTTTAATTTTAGGTTTAAGTTTAGTGTAGACACCTAACTCAGCTGAAAAGTTGCAACCATTTAAAGAGATGCATTTTTATTCTAATGTATTACCATTCATTTCTAATATCCTATACATCTGCACTTTTTCCAGATTTTCTTGCTTTTTTAACTCATCTTTCTATTTTTGTCTCTCGATGCGATCACAGCAGCCATTAGTGTCTCCGTTCTCTCCATGGAACAGATAAAATAGCCTGGATCAGTCTCAAATGGGAAGGACTGAAATAATCTTCATATGACATGCATGTAATATAGCAGCCTCTGGAAGGATGATTCAATATTTATTCACAAATGGTTGAGAGCAGATGACTTAAATTCTTATGTTTCAAGTGCCGTCTTTCTTTACACAAAAACCAAGGTTAGCTGCACTTTATCAGATACAAGATGTTATCCATTAGAAAGCAGTGCTTTCAAACTGTCAGAATATCAGCCAGACAGGTTGGATATTTAGTCTTTAGAGTCTCAAGTGAGCATCATTCATTTATCTGTAATTAACACGATAAAATATTTTAGAAGTAACAAGAACAGTTTGACATTGAAGGGCCTTTTTGTGCCTTCAGGCTTGACTGTAGCACATTACTGCATTTTCTCTCTGTAGCATCATGCTTTATCTTTGTGACCTACAAAAGTATTTTGGCATAAAAAAGTCTGAACATGAATGGATGTTTACTGGGGATGACAAAACATGGTGAGGTGTTTGCAAGATATTGCCATGGAAGGAAACAGAGCGATCATGCTGTTGTGATGTGTGGGCGACAAAACACCAGCAGGCAGTTGCCAAAGGAGCTGAAGTCTGTGATAGTGATTCATCGCTCCACTACTAGACATGGGATATAAAAAGGACTCCGCTGCTGTGGCAATATATCAAGCTTGCGCCATGAGACACACTTAGGGGTTTTGATCCATTCAGACCACACTACAGACTCTATCCTCAGCCGAGAAAGATCTGGTACATCTGTCAAATAAGAATTCTTTAACGGCAGCCCAGGAGAGAGTAGTGTGAAAATTTAATTTTAAGGATGAGACATTTAGAATCTTAATCATTTCCAAAACCTTGTTAAAACCCATTTCTAGTATAATTAAATGGGTTTTATCTAAACCTCAATGACAATGAGCAAACATGATTTCTAATTAAGTTGGATTTTATTGAGCCTGCATGAAACACCACACACAAAAGAAATATCTATCATGGTTGAGCAAGCGGTATAATAAAAACAAAACAGAAACATTTAACAGTTTCATGTTCTACTAAAAACATCAGAACCCCCCCCACCCAAAAAAAAAGTATCACTCATCAGCATGTCAAGCAGCTTCTTAAAGATACAGAAACATCGTGTGCGGTGACACTAATTAGCAGTCATTTATCACTGTAATAAAACCAGCAGAATTCCTGAAAGTTACTCTGTCATCAGTATGAGCTATAGATAGGCCTCAGATGGTCCTATCATGACTGTTTAACAATTTCAAGCCCCATTAAGATCTAAAATTACACTTTCCATCATTTTTGATTATATTGATAAATACCAAGGTAAATGATACGCTAAGCAGAAAAAAATGGAAGACTATAGTTTCTCCACAGACTGATACCATCCTTGGTCAGGGAAATCTAGGAAGAACTTATTCCAAATATTTTCTGTAACTGCATGTACATTATAGCAAAAAGTTGTGCTCAGTTTGTGAAGTAACGCAGGAACGCTGTTGTTGAAATTTTGTTGTAAACTCTTTGAGGAAGGTAAATGCTGAAACAGTTTTTGCTTGCAGAGCATGCGTGAAAAAAACTATCCAAGTCATGGTGAGCAAAAAATGTGGAGCCATGAAAACTACAACTATAAATGGGCTGCAGCTATTACATATTTTACTATTCCATCAATAAATCATAGATTCAGTTATATAGTCACAAAGGGTCACAAAAGTTGGTCCCCTGTAGATTTAAATGTTTTTTTTGCTATTTGGTCACAAATATGTCTAATCAGATAAATGAAAATAGAAAATATTTGAAATTATTTTATTTATTAGAGACAATCTTAGTGCCACAAAGCTATCCAAATTTAGCTGATCTTTTGTGAAAAAGTAGTTGACAACTAAACCTAGTAAGAGGTTGTGCCACCCTTGCTGGGAACAATAGCTTTTTAACTGGCACTTAGGTTTAAGGCATGGGTTGTTTATTTTCATGCTACGGTATCTCAGTTGGATTTAAATGTAGCCACAGTTAAAGAGGGGGTATTATGTATTTTCCAGGCACATAGTGCCATTTTCTAGCACAATCAAGTAACTATGTCACTTTCAGTTGTTATGAAAATGCTGTATATATATATATATATATATATATATATATATATATATATATATATATATATATATATATATATATATATATATAAAATAATTCAAAAGAAATTTGACTTTGCATCATGTCCATATCTGATGACTTGTGATTGACCTCTGTCTCTTTAAGAATGTCCTACTCTTTCCAACGCTTCCCCTTCAGCACGTCATCACAATAATGCTTCTCTTTGTTTACCAGTGATGCCATTTACAACTGTTCTTAGGAGCACGGTAGTTTGTATGATAAACTCAGCAGACATCCAGTTCCACCAGGTGTTTGCTAACTGCTGCTGCTAGTTTGGTGGAGCTGTGTAGGGGAGGTTCAGGGGAGGGGTGTTCTGTGGGGCGGAAGCTCGGCTGGGGACTGAAGCTCCAAGGCAGAGTTTTGGGTAAATAGGTGGCAATAACACAAAAATGATCAATGTAAATCAAAATTATTACAACATGGAGATCTGGATTTGGATTCATACTCAATATGAAAGTGGAAAACAAGAAGACAGGCTGATTCAATGTCAGTGAATATTCCTCAAGACAAGTCTAAATGAGGTTCAGTAGTGTGTGTGGCCTCCACATGCCTGTATAACCTCCCGACATCCCCTGGGCATGCTCCTGATGAGACGGTGGATGTTCTCCTGAGAGATCTCTTCCCAGTCCTGGATTAGAGCTTCGGTTAGCTCCTGAACACTCTGTGGTGCGACGTGGCATTGGTGGATTGACCAAAACATGTTGTCCTGGATGTGCTCAATTGGATTCAGGTCTGGGAACAGACAGGCTAGTCCATAACAACAATGCCCTCATCAAACAGGAAATGCTGACACACACTTCAGCCACATGAAGCCAAGCATTGCCATGCATAAGAAGGAACCCAGGGCCCACTGCACCAGCATAAGGTCTCACAATGGGTCTGAAGATCTCATCCCGGTACCTTATAGCAGTCAGGACACCTCTGTCTAGCACATGGAAAGCTGTGTGGCCATCCAAAGAAATGCCTCCCCACACCATGACTGACCCACCACCAAACCGGTCATGCTGGAGGATGTTGCAGGCACCATAACATTCTCCACGGTGTCTCCAGACTCTGTCACATCTGTCACATGTGCTCAGTGTGAACCTGCTTTCATCCGTGAAGGGCACAGGGCGCCAATGGCAAATCTGCCAAGTCTGGTGTTCCCTAGCAAATGCCAATCATCCTGCATGATGTTGGGCTGTAAGCACAGACCTATATGTGGATGTCGGGCCCTCATACTACCCTCTTGGAGTCTGTTTCAGTCAGTTTGAGTAGAAACATGCACATTAGCGGCGTGCTGGAGGTCATTTTGTAGGGCCCTGGCAGTGGAGCTTCCTTTTCCTCCTTGCACAAAGGATGAGGTAGCAGTCGTGCTGCTGGGTTGTAGCCCTCCTACGGCACCCTCTGTCTCCTGGTGTACTGGCCTATCTCTTGGTACCTATTCCATGCTCTGGACACTGTGCTGAGAGACACAGCAAATCTTCTTGCCATCACTCGCATTGATGTTCCGTCTTGGATTAGCTGCACTACTTGAGCAACTTCAGTGGGCTGTAAAAAATGCCTCATGATGCCTCTATGCATGACAGCACTGACAAAATGAAAAAGTGACTAAAAGCTCAACCAGAAAGGAGGAAAACAGAGAAATGACCTGTGGTCACCACTGCAGACTCACTCTTTTATTGGGGTTATCTTTCTAATTGCCTTTCATTTCCACTTATTGTATGTTCCGTTTGCACAGCAGCAAGTGAAATTGATTCACAATAAGTGTTACTACCTAACTGGTGACACTGATTCCACAAAGGTGTGACTGATTTGGAGTTAAACTGTTTTGTTTTGGAGCAGTGCATATATATATATATATATATATATATATATATATATATATATATATATATATATATATATATATATATATATATATATATATATATATATATATAATGTGAATAGCTTTTTCCCCTTAGTACATTAAAACAACATTTTTATTTACTCCAGCATCCATATTTTTAAAGCCAATATCCTTTTATATTATGATTTACACCTACACACATCTTTGGTCATTGCACCATACAATACCCCCATGTTTGCATTTGGAAATGCTTTTTTCAACATTCCTTCTTGCTGCCACATGAGCATCAGAACATACCGATAAGCAGATGGTTATAAATCATGACAGAAGCCTTTTTTCAAAAACAGTCTGTTCAAAAAGAAGTGCAGCCTTTTACTGACATTCTGTGCATAAACACTCAGTTCATGCTGCTTTGGAGGCGGAGACATTACCTCAAAGTCACTCCACGATCCCCTTCTGTGAAGGAAACTCAGTGGGATCCTGAGACAGAGCACTGGTGATGCTCCCAAGTGAAGGTTCATGCTGCTGCTTGGCTTTCACAATAAAAACACAAAGTGCTCGTACTTTCAAGGCAGCTTTTCTCAGTTTTATGATTCTGAACACATTTTGTTCAAGTTCTTTATTTTGGCTGAACAAAAAAAGGGTAAACAGGGAAAAGAAAGTTTGAGATAAAATGATATTCACATTGCCCCAGGGATACTTTTTGAAAGGCAACATATTGAAATAAATGCCATTTTTAATAGTTTTTACTGTAAAACAAACTAATCCCAGATGAGCTCATTAAGGACATTTTCTGTCATGTAAAAACAGATCAGATTAGTTTTTTGTCCTCTTCCAGAATCTAATTGTCGAATCATGTGTGTTCTGTTGTCTCTGATGTCGTCCTTTTGAAGCTTAAACACTCAGCCAAGAAGTGGTAACTTTTTCAAAAATGTTTTTGTAATAAATCCAGAGGAGACCTGTGTTTTGGGGTCTTTTTTTTTTTGCTTTTTTTCATCAATATCCTGTCTGATCTTTTTATGCCAGGACCAGTCAGTCCAATCAGAAAACATCCGGTAAGCCCTTTCATTCCACCATCAAATGTTGATGGTCTCCCGCCATGTAAGCTGCCTATCAGATAATAAGGGGGACTTGAATACCAGTCGGTGTGCCACAATGAAGGTGGTCCTGGTGTTTTTTACCTGATGTCCAACATGTCTTTGCTGGCCCTGTCTCACTGTTCTCTCCAGGGAAATCTTGCAAGAGCAGCTGTCCTTATCAATGCAGTGGCTCCCTGCTCACTGACTGCCTGGGCTGTGCTCTCCATGACAGCAGCACAGAGGTAGTCGTAATCTGCCAAGACTTCAACAAAATTAAACTGCCAAGCAGGCCACCTGGGGGGTGGCAATGGGGAAAGATTTCCTGCTCACCATGATGTAGCAACAGAGGCAAGAGACATTAATATCGTACTGCATGTGCAAGACATACACGTTGCAAAGCATACCAATCTGTGGCTCCTCCATACACTGTTGTTTTGATATCAAAGATCAGATCAAAAGAACATAATTAAACACATTTTATGCAGCTTTAATCATTATCTCCACATAGAGTGTTTTGTAAAGCTATTCGAACCCTTTGTTTTATACCTTGTAACACTGCAGTAACTAACCTCAGTGTAATTCCTTTGGAATACAAGTCATTAAAGTTTGCAGCAATACATGTAAGGGCCAGGAAACACCGGATCCAGTTTGGCATCTGATCTGACTGAAAATCAGGCCAGATGAGGTACACAGCAATTGGAACATGTTAAAGTTAATGCAGACTTGCAGACCGCTTGCAGTTCCCTGCAACTGGGTCTCTGACTGTCCGACCAAGATAGGCCTGGGGTCTATTTTGGTCGGGACTACGTAGCAATTTGATAGGAATTTCATGACTGAGACAGGCAGTGAGACATGGTGTTAAAGTAAAACACATCTGTCTTGGGGTTCAATACAGAGTGAAATGTTTTATTTTCATCTTACCCATGATAGGAGTTCAGAAGTACAGAAAAAAAATTGAAAGAGTGCAACCGCGATCTTGTCCAAGTTTATTCAAGCAGCTTTGAGTTTAGAATAGAAATAGAATAGAAATAGTCTTTATTGTCCCATGATGGGGGAATTTCTGTGCAACAGCAGCAAAGTGACACACAAAGAATATAAAAATTATGTATAAAAAACAGAATAAAGAATAAAAAACAATTCTGTACAGTAAGGCAAAATTTCAACAGGAATACTGTGTAGTTGTAAAAAACACACCAGTCCAGAGGAGAGTGCAACTGAGTTGGTTAATTAAAAATGTACATGATGTGCATGTCTCAGAGTATTAAAAATACAAGCTATTTACAGTTAGTAACAATAGAAAAACGGTAGAGTTGTACAGATACTACCGTAGATATAAACACATTGATTTTGTTGGGAGCAATGATGGTTATAGAGTCCAACAGCTGCTGGGAGGAGGGATCTCTTATAACACTCCTTTGTGCACCTAGGATGCAGCAGTCTGTCACTGAAGGAGCTATCCAGTTCAGCAACAGCTTCATGCAAGGGGTGGCAGACATTGAATTTAGTGCTGGATTGATTTGTGTTTATGCTGGCAGGATTTCCAATACATGCATTCCATAGAGGGATGCTTCAGTTGGCATCATGTAAAGCATCTTGAATTGCCTTGTTGCTGAAATGTGCTATACAAATAAACGTGCCTTGTTTAGAGCATAAAACAACCACAACACTACTTTCTCCTCCTATTTTGAATTTCTGTCAATTCACACATTTGCCTTTTCTGACTTAATGTTTATTCAGAGTATAAGAGTATGTATTACACCTGCAAATGTGCTTACATAATGTTTATCTCTCTAACATATATTTGTGATACATCTATGGCCTAATACTAGAACTGATATAGAAAGCAAAGAGGTACTGCTTTGGCATTAAGACATGTGACACTTCTAATTAATTTCTGCATATGCATCACGCTTCCACACAGTGGATATTGATGAAAGAACATCTCTCCCCACATAAAAAGCAGTATTTTTAATCTTAAACTTAAAAATGTTTCCATAAATTCTAAGAATAACAGGATTCGCCACTCGGTTCAAAATGTGATAAAAAAAAATTTTTAATCATTTTCTGGTTCTTTAAAGATGTATACATATTTGTTTGAATGGGTATTCCCAAGGATTTCTTACAGTTTGTGTGCCCTTGTTGCTCCAAAGTTAAACAGTCAGGTTCAAAAGACAAAGCATATTACTTTACAATTTTGGATTTTACTTTACAATAAATGTCTGTATAATAATTTGCATCCCCATATACAAAGCACAGAAAATACCTCACCATCAGCTGGTTTAGTTTACATATCAGATGGAAAGATTTTTTTACCGCTTGTTTTATTGAAATCATGAAGGGGATTCTGGGCAACTGAACATGCCACACAATTTGTATCCACCTCTATAAAGCACAGAAGATACCCAACCAGCCAAGGTTTGAGTTTACATATCATAGATAACAACAAATTATTCCTTTAAACTTGGAAAAAATGTGTACATTTTACACCAAACAGAAACAAGCTTTTCAGAAAACACTAGTACACATATCCAGCTCAAAGCAAAAAAGTTCTTGTTGCCATTTAAACAGAATACAAAAATATTACAAATAGAGCTTCAAGAGGTCTTTTAACATTATTATTTATCCCCTGATATAAAATGCATGAATCTGTCATATAATGCTGTCAGTAGTACTGTGTGGTTCTGGAAAGCATTGCGATGAAGATGCAAGTTGCATGCTTCAGAGATTTCTACGCTTTTTTCCCCCTCTTTTCCTGGTAATCCTGGCTATCACAAACATTATCAGTTGTCCACGGTAGAGACAGTTTTTTTTTTGTTGTTGTTGTTTTGCATCTGAGACCTAATTTGCGTTTTTCTATATGGTCTATATTGAGTTTGTATTACATTATAGTTCATTCTAAAACAAGGATGAGTAAGAAAGCTAGGAGGATTAGGTAAAGTCTGGCACACACTCTGATAATAAGCAACACAAGGAAAGTGAAGAGAAAGGGAGGTAAACAAGGAAAAGCAAGGGAGAAGGAGAAAAATAGATTAAAACTTAGGGAGTGGAGTTGCCACGTGATTAAGAGGCACTGAATATGAATTTTATCAATTGAGTAAACAAAAACAGTTCTGTCAGAGGAATCCGCCCCATTATTTGTTGCCAGCAAATGATAAATTCACTCCTGAAAGGGAAAAAATAGCTTCCCAAACCCACCTGATTCTATGTAAAAATGTAATTGCCCTAAAATCTAATGACGAGTTATGTGGACCTTATCAGCAGCAACTGAGATCATAACTGGCAAAGAGTTTTTAAGATCACAACTGAGGAATTTTTGTGCACTCTCCTTTGTAAAAATGTTGTAATTCAGCCATGTTGGAGGGCTATTAATTATGAAGTGTTCCAAAGGTAATACTGCTTTATTTTAATTGAATTTAAGTCCAGACTTTGGCTAGCCCACTCCAAAACATTTAGTTTTTTTGAGTCATTCAGAGGTGGCCTTGCTCCTGTGCTTTGGATTATTGTCCTGCAGCATAGCTAAAGTGTGATTGGGCTTTAGGTCATCTACTGATGGCTGGTCATTCTTCTTTCAGGATTTTCTGGTAGAGACCAAAATCCATTCCAGTTAGTCAAGTTTTCTAGTTTTTGAGGAAGCACAGCCACCCCAACCCTCACACTACCACCACCATGTTTGACAGACAGTTTGATTGATGGTTTGTTTCTGAAATGGTGTTAGTTTTAGTCAGATGTAACGCGACACAAACCTTCCAAAAAATTCCCCTTTTGTGTCAATAGTCCACAGAATTTTTTCCAAAAATTTTGGAGATCATCAAGATTCTTTTTTGATAAATGTGAGCTAGGCCTTTATGTTCTTTTAGTCAGCAGAGGTTTTGACCTTGAAACTCTCCCATGGAGGCCATTTTGCCCAATTTCTCTTCTAAATCTTAATCTCTGACCTTAATTGAGATAAGCGAGGTCTGCAGTGCTTCAGATGTTGTTCTGGGTTGTTTTGTGTGTTGGGGTCTGGGAGTTTTTTCACTTCTTTATGCAGTTCCTTTGATCATCCTCTTGAGGGCACTCTGGAGCACAGTTGGCTGCTGATTGCGCGCACCTGGATCTGATTAAGTTTTATCAGTGTGGAGTACAAGAGGAGCTTGCTTACCAGCCCTTTGACACCTGAGTGTTGACCTTAGTGGTAAACCCCAAGCCCTCTGAGTTCTCCTGATTTACCTTTTTGATCTCCAGATACTTGCCTCTACATTTGCCCAAGTCATCTACAAACTCTCTGTGAAGAATCTGGTAACTTATCTTTGGCTGGCAGCTTCTTGATTCCATCGACTTGTTTCATTCGCACTCCATCACACCTTGTCCTCCCTCCACAGTGCTCCCAGAATCCAAGCCTACTTGATCACAACAACCCTCTGGCTCAATGTTCATCCTCTGATCTTGTCACTCTCCTGGACCCCTTAAACCCCTCCCTTGCAGATAACCTTCCAGTTCACAGTAAGCGTCATCTCCAAATACCCCTCATTCCTATCTTCCACGTTTCCACCTTATCTTCCCCAGAGCTCCTGCAGTTTTCATGTCCCAAAGTAAAAACCCTGGACCACTGAACCATCTCCTGAATAATATTCAATATTTTCTTTGTAATAAAATCCTTAACTTTTCATTTGTCTTCTGGGAGTGTTTCTGCATGTGGGTCAGGCAGTTACCTAAAACCATGACATTATAACTTCCTGGTTAAATTGTCAGTGTGCTCTTGGAGTAATTTTGGTTGAAGATTCACCAATGGTGCATGTTTTATCCAGCTGTGGATTATGGCTCTTAGTTCGGTTTGCTTACATCTTTGAGATCTTTCATCCATCTGAGAGGTTCTTTTTAAATTAGCTGTTACATCTGCAGGTCAGTTAATCAAGAGGCCTGGGTTTGGCTTGTAAAACTGAGCTCAGCTTTCTAAAAATGTAGTTCAATCACAATTAATTCATGATTTAATAAGGGGGAGGTGATAATCACTTTTTTCCCCCAGAAGGCACGGTTGCATATTTTCTTTTGAACAAAATCCTTTGAAAACAGATTTTTGTATTTACTTAGGTTATCCTTAAGATTAAAAGGGTTCTTTTTTTTTTTTTTTTTTTAAATCTCAAACATTTCAGTGTGATAGAAAAGCAAAAACAAACCAGTAATGGGGCAATCTCTTTTCACAGGTTCAGAAATTTTAAATTTCCAATTTAAAATTTTGAGCTTATAAAAAAATGTTTGGAGGTATAAGGTATAAGCATCTCCAGGGAAACACAATGAAATAAAATGCAGTCAATATTCAAACCCTCTTTACCTTTCATATCATGAAATAGTTATTTTATACATTCTTATCTCTGTATTTGTCATAAAGACAATCCAAGTGAATTGTATTGTCTCCCTAAAAGCTGCTTGTTACCATGCAGAGTAACAACACTATTTTGTAAATGGTTAACACATGTTCTGTAAACACTTAGCTGACATTTCTGCTTCATGGAGCCCATAGCTCCTTGTGCGGAGCCAGGGAGTCTGGACACACAGACTGTGGACCAAAGTACTACTGCCTTGCTAATGCTTCTTGAACACATATACAAGGTGAAACAGAACGACATTTCTTTTGCAAAGCTGCAGCACCCTGTGGTATTTAAAGTGCACTTGGTTTTGATCACATATAGTACAATTTGAGAACCCAATATTGCCTCACAGTATCGTTCATGAGCTATTGATTTTTAACTTTTCATAAGAGGATGGTGCATTATGGTAAGATGATGCCTGCTCATTCTGCACTGTGATGAATGGTTGTGGGCAACTTTTGAATCATTTGAGTTTTTGCTTTCTCATAATGTGCCCATCTTCAGTAGCAACTATAATATGTTTATTTCAGGCTTTGCATATCTAATTTTGTCATTAATAAATTATTACTATAGTTAATATAATCCATGAGTAATTGTTTGGCACTGGATCAGAACTGCCAGAAAATCATCTCAAATGCTTTGTAACACAAAGCAGGAGAGGGTAGAATTACTGGCACTGGAGAATATGCAGGGTTAGGCATTACTATTATCTATAATGGCCAATATTTTTAATTTCTCAGCACCAGCAGCACCACAGAGCAATTTAATTAATTTTAACATTTAATAGCTTTACAATACCTGCACCTGTAAGAGCAAATATGACATTTTTAAGCCAGAAAATGTAAAAATCTCAAAAATATGAAACATAAATAAATCCCAGTTCTGTGGCTTTATAGATAATAACATTGTATCCTATATACCCTCCAGTGCCATTAATTAAATAATTTTGATCAAAGCAGATAAACTGAATGTACTTTTTTGTTTTACCACAAAGAAGCTCTAGAACCACATTTCACTATTGCTGAATCACCATTCTCCTTTATGGATGATAGCACATTCAAACAAGAATGTGTTCAATGAATGTGTGACCACTTTTTGGTGACACAAATAAGGATAGAGAGAGCACTCTCGCTTTTCCCAAAGATCTTACAACACAAGAAATGTGGATGAGCTTTGTGAAGGTAAATAGATGAAGAAGGCAGACCTCTCTGGAATTCTGATACAACTGAATGTTGGCTTTAAGAGAACCAGCAACTCACAGCTGAGAGAAGATGACATATTACAGGTCATGTCACCATGACGAAGGATAACTTTAGCAGAGTCAGCTGTCAGACTATCAAGGCAATTGCAGGTGTTGCTCGTGAGCATGATCATCAGCTAGCAAAATGTGTGCAGGAGTATTCGGGTGATACAGGTGTTTGCAGAGATGTGACTTATGGTAATCTCTAATAAAAAAAAAAAAAAATAAAAAAAAAAAATAAAATAAAAAAAGCGCCCAAAATAGTTGAAGGGTTGTACATGTGGCCTGTTTTAAGTTACTGAACAGCATCTCAACAACATAAAAATTTGGACTTTGACTCCCTTTGATACATAGTAAAATTCATGGTACCTCCCCAAACATGGCAAATCCAGCTCTATGCTTCACAGTTGGAATGAGCTCCTTTCCTGGAATGTTGTATTTAGTTTATGCCAAAGATGTCCTCTAGTGCCCAAATAATTCAATTGTAGACTCATCTGTCTAAAGAACTTTATTCCAGAAGTGCTGGTGTTTGTCTATGGTTCTGTCTGGCAAATATTAATCTGGCCATGAAGTCTTTCTTAGAGAACAAAGGGCTTCTCCTTGCAGACCCCCCATGAAAGTTACACTTGTGCAGTCTCTTTCTATTTGTAGAGGCGTGGACTTTAATAGTAATAATAGAAAGAATCAGTTGTATGTCCTGTGATATCTCTTAGCATCTTGTCAGGGTGAACTTATTTAGATTGCTTCAACTAGATATGTTGCCATTTAAAGTCCTTCGGCCAAAGACTATTTTTTATTTACTTAAGTTATTTTTAGACCTATTTAAATACTTTACAAAACTTACTCCTGAGGGCCTCAGATAGCTCTACAATGGTATTCACTCTTAGTTCAACCGTTAGAAGCACACCAAAATGATTACCTAATGTTTAATGGGGCAAAACTTCCTCAGAATCCGGAGTAACAATTTTCTTATGTTCACCTGATGTAATATGCCTGCTTGTAATCTTAGCCATTGTAGGTGGGTATAAATGTGTGGGTGACCTCATTATTCCTTACCAGAAATGTTTTATTACATCTTTCTCTTGTCTTGGCAGTGATTGGAACATAACTGTAATTAAGCATACATATTACTAAATGAAACAGGAGTAGGGGCAGTTCATACTTCCCAGTCTGCTATATTGTCTTAACTGCAAAGCCTGTGTAAGGTAAATCTCATCATCCATAACTGCTCAATCCTTTCTGCAATAACTATCCGAGGACGTGTGCATGCAACCCGAATTTTTGTGACTGTGGTGATGAACCATGACTTCATCGTCCCCATATGGCAGTAGTGAAAACTGTATCTCTCTGAATGGGATCCCATAGTTAAACTGACTCAAAAATATTATGAATAAGGGTTCATCCTCGTTGGAGAGGTCCAATTTATGTGCATGAGCATGTAAAGGGACATTGATTGAGACATTAATACAGATATTATTACGTTATAAAACATTACAATGGCCAACATAAAGAGAGATGACTGAATGCTTGTCCTTATATTCCGAGGGCCATCCCTATCATGTGTTACCCGCATAGTCCTGCTTGATGATTACAAAACAGCTGTACACCAGCTCTGTAGCTAGCATCAGATGACTTAATCAGGCCATAAAGAAAGCCTCTCTTATAGATGCTGTGCTGGCCCTGTGCTCTGCATTTCATCAGCCCCTTAGAAGGGTGAAATATGCTTCTTCTGAAGGTAATGTGCCCTATCTGTGTCCACGCAGTGACACATTTATCACCGCTTCAGCTCTTTACAATCAGTCTGAGTACTGATGATCTGACTCATGTTGTTTAAACCCCAGTGAGAGTACTGTTGTAAGATGCAAACAAAGGAGCACAGCGTGGAAAAAGAGATAGAAGTGGAAATATTTATGATGGGATATTCTTTTTACCACCACAGTAGCTTTAGCATCTGGAGGTGAATTATTTGATGCAAAATGTTGCAGTCTTCTGTGAAGAAAAAATCTGATATTTCTAGATATCCAATTTTCATACTAAGACATTTTTGAAAATGTTTTAAACTAAATGCACTTTTAGTTGTAGCTCGTAGCTTTTGATGATCTTAAATTTGATTTGATGGAATGAATACAACCTAAATCATGACAGCAACATTTTAAGCATTGATGACTACTACTACTAAGTTTCCAGTAAGCTGTTTCTGAACAACTAAACTAGATGGGCCATATTTCTATCAAAAGCAAATTTCTCATAGAAAGGTAATTAGCCAGTTGCATTTAATGAACCTAATTAGCCTTGTTACAAAATTGCATTTTAAAATATTGATAAACTGATATGTTCTAGATGTATGCAACTATGATCAGTAACCTGCTAAATTATAAATGATCTGTCATGGCCTCAATGAATATCCAACACAATATACATGTATGCCATCAGGTTGTCCTGAGAGTGCATTAATCCAGAGTCTCAAACCTGCCCAATCTGTTTTTTAAAATTCTGCTGAAAACATTAGTTTGTGCACATTACCAGAAGAATCTGACTCTCCATGTTGCGAATAAAAGGAAGATGTTACCTGTGTTTTTCACTTTTATATTAAGACCTGATAGAACCTGCAACACTACCAAATGATTCAAAGTGGTTATTACAAATCCACTCTCTATTACAGCAGCTCTCAATCGTGCACACAACCCTAGTAAAATACCAGGCTTTTGTAATGTAAAAACCAAAACTGTGACAAATTATTTTAAAACGTTTTCCACATTTCATATGACATTTATCCAGTGAAATCTAAATGAGAAACAAACAAATGTGCTTGTAAGAAATGTGTAAATATGCATAACCTTAAGCTTTGTTGTAGCATGTTTTCAGTTTCAGCAGTTTTAATTACCTCCACGTTGTCTTTCACTGGCTTGTTGACACCTCTACCCAAGATATGGCCCAAATACTTTCCTTGCCAAAAAAAAATTTTTTGGGATGGATAGTCAAGCCATCCCACTTTATGGTCTTCATATTTTCCACTTCTTCACTATGTATTGAGCTAAATGTTGTTTGGAGACTTTCTTCTTCTCACTCTGAGCTTGGATTTTTTAATAATATTTGGGAATAATTTTCTAAATTCAAATTTGAAACATTTTTACTCAATTCTAAATTGTAAAGTTGTTCAAATGTACAGTATTACAATGTAATAAATGAGGCTCAGTGTAGTAAAAGGAAAAAAAAAATAGTACAATTAGTGTTAAACTTTTGAATCAATGGAACAGAACATGCTTTTGCTTTAATATTTTCAGCCTGATGTGTCCTTGTAAAGTTACAGCTAGTTTAACGGCAAAAGAATGTCAGAGGTAAGTTGTGTTTATGAAACTAAAGCTAACATGAACAGATTTTTGACTCAGACCAGGAGTCCAAGTCAACTCTCAAGTCTTTAGGGCACAAATCTAAGCTGACTCTGAAGTCTTTTATTTTTGTGACCTCAGTGCAACTACCGTCATCTCTGTTGATGACCGAGATCAGTGTTTGTAACTTCATTAACTTTTACCCACACACTCGAGTCACTTGTTTCTTCTGCGCTTTTATTTCTCACATTTCTTGACACTGACATGGGTATGATCATAACTGTCATGAGCGATAAGTCCAAACACAATTAAAATGGCAATGGTGTAAAAATTATGAGATGTGCCCTGTAAGGAATAAAGGCTGGGTATTAAACTCTGAACAGTGACAGGATCCTTTGTAATGCTCAGTTATGAATTATGCATTTTAAAACATGGTGGAAACCCTGACATCACTCCCATGTGTTAAGTGCCAATCACATTTCCCTCCACTATAATATAAGCCCAACATGATGGACACAGTGACAGTTGACATATTCTGTCAAACTTCAAACAAACTGATATAAATGAATGTTAAAATAAAAAGTCTAACAGTGAAATATGATTTTGTTTTCCTATCTGTCCTTTCACTGTCTCTCTCCACATGCAGGATCTCTACATCCTTCCCCTCTTCCTGTGTCGATATGATTCCTTTCCACTTGTCCTGCTCGCCACCATATCTCAGCAGTGGCTTAGAAATTTTGATTGCTTGTTGTACTGTGACTTTCCCTGTCAGTGCCTCTCAGTTACCTGTGCACACTCTTTCTCTCATGTACCCTCTGGTCCCTTGTCTCCCTTGCTTCTTTTGACTATACACTCCCTTTGCTTCCTCCTGCTCTTCCTCTCCATCCTCCGCACACCTCAGTGCCTTTGTGATGAGAGTGACAGACTTTACAATATGTCGGTGCGAATCTACCTCACCTTTAATATTTCAATATAATGCCAATGCAGGATGGTGAAAGACCTGTGGGACTTGATGGTGAAAGCACGTTCTGTCTCTTTCTTTTTCTCTTTCTCTCTCATCTGCCCTTTTCAGTCAAGACAAAAGGCAAAACAAACAGCCACAACTAGCAATTATCATATACAAAGGACAAAAAAGGTTTGATCCGTGTTATCTAACAGCTAAGGAGAAAAATAAAGTCATGGAGCATGTTATATGAGTTGCTGTTGGGATTGCTAATAATACAGGAAATCAATTGAGTAACGTGTTTAAAAATTAATCAGATCTGAAGACTTGGGGTGGGGGGGGACCCTTTTAAAGGTTTCAAGGAGCTGATATTTGGAGGTGATGAATTCAATAAGGGGGCTTTTTTGATAAATGCTACAAAAACAACCTGCAAAGTTGCAAAGGAAGAAAGACTGTAGATTACAAATGCATCTAGGGAGTTTTAAAATATTCCAGTGCAAAAGTCAATGATTTTATGACTTTAGAGTCCCAGAATAAATAAAACAGTTAAACAGTAGGAGGTTGTTTCACCATCTTGGATTTGATTTGAATGTGTCAGATAAGAAGATTGTTCCAGAAGTCCTGGTCTTATCCTGTTTTTTTTTCTTAGAATTAGCTGCTCTGGGAAGTTAACTTTGTTATATGTCTATGTTAGCATGCCAATAGGAGCAGTAAGGTTGAGTTCAGTGTGCTTTGGTGTACTAAAGCATAAATAATGTGGTTGTCAAGTTTAAACAGAAAATTCTTCTGCATATTTATTAGAAAACATCATAATTAATTAAATTAAAATAAATTTGTTGGACAGTAGTTTATTCATTAATTAGCAACTCCATTGTGCCAAATAAAGGAAAACAGAAGTGAGGAAACTAAGATAGGGACCTTTTAGGTTATTGTCTCCTTTTTTATGTAAAAAAAAAAAAAAACATTTCAAAAGCATCCTTTTAGTCAAGACATCCTAGAGCAAATGCCAATTATAAAGAAAATTAGTATTTATCAGGGATTTATCTGGCAGCATTTTCAGCCAAATATGGTTAAATCCCCCAGAGGAAACTCCTAATAACAGATGATATCCACAATAGATGACTAAGCACCGTGACTAAGGAGCATATTTTCTTTTCCATCAGTATGTTGCATCTGCATGTCTCATTATTGGGTTACTGCAGAAATCTTTATTTATTTTCTTGACATGTGATCTTATTTTCTTTTAATAACAGCTGCCAATGCAGATTTAGTAATGGGGGTAGGAGATTAAGCTGTCTTCCAATGAAATAACACTGAAAAACCAAAATGCAAAATCAGTGTGTGTGTGTGTGTGTGTGTGTGTGTGTGTGTGTGTGTGTGTGTGTGTGTGTGTGTGTGAGTGTGTGTGTGTGTGCATGCGCATGTGTGTGTGTGTGGGTGGGTGTGTTTAAAGGGAGGGACAAAAACTGGATATGAGAGCAGCCAAATACTGCACACTCTATGGATAGAGGTTGGGTTTGAGACATTTAAATTCTTAAAGGGGTGGTGACATCACTGTATAAACTATTTCATGTAGTTGATATTGCTGCATATGTCAATCCTCCAAAGAATTTCATTTTAAAAATTAATAACACCTTTTTGTAGAGGGTTGTTTTGGCAGGCCAGATTTCCCCCCTCACTAAAAGCGTTGGGTACAGTAATGATATGTGGCTCTACCTCGTTGACTTCAGTCTGATTGGCTACAATCTCAAACTCTTCAGTAAAATGCACTGAACATCGTCTCAGACTGGGGTAATAATTGTGTGGTACTTCCCCATAAATGAACTTCAGCCACTCTTCTCTGGTTCTCTCATCCTTCAGGAGTAAGTGGAAACATCCATCCGTTTTTGAGCTCCCTCAGACATAACAGCTCCGCTTTTAACAGCTCCCCTCCTCTACTCAAGTGGAGTAGTCAGACATGCTAGCATGACTTAGCCTTTAAATTAGCCGGTGTATCAGCTGGGGAGAGGTGGGAAGGGGAGGGCTGTTTGCTTGGTGGTGTTCTCCAATTGGAGAATATGAATTACATAGAAAGATAACCTACGTAGAAAGATAAACTGTTCTCTGATTTGTCTATTTTTGAGCAAAGAAACAAAGCTGATGCCTATGAGCAGGGCTTTTGATACCAACTCTTGACATTCACACAGTTTCATCAGTGCACAACAGATCATATTATACCCCCAAAACCACAAAAAAATTAAATTTGTTGTCATGACCCCTTTAATCTAATAAAGAATTCATACTCACTGAAGACTAGTTTGCACTTGTATCAATCCATTTATTGGAGATAGCCAACAAGGTATTCTGGTCAGATAAGACCAAAAATGTAACTTTGGTTTACATGTAAAACAGTATTTGTGGCAGAAAACTAACTCTGGTTATGAAACTGAACACATCATCATCCTCATGGTGAAACATGGTGGCAACTAATAAACAGAAAGGTTCATGTCAACTTTTAAAATAAGGCTGGGTTTGTTTTGTCATGTAGCTTTCACAGTAACTTGTACTGCCATGGTCCACACTGAAAATTAAAAAATTTAAAAGTAGAACTTTCTATGCCATCCGCCAACCAACAGTATGCAAAGGCCTTTTTTACTTCAGACATGCTGTGAGTCTACTGTCTGTGCTCATGTCTGGGGGAGAAAGGCGATAACCCTGTCGCCTTCCCTGCAGTTCATTTAGACATGATCTTGATCAATGATTCGGCTCTGTATAGACTGGGACTGCTGTTCCTAGGCGTCATTGCACTCGTTTGTGTAGTCTATCCCCCCAGCTCTTATAACCTTCCACACGCTTCAGAGACCTCCAAGAGGCTAGTTAGAAGAGTTAAAGGACTCACTGAGGACACACAACCTCTCTTTTTCTTATATGCTCTTTTACCTTGCTTCAGTTTCAGAGGTACTTTCTACGCTTGTGTGAGTCACTTCAGGGGATAAGATAGGCTGCAGTTAGAGCACCATTCACAGTCACTCAATTGTTAAGTGATCAAGCACTGAGATGACATCATTATGCGCTGAAATATTACCCGGGCCTGACACTATCTGCCCAGACCCCCGTTCCTGTCATTTCTCCCAGTTTCCTCTTTGCATATTCATTGACAGTGTAATCTCCTTGACGTGCACCCAAGGGAATCAAGAGGATAACCTCAAGAGTTCATCTGTGCCGGTGTTTATCTAGGCCTCTGCATGGGAGTGGGTGTTGGGGTGCAGAGTGGACGAGTCTGGACTCATCTGGGTGTGCGCATACATGATTTATGTATCTTATATGCAGAAAGGAAGAGGAGAGATGACCTTCCTTGAAGTGAGTGCTTTTCTTTCATATGTTTGATTGCATTTTGCAGGTCTGACAATGATGTACAAGAAATGCGCTACAGTTTGTAATGCACATTGCTTTAAAAGGACAAAATTTGTGTTTTTTGGAATATCCTAATCTTACTATATATATATATATATATATATATATATATATATATATATATATATATATATATATATATATATATATAGATAGATAGATAGATAGATAGATAGATAGATAGATAGATAGAGATAATACATCAGAATAAAATAAACAATGAATACAAATACAATAGACAGACACACATAAGAATATACGAGGAATGTGCTGGGAAAGGATGTTAAAAAGACAAAAATAAAACAATTAAAGTCTCGTCGATATCACAGAAATTGAAAAGGGAAGGGAGAAACAAAAAAGCAATAAAATCAATCTTATCTTTACATATATTATATCTTTACATATATTATTTAATTTAAACCCTAATTATGCATATTTTCATAGATAAATACTCCCCTATATATGAAAAAAGTATTCAGTTTTTTCCAATACTTAATAAAGGTTTCTATGCTTAAGTTCATTAAGTAATCCTCTCCATTTCATAAATTTATTTTATAATTCCAATCCATTCCTTTTGTGTAGGAGGGTCCTTGTTTTCTCATACACTCATAATTGCTCTTTTGCCAGCTGTTAACGTTATTTTTGTCAAATATTTATCTTTCAAGTTCATTTTAAATATAGCCTCTCCCAGATATATCGATTAAAAAGCATATTCAAAATCCTGACCAGTTATTTATATCATTCCAGCCAACTCCTGCTAATGAACCTGGAGAGCTAGTTAAATCATTTACGTTTCAACCTGTATATGAAATGACAAAAATTACCTTTGAAATGTAAAATTCTGGAGGTAAAAGAGGTGTGAAGAAGGTGCAAGGTTGTGAAACGTGCCCTATTGTAAAACGTTAGGCAGATGTGATATTTAAAGAGATGGTTTGAGGGTTTTTTTTGAAGAAAGGATTTGTTACAACATTTTAAGAAGCTTGTAATTTACCTGCTGTAGATAACATTCCTGGTGTCTTCATTTAGTATAAATCCACATTAATTGGACTGATCCAAAAGGGATCCATACCAAAGTGGTTGTCTAGCACCTCAAAGCATCTAAAATCTCAACACTTTCATTGCAGTTTCTGGTAACACTTTTTTTGAGGACCTTTAAAAATGCTGTCAATCATTTACAGAGGAAGAGGAGGTATGAACACCATTGATCTTTGTGTGTGAAGCAGATGCTGAGAACAGAACATGTAAAGAATTACTGCTCAAAATGACTGAAACAAAAGTAAGGATGTGCAAAAAAATCAATACAATAGGGTTAAATTAAATTACTATATTTTTGCATTTTACACCACTGTATTTTTACTTTGCCTATAAAACATTTTATACGTTCCATTCTCCACATATGTTTCATCAGTAAAGATTACCGATAACACTTCACCTTGTCCCTCCATTTGCAGTGTTAATAATCACTGGCATCTGAGTAATTAACCACTATGCCAAGCCTTTTAATGTTCATAAAAGAATGTTCACATTACCCACTATGATGTTATCAAGACTGTAGTGGTTTTGAGATGATAGAAATTTGCTTTGTTCTTGGCTTCTCTCACTCTGGCTGAATTTGTGTTACCTTTAAGGATATTACAGTCATTGTTTTACATTTGTATCAATAATGAGTGTGGCCCAGAAAAACCTTTGGAGCATATTAAAGCTTTGAAAAAAGTGAAACTGCATTTCAATTGTTTAACTCAAAGAATTAAGACAAGTTGCCCAACTTGAAATCATTTAAGTGAAATTTATAACACAGAGAACAAATGGTCAGTATTTTATTAGATTTGCTGGAGGATGTCTGCAAGAGTACAACAGTAATTATATCTCCACTGGATGCTTTAAGTACCTCCTAACTAAGTCTATTAAACTCCACGAGAGCTTGTTATGGGGCTGATTGTGCCTGCAGTGCTTTCATGTGTTTTGACAAAGTGAGCATGTTTTTACTGCTCCCCTTTTAGCCATTGGTTAACTTTTACAATTCAATTTAATCATCATTAATTTTGATATTGACTGTTAAGAAGATTTTAACAAGAAATGTGACAAGAAAATGTGTGCTGTCATTGAGCCCATGTGGACATATTCCAACTTATTAAGCATGCGGGTAATGTGGACTATAGGTAATATGATCTGAGGTGTCTACATCTGATCATAGTGCTATATTTGTCAGTAGAATGCAGAAAACTGAGATTTTGAGGCTGGATAAAATGCAATGCAATCCTGCACAAAGCATGTCATCCTATTCTCAACAGCAATGAGGCAATGCCTATGCAACATAAAGGGGCACCAACCCCCCATTGACAGCACATGCATAAAAACAATAGAAAACTTGACCCCAACTGAGAGGTATTTATCTATAAATACTTTATTTTTTTCATTTTATCTGGTGCCTCACCTTTCTAATCACACTCTGGGTAACTCCCCAAGTGGTCAATATCAAGAACTGCAAGTAATCAGATGCATTTTCACCAGCCTACTGGCTTGGCAGAAAATAAATAAATAAATAAAACAATAGAAACATTACCATGGTAATAGATGTTTGATTTTCACCAAATGCTTGGCAATATAATTATATTTTGATATTGATTTAAGATTCTGTGAACTTATCGCTACCACCCCTGCTACCAACCCTGCTATCAGGGAGTAGAAAAGCAGAGAGATCAGAGCATGTAAGGCTAATAATGATAAAAATATTTAAAGAGAAAACTTGATGCTTCCGATGAAACCATTCATTTTACTAACTTCTGATTCAAAATGCTTATAACTAACTTTAGTCCATGGCTTGCCCTGTTCATTTGAAAGCATAATAGAATGATAATTAGTCAGGTTATCTGCTCAGATAGCCAGTCTCCAGTTGCCAGTTTAATAGGTTTGCTGCTTGTAGCTTGCTAACTGCAGTTTTAAAATATTGTTACCTTTTAAAGAGAGATGGATGGCACTCCTTTAATTTCCAAACACACCTGTCTTTCTTAAATGGAAATATTTCCAAACATCTAAATTTGTCAACTGAAAGCTGTTCTAGCCCTCTCTTGGGCAGTCGTCTGGCAGTGTGCAGCAACTTATGGGGAAGGGGCTGTTCAATGGAGAGTGGTAAACACGATTTCATTAAAACTGCATTGTGTAACTTTCATAAAAAAACATGTTTTTTGCATAGTTGTTAAAACTATCACCATGTCGTGACAGTATGGTATGAGACAGATAATCTGTGAAAAAAATCAAGCTCCTCAACCTCCTCCCAGTGCTACTTTTGCTACCTGCAGAAATACACCCTTCACGGTCAAAGATAACCAATCAGAGTCAGGAGGAAGTGCTGTCAGGCACACTCATGTACGTGCAATGCGCTAATGGCAGAAAAACAGCTTACCGTTACAGAAAAACTGTTTATTCGCCGTCACCGGTGGCCATGTTAACAAGCCTGAGCATTCATGGCAGGCTCTGGTATCGGGAAAAAGCTGTAGCATAGCAGAGAGCAAGCGGGAGGAGGAGGTGACCAGTGCATACACAAGCATGATTGACAGCACTAAGACCCTCCTCTTGACTCTGATTGGTTGTTTCTGACTAACAGTGTATTTCTGCAGTTAGCAATAGGATCACTGAGAGAATGCAGAGGAGCTCAGTTTTTTCACAGGTTATCCATCTCACACCATACTGTCATGACACTGATAGTTTTAACAAATATGTCGAAAAATATATATTTTTTTAATAAAAGCTACATACTTCATTTTGATGTATTGAGCAAACAATATGTTGGGGTTCGAAAATAAGTGACAGGAAGCAGTTTGAATTTAGCAGTTGTAACTATAAGTTTCATCTTACCTTCTTTTTCATTTTTATCTTGAGTTTGTTGAACTAACATTAAATAACTACAGTCAACAGTTAGACTTTAAAAAAATACATTACATGTCTCAAAAAACAGATAAAATGTAGAGGTTAATACGTCAAAATAGCCTTTTAATTAGAACCACAAACCTAAGCATTTGTACATATTTCTTCTAACTTTTACTGCTCCCGGCTATGATAAAGTAAAGATTCCTGACAGGAAGTTTTAATGTGATGCTAAGTCATGTTCGTTGTGTCTTTTTGCCATTCTAAATGGCCTCTCATCCCTATTTATACACTGCTGTCCTGCTGGCAGCAACTGCCCATGTCCACACACAATGTCAGTTTAATAAGGAAAGCATAAACAGCCTGCTATTATTCATCAGCATGGGACTGACCACATGTAAGGATGTCCCTGATTCATATTCAGAGTCATACTAAGGCCCAAAGGCTTTTCCAAGATTGCAGAGAAATGCATGAGGACAGCTTAACACAGCAGTTCGTGAGCCAGAATCACAGCCTTGATCTTTGTTTTTAATGGTTCAGTTCACTTCTCTTTGAAAAGCACTGTTACCATAAAAAAATAATTGGTGGTTATAATAATACAGAATAAGTTAGGTTTTGAAATAGGGTTGTGTTGGATAGAACAGTGGAGTCAATATCCTACCTGTCTGAGCAGAAAATGCCATCTCAGTTGGTAACATTACGTAACAATTGGGAGTCAGAGATAAGTTGCAAGATATAACTATCTGAGCGATGCGGACATGTCTAGTTCTATGTAAGCATCATCTGTCTGATCTTGTCTGTTGCGAAATGTAGGTTAGACATTTTTTTTTTTTTTCAAAAATAGTGCATTCATATCCCTTGAACTTTTTCCACGTTATATCTTATAACCATTAACTTCAATGTATCTTATTTGAGTTTTATGTGATAGACAAACACAAGTATAAGAGGAATTAAAACTGATACGTTTTTTTTTTGTTGTTGTTTTTTTTTAATGTTTTCTGTCAGTACTTTGTGGAATCATCTTTCAATGACTTTTGGAGTATCTCTCTTCAAGTATCACAGATGGAAATGTTTTCCTGTTCTTCGCGAAATACCTCAAGCACTGTGACATTGGATGGAAAGCATCTGTAAACATTGATTTATGTAAGTCTTGGCACAGTGTCTCAAGTCAATTTAGGTCTGAATCATGAGCCATTCCAACATACTAATGTGCTTTGGTCTGCAAATCAGACTTCTTATGTTTTTTTTTTTGTTTGTTTGTTTTTGTATTTTTAACAGCGGTGTCTTCTGGTCACGCTACCAAAAATGTCAGATTTGGGGAGTGCATGACAAATAGTTGTCTAGTCAACAGTTTCTCCCAGCTGACCGGTTAATCTCTGCAACTTTGCTTCTTCTCTTATTTTTAATCTCCCTGCTCGCCCGGTCAGCTTCGGTGGATGATCATTTCTTCATAGGTTTGCAGTTGTGCCATGGTCTTTCCATGTTTAGATGATGCGTTAAACACTGATTTGTTCAATTTTTTTTTCTAGCAAGGAAAAAAAATGTGTTCTTTACTTAACAGTTTTATTTATTCTGAGACTCTGTATACTTATGAGGGAACTTCTGAAGGCAGTTGGTTGCAAAGGATTCTGTTTGGGGGTATTAGGATAAAGGAGATTGAGTATAATTAAATGTCTCACTGTTCAGATTTTTGTTCACAAAAATGTTTGAAAACAACATATCCCTTTTCTTCCACTTACAAGTATGCAGTCCTTTCTTGTGATGTATTACACAAAATCCTGTGTTTTAAACTTTTGCACATGACTCTGAAAATGATTTTCTCACTGATCACTCACATAGAGACAACAGTGACCCCTTTCCGCTGGAGGCTAGGCTAAAAAAACTGAAGATTTCATCCAGATTGTTATGTATGCCATCCCTGAAGGTTGTTGCATTTCATTCTCACATCTGTTGTCTAAACTGCAGTGCATAAAAAGTCTTAAAGCTGAATTGTGGTTGCTATTTGACAGCCCAATACCTGTCAAAGACTTCTAGAGACTATCTTGCCAAATATCATAGCAATCATAAAAAAAAAAAACCTCTGAGACTCCTTGTAGAATAAGATGTGACAGTGAGATTCTACAAAGAAAATAATTAGTTCTACTTTTAATGTCCCTAGATGGACAATTCTGCATGCTTTCAAAAATCAAATCCATCTTTATTTGTCCCGTCAGAGAGAGCTGTGATCATAGGCCAAAAGTTTGACTCACTTCTAAGATCTGCCAGCTTGCTAGGCTCTGCAGGATTGAGTCTCAACAGGAGCTTTAATGGCCCCAAACACTACCTTGACATGTTCCCGATTGAGATAAAGAACACAGCACCCAGAGAACAGAATTCTCAAGAAACAAAATAAAACAAACAAACAAAAAAACAATTTTTTTCCTCTCTAATTAAACACCTGGATTTTTGGAAACCTTTCAAACAGATGATTCTGTTATTGATTCTAACTTTGCATACATGTTCTTAATGTGTGATACATCTTTCCCCAGACATTGTTTTGCTATTAAAGGCTGCATTCATTATTACAGTCTTTTTCCCAGCATTACTTCTGAGTACCTTCTTTCCTTTTTTGTGTCATGACAATTGCTCCACTCAGATCAAATCATTAATTAAGGCAATTTTGCAATGAGAAGTATTCCGGTACGCCATGTGACCTGGGATGGCTGCAGTGTTTTTTAATTGCAGTCTTCCACTGAAGAGGAAAGACTTTTTAGTACTGACAACCTGAGAGCTATTGGAAATTAATAGATTACCCTCATCATTCAACACTGCTTATTACTTTTGTTTTTAGTGGGATAACAGGATTTGCTGTGTCTGGTAAGTAATGCTCCAGCATTGGCTTCCTATGCATCTGGTACTGTAGCAATCGTAATTTGATCTCCAGCTGAGCCAGGCTGACACACATAGTTTCCGTGACACGAGTAACACAAATTTGACATGCCATATTTACCGTACATAAGGGCATCTGCTTCGAAATTGATTCAAGTGTTATTTAAATGTTGCAGCCATGACCCAACAATATTAATCAGTCTTAAGCTACGTATATGATCCAGCTGAGCTGATGTAGCTTCACTACCTCAAGTCAACTACTTCTAGTGGCTCCAACTGATGGTAGGTCGATGTAATTTCTGATAAATTCTGTTAAAAAAGATTTGACCATGTGGAGGCATAATAGATTGGGTGTAATATTAATATTTTGGAGTGGCCTAGCCAGAGTCTTTCAAATCTGTTAGACAAACTCTGAGGGATCAAAATTAGGGTCAGGGCAAAGAGGCTCTCCAACCTTGATGGAGCTCATCACCAAAGATTAACAATCAAAATACCTGTTGAAACATGCAAAGTGCTGTTACATGGAGCCAGTTCTTGAGAACTTCAGTGAGAAGTTTCCAGGGGCATCACAGGACTTCATTGGATCGCAGTTCATGAAGTTGTTATAGCTTTTTGATAGAAATCTTATTCCCAAGAGGTCAAACTGTCTGATACCTATTTAGGAAACCTATAAGTTAACAAACTCTCATCATACTGTGTGTGGTTTTCACTTAAAAATATCAGCTTTCTATTTAATTATCAACAATATTTTTCTTAACGGGTCATGCATGCTCTTACTTCAGGTTTTAATATTCAGTAATGAATGACATTTATATTTCTGCTCCAATCTTCTATCATTAAAGCTGCAGTATGTAACTTTGATAAAAAATATTTCTGTACATATTTGTTGAAATTGTCACTATGTCGTGACAGAATGGTATGAGACAGATAATCTGTGAAAAAAATCGAGCTCCTCTGCCTGCTCCCAGTACTCCCACTGCTATCGAGAAACAATTAATCAGAGCCAGGAGGCGGGTCTTAGCGCTGTCAATCACCATCTGAGTGGTGCTGCTCACCCCCCCCCACCTTACTCTCTGCTGTGCTGCAGCTTGCAGAGACTGTTATGAATACTCAGGCTAGCTAGCATGACCATTGATAACAACAGATAAATGGTTTTCCTGTAACAGTAAGTTGTTTCTCTGCTATTAGCACATTTAACAGCAAGGAAATGAGGTTGACTGACAGCACTAAGACCTTCCTCCTGGCTCTGATTGGTTGTTTTAGGTCGGGAGTGGTGCAAAATTACATACTGCAGCTTTAATGCAGAGACAGTCATATCAGACTCACTTTTTTTTTTTTTTTTAGCCCTGCCACATTGTCGTTTCTTCCTGAACTCCACCACCCCCACCAGCTAAGAGAATAGAGAACAACAGCATGAGAATTACAGTGAGACTGTTGATATATACGAGCGAGAGAGGATTATCCATAAAATGCACTTTCTTTGAGCCATATTAAATCACCTGGCATTCTGCGGCCTGTATTTGAAGCCACAGGCAACACATAATGGTATGAGTTCTCTGGCTGAAAGCTGCAGCCTGACGACAGTTTAATAGTCTGCAGGCTAACACTCAGAGGAACTTAAGCACTTGGATTTGAAAAGACACCTCATTCTCCCTGACGAACAGTGGATACATAGGAAAAACAGACTACATGTGACAGGTTAGAAAACCAGTGGTATGCAGTATGATAAGGTAAGATAAAGTAAGTGTAGACCTTCAGATATCAGTTTATTGCCAAAGAGGAAGGTTGTGTAGATCAGTTAAAACCGGATATTTGGATGCGCCAAATAAAAACACAAAATATTTTCCTTTTTTGTCTGACATTAAATCATGCTAAACCTTTCATTTTTAGGTCATTTAGGATTACCATAATCTCTATTTGCCAAATGCAAGAACACTGGGAGATAATTAATGTTACTTTCCTCAAAGTCTGAAATTTACATTCACTAAATTGACCTTTAAACAACTTTGGAAAGCCGAGATGACAAGGTTCTAGCTTCTGATTGGTTAATTCAAAGCATCTGAGTTAAATGGAGGCAGACCTGTGGATATATGTTTAGGCCTTCCATAACATCACAGAAAATTCAAAAACAATCAGTCAAGATATCAGGGGAAGAACTGTGGACCTCCATGATGCTGGTGCGTCCATAAGTACACTTCACAGATGCCTAAAAGTGCCAATCCGTCAGCCAGTCAATCAATCACTCAATCAATCCATTAATCTACCAACATGGGCAAAAAGACCCCTCAGAGAGTAAGAAGCCCTTACTGCAAAAGACAGATTACAGTTTACTAATGAAAATAAAATTTGAGATTTTAGAGACATGCCCAGTGGTCTTATGAAACTAAAGTTGAAATGTTTGGCCATGATAACCATTTGGAGGAAAAAACAGAATGCTTACAAGCATCAGAGCACCATCCTTTTTTTTTTTCTTAAAGTACAGGGGAGGCAGCATCTTGTTGTGTGCATGTCTTGCTGCAGGAGACTGTCGGACTTCCCAAAATAGATGGCATAATGAGGAAATATTATTATTTGGATACACTGAACCAACATTTCCAAAATGAGTTAGAAAGCTAATGTCATGGTTCTGGGGTGTTTGGGTTTTTATTTGTGTTTGTCTTTTGATTATTTTCTTCAGCTCATATCTCAGGTGTCTTCTTCTTCCTCTGTAAGTAGTCTCAGCTGTTCCTCATCCCCTCTGTAACCCCTGTCTTATGTTCTTACCTGTGTCCTGGTTTCTTGCATCTATCTTTGCATCTGCTCATTCTCTACCTCTTCATTTCCTCCAATGTTCCTAGTGCTCCTTGCTCCTCGCTATCCTGAGTTGTCTTGTAAATGTTTTAGACTTTTAATTAAACCACCATGTAACTTCCACACTCTTGTATGCCTTTTGATCTACCACTAACCTCACAAAACATGACAGTTAAAGCTTGGATATAAATGGCTCTTCAAAACAGACAATGACTCAAGCACACTGCCAAATTATAAAGTGACTTAAGGTCAACAAAACCACAATTTTGCATTAGCCTAAACTCTGTCATGTAGAAAAAACTGTGTGCAGAGCAGCCTAACCTAGTTACAACAGTTCAGTCAGGAGGATACGGCCAAAATTTAACCAAACCACTTTGAGAAGCTTTAAAGCAGGATTTTTCAGTCTTTATGTGCAAAGGTTCAAGTCTGATTACCAGATAAGGTCAAAGGACTGGAACAATGAACAAATCTTTTTGATTAAATTTGCTTACAAAAGAACATGCAAAACAAATGGTACTTTATTGCTACAACTGTTTAGCTATGATTCTAAGTTGCCTAAATGTCTGACTAGAAAATTAGAGTGCTCATAGCATTTTACAAACAGATTTTTTTTTTTTCTTAAACTTGACCAACTTGATCACTGTTCATGCCTCAACAAATGAAAGTGCCTTGACACAATAAGACACAGTAACATCAAAACAACTGGGGAAAACTTAGACACCGAAAAATAAGTTGTCTGCCTTCAATTAGATACCTAAATTTAACATCCAATAAAATTTGTTTTATTTTATCTGTATTCAATTATTTCCCCAATTCTGTTTTGATTTTTCATAATTCCATGTATTACTAAGCAAACAAATTCTTTCATCCTAAGTATCTACTGATAAGGTTATCAATTTCAACAGTTCAATGGAAAAATTACCTAAATTTATTAGAAATGTAAAGTTTTTATATAACACCTGTCAATTATCTGTAGTTATAAGTAGTTATCAGTTATATGTGTTCTGTTATTAAATGCTTTATATCATAAGGGGTGACTTTAGCTCTATCGATAGAGTAGTCATCTTACACTCAGAAGGTTCAGAATGTCCTTGGGCAAGGCACTTAAAGGTGCCATACAAATTCAGTCCATTTAGCATCAATATGAACGTTATGGAACAGTCCTTTTTGTAAAATATGTAACAACTGTTCAGACATGAACTTAAATTTCATAGTTTTAACATGTAACATGATGCACAGCAGCTTTGTAAAAGTGTTCTAACATGTACACCAATCATGATGATCAGAATGCTTCTACAGAGAACAGTGTTCTTTGCTCCAACACAGGGTTAAACTGGTTTTACAAAGCTGCTACAATGTTCCACCAACACGTCACCTAAAACACACTTCATTTATTTCTAAATGACAACCTGACTCTGCCTGTCACGATAACAGATTTTGCTGGGCGATTATTTATCCTGAAAATTGTTGTGATAAACGTTAATATTGTAGTTTTGAGACCATTGTTAACTAATAGCATAAACATGGAAGCAAAATGAAATGGAAGTACACCCTCTCAATGATCAATAAACTAATTTCCAAAGAACATTTAACACTGGAACTAAAAGACATTTTAAATATCCAAAATAAATAAACAAACCAAAAACAAATAAAGTGAAGTCTCTGTAAAAACTTGCCCTTCAAACTACATTAATCATTAGGCTCAGACAAGGAAAACAGGCAATAGAACTTCTGTTGGGGAAAAAAAAAGTATAAACTTACTACTGTGGGTGTCAAATGTTTGCAGCATTTTTTTTAAATGCTGGCTTTTCAATGAGATTAAAGGGCAGGATTTCTTTAGCGATTAAGCAAACTGCCTTAGTGTGCTATTTGTATTTTCTTTGCTGATTAAACAAGCCAGAGATTAAAGGCTGTCAGTAAGACGGACACAGCCCGTTGGTTGTAGTTTTTGTTTTGTTTTTTGTTTTTTTTTTTTTTCTAAACTGGGAAACCTGCATCGGATGATTACGTTTAGGTACAGATACATGTTTGTTGTATTGCCGTGTTTAGTTGCTACTTTTTACAACAAATGCAACATATCGGCTCCACAGGTTTCATCATGGTCGTTCGGTTTGAATTCAAAGTGCTCCCAGACTGCAGATGTCTCGTTCGGCTTTTAAGCCAGTGTTTCTCTGGCTTGCTCCTCCTCATGGGGCTTCCATGAGACACTTTGTAGTACGAGACCATGAGCATGGCGAGTAACTGATGCGAGACTTCACTCCTCCCTATGGGTTCGACACACGGGAGGCAACATCACTCCCTCTCCATTCATTTCCTATGGAACTTGCACGGTGAGGCGACAATCGCTTGCCCTCCTCCAGCCAAGCGACCGGCGAAATTCGTGCATGTGAAATTTCAATCTCGTACATGTAGACGTGCAAAAAAAAAAAAAAGATGAAAAATGTTCAACTTTTGTCACTGCCGTCGTTATCGCGTCCCAAATGTTTGGTTCACCCCGAGTGGTGGTAAACTGACGCTTTTCGTTGCCATTTATCGCTTCCCATTTGTCGAGCCCATTCTAAGGAAACGAGAAGGGGAAGAGTCAGTCGATGAAGCTTTTTGTCATCCAGTCTCTGTGGTAGAAACAAAGACAGACACTATGAAAACAAACAAGCATGCTGGTGGAAATTAACGACCTCGTTTAAATTATCGAGCTCATTTTAATTAATCATGCGATTAATTGATTTATTGCATATCGCGACAGGCCTACTCGGTACATACAGCTACAAAAAGTCAATAAATGCGAATCTCGCTCTGCTCAGGGTCTCTGCTGAAGGAGCAGCTTACAGAAACAGCAGTTTAACTCGAGCTTGTTTCAACTCTGTGATGACAGGGCCTGGTTGAAAATTTGGAACGTGTTGTCTTTGCAGTTCCGGTTAATTGTGTCTGAACAAAATTTAACAACACTGTTTTCCTGCTCCATAAATAAAGCACTTTGCAAGTAGTTCGGTTATGCTGTTGTAGACGGATACCCAAAAATGTTTGACCCAAGTTAAAACAGTTTAAAACTTGATTTTACTAAATACTGAGGACATGTATGTAAAATTCTGACGTTCAAGAAAATATATGCCTTTTATTTCAGTATGTAACAAATATAAACACATTTATTAAATCTAACTGACCTAAAACATTTGTTGTGATTTAACATATCAAGAGGAAAAAAGTTATTATGTCTTATGAGACAGTGTGCTGTATTTAAATGCCCAGTTTCAGCTGTCGTCCCTTGCCTCTCAGCATTTGATATAAGTATTGCTCACTGTGATCATAAACCCAGGTAAAACCAATCCCTTGATGTTAAATAGCAATTCAGCATTCAGGTCCCCAGAAAACATCAGAATGTGTTTCATTACTTGGGCAATAGGAAAGCAGCAGGGCCGTTAAAGCTTCTGCCACTGACATTAAGAGAGATGGAACAAATGAAGCCTCTGTCCACCTAATTGCATGCATAGATAGGCTGCCTGTTTGGAAGAGAGGACTGCTAATCCTGCAAGGATATTACCTGGCTATATGCATCTCAGGAGCGGGATGTATTTAATATCTTCTGCTGGAGAGAGGATTTGAAAGATCAGAGGCTCATCAACATCTCCCTACGAGTCATCAGGCCTTTGCAGCATGTTTTGGACATTTGGAAAACTTGTCTGTTTAACCCTCTCTAAATCAGGACTGGCTCATCAATATAAACAGGCAATGCAGTGGATGTGTGGATTTATAATGTGTCTTTTGCTGCCCGCAAGTCAAAGTTAAACTGATGTTAAGCATCACACATGATTTATTTTGGGCCAGTTACAGATAGTAAACTGACAAAGTTTCAAACATTTCCCATGAAATCATGACTGTGGACTCCTGGTAGTTGGGGGGAAGGGGGATGTAACTGAGCATGTCATTATTATCATTTTCAACACTGATGGGTAAAAATAGATTATAGATTAATAGATTTTTGACCCTATCAGTCAAAATGACAAACAGAAAAGTCCAGTGCAAACTCATACTATAGGACGTTCATACCACATCAGTTCATGCCTATGATATAATTTTTGTTGAACAGAATTTACAGTTTTAGATCCTGTGCTGATAAAATATATGGTGCTTATTTTTTCCTATTATTATTATTTAGTAAATAATAATGTGAGTGATGCCTCTTCATAGTCCTGTGCATGGCATGGACTATCTTAAAATGTTAACATAGAGATTTATTCCTGCATGAGTCCTGCTTGCTGCAGTTGCAACCACCCATCTAAAATTCTGGTCTACAGTGCTATTGTTGTTTTCAGCTTTGGGAATTTTTAAATTACCAAATGAAATGTTCCTGCTTTCCTCCTTTTTTTTTTTTTTTTTTTTTTTTTTTTTTTTTTTTTTTTTTTTTTTTTTTTTTTTTTTTTTTTTTTTTTTTAATGTGTCCTGTCCTGCAGTGAGGCACTCAGAATTGTCATCTGAATGTCAAGGTAAGGTCCAACAGATTTGCTTTCACAAGTGGAGCGTTACGGCTTTTGCCATGATGTTCCCCTTGCTATATATATGAAACTTTATTATAAATTTCTTTGGGTTTGTTTTAAGTGTAATGGACACAAAGACGAAAAGAAGACAAATCCAATCCAAATCCATAAGGCTATTTTTGGTGTAACGCTGGATGACTTTCCCCACCACTCAGTCAGAAACAACCAATCAGAGCCAGGAGGCGGATCTTAGTGCTGTCAATCTCCATCTGCTCATCCCCCCCCCCCCCGTTTCCCTCCCCCCTTGCTCTCTGCTGCGATGCAGCTGGCAGAGACTGTTGTGAATGCCAAGGCTAGCTAGTAGGCTAGCTGGCCACCAATGACGACTGATAAACGGTTTTCCTGTAACTGTAAGTTGTTTCTCCACCTTTAGCACATTTAGCGGTGCAAACATGAGGTTGACTGACAGTACTAAGATCTTCCTCCTGGCTCTGATTGGTTGTTTTTGGTCGGGAGCGGCGCATTTCTTCAGACAGCAATAGTAGCTCAGGGAAGAGGTGGAGGAGATCGATCTTTTCACAGATTATCTGTCTCCTAACATACTGTCACCACATGGTCACAGTTTTAACAAATATGTAAAAAACATATATCTTATAAAAGTTACATTCTCCAGTTTTAACATTATATGGGAAAATCCTCTAAAAATATTACACAGCATGAATGTAGTGAGAGTGCCCCCAGATGTATTATTGATGCTCTTACAGTTTAAATTGTTTGATTGTAGCCTGTCAGTTTGTTTCCCTAAATTTCAGCAGAAGTCACCATTTACTGAAACAAATGTATCCCCAAGATCCTTCTTACACATTCTTCTTCTGCCAGAGGCCAAAACTACTCCAGTAATAATAATAAAAAGCAACAAATATGAAATATGCTGCTGCGCTGTCTGATTTGTTTGGTGTCCAGGCACGGGGTGTCCTGAGACATAGTGTCCCTTCATGATCAGTGACCTAATGGTCTGCAAAGCTCTATCTGCAGCACAGCTATTGTTTCCAGTTTGCCTTTTCTCACCCGTGCTGCCTCAAATGTTGCCCCCGTGTCACCCTCTAAAATTGATTCACCGCCCTTTGCTGCCACCTCTTTATCCACCATCCTGATGAACAACAGCTGCGGCTGCGGCCAGCAGAGCTCAGAAATAAATGCTCCCCCATTTACAGATTATTGCTATCAGCAGAGCCTGCATTGACTCAGCTCCTCAGCCATGTAAAAGAATGCCACTGCATGTCCCCGATTAGAGCCCTATCTCACTAAGTTTTCATTCCCAGGCAATAAAATTTAATATACTTAGCTGTCACTCACTGGTTGTGTTGTGCTAAGAGAATATGGAGCTGGCAGTTTTGACTTAGATAGAGAAAACAAGCTGTAATATTGCAGGTGTGGCTTATTTAGAGACAGATGTTGTGGCAAACCTGTCGCTTGGAAAAAGATTAATACCTGCAGATGTGTACTTGATGTCAGTAAAGTATATTTACAACCACCAATGATCTAAATCAATTAAGTTATGAAATTTTCTGCAAAAAAAGAAAGCCCCTGACTCAGCAACACAATATTTTATGTACAACAATAGTATAAAACGCTGCTTCTTCACTGCAAGAATATTGCTGGTTCAAAACACTGCTCAGGTCTTTCTTTATTCGGTTTGTGTATTGTTGTACCAACTTCACATGGTGGCACCAAAAATGTACCAACGTTTGCATAAATGTTTGATTTATGTAATTATTAATAAATATAGTCGAAAGATTCAGATCCAGATTCAGACCCGCCCTCCACTTTGGAACAATGAGCTATAAAACTCGACCGTGTGCTTCAGCTAACTGTAAGCTAGACAAAGAAATGTGGCTTGGGGCCCTGTATGACCACAAAATGGATATGTATGGGGAGATCAAGAAAAGAAGAGAAGTGGGAAGTAAGAGCGAGAAGCAGAGAGGAAAAGGGATTGGCTGGAGAAGACGCCAGTGAGTGTCAGCAGTGCTGAATTCAGTTATTCTGGATCGAGACAGTTTCTAACATGTGACATTCTTAGATCAACACAGCAACAAAATATAATAAAAATATCACAGCATGTAATCAGCAAAGCATTAAGCAAACACGCAATAGAAAGGCAATCACAAAAGCCTTATTTTAAAGACCTAATTCAGCCCAGATAACATTATTTGGAACAGAGTTCGGCTGTTCGGGTCAAAGCAATGTCCTGAGGTCCAGAGGGAAAATGATGAAAAAGAAAAAGAAACATTCTCGTCTGGCAGGTGAGATTGGCTGGCGATCCAGCTAAAGGTTCTCAGCAGTACTGTTGGCTGAAAAATCGAAACCTCTTTGTTAACAGAAGCAGAGGCCTTGCTTCTGCAGGTCTCTGGAAATAGACGTCAAAAAGATTTTGTACGTCTAAAGAACTTTAAAGAAATTGTCCGTGTATCTAGCGTTTAAGTTCTCCAGTTAGTACTTCGAAGGTTTTAAAAGTCCTTTCTCCTGGCATGCAGGAAAAAGGATGTGTCTCTGTCAGAGACAGGCTCCAAAGACGAGGCTTTGGAATTCAGGTCTTGCTTTTGTAGCCAGTTCTTATCAGATTGGCTCTGTCTTTATTGCAGGGGGGAGTTTGGCAGTAATGTCTTCAGCACAAAGAATGTGATGTCTCCAGAACAAGGAATGCAATGAATCTGATCTGATCAATTTGTGAAAAAAAATGGAGATATTAACCAATATTAACCTTTTGGATGCATAGGTTTTCTCCAAACACTGGCTTTTTGTACAATCCACTTTATGTACTGATCTGCTGAGAAATCCATGGTTTACCCTTACTCTTGCCAAATAATTGCTGGAATATGCTTAGGGCTGCCATATTTTATTTTCTTGATTATTTAATCAAGAAAGTCTACCAGAGCTGTGCTTATGCTATACTATAACCATTCATATGTCATATTTAAAGTGCTTTATTATTAGTAAATATAAAAATAATTTATAAGAATGTATTTTCAGCCAGTAACAGGAATTGGCACTGAAATCAGTATTAGTACATAAAAATTCAAACACAGGTTTGGGTTGAAGTATTTTCTGGTGTACATTTTGCATACATTTTAAATGCTACTTAAATTTTTATCACTGTGTTATTTATCTGTTTGTGTTCATTCATTTGTTTAATGAGTTTTATAATTTCACCTATTGTCAATCAATTATCTTTTCAAAATTCTAATTTCCAGACTGGCTTATCATTTATCATTTCTTTATAATGATAATGCATTATCATTATAAATAGCTATAATGATAATGCATTATAGCTATTTATTTACTTCACACAAGAACTAAATATTCACATTCTCAGTAATTAAAAGCTTAATTGACTGATAATACTTTAAACAAACATATATGTTCTGAATCCAATTTAAAGTTACTAAAGAGGCAAGTTTATACTGCATACATGTAAATTATAAAGAAAATTAATTTTATATAGAATATTAAGAGAATGTAAATCATTTATAGAGAAAGCCAGATCTTTATGTACACATTAAAAAAGACAAATGATTATTGTTTTTTAATTTTGACATCTCTTCAAAGGACATGAAAGGACATGTCTTCAAACATTAAGCTATTTTTTTCTGAATGTTTTTGCAAACTGGAATCTGGGTTTTATGTTGCTTTTTGGAGTAATGGATTTGTCCCTTCTTCTGGGGCAATGGTGGCGACAGTGGTAGGAGTTCGTCCTGCATTCAGCGGGTTGTTGGTTTGATCCATCCTTTCTCGTTGTGTCCTCTGGCAAGACACTTCACCCACCTTGCTTGCTGATGGTGGTCAGAGGGTCCGGTGGCGCCGGCGCATGGCATCCTCGCCTCTGTTAGATTACCCCAGGGCAGCTGTCGCTACTATCAAGTAGCTTGTTACCATCATTGTGTGAATGACTGAATGTAGTGTAAAGTGCTTTGGGGTCCTCTAAGTACAGCCCATTTCCTTTTTGAGTGGCCTTTCAGCCTATGTTGGCACAGGACTAGTTTCACTAAGAAACTCTTTTTGGAGCTTCAGAAAACATTTTCAAAAGTGTCTTTTGCTTTCAATCAGTGGTTGATATAAACATTTTGCATCAAAACACCATCATCTCTGAGATACAGAACCTGACGCTTTCCTGAACAGTGCCAGAGCTGGACATCCCCATGTTATTGATGCTTGCATATAATGAACATGGCACCTTCAAGCATCCTGAAATTGTATCCATAGATGAACCAGGCTCATAGAGGTCCTCAATTCTCTTCTTGATAACTTGTCTGATTTTGTTTTTTTCACGTCACACCCAATGATAAATGTGAAAAATAATAATAGGTTATGGGTCTTTTTACACAGTATTCGTAAATGTCTAGTTTCACCTATATTTATATGCAAAGTCTAAATGGATCGAAAGTAAGCATTTCATTTGCAATGTACAAATCCATGTAAAATATGTGGGTTTTTTTTTAACATTATGCTATATTAAACTCATACAAGGTTGCATCTAAATGTCCAATTTCCGCTGGGCATTTGAGTTATTGTTAAATTGAGAGACCTAGTGCTGCCTTCACCAAGGTGCACTGCATGTGAAAGCATAATCTTTTTTTCTCAGGACTGTCTGGTTTCCTGAGTGCAAGTACAAGTGCTGAGGGAAAGTCTGGGAGCTGTCACAGGCTGCAGGCACCCATAACAATAATCTTCTCAAGTAGACAAGTCTTCAAATGATTCTGTGACAAAGCTAATATGAACAGTTATTTTATTGGGATGCCCCTGTGGTTCTCATACAAATACATACATATACCCAAAAAGCAAATCCAGTGTTGACAATGCAAACAGAGTGGTCACAGCACAGACAGGTGTTATGATGACAAGAAAGAAATTTGAAACACAGAAAGTAGGGCAATTTTTTTCTGGAGCTTTAAGCCTCTTTCAGCAATAAACCTGAAAATACAGCTGGTAATTCACAGCACGCCAACTGAGCCAGACAATGTGTTCATCCAATATGCAGCCAGGAACATGGAACTAAAAGGATATTTTTTACAACTCAGACTTGATCACATGAAACATTTACTAGCTTTCCTGCCTAGATCATACTTTAAAAAAAAAAATGATGGCAGATCTCATCAGCTTAGTGAGCCATTTTTGGATATGCCTAATGCTTCTACAGATAAGTCTGACTTTAGTCCATTGGTTTCATGCAGGGTTGTTTGCTGACATGTTAGGGTAACACTAGCATGTTTCCTGCTTTGATATGACTTGTTGATAATTTGGGCTGTGACAGGTTTCATTGGAGTTCCAGTTACTCATCTGTGGACTAAACTGTGGAAGGGCTGCAGTGGCTCATGAGGTAGGGGTTTGTCCAGAAACCAGAGGGTTGCTGGTTTGAACCCATGCTCCCTCTGTGTCTGACATAGTGTGATTGGGCAGCCTCATTTTTGTCAAACTGCCCCTGACCAGCTGTGTCTACAATGGAGCTTCCCACCATCAGCATGTGAATACGTGGGTGAATGACTGATTGTAAAGTATTTGGAGTTGCCCGACTTGATAAAGAGCTATACAAATGCGAGATATTTACCAAGCATTCTTCTCCTTCATAATCTCAGAATGTTGTAAAATTTAATTACGAGCATTTCAGCTGCACTCTCCGTGGCTCTTCCTGCACCAACAGCTATCTGGTCACAGCATTCAGAGCAGGTCACATTACATAGACAGAAAACGGCATCCAATACAGTCTCTCTCTTTTACTATGAATGCCATTGTGAATGTCATTGTATAAAACATTATGCCTGCTAGGAAAAGACAGATTTTTTTTTTAATCAACAAAATAATGTGCATGACTTATAGTATATTTTACAAACCGTGCAGACAATAGGCTGTGATTTTGAAAACAAATATATTCTGCCAAACACACAAAATGTAGTATTAGTTGAATTTACTTAGGGAAATCAATAACAGTAATGCTTTGATTGGGACTGGATACTTTGGAGAAGGAAGGAAGGAAGGAATAATCATTTTTAATGGTTTTGCTGAGTTAAATTTCTGTTGTGTTTATACAAATGTTGCAAAACATTTCAAAACTACATGGCTTAAATTAAGAAATTATATGCATTTTGTACTGCTGGAATTATGGTATGCTTCATCCAGATCCATTGGCTTTAGCTTTTCCGGTGTGGATATCGTTAAAGATAAAGAGAGCAATACTGAAGTTAGTCGACACCAATATATACCACTGTCTGTGGTATAGACACAGATGTATAGCCCTGTCATTATAATTTTATGGTAGAGAAAGACAGAATGCTATCTGTTTTGAGTGCAGATGAGGAAGAACTGACAGCTTAGAATACATTTGGATGCAGTCCAGAATTTGGAGTGAAAGCTGCCAGACAAGGATCTCCCATAGCTTTTCAAATGCAAACATTTCAATAAAGCGTGCCTGCCATGCAGGTCATTGTCACAGACAGGCTTTTTGTTCAAGTCACTCCTCCTGTGGGTTGTTCACTATGCATGGCCCTCAGGAATTCCACTCCATGCAAAAGAGACAGCAACAAAGAATTGTAGGCTGGCATTTTTATCTGTTTGCAATGCTCCTTTTTGGGCAGACAGCAAAAAGTTACTGCTTTGCTGAATTTGATACTGAATTTGTGTGTGATCAGACTCACTATTCCAGTGTTACAGCTGTGAAAACAAGAAAAGTATTTATTGCTGCTCATTTGGTTTAGAAATTTAGCATATTTAGTGTTGAGTTCATGCAGTGATTTGCAGTTTCTGAAGCTGATAAAATTGCAGTGAATGCATTGATGCCTTCAGTTCAGCTCCAGTACAGTCATTTAGTGACATCCTGTCCTCTATAATCAGCCGACTCAGAGGAGTGGTGATATGTTGCTAATGTCCCTCTCTGAATAGGTGACGTCTCTCATCTAGGAGACACATTTGTCATGTTTCTTTGGCTTTTACTTCTATGTTTTGAGTTAATAAGGTTTACAGTAGAATAATAACCACATCACTTCAAAATTAGGTACAGAAGCGGAAGCAGACTGATCCCATGACACACACGTAGTGATCCGTTATGGTTTTACAATTATTCTAAATATCAATAAAGACTGTTGCTATTGTGCATATTAGAAATGGAAAAAAAAACAAAAAACTGGAAAAATTCCATTATTTGTTGATTTTCCATAGAGCATATCTAAAATATTAGAAAGAAAATGCAGCTTGGGAAGCTGAAACACAATTCTACACGCTAGTAGCTTGTCAAGTAGCATTGTCTCCAGGAGTGCCATTTATTTTCCTTGGAGCTGATTGGCTGTACCCCCCCAATTTTTACTGTAGATATTAGCTTCTGTGATAGACTTTATCCACTGTGTGCATTAATGCACATCAAGGTAATTTTTTGGTGTTTGCACTATTAAAATAGGCAATTATGAGAGTTTTTAGAGGGGGTCTCAAGTATTTACGTATTTTAGCTATTTGTGAGCAGCTGTGGTCCCTAACCCCCACAAATACCATGGATCCACTGTATATTGAACAACTTATCTGATGTACATTTCATTTATTGCACACATATTAATTGAAAGTATGTAAATAGGTAGGTACATAAAGTCAGACTAATTACATAAGCAGTGGTTGGTGATATGGGAAGAGTTTAGTTTTGCTGAACTTAGCCAAATGATCTGGTTTACTTTCCTATCACATGAGAACATGAGGGCATGTTCTTTTAACCATTATAAGACAAGTCAAGTTTATTTGTATAGCACATTTCAGCAACAAGGCAGTTCAAAGTGCTTTACACAATAAAAGCATAATACAGTAACAGTAATAGGACAGTAATTTCAAGTAAGAAATATTTTTTGTTTGTTTGTTTTTTCTTTTATTATTTATTTGAGCTATTCCTCTACAAATTCTTACACATTTTATAATACAGAATAATATATTGAAACCATATATTTCATTCTAGAAACCAACTTCAAAATGAATTGTTTCTTTAAGTAACAGTTGAGATATTTTTACTGTTGAGAAAAATTAACTTGTGCAATGATTAGTGTGAACAGCAAAGGACTCGAAGGGGTGGAGGATTCTATTGGGACCTTACAGTCTTATTTAGAATTTACGTCCTGATAAGTCTCATTTGTCAGATTAAAATTACCTTTTGAAAATAATAATCTTTAGGCAGGTATTAAACATACTTTTCATTAAATCCACATTTCTGTTTTATTAAATAGGTGTTTTTTTTTTATCTGATGTAATATTCTAATTCTAAATGTCACGTTTTCATTAGCTGTAAGTGGAAAATCATCACACTTAACAGAAATAAAGGCTTTCAAACATCCATCTGTGTGTAATTAATCAATAACGTGTTTCACTTAGTGATGAAGTTCCCTAAATAAATGGAATTTTTGTCTTCAACTTTTACTGCCTTTTAATTATTTTTTTGCATCTCAGAAAATTCTTAGCACACTTAATGTTTCTTCTGAGAGTCCAAAATATCAGTCTCCTAAATTTGCTCTGTTTGCTGCATTAACTGAGGCATTAGGACAGGAAATCATTGTCATCAAAACAGATCTGGCAAAGGTCAGTCAAATCAACCAAATGAAATTAGTCACCTTGAAGGAAAGCAGAGACCCTGTCGCTTGTAGAGACTGCAGGACAGGAAGAGACAGTACTCTGCATGATGGGAGGAAGTGTTTGTGTATTTATTTGCTGCTTAAAAAGCGTGGTTGAACTTCTTTCTGTCACTTCATTAGCATGACAATATAAAGGGATTAAAATGACTAATGCAGCTGATCAGATATGTTTGGAAGTAGGATATAACAATACCAGAGCTCATCCACTCTTATTGCAATACAAACTGCACTATTTAGCCCGGCATGAAATCCTCCTCAGGCTGTTTATTGAAGTTCAGTGATCCGATTGAGCTTGTTCCTCACCGATTCCACCAGATAAAGACACAAAAGAAGAGCTTAGAATATTTTTGACCATAGATTTTTTTTTTTACAGTTCTTTGCTTTCTCAGTTTAATATCACAAGAAAATATTGGAAAGGTTGAGAAGATAATGGCCAGCAAATTTGTTCCCATTGTTGGAGCTACAGAGAAGCTGCAATGCCTTTTCAACAAGGGGTTCATTAAAGTAGCGATTCATCTGGTTGTTAGTGAGGTCTCATTATGTGAGGTAACAAAGGCTGCTGCTGTATTCATGGAGGCATTCAGCATGTTTGCACTGCAGTGGGGTAAAATAACTCAAAATACAACAGGCTGTTAAGGAATTATATCATGCATAGAGTAACAGTTGTACTTACAAAACCTTTTCTGCAGACACACAGCCGTTTAAAGGGGCTTCAACAGCTTGTCCTACTTTCTTAGATTTGTCATCCAAAATTTTAGAACATCTCACAGAGTAAGGGTTGTCACAAATAATTGCTGAAGTAAGATTTACTATGAGGGCAAAAAATGAAAAATAAAAAATGGGGGAAGTACTAAAACAACAGCACTGAAGTGAATGCAAAGTTAGACTGAAAAGTATTCATTATCCTGGCAGATTTAGATGTAAAGGTATTTTCATTTAACTAAGATGTTGGTTTCTGATTATAACTGACAAAAGCCAAAAGATAATAAGCACACAAGTGGCTATATTTTTAAAGAAAATAATAGGAATTCTTATTCACATTTTATTAAATAAAATGAAATTTTGAGAATTATTTAGACCCTTCTCAGTAATCAGTGGAAAAGTGTTTTTTGTGTTTGTTTTTTTAATTAAAGCATTGGTGAACTGATAAGCAGCCTTGTGCATGTCTCTGCTGATATTTATTACTGTTCTGCTGTTGTAATGATTGTGAGGAGCTGGCAACCTGTGCAGGAGGGCATACCCCCTCTTCTTGCCCAGTGACCACTGGAGATAAGTACCAGCCTCCCACCCCATGAACCTGAATGGATAAGTTATCACTAAATAGGCTTTATTAATGCTTTTCTCAACTAAAACAAGAAAATTATTAGCTTTTCTTATTAAAGTAATAAAATGGTGACTGAACATAACAAGTAAAACCAATAAGTGCTTATTCATCAGTTTGTACAAAAAGAAAGATCTGTACTGGATGCAGGAATCTTTTCATTAAAGTGGGTGCTGACTGTTGCATTTGACCCAGACAAAGAAATACGATTTAACTGGTCTCAGCCAAAGTAAGAATGCTGAACTAAAGCATTTGTGTTTCTGAAAAATCAAGAAAAAAAAATCCTATTAGTTGGAAACATCTTCTCCTCAGAATCAAATACCATAAGGAGCCATTATCACTGTTAACAAACACCAGGTAAGTTGCTGCCAGGATGACACAGTTTGATTAAAAATCTAAAGTGAAGCCCTGCTGCATTTGGGTACATTGTGTCTAATTAAATGCATTAGTTCACAGTGCATTGCTCTTGTTTTGCTTCAGTTTGTGTCCAAGCTTTCAGTTGGTGGGGTTTGACCTGAGAACCTAATAAATGCAGTAGAAATATGACATTCCCTATCCCAGACCTAGAGGATTGTTAAGTATGATTCATGTTTGATCCTGGAGGTAAGATGGTCATGTGGTGATTAGTGCTTTCCTCTTACAATCAGTATGTAGTTTAGATCATGTGGGAGAATGTGTGGGTTAACTGGGGATTAAAAATTTATGAAAGAAATATTTGAACTAGATTTTAGAGTCAGACAAGAACTTTTTTTTTTCTCAGGTGGTATCCAGTAACTGTAATATGAACCGGGTAAAATCAACTTTTGCAAAGTGGTGATGGAAAACCACAGAAGTGTGGTTCCAATGGTATGGTCTTGAGTATGTTTTGAAAAAGTTTTTGGACCTCCATGGAGAGAAAAAAAACATCCATTAACTAGCTGACAAAATATCTCACCATATAGGTTTGCCAGAAGCAAAATATTCCAGCATACCAAGAAGTCGAGGGGTAACATCTCAGAGCAAACTAGAGCAGTCAAATCCCTCCAGCAACAAGCAGCAGAAAAAACAAACATAGCTTTAAAAAAATAACACATTCTTTCTGTAATTTAATCAAGCACTGATGTCCTTACTGTTCACAATTCTTTTGTCACCTTGTCACCCAGAGAACAAGCTTTTACAAGTAAGTTACCTGTTGAGTAAAAAAACAAACAAAAAAAAAAAAAAGTGACATTACAACACAGATACTGCAGTTGCTGAAACATCAATTTTTATCTGCACGTTTGTTTCAATGGATGTGCCACAAGTCTGCATAATGTGAATTGGAAGGAAGGGAAGGGTACATAAATCAGTCTTTTTTGGCGTTAGGACAAGGTACCTTATTTTTATAGTCATACCACCGCCTTACCATGTATCCATATTTTTTTTCCCCCATATTTAAGGATTAACTGACTATTTGGGGATAAAAGTTCAATGCTCTGTGAGTGTCCCCAAATGACCAAATAATGTTAAGGGTAGTTAATTAAAATGTTGGTCGAGCTATCCATCAACTGGAGCCACTCCAAGCCTTAAAAATGCAGGAGTGAGCAAATCTTCATCAGTGAGGATAGAGCATCTGCATAGGGTGATTAGATCCATACCTACAAGATGTAGGGCTATTCTTTTATGGGTCCATGTGGAACATGTTAAATTGTATGCTGAAGGCTCGTCAAAATGAAGATGACTTCATAATATGCATATGCATGCTATAGACAAAGGTTTTTTTTCTAGATGTTTTTTCTAGAATCTGAATGATAAATGACAAGTAGAGTAATCATCCATATGTGTTATTTGTCAAATACAACAGTGAATTACTTATTTTTTTTTTTATCTTCCTTTATCAGTGACTCTGACCATGTTGTGTAGAACAGCTTATGTTCTTCTCAATCAATTCCACTGTGTTAATAATAAAGTTTTTCAAAGAGAATATTTAATTAATTGAGATGTGTTATTTTAGTGGTTCCTTTAATTTTGTGAGCAGTGTACCTCTCCACCTGGGGTAGGATCTCATCCCTAACCTTGAGAGGGGACTCTACCCTGCCAAAAAAGTATTTTTTTTAATAAATGAAGTTAATGCAAATAAAAATCAGTCAGGAGCCAGCAAAACAAACAAACAAACACATTTCTAAGCTGCTTCAACTTTGCGTATCACAGTGTCTTGATCTTGAATCAAGTCATCAGCATTCTTCACAGTAACTGCAGCCACTTATGGAAAACACCAAAAAACACCAACCTCTAATTTGATTTGAAATCTAGCACTGATGAACCATAATATTTGACACTACATGTCATCTTACCTTATGCACTTTTTTATACTTTTTTGCTTGAGGTTGTAACTTCCAACAAAATCATGTTTATTGTAGAATTTCTTACAGCCGAACCAAAAAATGTGCTTAGTTTGCAGGTTTAAAGCACTTATTCAGCTGCTGATGGTTTTAATGAAACAGATGTCCTCTGAAAACAATTTTCTATGATATAAGGTTTTTCTAAATTTTCCAGTTAGGTGGTGGTTATGTTTTTAGCAGCAGAGCGGGTGCTTCATATAAAGAGGCTAGTCCTGGGCAGAGCTATTCAGGGTTCAAATCCCAACCTCAGTACCTTAGCTGCAAGTTTTCCCCACTTTTCTCTCTATCCATTTCCTGACAATAACAGGCTAACTTGTCCTGCACCCCACATAGGTGCAGCTTGATTGACAGCAAACCCAGCCACTAATATGAGAACTTTTGTGGCTATTATAGACACTTTTGAGAGTCAATCAAAATGTGGGATATTGTCTAAATTTCTCAGACAGTGGAAAAAAGGGGAAAATAATGTGTAGTCCTGCACAATGTCAGACACCTGGATCTACAATATCTGCATAGCCTAGGATGATATTAAGAACTGGATTTAGATTGCCACATTTAGATTGTACTTTTGTAAATTTATTAACAATGGGACATATGTGCGGTATACCCTTCTAAAGTTTCACTAAGTTGATAAATCTGCTTTATTATCCTTTCAAATGTGCATGTAACTTCAGTCTCCAGGACAAGCTAGAAAGGATTTATGCAAAATGAAAATGTCAAGAGAATGATGCCGTTAAGAATACAACCTTAATCCTTTATATTAAACCTTTTACATTTATATCACAAGAGAGAATATGTTGTCACATTTATAATTGATTACAATTCTTTCAAAATACATCTTTTTTTTAACCCTGACAGACAAAAAAATAGAAAAAAACATAAATAAAATATGCTTTCTTTATGCTATGTTGAATCGAATAAACTAATTGAACAATTGAGACAAAGCAGAAACTTTTTTTTTATCCTGCTCACCTTGAGTTACATTATTTTTGAGACGGAAAATGCCAGCATGAGTTCACATTGATTTATTGCATAAACACAGGTTCACTGGGAGTGTGTTGTAGTCCTGCCTGTAATGTGCCTCCGTCTTGAGCCAAACAATGCTGGAAAGCAAGGTATGCTCCAGGGGTAGGGTGGAGAGGGGGAGTTTTCTATAGCCTTTAAAGAAAACTTGATCTGGCTGAATGTTTCCTTATTATGCTACTAATAAAACAGAGAAAAAGCGGTGAGTGGAGCTGAGGCTCTTACTTACAGCTTATTAGCGAGATACAGAGGGTTATGACATAGCTCCATGCTGTGTAGCCTGCCATCTCCACTGCATCCAGGGACCTCAATGTACAACAGTCTTGTCATCTAAAACATATTGTATGTCTTTGCACTTTTCTTCTAGATGGTGTGGCAAATGCCTTACTGGCTCTCCAGGGATGGAGAATGACCAGCTTTAACTAAACGTCCTGTTCAGTGGGCCAGAGTTGCGATTTAGGAATGTAGTATAATGTCCCCTTAGGCACTCACTGCCTTGCCAATTAGGGGATGGAGTGAAGGTACTTGTGCAGAGCATTGCTTTAGATAGATGATGTAATCGTTTGGAAATGAGTATGTAGTGAAGAAGCTTTACCGAAAGTGTCAATCCAAGGCTTTTAGAATAGGTCGCTCCTGGAAGATAGCAGCTATGAACTTGTTGCGTGACAAGCACAGGCAAGATAACTTTGTCCTGATTGGATAAAACTATACAATAGTCACATACAACCTGATAAGATTCTTCCAGTTGTTAAGAAATAATAATCTGAAAATGTAACTCACACTGTTCAGCATTCTTTACGCTATATCAAGTAAAAAACAATGCAACAGACTGGTTTCAGAAGTCTAATTAGTTCATCGATGTATTGTCTATACATGTTTAACTTTTGAGGGTCATGGGGAGACTTCTGCAGTCATTAGGTGAGAGACAGGGTACACCCTGGACAGGTCACCTGTTCATTGCAGGGTAAAGTAGAGTCACACAGGACAAACAACCATGCACACACACCTAAGGTCAATTTAGAGAGACCAATTGAATTACCAGTCATGTTTTTGGACTGTGGGAGGAAGCCAGAGTACCCACAGAGGACCCATGCATGCACAGGGAGAACATTCAAACTCTATGCAGAAAGACCCCAGGCCAGGATTTGAACCCAGGACCTTCTTTCTGTAATGCAAGAAAGAAGGTCCACCACTGTGCAGCCTAATTAGTTAAGTTCTATGTAATGTATTCTTTAATGCCATCATAATCACTTTGAAAGGGCCTCAGATGTTTGTTAAAGAACATTAGTGAACAGTGTCATGGAAAACAAGCAACACAGCAGAAAGGTGATGGAGATCGTTGTGGAAAAGTACAAAGCAGAGTTAGTTTGGAAAAAAAACCTTGCTTTGAACATCTGAAAGAGTGCTTTTTAATTAATTATCTGAAAATGGAACAACTATGACACAACTGCGTATCTAGAAAGACATGGCTGTGCATCTGAGGTTGGAGTAGGAGAGAATTCAAGTGGCCAAGCATCTCATTGTAACTATGGAGGAGCTGAAAAGATGGAGATCTCAGGTGGAAGGATCTTAGGACATCTATTGGATGGACACTTTGTAGATCTGTCCTTGGTGGAAGAATGGCAAGAAGAAAGCCAGTGTTGAAAAGAGGCCATAAAAAAGTTTTGTTAAATGCAACCCATGCGAGACGTATCAACAATGTGAAATAAGGTTCTCTGGTCAGATGAGACTTATATATTTGCCCTGCATTCAAAATGCCATATGTGGCAGAAAATTAACTGGAAATATGGATGGAGCTAAAGATGGAGTGTTGGATGCTGTAAAATATTGCAAGAGACTGGAATGGAGGTTTATCTTCTAGTAGGAGAAAAACAACCACAATAAAGTAGAGTAGTTTAGATCAATGCATTGATGTGTTAGAACGGCCAAATCAAAGTTCATCCCTGAATCTGTTTGAGAACCTGTGGCAAAACTTAAAAAGCAATGATTATAGATGCTCTCCATCCAATCTGACAGAGCTTCAGCTAACTTGTAAAAAAATGGCTAAAATTTCAGTCTCTAGATGGACAGAGCTGGTAGAGACATCCTGCAGACATCCTACTGTAACTGCAGTGAAAGCAGCTTCAAAAAGTAAATTACTCATTTGGGATTGAAACAAATGCACTTCAGATTTATATTTTTTGATGAAAACCATTTACTATTTCCCTTCAACTTCACACTAACACAATAACTTGTGTTGGTCTGTGCAATAAAATCAAAACACTTTTGCAAGCCACTATATGCCGGGATACATCTGTATAGTTTATTCATGGCTTAGTGTTTTGATGTCATTTATTATTATTTTAAAAGGGAAAAAAATATCCAGATGGTGGCTAAGATTTAATTTAACTACATATTGATTTGGTTAGTACTTTATGTTTGCCACATACCCATCACATCTTATCCAAGTAAGACCAAAATCAGATTTCCCCACCTCCAATAATCAAAGTATTATCTCTGATTCCACAGATGTTTTGTCTCTGGAATCAGCTGTGTGCTTAAAGATGACAAGGAGCAACTGATCTTTATCAGTACAACATCAGAGCTGAGACATATTAAGGTACAGCTTCTTCTCAGTCCTACAAATGGTAAGCCAGTGTTTGACAAAAACACTTTGTACGGAATTTGAAATATAAACTAGTAAAAGTAAAACTAAAGTCAACGTTTATGTTTGACTTTTATTTTCTTCCAAAGATTTTGACTGCTTGCAACAATTTTATTTGTAGTATACAGTCATATTCAATAAATTAGAATATACATCCCGATGAGTCTCATTTGTCAGATTAAAAGTAATTTTTGAAAATATCAGCCTTCAAGCAGGTATTAAACATACTTTTTATTAAGCCCACATTTCTGTTTTTAAAAATAGTTTTTTATTGGTCCGATGTAATATTTTAATTTCAAATGTCATGTTTTCATTAGGGGTTGCACAGTGGGACAGTTGGTAGCACTGTTGCCTTGCAGCTTGGGTTCTTTTTGCAAGGAGTTTTCATGTTCTCCCTCTGCATGCGTGAGTTCTCTCCGGGTACTCCGGCTTCCTCCCACAGTCCAAAAACATGACTGTTAAGTTAACTGGTCTCTCTAAATTCTCCTTCGGTGTAAGTATGTGTTTGCATGGTTGTTTGTCCAGTCTGTGTCTGTGTTGTCCAGTGATGGACTGGCAACCTGTCCAGGGTGTCACCGTACCTCTCACCTGATGAGTGCTGGAGAGAGTCACCAGCCCCCCTCACAACCCTGCGAGGATAATTGTGCTAGATAATGGATGGATGGATGGATGGATGGATGGATGGATGGATGATGGATGGATAGATGGATGGATAGATGGATAGATAGATGGATGGATAGTTAGATGGATAGATGGATAGATAGATAGATAGATAGATAGATAGATGTTTCCATTAGCTGTAAGAGGAAAATCATCATAGTTAATAGAAGTAAAGGCGTTAAAACATCCATCTGTGTGTAATTAATCTATACAATGTGTTTCACTTAGTGATAAAGTCATAAAGTTCCTAAAATAATTGGTCTTTGTTTTATTTTATTTTATTTTAGTTTTTAAGGGGGGCTTGAATATTCTAATTTACTGAATGGCTTATAAAGGTGTATAAAGTAATGTTTACATATGGATCTCAAAAAAAATTTATCACCGGAAAAGGAAATGAGTTAATTGCACTTCGATTTATCAACAAAATCTCATCATCTTGCCTCCCTTGTTTACGTTTTGCAGCACCAGGACTTCATCTAAATTTAAATTTCTGAGGCAGATTTAAAGTGTGACTCTCAGTGGAAGAAGCCAAAGTGACAAGTAATTGATCCTAGTAGTGGTTTATACAAACAGGACCATTGCACTTGCTTTAATCATATATAAATTCTGTGGGTGAGTGTGGACCAAAATCCTTTATCTGTCCAGTTACAGTCTTTAATTTCACAATTCCATTTGAACAGGGGGAGGTTGTAGAAGGATCAATGTGTGCAATTAGACACACACAGCCTTGCAATTAGCAGTTGTGCTAATGTGCTTTAATGGATTTCCTGATTTGGTTGGAGGAAAGCAATACTGTACAGCTAAATCTCTCACCATCACCTCAGTCAGCGGCTCTCAGATAATGCAGCTAGGTAAGAGTAAAGCACAGAGTAGTATCGCTCTGTTAACAAAAAGACTTAAAAATCTGTTATGTTTCATCCAATTGTAATTTATTGCAAGACCCAAATTAATTATAAGAATTTTATTTTAAAAGTACAAATTTTTCGTCCTATGTCGATCTATTGGATCGTCCCTTTGTATGTCATTAAAAGTGACAATAGCACACTTGCGTCCACTAACACTGCCAGGATGTGATTTTCTCCAGAATACAAAAGACACAACAGGGACAAATACAGTACAGGGCCGAGTCAATTGTTAAACATATCCTTCTGAGCAGGGACAGATGTGATCATACCAGTCAATAGAATTTAATTTGAAGTAACTGAGTTGATAGAGGGATATCACAGGGGATCACAGTGGAAACCAACCACATGAAGGTAAGGGACTCATATCATGAATGAAATGGTGGCTTCCCAAAACACTTCAGTTAATGTTTATACAATATCAGCACACATCGAAAATTTACCTATTTTAAGATATAAACTATTTTGAGATTTTGTTTACTCATCTCTCATTAATTTTTAGTCTTTTCTGCATTTTAGAATGCTTTAATTGTGTCACAGTGGTTAATTGTTACTTTCTCAATTTGTTTTTGTCAGACTCTGACCTGTCTGGGGTGCACAACACTTCTCACCCAAACAAAGAGGCCCCAGCATTTCTCAGAACACCCTCCAAGCATAAGGTTTAATTTATACCTTCCAGTTGACTCTGTCATGAAGCTTATGTGACAGAAATGTTGTCATCTGTATCTCACCTGGCCTCGCTAGGTGTGCATGCAGCCCAAATTTTTTGTGACCATGTTGACCGTTGAATGGCAACAATACAACTATCATTCAAATGGTGGCGTCAAATACAGAACAGACGAGGAAAATAATCGATGAGATAGTGAGCAGAACAACAATAACAACACTTGTTTTTAAGAAGCAAGTGTGGACAGATTCTACTGCTTTCCTCAACTGGATCATTTATTACTCAGGAACAACAAGTACACAAAACTGCTTTAAACTTTACTGTGAGAAATCACTTTATTCATGCTTTTCCTCTTCTCCTCTAGAGTACAAACTCCATATTGTTGTCCCCTACGAGGCTGCAGTGAAAACTCCATCTCTAACTGGAACACTATAGTTCAACTGAGCAAACAAATGAATGAATACTGCATGAATACAGTCATTTGTGTCAAAGCGGTCCAAGTGGCCTGAGTTCATGGATGTAGAGAGAGAATATGTTCTGGCCTTAAAGCAGGAATAATGGATAGATAAATTTATATTTCATCTCTGTCTGAGAACCAGTGGCTCTTTATTTCTGGTTATTTTACATAACATTAATAATGTTTGTCTTGTACCAAATATGTTCACAAGTTTCTTTCAAGTCCAAGACAAACTGTGATTCTCTAATGACTGAAATTATTTTCACATCACAGACATGTGATGTGAAATTATATATATATATATATATATATATATATATATATATATATATATATATATATATATATATATATATATATATATATATATATATATATTTTTTTTTTTTTTTTTTTTGTTTTTTTTTTTTTTTTTGTTTATAGGACTGCATTACTGTAGGGTATGGATTCAAATCATTTCCCTTAAGCCTAAGTTAACATATGGACATTTATCATTTTTATTATTGAACATTAAAGTAAAAATATAACAGTTGGTGTTGCAAACTTTTAAAATTTATTTTTGCAACGTTTTGGTCCAAGGCATACATTTTTATTTTTTGAAGAAAATAGGGTAAAAACCCAGATGGTTAATAAACATTTAATGTGAAATTTCTGATTAAACCAAACAGGAACTGGTTTTACTTTATTAAACTGAAAGTGTCTTCATAATGACACCATTTTGACAGCAAGTTATGACTATGTAGAAGGTAAATTAAGTTGATTTTGTTTTGACAGCCCAAACTCATTTAATACGGAACTCAATTTGACAGTAAAAATGTGATTACTATTGTAATGTTACAACAAACATAAGCAGGTTGTTATAAATTATTTCCATAAATGAAGACAGTTTGACCCCCCTAATTAGGTCTTAGACAGGTAAAAATGGGGAAGAAGCCATAATTATATATTCCATGTTACTTCTATTAATCAATTTACTTTAAATGCATTAAAAATAAGTATTTTTTAATTGGTGAATTCTTAGCTTTTTTTGTTTATAGTTTTTTGTTTTTGTTTTTGTTTATCTCTAATTGCTTGATGTTTTCCTTTTATTTTGTTCCATTTGACTTAGGTATCACCTGCTTTTTCAGTCATTGGTCTTTCTTTTTACTCAGTCATATACAAAAAGTTCAAGAAAATGTAAATGATGTAGTTTTTGACAGCTTGTATTATTCTGTAGTATGTTCCATTTTGTTTATATGCCATCACATTTTACCTGTTTCTACTTCCATTGCATCACTGTAAACAGACCATTTCATACCAGTTTTTTTCTGTTATTATTAACTTTTTTTTTTTTTTCATAAGTTATGAAGCTTATGGTGTACATGAAATGTGATCCAGTAGGTGACACTATTTTGTTTATGACAAAGTCTCATTAGAAACAAGCAAAACTGCAAAGGAATGAAATTGCGTAGGGTCAAAGTGCTCAACATTTATCACAGTCTTTACTTCTTTTAATGTGTAATGTTCTTTGTTCAGCATCAGAACTGAAATTACTCATCTTTGAATGGTTGTACATCTTGGAAGAGATCACACATTCTGGAAAACATTTTTAAGAGTTAAAATCATTCCAAAATTGAACTATTTTGGTTTGGGTTTTTTTTTTTTTTTTTAGCACAATGGGAACCCTAAAAATTTTTTAGCCTAGCAAGACTTACTATCATGTCCAATTAGAGAAACACATAAATTCATTTTGGCTTTTTTATATTTTCATCTTAGCATCACATCATGTCCTTAAAAGCACAGCAGGGTTTGTGTGCTTGTAGCTGTTTTCTGCTGGGTTCATACCATAGAGGGAATTTGGTGAAGCTTCTCTGTGAAAACTACTCAGAAGAGATAGCTAAAGATAGAACTCCACAGTGGAAGCTGGAAAGAAAGATAGCACCCACCTTTTAAAATATGTATTATAATAGCTTTAATGGTGTGGTGTAAAAGGCTATTTGTATGTGCTTCTTCTTTCAAGGAAACTGAGAATTAATTTGTGACAAATAAAGCTTTATTTCCCACTACTGGTGACCTATACTGTATTATCCACAGTGGTGTGTCTGTGTGTGTCTGCAGCTGTCTGTTCAGATTAACTCTCCTCTGTCAGGCTCTGACTAACAGGTTTTCTCCTCCTCATTCTTGTCTCGTGAAGATGCACAGCACCCTAACAGAAAGCGAACACTGCCGTCTGTCCCCTGAAAAAGCATCGATTTTTACTTTGCAGCCTCCAAGGTCAGCCCAAAGAACAAGCCAGGAGGATCTTATCACCTCAGAGGAACAGGCCTTCCTCTCAGTCTATTTATTAAAAGGAAAATAAACACCAATGAAGTTGAGAGCACTCACTTTCTGACTTAGTGTGACCTTAGCTAAGCAATAAATAAGTAAACACTCAAACAGTGCAGAGATTTGAATGAAAGAAAATTGCTCAACATGTCACAATATCACATCTCTTTTCATTTTGTAGTTCCTGCAGTTAGCAGTATCTGTTTGCATTTTCAAATTGTCCTCTGTCTGTTTATCTGTTGTTTTGGGTAAATATGGTATATAATTTCCAGATTCAACATATTGTCATTTGTCAGACTACAAATAAAAACATTCATACCCAGCTTAGGTTTTATATATATATATATATATATATATATATATATATATATATATATATATATATATATATATATATATATATATATATATATATATATATATGAAAAAGTTAACTTGAGGTACACCTGTGGAAGTTTTTTTAAGGCATCTTACACATCTTTCTTCCTTGTATGACAAAAAAATACACAACCAAGCTATAAGGAAGAGAACTGTAGACATCCACAGGTCTGCTTCATATTTGGTTATAGTTTCCTGAAGGCTGAAGTTGCCATGTATATCTGTCCAAGCAATTATACCCAAACCAACCATAAACAGCATGGGAATGTCCAGCAAATCGCATTCAAGAAGGAGTCAGGTTCTTTGCCTAAGAGATTAATTTGTTTTGGTGTGAAATGTGTGTCAACCCTAGAACAAAAATAGGAGAAGATTGCTGGCTAAAGCTGGTACAAGAACAATATTATCTAGAGTCACTCTGCCTATAATGATATGGGCTGAAAGGCCACACAACAAAGAAGAAGCCATCTATCATTTGATAATAGCCATTTATCTTTGCATGGTTGCAGGGGGTCCAGCAGTCATTAGGTAAGAGGTGGAAAGGTACATTCTGGAAAGGATGCCAGTCCATCACAGGGCAATCCAGAGACACACATGACAAATAATCATGCACATGCACACTGTTATCTATGTGCAATTTTTGAGTAACCAATAAGCAGTCGTGTTTTTGGACTGTGGAAGAAAGCCAGAGTACCTGGGGAGAACTTCCTAACTTCATTGAAAACAACTCCAATCCAGGATTTAAACCCAGGACCTTCTTTATGCAAGGCAACAGTTCTAAAAACTGTCCTCCACCATGTAACCCTGAAGAGGAAGCCATTATTCCGAAGGTAATATAAGTTTACAAATGCAGCAAGTGACAAAGACCTCAATTTAAGACCTTAATAATTCAACTTTTTGGTAATGCTGATGATTAATGCTTTTGTTTCAAATTAAACAAGACAAGAATGAAATTGGTTCTAGAGTTTGAAGCGTGACGTTCACAACATTATCAGTTGTTTTATATAGTATTCACACAGGTATCAATGAGTTGATACTAAGACAACATCAGCTTCTTGAAGCCAGAGTCACTACTTTAGTGATAGAAACAAAGTGCTGGCCCAGTTTAGCATTGGAATACATTTCAATTGAGTGATGACTCTGAGCAAGTTGGTATCAATTTTAATTTAAAATTCAGTATAACCATGAAACTACGTCAGTCATCTTTTTGCCAAAACATCAACATGCAGTGGCTGAAATAAAATAAAAATATAACTGCTCTAGTTGTTGAGAAAATGCCAAATATCTTTTGGAAGTGGGCATTAATCTGTAGGCAATGTATTTCCTTGCATTTTTAAAATATTTTTACATGTCGAGAGAGAAGCTCTTACAATTCTCATTCCTTTTTAACATCCTACAACATGTAATTCTGAACAAATGACCAAAATATAATTTCCTTTGGCTAAGAGGATCGATTCTGTGTCTGGAAAACACACTGTCTTTCTGCATGTAGTTAGCAGCCTTTTCGAGTCCTCCCCTGCCCTTTGCCATGTGTTGCGTGCTCACTTTGTATCACTAGAGAATTATATGCCTTTTAGGGAAAGAAAAAAACGGAAGGTAAGATTAAATTCTTGCTGGATTGTTAATGGTCTGAGATCAAATAAGAGACTATTAGTAATACTTATCCTAATTTAGTATTGACAGAAACAGAGGTGTCAAAACCTCTTTTGAAAAGCCCTAAGGTTCCTAAACTACACCACCTCCTCTCAATGGCTATGTGTTAAGATCTTGTCCACAAAAGGGATTGTTGATGAGTGGCAGCCCTGGCAGGTTCTATCTGGGAACCAGTTCGACTTTGTGATGAGAATGTGGACAGAGCTTCTTCTTATACAAGCACTGAAACACCCTTAAAACCATCTCTATCACCCCCATACCCCCACAGCACCCTCCAGTGCCTCAGATGACACAGTCAAAAACCTTGTCCGGGTCCACATAACAGATTTTGATTTAACAGCCAAACTACCTTGAACCCTCAACAACTCTGTGAGGGTAATAATCTGGTCCACTTTTCCAGGGAAGCTGGGAACTGTTCGCCTCGATAGTCACATAGATTCTCCAGTCCATTTTCTGAAAAACTGAAGCCAAAGTAAAACTACAAGAGCATATGAATAGGTTAAAATATCAGAGTAAAATATCATGTTGGACTTACCTCAACTTGAATTCTGTGGCTCTCCAGTCTTCCTCCAGACTCTAGAAACTTGATTTCCAAATGAAATGAAAATTTTACCTATTTCTTTCTTCTTTGCATTCATTTTACAGCACAGTCCTTTTTCTCAGTAAGTCAGGTAAGATCCTTTTGCTCTTGTCTCTGGTTCAGAAAGTAGCTTTACACAATTCAACAATTGCATCCCATGTCCTAAAAGTGTCTGTATATGGTGACTCTTGGTCTCCAGCTGGAGGCCATGCTTTGGGAATATCCCCTGAACTTTTGAAAAAGGTTGCTTTACAATCCTCTCAAAGTTGTGGCAGACCCTCTTGTTTGTACCTTTTTCCTTCGGCTAAACTTTCCAATAATAATGTTTGGATACCACACTTTGTGAACAGCCAACTTCTTTAGCAATGACTTTTTTTTGTTTACCCTCTTAGTGGAGGTTGACAATGACCATCATTTTGTGAGGTTCAATTTTTGAACTGAATTACAGAAATAAATTAGCTTTTAAAGGATTTTCTAACTTACCGAAGTGCACCTATGGATAATTTGAAATATTCACAAACATTCATAGCATCACCTGAACAACTAAAGACCGATAACCCATTAAACAGTTTTAAATGCCACATTTACTCCTCAGAGACGTTTTCTAACATTTACAAGCTCCACCAATCAGTATCTCTATGCTGCCATATAGATTACAAATACAATTGCTTTCAACACCCGTAAAGTCAGTTTAATAGAGAAATCCTCACCATTTTAATATAATCCACTCATATAACTTTTGTTGAGAAAGTGCTCAAGTGCAGTTCCCAAAATGTCAAATTATGCCTCCAAAGACTGACAGATCAATCTTTTTCTTTTCTTTTTTCTATTGTTTGTCTCGAGGACATTGCAAAGTCTTATTTTTAATCATTATTGAAACACTGAAGAACTTGTATTTCTGTTCAGAGAGGTTTTAATGGAATGAGTGCAGAATCTCCTCCTCAAATAGCTGACATTAACAAAAAGACAATATCACCAGTTTGCAAACTGCATAATGTGTCTGTTAGGGAGTCAGCATGATAACCCCATGCTGCCACCATAATCCTTGTCATATACAGGTTGTACTTAGTAATTTAATCTAATTGCAGTGTAATGTAACAGATACTTGTGAAGCATAGGGGAAGGGAGTCAGGAGGTAAAAGGGAAGGGGTAATTAATGAGCTGATTAACAGGAGTCTGAAATGAGAGGTCAAGATCCTGTGACATGATTGGTTGAGTGGCTGAAGGGAAGAATGGTGGGTTTTAGATTTTTAATTTGGACCTGCGAATGAAAATTCCTGGAGCCGAAAATTTTCCTCCACCCATTGTTAAAACCTTTCCACTGATAAGCACTGGCACACACTGTGTCCGTGCAGGAAGATGTAAAAGCCCGAAACAAGATAACACACACTTGGAGAAAGCATCCAAATGGATCCGTGTGTGAAACCGGGTTTTTGGATGAGATGAGTTCTACTTGCTGAGAGAAAATGGGCAAATAAGGAGTTGAATAAAAAAATGTGTGTTATGACACACCAGCGTATACAGATGCGGGCTCTGTGTCTAGTAGAGAGATATCAAAGTAGCACAGTATTGATTCCTGGGAACAAGGATCAATATGAAGCCATTGCTCCTTAGTATTTGTTTCTCAGCCCCCTGCCTTCCTATAAAATGGGTGATCATGGCATCTAAAGTGATGGCTGTGGGCGGATATGCCTCTGCATGTATATGTTTTCTACAGTGTGTGCATGCATGTACACAGATCAGGTCGAGGTTAATGCTTGTATAGACATGTGCATGTGAGACTGTGTCATGAGCATGTGGTTGTTTGTTACAGCAGCTGACATGCAGCTCCCACAAAGCTGTGCATGCTGACTGAGGCTGGTCAGGAGAAAGCACAACTGCTGATGGTACAAAGATCTAAAACAGCTCTTCACTTTGAGTTTTCCACCCTAACTACATGTATATCAACTTTATTCTACCTGTTTGTCTCCAATACTTACAGTGACTTGCAAAAGTGTCCCATTTTGTCACAACCACAGATTTTCATGTGTTTTATTAGGATTTTATGTGATAGACCAATGCAAAGTAGTGCATATTTGTGAAGCGGGAGGAAAAGGATGCATGCTTGAAAAAACAGACTTATTGTCACTCTTCCATAAAGCTGTCTGTTCTCTATTTTCTTGATGAGACCTCTGAGGCCTTTACAAAACAGCTGCAATAATACTAAGCTTCAATAAAATACATATGGACTCAATAAACTGGTGGCTTCTGAAGGCAGTTGGTTGAAATGGATTTTATTTAGGGATATTTAAGTCAAGAGGGATACATACAAATGCATGGCACTCTTCAGATTTTTATGAGTAAAAACTTTCAAAAATGCATGATTTTCCCTCCATTATACAATGCTGTCATAGTTTGAGGTTTATTATATAAATTCCTAATAAAATACTTTGAAATCTCATAGGTATGAATATGCAGTTCTCGATTCTGCAACATTGTTCATTGTACCTTACAGGGCTTCCAGAAGCATTTTTTTTTGTTGTTGTTGTTGTTGTTGTTGTATTTTTTCCCATCTCTTTCTTATTTTACAAAGAGAAACCTGAGCGGTTGCCCAGCTCCTACATAAAAGGAGGACATCCCTAATCTAGTTTCTCATAACCTGTGTGGTTTATTCTCATGCAGATATGACCTAACCATGTTAAGATCCATATCTGCTTCACCTGGGAAAGCCACAAATTTGTCTAACTGTAGATACACACACACACACACACACACACACACACACACACACACACACACACACACACACACAACTGAGGAATAAAAGAAAACCATGGCTGCCGTCTCCTTGGGAGGTGGGTGTTGGCTGTGTGTCTGGACCTGGCAGCGCTTTGACCAAAAGCCTGAGAGGAAGAGAGGAAAATCAACAGCTGCTTGTCTGTTTGTTCTGACTACCCGCTACAACACCTGCAAACTCTCCTGCCAACTGCCTCAGTCTGTGTCTAGCATTGGACTTATCCATCCTATTGTATATTTACAATTTGCCTTTGCCTTGCGTCCATGTTCTATGGGAGGCCAGTTTTGATATTTGGCTCTTTTATAGATTACACTGCATATTATTGTGTGTCTGATTTACCAATAAATTGCATCCAACAGAGAAAACCGAGTCAGTGTTTGTCACAAAGATTTTGGTCATTTTCCCTGGATGTTTGCCTCTTTTTCATTACTCAAGCTAAAACCATATTGGCTATTTCTCTGATTTATATTTTTAAATAATTAAATCTGTATTATGGATTAAAATGTGCATGCAAGCACAGATGCCCTGCTATCCTTCCATCATAAAATTCACATGTATTTACAATGCTTTGCAAAAAGAATTCATATCCCCTAAACTTGATTACATTTTTGTCTCATTGCAACTACCTCTGTGTATTTTTGCAAGATTTTATTTACATTTATGCACAACACAAAGTAGTGCATAAATATAGGAGCATGACGTTGCCACCACTGTGTTTTGGTTGCATTTAAAATTGCACCAAAAACTCTTTGACCCCAATAAACAAAAACTATAAACCCACTAAACGAATTATGTTTGTGGGTAGAATGTACCAACTCCAATCAAACAAGAAGAATTTCAATAGCTTGAAAAAGCTAATATTGTAAGTGAATTATCAAAATACAACACAAAATGACACTGTTAAAATCTGCTAAAGTTTTTAAGTGATTTAATCTCTTCATGGCAAGCATCTTAAGTGCCTTTTCTTTAATAACCAAATTATTGACCCTTTAGCAAATTGGATTCATAATCAGACACCAGCTTCTGGTAGCATTTATAGATATAAGGTCTTTCATTCATGGGCTTCAGTGCCTCTACTGCTTTTTTCAAATTGCACCAGTTTTTAAATAGAGCTTAAATCAGATGATTAATCCCATTTTTTCTATGATTTCCTTCTACTTCATAGAATCCATTATGTCCTCCAAATGATAGGTTTCCAGTGCTAGAGGAAGCAATGCAATCCAACAGCACCACTAAGCCACAACCATGCTTCACTGTTGGCATGTTTTATTTTTTACTTTACTTTTTTTAATGATATCAGAGTAAATGCGGTGGTAGTGGTGGTTGGGGGTGGGGGGTAAATGCATACCACATTTCTCTTGTTTTCCTTCCACTCCTATGCAGCACTTTATGCTGGTCTATTTTATAAAATCCCAATAAAATACAATGATGTGTGTGCTTGTAATGTGATCATATGGGTTTCATACTTTTGCAAGGCCCTGTATGTAACTTTCTAATTTTCTTACATATCAATTACATTTTATTTGTCATGTGTTAAACTGGGCTGTCCTGAAAGCCACAAACCAGCCAGCATCTTCCATCTCCTCTAAACACCACTGCTTCCTTTGTTCGGTTTTCCTCTTCATGAAATTGGATATAGTTCCTTCTCGCTTGTGCGTCTTTTTGCCAAAGATCTCTGAAACAGAGTGGAGAGGGTCCCACGGGGGCTGAGCCAAGCCACAAACAGCTGTGCTCTGCCCGCTGCATCACTGGGGAAGGTTCTGAAATGATAATGAGCACTTTGTGTTCTGCAGTTACAGGATGGACACTGAAGATGTGCTTTAAACACTTTTTTAGAGATTTTTTATGTCTGTACTGAAAAATGGTAAACCCTGAAAAATAGTGATGTGACAAGATACCAAATCAACATTCTGATGCTGATTTTGTAGTGTGTACTGTGCTTGTATTGTTTTTTAAATACATAATCATTCAGAATGAAAAGCAACTCTTTCACACAGATACTGATAAAAAATCTTTTTCTACAATAAGAGATGTTTACAGTTTTGAAAATGACCATAAAGTATGAGTTGGTGGATAAAGTGAAGCAATAAATAAATAAAAGCACAGGACCAGAAGTTTGTGAACCATATTTGGTAACTTTGTCTTATTTGAATTCAGAATCAAGGTTTCATGCTCTTTAAGTGTAAGACATGAAAAAGATATTTCTCCCAAGAACAGCAACAAATAAAGAACAAATAGTTCACATAAAAGACACCTGCATTATTATCAGTTTTCATCATAACAGAGTACATACTACATGTAAAAAAGAAACACAGATTTTTGGTCCATGCATGTTTTGGTGATATGACTTTCCTCTAAAAAACAGGAATAAAAAAGTGAGTACTTGACCTTTGCTTAAATATACCAGCAATTAAACTGAAATACACGTGTCTTTTCTTTTTGTGCTACAAAGTGGATAAGCAAAGCAGTTTTGATTTTCTTTTAATATCTAAAAAAAAAATTAAGTTCACTGGCAACAAAAATTGTTCGTTTTTAATATTCTGACACTCTTTACATAAATTGTGTAAGCAAAGGGGGGTTGACCTAGATTTTGAGGACCTAAAAAAAATATTTTTCATATTGTCTTGGTCTAAACTGTTTCATGACTAACTGTGGCTATTGAATACATTACTGCACCTTGTATGCTACAGCAAAATGTCTGTCTTTGACTGACCGCAGACTTTCTCACTGGCTGGTTTTTATCTATAAATGCATTATTGGGCATCTTCCTATTTATGTTCACTTCTGTCTAGAACTTAAGTCATTATGGCCTGCAGTCTCAGGATATCATTTTGATGCAAGTCCCAAAGGTCAGAATTGAACTGGGTAAAAAAAGCATTTACATTTTCTGCCCCTGCTGCCTGGAATAATCTGCAGAAGGACTTAAAATGATCAACATTTGTTACCTTGGGGGAATTCAAATCAATTTTAAAGGACTGAGACATCTGATCACTTGGCTTCTGTAACTACCCTAATGTTTAATTATGTGATTTCTTTTGCTTATGTATTTTCTGCATTTGATCTTGTATTTTAGATTTGTTGTATGTTTTATGCTGCTGTCTTGACCAGGTCACTCTTGGAAAAGAGGTTTTTAAGCTCAATGAGTTATTTTCCTGGTTCAATAAAGGATAAATGCATTATAAACTCATGGAAATTATAGATATGTATTTAGTCTATATGCTCTTGTACATTTTTATTTGTTTTGTAGTGAAAGAGGCAACACAGGGATGGCCCGAAGTTGTATGGGACCTTATGAAGAATATGATTTTGGGGTCCATCTTCCTTTTAAGACCATAACCATCACTCTGGGAGAAGGGGCCAAGTTTGATTGGCCAAGCTTAAAAGCAGTCTCTGATAATTGATTATTATTTATTGAGATGTATTTGTGGACAAACTGAGCTCAAACACAATAGCATCAGACTGAAGCTATGGCAACTCAACAATTTAACTATGAACTTTGTTCTTTGCACTTTTACAAAGTAAATTAGCTAATTAATTAATAAATGTTAAACAATTTAGCATGACTTGATTTATATATACTGAAGCTGTTGAAACAAATTGAATCGTATTATCATTTTCAATAAACAAATGTTGAAATTGTAGATCTTTGGTCTGTGTTCATATTCAAGCATGTATGGCTTCTGAAGATCTGGGGTCGGCTCTGGCAACATCATTAAGGTGTACACAATGGAGTCAGGCTTTTTATTTGGATGTAGAATTAGAAGCCTGTCTAGGAATATGAAAAATGTAAATTCGTATTGCCTGTAAATTCATATTTATCACTGTAAACATTAACAATCCAGTCAAACCTACATTTTTACCCAAGCGTTTCTGACCACATAAACGAAAACCCAGTTTTATTTCAATGTGGATTTTAAGACAAAAACTACAAGGACAACTGATGGCAGGACTTTTAAATACATCTTCGATTTCAGTATTCATATGTTCCTTTTTATTTTGTTATCTTTAAAAAAAACAAAGCATTTACATTTCCCTGTAGGAACTCGACTGAGCCACCTTAACGCGACGCGGCTCGCGTTTGCTTGTGGTAGTTGTAGTACAGTTTACATCAAGTCGCTCTCGTCTTGTGCTATAAAAAAACTACAAGTTCCAGATTGCGGAAACGCCACAACGAATTAGTAGCAACACAGGACGGAAGGAGAATGTCTCATGCGGGAAAGAAGAGAAAACTAGATAAAACCCGACAGGACAAGCTTTATTTTGATAGCTATTCTGATGTGACGATACATGAAGAGATGATAGCAGACTACGTCCGGACCAACACCTACCGGACAGCCATTTTAAGGAACAGCGAGTCGATTAGGGGTAAAGTGGTACTGGACGTCGGGGCAGGAACCGGCGTTTTAAGCATCTTCTGCGCTCAAGCTGGCGCTAAGAAAGTGTACGCCGTGGAGGCTTGCTCCATAGCCGAGCAGGCGGTGGAAATAGTGAAGCAGAACAACGTAGAAGATATCGTGGAGGTCATAAGAGGTACGGTGGAGACAGTGGAGCTGCCGGAGAAGGTGGAGGTGATAGTGAGCGAGTGGATGGGCTATGCTCTGCTGCACGAGTCCATGCTCAACTCGGTGCTGTACGCCCGCGACAGGTGGCTGAAGGCCGGCGGACTTCTCCTGCCGAACAGAGCCGAGCTCTATATCACCCCCATCAGCGACCCGGTAGTGGAGGACCGCCTGTACTTCTGGTACACCATTAAAGACCAGTACGGCGTCGACATGTCCTGCATGTCCAAGTTCGCTCGAAGGTGCATCAAGAATTCGGACATAACTGTGGGCACCGTGGCCATGGAGGACGTGCTCTCCCACCCGGCCCGCTTCGCCGAGCTCGACCTGCATTCGGTGACGGCGGAGGAGTTGCTGATGGTGAAGGGCAGCTTCAGGTGCGAGTCCTTCGGCTCCACTACGGTGAACGCTCTTTGTGTTTACTTCACGGTGACTTTTCCCTGCCCGGACAAATCGCATTCGCTCGTTTTGTCCACGTCCCCGTTCAAACCTGAGACCCACTGGAAGCAGGCGGTGCTATACCTGGAGTCCCCCGTGGAGGTGGTGCAGGACACGCCGGTTAGCGGAGAGGTTAGCATGTTTCCCTCTGAGGAGAGCTCCAGACACATATGTATCCGTGTAGACTACACTATAGGGGAGGAAAAATGCCAAGCCAAGACTTATTCCATTCCTGACTGGACCGCCGACCCTCAGCCATAGTGGGATTTAAGCACAAACTCCTACAATTCATCCACATTTCTGTCCCCAAGCTACTCTCAATCTCTTATCTTTACCAATTCTACTCACTGGAATGATAAAGTGCGGATATGACTACAATTAACCTGATGCAAACCATTCACTGTTACATTTAATGTGGAAAAGAACACCTGTTAATTTTTGATATTCACTCATTTGTTGTGGCTAAAGTACCAAAATGTATATTTTAATTATTTTGTGTATGCTACTATTTGATTAACAGCAGCACAGATTTTGCTCAGATATCCATGCTTATTTTAAACCAATAAAGTTACTAGTGATGAAAAACGCACACCTTTTTTTTTTTTTTTTTTTTTTTTGTGTGTGAATTTAACCTTTAAAAATGTGTTTAGTGTTTTACCTTTTGGATCTTCTATATATTTGTTGTATATGCATTTACAGCAGGAGGCTTTTTTTTTTTTTTTTTTTTTTTTTTGTCCCTTTGCCATTTTGTGGCCAACGTTGTACAGTTATTAAAAGGAACAGTCTGGGGTGAGTTCATAACCACCTTTGGGATGTTTCATAGTCATTGGCAACTGGCTATAAAAAGCAAATATTTATTCTGTTTGCTATAAAGAAATTTGGATATTTAAAATGTTTATGTGACTGAAATTTATATTGAGAGGCTGCTTAGTTTTTTTGGATTGATCTGGGTGGGAAGGGAGGCAGGTCAGTTTGCCATTTGGCATCTCCACATTCTCACTTTGTTCCTTCTTTTGTTTGAAAATGACTAAGAAAATAAAAGTACCAAATACTGAAGGGGGCAAAATAATCAACACCTCTCAGGAGGCATAATCTGTCGTATTTCATAATCGCAATTAGAGATTTGGGCATATTCATTTTATTTTTGTAATTTGTTTAAAAAAAACAACAAAAAAAAAAAAACTTCTGATAAACAATCTGAAACCAAACGCTTTAAGTCCACAGGTATGAAATGGTTTGAGTACAAAATGGAAGTATAAACTGATGAAGGGGCAAACTGAACTGGAGCCTTCTACCACATCAGGTCCAGCAGTATGAACTGATATAATTAAAAACTGTATTCCTTCTTAAACCACAGCTCATTACACTAATATATTATTACATTTTATATATATATATATAAAGATTACTACCTTGGTGTAGAATAATTTTGTAAATGATGTGGAAAGTTTTCATTTTTATCAAGTTGGTTTCAAATAATTGATCAATGATTCCACTTGGATGAGCAACAACCAGGTTGGTGTTTCATACAAGAGTTTCTAGGCTGAGTGAGGGGCTGACTCAGTCTAACCTAAAACTACATTGTCATCTGTTGATTGACAACATCAAAGTTAAATAAGATAATTTGATTTATTCTGAGGGATGTTCTGCAGTCTCAGGTTCTATAGCCTCTTTTCAATGGCACTTAATAGCATGAACCAAAAATAGAGACAGAGAAGAAGTGGCTTTATATATAAAAAGATAATGGAAAAGCCATTTGATCATATATCTGAACAATAGCTGGGAAAAAAAATCATGACAGAATGAAACTAATATTACAAACAAGTACAAGCAAGCAAGTTTTTCTTTTTTTTTTTTTTTTTTTACTGTGCAGTCATTTTATGAGTCTGCAAATGTGTTGCTTTTTTGTCAGCAAGCTGTCTTTCCTTATAATGGAAAAAACTAAGTTGGCCATATTCTACTCAATGTGTATATTGTTTCCTGTAGAAAAGTTTTCATTTTTCTATAAGCTAAAAACCTGAATAAAATTAACAGTAGATTAAAAATTTTGCAAATTAAATGCGTATTAGATGATTTTAAAAAAAGATATTTTTCCGCTCACTATTGGCTGTGGACAAATGTTCATTAGTAGTTGCATGAGCAATACTGGCTGTCTGCACTCTGAATGTTGCTGACCTCTGGATGAGATGAGTCTGTAGCTTCATTTTACAAGATGTCAAAGTTGTATTTGCAAGGAACAACACGTTCCAGCTTTGTTCTGATACAGAGGAGTTCATAACGTAACGGTCATTGAGTGAAAGCAGTCGTGAGTTAACTGCAAATCTTCGGACACATTTTACAAATTTATCTCTATCTATGTGTATTTTTATTCAGCCCCCCCCAACTCTTTATATAACCATCTTTCACTGCATTTACAGTCTGTTGGAGTGTATCTCCACCATCCTTGCATACATAGAGAGTGAATTTTTTACCCATTCTTTGGAAAATGGCCTGAGGTGAGTCAGGTTGGATGGAAAGCTGCTGAACAGCTTTTGTCAAAGTCTTGCAATAGATTTTTCCATTGAATTTAGGTGTGAACTTTGACTGGGACGTTCTAACACATGAATATGTTTGATCTAAACCGTTTTATTATGCCTGTGGCTGTGTTTAGTATTAATGTTCTATAGAGTGAACCGCCGCCCCAGTCTCTGGTCTTGCAGACCCTAGCAGTTTTTGTACTTGGATTGCCCTGTATTTAGCTCCAGGTGTTGCCCAGGGCCTTAAGCACAATTAAATGTGAGGTCCTTCTTCGTGTTAAGAACATCACCACCACTAAGTTCAGTACAGATTTGGTGGAGTCTGGGAGAGGGGGCCGGGTTTAATTGACGAGGGTTAAAAGCAACCATGGATAATGGGATAATGGGTTATTCTGAGATGTATTTGTGAATAAATTGAATTTAAACAAAAAACAATAAAACTCAGACAGTAACTATATTAACTCAGCAATCAAACAATAAAATTATTCTTTAAACTGTTACACAGAAAACTTGTTTTCCTTTAAATCCAAAATGTAAATTATAAATTATTTAAAATCTCTTAATTTCCCAATGCTGAAACAGTCCAATCAAATTTAATTGGATTCTCATTCTAAGTCAAAAAAAATAAATAAATAAATAAAAAAAGTTTAGATTTAAGGTCTATTCTAAATTTTAAGCATTTATGGGAAGCTCCATAACTCGTTTGGTGGCCCGAAGCAGTGGCTTAGTTCGGTTTTGCCATGAGCCATGGCAAGAGCTCCACCCAACTTCCAAACAACTTTACCAACCTTCCTGTCGCTGTGAAGCATCTCCACAGGGTGATGCTGCCACCACCACTGTGGTGATTGATGTTCTAGGATATTTTGGTTGCCACACGTAGGACTTTGCATGTAGGCCAAAAAGTTTGATGTTGGTCTCCTCTAACCAGTCAACTTCCTTTGAACTTTGAACATGACTTCTTATGGCTGTTTCTCACTAATAGCTTTCTTCTTGTCACTCTTTTCATAAGGTTAATGTATAGCGAACAGTTTTCCTGTTGACTGATTATCCCACCTGAGCTGTGGATCTCCACAGCTCATCCAGAGTTGCCATGAGCCCTTTGGCTGGTTCTCTAATTAGTGGTCTTCTTCCCTGGTTTGTAAGGTTACGTGAATGGTCATCTAATATACCTTAACTTAATTAGCTGACTGCTGAAGGCAATAGGTAGGACTGGATTTTATTTAGGTGTTTCAGTGTAAAAGGGGGGGCTGGATCCAAACATCACTTTTCAGATTTTTATTTGTAAATTCCTTTCAAAATCATATTATTTTCTTCCAACTTCACAATTTTGCACTACATTGTGCTGATCTGACCCAATAAAAAATCCCAATGAAATTCATTGGTTTCTGTGATTGTAATTAAACAAAATATGGAAAAATTCAAAGGGTGTGAAAACTTTTTTTGGTTTTAGAAAATAGACAATATAACTGTAGCTATAATCTATTTAATCTCCAAACTGAACATCACTTCAATTTATGTAAAGAGCATGAACTAGTTTAACGTGTGCCTTTAATGTTCCTAGAAAAACAATCCACAGGAAATACTATTTTAAGTTTATAATTTATTCTTAAATAAGCAAGTGACTATTTTATTTGAATATAATTGTGGTTTCATTCAAAGATATACAATTACAACTTTATTCCAAAATAAATTTGAACAAATAAAATTCCAACAATGTCCTAAGATTATAACCGTGAAACGTCTGGACAAGAATCTCAGTTTACCTTCTGCTGGGAAAAAAGTGATCATAACTGTAATGTTGGATCAAACAGTGTTCAGCTATTTCTGTAGGTGCATTATTATTTTGTTCTTATGGAATATTGTGTTACTCGCAGGTCGAAGGAAGGACATCATGTTGTAACAGAAGCAGACAGCATGAACACTGACGTATAGTCAGGTTGCACTTTTTAAATGGCTTCTGTCGCTTCTAAAAACGTTTGAAAACATAAAAACAGCACTCTGGTTAAGGTCATGAACAGGTTTTGTGTTAGAAACGTCATACTCTTCAGCAAATTAATAGCTTACAACCAACATGATCTGAAATACAGATTCTTTATTTCACTGTGATCACATCCATTATTTATGTATTGAGAAATTTCTTGCAAGCTCATTTCTTAACAAAAGATGTTTTTTGTTTTATTGGGAAGAAGTAATTCACATCCAAACATCAGTTATTAATTTTAACACCTGCTTACTTTGTACTGATATCTGAATTCAAATTTATGGAGGCTGCAATTCCACATTTCCTTGGATGTTTAATTAAAATGGTTGTCAACTACATTTCATTCATTATTTTTTCAGTCTCTGCTATAATCTAACTTTTAGTTTGTAAAACAACCGTAGAAGGATGTTTTTAATTATGGTAAGGATAGCAGTTGATGGTGGACGTGTTGATGTGGAAAATGGACTTCATGGCCACCATCTGAGGGAGCAGCCTGACTGGTTGAATTGACTGAGTGAATATGAAGTTAGCAAAGAGGTAACAGCTATAACAGCTTTTGCAGAAAAATAACTGACCTAAAGTAAACACCATCCCCACTATTTTTTTCCTGGTCATTTTTATCCCTTAGATAAGAGATCGTATTATTCAAACTGCAAGTACACACCCAGCATATAGACCCGTAACTAAGAGACTGCTGGGTTTTTGTTTTAGATCAGCTCCAAAGCAACATCTCCAAATGCAGTTGGAAAGATTGCAGTCCTATAGCCCATATGACAAAACAGTGGGTCTATAGCCAGTTAGTGAATATTAACACCACCTACTGGCCAGTTAACACGAAAATTGAACACAAGCTTATGGACAGACATTACTGCTGACATTGACTTCTTAGGCAACTTCTCCTGCTTCTTAGGTGTCAAGAGATGTGATAAGTATTGCTCCACTTCCAATAACTGTTTGATTTTCTAACATCTAAAGAAAGCCGATTTTCTGAAGAAGAGAAGCAGAATTTTGTTTTATATCTTTCATACAGTACATATGAAATAATTCACTGTTTTGGCTATTGCTTTGAATGGAATCATAATCAACATTTGTCTGAACATAAACCACAGTAAGTTAGAAAAAAAAATGTGTTGGCACTGGTTCTGGTACTTTTATTTCTGAAGACTTTGGATGAAATCAATATGAAACCCAGTAGAGCTTTGTTGTCTTTCAGTTAGTTTATTCATGATGGGTTTGTTGTAGTACACACTGTACAATGTGTGTCGTTTGTGTGCTATATATTTTTTTTTATCTGAGTACCATCAGCAATTATTTTTTTCTCTTCTTCAATTCAGTTCAGTTTACTGTTATAACACCAGATCACGGCAAATGTTGTGCTGCGCATGTATCCCTCATACTGAGTATACATGGTAGAGTTGATGTGAGAGTTAATGGTGGACTCATTTCGTGACGTACTCTAGGAGAGACACACAGCTAAACAGATAAGCTCTGAGGCAATAATAAAATCTCTGGGGTGAAAAAAAAACTGCATATATATACTTGGTCGCAGCAATAGCTTCTTTAGTTGTTTTGTCTATTATCTATAGAAAGGACAACCTATGTTGCTCAAACTATAAACTTTGTCAAAAAGAAAAAAATTTAAGCCTAGTCTTAAAAGTAGACAGGGTGTCTTCCTCACAGACTAAAACTGGGAGCTGATTCCACAGGAGAGGACCCTGATGACTCAAGGATCTGCCTCCCATTCTACTTTAAGAAACTCTAGAAACCAACAGTAAACCTGCAGTCTGAGAGTGAAGTGCTCTGCTAGGAACATCTGGAACAATCACATCTCTGATGGAGCTGATTATTTAGGGCTTTATATGTGAGAAGGAGAATCTCAAATTCTATTCTGGATTTAACAGGGAGCCACTGAAGGAAAGCTAAAATAGAAGAAATATGATCTCCCCTATCATGAGAACTCTTACTGTCATCAACTTTGGGACTTTGGTCTTGTGTTTTGCTTCATTTTAGGTTTTGTCAGTCTTTTCATGTTAAGTTCATTCCATAGGTTTAAGATTCCTTGTAGCTTATTCTAGTATTTTATATGTATTTTAATTCAGCTCTTAGTGGCATTCTATAGTTATGGTTCTCTGTACATCTTACTTTTTTATTTTAAAAATCTGGCTTTTCTATTTACTTTTTTCCCTGTTCCCTGTGTGTTCTCTTCAAACCTCTTGGTTTAAAGTTTGATCATTTCTTATGCTGGATAGTGTTTCTGGTTTGTTTCCATTTCTGTTTCCTTATTTCTCATATTCCCTGTGTATTTGATCAGACATTTCTCCCATTTACTCAGTTCTACTTCAGTTAGTTCCCTTCCCTCACAGCTCCAGCCTGTTTCTAATCTACCACCTGCTTCTTGTTGTGTGATCAACTGCCTTGCCTAAATATATATCTCAGTCGGTCAGATCATCCTCTTATGCCACCAGCCTGTTTTGTCATGGTCCACTTATGCTGTATTATTTAGGATGCACCCCAGGACTTTAGTTTTTGAAAACTTGTTTTTTCCTATATTTTAAGCAAACTCTTGAACTGCCTACCTCCTCCCTGCATTTTGGGTTCTGCTCTTCACCTTTATATCACAATCACTTCAGTGTATTAAATAAGCTGGAGGCTTTAGCTAAATTTTGTATGGCCTTGCAGTAACAAATGCATGAACTTCTTTTTTCTGCAGCATTCTGAAATAGGATGTTTCTAACTTTGACAATATTACACAGTTTTGGAAAAGAGGTCCTAGAAACCTCTTCAAATATAACATCCAGGTCACAGATGACACCAAGGGCATTTAGATTTTTATGGAGCCCAATATCAAGTCATCCAGAGTAAGTGACTAAGTAGTTTGTGTTTGAGGGGCTCTTGTCCAAAGAGACCAAATTCTGTCTTATTTAAAATTAAAAGTAATTCCATCTCTTTATGTCTTGAAGACATAAAGAGATGGAATTACTGTAATATACCTGACAAGATTATTTGTGATTTATGGATAAATATAGCAGAATTTCATCAGCATAACAACAGTGGGTGTTCATCCCATGCTGAGTGATAATTCTACCAAGTGTTTATGTGTGTGCGCACACACACACACACACACACACACACACACACACACACACACACATATATATATATATATATATATATATATATATATATATATATATATATATATATATATATATATATATATATATATATATATATATATATATATGCTGGATACATATGACTTAAGCCAGTCTAGTGTTGTCCCCTTTATCCCTACAGCATGTTTGAGCCATTCTAAGACAATTCTGTGATCGATTATCAAAAGCAGCACTGAGATCTAACTGGACAAGCACAGACAATTCTGTTACCTGTGCTATTAGAATATCTTTGATAACTTTCAGTAGTGTTACCTCAGTGCCATGATGGGCTCTGAAACCTGACTTAAGCTCTTCCAACATGTCATTGCTGTTTAAATGTTCACATAATGAGTCGCTGCTACTTTAAAAAAAAAAAAAACAAAACAACTTATAAGAAAGGAAGCTTAGACATAGAGTTTGCAACTTTTTCACTGTGATATCTTATTGCTATCTTTCTTACTCTGTTCTTATATGAAGAGCTAGCAGAAGAGTCATCTTTTTTTTGTCATATCTGTATTACTTGTATGTATTAACATGCTTTACACATTTTTACTTTAAATATGTCCTTATGATTTTTCACAATTTTTTTTTTTTGTTTTGCCCCCATCAGTGCCATAAACTACGTAGTGATCACACCCTTGAGTCCCACTGGGAAGCTTTACTCAAGGGTGTTGGAAAAGAGGTTCTGACTGTTGAACCATGGGTTTGGTCCTGGCTGGGGAACAGAGAATCGGTTCTCTCTCAGAGTTTGAGGGACTGTAGGGAGTATGGCCGTCCAGTCGCCATGTGTTATGTGGATTTGCAGATTTAAAAAAAAAAGACTCTCTTACAGCATTTTGTGGGGGTTCTAAGTATGGGTTATTAAGACTTCTTTTAAGGGCTATCTGGTCCTTCTATAACCAAAGAAAGACCTCCACTGTGAACACATTACTCTCACATCAAAAGGTGTCAGGTGAGCTGGTTCACGCATCTGGTCAGGAAGCTTCTTGGAGCCTACCTTTGGAGGTTCCCCAAACCCTGGGGCAGACATAGAACTTTCTGGAGGAGTCATGCACTCTTTCTTGGCCTGGGAATAGCTTGAGGCTCTCTCAAATGACCTCGAGGATGTCACTGGGGAGAGAGATCTTAGGTTTTCTCAGCTGGACCTGGTATAAGCAGATCAGGATGCATGGAAATCAATGATATTCAAAATTATCTGAATTGCAGAACAGTTTTTGTTTTGTTTTTTTGTTTTTTTTTGTCTTTGTTCTGAAGTTTAACAAGGTATGTGAATTCTTTAGTATCATTTGTTGTGCTAGACAGATTCTTTAGCTTTCCACTGAGATCAAGTTATTTAGCTGCACTTAGCCTATTGTATACCTGCACTGACTTCAGATCTTTGCAGAAAAAAAGAGCTACAGGATGGACAAAGGAAGGTTTCCAGTGAATGGAAATGTCAACTGCCGCACAGGCAGCCACTGTCAAGGGGACAATCTCACTCTTACATGCATGGCCACTCTCTGCTGGTAGATTCTAAACTAATTGTGATCCATTCCTCCCTGAAATAATTTGGAAACCATTAGAAAGAAGTGTTGGTACTTGAAATGGGATTATTTGTGTTGTATCACAGAGCAATTTAAGGGCCAATCAATAGGCTATGTGCTTAATCTAACTGATTTCAACACTCATTGTTCACTGGACAGCGGGAGAATAAGACTAGGGGAACTAAAGAGGAAGAAGTGCAACAAATAATGCTCTCTTTGGATTTCTTGTGTTTATAATCTCTTTCTCTCTTAGAAGATTAATGAAAAATAATTGTGACTGGCTACAAATGATCAATAGATATTAATATGATATAAAACATGGAACATTTTTTTCTTTGAAAGTGCCTATATCAGTGCATCTTTATTAAAGGTTATGATTTAGCACCCATAGTATGAGTTTTTGTATTTTTTTAACAGCTCAGTCCTTTCTCTGCTGGTAATTCTTGGTGTTCACAGGAGATGTGGTATGATACCAACACTGAAGGTCTAATTTTAGATTTATAATTGAAACTGAAAGAAGTGTTTTCCTAGAGAGCCTTTTAACTCTGTCTTTTGGTTTGTTCTAAACTTACTAGTGAATTCTTCTACTCAATATTATGGTGCATATAAAAGTTGGATGCACAACAATAGCTACAATATTTTAAGACGCTTAAAAAATACCTACATATACAACATGCAGGTATGTGGTTTTAATGTGAGGGAGGTTAATGAAGTTTACATGCAGTATATTTGTTCTCACTACAGGTTTCAGGTACAGTCCAACCAAGTTTGAAAAATGAACTTGAACACTGAAGACAAAAATCTAACTTTGAAAGTCAGTTCCTCACCAACTTCTAATATGAAAATCCAATATGACTTTCCTTTGTATAAAACATAGTTATAGCTTCAACAGTAAATGGTTCATTTATATTTCTGGGCCCCATTTCAGAAAGCAGAGTTAACAAGCCCTGAGTAGAAGGCAGTTACTCTGAATGAACTTACCCAGCTCTGTGATACTCAGGGTTTTTGGTTTCAGAACAGGAGGTATCAACAAGGTAACTCAACTCTGAGTCAATTCAATCCTGTGGTGAAAAACGGTAGCACTCAGGGTTGGTTCACAGAGTAAGTTGCAGTAGTAACTTGACTCAGGATAACAGCCTGGGTATGCACATACATACTCATGACCTTACTCTGAGTTGACACTTACCCCGCTTGCTGAAACGGGGCTCTGATGTATTTGTATCTCAGTCACATTGCACACATAGTATTATAAAACCTATGTAAACACATTTTTACACTCTTACACTATAGGGTTTTGCTGCTAATTTTGAAAACTGTTTCTATTAACAATAAATGAATTTCAGATTCAAATTCAAAAATACTTTATTTATCCAAAAATTTTGTATTCTGTGTGTTCTTCTATTAAAAACTAATCGGGGCTGAGTATGTCTGTGTTTCTCTATGGCTCCTCCCTGTCCTCTAAAACCCTAGCAGATAGTGACCAATGGCTGCTCAACCTTGTTCTGCAGGTGATTTTTTCCAGTTCAAAGGGAGGGGATGCTCTCCACTGTCGCCAAATGCTTGGTCAGGATGACAGATTGCTGCAAATGGAGGTGGAGCTTCCACCGATTGCATCAACATAACTTATCACAAACTGGGTATACATGTTCAAATTATTTGATGGTACTGTATTATAATTTGGATGGAAGAGACTGTAGTCTGTCTGAATCATACTATTTGATTGGACTGTAATGGATTGATTTGAGTTGAACTTGGATCCAACTGGATTCTATATAATTTGTCTTGTAACATGTTTAAAGACATTTTTCTTCCTAATAAAGTTAATAATTTTATAATAAGAAAATGTATGTTTACAGGGTGATATAAAGCTTAAACAAAAGCTATAAAAAACTTTCTCTCTTTTATAAATCAATTACCACTGAAAGCTGGCTGGACTCTGGTTGCAAACTGTATCTAATCATAGCCTCTCATTCATCCTTGCAAGCTAATAACACCATAAATTAAGTGATAGGATTCAATTCCCACCGTCAGTTACAGTAACCAATATTTTTGTCAGCTTTTCCTGTGAGGACAAATTAGCAATATATTATTGACAAAAGCTAATCTGGGGGTGCAGCAGACCACACCATTTGTCATTATCATTAACAACAAGAACTGACCCCTATGGCCACTCCTCAACCCCCCAAATAACTCCACACCAGTGTACTGTTTGTCCCTGTCTATTTGTTCCTCAAGAGTAATAGAAGCGTACACTTATTTAAATGAGAAACAGAAACGGTATTTATTCTAGCCCTGAACAGAAAAGCTCATCTGAGGAAGCCGCTGCCTATCAGAAATGCATCCAGTTGAAAGCACTGAGGCGTGACTCTATGGACGGACACACACACCCACACCCACGCGCACACACACACACACACACACACACACACACACACACACACACACACACACACACACACACACACACACAGAGCACAGCACAGCACAACAAGGCTGGATTTGGATGGCGCCTGTTAAGAAAGTAAATCCCAAATCGCACGACGTGGTACGTAAATCTGAACGGAATGGCCCCGATTCACAATCACCCCGAAGCAGAAGGCTCTCAGCCTGTGAGCGAAGTACAAATCCACCAGACTGTGTGGTTGCATCCTCCTCCCCACTAATCCATTTTCAATCATGCACTTTTTGGATTATACCTTCATGTAATTCTTCTCAGGTATTGTTTTATAACTTAATATTACATTTCAATTTAGATGAGGTGGGTTATGGGTTTAGGACACAGCACGGGATTGGGTGAGCAGCAGAGGTCTGTTAGCGGCAGATTGGAGCTGCGCGTCAGCGGCAAGCTGAAAGGAGCCTGATAAACCTTTGACTCAACGTCCAAGCAGAGCAGATTCAGAAAGGTTGCAAGAATGACCTGATTCAGTCGTTCTGAGGCGATCTGCTTTTCACTGTAAACCATCTGACTCACAAAAGCATCTTCTACAGACTATCTCACCTACAACTGAAGCCTGAAATCTTAAACATTAATATTTGCTGTTTTCCTAATCTGTAAAAATAAGCCCCTCTTCTCAACTAACCCTTCACCTCTACTCACAATTTGAATTTACAGAATCCTTTTGCTATAGCTCCAAATTTGGTAGGCATTTAAAGTGATCTGTTATTGTATTTGATAATTTTTGTAATGACATGTTAAACTCAGATTTCTCAGTCTTTCTGTATTCCAAAACTCAAATATTCTGACACTCCAACAACAAATGGGATTATAAATTTGATGGATTACAGTCAGTGTAACAGTTACAAAGTGAAATCTATGAATTAGTTTACCTCATTCTATTATACTGACAGACAAAAAAAAAAAAATCCAATATACTATCAAAGGATTTGATAAACTCTGGTCAGGACTCAGGACACCAAGAGGCAGTGGGCTTTTTGCAGTTGAAAAAGTTTGTTTGAATGAAGGGGACGTTTATTGACTCCGCCTTTTAAAGCTTTTACACATTTTTAAATTTAGTTTTAGTCATTCAAATATTTTGAGTTGGATTCGGACATTAAAATTCACTCGGTTGGGTTCAGGCCCCAGCTAGCTTTACATGGTTTGTTCTTGAGGGAAAACCTGACACATTCAGCCGAGATAAATGTTTTAGAGGTACCCTAACTCCAACACACCTGATTCATATTGGTAAAGTGCCTTGTCAGAACATTAAATTCTGTGGGTCTGTCTGTCTGTGGACTAACTACTGTTTTGTTAGGTAACAACTTCCAAAGCCATACGATTAGGTTTTGGCAATGATTATACTTAGTTTCAGTTTGGTACTGATTTGCATACTGAATTTTTTGTGTGAATCCTTCATATGTAATGCATATACACCTAAGTTATCATTTCCTGCTAACCCTAACCAAAAATGAAGAAAAAGACGATTCAAAGATTCACACATACATATCTCTGGTTTGGTAGATGTAATTTAATTGGTTCTCTTAATGACTGATTTCAGTTAATCGGATGTGTTGATCCCTGGAATTATGTAAATTACACATTATAGGTCCTTGGTTGGATTTGCCAGAGGATAATAATTCACATTTAATTACATTCCAGCGCAATACAATTACTTTGTTATCCATAACAATGTTGGTTGAAGCTTTATTATCATTATTATTATTATTACAAAAATTTAAAATGTAATCAGTAGCTAAATCTTTTTTTTTTCTAGATCTAAAAGGTTTCAAGGCCTAAACCCAACCCAGTATATTTTAATGGATAATCCAAGCATAAAAGTCTAACAAATTACATTGTAATTTCTAAACTTGACATGATGGTGTTAAAACCTGAACCTGACTAAAAAAATCTGATAGCCTCCAACCTGTTGGCTCCAAAAGCTAACTGCTTTGCTGACAGTCATAAAATGCTATGAAAACATAATGATAGATTTCGCAGCTACTCGTTTAGAGTTAGACAATATATTTAAACACAAATTATTGGCTTCTGCCAACCCTACAAACAACTGTGGGCCAAAAGGAAGACCGATGGAAAAGAGTAAATAAATGAAGACAACAAAGGATGAGGAAAACTGTATTCTCAGCTAGAAATTTATGTGATTTTTCAGACAGAAATAATAGTTTCTGTTTGGCAACTGACAGATGATGGACCATAAAATTTTATCCAGAAAAGAAATGTTTTTCACTTAAGTTAGAAGTTTACTGTTATCTTGTTGTCACCAGCATACATAAAGTTTGTAAAATACTTTATCGTCCATAACTATGCATGTCAGCAAAATGAATCTTAATCGATAAGTACATTTCTCTATTGGTAGTCTGATAGTTCTATCAGAATTTTTGAATTATTCTACACATTTGGATGAAGTTGAAATAGATTTTTAAAAAAAGAACTCAGCTGGATTTTTTTCTTTTAGAATTACTCTGACCTCTTCTTTTTCTTCCACTCCACCGACTAACAAACACTTTCTTCTGGATGAAGCCAACATTACCCTCCACTGAGCAATTGCAAAAATCCAACAGTTCCTGGTTTCTGGCAGACAGAGATGTGAAAAAAAAATAAGCAGCTTAAACCATCAATCTTCTAATTACCATTAGAATATCACAAGGAAAAATAAAAAAAGAAGTAAATAATGCGTAAGACAGGGAGTGAGATACAGGAAAACAGAACCGTGATCATGGGTCTCTCAATCTAAAAGCCATCGACCAAACTCACTGATGGATTTCTAGACACATCCGTCGCCGGTTCATGAATAGAAATCCTTCCCCACATTCAGACATTCTCATTGGTGACCTCCAGCACATCTCATATAACCATCCCTTCCTCATATATTGATATGCCCTTGTAATTGGTGTTTAGGTACTTCAGCCTGTTGTTGCTCAGCTACATGTTAAGGATCCCCATACAGACCATGAGCTTTGTGTGTCTGGGCCTTGAAGGTTTAAGGCAAAAAAAAAAAAAAAAAAAAAAAAAGATCCAAACCATCTAAAGATGAGCCTTCAGAAATGTATTGTGAGCGAGCGCTTTACAGGGTGTCTTTGTGTCAAGTCAATAAAAGAGGGATTAAATGAGTTCTTTGGTAGCCTCATGTGACGCTCTCCCCTTTCTTGTCGCTGAGCGAATTAGAAAAAGAGGTTCGTGTCAGGCGAGTTGCCCTTGGGCTCAGAGAAGAGAAACGAACATGAGGGAGGCAGCTGTGAGGAGCCATCTCCCCGGCTGAGGTTGTCTGCACCATGTTTCCTCAACCTTTCCACTATGAAAGCAGTAGCGCTGGAGATGAATGAGGTGAGATTTGAACTCTGCCATAAAACAAGGAGATGTCATTAGTGTACTTTGCTGTCTGATTTGGGACATTAAATCAAGTTGTGTTCTGACTCTTTTTGGCTCACATGTTGCTTTAAAAGCCTATCTCTAAATAGAAAAAAAAAATGGAGACACATGAGAAATGAGCCTGATGAAGATGCTGGTCTGCTAATAATGTTTCCTAGTATTTCAAATATTGCTGGAGTCTTTATCTCACCACACATGAGAAACTGACATAAATTTTAAAACATTTTCCATTTTTATATTATTTTCAAGGTTTGCTTAATTACTGAAATATTTTCTTCAAGCCATGGCTCCAAAGTCCATACATGCCATTATGTACCAGTTAAGGTAGCAGTTTATTATACAATAATTTCTTGATTTAGACAAATTTCTGAACACTGACCACAGTGCCCTTCAAAAGAAAACTGCAGAACTTTCACATTCTCCTCCTGTTACAACCACAAATTCCAGTGTATTTTATTGGGAGTTTATGTGACCTACCAACAGAAAGTAGTGCATAATTGTAAAGTAGAAAGAAAAAGAATACATGGTTTTCAGCTTTCTTTACAAATAAAAATCAAAAAGCGTGACATGTGTCATTTACCCCCCATTATTCAGCACCTTGTAGACCCAGCTTTTATTGCAATTACAACTAGAAGTTTCTTGGTGTATGTCGCTACCAGCTTTGTACACAGAGACTGAATATTTTATCCATTCTTCTTTGCAAATTAGCTCAAGCTCAAATAGACTGGAGGGAGAACATTGGTGAACATCGAATTTAAAGATTTGTCTCAGATTCTCAACTAGATTTAGGTCTGGACTTTGACTGGGCCATTCTAATAGAGGAAGATGCTTCGATCTAAACTGTTTCATTGTCACTCTGGCTATATGTGTGGGGATGCTTCGCCATGTATTTTGCTCTATCCTTCTTCTCATTTCCTTGACTGTGGGAATGGTGTGTTCAGGGTGATGTACAGTGTTGGTTTTCAAAATGCATAACAATTTGAATGTAGGCCAGAAAGTTCAAACTTGGTCTCATCTGACAGGAGCTCCTTATTCCACATGTTTGTTGCATCTCTTACATGGCTTGTGGCTTATGATGGCTTACTTTCAACAGTGGCTTTCTTCTTTCCATAAATTCCAGATTTGTGAAGTGAAAGCTTGGGATGTCGTTTTATAACCAAACCCTGCTTTAAGTTTCACCACAATGTTATCTAAACCTGTCTGGTTTGTTCTAGGTATTTAATTTTTACTAATGGTCTTTAACAATGCTCTGAGGCCTTTACAGAACAGCTCCATTGCTGAAAAATTATTTATGCTGCTGAATTATACACCAGTGAACTCTGACTTCTTAAGGAAACCGATTGCACTGGAGTTTTTTTAGGGGCATCAGATTAAGGATGGTTGACCGCAAATCCATGGTACACTGTTCAGAATTTTGTTTGTAAGAAATGTTAAATAACAAGTATCATTTTTCTTCCACTTCATAAATATGAATTAGTTTATTTTGGTCAATCACATAACATTGCGAAATAATCAGTTGATATTTGAGTTGAAAATTTTGCATGGCTGGGCATAATGTGGTTCAGAGAAGAGGCAGAGCTTTGGAAAAGCTTGTTCAAACCTAACCAAACCTTCATCCGAAAACCTTTGAAGTAACCTGTTCAGGGATTCCGCTTGAGGCTCGTTAACGTGATCATATTAAAACGACAATGAAAATGACATGAAACGCCTTCAAACTCATTCACAATTAGTTTTAACTTCATGTTTGTGTTCATGGTTGTGTTCAACTGCCGAGTGCGGGTTTCTGCGAAGTGTTAGACTTCAGGTGAAACTCAATTGTCAAAGCCTGAGCGCCTCATTGCGTCTGAGAGCAGCGAGTCTGGTCACTCTCTGCTGTCTCAGAGGCGCTTTCAAGGAAACCACCCGGAATCTTTTTATTTTTGTTTTAACCAGCTATTTTTCATCGTGTTAAAAAAACAAAACTGAGATACGCAGTAGGATTTTCTCCTGTGTGTTTTGCCTGCAGGCACTCGGGGCTCTTTACCATTCCCCTGGAGCGACGGACACAACGTCCCCCGTTTCGAAGCGCCTCGCCGCGCAAACATGTCCCGTTTTAAATCGGATTTACTTGGTTGCAACCAGCCACACGACAGGGCTGAGCCAGACGGAGCGAAGCACTGAGAGAGAGAGAAAAAAAAAGCCAAGGTGAGAGGCTCAAACGGTCCTATTTATTATTACTATTATTATGTTATTAATCCCCGAACAGATGGATGCGGCGCGTAAAGTTTTTGAAGCTCCGCCGTGACGCACGCCGACTGGGTGGCCAAAAATTGTGAGGCGTACTTAGAGAAAGTAAGATTTTAGAGCAAGGACTATCTGTTTGCCTTTGCTCTTTTTCTGTTTGTGTGAATTCTTCTGAGTTTGCACCTTTCTAGTGCTAAGAATCAACACAACCATCACATTGGATGCTTAAATATGAAATCAAACGGAGTCTTGACACTCGAGTTGAAAGACAAGCTTGACATGTCACTCGAGCAATATTTATATAGCATAGCTCAGTTTAGGAGCTTTATTTTAAGGACGCGTCGAAGTGCAGTTGGTGCTCACGAGAGTCAGTATCCTATGACCGTTAGCATGCGGAGCTTTCCTTTGAATGTACGCTTTTCTGTCTCTGATTCTAATGAGCCCTGCACAGGTGAGAGTTCTGCATGCCTCTTGACCTGCATTTCACGGATGCTGAGCAACTTACGGGGACCTCCGACACAGTGAGCCGTGTAGGAGAGTTGTCGAACTATAGCCCGTGCGCCAAGTGTCATGACCCGAGTTCTGTTGGCACTACCCTCTCTCACTCTTTGTGATAACCAGTTAAAGTGCGACTGTTTGGTAAGCTGCAAAAGCTGCTTCAGAAGAACTGAAAAGAACTCTAATTAAGATGAACTCAAGGCATGGCATCAGTCTGCAGGGGCGCTTCGAGAAGGTATTTTTTAAGGGTGGCCTCTAAGAATCTTGGGATGTCACACAAAAACCAAAGAAAGAACATAATTTCAGGAGTTTCATTTAGGTATGTTGCTATGGTTTGACGTTTTTAATTCCAGATTTTTTTCCAGTGATCTAATAATGTGCGCTCTACTGGAAAAAAACCCCCTCAAATGTCACATGTGCAAAACAACCTATGAGAACATGATCACATGTTAATGTGATGAACTACATGTGAAACGTCACAAGCTAAAATCACATGTGAGGTATAGGAAATGCATAAAACCCACTTGTGGTGCCAGGAAAACATGGTTTTGGAACATTTCAATTTTCTGAAACACTAAGAAATTCTCGTGATAGCAATGGGAATTCATGTGATGTCCATGTGCAGCCTATGACATAAAATAATGCCCATGTAAACACTCCACATGTGGAATGTTTTTCAGCCTGTTTCACGTGTGAGAATTATATAATATAGTAACATGTACAACATATGTAGGGAAACCTACAGGTGGAAATTGTTTACACATCACAAACACAATGATAGATATTTCATAAGCAGAACATTTTTAGATGTGTTAAACATGTGGGAGTAATATTACACATGTGAACCACATGTGGAAAGTTTTCCCATTATCTTATTAGGAATTATGTCATGTAGTAACATGTGAAAAGTGGGAAAATGTTTCACATGTTGAAATTGTGTCAAGCAGTAACATGTTAAACACCTGGGGAACTGTTACATTGAATCCAAATATGGAAAAATCTTTTACATTGGAAACATTTTCCCACATTTCCCACATAGAAATCTGAACATAACTTGTGAAACACATTGAAATTTACCCACATATACCATGCTTTTCACATCTTACAGATTTTGCTGACAGTCTTCTTGCCTGTGCTTTTTATTGTCATCATGTTGAACTTGTCACCATGTAGAACATGACAACATGAATTTTCCATGTTTACACATGATCACATGTGAAAAAGCCATGTAAATTTCATATTTGTAAATATCTACATTGTACCTAAAATCTGTAAACTGTAGCATTCGTGATTCTGAAGTGATGCTACTATCCTAATTTTGATCCTAAATATGTGATCCTGGATTTCTATAAGGGCAGGGCTAGAAGTGACTAGCTGGCATTCAAAAATGAGCAATATAAAGGACAAAAGACAGAATGCATATTAATTCAAAGAGATACCTGTAGCAATTCATAAAGTTAGTCCTTTCCTCTCTTGAAGGGAGATCTCAATAAATTGGAAATTAATTGAAAAGTGAAGTCATTTTAGTAATAAAAAAAACTAAACTCATATACTACATAGATTCATTACAAATTAGGTGATGTATTTCAAGCATTTATTTCAGAGAACTTGGATTATTACAGCTAACAGCTAATGAAAACACAAAATGTAATTTCTTAGACAATTTAAATAAAACCAATAAAAACATTTTCATTGCAAAAATGTAATGTTTTAGCCATGCTGTGGCTGGTCCCTGTTGCGTGCGCTTACTCAACCACATTTTGTCCTTTCACTTAACTTTCCGCTTAAATGCATGGATACAGCATTCTGTAATGACAGCAGATTTGAAGGCTTGGCCAATTCGATCTGCTCTTGTAGACTGGAAATGGTGGGAACACTTAGCTTTGATGAATTTACTGAATCAGCATTTGACCTGCCGATCACAGATTGGACCCGAACAAGGTAAATTCCAAGTGCTGGCCAATTGACTGGTACGTCTTTAACTGTCTTCTTCTCCTCCTTTTTTCTTATTAAAAACACAAATAATTGCGCACTTTACAAAGGCTAAGAATGCGTTTTAGTCAATCAGTGTGACCCAGACAAGTGTTTCCCTCATTTCCTGAGATGTTATAATTTTTTCGAGAATTTCTTCAATTATCAGAAGATCTTTTTTCTTTTCTTTTTTTTCCTGAGCGCAATATACTTCCTTTGAGGGTGCTGAGGCGCACACTTGCATATGGGACATTTAACACATCTTGTGAACTCTACTAAAAGAGATTCAACTCCTCCCTTCAGAGTTTCAACGCGGTCCCGACAGAGGATGGTGGTGCTGATGCTGAATGTGAGCGGTTCGGTGGTGGCTGCAGTTTGAAGACGAGCTGGAGGAGGTGGGGGAGAAACACCATATAGGTGTGTGTGTGTGCGTGTGCGTAAACGAGTAGGAAAAAAAAAAAAAAAAAGCTGAGTGTGCTGAGCGTGAGCCCGGGAGCGCATTATCTGGGCGCTCGGTGTGCCACGGAGACGTAACCAGAAGAAGATGCGGATCACCTCAGCAGCCGAGATTAACTGGTGGGATCCATGTCCCCCTAGCTGAGTGGCTGAAACCTATTCGTAGGATGAAAATAGGAGGATCTCACACCGGCAGATCAAAGTTTTTCTCTCTGTAGTGGGATTTCTTTAATTCTTTTTTTCCCTGACGCCGTGATGGAGCGCCACTTGGGAGAGAGAGGATGATGGACACTTTGGCACCTGCAGCTCTCGTCCAGAAATCCCTTCGTCTCCGCAACAAGGCGCGCTGCTGACCGAGCTTTCAGGACGGTGATCGCTCATTTGTTTTGAAGTGGAAGGGGGACAAAAAAGATTGTTAAAGAAGAGGTGTGAGCTGGGGATGTTGCGCGCAGCGATTCCCCGGAGACCGACGTGCGCACTCATCACATTCCCGCCGAGGAGCGCACATTAAAGAGAAGAGCTTCGTTCTCCTTTCATTGCTCATTCCCGCTGCTCTGAACTTGTTGAGCGGCTCTAGAGAAAGGACATAAACCCGGGGACGCGAGAAATGTAAGTTCTCCCTTTGTTCGTGAAGTTTGTGTTGAAATATAGTAACATCACGTTGGTGGAGTGACAAGAAGTTATTACGCTCGGACTGGGCTGCATTTCTCCTTCCACCGATGAGCAGAGTATTTAGGGGACAAATACTCGTGGAGATGGGAATAAATTTGGAAATCAAGCGTTTCCTTGGGACATTTTTGGATGCGCCCCCTTGTGGAAGCTGTGACCACATCTATTTACTATATTCACAGTGGCATTGTAACAAGCTTATTCTCTTATCCCTAATGCGTAGAACAATTTTACATATACTGCTTCAGTCTTGTTCACTGCTTTAAAATGAATCACGTCTAAGATTCTTAGCTTTGGTGCTGATTTTGATGCCAAGTCTAAATTAATTAGATCCCAGGCAGATACAGACCTCAGCAGAAGATATTAATTCATACTCGCTTTTTGGCCTTGAATGAGAAAATAATTATTACTTTTTAAAGATACATCCCTTTCATTGTTTCATAAGAGCACTTGATGCTCAGGGTTAAGGGAAAACTGGCGGCTGAAAGTGTCAAATTCACGTTAAAATCAACCTGCAGCTCTCCGGCTTCACTTCAAAACGGAATTTTGGAGAGTGTTAGCCTTTAAATTTATTAACAATTCAAGCGACATCACAAACGTGCTCCCATGTTAAAAGTAAAATGAAGTTTATTTAACCCACTCTTCTTTACCAATAAGCAAATTGTTAAAAGGGACAAATACTTGTGGAGATTAACAAATGTGGTATTAAATTTAGAAATCAAGCGTTTCCTCGGGGCATTTAATGATGCGCCCCCTTGTGGAGCCCTGTGACCACATCGGTATTTACATATATGTGTCAAGTCTTATTGCCTTATATCAGGAGCGTCATTATAAGAACAGCTTTATATACATGGGTTCTGTCACGTCCAAGAAAACATTCCCTTCACTATTTTAAAGTAATTGCTTCTAGTACCCAGAATAAGCCAGAATTGGAGGCTGACAGCTTCTGTTAAAAACAGATTCCAACTGATGTTCAACACAAAAGGAATTTTGAAGGATATTAAGTATGATGCAACATTATTTTTATATTTTTTTCTATGAAAACAAATTTTGGTATGATCCATGTTAAAAGCAGATTCGAGTTTACTTCAGAAACGAATGATCAAGGGTATTAAATATCTGGCAATAAAATCTGCCATTTTTTTAATTTACAGCCACATTTAAGTTCTCTCATGATAAAGGAAATATACTTTGTTGGTTCCTTTCTCCACCACCAATGAGCAGAATTGTAAGAGGACAAAAATTTATAGACATGAGAATCAATTTTGAATCCCTAAATGCCCTTTTTGGATGCATGCCCCCTTGTGGAACACGTAACTACATGGCTATTTAGTACATCTATAATGTATAATTACGTTTCTGCCAATCTTATTAGCTCATCTCCGGTGTGTCATGAGAACATCCTGAAATAACCTGTTCTGTTTTGGTAGCCTATACTGTTGCAAACCTCTTTTAAAATGAATTATGTCAAATATGCTTGGTTTTATTGCTTAACCTCAGGCAGATATTGCACTCAGCATTCCCTTTATATCAGCCTTGAGCCAGATCATCTCTAGCTATTATTTTTTTTAAGGATGTGCCTTCACCTGTTCAAAAAGAAAAACAAAATTTTGCTTCTGGTGCTCAGGCTTAGGCAAAAACCGGAGGGAAAAAGAGTTCAGTTCATGTTAAAAGCAGACAGCAACTGATGTACTGCACTATAAAAATGAGTTTTAGATATTTCTTTTGTTAAAAAAAAAAAAACATAAATCAAATAGGTAATCCAATGATAAAATGAAACAGAACTATCTTTTTCAATTCATCTTTTACCAATAAGAAGATTGGTTATAAGACAAATACTCATTGAGATGGGAATAAATTTGGAAATCAAGTGTTGTCAAATGCATGTCCTCTGGACATTTTAGGATACCTCTGACCACACTGCTACTTGCTATATCCATAAAGCATGACCACATTTTTTGTCAAGGTTAATAGCATTTCTCAAATGAAAAATGAATGAATTCAGATCACCCTTATAAACACTATTATACTTCTTTAAAACTAAAGACAAACTGATTGATGAATAATATGATGCAAAAAATCTCAGGAAGATATTTAACTCAACAGAAGAAGTTGATACATTCTTGTCATTTTAGCCTTAAATTTGTTTTATCTTTGAGATTTAAGGACATCCTGTCAGTTGTTAAACTATATTATTTTCTTGTTCTTTCAGTTAAACCAAAACTAGAGGATCAATAAGTCCTTGCAGCTAATGTGCTACATTTAAAATAAAGTGTATGTTTGCAGGGGATGTATTATGAGTTAAAAAATTAACGTAGATTTAAGTGTGATGTCTGTGTTGGAGCAAGATTTGAAGTTTGAATCCAGCTTTAGCTTATTTAGTGCAAGGCTAATGCTAAAGTCAAACTTGCTAGCAAGCTAAGCTTCTTAAACAAGAAGCAGTTGCTGTAAATAAACCGCACGTCTTAGCTGTGGTTGTCAGGGAAACATGCCACCTTGTTATATTAAACAGTATTACAATTTCAGCTACATTTTATGTCCTTATTTTTTGTTTTTGTATACCATGTAGAAGAAACCTGATGAACAAAGTTTTACTAGTTGGTTACAAATCCAATAATATGGCTAAGTACATTTTGGAAATAATTTGTTTTAATTCAACTAAAATTATTTAGTTGACATTTAGTTGTTAGACTTGCATAATTTATACTCAAAATAAAGGATAAACTCTAAATTGACTTCCCAATTTTATTGATCAAATTCTAACAGTTTGTTTTATTAGTGTACAAGAAGAAGCACATAAACAGTTAAATTATGACTCAGTATATTCATTCAAGACTCCCATTGCAGTTTATTTAAGTGTTGCTATTTGTGTCAGAGTAATCAAAGGTAAACATGTGTCACTTTAATTCCTATAGCTTGTCTTTTCACAATGATGTCAGCTTGTGGCAGCTACCTGGGTGATCACATCTTTAAGGGCCAGTGTGTGGACATTTTCAGTCTCCAGATATGTCACCGTGGTTACAGAATAATGTGCTGGAAGCCTTTTAGGAAAAGTGTCTTTTAATAATGCATAAGATGTTCATGTGTCGCACAGAGAGGCATTCTTGGTGGCGAGGAGTGCCAGAGAGGGGGTTGTGGAGGGAGGGGTTGATACTGTCTCGCTGTTTCATTGGGTGCCCCCTCACGTGCAAGTGATGCTGAATGTGCAGGGGTTGGAGTAACTGGGGCCCTCGGGACTATTCAGCTCGACTCAGGGCAGCAGAGTCGCAGTCTCCCTGTCAGAAGTGCTGCCCTCGCAGACGCAGAGTGCACGCAGGGTGGTGGTGTAAGGAGCTCAGAACAGGGAGTGACAGAGGGTTGTGGCGGTTACAGCTGGTGGAAGTGAGTTGAGCAGGCACAACTTCAGCAGTCAAGGACTCGCGTGTCCTCAGAGGCCTGAGTTGTCTTAGGGGAGGCTGATGCATGCAGACGTCTCCTGGGGGCTGTAGGCTATGGATTCTTTTTTCCAAGAAGATGGAAGTAGACCTCTAAAATATTGAAATTCAAAGTGAGAAACTTCTTTAGGCTCAAATTTCCACCATATATTAAAGGTGATGAAAAAACCTCTAACACAAGACCAGATTCTACCAGCCTGTTTTACAACCCAGTGATTCCCAAGCAGTGTGGAAAAGTATTTGTTACGGTTCTGAGGTGTTTGGGTTTCATCTGAGCTTGTGTTTGATTGATGTTTTTATGATGTGAAGCACTTTGAACTGCCTTGCTGCTGAAATGTGCAATACAAATAAACTTGACTTGACTTTGTATTTTGATTATTTCCTTCAGCCCTTATCTCATGTGTTTCCTCCTTCCTCTGTAATTAGTTCCAGCTGTTCCTCATCCCCTAGATTACCCGTGTGTGTATACATGTTCTCACCTGAGTCATTGTTCTCCGCTCAATTCTTGTCAACCCCTGCTCTGCCCTTTCGCGTTCTCCAATGTTCTCTAGTGTTCCCAGTCTTCTGTAAGTGTTTTTGGATTGTGTCTATTAAATCACTTTCATCTTACATCTGTCTCCATTCTGTTGGACTTTGGGTCCTCCTCAACATCAGCAAATCAGGAAAGTATCGAATATGATTATAATCATTTTCCAAATTAAAATCCGAACAAAATTGTATTTACAGACTTTAATGTTTTCTTTCCATTCATGCATCAATCCTGTTTCTTGACTTTATGTATTTAAAGCCCGGTAATTGTAAAATTACCTACCATCGACATATGCTGAATTTTATATTCATGCTTTGATAATCTGCTAAAAAGTACCAAGAACTCTTGAATTCTGAGTGCGGAAAAGTGTGGAATTTTGACTTGGAAAAACATGTAGAACAGAGAACAGACTCACTGTTTTGATGTATCTCATTTAGCCCATCCTTCCTTTATACAGCCCCTTTGTCAGCCACCAGCCCTCCCACCGTTTGCTAAACCTGTCATCATCATTTAAAGATCACAGACCTTCCAATTGAAGGTGTCATCAGTTTCAGAAGTGGGAAAGAATGCTAAACGATGAGCCGACTCGAAGACAAACCCCAGGGAAGCATTATAGACATTCTGTGCATCCCTCTGCATTGGCGGCCTGTATGTTTATTCACAAGGACGGCAAGCAGCCCCATTGGCAAGTTGTTAAAAGGCAAGATTAGGGATTCTAGAAATGCAGGCAGAGGAATCTGGTGAGTAAAGCAAAGAGAGCTGGCCGAGCAGCTTCTATCTTTATCTAGCTTTCATCTGTCTCTGACTGTCTGCCCTCCTGTCTCCCTCCCCTCTGCTCCCCCCTGTGCTCTTGTTGCTCTTTTAGTGAGACTCTGGTGGGGAATATGAAACAGGTGGACTCGGAGAAGATGAAAGCAGGAAGAGACAGGACAGAAACAAGTGCAGAGATTGCCCTTGAAAGCGCATAAAAATGTGTGAAATTAAAAATGAAAGGTGCAAAAATAGCCATGATACTGGAGGTAACCATGTAATTAATCTACATTTCTCTGACTTAAACATACTTGTTTTTAAAGTTAAAGCTGGCAGCTTTTACAACTCATGGGTTTATTGGGAAGTAATGCGGCAGGTGGGTGCTTCTCCCTCTGGGCCTCCAAAGATGATCTGATGGAGATGATCATTTCACAGTTCACTGGGGTTTTTTTGTGCCTTTTTTATGAAAGACATAGAAATAACCTTTTATTTAGAGAACTAAAGAGTGGTCTAACAGTTGGGGCCACATAGCCAACAGTGGAAGAAAACAAGGATTACCGACAGCTGGGGGGTGTGTCAGGAATAAAATCAAGCAATCAGTGTAGATAAACACTAGAACCAGAGATTGGAAATGAAGTGGTTAGAAAAAAAGAGACATGTTAGTGTTTAAATGATGAAAAAACAGAGGAACCACAAGGTGGAAAATAAAGGATGCGTCCTCTTGTTACTTTCTTTGACTCGTGTTGGAAAGAGCAACTCTTCTCATGATTCGGGAAAACGTTCGGTCATGCTTGAGTGACCTCGGGGATGAAATGAAAGGAGATGCCAGGGGTAGCTCAGCCCCGGAGGCAGGCAGAGCGGACTGAAGCACAGTCTAGCTGTTTGGGTTAACGGTGACCTCACCAGCCCGACAACCCCAACCTAGCTCCACCTGGGCGTCTAAAACATTCATGAGTTTAAATATAAAATGTTGCAGGTTGCAGCACTGGCAGCCGGATACCTCTGGTCCCCAGTTGTTTCAGACAGTCTGTGAGTGCGTGCCCCATGAGCAACTACCTTTGCACTGTGTGCTTGCAAAGAAATAATTTTCCATTATTTGTAAAGAGGGAAAATATTGGTGAAAAATTTGCCTACTTGTGGATTTTTAAAAAAAAAAATACTCTTAAGAAAATGCAACTTGGGAAGCTGAAATATCTAGGCGCAGTGCTACTTGACATTATGTTGGCTGGTTTTTGCAAAGCAGCCAATCCAGGAGTGCCATTCATTTTCCTTGGGACTGATTGGCTATACCCCCAAGTGCTGAAATAAGGAAGATTATAGGTATTAGCTCTTGTGGTAGTGCTAAGACGGTTTCCTCTGTACATATTAATGCATATTTGGTGTTTGAACTATTACAATAGGGAGTTACAAGCGTTTTTTAGGAGGATCTCAGATATTTTAGCTATTTAGCTGCGGCTGTGGTCCCTAGCCCTGTGAATCTCTGGGGTCCAGTGTTAATACTCTTGACCCTGCCATTTATGCAAATTGTGTCATAACACTTCTCTGACTCCCATTAAAAGAATGACAGCGATTGACTGAAATGATGAAGGCCCCTCAGGCCCTTTGCACATCGAAACTGCACTAAGGGTGAAATAGGGATTCCTGCTGGGAAGAAGTGCGTACACTTCCAAATGGCACATGGCTGTTGGAAGAATGAAGTTTTGACTTTTTCAGGCAGAATTTACCTTTTAAAGAACAGTCCTGGTACCATGTTTCGACATGAGGAAGTAGAAAGGTACACATCTTGCTGACCGATATGGCTACATGTTACCAACTTTTAGAAAATGTTGTCCCATTCGTTTTTTTAATTGCAAAATGTAAGCATCTCTATAATACTCCTGTTGCTGTTATGGAAATCAAGACTTGCAATAAATGTTACTCTACGCTTCCATCTGGCAGAGAAACCTGGTGGAGCCATAAGAAAAGTGTCATCTTGTTTGAGAGAAAAGGAATGTGTGCTAAGTCACTTTATTCCACAGTTTCACCAGTTCACGTCTTTATGTTTATGTGCCTTGCAGGTGGCCTTTTTAAGTCTTGAGGCTTTCCAGGGGTCTACATACAGATCCTGAGGCTCCATTTAGAAATCCTCAACTTGAATTGACAAGGCATAAACGTTGGAGTCTCTTGACTGCATGTGTGTCAAAATAGACATTTTCCTCACAATGCAATGCAATCAATTCTTTTCTCATTTAAAAGATTAACCCAAACCTTGCGTATTTTATTCTAGATGTTCAAAATAGAATGATGAAGATATTTCGTACTACAGACCAAATACCAATTTTTTCACAATAATTTTTCAAAGTATGTTTTCGAACGCAATATTTGTGTTAGAAAATATGTTTTTAACATAAATTTTCCAAAGATTTGTTATTTTTGTTTGTTTTTTTTATTTTACAAAATAAATACTTTTATTTTATTGAGACAAATGTTTTTTTTAAACATTTTTCTTTTTCAAAATAAATATACATAAAGACCTATACTATTTTTGTGAAATAGCTCTTTACTATATTTACCATTATCCTTAACAGAATATTTAGCATTCAGTGACCATTGTTACTTAAACACATTCAATCAGGGTACATTCAAACAAAAGGAGAAACCATATTTCTGCAGATTTCTATTAATCTTTTTAGATGTTAGTTTTCCCTCATATTTCAAGATAAAAAGTTCAAATTAATATGTATTCATGACCAAGAAAGATGAAATACTGTGCCTTATAGGCATAGTTATTCACTATAAGTGACATGAAACATAGGTTTTTCAAGCTTTTAATGGAACATTTTTCTGCCATATATGTTTTGTGCTGGGAAGGATTCCTGTCTTCCTCCATTCTCGCCTCCTCTGATGTCCACAGATCTTGATTGATGGTCCGAGGAAGAGGCCCGGCATAAAATAAACCCTTTTTCTCACTTAAAATGCACATCCACACTTCATCCATCTGCTCTCCTTTTCTTTCCCTCACCTCGTCTCCCTGGGGCAACAGAGGGTTATAAGCAGGGGAGTAATGAGGGGAAGGGGCTGCTGTGGCCAGGATGGTGCAGTAGTTACAACCCAGCTTTTGTGATTGCGTTGCTTGTTATCGAAGTCTTCGCTAGTGCTTGTTGTCTCATTACCCCTGACTTGAACTGCTTTTTATATCAAGACGTTGCATGTGAGATGAGCGCACACACCTTAATGTGTGCGCCCACATACACACACACTTGATCCGGCCATCTCTTTAGTCTCCGTCTTACCACAGTAATATTATGTATCTTAATGGGAACAGGGAGCTCTGTGCGAAGAGTTCCTCTGGATAATTGGCTGCTTCCTCACCTGCTGACATCTCCCCCATTGACATTCTTACATTTTACATTTAAGGTGCTTCATTTCTTCTCCCCACCTTAACCTCTTTTTTTCTCCTCCCTCTGTCCTCTGACTTACAATACTTACACTGAAATTTTTTTTTCTTTTGGACTGATTCTACATTGTCATCTCCTGCTAAATTTAATCCCAGCTCTTGGTGAAAGCCGTGCAGAATGCTCATTGTGATTCATGTGATGGACTTTTCTTGTGAGCGAGAATAAATGCGATGAAATTCTTTCATTTCATTTGAGCAGGACTTATGCAATAAGAGGCAATTTGAGGATATTTGAAGGAACTTTTTTAATCTTATCTTATATCTCAAATCTTTTCAAAGTTGTCCTGACTAACTTCTTGTTTCCAGTAACATCAATAGATGTGTCCCTCATTGTGCCTTTGTACCTTTGCACTCTGCATATCCGTATGCACTGAGGCTTTACACCTGACCTTGTTCGTTAAAATGATGACTTTTATACCATCATATTGAAATCAAATTCATTCTCCTATGTATAAATTACGTGCCTTTCCATTTTTTACATGTTTTGCTGTGCATCATTGCTCCTTATGTCTGTTTTATTAATATGGAAATTCATGTAACCATTATTATTTCAAATCCTTACGAGCTCAAGCAGACCATTATGTGTCATAAAGTTGTGCATGGAAAGGGCCATTCTTTTTCCGTTTCAAGTATTGACTAAGGCTTTCTATCTTTTTTTGTACATTTATAAACAATATGCATGTAAAGGAACATGTAATTTTCTGGATCCATTATGGCAGAAATGGGAAACTCCAACAAATGCAATCAGACAAATATGTTAATCGTATGCAATTTCTGTTATAATCTTAAAGAGGAGGCACGTGTTTTATTTTTTTGTAAAGTGCCCCAGTAGAATAGGCTATAAGCTAATGAAGATACCTTCTAAAGCACTCAACACCACAAATGAGGACTTAAAACTTACACTTAAGTTGCACTTAAGTCACAAAAACAAAGACTTCAGACTTGACTTAGGCCCATGTTCTAAAGACTCTAGACATGACTCAGGCTCCAATGTTTGGTTTTCGAGTCTCATGAAGAATTTGTGTCTAATGTAATCAAAAGTGAAGGCAAGCTGATTTGCAAGCCACAGGCCTCAGCTCTTAACAGCTGATGAGTATTTGCTGGGAAATGGTGCTCTTAATTTATCTGCCAGGGGCATTTAAGGACCGTGATCTTGAGCTGTAACATCGTAAAAATGATCACACAGTTTCTCAAACTGAACTTTGTATTAAATGTCTTTGGATCAGTTTAAAACAAAATAAATTTCACCTACTTCTGGCATCTTATTTTCTTGCTGTAATTCTAACTTTGTTATAAACAAAAACATTTCCCGCCTTTTATAAATTAAAGCACTTTCTGTGACACCCTCTCTCATTCACTCACTACATTGTGCCCTACTCTTTACTTGCTTCATTTATACCCTTCAGGCACAGTGTTTACTGTTTAGACCTGAGAAGAAACCTCTTAAATACAGATTTAGTGCATAGTTTTCTAATCTTGCAAATCCTCTGACTTAGAGTGAGCAGAAGAGAAGGCCCCAAACCCTATCTAATGCATGTTTCAAAATAAAATCACTTCCTGTTTTATTCATTGGGCTGATTGACTTTAATTGACACTAGCCTATTTTTACCGGATTTCTTTAAAAGTAGCTGGATATTTCTAGTACTAATAGGATAAATATTTTGCCTTAGCAATTTTCAAGATATCTCTTAAGTTTTTTTTATGTTGAATGAAGGATTCTGAAAAAAGGTAATTGTTAAATTTCCATCTGCTAAATTTGGCCTAAGTATTAAAAAAAATGATTTCATAACCTATAGTGTTATAGCCAGACTAGATAGCATATAGTGAAGAGAGAATATCAGTTTCAATCATTAAAGACTCGATATGTGATTTGGATTTGCCCCTCAAACACTTGAATTTGAACTGGATTGGATCTAATCCTGTGACTCAAGACTTGACTTTTCGATTTGAATCTCAGCCTCGAGACTTGACTCTCAGACTTGACCATGAAAGACTTGAGATGGGACTTCAACTTGACTTTTGAATTTAAATCTTGACTTATACTTGGATTTTCAAGACTTGAGTAGGGCCTGCTCCTCATAGGTTGGACTTGGACTTGTTAAAAAAGTAGCGTGAACATCTCTGCACTCTCCCAAAGCAATGCATGATTGCCAAGTAATTATGACATGCAGAAGCTTGAATATTAGCCTCACTTCTCCCTGTATTATTAAAAAGTTTTCCAGTACTAGAACAGCAGTGGAGAGTAAGTGGCAGATGTATGGAAAGCCAGACAGTTACATATTAATATGCTTTGCAACTCTTCTGATAAATGCAATCTGATTAATGCTGCTAAATATCTCACACAGAAATTAATAAACATGTACAAAGATTAATAAACACCACCAGGTGCTTAACTAAGCACCACGAGGCAGTCAAACAGTGTCAGAACCAGGGATGTAATGATATATCTACCTCAAGAAATGAGACAGTATATGATTTTGGGTTCAAGGAGAGTAAGATGAAAAAAAAAAGATTTTAGGAAATATTTTTTTTAGAAAAGAAAGAATTTGTTTTTTTTTTTGTTATAGCATAAATATTTAGATTTTTTTTACAAATTAAATTATTGAATTATTGTATATTGTATACTGATTACAGATTCTTTAAAACACAGTTTTGACAAGTCTATATATGGAAGATCATATGGTTGTTTAATTCTGAGAAAGTCATAATGCCAGAAAATTATTAAAAATACTCCTTTTTGTGTTTTCATAAACATAACAGGTTTTCTGTAGATAAAAGTGCTTCAGTTCAGTGTGGAATTTTCCACTTCAAGTTTGATCAGTCTAAGTTTAGACTTTAAACCAGAATGGGTCAAAGACTGGCCTAGCTCAACAAAAACTGTGAAATAGCCCTTTAATGTTATGCCCATATGCTCTGAAGCAGATACCAACTTCAGCAGTTGGCTAGTCAGAGTTTTCATAGTTCTTCATATCTCTTCTGTCAATCCATCACTGTTTCTTTTTTCCTAACAAGCTCGTCAAAATGCTGCCAGAGAAACATTAAAAACCAGTGGAACTGTCTAAGCTTCTTCAGTGCTTTTGTAACAAATGATATTGGGCAGATCAATGAGCCACTTGAGCAATCTGTGTCACAACACAGTAAGGCAGGAAATATTCCCCTTAACTTCAAAATAAAAACCTCAAACGTAGATAAAACAGGGTTTCAAGCTAAAAGCAATTCCCTTCATATCTGGGACTCATAATCATTTACACTTACTTTTCCAGATAAAGTCACATGTTGACAGTAACTGAGTAGCACTTTGCGAGACTCACTTTGCTTTGAATTATTGTGGTGTTTGGACAGGTAAGTTCAACTTCACAATACTTTGCGGCCAGACCTGTAGAATCAAGAAATCCATTGAATAGAACCTGTCTAATATGAAGTAGGCTAAAAGATCTCAAAAGCAACACATCATGACCCGATCAAAAGAAATTAAAGAACCGATGAGAAACAAAGTGCAAAGATCAAATTCTTTTTCACATCAAATCTAATCTAATGAAATCTAATACTTGTTTTCTTTAACAGTATTTTTGCAACAGTTTGTTTAATGGTTTGTTTGGCTTAGATACAAGCTGACCAACTGAACTGCAAGAAGATTCTACACCTTTTTCTTCAAGTTTCTCTTATTGGGCTCCTGCTATTATTCACTCTGAGTCAGGTCCATGTTTTATAACAGCATAGCCTCACATAATTCTAGCCACGGCCTTGGTTATCTGGCATACTGCAGCTCATTGCTGACACATCAGGGCAGCAGATAACTTCATTTAAAAGGTCAGTTTCAATACTAAACATAAGAAGGCCAATTAATGAAGATATTCCAAAAGAAAGGAAATTATTAATGTTGTGTTTAAGATGGCATTTAAAAAAAGCAAAGGCTGACAGAAGGGAAAATCAAGGGCATGACCACTGTGTGCTGTGGCCTTGCTTGGTTGGAAGTTATAAATGGATCTGTTGCTGCATATGAAATGAATCATAGTGTATAATATACGACAGAGGCTCTCCCTTTTGACAGATCCACCATTTATACCGTTTTAACAATTGAATGCAGTCACAACCTGTTAATATAGGACTTCCCACCAATGTACACTGTGGGACAGTACCAAGACAAAAATACAACTTTATTTTGGAAAGGAACATTTTCTACAATGCTTTTAATGGAAAAACTGTAATATCATAAACATCTTAATATCTTTTCTTTTAAAAGTGTTCTTACTCCTTGAACTTCAGTTCATATCATTAGGTTTTTAGTGACACACACAAAGTAATCGTAATTGAAGAAAGCTGGATAATATCGGTTACAGCAACATTTGATTTCCCTTTGGGATTAAGTATTTTTGAATTTGAACTGTGAATTGAATTTGAATAACTGAGAAGCCAAAGGAAATGATATATGGTTTTCAACATATATAACATTTCTTCCAGTGTTTCTCTGTATTTAGTGTCATCTATCTTCCATCAACTCCAGCCAGTTTCGTTGTAGGAATCCTGTATTCAGGGTAAAATGCTGTGTTATTTTTTTCCTGCCATCTTGGGTGGACAACCATGAATTAGTAGCTTTACACTTGTGCCATACTTTCTACATTTTGAGGTGATGAGTTAAACAGATCTCTATGGGGTTTCCAAAGATTGGGATATTGTTTTATAACTTAATATGGCTTTAAGCTGAGCCACGACTTTATCCCTCACCTATCTGCTATGTTCCTTGGTCTTCATGATGCTGTTTGTTCACTAATCATCTCTAACAAATCTCCAAGACGTTCACAGAAGAGCCAGATTTATACTGAGATATATTCAAATTACTAAATATGTACCATCTAAAGGCACTAGATTTTATTCAGGTGTATCAGAGTAAGGGAGGGTAAATGTAAATGAATGCCACACATTGTCTAAAGGGTATGTACTTTTAGATGTAAATAAGTACAACTGTTAAATATCAAGTGATTTTTTTTTTTTTATTTTTTTTATTGTGTCTTTGTTTTTGTTTTTTTTCAGCATTCCCCTTTGGACATTGAAAGAAGTAACCATTTGGCATGCTGTCAAACTGTAATAACTGAGGGCATATCAGTCATGCATATAAACGTGTTAGAATGGGTGGCACATGTTCATATGCATGTGTCAGTACCAGTGACACAAGAATGTGTGTGTATTCAAACATGACATGCTTTCATATCCATGCAACTGCATGCTCAAATATGTCTCAGTGCAGCTTGTCAACTTTACATTCAGGCCTCATGCCTTGTTAGGACTTGTTTTCATTTTTAATAATAATATTTTATTAGTTGAGTTACTGACCTTTTAAATGCTTTATGAGAAGAAATGAATAAATAATTAGCAATAGTCGTCTCCAATTGTCTCTCTTGCGGTGTGGAATACGAATGAATCTAACTACAGTAACTTTTGGTTCAATAAATTGTGCCTTGATTCAGCAAGATGGAAATGTACATAGCAATATATTCCAGGTAAAAGTATCTTGTCTTTTTCAGTGAACAGGTACAGTCCAAAGACACAATCCCTAACAGCTGATGATGGCCAAGGTTCAATTTGATTCAATTCAGTTCAGTTCAATATATGTGTTGCCAGTACACAACAAATGTTCTCTCAAGGCACTTTACTAGAGAGACATATCCAATCCACATACAGATATATTTAATTAATCATATACACAAATTTATTTCAATTACATACATCCAATTTGTCGCCGTCATTAAATTTCGATGTTTAATTTATTTTGCCAATAGGTGAAAAAGTCTCCTATCTAAGAAAACCCAGCTAATTGCATTGATTCTTTGACTGTGGAGTAGTTTGTCATATTGAACATGATTGTGGCCAGAGTGGAAAGGAATAACTCTCTTTTAGCAGGAAGAAACTTCTGGCAGAATTTGGCTCAGTGAGAGCCGCCATCTGTTGCGAATCACTGGGGGTTTATGAAGAAGGAATGGACACACAAGAAATCCAGACAAAGAGAATGGCTCTCCATGGCATAATATATTTTTGAGGTGGTTTTGTTGTGATAGTGAAAAGATATCCTGTTATCTCAAGATAAAAAATTATCTTGAAATCAAATTGAGACAAACACATTTTTGTGTTCTGAATATGAGCTTGAGGAAAAGTGCTTTGTATTTGAGATCACAAAATGATTATGATTTAAAAACCTGTGCTTCTGGTCTGTTGTGTCATACAGTAACACAAGTAAAAGGACTTATATTAGCTTGGTTAATAGTTGGGCTATAGATGAGTAATGAGACAGGCTATCTGCTTGAATACATCCTACAGTCAGCTGTTAAACAGATGTGCCACTCACTGATTGCTAACTGTTGTTTTAAAATAGTGCTATTTAAAAGAGTGGTAGGTGGCACTCTTAGTTTCTACACCATGACTGTCTGTATTTGTCTTGATTCAAGATGTCTACCTACAGCATAACTTCTCTTTCTTGTTATTGAGGAGAAAATGAAGCAGTCATCTGCTGACCTGCAATTCGTGGCAATATGTGGGTGAGGGGCTAAACATCAAGTCAAGTTTATTTGTATAGCACATTTCAGCAGCAAGGCAGTTCAAAGTGCTTCACATCATAAAAACATCAATCAAGTATACAGCAAAATCATAGAGCAAAATCATCAAAATTATCTAGCAAATACACATGAAAATCATCAAAATCATCAGCAAAAACATTGATCAATGATTCACTTACTTCATTTAACTAACTTCTACCCTTTGGAAAACCAAGTTTATCTTACCCGGATTTGTTTGCAGATTTATGGTCCAGACTACTTATCAAAGGCAACTCTCAACAGGTGGGTTTTCAGGTTTGATTTAAAGGAATTTAGTGTTTCGGCTATTTTGCAGTTTTCTGGGAGTTTGTTCCAGATTAACAGTGCATAAAAACTGAATGATGCTTCTCCATGTTTGGTTCTGGTTCTGGGGATGCAGAGCAGACTAGAACCAGAAGATCTGAGTGGTCTGGAAGGTTGATACAATGACAACAGGTCTTTAATGTATTTTGGTAATAAGCCATTCAGTGATTTATAAACTAAAATAAGTATTTTAAAGTCTATTCTCTGAGTTACAGGGAGCCACTGTTAGGATTTTAGAACTGGAGTGATGTGTTCTATTTTCCAGGTCTTAGTGAGAACACAAGCAACAGCATTTTGAATCAGCTGCAGCTGTCTGATTGATTTTTTTAGGCAGACCTGTGAAGACACTATTGCAGTAATCAATGCGACTAAAGATAAACACATGGATGAGTTTCTCTAGATTTTGTTGAGACATTAGTCCTTTAATCCTGGAAATGTTCTTCAGCTGATTGAAGGCCGACTTTGTAACTGTTTTTATGTGTCTCTGAAGGTTCAGGTCTGAGTCCATCACTACACCTAGACTTCGGGCCTGATCACTAATTTCTAGCTGTAATAACTGAAGCTGCATGCTGACTCTAGATTGTTTCTCTTTAGGTCTAAAGATAATAACTTCAGTTTTGTTTCTATTGAGCTGAAGATAGTTATGGCACATCCACGCATTGATTTGTTCTAAGCATCTGTTTAGTGCTTGGATGGGTTTGGAGTCACCTGGTGACATTGTAATATAAAGCTGTGTGTCATCTGCATAGTTGTGGTAACTATTCTTATTACTTGTTATAATCTGAGTTAATGGGAGCATGTAGATATTAAATAGGAGGGGTTCCAGGATTGAATCTTGGGATATTCCACATGTGACTTTTGTCCGCTCCGATGAGAAGTTGCCAATTGACACAAAGAAATCCCTGTTCTTTAGGTAGGATTCGAACCAGTTAAGCTATATGTCATAGCTTTATATGCCAGTTCCTTTGACTTTTTAAAAGGCTTCACACAGTACAAATGGTATATTGGAAAATGTTAAAAATTTTTAAGGTGTACATTTTTAAAACCTTGTTATACCTTGTTACTCGTTACTAGGCCCATGTCTAGAGCTGGCTGCTTTCAAATGACCTGATTGATGAAATCCTACAATTACAGCTGCCATGAAATATTCTCATATCAACCCAAACGATGAAGAAGATTGAAACCTTTTCATTGGAACAACTGGCTTAGTGAGTGCCTCATTAAGAATACCTGTATCTGATTTGGCCATACAGGCAGGTGTAGGCCTGTTGTCTCTTCCAGCTCTGTTCCATATGCAAATTATACAAGCTGTAGATCATTTTTTTATGTTAACCACTGAAAAAGTTGAAATATTTTTCCAAACCTGCTCCTCAGCACAATTCTGTCTCGAGGGGCTAAGGACGTTTCCCTCCACCTGGCTCAGTTGTCTCTCTGACATGCACCATTAACTAGGAGACTTTATGCAAAAAGCTTGGAATGCAGTCAGTGTTGTGAAAGCATGTCAGCGACTCATGTAGAAGTCAGATGCATGCACCCAGGCTCAGTTGTCACAGACAAACTGAAGAGTGCTAAAAATCAGGTACATTAGTGTAATGGTTTAAGTAGAGTCAAACAATAACTTTATTATTTTTTTTTTCTTATTTTGCCCACACCGCTTTTATTCTTTGTATTCAAGGAAATTATATGGAAATGCTTCTATAAAGGCAAACAACATTGCTTCTGTCTTTGTGTTGAAGTGAGAGGATTCTCAGGGGTGCGGAGGCTGGAGAAAACTGTAACATTGTAGGTTTGAAACCGCTGAGTGTGATGATGGTTTGGTGTGAAAGCAGCAGGATCTGGTTTACCCTGATGGCCTCAATTACCGATTCTCCCGTGTTTTGATGGACAACAAACACCATTGTGGCACCTCTTTCTCACACCCGTCCGACTTTCTTTTCACACGTACACCTTTACTCCCCTGCTGTGGCCTGTGCTAATGTTGTCTCAGTGTCAAAATCAAATCCCATAAGGGAGGTTTCCTCACATTCGCTCTTCTTCTGTTTCTCTGCAGCGCCAGATCATCACACGGGATGCGGACTATGACTGACAGCCAGGGGAGCTGAGGAGACCTGCCACTCATTTTGCTATCAGCGTGTCGGAAGGGCTATCACCTGCTCGTCTAGCCCCCCTTCTTCCTCCTCGGTCTTCTTTTCTTATCTTTGGGTCTGTAACCTCACAGTCTTCCACCTCACTGGAAACTTGAAAAACACTTCTAAATCAAGCCTTGCTCCCTTCATAACCTCCCCCCAAAGGAAGTTTGACATGCCGCTTCACTCCATTTAAGTAATCAGAAAAAGAAGAATATAACCCCTGGTTGGTACAACTTTAGAAGGAGGCACAGCTCCATTGGAAGGAGCTGAAAGAGGAGCAGTCATGAGATTCCAGTTTGCACTGACCCTCCAGGCGATATGGACTGGGATGTGTCATGCAGCCATGCAGCACTACCCTGCAGCGTGGGGTCACTATGATGTCTGCAAGTCCCAGGTGTACTCAGACGAAGGTTTAACCTGGGACTACATGGCCTGCCAACCCGAGGCAGCAGACATGACCCAGTTCCTGAAGGTTACCCTGGATCCCCCCAACATCACCTGTGGAGACCCTCCGGAGACATACTGTGCTCTGGTGAGTACATTAAGAAACTAAAAGTCCACTGTCAAGAAAAGATGGGGGAAAAGGCATCTTTCTTATCAGTTTATAAGGACTGTGTAACTACTTGGCATGTTCTGACCCCACGGCCATGCAGTCATGACAAACACTCTCAAAAGCCTGTGTGACTCAGATATGTAGCTGTGGCTGAAGGAATTGAGGCTGGTGCCCATTGACGTCATGTTCTGCTGTTTGGAGAGCCGTGTCTCAGTATGCACAGCAAACACAATCTGATGTTGTGGTGATGCTGCTGAAAACACTGAAAAATGTGACTTTACCAGCTGAAAAAACAAACACATGCTTCAGTCACCCCACTCTCACATCACAAACCATTTTCTTTCGATTCTGTGAGTTTGTATTACGCTTCCTGCCGGGGAACGCAAAAGTCCAGTAAATCATGAATGACATTCTTGTTTACTGGTATATTTGACTATTTATGATTAGTTTAAGTGGTGAATTTTAATGTGGAAAAAACTCTTGAAGCACATCTGCCCTAATGAGTTAAAACTAGGGATGCCACAATCAGGACTTTTCGTTGGGAATACCGATCCATGTCATGTAATGACAGGCATTAGACTATATTGAGTGCCAGTTGGATATTTAATTAAACTGCAATCAAAAATCAGTGCCTTGTAAATTCCTAAAAATTCAGCTTCAAAGTACTGTAAACTAATACACTACATTTCAGTTGTATTACATGGGCTACATTAGTCTTGTAATTCTGTTGAACCTGATATTCTGGAGGTTCCATCTGTTATTCAGTGACAGATACTTTGTCCTAACATGATTTTCTGAAGAAGATCCTTAACATGCTGTTTCAACACAGGGTTAACTAACATATCTTGCACCTGTAGGCAATGTTTTCTTTACCATTCGCTAATTCTAGTATGTTTACTCCCTGTTTTGCTATGATAATTAGGCTCCTTCAACTATTTCAGAGCAGTTCAAATTATTGGTGTGTGGATTAAACAATCTCATTTGCTTGATTTATTAACTTGACTTGTTGCTTTGAACATATCATTTATTAACAGTGTTTTGTCTGCTCTGTGTTGTTCCTCCTAATGCAGACAACTATAAGAGCAGGTTACTTAAACAACTTAGGTGCAGCAGTCAATACAATCACTCTTTCACAGTGACCATAATAGTAAAAGCTGAAAAATCCTTAGATGGTTTGGGAACAACATTAAAACAACAACAAAAAATGTGCTAGGCCTATATTACAGTTTTGCAAGCCACACAAAATAGGCTGGGATTATTAAAAACTGGCTCCTTAGCTAATGCTGATGATATGGGCGTAGCTGACATAAAATCACTGGCAATAACCAAAAAGAGGTGGAGTAGAGTTTAGTCAAAGACTCAAACAAGAGCATATAAAAATCCCTTGATTAAGGACCCTGATGTGACACTTAGAACTGGGACAGCCATAGTTAAAACTTCTTGTAATGGAAATATCTACTCAATGTTTTGATTGTAAAGACTAAATCTGTGAGTAAAGTTAAATTCTGCTCCAATTTTTGTTGACTGTTTACTCTGCAGTTGTGTTGAGATGTTCAATTGAACTAATTTCTTAAGAATCCTAAAATAAGCAAAGAAAATCATATTAGGTCAAGTATTTAATTAGCTAACCGCTCTCTGCGTTCTTCTGGGTACTTTTCTCCTTGAAATTCACAGCTGGTTGCTTCAGATTAATCCTAAATGATAAATCCATTTCGGGCCGCAGCGTGTTACCAAGTCATCAAAGATTCCATCAGAACAAACGCAATACTCAACAGCTTCGAGAGCCCTTTTAGATAAATCGGGAGATGTTTCAGGGAAAAGTAGTAACTTGAGGCATATAAATAGACCGTCACCATCAGCACAAATTCAGCGGAGAGGAAAGATAGAGGAACAAAGAGGGATTAACAAAACACAGATGACAAAAAACAGCAAAAGAATGATCAGAGAAGCAAGAAGGAACACACATAAGGGAGACAGAGACTCGGAGGACTCTGTGTAAAGCAGAGGATGACTGAACAACTAATATCTCCTGTGCAGGGAGGAGGGATGCAGGCTCTAAAATGTGAATAATTCAACATGTTTTGTAGCTAATGTGTTTTATTCATAGGACACATTATTCAGCACGACATCTCAGAGGCACTTCTCAAAAATGCTGACTCCTGTGACTCTAAGGTTGGTTGAAAACAAAGCGGGTTGGAGGGAGTGGGGATAGCTCATTTACACCTTCCGTTTATGACCGTGTTCCAAACATTTGATTGACACCAACAGCCTGAAATATTTCATGGAGTTATGGAGCCTGGAAAAGGCTGAAAAATTGTAATGTGATTTTAGTGTTTTATTTTTCCTCTGGAAAAATAAATGAGAAAAAAATGTAAATTATGAAAAAAAAAATCAGTTTTGGATTTTTAATGCCTATCCAATTTTGTAAATAATCCTTCCTTCCTTCCTCTGTTTTTTTCAACATTTCATAGCCTGGTCAACATTTTAAAGTATATTTTGAAATGAATTTATGGACTGATCACAACAGAACTCTGGAAAGTTGAGTCTGGAAAAAAGTCTGGAATTTTTACATGATAAATATAAGGAAACCCTGGCTTCACATAGCCTTTGCAGCGATCAAATGATCTAATTCCTGGATAAACATCAGCAGCCATCAGATTCCTATTTCAGGAAACACAGCTGAAACTAGGTTTACAATTATTATTGCCAGTCTTTTAACAGTCTGATGACGGCTTATTGAATTAGCAGCAGTTTGTGCTGCGCCGCTGCCCTCATGTCTCCGGCAGTCAGTGTGATAGGAGGGCCTCAATTAACCAGGCAGCGGCTGGGTCCTACAAAGCCATTTCCTCTCTCTGTTGTACTCTGCGGATCACAAATCACACAAGCATCAGTGAAATATGACCCCCTAGCCGCTTTGCCATAGAGTCCAATTCGCTGCGATTGTTTTATTTTTACCTCAGGCTGTAACGTGGCTCCAGATCAACATGGAAACAATTATCATTGATATTTCAGCCACTGAGCATGACAATCCACCGCTGCATTGTCAATAGCGCTTGTATCATGAATCAGATCATTGCAGATTCAGGGTAATTATCGTATGCTGGCATTATCAGTGAAAATCATCTCTCCGGCGATTGATTTTTTGCGCTCAGAGAGGACGGTGTATTTTCAAGCCTGGCTTCTACTTCCTGGACAGCTGAAGGTAACAGACACCGAGGCCTGACAGGAGTAAGAGAGAGCAAGAGAAGCAAAGCAGGATGCAGGATGAAGAGGCTCGAGGGCGTGGTGCTCATGTGAACATGACGGGCTCAGGTTGCGGCCTTGATCCCAGGGTCAGAGATAAAGGAAGACAGCACACACACACACACACACACACACACACACACACACACACACACACACACACACACACACACACACACAAACTGCTCGCTCCAGTAAAGACTTTTTATTCTCCTTCTAGCCTGGTGACCTTTTCAATAGCAATAAGCTGGCATTCTCTGAACTCTGGCACATGAATCTGCCATGATATGAGATTTCACTGTCCCCTCCAGTTAGACTGAGACTGGCTTTTAAATATCTGGACAGCTTTCACAGCCACAACCAACTGATGGCTGACTGTGTTGGGACGTAAGAAAGCAGCCGGAATGTCAACATTTATGAATTGTTAATGAATTGTTTTAAAGGTAGCTGTTTGTTGGAGAAATAGGCAAAAAAAAAAAAAGAAAAAAAAAACATTATGGTACAAGTATGAAGCATAAAGGTTTATAAATTAAAATACTGTTATTGGCTTGTGTTATGGTGGATGTCTTCAGACTTGGGAGAGAAAGTACTGTCTCTCTGTATTTGTGGTCAATCTGAGAACTCCTTAAAAGTCCACTGTGTTCCCCAGCCAGTTAACAGTTAATGTGAAAAGAAAAAGGATTATTAAACGTTGGTGGGTTATGTGTCTTTCCCCCCCCTTTTTTTAACTTCAATCAGAAATCAGACAAATACTGCATACAGTTCTGATTCATCTTCTTAACAAAACAATTTTTTTCTTTTTAAAGTGTTTTCCCCCTCCCTTAAACGTGAAATTATTTTTCTTTGTTGATAATAAGTGTGAATCTGTGTGTGTATTTTTTAAATATATTCTTCATGCTGCTTTAATTCATGCAGACTGGTGGTGCTTTTAACGTAAGCTTGATAAAATCCAAAAGTGGGGTTCAGCAGAACTGTGAAATGGTTGTTTTTCTTCCACTCAGGTCCAGAATCATCTCATTTTCCTAAATGTAATATGAACCATTTCTGCTTGGTGTTTTGCCTGTTAAGCTTTATGCAGACTTTTTTATGCTTCAAAAGGGTTAGCTCTTGTTCTACGCTTTGCTTTGTACAGAGGATTTGGGCTCTTGGCTGCTGAGAAACGAACCCCAAAACCTGGTGGAGTTACCAAAGGCTGTTCATTTACATTACTTTCCCTGTGTGTTGAGGTAGGGAGGAGTTAGGTTTCTTCCCATCAGTAGCTGAGCTGGCCTAAACCCATGCTCCAGTGCAGTGGCTCTGTATGCTAGCAGTCCTCTGCTGTGATCACTGTATTTTTTTCTACAAGTCGTTGATGGTTCGAACCACACGTTCTGCTTCTCCATTGGCTTGGGGGTAATGTGGACTACTTGTGATGTGTGTGTGTGAACTGGTAATCCTTTGCAAAATGTCTGAATAGTTGCAAAGAAAACTGCAGTCCATTGTCTGTAACCATAGTCTCTGGTATTCCATGTCTTGTGAAGACCTCTTTAACAGTCTGGAAAGTCACTCCAGCAGTAGTGTATTTAAGCTCTGCTATCTCAGTATATCTTGAAAAAAGGTCTATGAGCAAAAGATATTGTTTCTTTGACCACTCAAAAATGTCCATGCCAACCTTCTGCCATGGGCATTCTGGAACTAGAGTTGGTGCTTCTCTGTTTTGTACTCTGTGTTTCTGACATATTTAGCACCTCTCCACCATCTGATCTATTTGGGTAAAGATGACATGCCACCAGATAGACTCTTTAGCTCTTGCCTGTCATTTTGAAATTCCTTGGTGTCTTTTATGCAGGTGCTGTAGAATTTCTACTCTTAATGGGGGTGGTATCACAAGTCTTCGTCTTTTCATGAGAAGGCTGTGAGCCAGGTAAAAATCCATCCTGTCCTGCCAGTATGACTTAATCTCTGGGTCCAGCTCACTTTTCTGTGGCTATCCTGTGTGACATAGTTCTGTTATTTTTGTGCACACATCATCCTCCTTTTATGTCATCTTTAGCTCCTCTAATTTTCTGTCTGTTGCTGGGAGATGAGCTACAACACATTCCACAAAAACTTCTCCAGCTGAAGATCTCCTGCAGAGGGTGGACCCTCATCACAGGGCATCTCCTGTGATGAGGTTCTTCCCTGGGACATTTATTATTCATGGGGGAAGATCTTCCAAGCCTTTTGTGCTCAGCAACAGAACCAGGGGTTTGTGATCTGTCATTAGTGTGAAACATAGACCCAGAAGATATTAGAAGAGTCTGTCACATGCCCAGATGACAACCAGCGCTTCTTTTTCAATTTGGGTTTGTCTGTGTCAGTAAGTCCTCTTGAAATGTACGTGACTAGTCGCCATGAGCCATCTTTCTGTTGCTGTATGACGACAGCTCCAAAACCGTATGGCAATGCATCATCAGGAACTCTTGTGTCTGCTGTGTTGGAATACTGTGCGAGCACTTCTGGAGAGCTCAGTATCACTTTCAACTTCTGAAAAGCTGTTTCCTGGGGCTCCGCCCATATCCATTCATTTCTGTCTTTCTACAACTCTTTTAGTGGAGTGGTTATTGTGGCCAACCATGGCAAAACTTTGCAAGGTAGTTGGCCATGCCCAAAAGGCGTCTCACACCCTCCACACATGTAGGTTCTGGCAGCTGTTGGATTGCCTTGACTTTATATGGGTTGGGCTCTATGCCATTTGCTGAAACTTTGTGGCCCACAAACATGATTTCTTTCTTTGCAAATTTACATTTTTCTTTCGAAGTGAGGGCTTCCTGTTGCAACTTCTGGAGTACACGGTGCAGTCTCTGGTCATGCCCCTGTTTGTCTCTGCCATATGCCAGAATATCATCTGCATGACAGATCACTCCTTCAAAATCCTCTAGCATCTGAGACATCCTCCTCTGAAAATGTTCTGGTGCTGATGCTATGCTAAAAGGGAGTTGGTTAAATTGATATCTCCTAAAGGGGGTGATGAAGGTTGTGAGGGGTTGTGACTCTGCTGTGAGAGGGATTTGCCAGAATCCAGAATGGGCATCCAGTTTTATAAATACTTTGGCATCTTTCATCACTGCTAATGTGTGATCCACTGCAGGTAAGATGTGGTGTTGTCTTTCCATAACAGCATTCAGGGATGTGAGAGCCACACAAATCCTAGGTGGCCTTTATCCGGGTTTGGGGATGATCACTATTCCTGAACACCATGCTGTTGGTTCTGTGACCTTTGAAATAACACCAATCTCCTCCATTCTGTTCAGTTCAATATGCACCTCATCTCTGAGAGGTAGAGGGATCTGTTGAGGGGCAGAGAGGGCAACAGGTGTGGCTCCCTGCTCTATTTCTATATATTAGGGCTCTTTCAACTTGCCTAAACCCCAGAAAACAGGTGGATAAGCTGCCCTGAAGTCTGTGTTAGATTCAGTGACTGTACACCATTCCTAGGGCTTCACAAGCTGGTCTGCTTAATAGAGGCTGTGCTAGTCCTGAGACAAGATAGATATTTTGCACAGTGCTGCACCCTCTGGGAGACATTTCTGCTGTAAAACACCCTTTTACTTTAAGTGGGTATCTACTTGGCCCTAATAGCATCTTCTTAGGTTTGTGCAGCTTACTATCTTGTTCTGGTTTGTATGACTCCTCTGGAATGGAAGTAACATCTGCCCCTGTATCTGGTTTAAATCTGATATTTTCACAATTTACCTGAACCATTTTTATCCATGGATCTGATGCCTGTGTTCCTAGCTCTCCTAGAAAAACATATTCACTGCAGTCTACATCATCTTCATTTTCTGTAACTTCACATAGCCCTACCACTCGGCCATAGTGACAAACTGGAGCAAAATTGCCCTTTTTCTGGCACTTTCTGCGTCTCTGGCTGGACAGTCTCTCCATGAGTGTCTGATCTTTTGACCACACTGGACACACCCTTGTTCATGTGGAATTTCAGTTTTATGTCCTTTCTTTGAATTTTGCCATGTCTTCTTCTTCAGTTGGTTCATATTTGTCTTTATGTTTTATATTTTGTCCTCAGCAGCACTGCTGTGCATTATCACTTGCTGCTTTATTGTTTCATTTTGTCTAACCTTTTGTATGACTTCTGTTAGTGTTAACTCAGAGTCCATTTGAAGTTGTTTTGACAGCTTTTTGTCTTTTATTCCAACAACTATTATCAGTTATCAGTATTACCAACAACTATCTTATCAGTTCATCTTTCAGCACTCTGAAGCCACATTTTTCTGTAAGTTTGTGTACTGCTGTTATGAAGGCTTTTGCACTCTCACCTTCTCGCTGACATCTTAAATTAAACTGTGCTCTTTCGAAAATCATGTTGTGTTTTCCCACATAATGCTGTTCAAACACTGCTCTGACTACATCATATTTGTTTTTGTCATCATCAGTCAATTTTAAAACAGCTAGTACGTCATCAGCTTTGTCTCCCATTGCATACACGAGTGAATTCACCTGATATTCCTCTTCTTTTTCATTTAGAGCTGTTGTGAAACAAAACCTCTCAAATCTTGTTTCATCTTGGCTAGAAAAGTCAAATGACTCTGGTGCACTTATCTGTACGGTTGCAGTCATTCCTGGTTTCTTTTTCCCGCGTTTCTCTCATGTCCCGGATGAAAGCTTAGTCTCTCTACTTCTCCGACTGCCTGTGCCATGCAGGGCTGTATCCTAGCAACACTCACTCACACTGCCGCTCTGTGAAAATGCATGGAAAGAAACAAAAACTGTTCTCTCCTTTTTTTCATCTTTAATGGCACCTGAAAAAAAAATTACAGAGAGTCGTAGTCCGTCACTTCTGACACCATGTATAATGAGGACACCGGACGCCATGTGTAAAACGCCATGTGTGTTCAGAACACGCTTTATTCAAGCCCCCCGGAACATACATTCCAAAACATTCTATGCTGACAAGCATTATGGGAACAGTAGTCCTACTGCTACGTGCAGAGTATTTTGAGCAAGCTAAATCGTAAAAAACAAAGAACAGCTCTCGCGAGTCCTACTGTTCATTGCAAAGAGCCATTAAAAAGAATTGAGTCACTCATGAATGACACATCAGTACTCTCAGCAGGTATGACTTGGCTTATCCAGTGAGAAATATATGTTTTTTGAAGTTTACAGCTTTTGTTCCATTTTCCAACAAGGCTGTGAGGTTCTGTCTTGTTAGCCTTTCTTATGGAGTCTGTGAGCTCTTGTGGAGTGAAACAATGCCTAAATACATGATGGAGGGTTTTACAGCTGGCCAGGGAATGCCTTGGGATTCCCTCAAATAAATGGAAGAAAACAATCAATATAACATGTTGGACAATGTTTTTTTGTTTTTTTTTTTTCAGCCCAAATGAATCCCAATGTAAATAATTATTTTATTCTAGATATTACAGATGCAGTTAGTCAGCACGGGGTGCAGCTGTGCTCACTGCCTCCTTATCATCATATCACACTCATTACAACTGCAGCAGTGTGGGGCCAGACCAGGGCTGTTCTCAAAACAAAAGTTCAGCAACTCACCCCAGGAAACAAAAATATTCCTGCAAACATGAATTGCTCTGATCATATAAGTAGTCCTGCCATTGTTTTCTTTTCACCAGTATCTGGTGGATCTTGTCTTCTCTGAGGTATCTTTTTTTTTCTAACACCAGTTACTGCCGTGGGTTGAGTGATGTGTTGGAGATGTTAATGAGCTATGTGTTTACCTCAAACTTGCAACTTTTTGAGTGAAACTAAAACAAAATCATGTGAAAAGCCAATAAATGCCGGTATGTTAATCCGCTTGAGTTTCCCCCTAAACCCCATGAAATGGCTCAGATTTACTCTGTAAACAAGCTGAATTCAAATACAAAGTTTACCATTTTAAAGCCTCTGAAACTGCTATTTAAAACATGAGGTGGTTTCTTCATGACTTGTACTAGTATATTTAGCAAATAAAAAACAACCCAAAATTGGTGGGTTTTATCTTTTTTCTCCATTTCTGTTCTGCTGACTTGTTCCTTCATTTAATTTGGCGTGGCCTGTCACATTTGGAAGTGTGGCCAGCACGGACTGAATGGCTTCATTCACTTCCTCCGCTGCCATTGCCAAACTACAGCCAGACTACAATTCTAAAACAGCACAGAAAACTGGCAGCATCATTCACAACTCCTCCTTTTGATTGCTGATCAGCCCGGTTATAATTCTACCGGAGAATTCCAAGTCAATGGGAGAAAGCCCAGCCTGTGCTTTGCAGTGAGATTCTAATCTAGCACAATTGCACAGGAAGGCAATGGCCAGGCAATGGAGGCACTTACAGACACAAAATATCTATGATACAAAAAAATAATGAATTATAAGTAATTGCACACAGCGCCCTCATACATAAGCAAAGATAAATACATCAAAAAACAAATGTCACATCACATAAAATATTTGTTGTCATTTGACTCCTTTGTCTGTGCTTCTCTTCATTGTTTCCCTTGCTTACATCTCAGCTGGGAGCAACTTAGATGTGAGATGAGTTGATGTTCCACTCAAGTGGCGAATCAAAAACATATTATTTCCCATCTGGGAGCATTCCACCCAGACATTATGGAAACATAGCTTCACATTTTTTAAGGGGGGGAAGATGTAAAATACATAATTCTTTTGTTGAACCATCTAAACTGAGCTTCCTCTGTCTTGTGGCAGTTTTCTAGTAGAGCAGTGTTGCTGTATTTAGTGGAAGTAACTGTTCTCTTTTCCCGTTTGATAAACCTTTTAATATGATGTATAATTTTTGAGATGCACAAATAAAAATTTTGTGGGCTAAATTCTATCTCCAGTTTTTGTAAAACTTTAACTTGTTAATACCAGTTTTATTTATTCTTAGGAAGCATATTTAAAAAATATATAAAAACAGGTTCAAAGCTCAAACAAAAAAAGTGAACAACTTCGCTACAGTATGTTCAGCCTTCATATTATCTGTTGATAAGTCTGGCTCTCTCTCACCACCTGGATTAACCACAAACATGTCTTCTTAACTTAGATTTTTGTTTCTTATAGAAACAACTTCTACATCGAAGAATGTTTTTGTTACAGTAGCATGGTAGCACTCGATGCGTTTACTGATCGAAAAAGATTAGTCATTGGTCAGGACCAAATAAGCTGAAATTAGGTCAGTTCTAGTCACCAACTAATTTTTCAGTACATCTTTTGTCATTTTCATTTAATATTGCTTCCCATTGAATATAGTCATTCATTTTAGATTATTTTTAGATCTGTGCACATTTGTGCACATCATAACTAATTTTAAGCAGGTGCATGTAGTTAATCAGAATACAGTACACACAAAACAAAATCTTAGGGCCAATCTTAGGGCCAATCTCTGGCCGTTTTTTATTTAAAACGCTTCCAATATTTGTGATGATGAATTATGTTAATATTTATCTGGTGTTTTCATTAGTAGCCTAATATTTCTAAGAGGCATCATATGGCTTTGCTTATAATGCGAATCAGGGCACTGGTCGCGTCTGTGGATTTACATTGTGGTATAAAAATCTGACCTTTCCCTAAGCGGATGCTGATTAGAGGTTTTAGGCAGACAAAGGGTTTGCACTCCCCTCTCATCCCTCCTCTGTTCTAATCTTACACAATGTGTCACCTCTCAACAAACTCCACGCTGACATTTCCATGAGAAACGAATGCCCCATCAGCAACAATATGTCTCATTTCTTGCAGCAACAATCGGTCAGTGTGTGGGCTGAAGGAGGATGAAATGAAGAAACATAAGATGAGACCTATTTTGTTTTACAGGTTTATAGTGTTGTCTGTGACTTTCTGGCACACCTGTTTCTGTTGACTTTTTGGAAAATACATAAGCCTAAACTTTACTTTTCTACTAGTATATATTCTATAAAAATGATATGCTCTGATTTCTAGAACATTGTTGTAAATAAACACAGCAGAGGAAAAAACTATTAATTAATAGAACTGTTAAACATCAGAGGCGAAACTCAGCATGAGCATTTTGTGTCTTTCATCTTAGCCAGAGCGAACAAAATCAAAGGTTTATTGAGGTTCGTGACTGAAGCAAAGGACATGAACCAACACAAATTAAAATCAGACGAATCAGAGTCATTCTCAGCTCCTTTTTTACCCTCTTTGTTTGATTAATGATAGCTATCTGGAGTCCTGAACAAAGGTGCAGTTGTTGTTTCTGCATAATTTACCAAGATGCTGCGTCTGGGACTTGACAGATTTTTTTCACTCAGTATTTTTCATCTAACGCTCAAGGGAATACTGTCTCCTTTATGTGATTTAATTAGCCTAATCAACTCTCAGCAGCAAGAAGTTAAAGCTAAGGTTGTGAACACTGCAGTGTACATTCATGATGTTATTTGGTTTGATGGAGAACTCGCTGTGTTTTATTGGTAGAATACTTGTCACCGTCAAATAGCCAGAGATGACATATATTTCTTAGTATTTAAGACATGGTGTAGTTTAATTCGTTGTTTTGTCATGTTTCATTAAGATTGTATCATGAATAAACTCACAGGGGTGTCAACAATAATGTAGATTGCATCTCAATAAATTACAATATCATTGGCAAGTTTATTTCTTCTTATAGTTCAGTTCAAAAGGTGAAACTCTTATGTTTATTGTATAGACCCATTATTCACCAAGTCAGATATTTCAAGCTTTTATTTCAGTAATTCTTTGATTGTAACTTACATCTTTTAAAAACCCAAAACTTATTTTCTCAGGAATTGAGAATATTACATAAGACGAATCATTTTATGACAGAAATGATATGTAATGGCTATTTAATGGCCTACATAAAAAAGTGGAAGACTTTACTTTATTGAGATGCACATGTATATATTGCAGGGAAGGTATGCTTAAAAAGCTTCCTTAGGCACCCTCTAAAACAAATCAGTGTAATAAATTATCAACAGTGCTGAATTACTATGGCAACATCATCTGAGAAGTTGTTCAACTCGTGATTTAACAGGATGTGGAATATGGAGGATGGGGTATACAGGAAAATAAAGTCAAAGATGCATCAGAAGAATGAAGAAATCTCTATTGTGTGAAATCCACAGCATTTATCAGCCTTCACCACCTGCTCTGTTGTCTCCTTAATCTTCTGTTCTGAGAATCTCTAATGGCCTGGAGCTTTCAGCAGTGAGCACTACACTACACATCAAAATTTAGTGTCATAGCTGGCAGCATTGCTACTGGTTTATATGTGCTACCAGCTATGATGATGCAGCTGTCTTGGGTTAAAAACTGAGGGCCAGGACTCACGCTGCTTCCAAGAAGGAAGAGAAAAAGAAACACAAGAAAAATAAAGTTGTGTCTCCTGAAGGAGTTCTCTTTCCACTGTTACTGACAATTTACTACTTATTTGACTATTTCATAGATAGCTAGTGTCTTTTGGCTACTCAGGTATTCTTAACAGTGCTCTTCCATGAAGGTTCAAAGTAGCTAAGTGTTAACCACAAAAGTTTGTTGAGAAAAGAGAGTATATGGTGCTTTGAGAAACCATTGTTGCACAGCACAGGCCATAGAAATATCTTAGGGTGCATTCACACCAACCCTGTTTTGTCTGCTTTAATCAAACTCTGTCTAGAAAGTCCACTTCATTTAGGGAGGTGTGAATGCATAATTAAACTCTGTTGCTGATCAAAAAAGCGAACTCTGGTCCGCAGAGGTTGCAAGTGGACTGGAGATCGCGCCAAAAGTAGGCTATAGTGCAGGGCACTCTGGGTAAATAAAACCAAAACAAACACGTGAGTGTTTGCCAAAGCCAAAGTCTACAAAATTCTTTATTACGCCTCACAATTAACTATAATGTTTTGATATGGAATAGGGGAGGTTAAGTTTACCCACCAATATTGCTGATCCATCAAGCAACATACAATTAGGAACCAGAGTCACCCAAGGTTTGCTAAAATCCATGAATACTTGAGACCCCCACAAAAACAAATATAACTACCTATTTTAATAGTCCAAACACCAAATATACTTCAATATGCTTTAAAACGCACAGTGGAAACTGTTAGCCCTACTGCAGTAGTTAATGTCTACAGTCTTCCTTTTTTCTGGTCTTGGGGGTACAGCCAGTCAGTACTAAGGAAAATAAATGCAGCTCCTGGATTGGCTGCTTTGCAAATGCCAGTCAATCGCATGTCAAGGAGCATTGCACCAAGGTATTTTAGCTTCCCAAGCTGCATTTTCGTTCAAATATTTAAAAAATGCTTCACAAAAAATTCCACAAATAGGCAGGTTTTCCATGAATAATTTGGAGTCACGCTCCACAGAATAATCCATAAATAGTTAAATCCGAGAATACTGCACTGTGAGTAGGCAGGGGTCCACTGTATTAAACCTGTAACCACTATAAACTATATTGGGTAATAATAGATTAGTATACCTCATGTCCTCCAGTGCAAGTCTGGTCTAAAAAATACATTAAACAGCAGAACCTGGTAAAGATAATAACAGGTGATTAACATACAACAGCTTTGCTATTATTTAAAGCACTGAGTGTATTTGAATTGTATGCATGAGGAATATAACACAGAGCTGAGCCCATACGGAATCTCCCAAAGATGAAGGCTGTAAGTTGTAAACTACCCTTACAGCCTTTGGTTTTGCAACCCTAGCTGCACTCTCTGAAAGCTTACACCGCCCATGATTAAAGCAGATCTTCTTATATGATGTGAAAGGACATAGTGACCCAGTATGGGAAGATTGTGGTTTTGTGTTTTTTTTTGCAGCGCTATGATATGAAGGGCCATAAATAATATAATTAATAAGTCTTTGCTGCAACATTTAAGTATTACTAACATAAAGTCCATTTGCAGTTGCACACATGTAAGGTATGTGTGGCATTTCTGAGTAGTCACGCTTGTGGCACTGAATGTTTTGACATGCCCAAAGAAAATTGTGCTTGTTACTGTGTCAGATGTGCTCAAAGATGGTCCTGGAGCATTATGAGGTTTTTTGGTTTTTTTTTTTTTTTTTATTATCACAAACAGAAACAGAATAATTGCCAGATGGGTTTGAGAATTAAAAATCAAAGCACAGATAATAATTTCACATTTTGGTGAAACAAATATGCCAGTTGTGTTACAAAGCAGTAATTATATTCCTTTAACTCTAAATACCTTGTTTGAACTGCTTGAAACCTGCTCTGTGCTCACACTCTTCCCACCTATGTGCCCCTTATCTGAACCAAGCCTCATTACAAGCTTTCACTTTGTAGCAGTTGCCTGAAACTCTACTCCTGCTCTGGGAATAGGTTGAATACCAGCTAACACGGCAGACAAATGTCTGTGAGGCTTTTACCTTTCTGACCAAGATGAAGGTTATAGTTAACTGCAGCCAAAGGAGAATCTCATCATTTTCTCCCCTGCACGTCCTATGTCATAAAGTTTGCATGAGAACCGGGTACAGTCTGAATTTTTATTATTGTCGTACTTCCTCAAAGCACTCTTCTTCAGAACCTTCAAAGTCTAAACAAGCACAGTTTTTTGTCAGCCAGGCTGTGGCAGGCTCAGCAGAAGTCCGATAAATAATTGTTAAGATAAAAAAATCCCACACCTCCTCATAATTGGCATGTTGAGACGTGGCTTTTGTGATGTCTGAGTGACACCCAGCTAACTCAGTTTTTTATTAAATTCTGTTCTGGTGCTGAGGCTGATGTTAAATGACTTTTTCTTTTAGCTTTGTTTTGACATATCTGACAACAGTTACTAAGGGGAGGGTTTTTTTTTGTTTTTGTTTTTACCTGCCATGTTTCCAGAATCAGAATCCTTACGTCATTATTGATACCTTGTTCAGTTACCCCCTCATCATTATCATCATGTGGTTGTGTCTGATTTAGGTAGCAGTACAAATGAGATGATTTTTTTAAGTGCAAACAGAAGGAAATGTTTCCTCCCTGAAAGGGAAAAAAAGTTTGCAAAAGTGAAGTCGGTGAGGAGTTGGTATGCAGACAACATCAGGAGTCATTCTGTGATGTTGCTGTGTGAGTGTGTGACTCGTCTATCTGGGCTCCATCAAGGCGTTCGGTGCTGCCTCGCCGTTTACACTGCCATAACAAGATAACAAGGGGCCCCCTTGACTCCAGCCTCCCACAGGCTTTGCTGCTGACAGTTCTTTTTTTCCCAAAGTTTTCAGCAAAACATTTCCTTCTTTGTCATAAACTATAGAGGATTACTTGGAATTCATAAAAACCTTTTCTATTTCTCAGTTTTGTTTTAATATTAAGATGAAACCACATGTTGACTAAGTGTGTCGGAAAATATTTCAATGAAGGAGCTGAGTCTGTTTTAAAAAACACAATATTTCATTTCCTACAATCCTGTATAAAAATATTTATCACTTCACAGATTTCAAGATCTCTGAAGTAAATACAAAATAGAGTTTTCAAATGATAACTTAATTTATTTTTTAGGAATAAAAAAGCTACTGAAACCAACCAGAACCTAATGACTGGTTGTGCCACTCTTGGAGGTAACAGCTTCCTTCTAGCATTTGCAAAAACTGTCAATAAATTATTTTTAATAGCTGCTGAGGAATTTTGGCCCACTCTTTTTTGTAAAATTGATTTAATTCAGCCATATTGTAGGGTTTTTCATTCTGAATGGGGTGGAGCCAGAGCTGATTGACAATTCAGCTGATTTGTTGGATTGAAACATTCATTAGGTTCAACCAACATAGCTTTACATTGGAATACAGATGTTGGTCACCTTGACAAGACAGCACCAAATTCTCTTGTGAAAATAGAGACTATTAATATCCACGAATGTAGTATTGTATTCCACTAATATGAACATATTCATTTTGAGTTGTTTTAAATTGCTGTAGTCCATTTGATTAGGTTGTTAGCCTTACACCACTCTGATTTATTTATTTAACAAGCTGGTGTTCTGACATCTTATAGGCAAGGGAATTATTACTGATAATAAAATGATAGGGTCTCACTTTAAAAAAATCACAAGCAACCCTTTCAGGTTAGTTTGCTTTGTAATATTGTCTCTCAGCACAACTCAAGTGTCCCTGAGCTTGAGATCACTACCTGACAGCTCTTTCAGGATTTTCTGTTAGAGAACAGAATTCATGGTTCAATCAATTATCGTCCAGGTCCAGAAGCAGCACAGCAGCCCCTAGACCATCACACTAATAACACCAAATTTCACAGTTTGTACAATGTTCTTTTTCTAAAAAGATGTTAGTTTTATACCAGATGTAACAGGATGTAACAGGATGCCCATCTTCCAAAAAGGCATTAACTCATCTCATAAAGTTCCACTTAACCCCTATGTTCTTGTTTTCTTCTTCGGTTGGCACTTTTTTCCTTTAACAAATGAATTTATCATTTGACAACTGCATTGTGTATTCATTCAGATCTTCTTTGTGTGATACTAAAATGTGATTGATGATCAGAAACATTTGAGTGTGACAAAAAAAATAAAGAAATGTATAAAGTGTCAAAAAGGCACTGCGACTTCATTTGCTTGGGGTTTCTACATCTCAAATAATCCCCATAAATTAGTACTGAACATATACAAAGAAGCAATGATCTCAATTTCAGATTTTTAGTGCCTTGGAAATAATATCACAGTATATTCAATTCCTCATTTTCTCTCACATAACAACCACAAACTTTAGTGTATTTTATATGTACATTATGTGATAGATCAAACCAAAGCAGTGCCTAATTGTGAAAGGATGTACAGTTCTCAAAATGTACTCAAGAAAAATCTGAAGGTGAAAAAAAGCAACTCCACAGCGGGATGCTACCACGACCATGTTTCAGTGAAGTGCAAAGGTAGTAGAGACACACTAATAATGAATCATTTTGCAGCTCTGTAGAGCTTCTCAACAATCGTTGCTACTGACTACAATTCAACCAGAAATATATCATTGTTCTCAACTAATCATATGCTCACGGGACACATGCAGAATATAAACCAACCCTTTGGGGCTATACAGTCTGACCTCTTATGGAGGGATTTTATTTTCTTTCTCTCATATATTTTACTTGACAAAGGCATCTCTTTCCTCACCTCCCTTTCTTTTCCATTGCTCTGTGGGCACTAAATCCCTCATGCAGTAATGGGGGCTTTTGTTGCATTTCACACTTCATCACTTGTGGAAAATTATGGCCCATTCCCGTGCATGAGGCTCGGAGAATAGATAGGGATGCTGCAGTGGGGCTTCTGGAGAGATCCGTTGACTTTTAATTGCTCTTTGAACCTTGCAGGTGGATTTCCCCCTCAAAGCTCACATGACTGAACACTGTTTTTTCCGAATACACCAGTCCCTCTTTGGGATATAGATAACAAGAGTGAGTCAGTGCAGATAGAGCCTAGAAAGCTAAAAAGCCAGACAACACAAGACATTCATAGTAAGAGGTGCTTAGATGTTCATTTATTTGTGCAAGGGGCTTGTAATGTTAATTGCACATGGTAAGTGGGTTGCTCTAAACAAAGCAATCTCAGTGATCCCATCTCTCATTTTTGTCAATAGTGGGGGGTCAGCTGCTATAATAGCCATGGCAGAGACTCTCCATCACCTGCCCGGCGTTGCAAAGCAGCAGAGCTTCTCATCGCATACCAGTACAATAAATATTGTACCCGCTTTGCAATGATTTTCTGCTTGCATCTGCCACACCGTCTGCTTCTATTTGTGTCTGCTTGTACAGTCACACCACAGGCTTTTATGAATCCTGAACTGGCATTCACATCTTACTGTTTCAGGTGGCTGTTCACTTCTATTTTAGGATCTAAGCCACAGTATGGGCCATAATTAGGATTTGTTAAAAAATAGATCCACAAAACAACACAGCATGTCTGCAGCATGTCTGAATCTGGTCATTCTAACCTAATTTGGACTGTTAAAACAATTGGGTCTGGCATTACACAAAGATAGCTGTGTTGAAGTGCAATACAAATAGCTTCACTGGGTTCAGAGGCAGATCTTTTCTGAATGATTTAAGCTTCACATATGAGAAATGATAGTTTTATACAGATTCAGGGTGCATCCAAAAATACATTAGCGTTGGCATTAGTTAACATTAGCACTGAACAGTACAAAAGATGTAGCAACAAAAACAATCTTGCCTTCCACAGCTTCCTGTGTGAATCTGCTGATCATTGTTTATGCCAATAAATAACCATGACAACAGGATCGATGCAGTCTGTGCATGTGTGTGCATGTGTGTAATATTTATAGTCGAAACTGTAGTTTCACAATTAGGGATTAAATGCTGTTTAATTACTCGATTTCTCAACTTGGAAGTATCTAATTCTGTGATGAAATGCTTTTAAACCATTACATACATCTTGATCTGGGATGATAATACTCACTATGTCACTATGTTTAACATGGTGTAACATGGTGGAGGGAAAAATGATGCCATTATAAAGAGATTGGAGTTTATGGAGGAAGGAAATAAGCCTCTGATTTTTATATTATTTAGATTTCTAGTTGACTCTTTGACTCCAAAGGTACATTTAGGGATTTCATTCTCTTTTTGGTTTAATTAGTGTGCAAGAGCAATCTCATGACATGTTATTTTTGGATGACAAGTTCATCACTGTTATATGCTTCCTTGTTTTCTCTACTAACTGATCATACCTTATTTCCTGTAGAAGCAGTTTGAAACATCTAGACTCCAGGCTCATTTGCCTGACAATGACTTTTAATGGGACAAGCATTGTCTTGTTTCCTTGATAATCAATGGTCTATTGTAAAAATTCTTGTTTGAAAAGAATAGGTCCAATGTTCAGTTATAGATCTAAGGAGGATGAAGTATCATTGAAAGGAAAAATTATTTACCAGGTAGCACACAAATAAAGCAATAACTTTCTGAGGATTCATTTTATATCTTCCATACTCTCCTCCGAACAGTGGTCCTTTCAGTGGACACTAATAACAAGGTTTTCACAATATGTGAACATATCTGTATATAAAACAAAGATTAATAGATAGAGCTTAAAGCTGTCTGCAGTTACGAAAGCACAATAATTCCAACCCAAATTGTCCAGAAAATTTACCTACCTTAAACATACAGTTCTGTACTTCTTTGCTCAGAGATGCAAGTGGCTAGGAAAATTTAAATAGCGAAAAAAAACAAAAAAAAAAAACAAAAAAAAAACACATTTTAGCAAGAACAAGGTAGTTATATAGCTAACTCACCATTCAATGTGATAATAGTACATCTGGAAGAAGATACAGAAGTCCTGTTCGTATTAATTCATACGGTGAGACCAGCATACTTGCCGGTTGTTTAAAAACCCAGCATGGAAGTTAATAACTCTATGTGGAGTTTGTATGTTGCCTTTGTGCAAGCATGAGTTTTCTCTGGACTCTCTTGCTTCCTCCCATTGTCTAAAATTGTGCATGTTAAGTTTAGATTCTAAACTGTCTGAAGGTATTAGTGTAAGCATGGATTGTTGTTTAACTTGAAGGCCACTTTGTTGCCATGGACTGGTGACCTGTCCAGGTTCTACCTAGTCTCTTGTTTTTTGACAGCTGGAAGTTGTTACCTGTTTTCCTGTAGCCCTGAGGAGAAAAATGTGGGTATAAACAAAGGGTGGATGGAAGGAAGTCAGACTTTCTAGAAAAAAAAAACAAGTCTTTGTTTCATTGTAAAAAAAACAGGGTACACACTGCACTTGTCAATAATCAAACACAGGGCGACATTTAGACATGCAGGACAGACAGCATGCACACAGGAAAGGGCAATCGAAAGAGCCCATTAACCCAGCTCACATGTTTTGGGGCTGTTGCAGGAACCTGTCTTATACGTTATGAGAATCTCTGCAACACAATTACAAAAAAATGATGTGTTCATGTATAAATCCCTCAGGTTAGTTCTGTTATCCATATTTGAAGGAAACGTGAAACTGTCCACCTAACCCTGACAGACAGGGAATGAGAGTCCTGGACTGGCTTGACTGACAGCTCCCAAACTATATGATCTGTTTTGTCTGTACTGCACTGAGCACAGGGCAAACTCAGAATCAATAGCAATGCTATCACTGATGGAAACTGAATGCGGTATCTGAACGATGAGCACCCCCTTATAAACCACATAGGAGCATTTTTCCATTGCTTATCTCAGGTAGTTTACTGCCTGGCAGACATTTGAACAGTCATGGCTAAGAGAGTAAAGTTTGTTTGGATGTGCATAAAAATGGAGCCTCAGAAATTGTCAGTGAGATGAAAGCGGGAGAGATGATGGGTCCACAGATGGAATTGTCTTCAAAGCACAGAGTCGGCAGTCTTTTAAAGTGATATAACACTCGCAGAACATTTTTATGCTCCCGTGCACTCAGCTTGATCTGACACTGAGAAGCGATTTGACATTTACTACCAAACATCATCTTAGATGACTCCTCATTGAAAGCGGCAAACGGGCTGTATCACTAGTTTAAAGCGACAGCACATAACAAAACATATAAAATGAAGCAACATCTCCTGCTATGATCAGTCCTCAAACACCTGGGATGGGAAGGACAGTGTAAATACCTGCATTAAAATGGGTCCTCAGTGCACTGTCCTACACATGGCTGAAATGCTTTGTAAGCTGGAATCTGGCCCACAGAGGGAACTGGATGGTCAGCGCACAAGACTTGGAGAAAGTGCTGTCTTAATTAAAGAAGGGGAATAACCGTTGCAGCTATTTACACCTAACACTGACATAAATCTGCAGTTATCGCACTGGTGAGACTGTCTTCCCCCCAATTTAGGGTGTACCCAAGAGCTTTTCCTTAATAAGCAGTCCTCTTGATTAAGCCAAAGCAGGAGTCGCTTTCTGGTGAAGGAAAAAAGGATACGAGGTGCTGAATTTACCTAGAGGGGAGATAGTTAGTGGAATGCCATCATGGATATTGAGGTAGTTTGCACTTTATCATCTCAAGCTTGGACAGAGAGAGCAACTACCGTACTAGGTGTGGACTTGCTGTGTCGGATGGGCTTTGGCATAACGATGCTGGGATACAGACTCTTGCAATCTCAACCTGAGTGTTTGCCTCAGTCCACTGCTTCTTTAATTAGTAAGTTGTTTTTTTTCCCATTGGTGCTACATTGGTTTTCTTTCCCTTTTTTAATGCCTAGCTCTCTGAGCTGTGAGGACATAAGTGGCAAATATCTCTTGGAAGGTGCCAGGCAGTTGTTAGAGATAAATGATGTGACATGGGTACAGAAGATAATCTGTTCATTATGTTCAGGACAGTGAACGATTGAGAGGTTTTGCATGGAAAATACATCCGTCTGCACATCAGAGGCTTGAACTGAAATGATTTCATTAGAGCTGCTAGGCAATAGCTAATTCTCAACAACTTGCATTGTTGCCACGCTGAAGGCTCTCTGTCAGTGACATTCAGGATGGCATGAGACTGTTTCGTTATGACAAATGCAAAGGCAGCAAGCCAAGCTGCTAAAACTCTGTGGCACAGAGCTCATCTGGATTCTTCTGGATCTCATCAACACCTTTCTTTACTTTATGCCAAAAGCTGGCTCTCAGTCTTATAGAAAATACATGAGGAATACTGAGAGGCAAATCATTTTAGAGCGCTCGTCAACTACATTCATATCATATGTCATATTTGTTGGCTTGCATTGTGCAGTGTAGAGTTAAGTTTAGACCTGCAGTCTAGGTTTAGGAGTTTCCATACCCTCATTGTCATGAACATATTCATTTTGGGCTTTTAATGATGCATTTGAACAGTTTCTTTTGGGATGGACTGATAATACAGAATGCAACTTCAGTAAAATGTAAAAACAAGTATTGGATTCATAAGTCTGAAAATATGGATTTGTATTAAAAAATACAAGCAAGGTCAAAATTATACAAATAAATGCTAATACATACATTCAACAAGTAAAATTAGGCTAAATATCTCTTAGCAAGTTAACATAATATTTAACTACTCTTATCAGAATTGGTTGAGCTCATTTAAACTGGTTGCTTTCTTGGCATTGACCTGGTTTTTAAGCATATACACTATAGTTATGATAGTAGTCTGAGGCATTCCAGATGACCAGTGTTAGCTTGCTTTTCCTATTCCAGAACCAGTTTGGGTGTGTGCTTGTGATCACTTTCCTGTTTGAACTGCTCCATGTTTCATCAATCTGACCCCAACTGCCACTCTCAGAAGATATACAAAATGTAGGATTTTCAAGATCAACTTAAACCCCAAAAGCTCAAACCTATCATAAACTACAAAATACTACAACACAAGTGTCACTGTCCAGAAGTAAGCCTGTTTAACATCAACATACTGTAGGTGGCTAGGGAGGGTAAAGGCCAAAACAAAGTGCCTGCAACAGAATTGACACATTCGCGCCTGAATTAAATTTGCAGCTACCCACATGGACAAGCCAAATGTCTTCTGGAGAAAGGCTTTGTGGTCAGATGAGACAGATTAAGGTGTTTGGCATTGATGACAAGAAACCTAAGAACACTGGATCAAACTTAAAGCATAATAGTGGTTGCATCATGCTGAGGGACTGCTTTGCAGACAGTGATATTGATACATGCAATAATAATGGGGATGGGGTGATTACCTCTAAATCATTCAACTTCACCTCAAATCAACAGCTCGATGGTTGACACTCGGACAAAATAGATTGTTGCTATCAGGAAAACCTGTTTTGGAAAGGATAAAGGAAGCTAAAAATAAATTTCTGGCATGGCCCCAAACTGAACCAAATTCAAAATAGATGGACTACCCTCAAAAGCAGGATATTTGCTTGAAAACTTAAAGAAACTCTACAATTTTAGATAAGAATAGTTATCACATTGTCAAGTAGAATTATCCCAGTACCTTGTTGATGGCTACAAAAAGCATGAGGTTTCTCTGCAATTTGCTAAGAGGCTTTAAGCAAAACATTAGTTGGAGTGCATATATAGTTTTGAGATTCTGTGGATCAGAAAGTATTCACAAGAAATTCAGATGAGCACGCCCAGTTCTTGGTTATAAAGTTAGTTGTTGTATTATCTTACAATCCCCAAATAGACAGTTTAAAGCTTAAAATTACAATGTTTATGAAAAATAAGTGTAAGTAAGCTTCTTGTCATATCCCGTATTATTTGGACTTTTTGCTTATGTTACTTCCCTGAATTGATTTCTTTTCATTATTTTCCCTCATCCTAGTTTATTCGCTTGGTTAGTTCAGGTATTATTTGAGTCTTGGATATATTCTTTGCTTTAGTATGATCTTCTCATTCAAGTTTATTCCTTGTGTTAGTTTAGATTATTATTTTAGGTCCTGGATTTATTTAGTTAGAATCAGTATTTCTGTTTAGGTTCTTTCTTGTGTCATCTTTTTCAGTCAGCGTGCTGTTCACTTCCCTTCCCCAGCTGCTTGTCATTTACCTCATCAAGCCTCACTTGCTTCCTTCCCAGGTGCAGTCAATTTCCCTTATTAGTTCCTTTGTTATCTCCACTCCCTCCTCTGTATATCTATCTCCCAGACTCATTATTCACTACTGGTTCCTTCCGTTGTTGATTCTGTCCTCCATGTCCCTAGTTTTCAGTTTTTGTATTATTTTCTGTATTGTTTTCATTAAATTATGGCTCACGTGACTCTCCCATTCTCCTGTCTGCATTTTGGTCTGACTCCTGCATCATGACACTTCTGGCCTGTACTGTATTTATCTATAAAAACATGTTGAGCATTATATTCTTCCATAGCCACAGATTTGTACTTGCTTGTATGCAAACATGACCTTCATCGTTTTATAGTAAGGTCAGAGCTGTCGTAAATAATGAAAACGAGCCATCACAAACATCATCAGTCACATCACTCTGATGGGCAGAGTGTAAATCAAGATGATTTATGGAAGATGATATCTCCAGTATACATGCTTTTAAAAAAAAAAATAATTAAGGGTTTTTGTCAAAATGCACTGGTGTGGGAACTGTTACTGTTGAGGAATGCTTTTAGAAAAGGTTCAGATAGGAAAGTTGTTCTAAAGAAATTGTTGGCTTTTGTGAAAAAAAAATGTGTAGCTATAATACAATATTTAAACTCTGATGCACAGGCCCTTTGTAAAGCTAATAAGAATGTCAGTGACAGAACTCTGTCATGATTTAGACTGACAGAGAAAAAGATTTACAACAATAATAAGACATTTCATCTGGCATCAGGCTCATTGGAAACTGGTGATTGTAACTTATAGGTTATAAATACCACAGTGTCAACTGGAAACATATTTTTGTTCAGTGATAGTTGGTTACATTTATGTAACTAAAACGTTATTCACACCCTCAGGTAGCTTTTGAAACTGACAGTGAAACAGCCACTTTTAATCACATTCACATACTTCAACCAGCGACAGATCCTAAATGAGTGAGGTCCTCGGCCAGCCGCCTTCTTTTGCAACCCCAGGCAACCTAGGCTGTAGGTGGTCCTCATACCAAACGTGGCTTTTTGTGTTTTCATAAATAAAATAAAGGTTTAATAAAACTTAACCTGTTTTTCAGATCATTTTTGTTCTATGTAGAACAATACACTTTATGTTTGATCAGTATTTTACTCTATGATCTGCAAATATTTTTTTTAGCCTAGACTCTTTAAAAAACAGAGATAACCCTTTAGTTTAGTGCCAGGAAAGAAACTGTAAATCAGATACCAACTTTAGTGTCAACAGCCACCTGCAGTGTATGCTCACCTTTTTAAGTGCTTACACTGTGCACAACCTTCAGGGGCAACTTCCCCCATTTAACATGCAAACAGAGAATAGAAAACTTGTTTGAGTGCCGTCCCCACGGTTGTGCCACCCTGGGTGACTGGATGATAAGCAATATTGCCCACACTAAAAACTGACACTGACCACAAGAAACAATTTAATCTAAAGTCAACCAAATTATACAGTCAGCTTCATATTTATCAAAGACCAAGCTTACAGTTCTTTTTACAGGGTAAAACGAACTATCACTGAACAAAAATATGTTTCCAGTTGTTTTGCGTCAACAGTATTAACAAGCTTTTCTATTTTAGTTTCATCTTTGTTCATTAAATAATAACTTTCCAGAATCTAAGGGGTGTTTTTAATTTTTCTAGTTGCCTATGTTAGCAAAAAACTTAGAAATGTTAGCATATGTTTGTGATGTCAGCAAAAACCTTTGAAGTGTTTCAAAAAGCATTTGGAAAGATAACAAAACCTTTGAGAATGTTATTAAAGTCTTAAGAATGTCAGGAGATGTATTTGAAAAGTTAGCAAAAACCTTCAAAAATGTTAGGCAAAACCTTTGTAATGTTTAAGAAAGCTCTACAATGTTAGCATAAACCTTTAGTGCTGCTAGTTTACCAGCCTCTGAACATACACTTAGTTACTTCACCACTACTAATTTTTAAAGAACCTATTTATCCAAAGGACTTTTTTCATGCATTGCTATTACTATTTTATGATTGTTGAAGTATTCTGAATTTACATTATTCATTTTTTTGTCCATTGCAAAGAGCCCCTCAGAGCAGAGCCCTTGGAGACATACCCACATTATAGCCAATGTATAATCAGCCAACGGTGGGTCATAATCTTAATTTCACTAAATTCTGTGTAGTTGTTTCAGAGACTGAGAAAGATGCAGTGATGTTTGATTGCAAAGGATTACAACATGTTGACAAGGTAGAGTTCTTGTCATATTGTCTATATGACTGATTCTGTCCATTGCTGTTCTATCCTCTTGTACTGACTTGTTGGTTTTACCTTTTCTGAATATGCTTGTTTTTCATGTTTTGGATTAAGATAAAGTTTGTGTTTGGCTAAAAAGTTTGAGACTTCAGTATATTTCAAGTCTTGGGTATGTACAACCTCAGAATTATACTTTGTCCAAAATGCTGTTTGATAAGAACTGTTTAAGTGGGGAAACTGTAACAAAGTTGTGATTGGGAAAGAAACATAATACCTTAGCCTTCTCATCCATGCCTAGATTAGTAAATATTTTGTCATAAAATATTTTATAAAAAAGTAAAAGTGTCTAAGGTGTCATCAACAAAATGTAAATAAACTGTACGTTTATTCAAGGGACAGTTTGTTTAAAAATCTCTTCTTGGTATGTTCATCCCCTTTACTTAACTATTTGAACTTTATTGATAATAAGAAAAGTATTACTAGGTAAATTCTCATCAAAATAAGGGCAGAAGCTCATTCACTTGCTTCTTTTAAAAAGCTTTAGTGCTCAGTATCTCTGTAACTCTGCACTCATATATTTTTCTCTACAATAACAGGCTTAACTCGAAGTTAAGAAAAATACATCAACTAGCAATCTAAAATCACTTCTCTAATGTTGTCCAGCCACTTCCTCTTAACTCTGAACCAGAAGGAGCAATCTACATTTTTCCAGTTGATAGTAGTGGACTCAGACTGGAGCTGACTCCCACCCCAGCTGCTTCACTCTCAGCTGCAAAACAAACTAAAGTATCCTGACGATCATAAGTGGAGGGTTCCAAAAGAACTGCATCATCTGCAAAAAGAAAAGACCCTCGGGTTTCTGAATCAGACACCTTTCCTTCCAGCACTACACCATGAGATCCTGTCTATCAGTCGGTGTCAAGGGGCAGGCTTGGAGAAAACTTTGTATTGGGAATAGACTTCATTTTGTGATAAGAATGTGGACATAGTTCTTGCTGTGGGTGTACAAGGATGGGAAAGATGAATGCAAAATCCTCTTTTCTTTCTAAACTTTTTTTTTTCTAAACCATTTTCTCTGCATAGCGGTTTAGGCTTTGATTCTTGACATATTAAATTAATCCATCTTCTTTGCTACAAAATAGATCTGGGAGCTTAACATCTTAAGTGGTTATAGTTCGATTGTTACCACGCAAAACTTCCAGTAACTAAGATAATAAATTGAAATGAAAGCACTATCTTTCATCTCAGAAAGCTGCTCTGGTACACTGAAGATGCAGGCTTGATACTTCAGCCCTCCTAAAGACCTTTCAGTTTCTTCCTTAAATTTATGACAGAGGGGAAAAAAACTAAAAAAAAAACATACATCCTCATTTCCAGTTTCATTCTTATGTTAATTATATAAGTGTCTCCAGCCCCTGACTCTTTTGAACCTTTGTGAGTGCTCCAGGGAATAGATCATGAAAGCCAATGTGTCTGCGTGTTTGTTGGTGTGTGGGACTGCGCCTCGCTGTGTATCCGGGTGCCATGTGGCACCGAGCGACTCGGCTTTGCTCTGCCAAGAGATAAGAACACAGCGTAAGCTGCTCGCTGCGTCAGTCTACTGGATCCTACCTCAGAATCTTCTTGCTGGAATCTGTGGGTCGGTGTTCTTTCTAATGAGGCTGTTCTAGCAGAGCTCTTTGTTGCTTTTATACACCGTACGAGCATGATGGAAGATCTGATTGTTTGCTTCATCTTAAGCACTTTGCATCATTACACCACAATTAGAAGAGAGATACCTTTTAATCTCCTATTTCAGATCAGTTCACACTGTAACATGAATGAAAAAGAGACTGGAGTTAATGTGTTAGACTGTTGTGCTGACTGGATGCATTTCTTACAGAAGGGTTTTGCCAGTGAAATGTTGGCAGCAGTCATTAAGCAAGTCTGCAACAATGGGGCAGTGCCTGCTGGGAAGTGTAGGCGGAGGCTGGCATATGCTTGATGGCGCTCACAGGTTTTTGCCTCAACAGCGTTTACCCCTGTTTTGGCTGCCTTGACTCAAGTGAACGTAACTGAGATAATCCTGTGCTATAGTGGTATTTTAAATAATTATGATGCAAGGTAAAGGGGTCGTTAAGATCTCATAGTCATAATGGTCATTTACAGGATTTCTAATTTTGCTGCAAGTAAATTCAAGTTGAGCTTTAACTTGAATGGGGACCGTAGATATTGGGGAAAATATATACATTTAGTCTACATTAGGGGCCAGCTGGAACATAGCTGTATGCGTTCAAATAAAAATTGACAAAACATATTTACCATACAACATAAAACATAATAAAAAATACAAAATCATGCTTGTTTCACAGTGCTTTAGAGAATAATCTGATTATTTAAATTTTTAAACAAAAATGTAATTAACATAAGTTAAATTTTATCATTTTTCTTTCTGATTCCACTTTGGTCCTTTGAATTGATTTAAGGACTCTGTGGTTTGCTACTGGTGTATATAAAGAACACTCTACAAGCACTGCTACCCCTGGTAAACAGATTTAAAATTATTAAATTGCCATACCATATTGTCACTGAATTTTTTGAAAATTACCACCTTTAATACCACTCAATAGGGTGAAAAAATCACTTACCTCACTTAAAAGAATCATATTTTTTTTTAACAAAATCACAGTCATGCCTAAAGCTCAAAATCTCTTATTTGCACTGTTTCCTGATTGCTGGATTTCACTTTAGATAATGAGAAATATTACAACTGCTTCTGTTAAGTTTGTCTACAAGGAAGTACCTGGCACCTCAGGCTCACTGGGAATGTGTTGAAACACAATAAGCACCTATTTTTAGACAGGCAGTTTTGCTCTTTGGCCACCGAAGGTGGCACATTTATACCTACTTCAAATAGTTCCTATAAATAAAATCTAAGTCTAGCATTTTATTAAATAAACTATGCTATTTGAAGTTGATCAGAGTTTGTAGGTACTTATTTCCCTGGCTAACAAATATAACTTGAGATAGAGACCAATTTCCATCAGCCACTTCTTAAAATAGGAAAGACAAGAAAACGTCCTGATCAAGGGGCAGATATGTGTTGCTCTTCATAAATAAGGGAATGGCTGCAAGAAAACAATTATTTGCTTAAACTCGCTGTTATCTACAGTCAAAGCAACAAATAAAAGCAAACGGCTGGAACTGTGACAAACAAGGTTGGATGAGAACCCAGATTTTCTTGCCATCAAGCACAGTGAGGAGTATGGTTAGAAAACTGCAACAAAGAGTTGCATCTTGGGATCACAAACACTCTACAACAACCATTATATGCTGTGGCAATCCCAGTGGGTTGTTTTGGTGATATGCCAGGTAACTGCCATTTCTGTCATTTCATCCCGAATGTAAAAATGTGGAATCTGTTAAAGGCCACTGAGCCTTTAATTGAAATTCTGTTCCTAGGTAAAAGTGAAAAACATTGAAGATATTTTGGTTTTGGCATAAGAAAATGGATGAACAAGCACCTAATGCCCAGCAAAGCAAGGTGTAATATGTGCGATGCTTTGGGCCAGCCTGTCTCCCTAAAAAACATGCAGGCATGTTAAAATTATATACCATAATGAACTTCTTAAAATATAATCCAAAAAATGTGTTGACATCTGCCAGAACAGTGAAACTGAGTCATCATAGGGTCTTTCATAATGATCCAAAACATATGACCACATCAACACAGAAATGGTTAACAAGACACAAAATCACAGCCATCTCTTGGTCTTCCAGATAAGGTGGCAAATTTACCCCTTCAGTCTTAGACTTTGTCAATCTGCTGACAATTTATGTCTTTCGATAATCTGACTTTACAAAAGAGGCACCAAGGGCTTTTAAATGTGACAGTAAGAGTACATGATGAAGCTAACCGGATCAGAATGTGTTTCTAAATATATGATTCCTTCAGATGGAGTACCCCTGCTGTTACCCTTTTGGTTTAGCATGTCAAATTTAAAGCATTCATCAAATGAACAAACTCAGTTGCTCCTCTTTAATCTCAATGCTCTTTAAAGCTGTCCTCCACATTAGGAGATTTACATTTAAATATGCAGCTCTTTCGCAGCTGTGCCCCAACCCATTGTTTTGTACTTGCTATATAATTACTTGTGACATAATTGCTGTGTTTTTCTCTCTGGTTTTGAAGAATGTCATAAGTTTAACATTATGAGTATCCAGCACAGAAAGCATAAAGGCCTGGCAGAAGTCTGGAACATGTTTGAGTGACAGCCACTGAAAACACACCCAGCCCCCCACTCTTCAAATCCCTTCTGGACACCGCCTGGCTGCCTCATGCACAACCATTTAAATCCCACCTGATAATACCTCTTGTCACACTGACAGCTGTCATCAAGTCAGCCGTGTTCGCTGTTTAGTTTGTTTTTTCAAATTAGTGAGTGGATATTCTCACTGTAGTTTTTGTTTTTCCTTTCCTGAAAAAGGGGGAGAAAAATACACCCACAGGGAGCAAAACCAGGCAGCGAGTTGTGCTCATGTTGCTGAAAACTGACAGGCGGTCTGATTTGACGTTTGCCGCAACAAATATGGAAGTTCTGAGAGTTTGGGTTTGGAGTTTGTCTGTTAGACCCTCATGCTGCTTAATCTGCTGTGTTTGCTGTACATTGTGTAAACTCCCAGCTGTTCTATATGAATTAATCTGGTACTCTGTACAAACAAAGCTTTTTGTTCTCCAGTTAGTTAGTTGCTGGCAAGGTACTACATTTAGAGAACATGTTTTATTGCACCCACAGGAGCAAAGTTTTATTACTGAATTGATTTCCCTGAATTTTGCCTGTCCGGCGTCTTGCAAAAATATTCATACCCCTTGAATTTGGCTTTTAAAATCTGGAAAGGTGTGCATGACATTTTTCTTTAAGTGTCTTTACTCTGACACCCCCAAATAGACTACAGTGGAATCAATCAACTTCAGAATTCACCAAATTAGTGAATAGAGTACATTAGAGTTCAAATAGACAGGGTGGGCAAGGAAAGCATTAACTGCTTACTGTCTGGATGTATTTACAAATACAAAAAAAAAAAAAAATAAAAAAAAAAATACATTTGCTATCTTTTTAATTTGCATATAGTACTTACAATAGAGATAATTTTGGGTATTAAGAATGTAAAATAGCAAAATAACGCAACATTTGGCATAACTAAAACAAATAGATGGCAGCAAAGTGCTTCTAATCTGATCCTTGTTGTGTGTGGACCAGGCATCAATAGGCATTAGAAGACATTGGAGCAGTATGAGGCAAATTAGTCACAACGGGCTAATCAGATTAGCAGGTAAAATATGGAGGAGCTGCAGAGATTCACAGTTGAGGTAGAAGAATCAATTGATACGATAGCTATACATTTTGCACTCCACTAATTTGACCTTTATGGGAGAGAAACCAAGAAGAAAGCTGTTGCTGAAAGAAAGTTCTGAGAAGTCCTGTTTACAGTTTCCCATAAGCGGCGTAGGGGACGCAGCAAATCATAGAGGGATCTCTGGGCAGATCTTTTTGTCCTGCATACAAAATGTTATATGTTACGGAAAACTAACACACCACCCCCACTGTGAAACATGGTGGTGGAAGCATCATGTTGTGGGGATGGTATTCCTCAGCAGGGGTACAAAAGCTGATGAGAGATAAAAGATGGATAGAGCTAAATATAGGGGAATCATAGAAGAAAATCTGCCAAAGACAGGCAGACAGGTTCACCTTCCAGAAGGACAGTGACCCTAAACATATAGCCAGAACGACAATGAAATGGTTTACATCAAAGCATGTTAACATGTTAGGAATATCCAGTCAAAGTCAAGACTTAAATCCAATTCAGAGTCTGTCATAAGACAACATATTGACAACATATTAAACATATTTGTTCAGAGATCCTTTCTATTAATTGGACTGAGCTTGAATTGTTCTGCCCAGAAGAATGTGCCAGAAAGGTAAAATAAATTGACATTTCTGGTTGGGAAAGTTCAATGGGGTGTTAATATTTCTGCAAGGCACTACAGGTGTAACTTTGCTTCAAAAGTTTAAAAAAATAACTAAATTTTAAACAAAGCTGAGCTGTCAGAGTGGCTGCATCTCATGTCACATCTGTGTGTGCTAAATATCAAATTGCTTGCAGACCTCAGCTGCATGTAAAACAGCAAAACAATCATTACTTGAAATTAGAACAACATAATGTCAATGATTTAGGCTTATTGCTGGCTATAAAACATGGCTTAAGTGGAGCTGGTGAAGTAATCAGCTAATGTTCTGAAACCAACAAACCGTAATTTTAAATCGGCTGACAGAGCCGGAGGGCAGAGGCGTGTCAATCTGTGAATCACTCGCCTTTCCCATTACCACGAGCTGGAGCTTAAACAGTCCCTGAGCTGTGACTTTGTGGCGCTAACGAAGGCTAAAAGGCTCGAGCAGAGTCCTGCTATGTCTTCTGGTGGAGGTACAGGAGTTAATGCTGAGATTTGGAAGTGAGATGGTTTCTGTGAAGCACATACAGGCTGAGGTGAGGAGCAGACCCGCCTGAATTATTGAAAACTAGCTCTGGCTGCTGATCACACCCTTCCTCCTCCCCTGGTGGAGAAATTGTGCTGCAATGAGCTTCATGACTGTAAAAACACAAGCCCCTCTGTCTTCCTCTGTATATCTTATTTTAGCTTAGTGTTTCTCGCATAAAAAAGCTACTGAGCTAATTTGATCTTAGGTAATTTATTGAAACTCATCTTTTACAGATGGAGGTTAAGATTTTTCAATGTGCTTTCACAATAAAGACAGAGTGTTTCTGCTGAATTTTCATTCAACCTTTAGCATAGGTAAATGGAGATTGTGCTTCCTGATCGCTGCTACTGTTCAAGCATTCCCAAAATTTCACCTCAGCTTCCTCTCTCTCCCTGCCTTACTGTATATTTTATTTCCATTCCTTTCCTATATTTAACTTCCATCAGAGTTCCTCCAGAGCACGAAAACACAACCTTTTGCTGTCTGGGTGGACAACCGATCATCCCTTTCGCAGAAATGCTGAAGTTGCACAACTCTGCGAGCCAAAGTGAACCTCTGTAAAAGGTGGATGCGGCTGACTTATTGTTATGTTTGTGGGTTTGAAAATATAGATTATGGTTTGTCTGAAGTAGCTACAAATATATGAGACTAAATTTGACATTTTAGAGGTAATGAAGATGGAGGAGTTATATTTTTTTAGTGCTCTGGCTGGCTGTGATAATCTATTGGGGTGGGGGAGCAGATGCATTAAGCTCTTTTTCTAAACAATAAAACATTTCCACCACATTTACTGGCACCACTGGAAAAGATGTGTAAAAAATGTTTTACAATAAAAACAACCTTTAAATTGATTACATTTTTTCAGTAAATCAAAAAATCCACATCAAATAACCGTTTTTTCAGTGTATACTTTACAAAGTTGTTTTCTACTTTTGGGGGGTATCCATGTAATGACACAGAGGCCCATTTCTTTTAGCTCACATCAAAAGAGGAAAGACAAGAGAACATGAGCAAGGCATATGTGTGGCAATATCAATAAGTAAGGAAATGTCTTTAAGAAAATAGGTACTTGCATAGACTAGTCCATGTATAGTTTTGGACCAATGTTTAAAAAGTTTTTACCCTCTGGAACTGTGGTTGGACGAGTAAACACGTCACCATGCAGGGTGAGGAGGAGGATCAAATCCCCAAAGCTGACTGTTAGAGGTCTGCAGCATGGAGTGGCATCTTTGGGTCACCAAATCATCACAACATGTATTGGATGTTGTCGTATATACTGACTGCTTGTTTGGGATGCATACCCGGAAAACACTTTTTCTATTTACTAGCACAAAGTGTTTGCTTACTGCAAATGGGACTTAAATTGGATCTGTGTGTTTAGGTCAGATGAGACTGGGATTTAGATATTTGGCTCCAGGTTGGACTGGTGTAAAACAAATGAATGAATATGGAGAAAAGCACCTAATGATCATTGTTAAATGTGGTAGAGGATCTGTCATGCTGTGAGCCTGTTTCTTTTCCAATGAGTGCATGGGAAACTTGGTAAAACGTGTTAATCTACATTTTAATCAAGATTTTAAATATAAATCTGGAGACATTTTCCAGAAAAAGGAACAAGGGTCATTGCAGGGTCTTTCAGCAACAAATTTTAAATATCAGATTGTGGTAGTGCAAAAAAAGTGTGAAGAAGTTTAACTTTTTTATTGACATCCTCAAAACGTGTTTTTCCCAATAAAAACAAATCATTTGTCATAGAAAACATGAGAAGTCTCCAGACTTTGTTGTTTTAAACTTTGTTCACTTTTTTTTCTAGTTTACACCAACTAATGGATGTATAAGAACATGGGTTGCTAGTTAGGAGCCCTAAATATTTTACTGTCTGGCTAGTACCTGAACACAGCATAATAATTCAACCTTATTAAAAGAACATAAAAATCACTCAACACAAGCCCAGGCTACACTGTTAACCACACTGCTGGATCTCCATGTTAAGATGATATTTGCAATTTAATATTATTATGTTACATTTTCAAATGTCTCCAAGAGCTTGTTTATATGAGCTACTTGATATTTAGAGGTTTATTAAATCAGATAGATTGGCTGCCACATTCCCATTATGAGGCTAAAACTGGGAGGAGATCTGGCATGCCTGAATCATCTTTCTGCCAACAGACTCTCTCTAGTGGTTTAAGCCTGAAACCATTGCAGAGACAATGCCGAGGCAGTGAAACAAGACAGCTTTGACTGTGTGCGTCAGTCCAAATAACCCCTTCTGCTTTTGTGGATTAAAGGAACTCCCACTTTTCATCCTGAATCGTAAATGATTGCCTGATTAATTAGTATTTGAAAAAAGTGAAAAAAATAATTCTCAGAGTGCACATTACCCAGGTTTAAAATCCAGAAAGTTGGAAAACATTTGCTATGCACACAAATGAAGAAAACAAAATGCTGCCAGTTCTGACAGCATCTTCATTAGTCTGTATGCTGTGCAGAAGGATGTATGAAAATTGGCAAAATAGATTAGAAAACACTATGTGGACATGTGAATTTTTATAGTTGTTTTAAAAAAGTGAAAGCTGAATTTTCCCTGTTTTTCAATTTGTGGTGGCCAGTTTTCTCCTTTTTAAATAATTTATTTGGTTTAATTCTGTTAGACTTTATTTTTTCTCTTTGTCATAATCTCTGCATTTTTCCTTGGCATATTGCTTGAAGAAGACTTTATTGATCAGATTATCTCATCATGGTTTACACTATAAGGCCCTTTGTCAGGATGACATCATGTAGTCCGTAGTGCTCAGTTTATAGTACGCTGGCTAGGTTTTAATCCCGAGAAATTACCATTTTAATTCTAGATTGAAAAACAATGGGGGAAAAAAAGGGCAAATAAGAATGCAGTATGATTCTTGAGGTTGAAAACACTGTATTTTAATTAATACTAAAGGTGTAAATAATGGAGCTGAAGAGGTCAACTTATACTCTAGGCTGTAAAGGCAGAACATTAACAAAATAACTACAAACAGAAACTTCTTTGTGCTTATGTGAAATGAAGCCTTGTAGTGCTTATTTAACATAATGTTTCTCATTTTTGTAGATTGCATTAAATTCAGTGCAATCATGCAGTGGAAGCAGTACTTGACAAGCTTGGTTGCAATATTTATCTACAAACTATTCTGGAGCAAAACTGCTCAAAAAACATATAGAAACAGTGGAGTTACCAGGGTATGTCTCTCAAAAATGTGCCATCAACTTGAAAAAGAGAAAGATGTTCCTGCGATAAAACATTTCCAGCAGATCTGTTCTTCAGCTTCACTATCAATAAGCGGATCATCTGGGTAATATGTTGAATCTGTAAGCAAATTTTGATTAGTTTTAGGTGACACTTGTCACCGCCTGGTAGTTAGTTGTTGCCATTCTGTCCAGAGCTACACCTGTTTTGTAACCATAGACATTTTGTGGCCATGGACAACCTGAATTCACAAATCCCCGACAGCTCTTTAACCATTGTTTGCCTGTTTATTTTTTCCCCTGTAGTTAAGTGCTTTATAAGCAGAAATTTTGATAGATATTTAGCAAAAAACAATATTTTCTGTTGCACTGGATCTCCCCTTCACATGCAAACAGCATTTTTTTGTTTTGTTTCAGTGAGAAAAACTGATATTTTTAGAAATGGTTTCCAAAGTGGACTATTCTTTCGTGAAACTGTGCAGATGCAATTGCCAATTTTTAAAAATCCTTTTGAAAACTGTGTTAGAAGTTGGCCACAATAGTTTGTTGATCTGACAAACTGGGTTGTCGCTAACAATCTCATGAAATGGTTTAAACCCCTTGAAAAGAAATTAAATTCATAGCAAAAGAGAGACTGTATTGGATGTTACGTTTTCCTGTTCTCCTGTTCAAAGAAAAGCCTTTCCCTTAAGTGTAGCCACATTCTGTCAATTGGAATGGCACTAAAACTCAGGTCATATCAAAACAAGGGGGTACCTGTTAGCATTAGCCTAGCACTTTAGCAAACTGCTATGCTTAAAAACATTGTTTGTTGGACTAATATTAATTGTGGTTCAGATCCCCGTTTGGACCAATTAATTCTTGTCATATCAAAGAAATTATGATCCCTGATCAGACTAAAATAACTGTCCAAATAGGCAATAGACTATTGTCTATTTGGTGACAGACTATTTGCTCTGTCACCATTGTGACAGAGCAGATACACAATATTTGTTGGATTTTATAGCACACACCCACCCCATATGCAAAATCTGGCTGAATAGACAAAGAAAAGATGACACTACCTTTCATCTGAACAGTGAAAATTATGTTTCAAACTTGAAAGGTAAAATGACTTCTTCATTAGGGTGCCTATTGATTTCTAATTGTGGTTGAAAAGTTGTTGGGGTTGAATAAACTGACTAAGCAAGTGTGACTTTTCCATATTATATAATGATATCAAAATATCTTGTCTTTTTAATATATAACTTTAATATATAAATGGGGTAAAATAGTCCAACTTTGTCCATTTTCTTGACCCACAGATGTTTGAAAGGTATGTACCAGTGCACATGAATAGATATTAAATAAGAGTTCTGGTGGTTGTACCATCCAAATTTGTGTCTTGGACTCAAGTAAGTGAATATTTACTAAAAAGTGTGCATTTTGAAACTGATTTATTTATTTGTTTATTTGTGCAACACTTCTCCTTAGCAATTGGCGATGGGTTGTGCAAACATCAGTTCACAACTGATTTAGGAAGAAACCGTAATGATGAGTTTGGCATCCGATTCACAGTTTCTAGTTTGGCAGTTGTATCAGAATCTAATTTAAACCAGCTCTAGCAATAATAAACATTTCTAAAGCACATATACTTGGTAAACCCAGACAGGATTATGCCATGCTGAGTATGATTTATGCCTGAATGCATTATGTTCTCAAATAGCCTATCCTAATATGGTTTTGGACTGACATTTTGTTTTAAAAATCCAAAATAGTGGTGGGAAATATATATTTTTTTCTTAAAAGGGTAATACGATTCATAAGCATCTGCCTTAAATATGCACTATGTCTCCAAGCCAACATTGAATCAAATGTGTGACACAGTCAGACCTCATTTCTGCTGTTATTGTGAGGTTTTATAAAAAAAGAAGTCTTGTGTTGATCAATGAAATGTTACAGCATTTGCTTTCCCACCACAGCTCATTTGAACATTTATTTACAGTCAAATAAAATGTTAGTCTGAGTGGTATTGGCATTGCATGATAAAAAGCTGTTATTTTCAGTGTCTGATCTACAGACTGCTTTCTTTTTATATTATGTCAGGCAAAGACAAAGAATTGGTTCAGATTATCAGAACTCCTTTTCTTTGTATTGTGAACTATTTGAACTTCAGATTTCTCCCCTTAGCATCCATACTCCTGCACGTTCTCTTGTGCCATTGTCAAAAGTAGGCTACCTGAGTCAAGGAGGCTCAGAGCAGTTTGTTGCTGTAGCTGAAATGAGAGATGAAGGCTGAAGTCAAACAGGCAGCAGCGAGGCAGAACGTCGCCGCCGCTTTCCCAGGCTCCATCTGAGAACTGTCGAGGCGTACGTTTCCTGCCATGTTCACCGTTGTGACAGAGCATTTGTAGCACCTCCACCCATGGCTTCCACAGCTCTGTCACGTCAGATGAAATCAACTTCCAAGGAGGAGAAGAAAAAGAAGAGGTGGATAGAAAGGGAGACGAGGGGGGAGGCTAACACGGGAGTAAGCACAAGATCTTTTTTCTGCTTGACAGGGAGATTTTGAGATGTTGGTGGGGCTTAAAACACAGTCAGTGCACCTTAGCTTCATGAATTATTGCAACTGCTGTCAGTCACAAGCAAAAAAATAAAGTTAAAAAAACCAGACCAGCCTTGGCTAGCCTCCAGAAGAGATACACAGGGTGGTAGATGATGCATGAACAGGTATCCTGAAGTCAAAGAAAAAGCCAACTTGGGGTGTAAAATAGTAATCCTACTTGGAATGTGAGTCCTGGTTTTAAAAGTAAAAAGCCAATCTATTACAAAACCCAGTCATCAGGTGAAATAGGGGAAGACAGGGTAGAGCTATGTTGGTCACCATGACCTGAAACAGGGTGAAAAAAGGAAACTAAAGAATTTATGTCTGTTTCTTGCAGGGTTAGTTCTCAGTAAAAAGTCTGGTTTCTGTCAGACACCAGAGACTAAAATAAGACACAAATAATACAGTTCAAATAAATCTCATTGGTTATTCTCACTATCTTTATTATGTTCACAGCCATACTTGCGTACATAACCACCCCCACACTTCACTACAGTGGCAGTATACCGTCACAGACAGAGATAATAAGCAAACTCTCAAATCAGAAATGGGCACAGTAAAACAAGTAAAAATATAGGATTACCTGTTTAATTACTGCATTATTGCTTTTCCAAGTTATTTCTGGAATATCCCTTTCTACAGCTGAATTTTATAAAAGTTTATTGAACCCTCATGATATTTCTCATCAAAGTGAAGTCCTGTCCGGTTATTGTTATCTGGATGAGTAAGTTAAGCTGTTATTTTGAGTCCCAAATATGAAGTTGAGGCCTTTGTGATTAATACCTTGTATGTCTACATTTTATACTTCTATTTAAAAGTAACAGATGACGTAATTCTTGATTTACTGGTGTAAGCACAGTCAACTAATGACTTCTTGTCGGTGTTACCAATACCTGACTTTGAAAAGTAGCTTTTGGCTGCCCAGGTCTCAAAAAGGCATTAAGAGAATGTAATCACCTAATTTGCATAATTGACAATGTGCTTGTAATTGCAACGGAAACGGAAAGGTAACATATCCATTCAATACGCAGCAGAAAAGTTTAAATTCCACTTAATTGATCCTAGTATACACCCACTATTCAGATGGGCAGCGTATTAAAAGCAACATTTACTTCAATGAGATTACAGGACTGAGTATTCCCAGAAATCTGCTTTATTCCCTCATATTTAGACACATGCAACATGTGTTTTTCAACACACCAGCATGCATGGCATGATGGGAAACAGTGTGACAGCAGCTTAGCATGAGAGTGAGCATCTGCTCTGAGTGGATGCACTCCATTTATCACCTGGTAAAGGAATCTCTGTGTGATAAATAGCTGTATGTGTGTGTGTGTGTGTGTGTGTGTGTGTGTGTGTGTGTGTGTGTGTGTGTGTGTGTGTGTGTGTGTGTGTGTGAGAAAGAGAGAGATCCTTTATGGTTTATATTTTATCATTGCACATTTATGTTGTCAGCATTTGACGGCGTAATAAACTTGGATTGCTCTGACAGGTCATCTCGTCCTGCCAGCAAATGCTTGGCTCTCCATTTAACAGGAAGTCTCCTCCCACACCATCAAGTTAGTTACATTGTCGATGTATATGTCAACAAAGTTTTGAGACCCTTTGAAAGACACTTTTTCAAAAAAGCAACTACATTATCAAGGTGACTTTTTCTTATGTTATTGATGACTTGTGAGGGCATGTATTGGTCTCACTCCCTACAATGAGATGTGGGTGCTGCTGTATAGGTGGCTGTTGGCACTGATAGCTAGCCAGATATTAGCCCCAGTTAAAGTCACTCCCTCTCCATCTAGACTGTTACTGAATTGTATATCAATTTATCTGCCTGATTGCTGTTCTGTTGTCTCTGTTTGGTCCATTTAAATTGTTAATGGAGGAAATCATTTTAATCAGTTGTGGTGGAGCAGGGACACAACTAAAACATACAGGACAGTGGGCGCTGAAGACCAAGGTTGGGGACTACTGATGTAGACTGTATTTCAAAAAAGTGTTAAAAAATTTACTTTGACTTATTGTGAGTTGTGGGTCCTAAGATGAACAATAGGTTAAAAACCAAATCAGACTTAAGAAACAAAATCTAAAAGTAAAAAAGAAAATGAAAAAGGGTCTACTTGTAATTCTTAACATATTAATGGTGTTTTGAACTCATCTGTTAGCAATTTCTAGCGATTTCAGGATAGCTAGTTATTGTTTTTCTTACTAAGCAGTTGTACATTAGCTCACATCAGCTCCTCATTTGGCCAGACAATTGTCTGATTTTAAGGTAATGTGCCCACTGAAGCTATGAAGGTCTGCTGTTTGAAGGAATGTTACTAAATTTGTTTGAATATTTGGAAAAAACATGATTGTAGCTATCACTAATGTAGCAACAAAGTCATTAATTGGCAACACTGAATGAAAAGTTAACATTTGGGTCTATTTACCCAATTTGAGCCATCAGCCATTTATTGGTATACATAACATCTTAGAAGTTATTGAAGATGACTTATATATAAGGCTCGTCACTGACGTTTAGTTCTTCTTGATTCCACTAATTTGTATCTCAGTTTATAATAGTTGCAACAAATATGATTTATGATTAATCTGTATTATTTATAAGGCTTGACAGGCCACGGTGTATGCAACGGAAATACATCACATGCAAACAAATGTATCCGAGTAAAAGAAAGTGTGTTCATCAATGAGCAAACCTTCCACAGAATCTAAAATGCAAAGTGAATTTTCATGCACAGAATCAGTTTCGATTGCATGTATCCCTGTAGAGGCACATAAATAGTAAAGCACTAAAATAGGACATGCAACCTGCAGTCAGCACTGTTTTATCATTTTACAGATCGGTTCTACAAAATCCAACATCCAACACCTCTGTATACAAAGAAAGCCAGCTCCAGGTGGGATGACTGTGTGTCCCAGATCATTTTGTACCCTGAAGAAGACAATATGTTAGTTAGTAGCATCTTTGTATCGAGAGCCTGAAACAAAAAAAAGAAAAAGAGTAGGTGCTGGTGCTAGTTTCATGTCAGCTATTTTTAAGGGGCAAATGCTCCTAAAAGTTTTGATTCGAAAAGCTTCTTTTGTTTTCAGTTTTCTAAACTTAGAAAGAGAACCAAAATGTTTAATCTAAATATGAATACATAGGGTATTCCAATGTCTATTAAGATTCCTTTCAGTTACATGTGTTAGATGTAACTCCTATCTAGATGTTGATTGCCCAATTGATTATGAAGTCTGTGTATAGCATTTCAAGCTAAAATGATCATTGAACAACACAGTCCCTTCATTGATGCTTTTTTTTTTTTTTTTTAACATCATAACACATTGGTTTTATATCACACAACTATTTCACGAGTTACTGGTACACTGCTAATTTGATATAGCTAAAAAAAAGACAATACAACAACGAATGTTTCTTATACATTATAGGAACATTATAAATCAATCCATAAGTCTTCCTAGACTCATGGAAGTGCTTGGTAATTACAGCAATCCATAGGTCTGGTGATCCCGTAGAACCCCATAGCTACAGACCAATAATTATCCTCCCCATAGTCTCAAAGATAGCTGAAAAATGTATAACAGAGCAGATAATTGAATATCTTAATAACAGTTCTATTAATCTTCACCCAGTTACTAATTGATGAAAATATCATCAATTAGTAATCAGATTTTTTTCTGTAAAAAAAATTTAATCACAAATTGATAAAGGTGATGTGACTGTATCAGTTTTTCTTGATTTAAAAAAAGGCTTTGATACTGTCAGTCAACCGATATTACCCAATAAATGATCTCAATTTAACATTTTATTATGAGCTATACAATTGTTTAAATCATACCTGGAAGAGAGAAGACAATGTGTAAGGGTTTGAAACGTAACATCTGCAATTTGTGAAAATCATTTAGGTGTACTGCAAAGTTCAATTTTAGGACCAATATTGTTTAGTCTGTTTATAAATGATCTACCAAACAGCCTTCCACCTAGCATACATTGCTAAATGTAAGCTGAGGATGTAGCTGTGTTTGCTTACGCAAAAAAAACAGACATGAAGTGCCTCAAGAACTCTCACTTGCAATGACAAAAGTGTCAGATTGGTTGTGAAATTTTCAATTACTTCTCAACAGATCAAAAACTCTGTGTTTTCCTCAAAAAATCAGATACTGAAGATAAAGACCCCTCAGTAATGGCCAAAAGTACACAACTTGAAGTGGTACATGAATTCAAGTATTTAGGTGTTAGTGATTCAAAATTTTGTTCTAAGCAGCATATTAAGAATACTGTAAATACAGTGAAATGTAACCTAAACCAGAAAATTTCTGAAGAAATTTAAAAGGGGCCTGCTAAAGTGTGAGGCGTGTTGTGGAAAAACCGTCAGAGGTATCAACTTCACTTCTGAACACAGCACGGACGTATCTACAAACTGAGTGTTGAATGGCGTTTGTAGGCGAAACAGTTTAAGTTAGGAAGTGTAATACTTGAATATGAAAATATGCACTGGTTTCATTATGTGAATATTGTGTGGCCATATAATATAATTGTATTTAGAGACAATTTCATAACCTATATTTAAGTCAGAGTATTTCACTGTTGTTTTTGTTATTTTTGTTATTGTATGATGTCACACATAATCACACCAAATAGTCACATAGTCACACCAAATACCAAATATACTCTAATATACATCAATACGTACAGTGGAAACTGTCTTGGCACTACTGCAGAAGCTCACATCTACAGTCTTACTTATTTCTCTTCTTGGGGGAACGGCCAATAAGCAGCATTTGAAATAAATGGTGCTCCTGTAATGGCTGCTTTGCAAACACCAGGCAGGAGCGTGTCAAGTAGCATTGTGGCTAGCTATTTCATCTTCCCATTCTGCATTTTCTTTTACAAAAAATCTGCGCATTGGCTGATATTCCACAAATACTTTGGTGTTATGTCTCACAGAAAAATCCGCAACGAGGTGAATCTGCAAATACTGAAACGCAAATAGATGGAGGTGTATGGCATGTAGTGTTACCTCCAACTTTTTAATGTTTTCAAAAAATAAGTTCAAGTTTTAAATTGGTAAAAGTTGTGTCATAAATAGCAATACGTCCTAGGTTGAATATTTTTCACAATCTGTTGGGTAAGGAAATGATAAGTAAGGAAAAATAACCAGATTCAACAGTTGGTTAACTTGACTTAACTTTAAAAATTTATTTAACCAAGAATAAGTGATCAAAAAATGATTAGCGTATGTGACGTGAGCATCAGCAAAACAGTTTTTAAGAATGTCAGAGTGGGAGTGTTGCCTGATACAAACTGTGATATACATATTTCTAGCATAACATGTATTACCACCACCCCACACTAGTGTTACTTGTAGCACATCCTTAAAAAAGACTAGACTAGACAATTTGAATATTTGTCAATCAATCATTAATTTGTACCACCTACCAGTTTTACCCACAGATGACTGTGTGGACCCAGATTTCTTTTTTTCTTTCTTTGTTCTTACAAAATCGTCTTTCCAAGGTTCCACCACTTAGTAGAGAACTTGACCACAACTTTAGGGCACGATACTGTATGAGAAAAAATGTTCACTCAAACTGATTCAAGATTAACATGAACACCACCTCATTTGTTTGCAAGATCCCAAAAGCTGGCTTATGGAGATGTGAAAAACATAAAAGTACACTTCATTTAATTTCCCACCACCACCACCCCTTTCAGCATACCATTAAACTCCTTTCATCAGCACATGATCACCTGCTGCTTACTGACTGCACTAGTAACTTCCTGAGGGGAGTCGTTGGTCCCTATCCAGCAAGATATGAGTGTTAAATATTTGCATTTATATGAAATTTTACATTAAAAGATACTGGTGTTGCATTTCACTGTCTTGGAGCACATGAGTACTTCTGCACAGAGATTGGAAAATCAACTACTGCATCTTTAAACGTGCTCGTTCAGAAATTTGCACAGGCCACCCTGCAGCACTAACCCACAAACATTTGTGCATACATATTGCTCTGTGTGGTCTCATTAGTTTGAATGTCTTGGTTTAATTAATCACTGCTAGAGAGCTTCATTTTCCCCTAATTTCAGCAGAGTGGAGTTGATTAGTGTAGCATTTCCCCCCTAGCCCCATTAAAATTTTTGATTTCCCTTTTTGTTTTTTCTGTTTCCTTTTTTTTCCTCAACCCCTTCACCCTCTTCGTATTTCATCTTTTTCTAATGGCGGCTCATCAGGAGCTCAGCTGGCAGAGCACCCTTGACTCCCTTTGAGAGTTGTGATTACAATGGTGGCAGATGCTTGACGTTATTGTCGTGGAATCAAGTGGATCCACTTGTGTTTCACTGTTTCTGGCTGCTTGATATTGGATTTTTTTCCTATAGTTATTTCGTGACTTTTTTAAAGCTTGGTGATGCTTGGTGAAGAGAATGACAACTTTTCAGAAAATCGATGTATCCACTTACATGTGTACTGTTAAAAAATTTCTTTTAGCATCACTTGAATGATGTATGGGAAAGTAGAATTGTATTCTTCACTGTTTGATTTTTTTATTTGATGGGATTTTTTCTGGTTGACTTTATATTTGTGACAGTTCATACCATCCTAGTTCAACCTTAGAAGCAAAGGTTTATAGCAAAGAACACTTTAAGTGTGTGAGCTGCAAGCTACAGGAGTCTCTTTTTGCAAGTCATTTGAAAAGGCTTCATAAAAGCGTTTAATGTTAAATCATGCCTTAGTCATGATTAACCACATTTTTTGGTGAGCTGAGTTCAAGTGAATTTTTCAAGAAGTTACATTTTCAAAAGTTTAGAGACCTAAATGGTTGTCTTACCCTCGATGTCATCAAGCATTTGTAAAGAAATATTAGCCCACTTTTATTTGCAATATTGTTTCAATTTATTCACACTGGACTATTTTTAAACATGTTTAAAGGCGTTTCACAGCATCTGGATCTGATTTAACTTCAGACTTTGTGTCTTAAGGTAACTTTTCCTCTGAGCTGATGTTTGTGAAGTCAACATACAACTCATTGTAACACTATGCATCCCAGCTAGGAAAGGCAATAAAAATAACCAACTTGTGTTAAAAATTGTATGATATTTTAGAACTCGGTAACATGGTTGGAAACAGGTCTGATCCAAGTAGCACACAGCATTTCTAGCTTTACTTTGTGCCTATTGGCCCTAGTCCTGTCATGTAACAGCCATGATTTCACTCTGCTCTATATTCACACTTTTAAATGAGATTAACTGATGTTTAAGTCAATCTTGTGTCCTGTTAGACGGTTCAGGAGGCTGCTCAGCGGTCAGTTTTTTTTGTTTTTTTCTGAATGCGGAGGACAATTTCCCTGCCAAGACGATTGACCATTGGGAATCAGAGACCCAGTGAGTCGTACACAGGAGATTGTCTACTTGTGTAACTGGGTGGCGAGCAAAAGTCTACGAATCTTTGCGGAGAACTACTTTAAAAGACAAATTAAGTCTTCACCTCAAAGGGTGGTAAGACAGACAATCACCCATACATAACCCTCGATAGGGCCCCAACTGTTGACAAATTTGACTACGAAGACTCAACTCAGAGACAGTAGTTGTCTAAAATTGTCCTGGGATATTTTGTATATTGAATAACTAATCATAACAAAGTTTATAACTGTCTTGTTGGACACATACTCTTAACTTATTTTGTGTAAAATGTGCTCTGATTTATTACTACTTCAAAACTCATCTTCTCTAAGTACTGCTTCTTTCAGATTACATTTGAAATGAACATCCCCAAAAAGTCAAGTTATAAAACAACTTCAAGTGCTTCTTTAGTTTTTTGTAAATATACGGAGCTGTCAACGAAAGGAAGGTGTCCATGTGGATCCCTCCATGTGCTCCTTTTTCCCTCAGTATTCTGTGTGACTTGCTTTTATAAAGAACTTATATGTGTGTATGCAGCCGCTTTGCTTGTCAGTGTGTTTGAGTGTCGTGATCCTGTGAGCTGCGAGGGTGGAAAAGGCCCAAGCTCTTTTTCCCAGGAGTCATCTGCCAATCATCTTTTCAGATTCAGGGCTGAGGAAAAAAATGCGAGGAGGTTTGGAGACAAAGATATAGGGGAAAAAGAAGAAGAAAGTCTCCATGTAGAATAACTAAATAGATCTTCAGCGGTCTAACAGAAAAGGCTGGTGCTGCATCCCAACTGTGCTCTGCTTCAATAAATACCCCGACTGGGAGTGCCGAGCTTTGCCACATGATTGATTTTAATCATCCTTTGAAAACTCAGACATTTGGGAAATAAATATAAAGAAACTACATACAAGAGTAAAGAAAATAGAAAATAATGTCTTTTTTTTTATTTAATTTTTTTTTTCAACCATTCTCAGCCCCTGTCGGAGATAATAATTAGCTTCTAAATTTAAACCCACTCTGACTGGTACTGACCAAGACACAGAAGCGCTCATTAGCAGGAGCAGGATCCTGATGTTCTCATGGCAGTCTCCAGAGAAACTAATGAGGGCCCAAGCTTGATGACAGGAGCTTGATTGAAAAGACTTCACCGCAGGAGTAAAATTTAGGTCCACTCATGTGACAGTAAGACCTTCCTGGGCAAAGATCCTGTTGGACAGCATGCTGCTCTCTTTATTGTCCAGCAGCAGCTGGTTTGGTAAAAAGCCATTTGCCCCTGATGATTTTTTGTCAGTATCCACATCAACATGCTGGTTTGAAGAAAGATCATGCTCTCAATGGTTCTAAATCACAATGGGAAAATTATGGCACCTGTCCAAGAAAAAAAGTCAATATTTCTCACCATTAGCCTCAAGTTCAGAGAGGTCATTGTACTGGTCTTCAAACTTCAGCGTATCCAGAATACTCATAGTTCTCTCGATGTTCCCCTTTACCCTAACAGCTTCAGGAGAACAGGTAGTTATAGGAGGCAACCCAAACGTTCTCTGGGGATTGGGATTTTATGTAATAGACCAACACAAAGTAGTGCATAGTTATAAAGTGGAAGAAATATAGATTCCCTTGTTTTTGTTTGACAGTTAAGAATAAGAAAAGTGTGTCCTCAGTTCCAGTGAATCAATACATAGCAGGACTGTGCACTGCTGTAGAGGCAGCTGCAAATCTTTCCAGGTATGTCTCTATAATTCTTTGCACATTTTTCTTTGCAAAAAAGCTCAAGCTCAGTTTAATCAGAGAGATTCTTTGAACATCAACGACTTAGCTTTACCATGAAAGATGATTTTTTTTTTTTTTTTTTTTTTTTTGAATGAACAGTTGTCAATGGTGAGGGAAGGCTTGTATTTCACTGGATGTTTACTCTGATTACTTCAAGTTGTAATTTCTGAGAACCTGTCTGATTCAGATTTATAGATTTATACAGGTTACATCCCTTTAACTCTTGTAAATAACTACTTCTGTGCATGTTACATAAAATAAGTATTTATCAGTCTTTCTTTTGTTCATTATAACTGGACATTTTAGAGCAGCAGACTGCAACTCCAGTCCTCGACTTCCACTGACCTGCAACTTTTGGATGCATCCCTGCTTCAGCACACCTAAATCAAATCAATGGGTAGTGACCAGCCCTCTGTAAAACTTGCAGACACACCAGTGAGGTATTTCAGCCTTTTGATTCAGGTATCAAAAAAGCCTCCCTTTAAACAAAAGCAACATATTTAGATCTAACACTAAATATGTTAGATTTTGATTTTTTTGCAGCCTCTCAGATTATCTTCCAGTATCGACCTGTATTTGTCTTCATCCTTCTTCCTACTGCCTCTGACCAGCTTATCTGTACTCACTGAACAAACACACCCACAGCATAATGCTGCCACCATCACATTTCACTATAGAGTGTATTCAGTGATATATGCTGTGTTAGTTTTCTGTCACACAGCATTTTCCTCCTCTACCATTTGTCTATAACTTGAGTCCTTGTCCAGCCGTATTTGTCACAGTTTGTTTTTTATCATTTCCCTGACTGTTGAAAAGGGCAAGTTTCGTTGGAAAGGTTCCTTTTTTTTTTCTTTTTTTTTTTTTTTTTTAACAATTTCCTTATGTCTATGGCCTCCTTTAACAATCTGTGTAAAAGGTTGAGCAGCAGACACTGTAAGGCATATAAAAAAAGAAACATAAGGCAAGTGCAGGACACACTGAAAAGCTGGATGCAGCCGTAAAAAAAGAAACAGGGATTCAGTTGTTTTGATTTAGCAGACGATGTCGAGTGCTGTTTATAATATGATGAAGCCAACTGCTCTCATTGAGGAGAATTTAATTAAATATCAAACAAGTGAAAAGTAGTGCATTGTCATATTATGTATATCACAGTAATAAAACAAAAGAACATTTCTATTGTCTGGAGGATATGAATAAAGTAGAGCCTACCTTTAGATGTAGGAGATCAAACAGCATTTGGAAGCAGAGCACACCTGTCACATTTCTTGACACCTCAAGAGAAACTAAGAAATCAGTGTAACTGCTTGGTCAGCAATTATGTCCATCTTCAGTCCCCATGGTAACAAACTCTTGTTTTGGCTGATGGGCTGTGGTAATCCTACTTGCGTTCATTACTGCATTGAGTCTTAAATAACTTATTTTCCTCAGCATCAGGAAATAGACTTAGAAACAGACCCATTGCTTTGTTGTATTGATAGAAGAATGTGAACTACTAGCACCACTAGCATGTCCAGATTGATTAGATAGATATATATTTCGATCATAACCTTTCCATCTACAACTCATAAACACACACAATGCTAAAAGAAACCCAATCAAAAACAAAACAAATAAACAAAAACAGAACAAAAAAGAGACAAAACTAACACATAAATAGATAATAAGCAATATTTAAATTCCTGTCAATAACAAGAACACAAAGTGTAGACTGAAAAAAGTTCAGATGGACGTATTGAACAGTATTTTTGGAGGTGAAGGCAGTCGAGACAGAGTAAAGCCAGCCTTGCAGCTTTCAGTAACTACCATTGTGCAGTTTTCTTCATAAATGTTGTTAGGATTGTTATAGCTTGCACTTCAGCCAACAGGATATGATGTCAGCATATTTTGATCCAGATTTTGCCAATTAGCTAATACAGCTAACTAGTAAAACATATAGGCTGTTGCTAATACTGCAAAAGAAAAACTCTGCAGAGGTATAGAAAGCACAAAACTAAGCTTTTGGATGCACTGTAAATAACCATCCCCCACTACGAAGAGAAAAGTACTGAGCCAAATAACATCTTTACCAGCAAAAAAAAATGTATTAAACATTCCTGTTGGTCCGACTTTAATTGCTTAATATTTGGAAGCGTGGCCAACACAGACTGAATGGCTTCGTTCACTTCCTCTGCTGTCATTGCTAAAACTACAACCCTAAATAGATAGACTACAATTATAAAACAGTGCAGAAAATCGACATCGATGTTCACAATTCTTCCTTCTGCTCGGTGATTGGCCCGGTTGAAATTCTACTAGAGAAATCCAGCTCAATGGGAGAAATCCCAGATGGAGCACTGAAGGGAGATGAGAATCAAGCAGAAGTGCGTAGGAAGTTAATGGCCAGACTAACACTATAGTCAACAGAAATAAATCCTTCCCCTAACAGTATTTCAGAAAAGGCAGACGTTTTGTTAATTCCACCTCGCTTTAAGTCTGATGCATTGATTTGATTGCACTGCTCTTTGCTGTTTTATTATTTCTCTGTGCTTCTAACATTTTTCCCTTGAAGCATAGGCATAGGGAAAGCAAATTATCTGGGATTATTTTCTGGTAGACTCTAGTGCAAGTGATTTGGTGTTTGTGCCCATTGGGATGGAACTATGGTAGCATATCTATTGTGAGGTCAGGCTCTTAGCTTAGTCAATGTGATAGTGATCTATGTCTCTCCCCAGGGAAGAATGTCTAGCTTTATTATACCTTTACAATAGCAGCAAATTAGGATATGGTGAGGAGTGTCAATGATAGATGAAATGGTGGTTTGATGTTTTCTGTTGTTTGAGGGCTATTACAGCTTAAAGATCAAATGTAGTTATGTCATCAGGCTGAGCTTGTATGGTTATAATGCACTGTGAAGATGTTCAAAGTCTTCAGTTTATCTGATTGGACAGTTTGACTGAGAGATGCTGCTCTGCAGCCGCTAGAAGATCGATTGTGCCCTTGTGTATTAACTCACTGCTGAAATGTCATCTTAATAAAAGATGGATGACCGTTAAAAACAGTGGAAAATAACTGTCATGCAGTTCTAAGCTGTCTTGAGTAGCAGTGCAGAGTCTAAACATATTGGGCAGTTCATTTAGAAAAAAAAACCCTCTGGAAACTATGTTTACTTTGTAGAAAATAATAATACGGGAAAAGTATAATTAATAATATATAAAAATGCAACTATTTCAAATTAGATAAAAATAAGTAAGTTTATAAAGTGGTCATTGTTGGTTTTATTTTATCTTTAAAGTCAGTCTATAACTTAATACATTTTAAAATAAAAATGTAATTGTCATCTGGCATAGATATAACAAAAAGTAAATTATATTATGTGTATAATTATATTGCATATTATTGAATGAATAATTGCTTCACAGAGCTGTGCCATTTACCTGCCAAGACAACCGACTATTCTAAAAGCACACTCAGCCATCAAACAACCTTTGATAGCAGCACTTACTCTCACAAATATACTATTACCTAAGCAGGGGACATCATCCTCCAAAGCACATCACAGCAGTGCCCAATGGGGCCTCCATTGCCATATAAAAGATAATGGAATATAAAATTGTTTTCATATCCTCTGAATGTGCAGAGGGGCCAGCAGCTGCAGACTCCCCCTGCTATTGTTTTAAGGCTCATGAACCCTCTAAGTCGATGCTAGTAATCACAAGGAGTGCAACACCGCAACGTTTACACATCGTCTCACCTCATAACCTCCGCTCAGTTGAGTGGACACGGTGGTGCTTAAGGTGGCCAAATGGTGCAGGTCTATACACTGAATCTCTGTTTTATGTCCCCCAGTGATAAGGAAACCTATTTAGTCTTTTAAAAGTTTTGGGTGGTAGTTTGTGGACTGTGGGAAGTTTTCAGGATTTTGGCAGATAATTGTTTTATACTGTTTTGAAAGGGTTTTTGTTGTGGTGGTGGGTTATGGGTTTTCTCAGGGTGCTCCAGTCATTCTCTCACTGTCCAAACCATTGATATTAGCTTAACTGATGACTCAAAATTACTTTCAGGAATAATTCTGCATGTATGTATCTCGACTGCATAAACTGGCGCCCTGTCCACGGTATACCATGCCACTTTCCTGCTGAATGCTTGAATTGGAATGATAAGATAACCAAGGTTGTCCCACAGATCTCTGTTGCAAGGAGGACCTGTCCAAGATGGCAGAACTGTAGTTCAGTTGTAAAAATCACACAGTAAAAAAGTGAATTACATAAAATCAGTACATGAAAACACTTGAAGACCGTCAGCCTAGACCAAGATTTTCAAAAGGGCTTTGATTTTATTTGATCTTTCAGATGTAGGTCAGATTTAAGATGGTATGAAGCATTAGGTTCTTTTCCAGTTGAGTTTTTAACCTCATTGCCTCTATTTTCAATATGTGGCCATTTTCCCTTTTGCTTTCTCACTGTTTGGTTTGCATGCAACTCTTTTCAGTATCACAATTATGCTGGTTGCCAGGTATGCTGTTTGTTTTACAAGCATCTGTTTTCACTTTTGACAAGTTAAGTGAATAACAGGAATATATCAGATGTGCATCATTAGCACTTGCTTTTGCATCAGGTCACACCAGTTGCACCAGTTGTCCTTGCCTTAGCCGGCAATACAGCAGGTGCACCAGTGACTGAAGATACAGGGAAAAAATATTTTACTTTTTAAAAAGTTCTTATTTTAATGAACAGAAAACTCTAGGACATTACCTGATGAGGTACTCCTAAAAAAAATTGGACTATATTATAGAAAAATCTCTGGCGTGGGATTAGATCCAAAATTAAGAACATCTTGCACCTAGCAGCATCTACTTCCTTGTCGCAGGAAGCTATATCCATTCTGAAGCCAGCTACAGATCTCATTAATGATAGGCCAGCACCAGTAGCTGAGGGTACTCACTAGTGTTAGCATTGGAAAGACTAATGTCTAGCAAGCCTAGACAGTTCACTGCACAACTTCAAACTGTAAAGGACAATGAAGTGATTCATCCAAAAAATCATTAAACATAAAAATGTATCAGAATGCTAAATTATTACATGGTGTCTATATAAATATATGCATTGCATACTTGTGATATATTGGCAGAAGGAAAAAAGAAACAAGCATCTTGTTCGTTTCAGGTAATAAATAAACAGAAAAGGTCTGTGTTTTCAATCGCAAGGCAGTGGCTATTCACCTAAATTCCACCTAAATTCTTAAATATTGTCCCATTTAATTGTGGATGAACTGAATCAATGCAGAGACAGAGAGTTTCTGCTCTGTAAACCCAGGAGAAAAAGTAAATTTCCCTTTGCGTATAGTTTGGATGTTAGAATGATGCATAAATACTCATTTACACACATTTAGTGTTTTCAAAAAGCTTTGAGTATAGAAATGAAAAAAAAAAAAAATACAAGTGATATTGTTACAAAAAAAACCCAACGTCTTTTTAAAAATGTGTCAAATCTTATAAAAGCCTGCATTAAAATCCACAAACAACTTTAAATTTGCTTGATTATTTTTTTGTCATTTACAAAACTGAGCAGAGAAACTGTGTTAGGTTTGTGTTAGTGATTTCAGGCCCCTGTCAGCTTTGTTGACATGATGCAGGCCAGGCAACCTTCAACCGACCCTGGGCCATTTGAAAATATGATTGTAATCCTTGTCAGGATTTGGCCAGGGTGTCTATTACCACTGTAATCTGTCACACTGGCATGATGTATTCATCCCACGTCCAGGTTAAGCTCCTCTTTCTGTCTGCACCACCCTTTGCTATGAGGGGAGGGAGGGGGTCCGGTAATGGCACTAGCATGACTCTGGAGAGAGAGGGGGAGGTTTTGAAATTGAGAGAGCACTGCCACAGTCAAGCCCCTGGATTGGGCTGAAGGAATCTATTGTGGAACACAAGGTCTCATTATTGGCACAGGGATAGCTTTAACCCCCTAGCCTCCTGCACTGTGCTCTCACCTTCCCAATGAAAAAAGAGGCAGAAACACATGAAAAGCAAACAAAAACAAAAATCATGTTTCCATGGAGAGGATGTGGAGAATTTTTACACAGCTGATGCAATAAAACAGTCGCCCATGTTGTAAAATTTTAACAGCTGACACATGAATCACAGAAGCTCTATACATACTGAGCAGGTGTTTTAGGGCACAGATATGATTAGGTTAGTTTTGGATGAGGAATGAAATCTTCATGTGTTTTTATTAGTGATGTAAGCACCAATGTGCTAAGGATAAGTTCTTTGTATTTTCCAAAATCATATTAATTCTAACGTAATCTGATTTTATCTGCAAACATTAAACAACGGGATGAATTCACAAGCACATACAAGTAGTTGAAAACAATTTTTCTTTTACTTTTGTTATGCTTTGGCAATTGTAATTAGAGAACAAATCAGATCAAGTGTATCTCTGTATGACATGCAAAAGTATTAATACCATTTGCAGATGAAAATGCTTCATCTAATTCATCTAATAGTGTTGCTGTGGTCGTGACTTTAGGGTTGTAGTCCTGCTAGAAGCTGAACCTCTGCCCATATCTAAAAGTACGGGTATAAGGCATACAGTAGAAACGATAGTGTGGACTCAGTTTGCTGTCCCACCACTGAAGCGTCTGTCTCACAAATGGATGGGTTTGATTGGTGCAAGCCCATCTATCTGGATGGCTTGTCTGCAGTTAGTAAATTTATATTCCTGCTAGTCCCATCCTCCATCAGTCCCTACAGCGTGACTGGGCCAAGGCTGTCAGCTGCTACGGCTATATCTTATTTGAAAACCAGACGCAGGCAGGACCTCAGTAACCTGTCTTGCACCTTTCTTCCTTTGTGCATGCGTGCTTACATCTTGCATCTTTTCCTGGTGGTGCAAGTCGATAAACCGATGAGGAAAACTCGTTTTGTTTTTTGTTTTATTTCACAGAAAGGGTAAAGGTCATAGCTTCTTGAGAAAACACCAGGCGCAAAAAATCTAATCTTGTCATCTTGGCAAAATGTGAACCTGCATAAGAATAAGGGCTGCACTTTTTAAACTTGTACAATATTTATTCATATATTCAGGACAAACAGTAAGAAAAACTGTTGAAGTTGAAAAGTTTACTGACTTCAGAGTAGCAGCATAGACTGTTACCACAAGGATATGTACCTAAAAGCCTCGGCTGGCAAAGCATCAGACACAATGTTTCCCCCCTGACCTCAGTGCTGGTTTGTAGAGTGCAGCTGAGTGAGATTAGTTTCAATCATTACCCGCCATGTTCCAGCACTGCTTGGTTTTACTCCTCCGGTTGGTCGGTTAAATTAGCCTGACAATAATGGGGACTGTGCTGAAAGAATTTAGAGCAGCTTCTTTATGGCTGTTGAAATCCACCCACAGACACCTTCCTCACTAGTAAATGAACACCAACTGGGACGCCTCCACCCTCTGAGAATTCGCCTTCATCTCAGTAGATCGCAGTGCTAATAATCGGATTAGGCCGGCGTGTTTTGGGTGGGTCGGAGGCATCTCTATTAGCACTGATTTGGCGTGACCTATCCGCCACAGTAACCCCACCGCCAGCTCTGTAATCTCTAAAGGCTTCACTCGCCCCCGTCCTGCCCACTTATCATCACGTTTGGATTAATAGAAACATCTTTAGTAATTACAGAAATGCTGCTGTCGTTGTGCCGTGCCATCAGTTGTTTTAATGTGTACCAGGCCATTAATTCATTTGCAGAGGGTACCACAGTAAAACACAGAAATCTGCTATTGATTTTCAGCAGGTCAGTATACTCAGCATTTTTTATCTCCACGCTCCTCTCCAGCAGCTCAGTGAGGTTATTGATCTTCATAAAGGCAGTATTTTGTCGTTAAGCGTGAAGCGGAGGAGACACTAATGAAAGGTTTTTAACCTGTGTGTTCGGTGTTGGGGAGGTGAGGGGGGTTGCTGGACCAGTGGTCAGCACTGCCAGGTGCTACACACAGCAGATTTTCAACTGCGTAGCCTCAGGGATCAATAGGGATATATCTTTGTCTGATTACAGAGATGTGCTGGCGAAGGCAACAACATGTGTGGGGGCTTTCTGTGGGTGTGTGGGGGCTTTCTGTGGGTGTTACAGCAGTAGTAATAAATATGCTTTATTAAAAAATAAAGGTGCCAGTAGTTTAACTGAAGGTTTTCTGCCTTTTACTTTTATGGTGAAACACTAGGGTGGTAATCTGACCTTTGAGATTGTAAAGGGAAGTTTGGGAGCAATGTTTCAAGAACTGCTATGACATATTGTGTACTGTTGGGAAGTTAGATGCGGGCATTTCCTTATACTTTAGTTGCATTTTGGGATCTGATCATATTCATTTTTAAGCTTGAGATATTATTTAGTTAGAAAAAATCATTCTACGTTTCAAACAAAATTAAAGATCCACAGTTTTAATTTGGTAAATACATTGGATCACAAAATAAGCTTGCAATAGTTCCACAGTGTTTGTTTTTTTTTGTCTCATCTGAGCAGAGCGCCTTCTTCTACATGTCCACTGTGCCCAGTTCAGCTCATTTCCTCTTCTCAGAATCCCAGTTCAAAATTTTGGAATTGCCCCTTTAGATTTAACAAAATCATCAGAAGAGATGTCTTTTGAGATGACTTTTCAATTCATATTTACTTAAAAAGATTGCTGCCTTATTTAATATATCATAGTTTTTCTTTTAATTAAAATATCTTTTTAAGATTGATGGAAGATGAGAAACACTATCCTTAGAACTTATAGTTAAAATAATAGGATTGCTTCCCACTTTGTCATTTGGACTCTATTACTTTACTATTACAAAGCCCGCATTGCCAAATTGACATCCTGACCTAAGGTGAACTATTAATCCTAAATTCTGGCATTTTGTAATTTTACCAATACTTATGATGTGACTCATAAACTTTACAGACAGAAAATATATTAGCTTTTGGTTTAGTTTCAAAAGTCACAGTAGTTTTATTCATTATAATCATGAGGGGTTTTATTGTGCTCAACATTTGATTTTTCACTGACATATCCTAAATTAAGTCTGTTGTGAAAATTAAAGAATTTTTGTCCAAAAAAATATAAATACACACAACACCAGTAGAGGAAAAAAACTTTGATATAGCAGTGGAAATATTTGTTTGTCCTATCTGCAACTTTGCAAAGTTTTGATAGAAAACAACTGATGTGAGTAACATAGCTTCAGTCTGCTTGCTACATTTTATGTGCTACCCTCCTGTGATCTGCAGGTCAGCCAGTAACCCACAGGGTGCTGAAAGTTGACCTGCAGGTCACACAGGTTCTGATAAGCTTAGCAAAACAAAACATGTGAGTTCAAATAAATCAGGTCAGGAAGTGACTTTGCCAGAGTTTTGACTGAATAATTTACAATTACACTGCAAGCACTAGACTCTGTTTACTTAAGCTCTTCTACATTTTTCCCCTAAACACACACACACACATGCACACACACATACAAGTTGCCCTCACATATTCTTTATTGCATAAAGTCATAAGCATCAACATTCACCCATAATTAGTGACTAGATGACTGACCACCATATAAATGTGAAAAGTAAGAGAAATAAAACTGTCTTCACGATTCATTCACTGCTAATAATCAATGCTATTCACTAGTAATTCGAAAGTGTAATCTGGCAAACTCTATCGATGGTATATTATAGGTATAAATGTTTATAGTGTCGAAAGGATTCAGACTATATTGCCATGGTTTATATAAGTTAAATATTGGTAGGATTTGATAGGCATTTGCTTCTTCATCCTCATGCTGTCTAATTTGAAGGAAAATTGTTAATGCAATCCACTGACATTGACGTTATTTATCACAATTTTACCATCTTATTCCTTATTGTATCCTTTAGAAGAGGTTTAGTGACGTATGAAGATTGTTGTATAGTTCAAATGATGGTCTGTGAAGAATAATGAGGCTTCTTTTTGGCCTCTTCTTCAGCCCTCAATGTAGGTCACAGTCTTTACCCAATGTTTGGCTAAAACTACACAATTTCTGTCCCAACAGCATAAAATAAACAAAAAATAACCACAGAAATGTGTTGTGTGTACATACATTTATGTTGGTCAGGGGGTTGGCTCTTTTTTCTCAATTACAGGTGACACCAGATGTTCACATGCTCTTCATAAAAATAAAATAAAAAGAGACATATTGTATTTTCCGGACTTTAAGTTGCTCTGAAGGGTAGATCCCATTAGTCAAAAAATACAACATGACATGGACCTTGTCCATGTTAATGATATGATCTGGTGACACATTGTGTTCAGTGGCTTTTCAACAAACTCACAGAAACTATCCACTTTGGCTTAGAAGTCTTCTGGCAGTTTCTGATTCACCGATGTCCGTGCTCTAAATCAGGGGGGACAGGAACTACTCTGCTCTACCAGTGCAATGCACAGCGCAGTCGCATGCAGTAAATATGGGGTGATAGAGAGGCAGTTGTGTTGCATGAAGGGGTATCACCAAGATGCTCCACCTGCAAAGTCATTTATATCCATCTCCTTGGCAACTACCAGGGCATGGAGACATAACTGCACCGTTCCCAAGCCTCAACAGGTGTTCTAGCAGTTTCGAAAGGTAGCACCGACAGACATAGCTAGTTAGACATGCTACGGTAGGAAGAACTGATGAGGTAGCACAGACCGTCAGAACACCGGCAGCATGTTTCTTATGTACCCAACTGTGGAGTCATTCCTCCAGCTCTGGCCCTCTAGCTTTCAGCCCACGATTAGCTTTCCAGATGGTGATGTTTAATCCTTGGTCCACATCCATCAGTATGAATTAATATCTCACACATCATTTAAAAAATGCGTCATAAAGAGGGGAAAAGACACATATATAAGTCACTCCTGACTACAAGTTGCAAGACCAGCCAAACTATGAAAAAAAGTGTGGGTTACTGTCTGGAAAATACAATCATCTTTTATTTTCGCTGTCTGACATTAAATCCTACTAAGTCCATTCCATTTAAGTCATTTAGGACTAACAAAATTGTACATATTTGCTAGAGGCCAGAATAATAAGTTGACATACACCAAGATGACATTTATGCGACATCCTAAGTGGTTATACAGGAATGCCAGCATCATATTGGAGAGATTTTTTGCTGCAGGAGGGACTGGTGCACTTCAGGAAATTGACGGCATCATAAGGAAAGAACATTATGTTGAGATATTGAAGCAATATCTTGAGATATCAACCAGGAAGCAAAAGGTTGAGTTAAAATGGGTCTTCTAAAATGACAATGATCAATGATAGGCATACTCCTAAAAAACTCACAAAGTAGCAGTCAATAGCCTGATCATCTGGGCAGAGTTGAAACTGTGTCTCCAAGCACAGTGGCCTTCAAACCTGACTCAGTTATACCATTTCTGTATGTCGGAATGAGAAACTTGTGAAATGATACCCAACATGTTTGAACCATGGCATAAAGTTTAAAAGGCAATTCTACTAAAAATTAAGGGAACATATACAAACCTCTGAAGAACAAAAATTCAGAACAAAGAAATCTCCTATTATTCTGGCATTTAGCAAACAGAAATGATTTTCCTAATCCTAACCAATCTAAAACAGGTTAGCCTGACTTAATGTCAGAGTACAAAAACAGGTCATTTGTCTTTTTATGCAATGAATGTATCTTTGTTGTACATAGATTTAGTTGTAACTCTAGATTATCCTATTGTAATACCAAGGCTTATATGAAAACTTAACACTTAAACATATGAAGCAGTAGCTTAAGCACCAGTGTAACTCTCACATTTATAAAATAGCTCCAGTATAATGGGTGGATGCACAGAATTTGCTAAGATGAATGACTTTGCAGAGCTTGCTGTTGTTCAGTGTAATCCACATGAATCAACCAACATGTTCTCATCCCTCCTTCTGCATCTATATAGCTCTGACAAGGTATGCCTCGATGAATCCATATTCCCTGCATCACAAACATCCACAATGCATATCAAGTGGAATTTTTTTAGGGACCGCCTACAGCCTCTAAGCACACATAACTGCCGCCTATGAGTTATTACACATCTGTCTGTGTATTTTAAGGTGCACCAGATGCCACAGTTAATGGCACACCTAACCTTATACCATGTGGTGGTACACTCAGAACACTAAGAATCCAGAGTGGAATTTTTCACTGCTACACTGCCGTCCCCCTTCAGCATCTCCTCCGAGCTCCGCTGCTGTCCAGTGCTTAGGGAAACCTGCAGGGGACATTTCAGACAGGATATTAATGGGGCCCTCCAACAGTCAGAGGGCCTGACAGAACCCTGTTTCATTGTCACCTTGCCTTGGAGGACGAGGAAAAACTTGCGAAGCTTATTAGCCGAATGGAGCTGTTTCTCCCACTAACTTACTCAATCTCTGCCTCACTGCTTCATTACACCGTCTTACATCAGAGTCGAGCTGCTCTCCCTGTTTCCTCACCATGTCGCCACACTCACTTCCACACAGACAGCCACACACACACAGGGTGACATCTCCTACCTAATCAAGTAGTGGATTATCTTGTCCTGATAAATTGGAGCTTGTAGCACTTGAAAGGTCCTCTTGGAGGAGTGCTGTCTCCTCCTAACAGCTAGTTCAAGCCCCCAGGGAGCAAGAGGAGAGAACATTGCCTTGTAATGATTTGTGGTGAATTGGACAAATGTTTTCAGAAAGACCTCTTTCCAGCAAAGTGCTTGATGAATTAAAGCTCGGGGATAAACTCTCCAAACCGCAAGTCTAATTCAGGCTTGAGTGACAAACAGCACAAGGATCTATTTCACACAATTAGGTTGATGAGAACGATTTTATTTTATTTTTGTAAAAGCGGAAGAACTGCAGGAATCAAAAACAGCTCCTGCCAATGATTTTATCACCTTACATTAAAATCGTCAATGTATTTTATTGGGATGTGCATAACTGTGAAATAGTTGTCCAACGCAGCCAATTGCCTTCATATGTCACCTATTAAAACAAACCTCTAAGATTTTAGCACAACAGCTGGATTTACTAGAGAACATTAATGAAGAAACAGTATCACGAAGACCAAGGATCAAACCAGACATGTCATGGATAAAATTGATGAGATGTTTAAAACAGAGTTAAGTTTTAAAGTAATATTCCAAGCTTTGAAAATCTCATAGAGAACATTTCAAACTATCATTTAAAAATGGAAAGAGTATGACACAACTGTCAGCTTACCAAGACATGTCTGTCAACTAAACTGACAGCTCGATGGAAGGAGAGCATTAATCAGAGAACAAGCCATGAGGCCCATGGTAACTATGAAGGAGCTGTAAAAAGTCTAGAAGAAGGAGCCCTGCTCAGAAGAGACCTAAACAAATTTTGACCTGCATGTTGTGTGGTGGACAGCTAACAATGCTTATTACTATAAACCCATCACCTCCCAACATAAAACATGGGAGTGGCAGCATCATACTGTGGGGATGGTTTCATTAACAGAAGAAGGGAAGCTGGTTGTTTGATGGGAGGATAGATGGAACCAAATAAGGTGCAATTCTGTAAAAAAAAAAAGTCGTTAAAAGCGGTAAATGCAAATCCACACACTTTTCATAGTTTTATTAGTACAACAACAACAACAACAACAACAACAACAACAACAATAATAATAATAATAATAAATTAAATGCAGTTTATCATTTCCCTTGTTTTTTTTTTAATCTTTTTTACTCATTCTCAAGGTCATTTTGAAAGTGTAAAATTAATCAACTCATCCTGCAAGAATTTTTTATTCTCATACATAGACTGCACTGTTTAGATTCAAGTACCTTTTAGCAGAAGTGTTTAGACATCTTGATTTCACCATTCTGAAGGTCAGTGCATTATTATATTGATACAGTAACACTGTGACAGGTGGAGGAAGACACAAAGAATTAAAATATAATGATGTTCTTCTTTTTCAGCATAACTTTCAGCTTTTCTGTGGTTTTTCTCATCTCTTCATCTTCTCTCGCTTGCAGGAGAATCCTTACATGTGTAATAATGAATGTGATGCCAGCACCGAGGAACTTGCGCATCCTCCAGAGCTGATGTTTGACATTGAGGGTCGTAATCCCACAACTTTCTGGCAGTCCACGACTTGGAAGAAATACCCAAAAGCCCTTTTGGTCAACATCACGTTATCATGGAACAAAACCATCGAGCTGACTGACGACATCGTCATCACGTTTGAGTCGGGCCGGCCTGAGCAGATGGTCCTGGAGAAATCTCTAGATTATGGCCGAACCTGGCAACCCTACCAGTTTTACGCCACTGACTGCCTGGATGCCTTCACTATGGAGCCCAAGACAGTGCAGGACCTCTCCCAGCATACTTTGCTGGATATCATCTGCACAGAGGATTACTCTCGAGGGTACGTGTGGAAGTATGACAAAACTGTACGCTTCGAGATCAAGGACCGGTTTGCACTGTTTGCTGGGCCCAGGCTGCACAACATGGCCTCGCTTTATGGTCAGCTAGACACAACCAAGAACCTGAGGGACTTCTTCACCATCACTGATCTGAGAATCCGACTGCTTCGGCCTGCAACTGGAGCTACGATGGTGGATGAGAGCAGCCTGTCAAGATACTTCTATGCCATTTCTGACATCAAAGTTCAGGGCAGGTAAGAAATACTCCAAGACAACCAAATGGGAGAAGTACCGTTCAGTGAAAAAGTATTTACTCCCTTACAAAGTTTAGCTTTTTTGTCTCGCTTAAATGTTTCAACTCATTCCTACAGTACAAAATGTTGTTTTCTCATGATGATTTAATTTATCAAGTGAAAGAAACAACCCAAGTGAAAGAAACAACCCAAACCAATCTGGTGCTATATTATAACAATAACTGGCCCCTACCTGCTTGTCCCACCCTTGATGGTGGTCAAGGGTGGGACAATAAGTCTCTTTCATTGCTGTGGAGGAATTTTGGCCTCAGCCTTATTCAGCCTTATTGGAGGGTTTTAGCCGGTTGTCACATCATCTCAATTGAATTTAAGTCCAGACTTTGACAAGGCCACTCTAAAACCTTTTTTTTTATGAGACGCTCAGAGATGGATTTCTGCTGTTCTTCAAATCATTGTCCTGCTTAAGCACTTGAGTTTAAAGTCATGAACTAAGGACTGGACATTCTTTTCCAAGATTTCAAGTCATTCAGATCCTGAAATGGCAAAGCAGCTAAAGACCATCATACCACCATCGCGTTGGATTTTTGAGATGATGTTCTCTTTTTCAAATGCTGTTAATTTTACTCCAGACATAAGCGGAAGCACACCTTCTAAAAAGTTGCACTTATGATTTTTCAGTCTTCAGAGTATTTTTCCCAAAACTCTTGGGAGTCAGTCAGATGTTTTTGGGAAATGTCAGACCATGTGTTCTGTTTGCTCAACAGTAGTTTTGGCCTTGGAATTCTCCAAAGGATACCCGATTGCTTAGCCTCTTTCTTACTTTTAAATCATAACCACGGAAGTTAAGTGAAGCAGGTGAAGTCTGCAGTACAACGTTATTGTTCTGGGTTCTTTTGTGACCTGCAGGAGTCCTCAATGCATTGGATTAATTTTGTTTGGCTGGTTGCTTCTGATAAGGTTTACCATTGTTCCATGTTTTCTCCATTTGTGGACAATGACTCTCACTGTGGTTCAGTTAAGTCCCAGAAATTTAGGAATGGCTTTGCTACCCTTTCCAGACTGATAGATGTAAATGATTTGATGGCTGCTCTTGAATTTCTTTAGACTGGGGCATAATGTGTTGCTTTTCGAGATCTTTTAGCTTTTTCATGTTGTCATACTGGTTCTATTCAAGTGATTTCTTGATTGTACAGATCTTGCAGTAAGTGAAGTTAAGCTAAAATATCTGGTTATTCAAAGTTAATTTGGGATGTATCAAGGGGAACAATTTATTTTTCCACATAACGTCAGGCTGGTTTGGACACAATTTTCCCTAATAAATGAAATTGGTATTAAAAAACTGCTTTTGTGTGTATTTAGGTTATCTTTGTCTAATATTTAAATGATTTGATGAGCTAGAAGATTTAGGTGACAAAAAAAAGGAGTCCAATACTTTTTATGGCACAGTAGGTGCAATTGCCAAATGTTTTAGGGTAGATCAGAAGGGATGATTGTTAGAAAGCTTAATAAGTGGTAACTATTGAGCAGATGCCCAGTTGTGGAAAAAAATGTGTTGACTGTTCACTATTTTTTCCAATTAGGTAGGGAATCCATTATGTTGTGCAGAGTTCACAAGATGTCAGCATGCCTTAATCAAGCAAACTGCTTACGGTTTGCTGAAGCACTCCACCTCGGACAACAAATTCACTCAGCTGCCTGTTAAGCATGTGGAGCACATCAGATGTAACGTTTCAACCATCAGGGCATTCCATGCCATAATTAGTGCTTGATTTAATGAGGGTCATGTGACATGAAAGCAACACACCATTATGTTGTTTGCAGAAAGACCAACAACAGCTTCCCAGGCTCATTGGTGCTACTACAGGAGTCACTGGGGCATAGGCTCAAGTGGATCTGTTTTACACAGTGTGGTTTTTCAGTTCAACAGATTTGGTTGGGGGGTTGAAGGGATGAAGAGTTAATTACCCTTGTTTTACTTTTCACACATGAGAATCTTGCAGCATAAAAACGCAGAGTGTGGCTGAACGTCACAACAATTTAAGAAAATGGGTGAAAGTGCTGGAATCAGGCTGCCAGTCTGAAGTGGTGTCGCAGTGTGCCTTGGCTTAAAAAAAAAAAAAAAAAAAAACTTGAGTAGGATGATGACTAACAGAAATGTCTTGTTTGGGCACAACAAGCAAGAGCTGATCTTACATATGCATGGTGCCTTGTGAAGTATTCACACTTTTTAACATTTTCTGATTTTCTCACATTACAACTGGAAACTTAAATGTGTTTTGTTGGGTTTTATATAATAGGCACAATAAGACAATGTAGCACACAAATGACAAATAATAGGAAAAATTAGATTCTCTGTTGCTGGGACATTATTTAGATTTATATTGTCAAATCCCTTGAAGACTTTTAATTAACCTCTAATTTATTGATTTCCCTAACATGTCATTATTTAAGCACAACCACTCCACACCTCTCTTTTGTGCACAGTAAATAGGGAGGTACCCCTGAGCACAAAAAGGCTATGATAATGAATGCCACACTCAGAAATTGAATTTTTGACTTTTCCAGTGATTGAGAAGGTCATTCAAAAAAAAATAACTGAAGGGGGGTGAGTTACAAACAAGAGTTGAATGGGGCTGTGGAAAACACTGATTATTTATTCTTTCTGACTAATCATGACCAAACTCATACATCCCTGCGGGGTTTGGATTTGAGCAATGATTTTGTGGCACCAGCATTGGAGGCCTGCAGTCATTTACTGGCCCACTGCTTTTAGAGTAAGACTCGCCTGAGAAATGTTTCCCACTGTTTACCAAAGGTAACACACAGTTCAGCAATAATGAGACACATTCAACACAGAGAGGCTTCGTTCTCCTCTCCCCAACCCCTCCCGAGGCAAATCGCAGCTCAATGCCTTTCTGTGCACGTCAACTATCAGACGCAAGCTTCTTAACCCCAGAATACTGTTCTCCACGAGAGATTTTCCAGGGCCGCTGAGGTTGGATCTGGCGTATATCCATGTGCTGGACTCAACCTGCATCCACCTGGATCAGGAGTGAGAGTGGGTGCAGAGGGAAGTACAGTTTGGAGAGCTTGCAGGTTTTTGACCTTTTCCACAACATCCTGAGAAACAAAGCTTTTTTTTTTTCTTTTTTTTCCCAAAGTAGGTCAACCTAGAACAGAAAGAAAAAGCTAACATTTCTGCAGAAGTTCTTCTACTGCATCTGTAACATATACAGAGAAAAGTATTTGCTACCCTGTTTTTACTTTTTTTTCCCCCATGCTTAATTGATTTAGATCATCAAACAAATTTCAGCATCAGACAAGGACAATCTGGGCTAAAAAGTAGTTTTCAAATTATAATTTTTTATGATTTGATTTTGATTTTATTTGAATCAAATCAGATTCTATGTGAAATATATATGTACGTGTGTGTGTGTGTGTGTGTGTGTGTGTGTGTGTGTGTGTGTGTGTGTGTGTGTGTGTGTGTGTGTGTGTGTCTGCAATCAGTTTAACTCATCCATATCTGTTTAAATCTAGATTAGGTTTAAATCTAAAAAACTTTAAGAGCAGATGGTGTGGGAACCATGACAAAACTATTTCTACAGCTGTGGAACTCCACAATGAACCACAGTGAGAGCCATTATCCACAAATATGGTGAGTCTTTCCAGAAGTAGCTGACCAACAAAAATTACTCAAAGAGAACATAGATGACTCAGTCAGTGTTTATGATTCAACAAGAAGAAAGAGACTAGTGAAAATGGGATCCATAGAAAGATTTTAAGGCAAACACCACTCCTGAGCAAAAAGAACACAAAAGCCTGCCTCACATTTACAAAAAACATGTTGATGGAAAAAAATACACTGACAAGACAAATGTGGAACTTTATGGAAAGTATCCATCCTGTTAGATCTGCTGTAAAACTAACAGCTCTTCAGAAAAAAGAACATTATCAAGCCAAACATGGTGTTGGTTTGATGGTCTTGGGCTGCTTTGATGTGTTCAGGATCTTTATGACTTGTCATTATTGATGGAACCATGAATACTGCTCTCTCCTCGAAAAACCTGTGGGAAAATGTCCGGCAGTCATCTTAAGACCTCAAACTGCAGCACACTCAGGATAGATAAGACAATGATCCAAAAGTACACCTATAAATGACTCCAGAAAAACAAAATGTATTCCTGGGATTGAGCTAGTAAACCAGATTTGATTTTAATGAATTGCTATAACCAGATATTTGGTGCTTGAAAGCTCGATTGTGGCTGAATTAATATATTTTTGCAAAGAAGAATGGGAAAAAGTTTTCCATAGTGATGTAAAATTGGCGGGTATTGCAAACACTTGATGGAAGTTGATTCAAGCCATTTAAAACAGTTCTTGATATTTATCTTGAGTTTTGTGTGAAATTGAAATTTTTTTTATTCTAAAATTAAAGTGTGACAAAAAAGCAAATACATTTTCCCAGCACTAGCTGGAATTGTTGCATGAAAGCTGGAAGTGTCAGGGCTGACTGTTCTTTTATGAATGATTACAAGTAAGGACCAGACCGAAGCCTCTAAAGATTAAAAAAATTGATTCCTAGAATTTCAAATTAAACTGGCCGTAAAGCTGGGAGATGGATGCAAACAATGTAGTAGCTTGTGAGTTAAATGAATTTGACACCCTGGCTGTTTCAATGTATCAGTGGCACTAAATAGGCAGGTGGAGAGAGAGCGACACAGAGAGCTTGGAGGGTTCAGGAGACGATTTTCTAATAATCTGCTGAATGACTGGAATAATTGGTCTGTCTCTTTTTTAAGCTTTACAGTAACTGCAGCCTGCAATTTCACCCGCTCTCTCACTCTTCAAATTCACCCCCTCTTTCCCCCCTCCTCCTGCCTGTGATCAATATGGTGTAATTAAAGCTGGAGGAGATCCAGGCTACTAAAAGATCTCTTTCGGGCTTTCGGTTTCTCTGTCCACCCTCCTTATCTTACTCCATTTCTTCTCTCTTCATGCTCCTTGGGGTTTTCAGTCTTGAGACAAGAGACACCTTGCCCTGTTCCTGTCCTACCCCTAGAGAGATAAACTCAGCATAAAAAAATAACGACCCCCCACCCCCATCCACCTCCCCAAAAAATGTAATATGTTTGCAAGTTTTAAAACTTCTTCCCCTGTCAGTGCGTAAAATATGATGTAAACCTTGCATTGTGGATTTCTTCTGTAGGTATTCTGCATTCTCATCTTTAGTTTCCTGATTACCTGCATTGTGTTTGTTCATTACTCTGATAGAATTTAGTTTCCTTAGTTCTCTTTCCTTGCTGTGTGAACATTACATTTATCTTGCAATCAGTTTCATTGCTGCGCAGATGGTACGCATATTTGCACTCTTGGTACATTAGCAATTTTAAACTCAACAGTCATTATCCAGTTGCATCATTTTAGTTTTAGACTTTCTTATTAAAAGTTGATTTTGATCTCTGCCTTCCAGCTCATTTGGCAACGTTAAATTTTGACTTCACTTGATACATCATGTCAGATAATGATTTGAGTAATTAAAATAAACTTTTGCAGATTTTGTCACATTACAGCTACAAAGTTCAACGTTGATGGCTCCTGAAGGCAAATAGTTGCACTAGATTTAGGTTAGATTTAGATTAGGTGTATCAGAGTAAAGATGGCTGAACATAAGCTCATAGTTTAGATTTCTTTGTATAGTTTAAAAGTCATGCAGCATTTTTCTTGTATTTTACAAATATACACTGCTATAAGTTGGTTAATCACAATAATCCAATTTAAATATGTTTAAGTCTGTCATTGTGAAATCTGAAAAATCTCAAAAAGTATTAATATTTTGCAAGGTACTTTATGATTGTAACAATGTGCAAGACATTTCCATATAAAGAGTTGTGAACCTTCATTACTTTGTGCTATTATGGGAGAAACAAAGTACACCCTATCTTGTATAGAGAGTTTTATACAATGCTAAAAAAAAACTGATCTGGTCAATACCACATCCTAAAGTTATCTATATCTACCCTCAAATGTACAAAAACACACCACAGAATTCACAACATCACAAAATATGAAGGAAATAAAAGCCAAAATAGAGGTAGCAGTAGGCAATGGTTGTGAGACCATTTGTAAATAAACTTGTGTCTATCTTTCTGCAGTGAGAAACGTTTAAGACAGTAAATCTCCCCCACCCCCAAAGCCATAAAGTGCAATGCTTAGAGAAAATCCAAATTCCACCACCATAGTTCTTAATTAGCATATTAATTGTAAAAGTTCTAGATAGTTAGACAGAACAAGCACAGATTGTTTGGAAGGGTTGCCAAGAGAAACCATCTTCTCTTGGTCCCTGGACAGGTAAGACCAAAGTAGGGATGCTTGACTATAATGCACAGCACCATTTGAAGAAAATAAAAATCATTATGTCAGCACCTGTACCTTATACCAACTCTCAAGCATGGCAGTGGAGGGGTCGTGATAAGGGCTTAATGTTCCGCCAGAGGACCTGGAAACCTTGCAGTCATTGACTCAACCATGACCTCTGATCCAGTTTTTTACTTAGTCAAATGTGAGGCCAGGTGTCTATAAGATAGTGTTTATAAGAAACTTTTTAGAATGGAAAACACAAAGATAATTTCTGAAACAATTATTTTATGCTTATCCATATAAAAATCTAAAGTTGAGGTTTACTTTGTAGTCAGTTGTACTTTGCACATGTAAAAGAACTGCATCCTCCTAAAGTCAGTCATGATAGGGTATACTTAGCTTTTCGGATAAACTTCCCATTTTGACCTCATCTTTGATAAATAATGACAGTGTTTGATCTGCTGTGTTTTTTAGCACACTGAGAGTGAGACTTGTTTGATTAATGTAGTAAAGTCTATGCTAAACCACAAAACCTTATCTGATTGATTCCTGGATTTTGTGTGTGTGTGTGTGTGTGTGTGTGTGTGTGTGTGTGTGTGTGTGTGTGTGTGTGTTTTATCTTATGTAGAAAATGATAGATTCTCAAATAATAGATTTATTTAAAGCTAGTAGCAAAGATAGCTCTCCTATCAAAAAGTTGAAAGAACATGATCAACACTTTATGCATTAGTCTCACCGTTTAAGCCCATATGTTGGAATTATTGCATGTTTTTTTAATGAAAGCAATGAAAGCTTCCGCTGATATGTTTGTTCTGGAATCTGTGAGAAATCAGAGCCTTGCCACATCTTTCGCTAATATTTTTGGTTCAATCCACAGCTCTACAGAATGTTTGTGATCCAAAGTACATTATTTTTACAGCATCCAAAAACCTTTTTTAAGGCATTAGATGCTCATGTTGCATGACTCCCCTTATTGGTGCTTTCTAATTACCGTGTAGTTTAGAGCATGTGATTTGGATACAGTTGCTACAAATACAGATCAGCAATTTGGCGAGTAACGTCTCCATTGGAACTCCCCTAAGGGAGGAGGAAACAAGAGGTCGATCTATTTTTTTTTTCTTTCTCCTTTCCCTTCACACTGCTTGGCTTGCTCTCTGGCCTGCCTGTAGTTGACAGATAATCTATTTGTGCTAATTTCATGTTTCTTGCTGCCCACTTCCTCCTTGAATAAGTCATTCCACTTGTCCACCCTCTTTAGTCTCACTCTGCCTCTCTTTTCTGGCTCTCTCTCTCAGTCTATGTGCTACCATAAGCATCTATTTACCTTGTGCTGTGCTCTGCATTTTAGCCTCTTTTTTTTATTCCTTTCTTTAATCAGCCCGTTGAATTGTGTGAGAGAGTGCTGTGTTTGTGGGACAGTAAGAGCAACCATGCCAAATAACTCAGACCATCTGTTAACATCCATGCCACATGTTAGTTCGCAACCGAACGATCCAACAACCTTTTGTTTGTTCAGCAGAAAAAGGAACTAAGAGGGGGATTTAAATGGTCAGTGAGGCTGAAACTCAAGATGTCCAATGTTTTTTTTGTTTTTTTTTCTGTGGATGACAATGTGATGACCCTTCCTGAAAAAAAGTACTGGAAATAAGACTAATGCCACAATGTGGTAAGTGGCTGTAATTATTAGTTATATTAAAATCATTAACATTAGCCCGTCGCTTTGCTTTCCACATTTCCACTATTTCCACATACAGTCTGGTTCATGCATAATGCTGAAGTAAATTAAAAGGCATATATTACCATATTTAAGAGCCCCAAAAAAAACTATAAATGTTAAAACTATGAATCATAACTTACTCACAATTAGGCTTTTCACTGTTTTTCTAAGTGGATCAGCAGTTCCATATATGGATGAAGACGTTGTGTTCATGATGGTCTGATTTAGGAGCCTGTTACTCTCTGTGGCTGTAGACGGAAAAAGTTTTATTGATAAAAGACAGAACTTTTTCTCAGGAATATGCTGGCGACCCAGAAAAGGATCCAGTGAGCACTTTTGAAACAAGCATAATCTATGCAGGAAATGTTGGCAGGGCTCTTGGAAGTAAACTCAAGTAGGGAGGACAGATGTCTCCTTAGCTTTCAAAAACAATCTCTTGGACACAGTTTTTGTCAATGATTATAAAGTAACTGTTTACTTGGATATAAGGGGAGGATAAAATATAACCTCTGTTATTAAAAACCACTTGCTGATGTCTACAGATTACAATAAATCAATAATTCTGTCTGCAAACGTTCCTTCTGAATGTTGAGATACTTTAAACCACTTTGGTGTAGTACAGTTACATCCTCATGAGTACAAAATGAACTGACCATGTGGAAAACAGAAATACTTGTATAATCACTGCATGGCTCACTAAAATTAAGTGTTGTGGGGACATGTTGTTAGGAATAACTTGGTGACATGCCTGCATATTAGAAGTGTAACGTTCAGAACTGGAGCAGAAATCATTTTGTCGACCAAAATGCTGGTATAATGTTAGTCTTTGATACACAGTTTTTGCCTCATCATGCTGTTATTCAGTACTGTTGAGAATTATAAGCAGAATGGGTTCAATAGTGTGCTTTTAAACTCCTTGTTAGAGGGCTGTTTGTTAGGTCTCAGACATGTACTCAAACATTTTTCTTCCTAACTTCCTCATGGGACAAATCTGCATATAAATCTTTCCCTAATGAACTTAGTTTCAAGCTTGAGACTTTGCTGCCACTACATTTGTCTTGGGTGCCTTTAAGTTTATGTACTGAAGTTGTTTGGTGATACATACAGCTGAAACTAGAAATTTACACTGAATAAAAGAGACAACCAGTTTTAGGTTAGATGATAAATCAGATTAACATTTTCCTTTTGGTCAATGAGGATTTGATCAATAAGAATTAACAACATTATTTCTATTTGTTTAACATCATAATTCTTTAAATTCAGAAATGTATATTTTCTTTAGTATTTGGTAGAATTATCTTTTAAATCTGACTTGGATGACACATTTTCGATATTCTTCCACAAGCTTCTTACACTAGTTTGTTGTGATTTTGGCCCATTCCTCCTGACATACATGGTGTAACTGAGTCAGGATTATTTTTTCTCTGCTTTTGCTCTGCTTACAATCAGACTGAGATCAGGGCTTTATGGTGGTCACTTTTACAATCACTGTAGCTCTTGGTTCTTAGGGTAGATTAGTCAGTGCCACAAGAGGGCGTCTTTTCCCCTTTTTTTGTTGGAGTAATCCTGTACTGAGTAAACTCACACCATCTTTTAAAAGGAGACATGACACCTGTATGGTGCTGCAGTGCCTACGAGTATGCTATATATAGCTTTTCATGTTTGAAAGGGTGGAGACATGGCTTTGTATGGTAAATATTTACCATATTGACCATAAAGTGAATGTATGGAATCCACACTCTCGATGTTTTCTGACTCATGAGACGGCATGCAACTTCAAGCAAAAGAAGCTAACCACCAGTTGCTAGCTCTTCATTCATTTAGAGCCATTGTCTATTTAGAAGAGCCATTTGTGCTCAAGCTTTAACTTTCTTGTCTTGAGATGTAGCTTCAAATATTTCCACATAATGTTATTTCCATTTGATTTTGTGAAATACCCCAGTCCACCACAAAACTACATCACCATGGCTGAAAACCTTTCATCAGACCACAGAACTTGTTCCTAAAAATAAAGATTTTCACATCTAGTTGGTTGGAATTGAGGCACAATCAACTGGACCCCCTTTCTACCTAATGTGCACTCCCGATGCAGGGGAAACAAATATTATATTGGCATGAAACTCAGTAAATGCAGAGGGCTGCCTTCTTGGTCCAACTCCTCTACTATTGGTCAGCTGAAAACTTACCTCCTTCCAACTCATCCAGTCCATCTGCAGCTTTCCTTAACAACTCTGACACAGACCGTCTTTCCGCTTCCTCCATAACTTTACTTCAGTTGCTAAACTGAAGCCAAAGGCACAGGCATGCACAATCGATCTGCACAAGCTCCTTCCTGTTTATTGACCAATCCTCATTTGCATAATGAGGCAGAAATGCATACGGTAAAGTAGAAAGAGGAGACAAGGAAATGTAAAAAGAACAACCACTTGTATAAGGAAAGGGCAAAGCAAAATATATACATTTCTTGACAAAAACGCATGTATAGGGAAAACAAAAAAGAAAATATATACATTTCTTGACGAAAACGCATGTGTAAGGAAAAGGAAAGAATATATATATATATATATATATATATATATATATATATATATATATATATATATATATATATTTCTTGATGAAAATGCATGTATAAGGAAAAGGAGGAACAAATATATATATTTCTGCTTTTATTTTTAATTATGTCAGTTTCGGTCCTCCACTGACATAAAGGAACAAAGATAAAGTTAAACAGACAAATTACACAGATAACCCTTACTACATCTAAAAAAAACTGAAAATCATATTAAAAAAAAAATCAAATTTCAAAATTGTTTGTCCATCATTTCAGAAAGTGAAACTCATGTTATACACATTTACTACACATACACTGAAATATCTTGCATTTTATTTCTTGTAATTGTGATCATTATAGCTGACAGATAATGACAACTCAACATTAAATTCAAGGATATTTTAATCAGTCGGAGCAGAAACTTTTTATTCTCCCAGATCATGTGTGCAGCAGATGGTGTCATAAGGCTATCGGAACTCTGCGAAGTGTGGACACTAGATTTAGAGCTGATGGGACTACAGAGCCACTGAAGGACTTGGAAAACCAACTTCCAGCTGCACAGAAGAAGGAACAAGCCATCAAAGAAAGAAAGCTCACGCATGAAAACAGCTTTAATATGACTTGATTTCTCCATCTGTCGCCTTCAGAAATCTCAATGTAACACTGCAGTGTAACCCCCACAGCCCACATTGTCATTTTAAAGTTTAGACTTCTAAATCTTTAAAACACAGTTTTTTTTCCCCCCTGTGGTTTACTTATGCAAAGCATTTACGATTCAAAGCAATTTACCCAAATGTGCACCCATGTAGAGCCACATTTTGTGGGCGTATTGCTGCTTGAGTGGAATTAATATAAAAGCTGACACCCCCATCTAATTAATGAGATATTCCCAGCTGCAAAAATAACTCCAAGCAATACATATGAGAACTGTGAAGGAAAAAGCAAAGCCTAAATGAATGAACACAATATAAGGTGGAAGGTGATAAATGGAGTACAGAGTTGTTGGAATATTTATTGAGACCATGGTTAGCTGACTAAAAATGCCATCCATTCAATATTTTTTATAGCCATTGTGTGATTAACTGTATCAATAGCCTTCTGAAATCTATTAATAGTGTTTCCATTACTCTCCTGTTAACCTGCAACACATTTCTTTGCAAAATGATGAAAAATTCTTAGTTGAATTGTTTTCTGTAACCAAACAGGGTTTGCATTCAAGGTATTGTGACTGTAATTTGAGAGGGTTATTCAGTGCTTTGTCACTTAAAGAAAAATCATTGTAAACGTGTACAGTGATTTTTTTTTTTTTATCACCTGCTGACGTAGTAAGTTTGCTTATTTGGAAAGAAATAAGCAACGCATGAATAATGGTAGTGTCTTTTTAATGCGAACAGAAAGCATACACCAAAATTACAAAATAAAGGTTACGAAAGAGTTAAAAACTTGATTTCCATCCTACTAAGTGAAATGAGAATGTAAACCCAAGCAAAACATGACATAGAACTAGAATAGCATTAAGATGGTTCTTCTAATCACTCACCAGGTTTTCACACATCTCAGGAGAGCTGTTAAAACCTAAATCCTTCAAGTTTCTTACCCCCTGAAGGGAAACTCAAAATATCAGCCTCTCTTACAGATTTTCTGTATGATTGAAGTTTGGAGACTTGTTAGGGCACTTGATGGGCTTACTGTACTTCTCAGCCAATTATCCAGTCTCCTTTATGATATGTCTTTGATCATTATCATCCTGGAAGGATAATTTTTGGTGTTGAGAGAAGAAAGTCCTTGTCCAAGATTCTAGGTTACATTGCACTGTTCATTGGCCCCATTGGCAGTGAGTCATCCATCCATCCATCCATCCATGCATCTATCCATAACCACTTATACATGCAGGGTTGTGGAGGGGCTGGTGCCTGTTATTAACGGTCATTGAGCAAAAAGCAGGGTACAGCCTGGACAGGTCAATAGTCCATCCTTCCAACACCATAATAAAAAAAAAAACACCATTAACAAATAAAAAAGAACGAAACTATAATATTTATGCCCTTGTGCCTGACTGTGGCAATGCTGTTTCTCTTTCTCCAAATACAGCTGGTGAAGTTAATGCCAAAGACCCCCAGTTTTGATCTCATCTGACCACAGCAATTTATCCCTTGTCTTCTTTAAATTATTTGAATGTTCACTAACAAACTCTAGACAAGTCTGTACATGTGACTTCTCTTGCAGTGAGCACAAAATTTCAACACATTTTGTGGTAGCCTCTTACCCTTCGGTGTTCTCTTGCCATTAATTTGAAGCTACCATAAAAATTAGAGGCTTTTTATTTTTAAATAAGTGATCACATTTACAAAATCCAATTAAATATTAATTTTCCCTACAGTAACTGGTTTAACTAACTCTTCAAATATATTTAGAAGCCCCAACTCCGTCTACAGGTTTATCTGCATATCTTTGCTCAAAGCCATGTCTGTGTCTTCTATGGCAACAGACATATGCAGAGTATATTCCTGGATAGAAGTGGATGAATTGCTTAATTAACTTTGATTAAGAAAAGTGGATACAGTTTTAGTCACGCTTTGGGCATCATTTCTTAAAGTCTGTTGGTGGTCAGGGCTGAAATAGTACTCATAGATCTCCATTAAGATTTGTCAGTTTTCCATGTATCACAGAATAAGTGAAGGAATTACCTTTTTAATACCTGTATATACATTGAAGAGCACCTATATCTGTTATGTGGATACATAATTGAATGGGGATTATTTTATATCTCACTTAATGATACAGTTTCACTCCAAAGCAAAATAATTTAGCAGGTAAAAGTGGGTAAGATCAACGATTGATCGCTTTCTGCTACCTTCAGGATTTGCATCAATCTTTCTCATTTTAGTCAACTTCTTAGTCGCACTGAACTAGAGGATAAAACCAAAGCATGACTGTACAAACTGTCTTTTACTAACTGGTGATATTCTCATAGTGGCATTCAAGCTCATGAAACATATTTGACCATTGGCTCTGTAGGACAGCTGGCAGATACACAAAGTTAGAAGAATAAATGTAAGAAATATATAATGCAATAACTTCTATTGAGTAATGGTGCAATTACGTTTTATCAAAAACGTCATTTCAAAAAGCATGTATTCCCATCTCAATGATTTATTAAAACATCCTTATTTGCATTACAGCAATTAAACCCTTCGTATAATTGCGGGCCAGTTTTTGCAAGTTTTGAATGGTATTTTGACAACTTATCATTTGAGGTTGGGAGGTCTCCTTTCCATCTCCCTAATTTTTATCTCCTCCATGGATTCCTTCTCAGATTCCAGTCAATACTCTGACTGGGCCACTTCAAAACATTAATATTACTTCCAGTCAGAAGAAACATGTTGGTAATATGAAAAGATTACTTTCAATCTATATCCTCCTGAGGTATGAATAATAATGGATTTAACTGTGTTTACCTAAAAGTCACATTTGAACTTAAAGGGAACACAATTAGTAACACTGTATTCAAGGCCACCTGACTTGAGACTAAGTTAAGACCAAGAAGAAGACTGTGAGGGAGGTGAGACCAAGTCCAAGGCTTTGAAAATCTGTTCTCAGGACTGCCTTGAGACTTAAGACCCCAACATACCCGGGTGTACTTCACTCTGCGAAGGTCCACTTGAGGCAGACTCAAATCGGGCATCCTCCAGACACATCTGCGCAAAGGTAGTGTTTTTACAACTGCGTATGTGTACTCAGTGCCACAGAGTAAACTGCTCGGCAGGAAACAGTGTTCAGATCAAACTATTTTGTATGCGACACCGAGCTGATAAGGTTGAGAGTCGGTACAACCAGTCGCAAGGACATACAGGCAGATTGCCACACGCTGTGCCACCCTGATAGATGTGCAATGTTTGCCCTAATGGAGGCTAGGCCCCAACTTGCTCATCAAACTTGCTAGCATCCACGCAGATTGTGGAAAATGAAGGAATTTGTCACCCGAGTATGTGGAAGCCTTAAGACCAGTCTGTAGTACAACACCAATAGTGAGTAACATTTGTAAACAAATAACATCTTTTGTTGGTGCAGAAACTTCAAAAATCAAAGAAATAAAACATATTTTAATGTTTCTATTTTAAAAAAATCCAAATTTTCGTTTCTGTACCTTTTGGGTTGAGGTTTAAAAACTATCAATGTTAAAGTGTGTCTGTTAATGGCACATTGTATTCAACCTGTTTGTCTAAAGAGGGTGTGTGAGAGAGTTGAGTTCCTGTTTGTTTCATGTATAAACTGCACTTTTTAAACCTTTTTCCCCCCCACAGTCCTTTAAAGCCTCCTGTATCTTTCCCTATTCACCCTACCACTCTCACATACAAATGATGGGATGAAAGAAGGATGGTTTTCTACTGCTGAGTCTGTGTTTGCTGAATTGCCCTTTTTCTAAGACAATCCAGCTTAAATGTATTGTACTTTCCTTTCATAAATCCCCATCCATTTCATTTTTCTTTTAAATATTCCTCACACAAACAATACCATGTTTGTTTGTTTTTTTTCAGTGTGTGAATGAATCTGGTGCAACTCAAGCAGATGATTGCCTTAGGAAATCCCTGCTGGTGTATTTTAGGGTGAATGTGTAAAACCTGGCAATTTAGCATCTGGTCATTGAAGCCGAACATGTTGGCAAATAGAAAAATGGAAAAATATTGTAGTGTTGCCTGCTAAAAAGATGTCACAGAAAAACAGTCTTCACCCATCATAATAGTATCAGCAACTATTATTTAATGTGTAAATATCCAAGAGAAGCTTGTGAAAATGCTGACAACTATGAAGGAATTTGAGGGTGTCCTTTAGAATAAAAGAAATAAAAACATTTTCAGAAGCCAAAAGGAAAACATATGAAGAAATTTGTTATTTTTGCATGGATCCCCAAGCGGCTGTGACTTTGTTTTTTATCCTAAATATTTTTGTGTGTGTAAAATCATGTTTACCCTGGGTTCAAAAATAGGGAAATGTTTTAATTTTTGCCACCGTGTTGCTGTTTTGTTTTTTACCCTAAATATTTTTGTGTGTGTAAAATCATGTTTACCCTGGGTTCAAAAATAGGGAAATGTTTTAATTTTTGCCACTGTGTTTGCTGTTTTGTTTTTTATCCTAAATATTTTTGTGTATGTAAAATCATGTTTACCCTGAGTTCAAAAATAGAGAAATGTTTTAATTTTTTACACTGTGTTGCTGTTTTGTTTTCTTTTTCCTTACTTAATAATCACCTGATCATTTGGGGGTCAGGTGATCAGGATCAGACTCTCCTGTGATGTTGGCAGTTGCAGCTCTTAAAATGATATGACTTTCTACCTGGGACGACACACTCCAGGGTGTACTGGGGGGGAAATGGTCAGTTTCACAATGAGGTGTTTCTGTCGATTATTTTCATTTCCAGTAAATGAGAATAGGCATCCTTCCTTGTGGTGTTCAATACCTGAGCACAAGAGAAATGGCTTATTTTCATAAGGCATGGCTAGTGATGTTGATGTTGGTACCTAATTTGTATCCTATTATTTGGTATCCAATTAAAGGGAAATGTTGGTGTTTTGTAAGGAAATGTGTAGTTAGATAGGTGAATGTATGATTTCAATCTATCTATCTATCTATCTATCTATCTATCTATCTATCTATCTATCTATCTATCTATCTATCTATCTATCTATCTATCTATCTATCTATCTATCCGTCTGTCCGTCTGTCTCAGCTGCTGTTGGCACTACATTTTGATTAAATACTTTCACATAATACAGGTTTTAGACTAATAAGGGACAATTGAAGAACTCTTTAGTCACAATGTTTAGACTGTATGAGTCAGAAGGCAGTTGAAAATGACACTGTTACCTAATTAGACACAATTTCTGAGCATTAAGTCCTTCTGTGTCTGCATCCTGACTAAATGAGTAGATTACCTTGTCAGAGCAGGATTAGAAGACACTTGTTCCCATGTAGCTGAAGCCAGCCTCTGAGTTTATGGATCTCTTTTGATCAAAGCAGTAAAGGCCACAGACATGCTGTGGGTTTATCGGGAATAAATGATCCCCTGCACACTAAAAGCAGCCACATTATCACACTGTTTTCCTAAATTAATAAAGCAGTTGCAAGGGGTGGTGGGAACCTCAATCTGCAATGTTTACCTACATTTAAATTATGAATGACAATTAAAACCCAAGAGAAAAGAGGAACTTAAGAGGAACTTAAGAGGAAAGGGTGTCACCAACATGACAAAATGTATCCGTTCTTGGTAATGTGCTGCTAACATTGTTGCATAAGTATTTTTGATGTATGGAGAAACATTTAAAAAAAATTGCATAAAGTACTTTTGCTACTGCTTTAAAATGTAATAAAAAAACTTTTAATCATAGAGCAGATAGTCTCATCCAGAGACTGACATTTTCTGTGGGGAATAAAGGTACACCTTTTGGACTGGAAAAGAAGCCAATTTCTTTCCTCTGTTTGTTGAAGAAAATTGTTCTTAATGTGCTCCCATTCTAAATAGTGCCTGAGATCATAGATGTTAAATTCAGTATCCTGCTGTGTCATGATCAGGGACATGATTTCTCCTTGACCTTGCCATTTCGTTGTTCGTTTGTTGTTATTGTTTACTCTTCAAAGTGAAATAACTTAAGAAATAACTTTTTATTGACTTTATAATTCATTGAGATGCACCTGTTAAAACAATTCACAATAAAACATCCATCCATGGTCTATATCTGGTTATCCTTTTAGGGTTTCAGAGAGGCTAGTGCCTATATCCTGCAGTTGTTAGGCAAGAGGCAGGGTACACCCTGGACACCTGTCCATGGTGAACTGGGGACCTCCCAAGTTCATCAAAGGGCAACATAGAGAGACAACCATGCATGCACACAATCATACCTAAGGGCAATTTAGAGAGACCAATCAACCTAACAGTTCAATATTTGCACTGTGGAAGAAAGTTGGAGTATTCAAAGAGAAGCCACACATGGATGGGAGAGAACAGGCAAACTCCATGCAGAAAGATGCCAGGACCTTCTTGTTGCAAGGCAACAGTGCTCCCTCCGTGCAGCCCAGCACTATGAAACACTGAGTAAAAACAACTTGTGTTTTTTTTTATTTTTATTTTTATTTTTTTTGCCTTACACAGAAAAATGAAAATCTAAACGCAGCATGAAAACAATGCAGCAGCACATTATTCCAAAGATAGGTTACATTCAAGCAAAGTCAAGTGATAAGCCACCACGTCACAGCAGATAAATCCACAGAACATGTACTAGATAATCCCTTTCTGTTTTTTACAAGTCAGAGGAATCATTTCAGATTGAGGTATGAGAAGCAAAGCCACAATTGACAGAGACTTTATCAGCAGAGCAGAGAAGAGGAGGAACGTCATCTCAAAAAATCCCTTTCTCTTTCTTAGGACTGAAGCAACATTCCTTATGGTTGTCTTTTTTCACTCTTGAAGATAATGTTGGCAGTTTAACTTGATTCAGTACTGCTCAGTGTTTTGAGTGATGAATTGCTGATACAGCAGATCTTTTGTTATTTGCTTTGTCCTCCCCCCACCCCCACCTATTATTAGAAGTCAGCAGTGACAATGAATTGAATATGTTTCAGACCGGAACAACGCATCTCAGATTTGACCCACATGACAAGGCACTTCATGCTTCATTGGCACATAGGACTGTGTTTCGGATGTCAAGTCACTCTCAAGAATAGGCATTTTCACTATGGCAGCGTTTGTTCCCATCTGGGTTCCATAAATCCAAATCTGTTTTACATGCATTCCAGTGTAAAACTCCCATACACCTATCCACATACACATACTGTGCACATTTCTGCTTTTTTCAGGCTTCTGTTGGAAGCACAATTACCATACTATATCCTCTATTTCTGACACTAACTCCAGCTTTCGATCCTCAGCTTTTAAAAGTTTCAATGACCCTCATTTTGGTCTGTAGTAGGCTTGGGCTGAAATGAGATTCTCAACATATGATCACCTTGAATAAAACTGTCATGATATTATAGCATTACCACAAAAATTTAAAAGAAAATTATGCTGAGTGATCCATTTGCTTTTTTAAAAAAAACAAAACCTTACCGACCAGCTCATAGCATGCCAACCATTTAAAACAGCATGACCCTAAGAACAGTATTTATTTTGTATAGTTAAAATTTTACTTTATCATAAATACTCTTCTTGGGATTAAGAATTTGGCAAGGACAGCAGCATAACAATAAAACTAATTCTGCTTTTTAGAAAAAAAAGGCACTAAATCTGTTTTCCAACAGAAAATGCTGATGAAAGTTATCTGGGTATCAGTTTGTGAATTTCAGCTCAAGCATGCTTGGGTTATGTCAGTAATCTAAAGCACAACAGTCAGTCCAACAGTGAATTGCTCTAAAAAAAAAAGAAACCAAATGAAGGTTTTGGGGTGGTCTAGTCAAAGGCCAATATATCCAATTGCTATGCTGTCATTTGATCCTACACAGACTTTTCATACTTGAAAGCTCTCCAAAGTAAAGAACAATTACCTGAAGAAGAGTGGGTTAAACATTTTCAGCAGCGATGTGAAAGACTCATTGCCAGTTATTGCACATGCTTAAAGATAGTTGTTGCTGCCAATGGTGGTAAATCTAAACAAAACCATCATTTGAAAACTGAATTTGGTATTTACTCAGGTTGTTTTCCTGTGTTGTTAGAAAAATGCTTGATGATCTAACAAAAAAACAAAACAAAACAAACAACAGTTTGTAATGGTACAAGTACATTTTTAATAGGCAAAAAATGTATCTCTGTGTTTCTAATATACTTATGATTTCAACATTTCTGATTATTCTGATTATATCCTGTAAATAGCATTTAACAGTGCTTGTGACATTTAACAGTGCTAGTTCTGCGTCAAAATCATGACATTTTGTGTGTGCAGTGAGCCATTTTTCCCATCTGATTTGCCATAAATTCTTTTCATCAGCTCATCGAAGTTACTACTTTTTTTTTGGAGGTGATGTTAGAGATCAGGCATATCAAAAGCATTTTTGTTTTACTTATTGCCCATGGACCACATTCACCATTCATATGGTGGCCCGTTTCATTAAAGCAGAAACTTTTTTCCGACAAAACTCCTCCCCATCTGCCATGACCGCAGCCACCCTCATAATGGGCCCTCCTGTCAAGGTTTCATGACTAATCCCCTGGCTGACCTCACATTCGGCTGCAGCCTCCTCATTGCCACATGGATACTTCAGTGCTGAGTTTGATTGCTGGGAGGCAGCTGGCAACAATTGAATAGTGAATGTAAGAACATTTTAGTGTATAGAACTGTAAACATAGTCCGTTTTGCATTGTGATGAAGGTTTTTTTATTGCCCTATTGAAGGTCTGTTTTCCTTTCACCATGGGCAAGCACACCAGCAAAATGTGTTTTTTTGTGCCAAAGTAAATTCAGCCAGCTTCTGTTGTGTGCTCCCATTTCTTGGAAATATGTCCATAATGGATGATTCATTACATAAGCTCATGACTGATGCTAATATTCAGAACAGCTAATATTCAGTACTGGACTGCTCAATGCAGGAATAAGGTTTATCTATAAATTGGCAAAAGTTTGGAACTTTCTCAATGAAAAAGACTATAAACTGTTGGCTTTACATTTGACAGTCGTGAATGTCTGATATTTTTTATTAATTCAAAATGCTTAAATAATACATTTTCCACAATGTTTTTTTTCATGATGACATCTACTGTTTTTATTTTTTTTTAAAGTTTTTTTCAGCTCACAAATGACAGCTGACAAATGTCAGACAGAAAAGCGAGATGTGACAGAGGGGGAAGACATGCAGCAAAGGTAATCAGGCTGGGACTTAAAATGGTGACAGCCGCGTCGAGGACTTAGGCCTCCATATATGGTTCGTGCACTTTACTGCTCTGCCATCACCGCGGTTCAGTTGTTTTGACTGCAACAGTACCACTTGCAGCAAAACTCCCTCACAACATGATGCTACTTACCCTGTACTTTACAAATAAGATGGTGTTCTCAGACTTGGAAGCTTCCCCTTTTTCCTCTAACAATGGTCATTATGGTCAAACATTCAGATTTAGTTTCAACACAACACTGAATCTGTCCCCAAAAAATGAAAGACTTTGTACATTTGTTCTTGGAGTAAAAGGCTTCTTCCTCTTGAGGGGCATTTTCAGACCATATCAGACTCATATTTTTAGAGGATAATGACTCTTTTCTACAGCTTCAGGCAGCATTTTGTAAGGTAATTTACTTTTGTGTTGGACTGATTTGTATATTGCACACTATAAATCATATTCTTTACTGGTATATACTGTTGCTGTTTAAAACCCTCTGGAGTCTGAGCTTAGTTGGATGTTTTGCAGACTTTTGATTTTTGCCTTTATATAACACCATACACACACATACATGTCTGATAACTTTTTCAACATAACCTCTCCTTATGAACTGATAATCATTTATTTGCACTTGTACTTGCTTTTTTAACACATGAACACAAAAATACACAAAAATCCAAAACCTACATTTTTTAAAATCAACTTATTACAATAAAACATTAAGGCTCAAGAACTGTTTTGGAGCTTGAAATACATGCTTCGAAAATCAGCATATAAACGTAAAACTGATGTTATTAAGATGTTATCAAACTATTTATAGCAGATTTCTGGGGCACTATCAGGGTTGTTTCTTGTTCGCTAGGGTTCTAAGTAATGGTATGGACCTCATCTGAGTTCTCCCACATCCTCTTTGGGTAGACCTCTGTGCTGAAGGTCCGATTTCCTGATTACTTTATGTCCACATGACTATGATTTGTTAAAACAATTGAGATTGTTCAGGTTATTATTATTATGGACCTGATGAATAGTGAGGAAAATGTGAGCACAAATATTCTCTATTACAAGAGGCAACAGGTAATATAGCAATATATCTAGACATTTATTACACATGTGTGATCTAATGAGCCTGTGCTGTGATTGGTTATTTTCCATGAGCAGAGAGTGTGAACCTGAGAGAGTGAAAAAAGTTGCTCAGTAATTACAATTTTACTAACAGGAAGTCAAGAAAATGTGATTGTGACAATTTTAAAACTATCTTTAACAACATTTATTGTTGATTGGCACCTTTAGCACAATTAGCTCACTAACTGTAACAGCAATGTCTACAAGTGTATTTCCTTCATTTTAAATAATCCTACTTTGTGTCAAAGCAAATTTCTGTATTCCTGTTAGTCACAGTGTTTTCCCATGAATTTCTTTGTCACTCCTCTCTTAAGTAGATGTTGGCTACACTGAGTTTTATCGCTTGTTAATGTTGCTGGGATAATCCAACATAAATTTCTCCACTAAAGGTTTTTACAAAACACATTACATCCCTAACATGATCAGCATCTCCCCAGTAGGCCAGGGTACCAGAGCAGACTGCCACTGGAATCTGAGGAAGGCTTTGCTGACCACAGGTTTTGATATATGGGCACTTGCCCAGAGTGACATGAGAAGGTGAGCTAGGTGGGTTGGTGGTGGGGGTTCGGTGAATCCAACTGAGCCTACATAGGGGGTGAAATTCTCACTTGAGACACCATTCATGCAACAACCACCACCTGGCTCTACCTATACTCATAAACTCAGGTGATTTTGCATCTTTTGAATGTTAAACCACAGCAACACAGTACCAAAGTGTCTTAATTGTTGAACTGTTTACTGACTGATCACTGATGTATGAAAGAAAGATCCAAGAAAGATGTTGGAAAAAAGTCATGATGACATTTTGTGTACAAATACCAATGCTAGATTGGAATGGTGCCATCTTGAGAAGGTGGTGTGCTAAACCAGTAAAAGGTGACAAGCTATCACAGTGTTTGCCACACAGACTTGAATAATGTATTTTTAAAAAATGATTCATTCTTCACGCAGAGGTCTGCAGTCTGACATGCTAAAAAGACATCCAGTCATCAGTCAGGTGTCCCACTTAACAAGCCATACTGGCATGGGTGACATAAAAAGACAGCCTCATTGGAGAAGAAAACACCATATGGCTGTATTTCCTTTGCACATGCTGAAGCAGTTCCAGGATCTCGAACAGACTGAAAGGTGTTAACGTCAGCACAGTGTTTGTGTAATTCACCTGGTGAGATCCATGTACAGCAACTCCACTGATGTGACAAGATGCTCTGTCTTCCCGAGCAAAATATTTGATTCTAATTCAGTGACAACAGAGAGTGATGGTACAAACTCCTTGATTATGGGTTGTTTTGAGTCATGAAAAGTGAGTTATCATTTGAATGGCCATTTGAGTTTTGTTTGACCCGGTTAACTCTACACAGGGCAGTATGCGTTTCACTTTTCGAGACTGAATCAGGTCAGAAACAGGTCAAAGTTAGTACTGAGATAAAAAACTATTTCCTGTGACATAATGGAGGTTATCAGAGCTAAGCAACAAGAGTTTGTGCTTTTGACTGTTGGTCAGTGTTTCATTTAACAGCTGAGATAAAGCACGAATTCAACAGTCAAATTCATGGAATTATTAATCAATTTCCTGAAAGCATTTTCCTGGACAAAGAGCCTAATTTTTCTAGTTCAACTAAAGTTTAAACACTGGTAGCTACGGAAGCGTTTTAGCTGCCAGAGCTTTAAAATAAATTTAGAGCCAATATTTCGTTAAAACGTGAAACTTTCTCGTTATAAAGAGATGCAAAAAATATGCTTCTCTGGCAGATTACAACCTTTTAGAAAGCCATGAAGGGGGCTCCCTCCGGCTCTTTATCTTCTGACTCTCAAACATCTTTTCGAGGTTTTGCCGTTTTGCTTTTACAACCTTTCTTGTTTAAACAAGAACATATTTTGGTTTAAATAAGTTATAAATCTCATTAAAACGAGAAAGTATGTCATTATAACAAGACACTTTCTCGTTTTAAGGAGTTTTGTTTGTTGTTATAACGGGATACTGCTTCTGAATTTATTTCTGATGTATGCACAAACCTTTTAAATATTTTTTAATTTTTTTTTTATTTTTTATTTTTTTTTTTGTTAACATAGTTAACAGTTTTTGGGTTGCAGGTAACTTTGTCACTAATGTTTTCATTCTGGCTACTGTAGTCTGCGGTGTTGCAACCTGAAGGTCATATTCAAATACTGTCAGAACCTGGGAGAGCAGATCATTTACACATTAAAATGCTAGAACTGACAGTACACTCGCCCACCAACCAGCACTGCCTTATGGTCTCATTACAGCTGAAAACACATGGCTTATTGCATAAGAGGTGACTGTATGCATTGAATATTTATTGCATTTTATTGTTATTATTGTATAATATTGTTATTATACTTATTGTATTTATCATATTGTCTTATGACAAATCGAGTCAGGTTATTTTGAGCAGCTTATGTTTATAGGGGAAATCGAAGATGATTGTAAGGTTTTTTTCTTCAGCACACCTAACGCTGTGATTTTTGGAGATAGAGTTCTCAAACTGTTATACAAAATCCCTGCATGTGTTCACTACAAATGGTACTGATTGAAAACCCTCTAAGTATATCATAGACTTTGTGAGGTAGCATCAAAGACACAGATGTCCTTTGTTACAATCTACCCCAGTAGTGGAGTAGGTTGTAACACATGCTGGGGTGATTTGTAACAATAAGACAGAAAAGCAAAAATTGAGGCAACATTGAAGATTTAATTTTACAACAAGTGTAATTGAGAATAAGGCCCAGAAAAACTCAGAACAGTGTCTGTCACTCTTTATGATGGACCACAACTCAAACACACCCTCAGCTGAACTTGTGTGGGTGTGTGTGGGTGTGGGTGTGAGAAAGAGCGTACTTGAACAAGGTTTAACATTATTAGTGCTCATTGCATATTCTCTATAAAACAACAAATGAACATACTGATCTGATTTAAAACAAAATCAATGACATAAAAGTTTTTGTTGTCCATGCTGTTTATAATTTCTTCAGTTATGTGCATTAATGCCATTGATGTGGATCGGCTCTCTCTGAAACCATTCTGACAATCTATTAATATGTTGTGTTTATTGATGAAGGCATACTATAGTAATGTAATAGTCTATTGTTGACACATGAAAAATATATGGTTAGAACAATAAATTTTTTGTAATAACGATAAAAAATAATGAGCTACTTTGTTTTAAACTCACTTAGCACAATGAATTTCAGTTTTTAAACCCTATTTAAATATGTAATAACAAAATTAGGACACAACTTAGAAAGTTTAATGTCAGAAGAAAAATCTAGGAAATAAAAATATATTTTTTAGTATATTTATTAACACATGAACAATTATTACCTTCAGTACTAATATTTATATTTTAGCCTCATTTGTTTGAAATGAATATTTTAGACAGAGTTACACACACACACACACACACACACACACACACACACACACACACACACACATATATATATATATATATATATATATATGTGTGTGTGTGTGTGTGTGTGTGTGTGTGTGTGTGTGTATATATATATATATATATATATATATATATATATATATATATATATCCATTATGGTGTTGGTAGGGATCGTTCTCAATGCTGCATTCACATCTTCAATGAGACTTTCTGATGGTACTTCACTCAGCCGTTGTAATTGGCATCGGATTGCCTGGTGTTCATTCGGGCCACGATCCTACCTCTCAGGTCAATTGCTGCCTCATTCACCTTTGATGGTTTGTTCATTATTGGGGCATCATACCCAATCTCCGGGTGGGGAGTTGAAGCTAACTCCCCTCTGACCTGGTGTCCTGGCTCCCCCTTGCCGTAGCATTTGTGTTGTACCTCGTCTATCTCAAGTTGTGACAGCATTTGCCGTTTGCGGATGTTGGAACACTGAGCTACTAGTTGTTTGGCAGTTAGCAGTTAGTGTTGAATGGGGATGTTGACGTAACCATTCCTCCCACATTCTTTGCATGTAACCCCTCTGACTAGGGTTACTTGAGTAGTAGCATTCCAACAGATCCAAGTTTTCACCTCTCGCCCAATTCCGTCTTGTTCCAGTAACCCATTTTTCGTGAAGGTGCCCTGGTTCCCCAGCACCTGACGCAGACCTTGTTTGACCGGGCGACGTCTGAGCCGGCATGGCGTGTATTCCTTTGTCACTCATCATGAGGTAGGCAGTAGCGCGAAGGATCTTGCCTAAGGACCCACACTGGATATCTCAACAAAGCGACCCGGCCTGGATTCGAGCATCTCAAGGATCACTGATGTACAACTCAGCATCAGTGATCCTTGAGATGCTCAGCTATAGGAGCAACCATGAGATTCAATACCCACCATGAAAAAGATGGTTAGAGGCTAAAATCAAGGTAACAAGGAGGGAAGTGAGCCAATTGTCAGAGCTCCAAAGAGGTGCAATCAAAAGACCAGTACCCAAGTACAGCCAGATGCCCATACCTGAAGCGCTCGAAACTGCCAAACAAAGGCTCCAAGCCTTGGCCAGTCGCCTAAAGAGGTACACGAGAGAAAATGAAGCCAGGAGGATTAATCGGCTCTTCTCCACCCAACCAGCTAAAGTGTACTCTCAATGGCAGGGTAATAACAACAGAGCAGACCCACCAAGGCTGGAGACACAACAGTACTGGAAAGGCATATGGGAAAGGGAGGCAACCCACAACAGCAATGCACAGTGGCTAATCTCTCTACGAGATGACCACAGCAACCTCCCTGAGCAAGCCCCAGTAACTATCACAGTGGCAGATGTCCAAGAAAGAGTCTCAGGTATGAAGAACTGGACAGCACCAGGTCCTGACATGATCCATGCCTACTGGCTAAAGAAACTCACTGCCCTCCATGAGCGACTGGCAGCTCAAATGAACCAGCTGCTACAAAGTGGGACTCATCCTGAATGGTTAACTGAAGGGCGCACAATCCTGATCCAGAAGGATCCCTCAAAGGGTTCGGTCCCGTCCAACTATCGGCCAATAACCTGTCTCTCTACAACATGGAAGCTCATGTCAGGCATCATAGCAGCTAAGATAGGTGGGCACATGGATAAATACATGAGTACAGCACAGAAGGGCATCGGCATAAATACCAGAGGAGCCAAACACCAACTCCTGGTAGACCAAACAGTCGCCCGAGACTGCAAAACCCGACACACCAACCTGTGCACGGCTTGGATTGATTACAAGAAAGCCTATGACTCAATGCCACACACTTGGATCATTGAATGCTTAGAGATGTACAACATCAACAGGACTCTAAGAGCCTTCATTGGAGCCTCGATGGGGATGTGGAAAACCACCCTTGAAGCCAACTACAAGCCAATTGCACAAGTGTCCATCAAATGTGGCATATACCAAGGAGACGCTCTGTCCCCACTGCTGTTCTGCATAGGTCTGAACCCCCTCAGCCAAGTCATCAACAAGACTGGCTACGGATACCGACTCAAGAACGGAGCCACCATCAGTCACCTCCTCTACATGGATGACATCAAGCTGTACGCTAAGAGCAAACGAGACATCGACTCACTGATCCACACCACCAGGATCTACAGCACTGACATTGGGATGTCATTCGGACTAGAGAAGTGTGGTCGGATGGTTACACAGAGAGGGAAGGTCATCCACACAGAAGGGGTCTCACTCCCAGAGGGAACAATAGCAGACATTGAGGACAGTTACAAGTACCTGGGAATACCACAAGCAAATGGCAGCCTCGATGAGGTCACAAGGAAAGGAGCCACAGCCAAATACCTCCAACGAGTAAGGCAAGTCCTGAGAAGCCAGCTCAATGGCAAGAACAAGATCCGTGCGATAAACAGCTATGCCTTGCCAGTAATCAGATACCCTGCAGGAATAATAAGCTGGCCAAAGGAAGAGATAAAGACCATGGATGTTAAAACTTGGATACTACTAACCATGCATGGAGGGTTCCACCCTAAATCCAGCATCCTGAGACTATACACGAGCCGTAAGGACGGAGGCAGAGGACTAGCGAGTGTGAGAGCCACTGTCCAGGATGAAACATCCAAGATCCATAAATACATCAAGGTCAAAGCCTCAACCGACGATGTGCTCAGCGAATGTCTCAAACAATGGGGACCAGAGGATGAGGTGCTGGAGGAACCATCATGGGAGGATAAGCCCCTACATGGGATGTACCACCGACAAATAACTGAAGTGGCTGATATCAGGAAATCCTACCAATGGCTGGAAAAAGCTGGACTCAAGGACAGCACAGAGGCACTCATCCTGGCTGCACAGGAACAGGCCCTAAACACCAGAGCAATAGAGGCTCAGATCTACCACACCAGACAAGATCCAAGGTGTAGATTGTGCAAGGAGGCCCCTGAGACAGTCCAACACATAACAGCAGGGTGCAAGATGCTGGCAGGGAAAGCGTACATGGAACGTCATAACCAAGTGGCGGGCATAGTGTACAGAAACATCTGTGCAGGATATGGACTGGAAGCCCCGAGATCAAAGTGGGGCACACCCCCAAAGGTGGTGGAGAATGACCGAGCTAAGATCCTGTGGGACTTCCAGATCCAGACAGACAAAATGGTAATGGCGAACCAACCGGACATCGTGGTGGTGGATAAACAACAGAGGAAAGCCATTGTGGTGGATGTAGCAATACCAAGCGATTGCAACATCAGGAAAAAGGAACACGAGAAACTGGAGAAATACCAGGGCCTCAGAGAGGAACTGGAGAAGGCCTGGAAGGTGAAGACCACAGTGGTGCCTGTGGTCATCGGGGCCCTCGGGGCAGTCACCCCCAAACTGGAGCAGTGGCTAAAACAGATCCCAGGAACAACATCAGACATCTCAGTCCAGAAATGCGCAGTTCTCGGCACAGCCAAGATAATACGCAGAACCCTCAAGCTCCCAGGCCTCTGGTAGAGGACCCGAGCTCAGAGGTTGAGAAAGACCACCCGTGGAGGGTGAGAAGGGAATTTTGAATTTTTATATATATATATTGGCCTAGGTGGCATCTCTACACTTCAGTATCGATGTGTTACAAAAACTAGTTCACTAGTTCTACCTTTTACTGGTGGTTATAAAAATGTTCATTTTTTAAATTAAGAATCCAGAAAAACCAAGCTTCCTGGAACATCACAGGAATGACATGAAACTGATGAAATATTAGCAAGATAACTGCTTATTTTTGATTGGTTTACCTAGCAGCAAGTTAAAATTTATAAACATGCTTTTTATAATCCCATAGTTCAGAGTCTTATAAAATAGTGAAATTACTGTGTAAACCAGTAGACTTTTTTCTATCATGAAATTGTTCAAATCACACCAAGGCCAAATAATAGAAAAACCTGTTTGTTTACTAAAATATCAGTGTATTTCCTCCTCCCTTTTCCCTTTTTACACACAGCTGTACCCCCTTAAAGGCATTCTTCACAACTCATGCTGGTCATTAATCAGCAGGAGGTCACACAGACCATTATTTTATTCACTGAAAACATTGGGTTTACCAGGGGATCTTGTTATCACCAAAACAGCGAACACAGTAGCCACCTGAGCTACTAATGACCTTCGCCCCGGGTTTAAGTGAAAAAAGAGATATCTAAGTGTTTCCAACAGTAACCTCTCAGCTAGCTGGGAATCTGCCAACATTTTCTGTAATTACACCTGCTCTTTGGGTCTCACCCTGGTTTCAGATGGAGGCCCTCAGTGGGAGAAGGCATGCAAAAGTCTGCTTCAGACACAGGGATTAGGTTATACTGAAGAAGGTTGCCAAGCCTCAGTGGTTAGTGACACTTCCAGGCAACTTGAAGAGAATTCGAAAGATTTCATTATTTTCCTGACCTAATATGGTAGCTTCCTGTCCTTGAGGCCTTGTAGTGAAATATCAAATTAATAAATGGGAAGCAAATTAGTTTTGTTTGATGGAAATGGACCAAACAAACATTCTCTCATACACAAACTAATTCAGGAGTAAAATATAACCCACCCTCTTTGCTGTAGCCTCTTTGAGAACTCTGGTCTCCAGACCCCTTTTAGTACATACAGCACTGCTCTCCCAGTGATGGAGCTTTCACAAGCCTCCACAGCCCACTTTTTACTCACTGTGTCTTCAGGCAGCTGAGAGCAGCATCAGCGAGGCCCAGCTCGTCGATTCTATTGAACCAGCTTGGCGTGTCACAGCCGGTAAAGACCTCTTGATTGACTCCTGCTTGGATAGCATGTCCAACTGCATACATTAGTAATGCTGAGGATTCAATAGATAGATTGCTCAGACAGATTGGTGCGAGCAAGAGGCATATTTACCACGGTGCATGGAACTGGAGAAGAACTGAACTTAAAGAAAGGCAGTTAGAGATTGCCATTCTGTCAGTCTTACTGTGTTTTACTTCAGCAAAGTCTTGGATTTTTTTTTTTCACTTTTATTAGATTAATTCATTTATTATTAAATTTCAAGTATGCATGCATAGCTTAGAAGCTGGGTCTCTATTGGGTGCTCCAACTTAAACCCCTAATTGGCAGCCTAAATATGTTGCTTTCAATATTCCCTTCGTGTTAACAGGAGTGCAGCCAGGCATAGCAGCCAAAGTAGTGTAGACTGTCGTTTGCAGCAGGTTTTTATGGCATGGAGTAAATTTTTGAGGTAATTTTCTGGCCCTAAAGCATATTCTGTAGCATCTTGTGCCTCCACTGGCCAACTGTGATGTTAATCATAAGAAATGTTCAAGAAGGTAGAGGTTGCAGACTTGTACAAAGGTTAGATAATATGTCACCATGCCAGCATATGTCAAAGATCAGGGTGTAATAATACATTTACTTTACAAAACAAGACAAAATATAATATTATCTTAATGAGAAATAAACAAAAAAAATTCCAGTTTTGGTTTGTCTTCACAAATACATTGTATTGTAAAGGTATTTGCACTACTTGATCCTTATACATTTTGTCACAGAGGAAAAAAAATGGGTGAGTGACAAAGAGAAACTACAGAATGATTGTAAAGTACAGCAGAGCTAAATGAAAAAAAAAAAAAACATGTTTTCCACAAATACAAATCTGAATTGTGTAGTGTGTATTTGTATTCAGCCCCCTGAGTCAATGGTTTGTAGAACCACCTTTCGCTACAAATATAGCTGCAAGTATTTTGGGGTATGTGTCCAGCAGCGTTGTACATCTAGAAAGAGAAATTTTGGAGAATTCATTTTTGCAAAACACCTCAAAGTCTTGCCTCAGATTACCAACTGAATTTAAGTTTCGGCTTTGACTTGGCCATTTCAACACATAAATATGCGTTGATCTGAAACATCCCATTGTCTCCTTGTCTCAAGTCTTTTCCAGGCTCTAACAGCTTTTCTTACCCTGTATTTATGATACCATATTCCTTTATTGTCAGAACAAGTTGGAAATTTGTCCTGCATTACAGCACTATTGCATCACAGCACTATTGTTTATAGACATATATATATATATATATATATATATATATATATATATATATATATATATATATATATATATATATATATATATATATATACTGAGACAAAGGCAGAATCAAAAGCACAAGGTGAGGAGATGATGGCATTCCACACTGGTTAATAGTTCATGTTTAGTTTCAGGATTGACTGATGTACAAAAGCATTTTTCAGCCCTATTAAACTGTGGAACTCTGTATCTTCAACCTAATGGTGGCACTCTGCAGTCTGTCGTAATTCAGAGCATGATCAGGGTTACAGGCGATTTAGATCATCCATCTTCCCATCAACTCTGACCAGCTGTTCTGTTGCAGCAAAAGAAGTGCATCCCCAGAGAACGATGCGGTCACCACAGTGTACCACCGTGGAGATGTTCTCTTCAGGATGATGTGCAGTGTTAGTATTTCTACTGTAATTTTATCTTCTGAACAAGTTTGCATCCATCATCTATAAACTTAAATTTTCACACAAACCAGATGAATCATAGACTGATCCTTAATGAAGTAGTACTCAAGCAAACCTGCCATTTCTTCAGCTGCTTACTGTCAGTTGAGACTAGATGGAGGAATTGGGTTGACGGGTTTAATTGGGAGAAACTTGGATGCCAAGGTCTGTACCTGGAGAGCTGGTGCTGAGATCTTACACCTTCCCCTGCCCAGCATACATTTTAGGTTAGGTGGCAACAGGTAGAGAAGGCAATTACCGGATAACATGTTAGCAAGGATGCTGATTCACTTTAAGTTCTATAGAGCTATGAGCTACACATGAGTTGGGAGGAAGAAAGCAGTGTATGTGGTTGTGGAGTTGTGTCTTTAAAAAAGATCAGAGACAGCATCTTTCTCTTTGTGTGTAATTATCTGTTATGTCAACAAGAATTTACTCTACTTTTTCCTGCCACTATGCTGTTTTATTTTTTCATGGATAATTAAGCTGTAAATACCTCTGAAGCAGATGCCCTTCACCACCTCCCACACTCGCTCCGCCTGCCTCTCGCTACCCTGGTGCTGAATGCCTACACATGCAAAAAAAAAGTGCTTATTATCCCACCATTTGACCCAATTGGCTTGTGTATGAAAACACCTGGGCGTTGCATGGAAATTTAATTGCTTCACTTAGTTAACACACTTAAGGACCATGTTGACTTTAGTCTGTTCAATTTGTTGGGATCAGCAGCTCCTCTCATCAGGGATGTTGTAATCTTGCATTGAGGGTAATTACTATTAATTAGTGGTTTGTACATTTGGCTTTGATGTTGCTCTGAGCAAAAAAGAAGTGATTTCTCAGAATGAACTTGGTTAAACAGAAATAGGTCACTTGGAACAATTTTAGATCCTTTCAAGCACTGGCGAAGTGGCGCTCCAAACATATGGAGTCAAAGTGAAAAGTATCAGTGTGTATGAAATATTCTAAAATGGAAAGTCAAATCTTTTTTTCTTTTGGAATGTTTAGGAACTATGTTGAAAATGAAAGAATAAATATACAGGCTTTGCAACATGTCGAAATAGTCACAATGTGCAAGAGAGTTCATGCACATCTTTTTTATGTCAATTTAATGGGATCATTGTCTTTATATATCTCAGATATATGCAATAGAAAGAGAACTTCTTTAGCACAAAAGTCCTGTTCAAATTTGTCCTAAACAAAGGCTTGGTTAGCCTTACTTGGGAAAAAAAAACTGTCCCTTTTTTAGCCACATTAAACCCTGATTACATTGTGTGATTTCAAACTTGTATTGGTATTGATTGTGTCACGCTGTGCATGCTTGATATGATTTAGGAATTAAAAACTAAAAGTTTGGAGTGGCATAGACAAAGTCAGGAATAACCTCCAATTTGACAAAAAAAAAAAAAAAAAAAACCCTCCAATATGGCAGAATTAAAACCTTTTTTCAAAGAAGAGTAGGTAAAAATTCTTTCACAGTGATGTAAAAGAATCACTGCCTGGTATGTGAAACACTTGATGGCAGTTGATCCCACAAATGGTGACACAAATAGGTATTTGGTTTCGGTGGTGATTATTTTTTCACATCTGAACTGCTTTGGTATGTATTTAGGGCACCATTTATAGGAAATTTTATTTTCTAGAACACTTCATAGATGTTTATCTCTATAATTCAAGAAAATTTGTACTGATTAAGTACACACTGCAAAACCACAAAATATTTTTGATTATTTTGGGTCTAATTTCTAGTGCAAATATCTTAGTACACATGAAATAAGACAAAACTAACTTACAAGTAAGTCCTCGGCATAATATAGGAACTAGTTTTAAGTCAACAAGTGAAATACCAGTGGAAGAAGAAATTTAACCTATAATATAGGAAAAAGGCCTTGTTCCACTGGCAGACTTTTTTTTTAACTTATAACTATTACTTCTTTATCAATATTAAGGACTTAGTAACTTAAAACAAGCTCCTATTTCTTGCTGAAAAGTTACATGTAAGTTAGTTTTGTCATTCATTTCAAGTGTACTAAGACATTTGCACTCGAAACTAGACCCAAAGTACTTGGGAAGATTTTGGTTTTTTTTTTTTCAGTCTGTTGCTTCCGTCAGTCTACCCCAGGGCAGCTGTGGCTACAATGTAGCCTGCCACCATCAGTGTGTGAATGCGTGTATCAATGGGTGTAAAGTACTTTGGAGTCCTCTGGATTAGATAAAGTGCAATACAAATGCAGGCCACTTACCATACCACTTACATGAGCACAGAAGTAAAAAAAAAACACATGGGTACTTAATGGAGGTAGGAATAACAACATCTCAACACAAAACTGGTTCAGTCATCTTTAATATCCCCAAGGGGAAATTGTTGTGCAGCAGTCTATCATCATTCTCATGAGTCTTTCTGCCACTGACTCGGATGCAAGGATACAGTTTATGGACATAACCCCAGTGTGAGAACAGAAAATGACCTCACAATGGAAAAGCATTGTTTTGGCTCATTTTTGTTTGCTGTTGCTAACGTCACATCAATGAGAAGGAGAAGCAGTTGTCTCCAGCTACGTGTCAGTCAGAATCCCATTACTGGAGAGGTCATAGACAAACTGCTTCAGGTGTGGAAAATCTCAGTGGGCACCACTGCTCAACCAGCCTTAAAAGGAACAATACATTTTCACCTGTCCCTCACATGTCATTGAGAACTTTTGTCAAATCTAAACTTATGTGAAGTCTTCTTAATACTATCATTGCTATTGTTATTACTATTACTCTGCTAGTTGTGCATTTTGAGCTGGCTCTCAAGGGGAGTTTCATGAATACATATCGGGATCTTTAGCTCACTGGTGGTTGTGATGCCTTGAGCAATTTCACTTTGAGAGCACCGCACAAAAACAAAGACATCTCAGCGACATGAATATTCATAAAGTAGAAATGCCGGAGCAGAGTTTAAATGGCAGACTAAAAGGTGGATGGAGGGAAGAGACACAAGGAGTATGATACAAATGGCAACAGTAGTTCTGTGGCTCTCTTTTAAAGAAAAGGTGAAGAAGTAACATTAAAAGCCCTGCGGGGAACTGGCGATTGAAATACTGTTAAATAGTTGTCTGCTCGGCACCTCCTCTGGAAGCATTGCTGGCCTCCCCCGGCAGTTGCGTTCAGGGAGCGGCTGCGTGATCGGAAGCATAACTGTGCTGGTGGCTATGAGACCCTGCGGGCCTCACTGGCGGCCTCCATCATTATGCCGGTGGCGCTATCATTTCTGGACGTTGATTAAAATGTTGCCAGTGTTGAAAGAAGCTGAAGGTTAAACCACAAAGGGTGCATGTGCAGCCGTCTGCACACGCGTACACGCATTTTCACAAAATCTGACTTCTGCAACAGAGAGAGGAGAAAGCCTAGTGACAGGGCCGTGTGGGAGCGGATGCTCATCTCACTTTGACTTTATCTGCTCAACCTGAGCAACTTTTTCCTCAATTATGCCCACTATGGCTCACTGTTAAATGAATAGTACTTTGATAGCTGCAGGGGATTTTATCCAGGAGAAACAATGAGTGTCATAGTCAAGGTGACCTTCAGCAGGGACTCCAAAATGGTGATAGTGATCTAAAAGTAAGCCCACTACTGTGTTCATTTTTTTAAACAAATAAGGCCCAGAATCTACATTTAATTAAAAAAAACTGAGGAATGCATGAAAATGTTTTGACATTAGTAGGTATATCACATCAAATTATAACAGTCAGATCAAATGTCTGCAAGTATGTGAGTTCCAATATTTTTGTGTGAACGAGTAATAAATCTCAAAATGTCAGCAGACAAAAGTGGCCAGCTGAAATAAATGCTACAGCCTGCTTTCTGTATCTGTTTACCTTCGGTGAAACTGTGATTTTATTATTATGGATCTTTGGAAAGGACTTTTGAGCTTTGGAGAGAGCGGCGGTAACATGAGAAGCGTTGTACTCAGAGTCAGAGCCAATATATTTGCATCGTTCTGGCAGTATCGGTCAGCTTTAGGTTGGATTGCATTTCATCAAATCTGAGTCCTTCCCTTTTACCTCCTCAATTCCTGCTGGGCTCAATTTACTTAAGTTTTAAATAAAGCTCAAGAAAGAGAGCTGTTCCTCACAAACTACACAATACAACCTGAAAGTAGGACTTGAAATAAAAAGATGCTGATATGTTGAAATTCTATAGTACTTCATAATTGTGAGAACACTATACTTGGCTCACAAAACTGTTTTAAAAATAAAAATCTGAAAATCGTGGCATGCATATGGGAGTAAATATTTTGTAGAACTAGTTCTTGTGGCAATTGCTGCTGCCTTATAGAGTATGTCAATACCAACTTTGCAAATCCAGAGAATGAAAGGAAAATGTTCCTTATCCTGCTTTGATAAATGGCAGAAGTTCAGTTAGACTGAATGGAGAACTTCTGTGAACAGCTATTTTCAAGTCTTGCTGCAGATTCTCAGTTGAATTGAGGCCTGGACTTTGACTGGGTCATTATAATACAAGAATATTCTTTAAAGTAAACCATTCTATTGAAACTCTTGCAGTATCTCATGGGTCATTGTCCTGCTGGAAGAACTCTAACAGGTTTCTTCTAGAACTGTTCTGTACTTAGCTACAAACATCGTAACATAGTGTCTGACCAGTTTTTGTCTTCCTGTTGAAATGTACCAACGAAGTATGATGATTCCACCACCTGTTTTAATGTGGGATCTGTGTATTCAGGAATGAGTGAATTGTTACTTTTAAACCACACATTCTGGATGTGGCTCACAAAGTTCACTTTTGGTCTCATCTGACCAGAGCATCTTCTTCCACAGGTTGGCTGCTTCCCCTGCGTAGTAGAGTGTGACAAACTTTAAACATGACTTCTTAGAACTTTCTTTAAACCATTAGTTGCTTCTTGACAGTCTTCCCTAAAGCTCATATTCATGGAGTGCATGGCTAGAAGCTGTTCTATCAACAGGTTCTCCCACCTGCGCTGTGGATTTCTGCATATGATAGATCGAAGAGTGCTCTGTGAAACAGCATGCATTTTTATTGTTTTGCAACCTAAACCTGATTCAAACCTTTACAACTGTATCTCTGACCTATCTGCTGTGTTCCTTGATTTTCAAGATGCTATTTGTTCACTAATGTTCTCTAACAAACTTTTGAGACATTCACAGAACATTTGGAGACATACTGAGAATAAATTTCACATCATGTCTGAAGCCAAATAATTCCACTGGATTTTATTTAGTGGTACCAAAGTAAACAGAGGGGTTGGGGTGAAATAAAATGAATTTCACATTTTTTAAATTTTTATTTTAAAATAAGTTTGAAAATCCTCCTTTCATCTCAGTGTGCTACACTACTTTATGCTGTATTAGTCCAAAAAATTCCCAATGAAATACATAAAAGTCTGGGGTGGTGCCATGAAATGGACTGAACTTATATAGCTCTTTTCCAGTTATACTGACCACTCAAAGTGCTTTACACTAGAGCCACATTCATCTGTACACACTCACATTTATATACTGATCAGTAGGCAACTTAGGGTTAAGTGACTTGCCCAAGGGCACATCAACGCGTGACAGGAGGAATCTGGAATTGAACCTACAACCTTCCAATTACAAGACAACTACTCTACCCACTGAGCCACAGTCACCCCGAAAGTGAAAAAAAAAAGTTATTAATGCTTTTCAAGGCTCTGTATAGAATATAGTGAACAATAAAACATATAACCAAATATGAAGACATTTACATTTTCAGCTGCATTTATCTGTTAGTTGTTCTAGCTGGCTCTTAGTCAATCCAGCTATGAATATATTATTATCAACTGCCCAAAAGGAGATCACGTAGGTGTGAGAGTACAGGATCATATTAGGGAGTGGTGTACAACAGTTGAAATAGAGACATCTGACATGAAATCTACTAACAGATAACAAATGGGTGTTTTAATACTAACACAATCTTCCCAATGTATTACTCACAGCTTAAGACAGACCGTTATTTATTGTGATAGATGATAGATAGCTCTACTTCTAATTAAGCAAAAGAACCAGCAGAAAAAGAATGACTAATCTGAAATCAGCTTTTACAACTTTTGTGTTGTATTGTTTTACTTTATATTTTTGCAACATTCATTCATGTCTCAAAATGAAGTTTGAGCCTCATAAATTAATGGAGCAGACACATATCCCCTCAGATTCATCTAGCTACAGCGACAGCTGAATCTGCTGACTTTATTGTTAATCAGAGTCTCTAGTGAAAGCAGGATGTGAGCGAGGATTTAGCGCACCTTAAGGGAGTCCCTCCTCCCATACTGGAAATATGCTTGTGAGATCTCATCTCATGCTAATTTGTCACAGAGGAGGTATTCTCACTGTTGCTCCCTGAAGCCCTCTGGCTAACTCTAAGCTATTCATTGTCTCGTATGGCTACAGGCCTTTTCCTTGCCTTCATTCTCTGAGAGCTTGTTCCACAATTTACATAGCCTTGTTTTTCTCTGCCTCCACCTCGCTCTGCCTTGGTTGTTTTTCTCCTGCACCCTGTTCCCTCTCCTTTTGACTGTGACAATTATGCATCTTCCTGTGGGACAATTAAAAAGGAGCTGGCTTCTCTAGTGAAAGGGAAGAAACAAAAAAGGGATTGAGGAAATAATGATGTTAGATTTGTTTGTGCTGTCGCCCGTCTCTTTTGAACCAGCACCTCTTGAAGTAGCTGCTGTTTGTTCCAGCGCCACCTCTTTGTGAAGGACACTCTGCCTTTCAGCCCCACTGTCCGACAAAATAAATAAAAGCGCTTTTCATTCGGAGACGCAAAACTTTCCCCCCATCGATGTAGTTGTCTTCTTTCATCCCCATCCTGAACGCCTCCTCTTCCTCTTTGACAGGTGCAAATGCAACCTTCATGCCAACAGCTGCGTGTTTGACAAAGAGAAGTTGAGCTGCGAGTGCGAGCACAACACCACTGGGCCTGACTGCGGGCGCTGTAAGAGGAACTACCAAGGGCGAGCGTGGAGTGCTGGCTCCTACCTGCCCATTCCCAAGGGCACGGCTAATATCTGTGAGTACAAACACGCATGTATCGCAATAAATCCAGAAACATCTTAGCTTAATAACACATAGGAGCACGATAAAGGAAAATATGCACATCTCCTGTTAAACTAAAAAGTCACATTCATATTTTCTTGCTACGAAAGCTGTGTCAAAATCTGGCTACATCGGCCAACACCAGTTATTTTAATGTAAACACATTGTCTCTAATTTTGAATCTGGTAAAACCTGATCAGCTGCATCAGGTTTTACGCAACCTTACTGAGCCTATGATATTTTCCTTACTTTCTCTTAAAATGGTCCTTACAACAAGGAAACCTTCTTGGGAAAGTCGTCATTGAATAGTTATTGATGCCTTCCATCTAAACATGAAATTATGGTTGAAAAGTGAAAGGCAAAAATATTGTAAGTCTACTTAAACACATTCTGCATTCTATTGAGTAATAATGTCAAAGGAGTATCATCCAATAGGCATCACAAAGTTGCAAATAGAAGAATAGAAGAATATTAAGGTAATACTATTTTGTGTTTGTATAATATTTAATTAGTGGTGAAAACAAGAGCAGAAGAAAAAAGTGAAAAGAAAAATGTTAAAGATACTCTAGGGCCAGCAAGTTATCCAGTATTCCCTTAAATGTGGATTTTATTTTTAATTATGATGCAGTATCATAACTTGACAGGGTTAGGAACCACAGCCACCTGCAAATAGCTAAAATCCATGAATACTTGAGACCCTCTAAAAACCTGTATAACTGCCTGTTTTAGTTGTTCAAGCACCAAATGGATCTTAATATGCATTAATATGCACAATGGAAACTGTTGTAGCACTACCACAGAAGCTAACATCTACAGTCTTCCTTATTTCCACTCTTGTGGGTAGAGCCAGTCAGTGGCAAGGAAAATAAATGGTGCTCCTGGATTGGCTGCTTTGTAAACACCAGGCAATAGCATGTCAAGGAGCACTGTGGCATGGTATGTCAGCTTCATAAGCTGCATGTTCTTTTTCCACTTGAAGTTACATTCCATGGAAAAATCAGCAAATAGGTGAATCTACGAAAACCGAACCACAATTAGACCGGGGTCCACTGTAATATAATTTTTGCTGAATGAAAATAAATCACTGCGAAAGGGTGAATATTGGATTTGTGTTTATGGTAACTGGAAATAAACTAATAACTTAGAATCTTTATAACAAGGGTAATTTGACTTGAAGCAACCATAAGAATGAGGATATATTGCAAGTATGCTTGCCAGATTCTTGAAGCGTTCTCATAAGCCACCCTTAAACAAAAGTTTGAAATTGGAAAAAATTCTGACATGTGACTCGCCTTTTTGTGAGATCACATTTTACAAAGAAACTCCCCATGACATGGAGGAGGTAAAGTGAGCTTTTTCCTAGCATGGCAAAATTAGAATATACAGTATAATGATCTCCATTTCCTTTTTTTCCTCCCTGGAGCTCTTGCTGTCTTCTGCTCTGTTCCCTTGGAGAAAAATAGCATTTGCTCCTCCGTCGATGCAAACAGAGCAAGGACGCAGTGTCAGACTGCACTTTCCACATCCAGTAGTTTGGTGCTGCTAAAGTGAGGAGAGACCACTTTATCAGTACTTACGTAAAGAGCTTTTTCTATCAGTCACAAATGAGGGCAATTATGGTCTTGGTGCAAATACTCTTGATTAATAGCTGCCCTGCTTCTTAGTCACAGCACAACAACTTGTGTGTAGATTTTGTCCTGTGTGGGAGTTTGGTGAGTGGATAAATAAAAGTACAGCTCCAAAAAAATTAGAATATCATTATAAAGCTTAATATTTTCTGTCACTCATTTCAGAAAGTGAAGTTTTATATTATATAGATTAATTATAAATATAAAAAAATGATTTTATACATTTTATTGTTGATGATTAGAACTCAAAATTTAGTGTCTCAGAAAATTGTTATTTATCAAAAAACTGTAAAATCGCCTTTGGTTTTTGGGATGATAGGAATATATGCAGCAGGTGCCAACTGCCAATCTTAAAGTTATTGGTTAAAAAAATAATAATTTAGCCAGTTATTTGAACCCTGTCTTTTTGTCAGTGTGTCTTTATGTCTGTCATGTACCCAAAATGGTGCCACTTTTTAAAGGTTAAGCAAAGTGGTGTGGCAATATAAATCCAGTAATGCTGGATACTAAATATAATCATGTTTTTTAGAAAACTAAAAATCAAATCTTAATTGTTTCAAAAATTGAAAAAAGATTCCCTGGGCTACAATTTATTTTAAAGAATCTGTCATAGCATAAAATAATTATGTCCAGGTTTGATTGGTCCATACTTTGCATGTTGCATTCTAACATTTTCAATGTTTAGTGAATTATCAAGTATAAGGTCTAAGTATTTTAAGTTTTGAATAAGTGATGATCAAATGAATTTCCAACTCTTTAGAAATGTTTAAATACCCCTTGGATTTGCACCAACAGGAAGTTATGATGCAAATCTCAACCTTGGTGTTGTTGGAGGCTAAAGGTTAGCCACTTGTATTCTCACAGTGTTTGCAAAGCATTCTTATCTTGTCTGATATAATTTTGCCTCGTTTCCACCTACTCATATGGCACGGGGATATCCAGCATAGTACACTATTTTGTCCGTTTCAATTGTAAAAGCGGCCCATAGAACTGACCCGTACTGCATAATTCCTGGGCCCCTTCAGTTCTAGGTCCGTAGGACAACCTTACAGTATGGTTAGGGTGGAGCTACGGTAATCACACAACACAGTCCATTGACTGGGAAACAGAAAAACTTTACTGCTTGCGACAAGCATGAGACATACTAGTGCATCACGTTTGTCATTTCACTAGTATGATGCAACATTTGAGTTTAACCCCGCCTGCCCAGAGAGAGCCCAACTGGTGGTGGAAACGCTCTCCTGAATGTGCCGGACCGTGAAGTAGTGTACCGAACCGCATCGGTGGAAACAAGGCATTTGTTTTTGACTGAATACCAAAAATGGTGCCACATAAACAATTTGAGGTGATGTTCTGCTAAGACAACTCTAGAGTCTCAACATAGGCATAGGGAGTTAAGCTTAAGGGAATGTTTGGATTATTTCTGAAGTGAGGTTTCTGTGGTATTACTATTATTAACAGTTCCCCGTTTTATAATAAAAAGATGTCATGTTGCTGTGAATTTGTAAATAACAGAAAAAGGCTAACAGCTAGTTTTCTCATTTTAAAACAGCTCAAACTGAAAATATTTAATGTACAGTAAAGTTCAATGCTACATTGTAGGTCATTAAACATCTACACATTTACAAAAGACCATCAACACTTTGTCACTGTTTTTTCAGCTGAGCAATATCTTCGTAATTTCATGAACATACATATCAAGCCATGTCATTCGCAGTGCACTAAGTCTGCCTAGGAAATTGTATGGCAGTGTTTTGTACAGAGGCATCACAATTGTACATTCCTTAGCTTTTCCATTTCTCTTAGCTGTTTAAAAAATATCCAAAAATTATATATACAAATGATAACCAGCTGATTAGACAGATTGATATAGTTAGCATATGTTTTGTAGAGTATGCATTGTTAAAAAAGGTTGTTTGGTTGAGAAAACAGGGACAAACAACAATCAACTCTTATGAAAGTATAGGCCTGTCATATGCACTAATATAACATTGTATCCCATAATTTATTATTTTTGGTTTTATTTGTTTTAAATAGTTAAAATCAACTTAAACAGGGCTCTGTTTGATGTGCTGGTAGCCTTCTCCTGCTCTGAGAATTTCTCCACGCTTCTACAATCTGTTTACTAAATTACATCTGTCTATGATACAACAAGAATTATTGTTGCATTTTAATATGATTACACCTCTACTTATTTATCCATTTTTTACCATCATATTATAAAACCACCCAAGCAGAAGCTCAAAAACAGTCAGCATTCCTCCCTTATACCAACCAACAAAATGACACAGCTTTAGGTTCAAATATGCTCCCAACTTTCATCCCATCCACCCTGTCTCTTTATTACTGCGATTTCTGCCTCCCTGCCTGGGGACTCGCAGCTCGGCCGCTGGCCACTGATGACTTATTCTGCCTCCCCAAGGATCCATGTTATGAGACTTAGGGAGGGTTAGTGAAATAGCCATTTCCAAAGACTGGATTGACAGCACATTATTAAAAAAAAGGTGACAGACACACATACATACACAGGTGTTCATCCTGACCTCCTTATAGCACATGCACATACCATCATAACCACACAAGAGGTGCACACACAAACTCCTTTGGCCCTGCTGGTGATGAAAAACTGTCCCAGTATAAGGCACATTATTATACTTTGTCTTGGAGGAGGCAAAATCCATAATGTAATAACGCTGTGAAAAATCTATAGGAATGCAAGGTTTCCCTGCTGAATAGAGGAGAAAACACATAAAGTTGAGAAAAATGCACCTTGTGCTGTGTTGCAATCTCCAAAAGTCTCTCAGTGTTTGCGCTAAAACTGTGTGAACATATGGCATCTCCGCCGAGGCAAATTTGTCAAAGATGAAAATGCAATTAAGATTTAATTTCTTCTTACTATGCCCATCATGTCATCTGACGGGATAAGGAGGTCAATGAATCATCATCTGGAAGGGGGTGTGGCGCTGGTGGTGTTAATGTGTCGCCTCATAATGGGGCTGTGTTTGGAGCGCAGAGGAATAAACGGGGATTTAAAGAGTGACAGGGAAAGAAATGGATAGCAAAGATGGAAGGAGGGGAGGCGTGCATCACTCTCTGTCACAGCTAACTCGGCCTACTGGGGTGGGGGCTTTGCCTTCATCTCTTTCCCTTTTCTCTGTCTATATTGCTTGCCCACACTGTGCACGCCCACCCTCCTCTCATCCTCGCTCATTCTCGCTTCCTTCCTTGGGAGAGACAGAAGGAGAGGGATCAGTTGCAGAATTAACCATGGCAGTTCATTTCACTGTACGGCTGAAGGAAACTGAGGTAAACAAAAGCTGGCGTTTGGGTGGAGGAGTAACTGTTCACCTAGAAAAACTTTATTTCTAGTAGTTAAGTTTGTCCTGGACACTACTTTAAAGCCAAGCTGCATTCATTTGAAGTGGTTCAGTCCTTTTTTTATGACATGTGTACCAATTGCCAACAACACACAATTGAAAACAGATATTTCCATACATGCACTTTACTGGAATTTTGGCCCATTCCTCCTGACAGATCTGGTTTAACTGAGTAGGCTGCCTTGCTTGCATATTACTTTTAAGCTCTGCCCACAAATTTCCAATGAGACTGAGATCAGAGCATTGTGATGGTCACTCCAAAACACTGGCGTTGTGCTAGAACTACTTTGAAACTAATTTGGTGGTATGCTTAAGGTAATTGTACATTTGGACAACCAGTTTGTGCCCACGCTCTTAACTTCCTGCCTAATGTCTTCGGATGTTGCTTCAATTTTTCTATATATTGCTTTTTTCCTATTATGCTATCTCCTTCATGAAGTCCACCAGTTCCTCTTGTGGAAAAACATCTCCCCAAAAAGATGCTGCCATCTCCATACTTCAGGTGTGGTGTTTTCAGGCTTACAAGTTTAACCCCTTTCCCTCAAAGTGTAACAATGTCATTATGACTAAACTCATTTTAGTTTCATTAAACCATCAGCACATCAGCATCATAATCTTAGTGTATGTAAATTTCTGAATTTAAAGAAAAAGCAACAGTTTGTGTCATTATTTCTTCATCTAATAAATAGAGATATTTTCAGTAGTGCTCAAAGTTTTGTGGTATATATTGTCACCCAATGAGAAAAAATGGCAAAGTGTCTTTTTATTTGGTGTATGTAATCATCTGGTTTCATCCGTGTTCTCCTTAAACACCTCTTTGTTAAACATGGCTTTCTTTCCAGGTCTTAATATCAGTCTGAAATCTGTTTTTTTTCCTCATGTTAGCAGACACCCGATCATGCCTGATAAAAAATGTTGGCATAAACTCAACTATGTACATTCAGCTCCAAAGATGTTTTAATTAAACTTAAACTAAATTTTATTAAAATGTCAATTGTGATTAAAATATACAGTTAATTTAGACAGAGAGCAAATCCACTATAAACTGTATGGTTTTATGTATTTCATAGATTGTTCGGGTTTATGGGAATTAACTTTTCATTTACAAAATTTCCATTTCCTTGTCATATTTATTTAGTAGATAAGGACATATTAGAATCTGTGGAGCATGGTGACATGTTTCAAAACTTGAGGTTAGACTTTAGCAACAAACAAAAATATTTATGTTTGTGTTTATGTTTATGCTATAAAGATGATGTTATAAAGATGATTTGATCAATTCTTTGAATGCACGCTCAAAGAGAAATTTGTCATGCAACCTTGGGCAACTTCCCACATCAAAACCTGTCACTACTGAATGTTCATTAAACTTAAACTGTGTTCTCCATGCTCTTTCTTGCTTGGAAAAATGTTCCACACCTAAACATTCTGCATGAGTGGGGGGGTGTAACGCTGCATACACCAAACCAAAAGACCCATAATAAAATAATTCTGCACAAATTCCTGTACTATCACACCCCTACCATCCATTTCCATTTAAATATGTATGTCTTTATCTTTCACACATAAATAAAGATAGTTTCATATAAGAGAAGTGAAAGAAACTGTTAAATGCTGTGACCTCCCTTAACCTGTAACCTCAGATAAAAGTAGCTTGGGCTTGCTGCATAATCAGAGCTCTGTAAGCATTCAATTTTTGAATATAATTATTCATGAAAGCAGCCTCCAGACATGCAGTCATTGCCCTTACATAATATTGGTTAAATGCTGGAGTTCCACATATATGCTTTAAACATATGAGGGACCACCAAAAGAGTCTTTGTAATCAATGTTCAGGCTCTTTATTAGTCAGAAAGTTTCAGAAAATTGCAGTTTTACATAATTCTATACCCATTTCTGAGCATGAAGTCCTTCTGTGTCTCCATCCCAACTAAATGAGTAGATTACCTTGTCAGAGCAGGATTAAGAGACCCTTGTTCTCATGTAGCTGACACTGCCGCTAAGGACTTCATGGATCTGTATTGATCAAAGCAGTAAAGGCCATGAGCATGCCGTGGGTTTATCTCAAATAATTGATCCTTTGCACATGAAGAGCAGCATCAGCATCATGATCATCATCATTATCATCCTGCTTTTCACTATAGCCCATTGCTCTAGCATTACAAGATGGAGCACTATTATGTCAGAAGCTGGCAGACACAACAAAAGTAAAATACCATCCAGCAGTCAAAGAGCACTTTAGTCTTCTGAGAAGAGGCTGCCAGCTGCTAGAATCTGATTATCTCTTTTTTTGTCCAAATGGGAGGTGTTGGTCTCATTATGAGAAGGGAGAATTTCAATGGTGAGATGAGATGCCAGATAAACAGAAAACTCCGGGGTAGAAAAAAAAAGTCGTCTTTGTGTTAGTATTCAGCTTAGTGTAAAGCTTTTTCAGTTTGCCATAAACACCTATGATAAACTGCCTTCAGGATACCAATAAACACTAAGATGATAATTTATGTCAGTGAATATCCTAACTGAGAATGTATTAAAGAAAACTAATTCAGGAAGTTTCAGAGGGAAAATCTGCAGTTTTTGTAACCTTACCTTTCTAATAATTCAAAAATAAGACGTGTGAATATGAATTTCATCTTAGTCTAATAGTTTAATTTATAGATGCAACAACCGAGCTTTTCTTGGCTAATACTGATACCTGGTTTTCTTTGAGCTCTGACCTGCCGATTCCCATTTTGACTGAAACCAATTATTTTTTTCTCTCAAGACTGTAAGGCAAAAAAAACCCCAAAAAACAATGTGATACAGGTTCAGGTACAGTAGGTCGTTATGAATCCAACAGAAAAGAAATTGCAAGCTTATTCCCTATCAAATGCATGCAATTAGCTCAATGAATCAAAAAAAGCACTCACGCTGTTTGAAAGGTTTGTGATATTTCACAAGCAGTATTTCAGTTTATGATTGTGTATTATTTCTAAGCTAATGGTTTTCTAAAATCAACAAAATACAATGACTAACCACAATAAGCTCTTTCCTCAGTTTCATCTTAGTGAAACTCACACGTGCTGTCAGGGATTCAAATGAACAAGTTGGCAAAAAACAAGATTGGAGAGTCATGGACGCGTCATGTTTTTCTTTATGTTTCTCGATAAGAATAAGTCTATGGTCTAAAGAGGCGACTTGGAGTGATGTGCAAACATTTCTGGGTTACAGTTCAGATCTGATGTGTGCATGCTTTCTTAAATACGTATCAAAGTATCTTTTCCAAACCTTTATGTAATATTTTATTAAGCTCAAAAAGTGCATCAAAGCAAATGCTGTTTGTTAATGTGTTTACAGATAAAACATAGTGGAAGTTTGATGCTTGTTTTAAATTTTATGTTTAGTTTTTGACCTGCTGATCACTGATCAAGGGAAAAATGCCACTTCAGATTTTTGGTTTAATTCATTCCCTCCTTAAGCTTTAGAATAGTCTTCCTTAAAGCTGTCTCCTCTGCGCTGAAGTTTAGCTATTGTCATCTGTTTTACAGTTTTAATACTATTCCAGTGGAGCCATGGACACATGGCTGTGTTTTATCCCTACCACGACGTTTTAGTTTATGCTTTTACTTTTACTTTTTTCCTTCCCCATTTTACCCCAATTTTGTTTCTCTGTAAAACTCAATGACACTTGTTTTTTTTTTTTTTGTTTTTTTTTGTTGTTTTTTTGCATCTTGTCATTCTGCTCCTCCTTCTGCTGCTCTTCCCCATTATCTTGCTCTTTCTCTACCTATTCTGGCACATCCTTTTTTTCTGAAGTTCTTTCTCTTCTCTCCCTCTCCACAACACCCCCAGCTACCCCAGAGAACAAGCTTGTTTACACTTTCTTTTCCACGTTTCAGATGTCTGTAGCTGTGAAGCTAATCTTTCTTTCAAATATTTTTTTTTCTATCTTTGGACCCCTCTGGCGTACACCTCTTCTCTTCCTTTAAATCTTAAGCTGTCTTTCTTCCAACTTAGCTCCTGGGCACTTTAAAGCTTGCCACCTTTAATTCAGATCTACATGTCGAGATGGAGCCAGCGAGCCAGGAACTCCGGCTAGCCGTAAACTCGTAATTTTGCTCCTGAGGAATTCAATCAGCTTGTGCGGTGCTGTGTGCTTGTCTTTTGGCAGCCATTGCTGCTGCTAACCAGTTAGCGATGCCTGTCACCATCACGGGGCTCTATATAGCCAAAGAGGTCCAGATGATGATGGATTGCTATAAAATGGTGGTAGCAAGGGGAAAGTAAATACTAACTTTGCCTGGGGTGGAAATTCAGCAGATAAGCCCCTTTTCCAGAGAGCTGGAGTTGCTGCGCCAAAGCAAACAGGTGAAAGTCAGAGAAGAATGAATACTGACAGAAACAATGTAATGACACCCATGGTCATACAGCTGCAATCCAACTTTCACGTCAACAACCAAATGTTATTGACAGAAGAATTTTAGATGAATGTAAGGCATTTGAGCAATAGGTCTGTTCATTCTGCAGAGGTACAGAAACATTCAGAGTTGATGAAAGATTATTCAGAGGAGAAACAGAATGTAGACCCAAGATACTGAGGTGTAATATTCAGAAAAGACATTTTACTATAACTGATTTGTTGTAATAATAATAAGTAATAATCATGAGGCTCTGAGCTCTTGCATTTCTCTGCTATGCAAAGTGAGCGTCAATGAAATTCAGTTTATCTGAATGCCATTTGTGTACAGTGCTTTGCAACAGTATTCACCCCCCTTGAAGATTTTTCCATTTTGTCACATTACTAATACCAAACTTAATCTATTTTGGGGTGATTTTATTGAATAAAAAACAATGCAGTACAAAATTCCTGTGTAAGGAAATAAAACTGATATATGGTTTTCCAAAAATTTACCTTATATAATTCTGAACTGTATGTAATGTATTTGTATTCCATCAAGTCGATACGAACAGTCAATAATCTTGTACGTTAGCTCTCTACCGGTTTTACACTGGGGGAGTTTTCTCTGTGGAGTGGGGCTGCTGCTGGTCAGAGTGAAGCGAGCAGAGACACCCCGAACCTCAGTGCATCTGCATGAGGGTGAAACATGCGAACTACAAGGGCTTGAACTGACGTCCCAGGACAATGAAAGAGGTGGACTGTTTTTGGTGTACTAAGGAAACTTGTCTCTGTTTAATCAAAAGCTCTTCACAACCCGCTCAAATAACACAATCCAGTCGAGGCAATGACTACCCCGGAAGAAATGCGTTTCAAAACAAGAGCACAAGAACATAGCTTAACTCCCCCGTTTACATTGGAAGCAAAGCCTGTTTTGTTGATGCAGGAGACACAAATTATGTCAGGGATAACTACCTTGGCACGCCACCGGTATGTCAATTTAACCCTTATAGCTCACAGCCTCGCATGTTCCACCATCATGCTGATGCACTGAAGTTCATTGTCTCTCAGCTTGTTGCACTCTGATCAGAGTTGATCCACAGAGAAAACTCCGCCACCTCATTTGAATATGAGAACATGAAATAAAAGAGCCTGAAATAAAAATGGAGCTAAAAAATAGTCCATGAAATGCATAAAGTAGCTTTACAAAATAAAAGTGTCACAAAATAAAACACCATTATGAAATGATAACCAATGAAATAAATAAATAAATCTTGAAATAAATAAATAAATATTGAAATAAATAAAAAATAAACAAATAAGATAAACATTTCTGTTTTAAATAGTAATTTTGTGTTATTTAATGGGGACATTTATTTATTTCAGGGAATATTTATTAATAATATATTAATACCAGTATTTATTTATTTAGTTATTTATTTAATTCTGAATAAAACGGCTTTCTGTACAAAAGGGGACAGAAGACCTAAACACAAAACAAAGGATGGGGCTTTAATGTGCTTCGCACTGCCTTGTTGCTGAAATGTTCTATATAAACAAATTTGACTTGAAACTTGACTTTCTTGGCCCTGTAGTCAAAATCAGCCAAGGTCTGCTCTGATGCTGCACCATAGATCTGGAACAAACAGATATCGGTGCACAGGAGCTATCACGGCATCAACTCTTGCTGACCCTTCTGAAGAAAGGCATCCTGACAGCATGATGCTGCTTTCACCATGTGTTACCACAGGAGTGATGGGTTCAAGGTGAAGTGCAGTGTCAGATTTTTAAAACACCATGTTTTGAATATAGGCAAAAACACATGATCACCATGTCAAAATTTCCTAAGAAAAACATATTTATATTTACATAAAATTCACCAGTATGCTCAGTTTATTGTTCCCCTATCATAAAAATCTGAGTAAAATACATCAATATTTTCCCAGGAAAATATTAACAAGAATGTTTTATTATGGTCTGAAGCTGATTTGTTGAATAATAGTCACCAGGCTCTGAGACCTTTCACCACTCTGCTTTGTTAGTTAAGATTTATCTGTAATCAGATGATGTCTCTTTACCTTCAAGCTGTAATTTATTTCAGTGCCTTAATTTGTACAAGGTTCTGTGTGCACCATTTGCTGACCCGTCACATGTAGATGTCATATGAGGTGAATCGCCCAACCCTCAGAGATCATGTTTGCTCCCCAGCAGCTCGTCGCCATGATCTCTGCACAGCATGCAAAAAAAAAAAAAAGAAGAAGAAAGAAATCAATGGGGCGCACCGTCAACATAAGCAGCTCCTAATGCTCTTCCTGTGCGATAGGATAAAATTAGATTGCAGCCGTGGCCCGTAATGGCATGGCCGGCCAGGTGAAGAGGATTGAAATTGACGGTGATTGAAAATTAATCGAATGACCCCGACATGGGATCCACGGATGTGCTCGTGCCCTGCAGGTTGTTCATAAAGCAGTGGATAATTGCACTGACAGGCCACTGGTGCTCCGGAGCGTGACCTAGAAAGAAAGGTTAAACTTTACTCAGCGACAACCTGACGGATGAAGAGTCAATTGAAAAAACACTTGTTTGTAAAGCAGATGATTTATGTTATGTTTCCATAGAAAATAGTGGAAAAATGTCACAACACACTCCATCGCATCAAGGATACAAGCAGATGTCTGTTTACTGTGTGACATGCATGTTATAACATTCTTCATTCAACATATATACAGCACAGTGCTGGCTTTATCACTGCACTCTTCTCCTGTCTTCTTAGCGACTGTAAATATAACATTGGTGAAGGAAAGCTGGTAGAAAAGCATCACATTGTGAATCTTTCTCTGCAGAAACAGTTATGAGGAGCATCTCTGCTCAAACTGTGAACTTAAACTGTTTCTTATTGCACACTAATGAAAGTATGCAGTATAATAACCAGCAAGAGTTATATTTTTTCTCTTTCTCTCCTCCACTTAATGTAGTTGGTACCCTGCTAATCTTCCAAACTAGATGTAGATAGCTTTTGCATGGTATTGCTCTATGAGATGCTTAACAAGACCCCTCTAAGTACTGTGTAAATTTTTTTTTTTTATTTCTCTTTTTTATTTTCATTTTCCAGAATAAAGTGCCATCTCAAAAAAGATCTTGGTTTCCAGAATGGCAACATGGGTCATGAAGTCGATCTTCATATCCAGCAGATTTCCAAACACAAGCTAAGCTTAACAGTGACTAAAAGGGCGAGTGCAGAGCAATGAAAGTTAGCATAGAAACATTAAACCATAACATTCCTGGCACTTTATTGTGTACTTTGTAAATATTTTTAGCTGGCATGTCTGCTTACTTGTCTGCTGCATGAAAGAAATTTCTGCTTTCATATAAGTGCAAAAAAGCTTGAATCCTCAGGTTGACTTATATGATTTTTTTTTAAAGAACTTATGAATGACATGCTCTAAAAGGTGATGCTTCCCAAGAAGATATTAATAAACAGTACTTAATAGCTTTAATTAACTTTGTAATGCTGACCCATCTTGATGAGACAAAGTGGTTATGGCCCACTGAGTCTGAGGATGAAGTGAGAATAACAGGGAGTCAAAATCACAGCTAAGACAAAAGAAGACAACTGCAACCTGATGCAAAAGAAGCTGCAAATTAATCACATTTGCTAGATTTAAAGGTATATTTGCATCAGCATGTATTGTATTTGGAGCTATCATGAATTTGGTGAAGTTGTAAAGCAGAGATGCCTTGCAAAACAGCTGCAAACAAAGGACGAGATTGCGGTGCTTTGTGAATAAACTCATAAATTGGATTGATATCAGTAAACTATGGTTTAGAGGGTTTTTATAAAATTCATATATGGAAAAACTACTTCCAACGTATCACTGTAATATGCACTTGAGTTATTATCTTCGAAAAACTGCTCTTCAAAAAATTCTGAAACAGGAGTATTGATCCACATTTTCTGATAGCTCTCTATTGTGGCAGGGGAAGGCTCATGGCCATCTGGGAGCAATTTATGTCTCTATGCCTAAAGAGAAAAAGAAAAAGAAAGTAATTTTTTTATTGTTTTTAAAACTGAACAAAATTCTGAGATTACAGCATATCTTCTTTTTAAGACCTTTGTTATGGGGTTTAGAAAGAGGCTAAATAAAGTCCAATATTATTTTGATCTTTATTATTATCTCCACTGAATGTCTCAGGTTGAGGTTGTCTTCCTTCCACCTTCTACCTTCATCTCCCTGCAGAGCTTCTTCTTCATGGTAGCTCCATTGTCTGCATATTTCAACACATGCTTTTATTGGTGGTAAATAATGACACTATCAGCACTAATGTCCCTATAGCAAGTGTTAGCAAATTAGCCTGTGTGAAGAATACAGTTGTCCCCTCAGTGTGCAGAAAAAAATTACAAAATCACAGACAATCACAAAATATATATCATACTGACAGTTATACTAGCAAACATTTATTGACATTGCAAGCACCACTCGTGGTACTTGCACCACCTGGTTGTAAGATAAAAACAAACTTACTCACTGTGACAAACAGCTAATTTGTAGAGTCACCCAAAAGAATGAGAGGTTCAAGCACAAAGATCTTTGCTTCCTCCACATTTCTAAAGACAAGTGCAGCTGAAGATATTTCAAGAACCCTAACCTGAAGAGGACAGCAGTGAACCCAGAACAAGTATTTAGACTAATACCATATTTGATTTACCTCTGAATTATTCAGCTCTATCTGGGAATAACCTGAAACAAAACATTTCCTTGTTTCATTTACTACTTTAAGTATTTGCTTACTCGAAGTCAGGATTAACTAATTGATATGCTCAGTAAGCAGGTACTATTAGCTAATTACTATTAGCTGTACTAGCTAATAACAATGTATTTATTTGCATTTGTGTTTTCAAATACTGTGTGGATATCTTCCCCAAATTATTGTATAGTAATGTGTGTTAAATATGTATTATTTATATAATTCATCAAAATTGAAAGCCAGCTATTATATGTTTAGCAGCCATATTGGATTTTGAGGTCAGGGTTGGTTAGAAATATTAGACTTTACTGCTTAGGATTCTTACATCATTGGATGTTTTTTCTTTTTTTTTCAAATTTGAAATTTCAACTTTTGAATAAAAATTGAGCATGAAATTGGATCCTCCATCCAGCCATGCAGTGCCAGTGGACAGGACCCTTTTTTAATCCGTGTTGTGTTTTTATGACATAAACTGAAAAGTGCTTTGCTACTTGTTGTAAAAAGTTTGAGAAACATTAATTTATGTCAATAATGTAAAAAGAAAAACTGTTTCAAAAGTGCTGCAAAATGATGAGAAAACTAAATATAGGAGCACAATATCACACAGAAAATTCATCCTTAATGGTAGTGCATGAGACAGATGTATGAGTGTCGGTGCACTATATTGACCTGAACTTAAACTCTGTAAACCCTGTTTACAGAGTTTATTTATTTTCTATAGCGGGCACCAGAAGGGCTCAGTACTCTTGGGAACAGTCACAGTCATAAGAGCTAAACAAAATGTATCTGTCCTTCTCAAGCATTCAGCTCTGCAAAGTTTAGCATAGAAGGCTTTAAATGGTTTGCATCCCTTTTTGTCTTATCCTTTATTTATAGTAAGTACAGGTACATCTCAATAAATTAGAATATATCCTCAAAAGGCTAACTTATTCAGTAATTAATTTCAAAAAGTGAAACCCAAGTAGTATATAGACTGATTTCACAAAGAGCGATATATTTAAAGCCTTTGTTTTTTGTTCATTTTGAGTTTCTCAGAGAATTAGGAAACTACAGAAGATTCATAAAATGTTTAATGATAATACAGGTTGAGTTATGTTACGGCCTGTGCAATAATGAGAAAAACTGTAAGTTGTTCAGGAGATAGTAATTGACACTCTCCACAGATGTCATTGAAAAAGAACATGTTCATAAAGTTCCATACTTAGCATAATAATGGAAAGTTGAGTAGAAGAAAAAAATGATGTAAAGAAATGTGCACAAAGCAAACTGAGAGGAGTGTGAAACAAAGCACAGTAAAGAGTTTGGGGGAGATTCACAAAGCATAGGCTGTGGCTATCTTAAGAGCTTCGAGAGCTGCCACACAAATGTAATGAAGACATGGCCTACAACTTTCACATTCTTTGTGATAATCCACTCCTAAACCAGAGACAACATCAGAAGTGTTTTACTTGTGCTGAGGACAAGGAAGACTTGATTATTGATCCATGATCCACAGTCGTTATTTCAGATAAAAATCAATTTCACAATTTTTTTGAAAATCAAGGTTACAGAGTCTGGAGGAAGAGTTGAGAGGCACAGAATCCAACCCATCCATTGCAGACAAACTGAGGCCACCAGTGAAGCAACCTGGACTTCTTTAACCTCTCAGCATTACCTGCAAGTCATAATAATCAAAACTGACAGAAATAAATGCTTGAGATGTGACTTAATAGACTATATGAGTTACACTTTTTAAAAGAAATTACTGAAATACAATAGTGTTTTGATGTTGATGTTCTGATTTATTTAGACACACCTGTATGACAGAGTCAGCCATGTGGACTAATGGTGCAATTCAAATTATGAATTAATTCTTATAATGATTTATTTTTATTTATGTTTATAAATACTGTATGATATTGTTATGGATTTAGGTGTTTCACTTTCCACTATTTTTGCATTCTGTAAATAAATTAAAGCAATCAAGTATATAATACTGTAATACAGAAAGCTTTGAGCTATGCACATTGCTGCATGATGTCTCTGTCCTGTCAAAATGGACTTCTCGGACACCATGGACCATAGTGCACTTGCATTATTTGAAAACACACTTTTTTTCCTCCTCTGCACTGATGCTGTCCTGTTGTTCTGGTGTGTCACAGAGCGTGATTGCGATTATCCTTGCCCTGTCCTTCCTGTCCCCGGCTGAGCATCTGCCCACCCCCTTGAGGGTTTGAGATCTGTATGTCAGCGTGGCCACCTGCACTTCACAGCTTTCAGACACTTCACATATTTGGCTCCTAAACATAACTGGCAGGCACAGATCAAAGGAAGAATGACTAAATGACAGCAGCTGGATCAAAGTCCATGTACACAAACACTTGCGCACACTCATGAAATCCTCATGTTACCCACTTGAGAACTTGGAGATATTTGGTGACAGCTCGCATTAAAACAAGCCACTCTGAAATTCCCGCACACATTCCTCCTCTGCTTTAGATGTGCTAGCACGAGGATGACATGAGAGATCCGAGATGCAGAAGAGAGAATGGGTTCTCTTTGTAATTTATCTTGTCTCTTCCAACTTGAAAGAAATGTCCAAGCATGTCTCCAGTTGTTCAGCATGCTTCCCTTCCCATGGAGAGGAGGTTGTTTGTTGAGGTGGGCATCCTGCCTCATTGTGGGAAGGAGGGAAGGGGGACATGGTGGATGTGAGGTAGGGCTTCCATCCAAAAGGGATGATTTGAAAAACTCAAGCTGGTGTTGATGTCCTGACAGAAATTTCCCCTGTAGACCAGAGCTGACCAAAAATATGCACAACCGGCCAGTTCACACGCCTTTGAGGAATTTAAACAGATGGGGGGCATTGTCTGTGCTTTGTATCTGAGGCTGCCGCAACTGAGAACGCATGCATTTCCAGTGCTAATTAAAAAACGAAACCAAAATGTTGCAATTGGTTCAGATTGGGGAAATGATTGGAGTTACAAATGCACAAATGTCTTCAGTCTCCTCAGATCTGCAGCCAGCCAATGTCCTAGTGTGGGAGAGATCTGGTCACCATGGGGATGAGACAGACTGCATTATCTGCTCAGTGGCTGCCTGGCTCAAGAGATTGCTCGATGGAGGGGTGGATGGGCAAGCAGCAGGATGAGACATGTCCTGTTTTGGTGGCAAAGCTGGAGCTTGATATTTACGACAGTATTTGATACAGGGCCTTGTGAAACTCTTCATACCCCTTTGGACTGAATCATATTTTGTCACATTACAATTGTAAACGTTCATATTTTTCATTCAGATTTCTGTGATGTATCAACACAGTGTAGTGCATAATTGTGAAGTGGAAGGAAAATTATTCTACATTCATCCTTTTACTCCATTACCCTTAAATAAACTTAGTGCAATTAAATTCCTTGAGAAGTTGTCTAATTATATTAAATAGAGGACCCCAAAAATATATAATTTTTGGGATAGTGGACTAAAGAAAGTCACAAGAACTTCAATTGCCACAAGTTATAAAAAACAATGCAAAGATGTGAAACAAGAAAACTCATACTGAAAATCACTCTGAAAACACCTTCATGGTGGTGGTGGCACCATCATCATGTGGGTTTTCTACAGCAGCGATAAGAAAGCTACTGGGAATGTTGATGGGTCTAAGTACAGTGTAATCCTGGAAAAAAAAAACCTGCTAGACACTAAACCACTCTAGGGACATCCAGAACACTTACAGTAAACATACAGCAAGGGTTACACTGTCATGGTTTAGACCAAGGCAAAAAAAGAATAAGCAAAATAAATAGTCTCTAGACGTGGCAACAGATTGCAGCTTAAATTACGGTGAAAAGAGGTTTTAAAAAGTATTGACTCTGGGGGGCTGAACTTGTATTCTAATACCACACACAAACCAGGATGGTGTCTCTGAAACAAGGTGTTTTTTCAACAGGGATGGAATTGCTGGTGTAGAGTTTAGGTTTTTAGCTTGGGTGTGGAGAACATTGGCCATTGGCAGCGACATCGGAGGACGAATAATGGAAGAGACTGGAGCACTAAAGCTTACCAGACAAACTGTTTAAAGGGTTTACTTTTAAATATATTCTATGTTTACTCTGGTGTACACAATTCATCATGTTGTAAATATTAGAGGCTAAGGAGGATCTTAAGCTTTTCGTGTAGAATTTAAGATGTTGTTTTTACTGCCTTTAAGCCAATGATATGCTACCATTTAAGCTGTTTTTTCTCTTCTTCTGTTGCAGGTGTTCCTAATAACATTGGTCCAGTTAGTAAGTAAACAGCATCAGAATATTATTAATACTAAAAAAAAGTTCTCTATTAATGCTTGACGCTTTGCTTTGCTTGCTGTTGTGCCCTTCATCGAACATCCCTTACTGCCGTGCCAAGTGTTCATTTCTGATTGAAATCTACCTGCAAAAAGTCTCTCAACAACTATTGACAAACATTTTTTATTAGCGGGGTTTAGTGTGAGGTGGTGAGCAATAACTAGAGGCTATATTGTCATGATGCAGGCATATTAATTTACTTCATTCAGACTCAAATGGATAGCACTTGCCTGGCTCTGCATGCCCAATGTCATTTGTTTTTCCCTCCCCCCTCTCTCTCCCATGCATTATAAATAAATGGCATCTAGACTTTATTAAAGTGCCGAGACCTCTCTGGCAGTATAATGTCACCAGGGGTCATTTTAATATAAGCCTCAAACGCCTTGGCTGGTATTATCTTCGTCAAGCAGTAGCCCCTGAGGAGGATGGAGCAAGAAAAGAGGTGCCATGTCTCAAGTTACCGCTGCCTGGAAGGCTGCTTGATGCAAGGAACCGTACGACTGTATTGAACAAGCCAAAGTGCATCCACAGCCGGGCTCAAGTCTCCTTAATCTTCTTTATTCCCCACTTCTTGGCAAGTATTCTCTATTCCCAGATTGATTAGTAAATTGCCTCCTCCCTGTCCAATTCTTTGCCAACATCAACTGGCTTGATTAAAGAGGCATGTACGATCTCTCTAAGCTGTTACAAATTATCATGTGAAGTTTTGATAAACAGTGATTAAATAAATCAGAAATTTGTTTTTCAGCTCTTACATACAAAGGCGTAATACTTTAAAGCAAACATAGTGTGACACATTCACTCAGTGTCATTTGGGGTCCTTCACATTTATTGGTACAGTTGGTAAAGAAGTACAAAAAGCCTTAAAATAGATTTATCTTTTAATACAATCATATAATCTCACACAGATTTTTTTTTTTTTTACAGTGAATTTCAGTACATTTCTTCAGTGATCCAAGATGGGAAAAAACATGAGAACATGCAGTTTCATTAAGGTTGATATCTGTTGATCTCATAAGTCAGAAAATGGCTTTAAAACATGGCTACTTGCCTACACCTGCCCATCACTACCGTCAGGGCAATAACCAAAACAGTTTTAAGTAATTACCACTTTGACAAACAAGGCTCAATGACATCTCATGTTTATCTTTCCACCAAACACCAAGAGGACAATGGTAAAGGATGTGGAAAAGTTTTCAAAACTCATCAGATTATACAACTGCAATAAAAGAATAATTTAGTTGAAGGTATTTTACACATCTTTACCAGGAATGCCAATAAATGTGTGCGTGCATCTTATTTGTCATCATTCCCAAGCTAAGATGAGCATTTGGACAGTTTCTGAAAACATGTTTGTCTGGGACTTGAGATGGAAACAGATTGTCCCCAGGTGGTATTTTAATCAGGCTTACGCAGGACGAGAACACTGTTTTCAAGTGTGATGCTATTAGACGAGTCAGAAATGGACACGCAGCCAACCCGCTCCTCACACACACACACCCTCCCACTTCTAACAATCTTCAGCTGTTTGCCTCCGTCATCACATCTGTAAAAGTTATGCCTCTTCTCTGTGCATGGCAGGTGTAGAGCTTGCTGTGTGTATGTGTGTGTGTGTGTGTGTGTGTGTGTGTGTGTGTGTGTGTGTGTGTGTGTGTGTGTGCATGGTCTTCATACCTGCTTGCATATGCACATCCAGCTTCTCCATCTCATCCAAATTGCCAGGCCACACTATGTCCAACGGTTGTCCTCAAATCATGGAGAGTGTCAGACCTGAAAGGTGTGTGTGTGTGTGTGTGTGTGTGTGTGTGTGTGTGTGTGTGTGTGTGCGTGCGTGCGTGTGTGTGCGTGTGTGGGTGTATAAGTATGTGTTTGGAAGGTGGAGTGATGTAGAATTTAGACAAACCCAAAGTCTTCACTTCTTATCCAGAAGATTACCCCCCCCCCCGGGGGGGATTAGGATTTCTCACGACTAGCTGTCTTGTTGCAGCAGTCCCCCAATAGAACGATGCTAACAGTAAAATCTGAACGTGCTGACTGCCTTTCTTTTCCAAAACACGCTGAAGAGGATGAAGCTGTTTTCAGCACAAACAAATATCAAGTTTATGTCGGCATTATTAACAAAGCAGCAGGGGGGAGGGAAAAGGTTATGACGTCCTTGAGGTTGTTGAAAGGACTTGAGGCGGAGTGTGCTTGGGGCGTGGGGGGAAGCAATGTGCTTTTCATGTTGTTGGTTGAAGGTAATTGAATTCCTTATTGACTTTTCTCAATTCTATTTCAAGTTTATTAAGCCGGGCAGAATTGCCTAATGCGGACCATTAAAGTGAAATTAATATTTTAAAAACAATCCTGGCCCTGCTAGATTGCATTTCATTATGAGTATGGCATTGATTAAAATCCGTCACCACTCATTTAACTCGCCTTACCTGCATATTCTCCATAGCCAAATAATTAATGGGACCCAGATGTGTATTGCATTCAGTCAATTGCAAACATGAAATTAGCTCGCTTTATCAAGTATATCTCACAAATCCGGCCAGCTAGTTCACCTTTCTCGTGTGTATATTAGTTCCTCTGTGTCCTTGCAAGTCTCAAGAAGCAGCTTTGCTGAGAACTGCTCATCAGAGCGACAAAGGATACAAATAAAGATAATGGAAGAGAAAAAAAAAACAGGCACTTCACATAAGATATAAGTCCTGAGTTTGAGTGGTGATGATCCGTGCCCTGCTTCTTAAACTCTTTATTTGTTAATCTGTCATTTCAAAGAGCTTCTCATGTGGTAACTTACATGACTTTAAACCCCTGGAGATGTCACAGTCGGCAGTGATACCAGGCTCTCCATGTAGGCACGGCTTTTAAATATGTTTTTTAAGAAATAAAGGGATTAGAACGTTGTACTTGATAAGCTTTTGCTGAAGCAGATTTAGAATCAATAACTAGTAATTCTGAGGTACTTCAAATGTGACTGTCAGTGTGTAGATAAACCAAGCTCACAGCTAAAGTCCTGTTTTATTGCGGTGTAATGAAAGGGATTTGAAACAATGACAAGGCCTTGCAAAAACATTCATAGCCCTTGAACTTTTTCACATTTTGTTGTGTTCTGACTGCAAACCTCAGTATGTTTTATTGGATTTTTTTTCTTGTGGTAGAGCGACACATAGTAATGCAGTGTGAAAAATCAGTGCTGTACATTTGTATTCAGTTTCCTTTAATCTGACACCCTTAAATAGAATCCAGTTTCAATTGTACAATTATGATTTTTTTTTTGTTAGTTAATCAATTAAAATCCCAATAAGATCCATAAAAGTTTGCAATTATAACATGACAAATTGTGAAAGAGAAAAGGGGTATAAATACTTTGGCAAGGCCCCGTGTTCCTTATAAAAAAGCCATTTATTGAAAGACCACCTCATGAATGGCTCTCACATTTTTTTGCATGCATAGTTAGGGAAATAGGCTTCTTGCCAAGACACCGCTGGATGTTAATTGGAAAAGATTGCATGATTCATGGAGTCGATAGCAAAAGGACAGAAAGATCAAGTGTAGAGATAAAGGGGCACAATGAGGAAAGTTATCCGGATTCCTCCCGTTTGGCTGAGTCCTCTCCATTTCCAACCGCAAAGTATTTCCCTGACACGGAAATACTGACTTGTATGTAATTATGAGGTTATGCTACCCACAGCAGTCCGTCATTCCAAGTATCAGCACCTGCCATTATTTATTCATTGTTATTCCTCCACCAGAAATACACCATAATTAGATATTGATTACAAAGTCAATGTGATGAATTAAACAAAATGCCCCCTAAAGTCTTCATTTGCCATACATAGTATCAAATACTCTACATAAATCATGTAAGAAATGTTACGTTTAAGAAAGTTTTATCTTTGTTTCTCTAGTTATGAATTCATTATTGCCATGCCCACAAGCATACACATACACAACAAGCCCACAGAAGTCACACCAATTACATACAACGTTTTTCCAATGTCCTTTTAAAGGGTCTTTGGATGCATTCTCCTTGCTCGTCCATGTATCCCCATTGTATCTGCAGATTCCTGATCTACTGATTTGAGCCATGCCGGACATCTTCATGTTTCCAGTTGTCTGTGTCAACAACCACGTAGTCCCCCTCCCCCCACCCTTCCCGTAGACAATCTGTTAAGTGCATCACACAAAGACACATGAATAACTCCTGATTTCTTCTAATTGCACGCAGTACGGCCGAATGTCTCATCTCTAGGTGTTGCTAACCGAAAAGAAGGTAGGCATTTAAGATTATGACAAAGTTACCTTTTCCACAGATTCATTTATTTTAGGTCTTTGTATGATAATTAAAAACTGGCTCTCGGTAGCCAAAACTTTCGTGAAGTACTGTGTTCCATCTTCCCAGGCTTCAAGATAAACTAGAAGATCTTTATCTGCTTCTTTTGCTGTATATAATAAATGTGTGAAGGAGAGTTATGGATTTAGCTTTGTACACTAAGATGATTTATTATTTACTGCCTTCAATATTTGCACTGCATATGTATACATTAGGTTTAGAGATTCCAAGAAAGTAACATCTAATTAGTTGGAAAAACTGAAGGGTTCTATGCAGATGACAGGCTCATCTTTGTTTAATTCCTCATGCATAGAGTTATGAAAAAAACATTTTGTTTGCTTTCTGCTTTCTTCTGTTTTTTGTCAAATTTAAATGTTTTAGTAAAGAGTTTTTATCAACAAAAATGGAGATTTATTGCCAAACTACAAGCAGACTGTAATTCTAAAACAACACAGAAAATCAACATCATCGTTCACAACTTCTTCTGTTTGCTGATTGGCTCATTTGAAATTCTACCGGAGAAAACTAGATCAATGAGAGAAAGCCCAGACTGAAGGGAAATGAGAAGTGAGTAGGAAGGCAATAGCTAGGCTAAAAGGATGGTCATCTGTGGACAACCGTGACCTGCTTATCTCCATGTCTCTAATCTACAAAATACTTTTCTAAAAGTCTTGGAACCAATTAACATGTTTAGTTTTGCAAATTTGAGATGGATCTGTGTTTTTTTTTTCTTGCTGGCAGTTAATTTAGCCATGGATCTCTATCCCACATATGCAATTTTTGCCTGGTCTCCTAAGTGTTGAATTATGATTGATGACTATCACTGATGCAAATGAAATTTGCAGAACCATTGAGTTTACAGGGTTCTTTTGTGACCTCCTATGCATTGCTGTAGTCCTCTTGGAATAATTCTGGAAGGTCAACTGTTCCATGATTTCTCTGTTTGTTGATAATGGCTCTTTATGTGGTTTGTTGGAGTTTTACAGTCGTAGAAATGACTTTGTAACCCTTCCTATATTGATAGATGGCAATGACTTTGCTTCTCACCTCTTCTTGAATCTTGCTGCTTCAGGGCTTGATGTGTTGCTTTTGAAGATCTTTTAGCCTACTTCATGTTGACAGAGAAGTTTCACAGTTTAGCCCAAAATTGTTCACAGCCCAATCAGTTTGTTGTTAATAGGAATTGTGCCAGGCATTTCTTAGAAGATAAGCACTTCATTACTTTTACAAAGAACTAGGTTGGATACAATAGCCTTTTTTTTCCTTTAAGATATACAATAACTTCATGAAAGCAGCTTTTTGTCTGTACCCAGGTAATATCTGTCAGATATAAAATTTTGTTTGATCATCTGAAACATTTATCTCTGACAAAAAAAACAAAAAGATGAAATCTGTAAGGGGGCTAACATTTTTTCATAGCACTGTATCAATCTTGCAAACAGTAAGCGCACTCTGTTCTCTGTTTCAGTGACTGAATAAACCCATGAAGCATATATGTTGAGGCCTTATGTCACCAAGTACGAAAGCAGAGCTTGGACACATTTGTTTTACTTTTGGTTATTTTCCTCAATTCTAAAAAAAAAAAAATAAAAAATAAAATAGCTGTGTTCACTGATGGTTAGTGCCTACTACTACTCTACTGTGCACACATATAAAAACTGAGCATACTTGGTTTCTTTAGCCCATAGTGAAGAGTAGTTTTGTGAGGGGATGCTTTATGTCTAGGACTGGGAATAATACAAAGGTATTAGTAATTAAATTAAGTACTGAAAAGAAACAATAGGCATTTTTAACAGATGCTGCTACATTTAGCCAACTCCACCTGAGAGATGTATTTGTCATTGCCATCATTCGTCATCATTGAATATGTTGCTTTTTTCTTATCATTATTTTACAATTTCATTGGGCACAATGCCTTTTATTTTAATTTATCTGACATTACATGTGTTATATTTGATTGCAGTATGTTTTCTTTCATTTGTTTGTTTCTTTCTTTAATTTGTCTAGTAGCTCCTCAAGTTGCATTGTCCACTGCCCCTTCTGTCCACGCTGCAAACAGCAAGCGAGGTAGGAGCTCTGGAATTCATACATCATCCCCAGATGATACCCAAGCCTTTCCCCTGTGTGCACTGATGTTTATGTTGACTTGTAACCTCCCTGATCCTTGCATCACAGTGGTGGAGAGCTCCCAATCTATCGTCTGTATCTCCAGCTCAGTGCTGGACTGATGGCTTTCGGTGTAAACAGCACATGAAAGGCTCATTCTTGTAGAGAATGGATTGTAAACACTATAAAAGCAGTTGTTTCTTTTATGCGCATATAAAATGGCTGTTTCTGCTACAACTATTTTTGGGGAAACGTGTTTCTGAGCCAGTCACTTCCCCACCCCATGCGTGCATGATTTATGACCTTAGCCTATTTCTAGCGAAGAGAGAATATTTGTCTTCTGAGACTAAGTCTGAAGGAGTGAGACTTGTAATGTGGAAGGCTTTAGCTCACACTCAGTTAGGACTGGCTTATTTAGACTAGAGGTAGAATAGGCTTGAATTTCTGCTCCTTTTGTTTTTCAAGCCTCGTCTGGTTGGTATTAGTTGAACTGAGAGAACTGACCTCAATACAGATCCTTAATAACAGCAATCCCTTGGAAGAAAGCTCCATCTGCTAACCTCCCTATACTGGGACCTTGACTTGGCTGTCAGTGTACTCGGTTGCCAGCAAGGCTTAAGGGTCACATCTGTCTGAGCTGTGCCACATTATGTGTCAGTGGTCACTCAGTGTGACAGACTGAAGACTGTCACACTGAGTCTTCAGACTCTTGGAGAGTGTTTAGCTGGAGTTGCTCTCCTACCAACTGCTATGCCTTAAGCAGCATGGGCCATAAAGTTACTTAGACTGTACCGGTTCTGCAAATCAGCTTCAACTTCATACTTACTATTGGACATGACATAACACTGTATAGTATCACTACATACTTTTTTTTTTTAAATTTATTGTGCTTAGAGAACATTATTTTAGGTTTTGAACATCCTCAACTCACCCTGTAAATTGATGCTTTTTTGGTTAAATTATACATAAATCATTTCTCACAAAAACTGAGGTAATAGGTGGCATTAAAGTGTCTTTTTTTTTTGTAGTTGGTCTGAAACAGAGCTGAGGACTCGGGTCTGCAACTTAGACTTGAGTTGCACTTAAATCGCATAAACAACAAATATAGACTTGACTTAGAGTTGTGCTTTAAAGACTCACAACTTCGCTGTATTCTTTACCTCATGTTCCTAATTATTGTTGTTCCCTACATACAAATGACTGTTTGTTGTGGCAACATAATGCACAGCATATATGTGCATATATGTTTTTCAACAGCATGTGCCAGAAAAAGGAATTAACTGTAGCTTCCGAGATGGTTGGTTTTTACTTAAAGCTGCAGTATGTAACTTTTACAAAAATATGTGTTTTCCATATTTATTCAAACTCTCACCATGTTGTGACAGTTTGGTATGAGACAGATAATTTGTGAAAAGATCAATCTCTTCCTCCACCTCCTCCCTCAGCCTCTTTTGCCGTCTGAAGAAATGCACCGCTCCCAGCCAAAACCAACCAATCAGAGCCAGGAGGAGTGTCTTAGCGCTGTTAGTCAACCTCATTTACTCGCTGCTAAATGTGCTAATGGTGAAGAAACAACTTACCGTTCCAGGAAAACCATTTATCCGTCGTCATCGGTGGCCATGCTAACTAGCCTAGCCTCTGTGAGCTGCAGTGTAGCAGAGAGCAAGGGGAAGAGAAAAAGGGGGGTATGAACAGCACCACAGACATGGTGATTGACAGCACTAAGACCCATCTCCTGGCTCTGATTGATTGTTTCTAGATAGTACTGGGAGCACTGGAAGAAGGTAGAGGAGCTCGATTTTTTTCCCCAGATTATCTGTCTCATATCATACTATCATGACATAGTGACAGTTTCAACAAAAATGTAGAAAAATATATATATTTTTTTTATAAAAGTTACAAACTGCAGCTTTAACGGTACTATGGAGCAAAAAAAAAAAAAAGCCATAAACCAAAGCTCCAATAGAAATATGCATATCCTTAGGTTAAGGGGTGCATTTGATTTATTTTTATTCAACCTGGAACATTCGCGGACTGTGGGCTATACATGGTCCCCCAATCTGTTTATATTTGTTGGAGCATCAACATATAGTATAAAATTTATACTTAAAAAAACAAATCCTTAAATGCAGATTGAGAACATGGTTTTCTAATAAAATGACAAAATCTCCAACTCAGTGTAAGGAAAAGTTTAGCCTGTATACCCTACATAATGGAGTAAAGTATAGGTTTTAAGTTCATAATCTGAATTCATAACCTGCCGAGTTTTGGTGAATTAGGTAGACTAGGCATGCTTCTGATGTGGGAATATTAATTTGAGTTATTAGGGACTAGAGATTTGACTTGAACTTGATGCGATAGATTTGAGCTTTGACTTGGACTTGCCACTAAAAGAGTTGAGACTTGACTTATGCCTGGAAAGAAAAACTTGTGAACATCTCTGCTTATAGCTAACTAAATCATTAAGAGTCCAATCAAGGATAGCAAAAATTTCTACTACTACCGAGAAGTTGAATATCTATTTCATTCATGGTTTGATCTGCCTTATGCTTTGCGATGTTGACTTGTAATCATGTCTTTGTACCATCTTTGTCGTCTTGTGCTGTGATGTGCTTGAAGTAATGTGACCTCTCAAATCCTACTAACAATGCTATTTTGTTGTGATTGTGTGTTTCTAACTCTGGCTGTACCTTTGCCAGACTGACAATGATCTACCAACATCACCTCCAACATGCAGCATCAGCATTTTCATCTCGCATGCCATGGCGCCTCGCTCAGACTTATGCTAACCCTTCCGCTGTAGCACTCGCAGCACGAACATCTCAACCCTCTTTTACCCGTCTCTTCCCTCCACACTTCCTCTCTTCTTGCAAGACTGCGAATGCTTCGGCCACTCCAACCGATGTAGCTACATCGAGGTGCTAAACACCGTCATTTGCGTGAGCTGCAAGCACAACACTAGGGGCCAGCACTGCCAGCTGTGCAAGCTGGGCTACTACCGCAATGAATCAGCAGAACTGGACGATGAAAATGTGTGCATAGGTTAGTCCCCCATCTGGCCCACTTCACTGCCATCATGCTTTACACCTTTTCCACCTCACTTCCTGTCTTTGACTCTGAAAATGTAGTGTCACTTCATGCTACACCAGTGCGTCATCCAAGTATATTGTCCTGTCCTCATGTCCAAGAGTTGTCCCCCTCTTTCCTTTTTCTTCCCTCTCTTTTGGCACAACAGTGTCATCACAAGAATCATGTTGAAGTGATTTTAAAGTTTTATGCATAAAGATTTAATGACATATTCAAGGTTGATGTTGTAAAGTTGCTAGCTATTTAAATTTTTATGTTGTACATTTAGTTGCTTACTAATATGGTGCAATTACTTTTGAAATGTTAGATTGTAATCAAAGGGTATAAAATAAACTACGCAATGATTTTTAGCATACCTGCTTTATGAAGAATGAGTATATCAATTTAGGGAAAACCACTATCTATACAAGTATGATACCTATAGGTAGACTGTAGAGAAAACAGCTGAATTTAAAGTGTTTGCACATTTTGCTGAATGTTTCCAATTGCTTTTCTTGCCCATCTCTAAATTTCCAATATCTTGATTGATTGATTTACTTTTGTTAGTGATGTGATTCAACAGCTAGGGAGTGGAAACAGCTAAGCTAGCTGAGCACAAGGATTGAAGTTAACAAAATTGTTAGCATGGTATTTGTCCTGGGATACCAAAACTAGTTTATAAAAACAATTTAAATCAATTCAATGTCTACAGTTTTTTAAAAGGACAATGCTGCTTTGACTATTTAACTAATGCTGACTGTTTGACATTTCCAAAAATGTTAAACAGTTTGCATGTGTTAACATGTATGCCAAATTTAAACTAGGTTTATGCTTTACCAAAGTAGCAGATTCACAAATTATATGATAAAACTGTAGCTGGTAAAAACTATTTCTGAACTCACTTGCCTGCTGTTTAATGCTCACTTTTTGTAGTACACAACATAAAAAGGGCCATCATCACCTTGTATTTCTATTTTCATATACAAATATTTTTAAACATCCATTTTTGCTTTGTGTACTACAACTCATGTAACTCCCAAGGTAATAGTTTGGTTCCCTACTGAAATATTTTACGAGTATAGGTAGTGTGAATTCGCAGCTCTGAGTGTCAGGTGCATTTGTACGTCCTGAGGGGGAAGTCTGACAGGTAACATGAGTTCTGAGAGAAATTTTTCCAGAGAAGTCACACAGGTAGTCAAAGATGCCAGGCAAGTGCATATGTCATATACATGAAATGGCCTCAGGAGGAGCAGCTGAAACCCGTCACTTGGTATTAAGAGTCACAGAGGCGTTACTGAGTGCCGAGCTCACCGTCACCCTGACTCTCTTTCTCTGACCCCCCAGTTTGTCACATGCTGTCACCTCTCTCCTCTTGCCTGACCCCTGGATGTCACTCAGGTGAAGCCACGTGCAACGCAACCACATGAGGTGCAATGTTTTAGTCATGGACTGTCAAAATAGGTGTCACTTTGACTGCAGAGTGTTCTTGTTTCTGTGGAAAGGTCAATTAAGCGTGGGTCATCAGAGACATAACAGGTTATTTGTTTTCTTTTAATTTTAAAGTGGTGGTTAAGACCACCATTGTCTGTTAATGTCAGAAAGCATAGACGTACATATGTGGAGCATTTTCAGATTAATTAGAATTAAAGAATTTATTACAACAATGCCCATTTCAATGTACAGTTCTCTCATTTTTATTCTTCCATTTGTTTCACACCATCATCACGGCATCATCCATCTTCTATCTGTCCATCTTTATCTTTGTATGAATGATTCCGATTTTACAGAAGCATGCTCACATAGGCTCTCTAAGTTGATCTGAAATCAGATCTACTGATATTGCTTTGCATAAAAGGTCATTGCATGCTAGGTTTTTGTATAATGGCAAAACCATTTAAATATTAATTCCAGATATGTTGTAATCTGTATAAAGTATTCATGCATTTGTAATCAACTTCATTCTTTGCTCATTTCCTCTATCTTCATTACTGTTGAAATGGTAGCATTTTTCACTGTGTAAATTCTTGCATTCTAGTTAGACTTTTTCTCAGTTAGAAATACAGGATTTTCTCCCCCATGAAGTAGAATATCATGGAAAAGGTCATTTCTTTATTTATTTAATAGTTAAATTCTGAAAGGGAAATTCATATATTTTATAAACTGATTGATTACACCCCTAGGGATTATGCTTTTATTTCTGGTATTTTTGATGACTGTGACTGGCAGGTAATGAAGACCCAAAATTCAGTTTTTCCTGAAGTTCTCTAAAGTTTCCTGCGAGTTGGTTGTGCTAACTTTAGATTTGACAAAACACAATAAACAACCACCAGCAGATGACACAGCTCCCCAAATGATCATAAACTGTGGAAATTTTATACTGGACCTCAAAAAGCTTGGATTTCGTGCCTCTGCACTCCTCCTCCAGACTCCATGACCTTTATTTCCAATTGCAGTGCCAAATTTATTGTATGTATCAAAAGAGGATCTTTGGCCCTTAAAACAGGTAAGATGCTTCAGACGCTGTCTCTGCTTCAGGAGTGACTTAGCACTAGAAATGAGACAGTTTTAGCCCTGCTCCCGGATACGTTTTAGTGTGGTTGCTCTTGACACTCTGACTCCAGCTGCAGTCCAAAACCTTTGAAGAGCTTTGCTTCACAATTCTCTCAAGGTTGTGGTTATCCCAGTTTCTTGTGCACATTTTTGTGCCGCACTTTCTACCAGCTTCCTTTCACTCAATCTGTGAACAACAAGCTTCTTTAGCAATAACTATTAGTGATTTACCCTCCTTGTGGTGGGTGTCAATGAATGTCAGCTGGACAACTGTCAAGTCAGCAGCATAATTCCTCTATTAAAATCCTTTAAACAGATATTATAGTTTCCCTTTAGCTGTAAGCCCGAATGATCAAAATTAACAGAAATAAATGCTTGAACTATATCCCTCTGTGTGTAATAAATCTATGTTTAAGTCCTGACTTTTTGAATTGATTTACTGAAATAAACTCACTTTTCTATGATATTCTAATTTACTGAGGCCTCTAACAGAACTCAAGAAGCTGTGGGAATCCTCGACGTGTGCTGGGAAGTCAAAGCACTACCCTTTTCTCCAGCCTGTGTGTGTGTGTGTGTGTCTTGTTTTTTCAGAGTGTAATTGTAATCCTTCTGGCTCAGTCAGTGATCGCTGTAATGGCACAGGATATTGTATATGTAAGGAGGGCACTACGGGCCCCAAGTGTCAGGAGTGTCTACCCGGCTATTTGTGGGAAAATGGCTGCAAATGTAAGTAGAACCACCACTCTCCCTATGTCCGAACTTCTCAACTGTTTTCCCGCTCAGCTCTGTCTCCTTCTGCTGTCTGTCTCAGATGTTTACCCTCTCTGTGTGATTCCTAAGCTTTGGCTGGAGGAATGTGCTGGACATGCGAGACATGACAGTTGTGACAGATACCCCGTATACTTTTCTATGCCATTAGCAGAAACTCCATTTCACCCGTCCTGTGGCTGCATTACTAATGTAGGATCAGCAGGTGCCTGTTATGTCCTCAGACAGAAAAAGAAGCAATGGCATGGCTGGATGCATGCTGCTCGGTGGCTCAGTCACAGAGGCGTGTTGCACACAATCAACACAACAGCTGAGTCAATATTGACTGCTTGACAGGATGCCTGTGATCCTCTGTGCCAACACACAACAGGACAATGACGTCCAACACTAACATTTCTTTTAAAGGAGAATGCAGGTCATTTTCAGGTCCAACACATCCATTATAGTCTGGCGTTTATATTTCCTCCAGTCATTTTACAAAGCATGCTACATGAAGTCTTTGTTTTCCTCTAAATGTCACCAATTTTTCATTGTTTTCATCAAGTCAAACTTTCAGTGACAAACCTACAGGCAGAGAAAGAGACATGCATTTCAAGTGGAAAGTGGATGTAAACTTTTTGAAAAATAAATTTAGAGATAAAAGACCTTTATGCTTACTCTGATTATGCTGCAGGCAGAAAATGCAAACCTTCTTTAGATGTGACATGTGGGATAATTTTTAAATTATTTCTTGGTGGATTCTTATGTATATTTTCCTTTTTTTTGTTTTTTAAATAATCAAAGTTTTCTTATTCTGCCTTTCTCAACTGAATAAAACTGGTAACAAACCAGATGTCCTGAATTTGCGATACCTGCTGTCACATGTACACCATAAGTTGAAAAAAGAAAACAAACAAAAAAAAACAAACAAAGGAAAAACAAATAATGGTTAGTTGCTGTGCAAAGCAGTGATGGAACGGGCCCACTGCTCCATGTATGTACTTTAAAACAGAAATGAAAGCAGAAAACTTATAATTTCAGGGGTTTTTCTTAGAGGGGTTTGTGAAAGAACTACAGCCAATTCTTCAAGCTAACAGTGATAAAATGTAAAACTAAGCATTGCATTTTAAGCAAAACTCTAAAGAGAGGCAAAAATGAGTAGGGGAATGCACATGAGGAACACCATGACTATTTCAATAGACGTGACTCAGTTGACATCACTAAGATGAAGTAAGACAGGTCTTAAGCTGTGGAAAGTTTTATCAGAATCATTAGAGGTGTTTACCATACATCACTGATCCCTCTGATTTGTTTTGTTGAAAACAACAACGATGTGAGTCCTACACCATTATGAGCTGTTAGATGAGCAACATGCACATCTGCAGTATGTTGTTCCTTCTTGACAAGACATAGCCAACACATCCCAGCCTGGGCTGGAAAAGCAAGATCGCCATCACATACAGAGTGTACAATCACCTAAAGAGTGCCAATAGCCTGTGGCTGCTATTGACTTTATAAATAAAAGTTTGATGTGCGGAGGTTTGCCCAATGGCACTGCTTAGCCTCACAGCACACTTGATAGATTCCTCATTGATCAAGTAAGTCCTGTGCTCTATACCCAGCTGTTTCTTGGATCTTATCCTAGCTATCAAAGCAAGCGTCAAGATTCTAAAGGAATTGGAAAACTACTAAGTGCTTTCAGTGTCATTTTACATGATATTTCAAAAACAAGATCACAAAAATGATGGATAGAGGAACTGGAAGCATGGACTGCTTTAGTTGGTTGTACATAATAGGAAACATACAATAAGAGCATTGTGGTAAATTACATCAGTAGACCTGCATCAGTCAGCAACTTCACAATTAAAGATTACTCTCCTTTAGGAGTGGACAGTTTTATCAGAAGCGTAAACACTTCTTGATAGAACATATTGCAGTAACGGCTTTCAGGAATATTCTGCTAGTGCTGTTTTTTATGTTAACTAATTTCAAATTAAATAATAAATTATTTCTCATCTTAGACTGCTTTTCATTCTACCCTTTATAAAGCAGCATCAGAGAAACAGTGGCAATTGAGGGGGAGATGGTCAGACATTTTAAGCATTTTAAACTTATATACACTTATATATATCAAATTGTCACATCTATCCTTGATATTGGTTTAATATTATATATTTATTGTACATATGACTTATATTGTGGAAGTCAGTGCTGTAAAAATGCAGGTATCAGATTGTGACTCTATCGGCCAATATTGAAATGACTTGGAACAGTATTGGGACATTCTTATGAAGAACTGGATCTTACCCTCCCTAAAATAAACACACTGTAAAATGTTAAACCTCAAATTGCTCATTACTCTACATAAGCTTAGCAGGAACATCACTGAGGGAAGAACCTCTCCTGAACATTGTTAGATCTAATACAATACATTAAGATGATCCTTTATGGAGTTATTGTGGAGGTAGATGTGACATGGAAGATCAATCACAGGCTAACTCTAATTCCAGCTGAATATAAAGTAATTTTAATGCAAAACTTACTGTATACCCTAATAATGCATTAATTTGCGTAATTTTTTATTTAGTCATTGTCAGTCTGCAACATTTAAATAAAGCAAACCCTGCTGCATTATGATTTATATTCAGTGCAAAATACACTGGGCTATTTTAGTCATTTTGGCACAGATGGATCTTCATTAAAATGCACAGTTTTTCCACTGCAACTTGTTGGTGGCTACTAATATATTCAGTGTGTACAGAGTAAACACACGCTGTCAACATGCACATCTGTTTCCACACAAAGGGACGTTTGAAAAGGAGAAGCAAGTATGGTGCGCATCCCATCCCCTCCTAGGTTGAGTTCATGTGCAAATCTTGATGTGCTACATGGTAAAAATTTTCGGAAGGATTAACATCAAAGCGATATTCATAATTCAATAATCAATGTTGCACAGTATTGGTACCAATCTCCTCTTTAAGTAGGTTTCATGAAATTTCTGTGAAATGACATATCCTAAAAACTCTGTTTATCCCACTATTTAACAACCAAAAAGAGATAGAATTTGACTTTTCACACATAATCACTCGATGTTCAGCTACCATTATGATTTTTATTCACCAAAAAGAAAGAATTACAGAGCAGTTAGACTACACCACTACACCACATATGGTTTCCAACCCACATAAATATTGACTTGTTACCCAACTATAGTTGGCTGAGGTATAAAAACTTTGCAGCTAATTAAAAAAGGCCATAATGAGAACACATAAGCATCATAAAACCAAGATATGCTACGAATGTATAAGTATTGTATATTAGTTTCATGCAGTTTTACCTTGTTAGTCATCTAATATTAATATGTTTATTATGTAAAGGCCCTGGGAGGGACAGGAGTTGAAAATTAGCAATAGCTCGGACCTCTCTATAGAGAATATCAGTTGCATTCTTTGTAATGAAGCTGCATCAGAATGCTATTCTTTTCTGTTATATTACAAAATAATTTATACATTTAATTTACTGAGAGGAGATCAAGATCTCAATGCGTTGCCTTTAGTTCTTTATCACCTCCATTATACTGCAATTTAGACCCTTTTTTTTGGGAAAAACTCCTTTAATATGTGAAGCACCCTTCATAGTTATGGCAATCCTGCCAAAGATATGACAGGGTTCTTAAAATAAATTACATTTTTATTGCAGGGGCATAAGAAAATCCAACCTTTAATTTGAGAACACCTTTGAAAGCCACTGTACTTATTTATAAATAAATTGATGGTGCTGCTGTTAGTGTCAAGTATTACAGTTACTTTAAAATACAGTAAATGTAACTGATGAAGTTTGGTATTTTATAATTACTTTTTAGCAGCCAATCACAGTGTGCTTAGGACATTTAAATCACTATTCTTTGACCTCCCTTTTCTCTGGGGTATAAATAAGACCTGACCCAAAGGAGGGCTTAAAAATGGGAAAGACATTAGAACATACCATTTAAGCATAATTGTGGCAATTTATACAGCATAATTTTAACTAAAGCATTTATTCAATATGTGCTTTTCTTTTTAATTCATATCTTCCTGTTTCCCTGTGGTATAAATATTATATGAAACAGTGGCCCATTTATTTTAGCCCTCTTCAAAATAGGAAAGACAAGAGAACATGGTGTTCATGTAAAGCAGATGTGTGTTTAACTTCATGAGTCAGGAAAGGGCTACAAGAAAATATCTACTTGGTAACACCTGCCCATATTTACAATCACACTTCAGTTCCTACCTTAAATGTCTTTTTTTAGGAAACCAGCTTTAAATGTGAATCGCCCGAAATATTTGCTACCTGCAAGCAACAGTTGAACAACTTTTCAGCCCTTTTCTTTTTTGGTTTTGCTGATGCAGAATTTCTGTTCATGACCAAGGCTCAATCTGCAGTCAGACTGAAAAATGCAATTAAAACTTAAATCTCTCCTCAAACACATCATTTTCCCAGACACGCACACCTAGTTCACTGGTTCCTTCTCTAAATATTATCACTCATATCAAAGGCAAACACAACAAATCTTGTCATTTACTGCCTGTGCCGCCTTTGTTTACCCGTGGTAATGTGAAATAGTGGATGTGGGGAGATTGAAAGCGGATAAAGCCACAGAGCTCTGAAAGGAGCCGAGTTCTGAGGCTACAGTGATGCTACAGCACCTTTAATCTTACATGTCTGACACAACTGGTTATTGGCACTTGTTTTCTAATAATCAATACATGTGCTTCATGTTAGATTTTGGCTCTGCCTAATTGGCAGGCGATGAAGCACTCTGCCTGCAGGGGATGGCCATTACCTGGTCGTAGCTTTGAATTCAGCTGAACTTGCTGTTCAGCCTTAAGCCTCATGCTGAATGAATTTTTAACACGTTACCTTTTAAAGAGAAAATGCACTTGTAATATAGTTATTAACATTGAATGATCATCAAACAGCATTTTAATTCATACCTTTAATATTATCGTCTGACATTAAATCAGGCTAAACTCAGTTAATCACGTATTTCTGTTTGCTCGGTGCCAGAATCTTAAATGAGATTATTTTTTTTCCATTTTTATTACTTCCTTCAATGTCAAAAGTTTACATAAACTAAGATGACCATGCCTTCAAACAAGGTGGAAAAGCCCAGTTTATGATGATATGGCTTTGTAAGCTTTTAACTGGGTAATTGACTAAATTTGAGTTAAACTGATATAAATTGGGAGGGTTTCTGTTACTCAGTGTGTTTCAATGCAATCAACTACCTGCAGAAGTCACTTATATAGAGGCAGTCTGTGTGCACTTTGATGTCAGCATACAGTGCTTCATGTATTGTGTGAATAAGCTGTTCAGTCTACAGACAGCTGATAATTGATACAGACCCTTCAACAAGTAAACAGGTTTAAATTTTACCCTAAGCAGAACACATGGAAGAAGAGGCTCTGGTCAGATGAGACTTATTTGGTCAACATGGCTAATTGTGTGGTGGAAAACTGACACTGGACATCACCTTGACTACATCACTCTCAACTGTGAAAAGTGGTGGTAAAAGCATCATTGTGAGGGCATGTTTGTTTCAGGAGGAACGGGAAAACTGGTCAGAATTGATGGGAAGGTTTACAACCTGTGACGGTTTACAACCTGTGACAACCAAAGACTTTCCAGGAGAACAAACACCGTAACTATTACGGCCAGCGCTACAGAGAAAGCGTTTAATTTAAAGCAAATTCATGTGTTAGAATGGCCCAGTCAAAGTCCTGTCCTAAATCCAATTGTTAATCTTTGATAAGCCTGAAAACTGGAAAAAAACATACCCTTTCAGGCTTTCAGACATATGTGCAGTGAAACTTGTGGTTGTAATGTGACAAGATGTTGAAGGAGTGTTTTGAAAGCCACTCTACATAAATGCGCATCTAAGATTTCTACCACCAATCCCTTTGGAGAGCAACATGAATAGAATCTGCTTTATTTATGAAAACATTAATCTTTCTCATGTCAAGGTGCTTCACATTCTTAATTTAATGTCAGGATCCCTTCTCAGATGCACATAGCTTGAGGCTTGCTTTCCCTCTCTCACGCTGGAGCTTTCCCTTAATCTGGTTTTAATTTTAGATGAGAGTAAATTTAAAAAAAAAAAAAAAACATATTCTTGTATTCTTATTTTGAATTTCTGAAACTGTTTTCCTGCACTAGAATAAGTTTTATTTTCATTTGTATTATAACAGGAAAGAATAAAAAAAAAATGATTCAAATGAAAAGTTTTAAGTAATGCTAAATATATTCTGATCATTACTCTTTATTACATGAGTAGGGTCATTTTAAAGCAGATATATTTTCAAAATCGAGCTATTATGAACATCAAAAGTAAAACCTGTGCTAAAGAAAAGTTTTCCGTTGACGGTTTTGCATTAATGATTGATTATTAGTTTATTGGCTTTTTACTCTCCTTTTATCAGAGAGGCTTTATGAATCAGATATAATCTCTGAATCAACAGTAAAACTATCTTTCTGAGCTACACAGCACCTTTTTTCTGTCCTCCAAGATGCACAAATATGAGTCATACACTATATAGAGACTCTAAGAAAGGTTTTCATCAAAGCTCTATTTGGCTATTCCGGGGAGATGGCATGCAACCAGTTCTGAGTATTAGGAGAGAGATCTTATATTTGTTATTGTGATATTTATGGTTCACAGACTTCATATATTACTCACCGCATTGTTTTCCACTCCCATAAAGGACTGAAATGGGCAGAAGTGGCCCCTTTGTTTATCACTGTTTATTTGTCTCTGTTGGTTTATTAGTTTGTGCAGTGCAGCTTTGTTTGCCTCCAGCTTGCTTGACAGCTTGCCTCCACTGGGAATACAGTGGCCTCGGTGTCCCAGCTCTAAATATACACCAATTTTCACCTAATGTTCAGTTTGTTTAAAGTCAGCGCTGTCCAGGAGAAGCCTTGAAGGCACTGAGGAGATTGTGGATTTTTCAGTTGTAATGGAGCTGATTTACTGGAAGTTTAGTTAGAAACCTAAAGTTAAATGGACATGGACATTGTTGGACACTGACATTTAAATTTGGCCATGTTTTGATTTAATTTGTGTAAACTTTAGATGCTTGACTGTCAATCTAAATGTCATGTCATTATGAGAAGGTCTGAAAATACTAACAAGGGTTCTATTTTGTTGGTAAAAATAATTGGCATTAAGTTTCTAAAGCATGTTTATAGAGAGATACTTTAAACTTTTTGGTCAAGAGTGATAAAACTTTTCCATCCATCCATCCATTGTCTATACCTGGTTATCCTTGTGGGGGCCTGGTGGCTATCTCCAGCAGTCACTGGGCAAAAGGCAGGGTACACCCTGGACAGGTTGCCAGTGTATCACAGGGCAACACAGAGATACACAGGACAAACAACCATGCATACACACTCATACCAAAAAGCAATTTAAACAGACCAATTAACCTAGCAGTCATGTTTTTGGACTGTGGAAGGAAGCCGGGGTACCGGGAGAGAACTCACATATGCACAGGGAGAACATGCAAACTCCATGGGGAAAGACCCCAGGCCGAGATCCAAACCCAGGACCTTCTTTCTGCAAGGCAACAGTGCTACCAACTCCACCACTGTGCAGCCCCGTAAAACTTTGTCAATGCTCAAAAACTGTTTTTTATTAGAAGTAAGACTCTGGGATGCCAAAGTATTTTTAAATTCAGAAATTGTCTTCATTGGTTTAATTTTAATTATGCTAACAATGCTGACATGACTTTTTAAACATGTTTTACTATATTCAACCAAAATGCTTGCAGTGGTTCAAACACTTCTTTATTTCAGCACCTTAAAATTTTTCCTGTAGAAAACTTAAGAGACACACCAGGAGAATTCATGATTCATTTCTGACTACCTATTTTGCAAGTCTTTGATCTTTTTATACAGATTGCATCTAACTGAGATTTATCAACAACAAAACACATTTTTCTATTTTCTGCATAATTAGAAACATAACTATCGTAACACTAAAAGGTTTGACATAAAATAAATCACTGATTTATCCAAAACAGCCTATTGTAGCTGCCCTTCATTGTATTAAAAAAAACAAAAACTACAAAGATATTAAAATCCTCAATGATCTGGGACAGAGGTATCTATAAAAACAAACCTAACTAAACACCCTGCCATGATTGATCATGAAGTATTGGGTCAGGAGATGACATCTCACTGTGTGTGTGTGAGCTGTCAGTATTACACAGCTCTGCAGTCAATATTTCACTTTAATTTCAAAATAAACATGACTACAGGGTTGACATTTTAAACTGTCTTTAACATCTTATATTAGTGATTAGCATGAGTAATGTATTTAGGATTAATAATAAACAGCTCACTGTAAACATAGTAGATCTTACTTTAACTGTGAAAGTTCTAAAATTCAGCATGTTTCATTACAGACAGATCTGCCCCTTACGAGAAAAAAAAGCTAAGTCTATCTAAGTATTCTCCAAAGTTTATCTGTTTTGTGAAGGAGACCTTTAGAAAGGACTGAAAACTAAACCCCAAAATCAGAAAAATGCTCATTTGCTCACCCTACCTGGAAGGAGTTTGGGTCGTAATAAGCTTTGGATTCTTAAAGAAAAATATTTTTTTATTCTTTTAACTCTGGAGAAGGGCAATCATTTTGAACAACATTGGTGCTCACCTAACATAGTCCTTGAGTGCTGTGGTCCTGAACAAGACTTACAACCATGGCCCTCAAAGTATTTTGTAAGTGGTGCCTCAGCTCTGTGCCATGAGGTGCCTGTACAATTAAAATATGAGTCTGATTTAGACTATCAGTAGTTCACCTTGTTTCCACTGGGTTTAGAAAGTGACATGACTCCCCTTTGGCAAGAATTGTTTTCAAGGGCTTTATAGACAAAGGTTTTTGGTACAGCCAGGGAGCAGAGAGTTCTCAGTCGAGTTGGCTTTGTATTACGTCTGAGTGGCAGATGATGCGGTGTTGTTGTCTATTGAGCAACGACCTCCAACAGACAATAGAGCAGCTGATTATTAATTAAATGAGGTGCAGTTCACACCTCTAAGTCTGGAATCATTTTCCTCAGTGAGAAAATATTTTAGTGCCAATTCTTGGTATGTTGTGAAGATAAAACAAAGCTGGAGACTGACAAGACAGGGACAGTGTCTGCAGTGTCTAATGGTTTGAACACAAAAGGAAGTTATCAAATTAACATTCAATCTAAGTTGCAGTCCTCATCCATTATCATAAGGTATCGATAGTTACCAAATGAATGAGATAAAAAAAAAAGTACAAGTGGCCAAGGTGACTTTCCTCTGAATATTGACTTCTTTGGACTATGAACGTTTTTGCAGCAGACCCTCATTTGCTGCTCCTCCAGCCTATAGAAAAGGCCACCTCAAGGGGTCAGGGAATCTGGGAAGAAGGCTTTCCAGACATTTCCTAAGGAAATGTTTTTGGAAATGTCCGGGTAGAAGGAGGCCTTGGCATTTACCCAGAACTTGCTGCAGTTTTATGACTGGCTCAGTAATTTACAGGAAAAGCTAGATGAGGAAACCGGGTTGAAAGAGGTTTCTATGTTTTAACAACTGAAGAATTTCTAAAAAAAATTGTTGACCTTTTGGTGAACTTAAGTGTGTTATGTTCCTTAACACAGTAACGTTATGTAAAACTGAACCTCATATTCAGTGCCTCCCAAAAGTATTCATATTCCTTGAACTTCTCCACATTTTGTCTCAATACAAAGCCAAGTCTTAGTGCATTTTGCTGGGATTGTGTTTGATAAACCAGGCATGGACAAGACTTGGTGTTTATTGCTTTATATGTACAAATGTACAAAGTGGGGTGTGCTTTTACATGTACCCGTTTTTACTCCAATACCTCTAACTCAGAGGTGTCAAGCTCCAGTCCTCAAGGCCAAGTGTCCTGCAACTTTTAGGTGTGTCTCTTCTCCAACAAACCTGAATAAAATAATTGTCATTAGCAGGGTTCTGTAAAAATGACTTTATTCAGCCCTTTGATTCAGATTTGTTGATGTGATGACTAAGGGCAGATTTAAAAGTTGCACTACTGGAGTTTGACAACCCTCCTCTTTATACAGTCTAGTACAAGTTGGCTTAAGAAACCACATGACTAGTAAATGTAAACTGTTCTGTGAAGGCCTCAAAGGTTTGATAGAGAACAATAGTGAACAAACAACATCATGTAGACCAAGGAACACAGTAGACTGATCAGGGATAAGGTTTTGGAGAGGTTTAAATCAGGGTGACAGAGCTAATAGCACAACTAAAAACCTACCAAAACATGGTCCTGACAGGCCAGGCAAGGAGAGTTTTTAACAGGGAAGCAGCCAAGAGGCCCGTGTTGACCCTGGTGAAGCAGCAGAGATCCACAGCTCAGGTGGGGCAATCTGTTGACAGAAAAATTCTTCGTCATGCACTCCATAAATCTGAGCTGTGTGGAAGAGTAGCAATAAGAAAGTCGATTTTGAAAGAAAGTCTTAAGTCCCCTTTGCAGTATACATGCATTCAGGGGACACAACAAACATGTAGAACAAGGTTCCCTGATCAGATGAGATTAAAAATAATAATCATTTTGGTCTGCATGTAAAACACTGTGTGAAGGAAACTAGGACTGAACATAATTTAAATTTGTGTTGCTCTGTCTCACACAATTTCCACAAAATTCATTAAAGTTTGTGGCCTTCATATGATAAAAATGTGAAGAAGTTGCAGGCACTGTTATACTGATTCCTAATCCAAACCTTTTTGGTAAAACTGTGAGTTAGTATTTAGTCTGGTATACAAATTGACTTAGGTATTTACAACTTATGTAAAATAATAAATACCAGTGTTTTATTGAAGACACTCCTTTAAAAATACTATGTATTGTGGCTGATAAATTTTGGTGATAATTTACTTGAAGACAAATTTTAAACAACATTTAAAAAGGAGTTTAAACTCTCCAGTGTTCAGATATCATAATTTTATATGCTGCAGTATCATGATTACCATGTACCTTCAAGTAAAGTGTCATCCAGGGCTTTTGCATATGATATTCTGACCTTTCTTCCTCTGTTAACATTCCTCTCACCACAGCCCGGGTGTGTGACAACGAACTCCTGCGCTGCCAAAATGGCGGGGAGTGTGTGAACAACCGTTGCAGCTGTCCTTCCTCCCACACGGGTCTGCTGTGCGAGAAGCCCCGCTGCGAATCCGAGCTGGGGGGTTGCAAGGGGCCCGATTCAGGCCAGGTGCCACTGAAGCCTCCTTCGCTTTACAGTTTGCTGACACTGCTGCTGCTGGGTGTGGCATTGTTGAGGGAAACCCCCTGCTGGGCTGCCATGCTCTGAATAGACCTGTTCTGAGTGGGAGCGACACTCAGTCCCACCGCCTCCACCTTAGCCATCCCAACTCTTTCCTTACAGATATCCAACAACCATTTAAAAACAAACAAACACAAAAAAAAAAACAAAAAAACAAACAAACAACCATTAGCTTTCTGGACTGTGATGCACTGAGCTTCTCTGCTGCCAGACTCGGTGCTGACAATAAAGGGAATGTGCCAGACTAAAGCAAAAACTTTTCATTTAAATTCAAAGAATATATAAAAGTAAAGAGTATACATCTAAAACAAAAAGAGTATTATTAAAAGTATGAGTAACTGAGCATTTGCCTGATAAATCAAAGAACGGTGAGTCCCCCCTCTTCCCCTTTTCCCCCTCGAAGCCATACCAGGTACATGAGATCCTTCCAGTTTGAGGAGGAATTACTCAACATGACAGACTTGTTCACTTCCTCTCTTATTGCCACGGCAACAACAGCTGCAGCCACTCAGCTCTCGCACAAGCCGACGGTGGCCCGCGGATCCCAGCCTCCGCCACTCGGGATGCATCTGCGAGTTAATATTTGCTGGACTGACAATGGCGGAAAAAAAAAAAAAGAAAAAACGTTCTTGCCAAGCAGTGAAGAGGACCGTCCTCAGAGATGAAACTGTTACACTTCAAGGCGGTGACAGACGGAAAGAGATGAAAAAAAACAAACAAAAAAACCCATTCTTTGCTGTCAGTGCATTGTGGATAGAAGGAAATCTGTCCGGACTGCCTCTTTGTGACGTAAAAACTTTGCCCATGCTAACCCAAAATCCCCACCACCCCATCCCACCCCTCGGTCTTTCTGTCTCATCCTCCCTCCTGTTCAGCCCCCTCACCACTTATACCCTCCCACCCAACACCCCTAATCCCATGCCACGCTGCCACTGACCTGTGCATTTGTGAACTTTACTCTGTAAACCCTTGTTGGTTGAAAGATTCTTCTGTCCAATGTTAGTGATGCACATGTGTAAGAAGCTCCCCCAGCCCCTCTTATCCCTTCCTCTACTTCCAGAGAGATAATCTAGTAAAGCTGTCTGACTCCTTTTCTGTCTTAGGGCCACCTCGCTTCCTGCAATCGTGGACAGAGGGTAGCTTTTACCCCAAGCAGACGAGAAGTGCATAGAGAACCATCAGTGTATTTGCAAGTTCTTTTTCTTGACAAAAAAAAAAAAAAAAAAAAAAAAAAAAAAAGTCATGTAGTCCTTTTTGTATCTCTGCCAAACTGTGATTGAAAAAAGGCAACCTTTAATGTATCTATTTAAGACATCCAAATGCAGAAGCAATGGTATTCTTCTCTTTTTATTTCCTTTTTTTTTATTAATTATTATTTTATTTCTTTTTAGTTGTGCAGTTGATTTCCCTTTGTATTGGCAACGTGCTGGCATCAAAGAATATTAGTTTACATATAAAGTATAAATAAAGTGTATTAAAATCCCACCAAAGGACATTATAAATGTTTTGTTCTTGCTTTAACACTTGAAAATTTAAGTGAATAAAAGTAAAAAAAAAACTAAACTGTGTTGATCTTTTATCAGTCAGTTTTCATTGTGTGCATCTTATGTTGAATGTTATATATTGTCCAACTGTTTTTTTTGTTGTTGTTGTTGTTTTTAATGATGCTGTTTTTCCTGTTTGAATCATTTCTAATCTCATGCAAGCAGGCTTCTGAATTTTTTTTCACATAACATTACCAGCCGCATACAAGTATTGTCCTGAATATCAATACAACGGTGTTGAAATGTATGTTTTTACATGAGGTACAGCCAATATCACTCTCAAAAAGTCTCAGACACACAGCCATATTGGAGGTTCTGGCTAACTACTGATAGTTTTTATAATATTTTAATTATCTTTTTGATGAAAAACTTTCATCAAAGCACCAAAATGTAATATGAACCACTGTGTATAATTAGGAATGACAATTAATATGTAAGGACTGTTTTGTTTCGCTTAATTGTGAAAATATGATTGCATCCACTCCAAATCCCCACTGCTACTGCACTCCTATTTTATAACAGTGAACACCATTTTCCTCAGTGCTGATTGTCTGTATCCCCAAAAGGAGAAAAAAGGAAGACTGTAGGGCTGAAACGAATAATCATATTAATCATGATAAATTGATTTTTAAAATAATTGACAACTAATTTATAAATTGATTAATCACTAACTGAAGTATACAGACTCAAAAAAGGCCATTTGCTGAAAGAACAACAAACTCATAGCAATAATTAAGCCAAAGCTGTACAAAAAATATATACATTTTACATTTAAGATGAAAAACTTCTACACGATCTCTACGTAATCATAGAGAACTGCTGGGTTGAGACAGTGATTGACACCCTTATGTGCACATAAACTCAGACCAAGACGGCTGAAAAAGCCTTCATCAGATGACATTATACTGAACTATTCATCTTCTATTCCATACTGTGATTTCGATAATGTCCAAATGCAAAGCACAGACAAAAAGTGATTTAAAAGAATAATAGTTCTCGTTCATCCCTAGTGTGATAATTTGTCCCGAAAACACTTGGCAGAAGAGTCATCCGACTTCTGTGTGCTCTTAGTGCTGAGTCAGTGCAAAGAGAATAAACTGAATAGCCTAAACACAGAACCAAGGTGTTGTTCCCAGTCTGACTAACCACACTAAATCAGTTTGGTTGAACATTACTTGCATTGTTTTTAATCATCATTATATTCTTTAACTTTCCAGCAAGATAACTTCTCAAATTGGTTACAATTCAGTTTTGAATTTGTGAAGAAAGGAACACAATGACCTCCCAGGTAAAGACAGCAGCCAAATGAGCCCAAGCTGGCGACTTTTCGAACTGAGGGCAAGGTAGAGCTGATGGAGCCTGGAGCAAAAGCCCGAGTTAGTTCAGAGGAATTAAACGTCTGACCCATCTGGAGGTACTCTTCTTCCTGTCACATGATCAAGCTGCTTTCTGGCATCCACACCAGCCAGACTTCAAAGGTCTGTTGAATTTCTCATTCTTCTGCTGTTCTTTTCCAAACTGTCCCTAAAGTTGAGACAAGTGTTAAGAAGATTCAAACTATCCTTATAAAGGTTGATAATGTTAAATCTTAAATTAGAGGGTTCATTGTCACTTCCCCAATGAATTTCCCTTTAAGTTGTTTGATTTTATGTTTGTTTGTCTTGTTTCTTTTCTCAATTAATCTTTAAAATTTATCGGTGTGAATACTGATTAATTATTGGTTATTTTAATGTCTAGATCCAAAATACTCATTCAGTTCCCAGTTCAAATTTTGATTCTGACTCCTTTGTATAAATTTCACAATTTAGGCTCCCTTTCAAAGAGAATTTTCCCTTCAGACAGAATTTTAAGTATTTGAAATTGATAAAAATAATAACTGTTATTTCTTGAGACTAATGCAGATTTTACTACAACAGTGGGCCTTAGACACTGGTGATGTGTTAGGGCAGCCTGAATTGCGCTACCGCAGCCTTCAGCACATCTCCATTGTTGGGTCTGCCATCTCTCATTTTCCTCTTCACAAGAGGAAAGTCAGTTGAGTTTGCCAGCTAATCAAACACCATCATAGCAATTAAACTTTGTATTGGTCATTTTGGCAGTGTGGGCAGGTTCTAAGTCCTAATGGAAAATTAAATCAGCATCTTAATAAAGCTTGTCAGCAGAGGGATGCATGAAGAGGCTCTTGAAACACTGAGTCCAGCCACGGTCTACTCGACGCCTTGTGAAATTTCGCCTTATCTTTAAATAGGCTTTGCTTCACAATCCTTTCAAGGCTGCAGTTATCCCTGTTGCTCGAGTTCCTTAGTCTTTCACACTTTTTCCTTCCCCTCAACTTTTCATTAAAGTATTTGAATACAGCACTCTGTGAACAGTTTCTTTACAGTGGGTTGCAAAAATATTCATACCCCTTGAACTTTTCCATATTTTGCCACATTAGAACCACAAACATAAATATATTTCACTGGAATATTATTGTAAAAGATCAACAAAAAGTAGTATGCAACTGAGAAGTAGAAAGAAAATTATACACGATTCAAAACATTTTTTACAAATAAAAAACTGAAAGGTGCAGTGTGCAACAGCATTCAGCATCCCCTAAGTAAATACTTTATGGAACCACCTTTTTCTGCAATTCCAGCTGCAAGTCTTTAAGGGTATATCTCCACCAGCTTTGCACATCTAGTGACTGGAAGTTTTTGCCCATTCTTCTTTGCAAAACAGCTCAGGTTCAGTCATATTAGATGGAGAGTGTTTTCGAACAGCAGTTTTCAGATCTTGCCACAGATTCTCGATTGGGTTTTGGTCTGGACTTTGAATGGGTCATTCTAACACATGAATATGTTTTGTTTTAAACCATTCCATCGTAGCCCTGGCTTTATGTCTAGGGTGGTTTTCCTGCTGGAAGGTGAACCTCCACCCCAGTCTCAAGTCTTCTGCAGACTCCAACCGGTTTTCTTCCAAGATCGCCCTGTATTTGGCTCTATCCATCTTCCCATCAACTCTGATCATCTTCCCTGCCCCTGCTGAAGAGAAGCACCCAGAGCGTGATGCTGCCACCACCATATTTGACTGTGGGGATGGTGTGTTCAGAGTGATGTGCAGTGTTAGTTTTCTGCCACACATAGCAGTTTGCATTTTGGCCAAAAAGTTCAGTTTTGGTCTCCTCTGAGCAAAGCACCTTCTTCCACATGCTTGCTGTGTCCCCAACATGGCTTCTGGCAAACTGATAATGGGATTTGTTATGGTTTTCTCTTAACAATGGCTCCTCTTGCCAGTCCTCCATAAAGACCATATTTGTGCCGTGCAAGACTAATGGTTGTCTTGTGGACAGATTTCCCCACCTGAGCTGTGGATCTCTGCATTTGGTCCAGAGTCACCATGGGCCTCTTGGCTGCATCTCTGATCAGTGCTCTCCTTGTTCGGCCTGGAAGTTTAGGTGGACAGCGTTGTCTTGGTAAGTTTACAGTTGTACCATTCTCTTTCCATTTCCAGGTGATGGATGAAATAGTGCTCCATTAGATGTTCAAAGCTTGGGAAATCTTTTTATAGCCTAAGCCTGCTTTAAACTTCTCCATAACTTTATCCCTGACCTGTCTGGTGTGCTCCTAGGACTTCATGATGCTGTTTGGTCCCCATTACTCTCTTAACCAACCTCTGAGGCCGTCACAGAGCAGCTAGATTTGTACTGAGATTAGATTACACACAGGTGGACTCTATTTAGTCATTAGCAGTCACCAGGCAACTTCTGAAGGTAATTGGTTGCACTCAGAGAAAAGGGAGCTGCATATTTTTACACACCACACTTTTCAGTTTTTTATTTGTAAAAAAATGTTTTGAATCACGTATAATTTTCTTTCTACTTCACAATTGTATACCACTTTGTGTTGGTCTTTCACATAAAATTCCAATGAAATATATTTATGTTTGTGATTGTAATGTGACAAAATACGGGGTTCAAGGGGTATGAATACTTTTGGAAGCTACTGTAACAATGATCTTTTGTGGCTCACCCATCTTGTAGAGAGTGTTAGTGACAGTCTGCTGGACAACTGTCCTATCAGCAGCCTTTCCCATCTTTTTGGATTGAATTATTGAAAGAAATGAACTTTTCAGTGACAATCTAATTCACTTTAATGCACCTGTGGTGTGTCTTGTTGGATATTTAACAGCCTGGCCATTCATACCCTGAAATATTCACTCAGTAGTCCTAACTAAGCAGCCTCCATTCTTTAATATCTTTTTCATGACTCGGTTAGAGGGAAGGAAGTTACAGGTAAGACTATTCATAAAACTCCCAGTGCCTGAGGAAAATAAGAAATCTCCTATTTTCTGCCAGATTGACTCACACATGCCAAATCAGTTGAAGAAAATTTTTAATTTTGTTTTGTCTCAGATACAATGTGTGTCTCTCAGGCTGAGACACTAAATTAACTCAAAGCTCAAAATCAAATTTAACATAAAAGCCTATGAGACATCCTTTGCAGACTTATATTCTGAAAGTGTCTGAATTTAACAAATTTCAGTGTCTAAATTTGGGACTCGAATGTATTGGGTGTGTTGATATAATCATATTCAAATGAAGTCAAATAAAGCCAACAAAGTATAAAAAAGAAATATTGGACAATATAATACCTGAAATAAGCCATAAAGATAACACAAGTGAAACCTATTTTTCCTCAAAGATTGTTTTGTGTGAGTAAAGTATGCCACTCCAGGGACATCCTGATAAATTCAGTCAAAGTCACTTGTTTGTCAAGGTCCCCTACAGTGGCCCCAATTTTAACCATGTGCTCAGCCTAGGTGTCAGTGCACCATGCTGCGTGGAGAATTAAAATAGAGTTTTGTCATTTGGGGAGAGGACTGCATCCAAGATATGTCACCCTGAGCAGCTGTTGGATGACCCAGCCGGGAAGCATCGCCAGAATTCCTTGAAGCAAACCATCTCTTGCCTCTGGATTTTCTCCCATATAAGTTGCTAAGCAGAGATTGCTGGTCTAGAGTTCAAAAAGGCACAATAGGTAGGTGAGTTTTTAGCAAAAAAAAAAAAGTGTGGAATCTTTCCGTGGGGAATTAGTATCTGATCAGATATTTTAGCAATGAATGGAATGTCTTTGGAAGTATGCTTTGATTAACAAGAAATTCACAGTCTGGTAAACTGTCACTCAGCAGTGAGCAAGTCTCTGTGTCTTATTTGTGAAAATCAAAAGGTAAGTATCAAACTCATCAACCCAAATCAGATCTTGCACAGAATTGTACAAGCGCCTTTAAAATCAAGCTGTGTTTTCCAGCACAGCTACTTGCCATTTGGATTTTTTAAGAAATGCCATTTTGAATCAGTTCCCCAATTCTTTGCTAAGTGGCTTTATGCTGGCATTTCAGCGCTGTACTCCATTTATGGATCTGGGAATGACATGAACCCCAACTGAACAGTGTTTCAGTTACAAGAAGGAAAACTTTTGGCTCTGTCAGGGATAAGAACCAGGATATAAATAATTAGTAGTACTGCCAATATCAGAATATACACACTAGATAAACAAATACACTGTAGCAACCAAAAGATGTGCATTAACTCGTGTCTGATTTAATGATTTATAAACACCAGGAGTAAAAAAAAATATTACTGCACTTATTGCTTTTTATGGCTGCCATATTGATTTTGAAGATGGACTTGATGAGGGAGTGTCATAATTTGGACTTCAGCGGCTGTCCCAGTCTGTTTTTCAGACAGGGCTCAGCTCTGAATCATTGCCTCCAAGTACAATTTAAACCAACACAGCATGAATACACAGTGCATGTTTTGTTTTTTTTTTTTTTTTGTAAGTAAATGTCTGTGCTCAGTAATCATTAAATGCTAATTTTCTTCTTAAGTTTTAAATTTGACATTTTAGAGCTAAATCATTATAAACTGCAAAAAATAAATAAATGAATAAATAATTGTACAGTGCTTTGTGAAAACATTCAGGCCTATTAAACTTTCCACATTTTGGTCATTTTACAAACATGACCTTTAAAGGATTTTGTTGGGGAGGTTTTGGGGCGTAGTAGAAGTCCAGACCAAAATTCAACTGAGAATCTGTTGCAAGATTTCAAAAATGATGCTTATAGGTGCCTTCCATTCCATTCTAGCTTGAGCTATTTTGCAAGGCAGAATGATAAAAAAAAAAAAAAATTGGAAACAGGATGTCCAAAGCCGGTAGAGACATAGCCCAAAATACCTTCTAGGAAAGGTGGTTTGACAATGTAATGACTCAGGGGGATGCATACTGTAGCATGCCACATTTTTCAGATTTTTATCTGTAGAAATGCAGGAAACCATGAATAATGTTTCACAATTATGTGTGTTGGTCTGCCACATAAAATTCCAATACAATTTTCAAGCTTGCAGTTTTTATGAGACAAAATGTGGAAAGGTTCACAATGCACTGTAGGCTGATAGAGTCAATGTTGCTGACTAGGACCATAGTAACTAGGATCTCATAGTAACGGTGGTGTTCTGGTCCGTAAGAGCAGCAAGCCTCTGTCTCAATAGAAAATTATTTTGTAGAAATTCTTTCCACTGCAGCCTTAGAACAATAAATGCTGAAAATGTATACCTGCATAATGGAAATTATGTTCAGGCCTCTGATGGAATAATATAAACTGTAAGTCCTTATGCGCTCATTCTGTGTCCATATATTTCAGATGTTAATTGACTAATGCTGTGTAAAAGGCCAAGCGAAAACAAACCGAGAGGCAGGTTTACATTAGTTCTGCTTGGGAAGTATTGACCATGCAGCAGCCCCATTATTCCTGCTGTGGCTGTTTGTGTGATGATCAATGCACTTATTGAACCACACAGAGCACTTATTGATCAGTGTTCCTTTTTTCTTACAGTGAGGGCACTAAGTGGTAGCCACATTTTTTTTTCTGCTGTCCAGTTTTTTCTGCATTAGAACGAGAAATACAGCACAGCAGGTCTATTTCTGGATCTTCAGCTTCTAGAGTCAGTGAGTATCCTTCATTGCAGTTGGTCGACTTTCAAATAGTTTTTTTTTTTTCTTTAAAAGTTTACCTTTTGCTTTAGCCAACTGCCAAATGGCTTCATGACTTCATTTTTTAAAGATGCAGATCATCTGGATATCAGGCAGCCAGTGATGTTTTTTTCAAAATAATATGGCTCCCATCTGGCGTCGCCTATAACTGATTTGCAAAACAATAACTTGTAAACGTTTTTCTTACCCATAAGTTTTCTTTTTATGTTTAGTCAAATTACAGCTACAAATTTCAATGCATTTTCCTGGGATTTTACATGATAGATCTACAGAAAGTTGCAAATACTTTTAAAGTTAAAGTAATATAATATATTTTTCAGCAGTTTTTAAAAACACAAATCTGAAAAATGTGGTGTGCATTTCTATTCCGGTCCTCTAAATCCAAACTTTGTAGAACCACCTTCAACTGTAAATACAGCTGCACCTTTTCTGAGGTTTCTCTCTACTGGCTTTGTACATCTAAAAACGAAAATTTTAACTCATCCCTTGTAAAATATCTCAGGCTCAATCAGATTGAATGGAGAAGAGGTGTGAGCATCAATTAATAAATATTACCACTGTTGGGTAGCAGGGTTTGTTCTTTGTTTTTTTTTTTACAGAATTATCTTGTATTTAACTATCCACATCAAAAGAAGTCTTATTAGTTTCCCTGTCCTTGCTAAATAAAAGCATCCCCATACCATGATGCTGCCATCACCATGATTCACCTTCGGGATGATCTGTTCAGGGTTATGCACAATGTTACTTTACTGACTATAGCCCTTTCACATGTTTACTGTATCCCCTACTTGACTTGTGGCAAACTGCAGAATGGGTGATTTGTTTTTTCAACAACAGCTTTCTTCTTGCAAATCTTCTATAAAAACCAAACTTGTGGAGAGCATGGCATATAGTTATCTTAATACATTTTCAAGGAACTGTAACTATAACATGTTCATGTTGCACTGCTGTCTTTCTTGCTGTGGAGTAAAAACAAAACCTACAAATTATTCCAGAAATTTTATTTTTTTATTACTGTGTCTAATGCAAAATTAGAAACAAGGGTATTTAGCAGGTTAAATTTGTTCAGATGTTGCAATAAAACATTTAATTTTACATTAATTAATTTACATATTATCACAGAATGTAGGTCTAGGCTTTGCAGACAGTCCATAGCCACATCAGCCCATTGGTGACTGTCGTTAGCACATAAAACTTAAAAGTGAAGCATGTCAAAGTAAAAATATTCAGGATTGTTACAGACATAAGCCATGAAGGTAGCAACTTTTTCCAGACTTTCACCTGGAATATACATTTTTGATACTCCTGACATATCTATGCACAGAAGTGTATCAGGTGTAAGGAGTGAAATCCCATCGTGGTCACTCACCGATGATGGATGTCAAACACTGTTTTGATGGCAGGGATAGCTGGCAGTAGAGAAGAGATGAAACCAAGTACAGCCACGTGGTTTAAACAGGTTTCATACAGCAGGAACCAGTTCAGATGAGCACACTTGGTAACACAACATTTTTGTTACATCGGGCTCAAGTTCTGGATGTAATGGACACAATACCATGATTTAAATGTTTAACCTTAAATTTAGGAACTCCTTAAACCACCACTGATGGCTGGAGGGAAGAGAGATGGTGAACAAAGAAGCTGCTATATTGGCCCCACCAGTCAGCTAATTAAGCTACCAGTCAGCTAATTAAGCTGGAATACTACAACACTAAAAAATACACAATGTAAAACCCCAACTCTAGATAAAAATATAATCCACAACATGAAATTAATCAGGTTTTTAAAATCACATTTACTAAGACTCAAAGTCAACTACCCAAAGTTTTCATCCAGGTAAATATTTCACCAAACATTGTCCTATAAGTATGCTTCACAGTTCGCCTTGCCAGACCACAATTCCCACACAAACCTATGGGAGGTGGCAATTGAGGAATGCCTTTATGGTGTGGTGGAGAAATTACTGTAGCAGTGGTGTTCTTCAGACATGTCCAATAAACTCAGTGGCAGCTTGGCCTAGCTTGTGATGAAATTATACTTGCTAGTGTAAATGCATATAAGGGTGATTCATCCATGTTATTTTCCTAAAGCAGCATATCTTCCTACGCCATTGAAACACAATATCATGACTAGGGAATGAACAGGAAGATTAACTGAAACAAAATATTTTTATAATGTAGATTTGGCAGGATTCAGATTGCCAAATGAGTCATTCTTACATTCAGAGCCAAAGCATTCAGGGTTCACTGATGAAGCAACTGCTAGGTCTAACTTCAAAAGAAGTTATATATTGTTGTATCTTTTTCCATTTTTAACCCACACATTTTGAATTCTGCAGTCCTTCTCTTTTTGTCCACCACCTAATTTGTCCAAGCAAATAAATTGACCTATTATTTTTCCTGACTGGCGATAATGTCACTGTATTTTCTCACACGTCTCTTGTGCAACTTGACAAGATGTGTTGGATCACGAGATGATGGGAGGTTATTATAAACTGTTAAATTATTAGTTAACTGAAACGCTGAAATTAAAAACATACGTTTATTCACGACATTTACAAGTCAACACGACTAAATCTGACAACATACATAGCACGCTGATAGACTCCTACCAAAGAAGACTGTCAGTCATTTAGAAGATTAAAATTGAATCAAAAGGTGTTTTAACAAAGTATTAGTTTAAGGTTGTATATATTATGCAACTAGGGCATTGCACCTTTTGATTAGAGATTAGTATGTTTTTCTGTTGCAATGTGCAGGATATATGTCACATTAAAGGCGAAAAAAGTTTTGAAACGTTTTAAAAATCTGACACATTACCAGTAGCATTTAGATTTTTTTTTTTTTCATCCACTGTACATAGATGGATGGTAAAAACAGCAGAAACCTCATTCAGCAGCTTCTCCCCACAACAGTATAACTGTTGGCCTCAGGGTTGCCTGGACTGGTCCTGACAAGAATTTGATTTGAAAAAATAAAAGTAATTCCTACAGTACATAGAATTTTTCCTCTAAACCAACAGTGTGGCCTGGTTCCACAGGAGATGAGAAGAGATTTGAGGGCTCTGACTCCCATTTCACATTTGGCTATCCTTTGAATCTCAAATAAGCCTGAAGCCTAGAAGTAAAGTGCTATTTGACAATATTTGAGACTAAAAAGGTCTTTACATGTGAGCGAGATGTTAAAAAGAGGGAAAATGTTCATGCTCCTTATTGGTCCCATGTTAATTTTCCATTTGCTAAGATTTGCTTTTTGATCATTGTAGTTTTCTGTCATATTCAAATTTATAGGTTTTCAGTTAGAGATGCTTTCTGTTCTCCCATCACACCAGGTCCTTGTTATCTAATTTTCAGAAATGTTTTGTTATAAGTCATTAGCTCTCTTGGTTTGTGATACATGTAGTTTCAGGTTTAAGGCTTTTACAAACCTCCATTGTAGTCTTTCTCAGTTCTGTTAAACTTCTTGTCAGGCCTCAACATCTTTCCTTTTTTTTTTTTTTTTTACCACATTTGACACTTTGCATTACATTTTATTTTGGGTTATTCTTCTCAAAGTTCCTTCACATTCTTTTTATGGCAATATGTTGTTAAGAAATTTTGTTCTAAGTGTGATTAATTACAATGTGAAACGAAACCTTTACTACATAAGAGATTAGGTGCACTTCTCATCTGAGTGACGATACGGAGTGAGAACTTTGGGTAATGGTGTGATACATCGAATGTGTAAATTCCCAGTTATTTACAGGTTCTAGACATGTGAAAACCAAAGTTTTTGCTCTAACTCTGAAAAGGTAACTGAGTAACTAGGTATAGTGAGTGAAAAGCCACTGGTTGCATTGAGATTTTGCCCACATTTAAATGAACCATTATGCATGCATCTTAGGGAACGTCTCCCATGTTTCTATTTATTAATGTAAATTACAGTCAGACCAAATGGGTTTATAAGGATCAGTGCTGCTTGTGTCATGCAATGTCCTTGAAAAATTACCATCTCATAAAAGCTGTTAATTTTGACACCTGTGGATAAAAAGGAAAAAGTAACCTGCTGCAAATTTTGGGCAGGATTGTCTAAAATGTGTTTGTTATTTTGCTTTTTTAAAATTCACAATATTACCCTCACCCTTATGGAATGTTCCAATATATAATCCTTCACTTTCAGATCTCAGTTAGAAGAATACATATTAATTAAGCCTATAATAGGATCGGTGCTTATTGGACAGCTTAAGAATCTCGGTCCCTCTTGACTTTTGTACTGAGGTTTACAGGAGAACAAACATTCAGCACTCAACTATAAAAAAAAAACAAAAAAAAAAAAAAAAAAAAACAAAAAAAAAAAACGTTATTCAGTGAATGATTTGGTGAAATTAATAACATGCAAATGGGATTTTTTTTTAACCCTGACAGTATATCACAGGTTCTTAAAGCACATACAGTTCTCAATTAACTTCAATCAAAATAATTTTAAAAATGCCTTTATTTATAGTGCTCTTTTTTCATCTTACAATCTGAAAGGGCTACAAAGGGCTAAAAAAGGGCAAGCAATTACAACGGATAAAAAAAAACTGATAATAAAAGAGGTTTAAATAAACATCTAAAAAAGTGAACAAAAAATTTTGTTAAAAAAAATGCCTTAAGACCTTTTATTAAAACAGACAGTGGATTAATGTGCCCTCAGAATGTCAGTTGTAAATCAGTGTAAATCAGTGTAATGTATCTTCAAATAATTCTGTAAAAATGCAATAAAGACATCCAAAACTATTCAAACATTATTCTTCCAATCAGATTTGATTCTTGGATGCAGTTATCAGCTAATGAAAAGAATTTAAATAATTTTTATTTAAATATTTTTCTTTTTCTAAACATAGAAAAAGAAAAATCTTTTTTGCTGTTTCTTCTCTGAGCAGACGTGACCTGATGCGAAAATTGATGCAAATTGTTACTTGTTGCAGGACTTGATAAGCAAGTTTGCATATGGTTGTATTTAGTGTAATCTGGACTATGAATCCATTGCAGAAATAAAGCAGATGCTGTGTGCAAAACATTTGTAAAAATCTCTCATCTGGAATTCCAGAAGGTGGGGTTATGTATTAGACAGGTGGTGTGCCGAAGCTTCGCTATTTTTGATGAAAGTATCCTCAAAAGATTTCTAGGTCTTAATTTGGTGTACAGAGATCAGGTTTTGTCTGTTTTGCAGTTCAGGGGCAACAATAAGGACTGGTCAGTTTGGGAGGGGAATAGTATCACAATCCTAATTTGACTAAATGGATCAAAGACCTGGAGGAAGTGTACTCTAGTCTTGCAAAACTATCTCAAGCTATCTGCTATTATGCCAAGTTGGAAAACCGAAGTTGTTAGAGAAATCTGACCAAACTTCACTTGGTTAACGATATTCTCCGCTGTGTGCTCTCTGTGAAATCTTTAGTGGTGACATCCTCCCAAGTGCTCCTGACAAGGCAGAAACTGGATATAAAATGTATTGGCAGATCTAGGTGAAATAAATAAATGAGATGCATTCTCAGAAGGCAGATGGTGAAGAGGTGAAGAAGAACAATCTTTTTTGCTTTTCTATCGTTTCTCCAACATTTCAATTCTGCTTCTACTCTCAGTGGCCAGACTGTTAATAAGGAATGCATATATTTGACAAACATCTGCTGGCAGTGAAATTATATTGACAAAAGTTTTTCCTGCCTTCAAACACATATAGATTTAAGTCACATTCTATTTGTGATGTGTAGGGTTTCATATCATTTTGCAGCGATACCAGTTTCAACTCTTCTGGGAGGGCTTTCAATAAGAGTGTGTTTCTGAGAATTTTTGACCATTCTTGCATTAGGTTTGTGAGACTTGACTCTCAGTTTCCATTAATTCATTCTAAAGACATTCTGTGAGATTGAGGTCTGATCAGTCAAGTCCTCCCACACCAAACTCGTTTTTCCATGTCTTCATGGATGCGCTGCTTATAATGTGTTGGAACAGTACAGCATGCTGAATCACTAGGAGTTCATTTCACTGGTGCTAAGGGACTGAGCCCAGCTCCTGAAAAACAGCCACTCACCATAATCCCCTCTGCACCAAACTTTATTCTTGATACAATACATGGTAAATGGCCTGTACTTGTATAGCACTTTATCTAGTCCAGTGGACTGTCATTCACACATTGACACACTGATGGTGGTAAGCCACTACACTGTAGCCACAGCTGCAGTGTTGTGGCAGTCTGACAGAACTGAGGTTGACCCTCTGACCACCACCACCAGGTGGTGCAGGTAGGTGAAGTGTCTTGCCTTAGGACACAATGACGGGGACAGACAGAGTGGGGGTTCGGACCAGCGACCCACCAGTTACAGGACGAATTCCTACCATCATGACTCCAATACAGTCCAGCAAGTGCTGATTTCCAAGAAAACGTCAAACCCAGACTTGTCTTTTGGATTGCCAGAGAGAAAGGGACAATTTGTCGCTTCAGTGAACGTCTCCACTGCTCTAAATTCCAGTATTGACCCGCCTTACACCACTGCAACCAACACTTTGCATTGAATTTCGTAATGTAAAACTTAGAATGGCATTGCTTTCTATGCTTAGACATAGAAAGCGATGCCTCTTTAAGCTCTGTTCTTGAGCTAACCTGAAGGCCACATAAAGTTTGGGTGTCTGTAGTGATTCACTTTTGTGCCTCAGCATCTGCTGACCACACTCTGTGAGATTACATGGCTTGCTAATGGAATTCACTGAGCTCCTGAGAGCAACCCACTCTTTTACAAATATTTGTAGAAGCTGTCTGTGTGCCAATATGCTGAATTTTGTACACATGTGCCTATGGAAGTGATCAGAACACCAAAATATAATGATTTAGACAGGGAGAGCAAATAGTTTTGGCAATATAGTGTAGGTTTTTAACAAAGCAAGCAGAAGAACATTCTGGACAATCCAAATTGTATGTTGACTGATCTGCTCCTGAAACTGATTGTGTAAAAAAGAGGCCAGGCACTGTAAAGTTGAGTTTCATTGAGTGGAATTTCCTTTGAAGACTTATCCTGCATGTTTTAAATGATCCCTCAGTGTGTTGGTAACCTCACTGATGTCAAACGGAGCTCCCACGGAAGCTTTAAAATGACACTGCAAATTTAGTCAGATGTGTTAGGGCTGGAAAACCTCTAAAACATCCAGGACAGGAGGTTGCAGGAAACACTCGAATAGAGCACCAGAGTAGTCGGTTGTTGATCCCTGAGTGGGTGAGTTTGACAGAGCTGTCCCAGCATCCCAGTGCTAAGAGCTAAATGTGACATCACATATAACAGGAGAGTGAGGGAAATGCCAGTCAAACACATGTCCTCACACTACTAGGGAAAAAAGCCATTAAGGAGTCACTTAAACACACCTTATTCTCCAGATATTCACACATGAATCCTGGACAGTGTCTGGAGAAATAGGTGTGTACTTTGACCAAAGCTTCCTGTTGCCCTGCAAGGGTATTTTACAATAAACACTGTTGAATAACCTCTGCATAATGCAAAAGACTTGAAGTGGGGAAAAGACCAGACTAGCGGAGTTCACTCAATGGGAAATGTGTTCTGCGCCATACTGTTGGCCTTTTTTTTGTATTTTCTGCATCTGTTCCACACTTAGACATATCTTCTTATTTGAAAACAACTCGAAATCGACATACAAACCAGCAGAACAGAGTGTGGAGCAACAACTGTAATCAGAAGAATAAACACAGTGCGTGTTAATACATCAGAATAACAAATACTGTATTCACACCTCACTCATCAAAGGAATTTTTCAAACTTTCACAGCTCCAAATCCTGTGTCAAACCTGCTCTGGAAATAAAAGTCTCCTGTTACGCTTCATCTCAGCTGCATGGCGAATTCCAAAATAAAGTAAATGCTCTGAATATAGGATTGCAGAGATTTGGAGCTACATATTTGTTATCTGTGTCACGCTTCTCTCTGCAGTGTGTATAGTATCAACCTGAGTACACACTGGCTGTTTTCCACAGATGTAGTGTGTGCTATGAACAAACAGCATGTGCAATCTCAGTGTGAACAATCTCTGCTGACAAACTGAACAAATGAAGGGTCAAATAAAAAAGAAAAGTCACAAAGCCCCTTTGCTAGGAATAAAAACTTCTCCAGCTGGATTGTATCTTCGCTCACTTGTTTTTGTGTTTCTCATTTCGGCATGTTATAACTATAATCAACTGTGTATTTTGTTGTAATTTTATGTGACAGACAAACACCAAGTACAACATAATTGTGGGATGGAAGAAAAAAGATGCATGAAGCTTTGTTGACAGATTAAAATCTGAAAAGTGTGGCATGCATTTGTATTTAACCCTCCTGAGTCAGTACCATGCAAAATCAAACCTCCCGGGATGTGCATCTACAAGTCTTGCACATCTACTCACGAACAATTTTGCATAACATTCATTATAAAAATAATTCCAGCTTAATCAGACTGAACAGAGAGCATCTGTGGATAGCAATTTTTCCCAGTCTTCCCACTGATTCTCAAATGGATTTAGGTCTGGCCTTTAACTGGGCCATTGAGAATTTGCTTTTTTCTGTCTAAAGCGGTGCACTCCTGTAGGCTACATGGTGTAATTTACGTGTGCTGTTGATGGAAGATAGCGGAAAGTAGTTCATGTACATGGAGATCTCGTCCCATTTTTATAGGTAATACTTTTTGGAATTTTGAGGCTTAAAACCAAATATTTAAAAAATCTTTGAAAAAGAGCTATGGTAGTATTTTTAGGCTTGTTGTCCAGCAGGAAGACAAATCTCCACCCTAGTTTCAAAGCTTTTGTAGGAAGGAGAGTATCCCCCCTCAGCATGATACTGCCACCATTATTTTTTATTGTATTTTGGTTTTCCACCACTAATAGGCCCTCTCATATCAAAAACTGGTGTGGATTTTGGTGTGAAAGAGGATTATAGGATGATTTCCTTGTCTGATTTATCAAACAAGGGTTCACAATCCAATCCCTGCGTATGAAAATGATAGTGAGTGACAATTTTGCTAAGTGGAAACAATGGGAAATTAATCAGTCTAAAAACTCTTTTTGGTCCAAAAAGCCTGTGCTTCCTGTGTGGAAAATATACACTACAGATCCATAACACAAAACTGTTTAAACCTCCTTACAAACTTGGCATGATCTTGTGTTATTAACAGTTCTGTTCAAACTGTCAACAGTTAATCATAAACAGCGCATAAGTACATTAGGCATCCACATGAGAGATCCCGAGCTTTCTAAAAATATTTCCTGTTTTTAGTAGCTAAATGTTTTTTTTATGACTTTTTTTTAATTGAACAGTCTCTGTTATCTTTTAAGCAAATCGATGAAGAAAAATCATTAATCAAACAAAATTCACAGTAGAAATCTCTGAAATCTTGTGCTGCTAAGCATAAGTTTTCATATGTACAGACCAATAATTGTTCTACACATTTTGATTTCCTTATCCTGAGCCACGAGTCTACACTGATACAAACTAGTTCATGACCTTAAAAGATTTGAGACCTGATGTGGTTCTACTGGACTTTACTTGGGGTTATCAAAGTAAAATCGTCTGAATATACAGCACACCTACAATCTATTTGTAAAATATTGTGAAAACCAGATATCCTTTTCCTTCAACTTCAGTTATGCAATACTTGTGTTTGTCTGTCACATAAAATTCCATTAAAATATGATGAAGTTTGATTTAATGTTGTATTGACTGGATTGCCTCTTAATGTTTTGGTGTAACAGATCTTCACACATTCTCTCCACAAGCCATTTATAATGATGCTCAGTGTTCAATTTGTCACACTAATAAGGCCAGAGGCGTCCATTGGGTCAGAAATAGAGCCAATTCTGCAGCATGCCTGTAGCAGGACACCTGATGTGCAAAAACATGTTCTGACATGTGGGACGTGCAGTTTTAGCTTTGTTAGCCTTTATCTGTGGAACAGTAGCGACATCTGGACTTGGTGTTTGTTTGCTTTAAGTTGTGAAATTAGTTAGAGGCAGAGAAAGTCCTGTTTTGACATTTTGTTGCTGCAGAAGCACACAAGCTACACACTTCCCTTCTTTCCTGTTTGTTTTTCTGGCTTCTGAGAGAAATTAGGTCATGCTTGACAGGTTCTGAAATGTTCATCTGAAGTTTATGTCACTTTAAAGACGCCGAGCTGGAGGTTAAGGAATTAACATCGCTCTTGCATTGTTCACCTCTAAAAGGCCTGCTAATTCCTATGTGTCTTTGATGTTGCTGCAGGAACAGCATGTAGAGAAAGACAGGTTTAGAAGGCTGATATTTTAAAAAAGAGAATGATGCCTTTTGTTGCATATAGTGATTCACATCCCATGGATTTTTTTTTTCACATTTTCTCACATTACAACTACAAGCTTCATTGTTGTTTTATTGATCGACCAACACAAAGTAGACAAGGCAGGAAAGTTTTGATTTTTTTTTAAACAAATATGATTCTGAAAATTGCGGCATGCATTTGTGTTCATAAAATCGAATGCAACAAATTTCCATCAGAGCTCACCTAATTAGATCTTTTTTCTTAACATTAGTAAACAATCAGTAACATGAAGACCATGGAACACAGACGACAGGTCAGGGATAAATTTAACTTTGGGTTTGGAAGTTATACAATATTCAAAACTGAACATCTCACTGAACACTGTTCAATCCATCATTTGAAAATAGAAATAGGATAGCACCTCTGAAAATCTACTAAGACATGGTCCTCCATCGAGACTGTCAGGCCAGGCAAGGAGAAGTAGAAAAAAGAGACACATGGTAACTCTAAAGGAGATGCAGAGGCACACTGCTCATATAGGCGAAACTGTCAACAGGACAACTTTGTGGTTTGCTACAAACCTAGAAGGGGTACTGCGAATCTGTACTTCACCCTGTGGAGTAAGGTGCTGTGGTCAGATGGGAACAGTATAGCCTTTTGCTTACATGTACAGTGCTAGGTGTGCAGCAAAACTAATTCTGGAATTCACTCTGAACAGTTAATCCCCAGAGTGAAACAAAGTAGTGGCAGCTTCATGCTGTGGGGATGCTTTATTAGCAGGGAGAGGAAAGCTGGTCGGAGGTGACTGGAAAATGGATGGAGCTACTGGGCGATCTAAATCCAATTTACATTCTGTCGCAAGACTTTAAAATCTAGGTTCACACTGTACAAGAATAGAATAGAACAGAATAGAATAGAATAGAAAAGGCCTTTATTGTCCCATAAAGGGGAAATTCAGGTGTAGCAGCAGTAACAGATATAGAGTTTTGCTCAAAAAGTTCTTAAAGTATTAAAAAAAAAAAATAAATAAATAAATAAATAAATAAATAATAATAATAATAATAATAATAATAATAATAATAATAATAATAATAATAATAATAATAATAATAATATACTGTACAAGACTCTAGCAAAAATACTGTCCAGTTATTATAAATAGGCATATCAAACTCATGATTCTAGGGCTGTGCAACTGAGTCAGATCACTTATTTCCAAGAATGTACACAATGTGCATGTGCACTGAACACTGAAAAATGATACAGATTATTTACAATACAGTATATCAGTGCAGAAAAACAGATGTGCAACAACAGCGGAAATGTTATTTAAAAATGAGAAAGAACAGAGCAGATGAAATGCAAATCCAAATGCAAGTCACACTTCACATTTAATGTCATTTAAGGTTAAGGAATTAAAGGGGTTGAAATCACATCTCACTTTTGTTTTTATTTTCAAATGAAGCATTACTTAATGTCATTCCATCATACAAAATTTTAGTAAACACATTGAAATTTGTTGCTGTAACATGGCAAAATGTAAAAAAATGGAAGGGTGTGATTAGTTTTGCAAAGCATTGTGCTTTCTGAAAATGTGAGGAAGGTATTTTTGCTTTGTTCATTTCAATGGGAAGAATGAAAATGCCTCTCTGGTGCTGCAAAAGCTACAAAAGTGCTGGCATGCCCACAGCTTCACTAAGAACAAACAATCAGCTGTGTGATCCAGCGCCATAAAAGAATGTGACTCTGCAACTGCTCTGGCTCAAACAAAAATAGTTAATTGGTTAGTAAATGGACAAAAATGGCTATAAGTCCCCAAACTTGGCATCTGGAGCACTGGACCACAGCCTCAATAATTTGGATAGCAGTGTATTGTTTGGCAGCTGAGCTCGACAAACAAGAGAAGTAAACGGAAACCTTCCCCTCATGTGTTCATAATTAAAGTTCTGCAGCTTTAGACTCAGCTACTATATCTGCTGTATTCACAAGATCACAACTTAAAATAAAGAAGCTGAAGAAAAACTCAAATTACCCTCATGTACAGTAGGTAGATGCTGAAAGCATCAGCATGTAACAAATTGGACAACATGTGAAAGGAGTGACACTGTTATCTTTGAAGTTGTCTTTGAAGATAGAGGAAAATGTCTTGTGCATTCTCTCATTATTATTTGTTTCCTGAACCTTGAGTCCAACCACCTGAGAATTTCCCCTTCTCCTGGTTTCCACTGATGTACAAATGCGTTCAGCAATCTAGTAGTGTTGTCTAGGAGGAAATTCATTAGGCAGTTGTGCGCAGATCCCCAAGGACACATACAGGTGTGAACAAAGTAACTCTGCATTGCTGCATTTGCACTAAAACTGTTGCTGCAACTTTAATGCCAGCAGACAAGCACCTTGACTGTCAACAAGTCTGGAAACAAGCTCTGCAGATACTCCCTGTCTCCCCTTCTTTACTCCATCCATCCATCCATCCATCCATCATCTTAGTCCTATCTAGATTTCCATGGAAAAAAGGAGCCTATCCCAGACTTCGGCAGGTGGAGGAACAAGAAGCTCCTGTTGCAAAACTTAAACCTTCAAGCTTCTGTGGAATTTTCAGCTCTTTCCATACAGACAAGCCAAATACCTTCTAGACAAACTATTTTACAAATCTCTTTCATTGTCGGGTAAGACAAAGATTGATTTATGTGGCCACAAGGCCAAGAGGTCCATTTACAAATATCAAAGTGAAGCTTTCAATTCCAAGGATGCTGCACCAATTGTTAAGCATGGTGGTGGTAGCATTATGTTAGGGATCTGTTTTGCTGCCACTGGTACTGGTCCTTCACTGTTTGCAGCAAGATGCTGGATACTTTCTGGAACTCTGTTAAGGAGGATGTAATCTTTTCTACCATCATTGGTTTGGGTAGCAGCATCAGAGCCACAGACTTAAAAAGGCAAAACCAGCTGAGAACAAAGGCTGGTTCTGTTCTTGGCACTGGTGTGGAACCTCTGGAGATTATTGTGCAAAGAAGGATTCTTCATGAAAGGGAGAAGATTAAGTAACAACCCTGAGCATTCTCTTTATGAGACTGTTAACAACAGCGTCTCTTCAGTCAGAGGCATCATTAGATTATTTATAATGCATACCGCTACAGGAGATCTTGTCCACAGCAATCAGCATCTACACCTCTTTGAAGAAACTTTGATAACATGAGTTACAGCAACATTTCATTTCCTTTCTCGATTAATAAAGTCTTTTTGAATTAAACTGAATTTGAATTGCACAAAGTGGGAAGAATAATGAAACAGGACCTACCTATGATCCACAGACACATCAAGAGTTTGGAATTAATAAAACAGGCTAACCTGCTCAGGAGATCTGAGGCTAGTATAAGTGTGACCATATGTTTCTTCATGGTCTTTTGTAAGACCATTTAGTCTTCTCCAGAACAATAAAGGATCTTTTCTGAGTGTATTGGGACAGTGCAAGGGACAGAAATATTTGCTTTGTTCCTTGTGGCAACAAACCAAACTGCTGCATGTAAACAATATACCAAGAAAACGCTTCCATTTCAAAACTCTTTCAAATCTTTTTCCATGCTTTTTAACCTTGTTTCTAGATCTTTCCAGACATTTTTATAACATTGTTGATTTTTGAGAACAAAACATTTGCTACTACTTAGGTCTTTGTTTATATGTTCCACAAATCATAAAAATCCCACAAAACTGAAGTTGCTTTCAGGGCCGACAAGGTGGCAAAGGTCAGTTTCACAGCTTTTTACATCTGGACAATTTAGAAGAAGAATACCTTTATTAGTCCCCCGGAGAGAAATTACATTTCAGCACAACCCGTCCAAGGTAGACAGGTGTCTGAGGCTGAAGCCATCCTGGTAGGCACTGCCCTATAGATCAGCATATTATATATTATGTAGATAATTATAAAATAAAATCTCTAACAGTCAGCTGTGTGTCCAACACTGACAATAAAAGGTCCAGAGGCCAAAAAAAAAAAAAAAAAACAACAAACAAACAAGTGAAACTGTCTTTGATTTTTGGAAGAAAATAAAACACCAAAAGTTTCAATGACTTGTACAAATGCTCTGATATGGCGGCAACAACAAAGAAAAGGGACATTATCTAAAGAAAAATAGCTATAATAAAAGACTAAAACTGTAGGGATCCTAATAGATTACCTGGATTGTTTTGCCCTGATTAGCCTCTGAAATTCCACAGGAAAATGAAAAATTAATGTGCACAATAACACAATAACTCTGCTGTTTATAATAACATTATAAACAGCAGAGTTTGAAGTTCTAACACTATCCCTTCTCTGTCTCCACATTTTATAGGGGCACATCTGTGATGTTTTGAAATAATTATCTTAGCACCGACTGAAGGACAGTGTGTCCCCACATGCTGAAGTGGTCTTAGAGAAAAAAAGTGCTCAATATTTTACCTTGGTAAGATTTTTTTCTAGTTTACTTTTATGACGTAACCCTGCCCTATACTGAAGTACTAGCTCAACAAAAAGCAACCTTGAACACTAACACCAGTGAGTGTTTGCAATAAAAATACTTAGAGTGCAGAGGAAAAAAATAACTGGGAATAACTGGAATAAATATGCAGATTTCTCACGCTACCACTTGAACAAAGTTGCATTTCCATATGACCTTGTGGAGTTCGTTTATATGTGAAAAAAGGTGCTTTTCTGAGCAGGCATCTAATCCGACAGTATGATTAAGTCCTTGAAGACCCCTGTTGTATGAAGGGGTAGCTGCTCACATGTGTGAGGATACACTAATTTACAAAGTACTTTTCACAGTAAATGATGCTGATTTTAGGTCCAGGATGCACTAAAATGATAGTTATAGGAACATCCTGTTGTTAATCCTTCCATAAAGTGATATTTTTTTTCTCACCTTGTCTGGTGGGAAAATATGTGTACAGTGGACCCCGAGTACTCATAGGGGTTAGGGCCCAAAGTCACCCATGAACAGCTAAAATCTGCAAATACTTGAGATCCTCTCTAAAAACGCTTATAACTGCTTATTTCTATAGTTTAAACACCAAATATACCTTAATATGCATTAAGTGCACAGTGCAAACCATTTTTAGCACTACCAGAGAAACTAACGCCTACAGTGTACCTTATTTCTTGGTGGCACAGCCAATCAGCACCAAGCAAAATGATTGGTGTTCCTGGATTGGCTGCTTTGCAAATGGCTGCCAATAGTGTGTCAAGTAGCATTGTGCCTAGGTATTTTAGCTTTCCAAGCTGCATTTTCTCTCAAATATGTTTGAAAAAAATTCCATAAATAATTTAAAGTTACATTCCACAGAACATACTGCAAATAAGTGAATCCACAAATACTGAACCGCAAATAGGCGTGGATATAAAATTCAGAATTCTCAGGACTGGGTACCTTACTTCTGTCATGATGGTTTTACTGATACTTAATGGCATGTTATTTAGACCTGTTGTTTCTGACCATACAAATGACCTTTTGTGACAATAAATACCCCTGATGCATGGGGCATGTCGATGATTTTTCTTTGTATAGCTGTGCACATGTACATTTTTGCAACTTTCCTCGCCAGTCAGCAGGGTGAAGTCTTAAAGTAGATTCTTTTTACAAGAATTTGTGCAATTGTATATAACCCCACAAGGAAAGTTTATTGCAAAATGTTATGTATTCTTTTCTAAAAATACCTAAAGGTAACACTTAAAGGGAAAACTGTACAGATAGGGTTGAATATTAGGAATGGGTGTCTTGTTTCTTTTCTTGCTATCAATTATTGAAAACTGTGAGATTTTCCCTGCAGTTACATCCAGTGTTCAAAATGAGAACTGCAGTGAAAACCGTGAACTTCAAAACAATGATGCAAACTTTAAAGGAGATTTCTTTTGAATTCTGTTGAAACAAAGACTGGAGCGTGAAGGTATACTTGAACCTTTAATGATTAACTCACAATCTGGGATTTAGCAGTGGAGCACATGGATATACAGTGCCTAAAAAAGGTATTCACCGCTGTGGATGTATACTCTTTTATTGCTTTTTACAAATCAGCCTTGAGCAACAAAACTGACAAAGAAACGTACAAAAAGAAACCCCTTTAATGTCAAAGTTAAAACTCATTTCTACAAATTAATGACAATAAAATGAAAATGTTAAGCATAAAAGTAAATTTGATTGTCATAGGTATAAGTCAGGGAATGGATACAAAAAATATCTCTAAGGCACTGATCATCCCCTGGAGTTCAGTTAAATCTATCATCAGAAATGGAAGGAATATGGCTCATAAGTCAAGCTAACTAGATCAGGCCATCCTCACAAACTGAGTGGCCGTGCAAGATGGAGACTAGTGAGAGAGGCCACCAGGACACCTATGGTACATGGGTCAGGTGGAAGAAAGATCTTTGGTCTGATGAGAGCAAATTGGAGCTTTTTGGCCGTCAGACAAAACACTATGTTTGAAGGACATCAAACACTGCACATCACCACAAACACACCATCTTCACTGTGAAGCATGGTGGTAATTGTCTTGCAAATGGAAACAAATTGTTTGAGTGACTGAGTGACTGGCTAATACACAATTGTTCACAAGGGCTGCAAATATTCTCAGTTTGAGTTTGAGTAGTTTGCAAATAAGATGGATTTTTTTTTCAGACTAGATAATAGCCACCCATCTCTCTGAGGATTTCCTCTCTTTTCTGCAAATTCACTGCCATATGATGTTATTCTTCTACTGATAAGTGAACTGTTACTGATGATAGATTCACAGAATCTAAAAAACTTCTAAAAAATCCAAACTACACTGTTAATGTTAGGGATGCTCAGAAGAGGTATCCATCATGTTATCTTTTTAATCCTTTCACAGTGCAACTTTTTTCCTTCAACTTTTGTTTTTACTACTTTACACTGCACACTAGTTGTTGATGCTTCCTGCAAAAGTGTGTTTATGAATATGAACAATTAGCAAATAATCTTAAAGTGTTCACTGTATTACGAACTGTGTTGGTTTGAATGGGCCCTTCGTGTACACACTATCAGCTAATTGCCTTCCTCTCCAGGCCTTACTCCCACCCAGTCTCCTTTCTCTCAATTCCACTTCTCTTCTTCGTCTTCTCTCCTCCCTCGCATTTTCCATCTTTGGGTAATTTGGCCCGAGTTCATCTCGACACCTAACGGATTCGTCTGCAAAGTGAAAAATGACATTTTGGGTCGGGGACTTCAAGGATGGGCACGTTAATGAATGGCCACCAGATGGCCCTTATTAGGCTAATGTGTTCCCCCTCTCTGCAGCCCCAGTTCTCGCCTGGGGACTTAACTTGCTGGCAGTGTGTGTGTGTGTGTGTGTGTGTGTGTGTGTGTGTGTGTGTGTGTGTGTGTGTGTGTGGAGAGGGGGTGTGTGTGGGAGGGTGAGGGGGGATGTGTGTGTGTGTGTGTGTGTGTGTGTGTGTGTGTGTGTGTGTGTGTGTGTGTGTGTGTGCGTGTGTATGTGTGCGTGTTTTCACATTCGTGCTATTGTACTAAATCAGGTTAACCTGAAAAGATGGAAGGATGCAGCTTCTTGTGTTAACTGAAACGCTTTGTTTTTAATGGATCCAACATCCACTGCTGTCCTGGTCACTCCAGCAAGCAGCTGACCTTCAGCCCTCCCTGTTTAACAACCCAACACCAGCTGCAGCAGCTCTGAAGTTTCCACAGAAAAACTGGATTCTGAGAATGAGCAGTGAAGCCCTTTCCCCTCCAGCCTGACAGTGTGTTAATTGCCTAATTTATAATCCCTGCTCATCAAAATGAATTATTGTTGCAAGGCATACATCCACCACAAAAGGTCCCGCTAAACTCCAGAATGATGTTAAACATGGTAATTAATTGAGTCTAATTTATTAGATCAGAATCAATGTATCCTGCCACTGGTCTTTTGTATTTCCAGAAGGTGAATGCTGGAGCTACGAGGGGACGGAGAGAAGAGCTGTCAAGTGTGTTTCAAATGAGAGGCTGCCGGTAGCTGCTCCACAACTAAGCAGAGCCCTAAACATCTTGTCTCAGTCGTTGCTGTAATTTATCAGGAAAAAGCATTTTCTGCTAATCACTTCCTTTGTTTTGTAAGCAGAATCTAATCTAGCTAAATGAAGCAAATTTCTTCAGCTGGAAAGTGACAGTAGTACTTGGTAGAAATGCAGCAATCAGGCTTTCTCTGGCCAATACTGAGTTCCAATTGGAGGTCTGATCAACCGATTCGAATTTTGACCAATTTCTTTGCTTTTTTTTGCTTTTTTGTTTGACTATACCTTGTAAAAGAGAATGAGACAATTAGTAGATTAGTAAAATGAAGTCGTTTTAAATCCAAAAGATTGTGGAGAAATAAACAAATATACACATATCAATTGAGATACTATAACATCAAGGCATATGTCTTCAACCTTTATAAAAAAAATTTATTAGTTTTCCAAGTAGAAGCTATTGGTGAATGTGTTTATGCACTAAAATAGCCTGAGTTCTTACTTTTTATGTGCCAAATGAACAAGGGGGGAACATTGGCTTTTTCCTTATTTGACTGATTACCAACCAAGTGAAAACTGTTTAGTTCCAATCACTGGCCAGTTGACTGGTGCATCTGTATTTCCTGGTATTTGTGTTTGTTTTCATAATGATGTTCTTTTCATTCATTTTCTGTTATCTGTGCATCATATAGATCAAAGTTTTGTTTAGAGACATAGCTGATCATCTGGAGGACATATATTATGTTACAGTGCTGTTTGAAACAGCACCGTCATCTCATTGACATTGTGGAAACAAATGCGCAAGAATATTTATGAATGTATAGAGAAATATGCTGCTCCCCCTTTATTTAAGCATCTTCACAGCATATTATGTAGTCAAGGCTGCAGATTCCCCCAGTTTAATATACTCTCAGCAACAGACATCTATTTACAGAGACAAAGCTTGAGCACTACCCAGTCATTAAATTATTACATTTAATCATTACTGTCACTGGCCAAACCAAAAGGTTATTGGTAATGCATATTCTGAGATAGGGGTTGTAAAGGTTCATTCTGAATTAAGCTAAATGCTTTGGCAAAGAATAACAACAGGTTGAGTTGAGGTGAAATGAAATAGGCTCTGTTTCCATTTATTTGCAAAGCCTGGAGAATGTTTTTTCTTCCTTCTTGAACTTGCTCACATTTTGTCCATTACAACCACAGACTTTAATGGTCTTTATTTTTCAGATTTTTGAGTTGAAAAGCATATTTTTAAAAGCTTATATACTTTTCCTCTCATTGCAACACTATACTTCACTTTCTGTTGATATACCACATTCAATTCTAACAAAAAAAACATTGAATTAAGTGGTTAAAGCACACTGTAAAAAAATCTGTGAAATTTATGATAAAAAATTGTAAAATGCCAACAGTTACACACCATAAAATCCCAAACATTATAATACCACAGAAAATCTATTGAATTACCATAACGCAATAAAACAGAACTTTGGGAACCTCTATTCCAGTGCATATGTTTGAGACTAAATGCAATAACCTAATTTTTACAAACATGAATTGACTTCACATACGATTGTTTCTTTATGAAGGACGGATTCTGACATAATTGGCAATAAACATAGAAATAACTAAATGTCTCGATAAAGTCATTTATGTGCCAAATATTGCATCCAACAAATAAAAAATAAGAACTTTCTCAACTTATTTGATTATACACAGTGTTACACTATCTGTACCCTCTGCTTGTGTACAAATTAGCTTGTCTGTATAAAAAGAATAAATATTTAAATCTTCTGTTTCTGTCACCTTTCAGGAATTTGAACTCATACAAATGGTTGTGGAGAACTTACTGGCCTTTGTGACACCCAGGATAATGGTGAGTATCAAATTCATCAAATGCCCAAAACAGTTTGTTTATAATTTTTACAAATGTTTTATGTATAGAAAATTGGAGTTCAGGGTATTTTGTGTCTTATAAGGGTGCACTTTGGTTATGGACACAAATTTGCGAAAAACAGAGAAAAGACAGAGGGCACTCTTCTGAACAAAAAGTGAAAAACCTTGATCTGGGTGGCTATTGCCTTCATAAAATGCAACATGGCTGTGGAATGTGAACCACATGCAGTGGCCCAAACAGCTCTGGGCACAATCAAATTGTTTTTACACAATCTTAAGTTTACCTTTATTGCTCTGTTTCTGATCTGTGTGTTTTCCTGAGCTCAGGTTAAGTCTCTAAAAAGGTTGTTTGAGGGGATGTATTCCATTGCCATGTTACTTCTGGCTTTAAAAGGAGGGGTATTGTGTATTTTCCTGGTATATTGTCATTTTATGTAACGATGTTACCTTCAATTATGAAAATACTGTATATATTACAATTAACTTCAAAGAAATTTGACTTTACATTGTAGTGATATCTGACACCTTGATATTGGCCTCTGTCTCTTTAAGAACCCCTTAGCCTTTCTGACATTACCCTTCTGCTCATCATCACAAAAATGCTTCTCCTTGGTGTCCATTAATGCCATTTACAGCCATTCTTTGGAGCTCAGTTGACATGCAGTTCCACTAGATGTTTGACTGCTGCTGCCGCTAGTCTGGCAGGGAAGCCACAGGGGAGGGGAGCTCGGCTGGGGACTGCATCTTCTAGACAAAACTTGATGTAAACGGGCGGCACTTTGTATGAGGAGGCATTTAGCCACCACAGACTGGCTGCTACAGGAGACTTGAGGATGTCTCAAACGTGTTAATGAGTCAAAGCAACACTGGGTATGTTTTGATGAGGGAATGACTCATCAAAAAATGGGATTATAACACTATATAAACCTCAAACCCAAATACTTGATGATCATTATATACACACCATTAGAGGGCTGTTTCCTTCTTAAATGGAGGAGTGCCTTGGTTTTCTTTGTTGGACAGTGGTGTTAGACCAGACTCTTTCTACACTGAGTTTGCTTTGTGTCATCTATCCTAAGTAATCGGTCCAGAAAGTAAAAAGTTGTAAAGAGAGACATTTGTTTCTCCCAAAAGGAAGGAGGGAAAGATGGAGACAGAAAAATCACAGGAAAAACAGGTCTTCGTCTGATGTTTTTTTGATTGTTTGTCTGGTTTCAGAGAAGATTTTGCCAGTCAACAGCAAGCACCTGTTTGAGAGCTTCTGAATTTTCAATCAGAATGAAACCACCTGGTTAAAGTTTCAGTCTCCTGAGTACTACACTCAGGAGAGTGTAGTACTGCATGATACTCTGCTGCACCTGTCTTCAGTCTGGACCCAATGACTCAAACAGTCTTGCCTAGGCAAATTAGAGGTAACCAGTGGTTAATTTCACAGTATCAAACAATGCCAGATGCCTTTAATTGTATTTTTAAGAAGGTTATACATTTTCAGGCTTTGTTGATTCGCAGAACTCTGTCAGTGTTATAGCAACTGTGATGACTTTTTGAAAGGATACATGTGTGCAAGTCAACAAGCGTGAAACAAACACTTAAATGAATGCTGAGTTTATATCATGATCAGGTAGTGCATCATTCTAACTTTGCTTTTGTTTCTGTTTTCCAACTGCAGAGATGCTCTTGCCTGTGCAGTGAACACCTGATTGACAACATTTTAATGATTTCAAGCTCACCTGGTGACTTGAAAGACCATGTCCATGTTCCACACCCCCCTCAGCAAAGTCTAGACTTGGTGACTCTTTACTCTTGATCAACCCAGAGCAAGAGTCATTTTGTCAAATGTATTTCTTCCACCATGGATTATCCTTCTTGTGGACACATTCTGTTTTTTTTTTTTCAGATCTCAGCAATACTTTGTGAGGATACTGGACAGGACATTGAATTAGTTCTGTTTTTCACTGATTGTTTAAATAGAAATAGTTTCTTTAAGCGGAGCAATCATATTCTGTATTTTTGTTTGCTTTGTACTTATTTCTTTTATAATTTTCCATTCTGAAAGGCTGACAAACAATAATCCCTTCTGTGTTGTACTGCATTTTTTTTTTATGGTAAAATTCTGGCAACCACAGCTGTCAAATCAACTTTATTGTGAAGTTGATTTTCTTTACCTTAACATTCTGTACTGTATCATACAGTTCTTCCATGTTTTTTATTGATGTAAACTAATTGATTATAATATATCTGTGGTTTTTATAATAATTTTTCGTGAACAGTTTATTGTCCTGAACTGTTAAAGTGATGGCTGGGAAAATATTATTCCGTAATGGCTTGTATACTACAAAAAGGCTGTATTTACTACTATGCCGTATTTACTACAGTAAAATTCTGGCAACCACAGCTGTTGATATTTTACCATAAAATGATTTTTACGGTAAAATGCTGTAATGTCTTGTACACTACAGCCATCTTTACTACATTAAAATTCTGACAACCACAGCTGCTAGTATTTTACCATAAATTATACAAACTTTGTTTTACAGTGAATGACAAAATGGGAAAAAGTTCAAGGATTACGCAAGTCATTGTACATGACATATGAAGTATTTGAAGGACTTCATGAATTCTCATCTGCTAAATGGTTTGGACTTCACTCTTTGTCAGGCTGATTGAGTTCTCAAACTCCTACCTTGGCATAATGAATGTGTCATTTACAGTAGAAATGTCACAGTAGTGGAAATGAACAGATGTATTAATGATCATTTTATTAAACATGCAGGCAAGTTCCTGCTGTTGCTCATGCTGCTTCATTTTCAAGGTTTATAAGAACACTAATGGGAACTCAGTTTTTGTTAATATAATTTATTACGTCTTCTCATGCTGTGACAAGACAAAATGTCTGCTGTGAAAAATGGTTGAAGAAGTAACACAAATTATGCAAAGGTTTTATTGAGTAATTAAACTAACTGTATAAATGAGTTCATTTCAACATGGTTTGATCAGTACTGTGGTTTGATAGTGACACATAATAATAAAAAATACACTTTTGCCTAATTTTTACCCACTTAGTTATCCACTGAAATGAGTTCCCATATTAATCAATATAATCATAAACCTGAACAGAGTAAATCAGATTCTGTTTGAATTCACTCAGGCACATTTTTGGAAAAAAAATAGATTCACAGTCACAATACAATGATGAGATCGGAGTTTTAAAAGACTTGTTGTATTTCAATGGAACATGAAGTGATGCATTGCTCGCAAGAATAGTAAGTAAAATAGTAAAGTAAAATAGTTGAGCAAACAGTTGCATTAGAGATGATCCTGAAAAGCTCTTAGTAATTTTCTCCTCCAGTAGTTCAGGTACAGTATGTGTGTCAAATGTAGGCCAAAATTACCGCACCTCCCCTTGCTCTGTTCCTCTGGGTCTTCAGTGACTTCAATTACAGGTCATCTGCCTTCCCCATGGTATTGGGTGGTGAATCCAGGGTCCTTTTGACATCACTGTTTTACACTAACATGAAAAAAATTAGGATACCCTGTGAGTGTTTGTGTTATATTTGGACAAATACATACATATTCATTAACAGTTTTCCTCAGCTGAGAATAAAGGTGTGGATGGAGGGGCCAAGGGCATGTGGGGGTGTGTTTCACCAGTTTCCCAAATATGGCTGTAGCCAATCAGAATGAAGTTGGCTAGGTAGAGCCATAAATCATTAACCTACCCAAACTTTTTACTGAGGAGGGAAATCTGGCCTGCGAAAACATTCCCCAACAAAAAGGTGATGTTATTTTTTTCAATGAAATTCTTTGGAGAATTGATATATGCAGCAGTATCAACTACATGAAATAGCTTTTACAGTGATGTCACCACCCCTTTAATAATTTCACATCATGATTGAAGACATGCCAAGGAAAGGCAGTTTATTTGTAGCCTATTGCACATTTTAATATATTTTGGTGCTAAGCCATTCAGTGATTTATAAACTAAAGAAAATATTTTAAAGTTTATTTTCTGAGCTACATGGAGCCAGTGGAAGGACTTTAGAACTGGGGTGATGCGCTCTATCTTCCTGGTTTTAGTGAGAATGCCAGCAGCAGCATTCTGGATCAGCTGCAGCTGTCTGGTTGATGTTTAGGCAGACCTATGCAACTAAACATAAATGCATGGATGAGTTTCCCTAGATCTTGTTGAAAAGGACAAGATCTCATGAAAATATTTATTTCTTAATATTTATTTCTCTCAGAGGTGATCTAAAGAGTGGCCAGAGGCCTAAGAAAGAAGATTTTATCAGTTAGAGGGTTAAAGATGTTTCAAAATAATTTGAAATCAAACATTGTACTGTATGGAAAATAGAGGAATGAAGGATCAAGTCTGGCCATCCAAGCAAGTTGAACCTGAGAGCAGACTACAAGATGTTCAAAAGTCTCCTAAAAACCCTAAACTGTCATGGGTCCTTCTCGAAGCTCTTGATACTATTGATATGAAAGTAAATACATCAAATCATCGAATCAAAAGGAGGGAGCTGTGCAAGGAAGAAACCATTGCTCTCTCAGAAAAACATGAAAACTAAAGCTTGCCATGGAATGTAAAGACCAAGAGATCTGGAATAATGTGCTTTGGATGGAGGAATCTAAAAGGGAATTATTTTGACTCCAGAACAGAGGAAATGTTAAATAAGGCATTCCATCAAAATAACCCACTGTGAAGCATAAAGGTGGAAGTGTCATGGTTTATTGATGTTTTTGATGCAAGCAGGACCTGGCCAACTCACCATCATAGAATCCACCATGAATTCTAATGAGTGTCTCATCCAGTGCATGAGGAAAATGTGAGACTATCTGTAAAAAAAAAAATAAATAATAAGACTGAAATAGAACTGAAACCTGCAACATGACAAAGACCCAAAGCAAATCAATAAATCCACCAAGGATTGGCTGATAATTGAGAAATTGAAAGCCCTGGGCTGAGTCAAAGCTTGAGTTTGAAGAAATGCTGTGGAGTGACTTGAAATGGACTGAACATACAAGAAAACCCTCAAACATCTCAGAGCTGAAAATGAAGAGTGGGGCAAACTTTCCTCAGATATCAGAGATTGATAAGCAGCCAAGTAATGCTAGCTACTAGGGATTAGGATGTCCTATCTGTTCCTCTTAGTTTGTTTATTAAGTAAAACCAGGCTGGGCATTATGTGTAATTAAATTACATTCTTTAGATTTGACATTGACATGTGAACTTTTCTTAATAGGGAATGAAATATTTAATGGTGAGTCCTAGAGTTATTTGTGTGCCCTTCTTTGCTCTCTAATTCCTTAACATTCAGAGTGACTGTATATTCAGCATCCTGTGGAAAAAAATTATGTTAGTTCCATTAAAAATAGCTCAAAATATCAAACTAAATTGACCCTGTTTAAGTTTAACTACTTTGCAGTATCATTTGGAGAGGGAAAATAATTGAGAGTCAAACAATTTTGGTATCCTTGCTTGTTTTAACTGTAGTTATAGCTGGTTTCCTTATTATTGTTTAATTATTTTTGTTTCATGCTCCTGTAAGGATCAGTTTAAGTTTCTACATTGAAAGAAATAGGGAAAAACCTGCAGGTTGCAGCTAATTCACTCTAACAACTCATCTCACTGAAACTGATGTATAGTCATAAGTACATCAGCGTCGATATTGTTATCCACCACTGTATATCTGAACTTTAGACATCTGAAAACCACTGATTTCTACAAACATTTCTGAGTGATATTGTATGCACTGATTAGAAATGTGAAATTGCTTATAAGACAGAATGTCTGGTCCTAAATCCAGCTCTTTAACACAAACATCTGTGAATAGTACCGCAGCAAATAAGTAAAATCAGCGGGCCTAGTTGCTGCTGCAGAGTAAATAGGGCAACAACATAATCATTATCCATCACACTGTAGATTTAAAACTGTAATAAGGGAGTGGGGTGACCTCAGGCAGAGCTGAAATTCCTCGCAGTGGCGGTGTGGTGCCCGTTGGTGGAGGTTTGAACATAACTGCTGACGCCACAACATTCCCAAGAATGACAAATGGGAGCTGAATACATCTGGAGGTGCTTCAGGGGACACAGGGGAATGGGCACATTGCGAATGGCACGATTGCCAGTTGAGGTTAGGAGGGAAACAGAGAGGCAAAGCAAAGAGTGAGTTAGACTCAAAAAGCCTAAAATAGAAGCTCTGCTACCCACATCTCCATCATCCCTCTCCCACATGAGGGGGAGTCAGGGTCTGCATACAAAGTATCCTACAGAACCTACGAGCTGTTTCATACCTGCTAACTCAAGTCAAAGATGAGCTACAGCATTAAGCAGAATGTATTAGAGCTCTGATGCAGATTTAGATATATGATAAATAAACGATGTGCATTAACCAGAAAGGTGACCTACAGTCTGACCCTTAAGTGTAGCAAATACACACCAACGGATCAATTGGGACATCATGAGATGGATCTGTTCCCAGCAGTCCAGCCTGTTCTCTTCTAAAGGTGACAGATGCTGGAGTTTTTGTTGGAATCCAGCAGCTCCCTGAATAATGTGCACAACCCCCAGAACACATGCTGTTAACAAATCCTGCCTCAATTAGCAGCCAAAGACAGGGTGTGAGTGAGGTGAAGTCAGTCATGGGACTTTCACTTTGAAGACACAGTTTTAATTGAAGCTTGGAACTGTTAATTTGTTGGTATTATTATCAACCATATCTTTTTTAAAAAGTGTCAATCTTCCCCACAAAGTAAAAAAAAAAACAACAACCCAACATTGGAGAGTTCCACCCAGTCTGATACCAGTTCAGAAAAGTTTAACCATGGGAGATATTTGATCAGTTTGTGATCAGACTGATGTCCTAAGGCTGAGATATTCTAAGTAGTGAAGTATTTTATTTTGTGAAGTATCTTATTTTGATTTGATTCTTTGTTTAAATTAGCCTAAGCACAGTGACATTACATGTTACGTTACAACTTTTCTTATCAAGACGTTCAAGTTAATTTAAACATCCACCAAGCTTTTGTTTTTAGAATAGATTACATCCAGATTTGTTTGCTTTGAGTTGTGTAGAGCCTTTCAGTCAACGCAACAAAAACAGTCAGCAGGTAGACAAAAACATGTCTAACTATTATTATCTTCCTGATATCATCAAACTCTGTGACATTTGTGTGATTATATGATGTAGTGTAAGTTAGACTAAAATAAGGCAGTTCTTTACAGTTGCAAATTTATGAAACCTCCCTGTTGAAGAAACACATCCCCACAGGATGATGCTGCCACCACCATGTTTGACCATAGGGATGGAGTGCTTTGTGTGACAGGCAGTGTTAGTTTTACTTCACATACTTTAGCATGTAGGAAAAAAAAGTTGTGTTTTCTGACCAGCAGAGAAGCGCTGAAACGCAGGTGTCTCTAGGAAACCAGTATGAAGATCAATAAACCAGCCTTTTGATAATGCATTTAAACAATACACTTGTTAATCAAGGCCAGTACTTTTAATAAAGTGCCTTTAGTAGCAGAAAGAAGTATTACAAAAAAAGTTGAGAAAGAATCAAAATAAATGAAATTGCTTGCTACAGAAATAAACAATAAATATTTTTATAGCAGGAGAGAATTTGTGATATTTCACTAGGACATGTTTTATGTTGCTGTACAATTCGTCCAGTCCCCCTGCAACATAACATGCGATGAGTTTCATGCTGCATGAAGAACTGAAACATAACTCAGACAGTAGTTCAGCTCTCTGAGTTAAAGTTCTCTTCAGCTTCGCTTCACTGAACCAGTGAGAGTTTCTGCACATACCAAAGGCAAAGAGGGAAATTTCCCTCATGTAGAATTACCTCTGCTGTGATGAAATATAGCTAAAACACTACCCACCATCTTCCTTTAATATGTAAATCCGCTGAAAGTAAAAAGGCTTTATCTCTAAATTTATTTATTTCTTTGTTTGAAAATTACACCCAGGTTGTGTCAGTGTTAGCGAGTACCACAGAAACATTACATATAGTTTGTGTCCTCAGGGTTCCCTGAGGCCAGATCAAATTTATAGCGAGGAAAATAATGTTTTCCAGCACACTGTTTTATATTTCTTTGCTACCACAGGAATAGAAGTGCAGAGATACATTTGGAAACTTTAAAATGCAAACAAATAGAAAAGCTCCAGAGTTTTAGAGCATGCTGAACCCAAATGTTAGCTTAATAGTGTATTAGTTTCTATTCTATTCTACTTCTTGACTTTCACCTTAAATACTGAATATGATTAGAAGGTTTCTGACAGATATTAATGTGTTGGTCATATAAACTCTATATGCTGTACATCTGTCAAAGAATCATTAATGAAAAAATTTATTTTGTTCTTTTAAGAGACATGCAGTGGTGGAAGACAGAAGCGAAAATACGAAATAAAACTTACTGAATTTGGTCAAAGTTTTTAAGTGAGCATGCGTATTGCAGACAGTATTGCTGCTTTTTGATGTTCTGCTCTTTGAGCTATACTGCTGATCTCACAAGCTAACATTACCTGGTCAGTTGACCAGCTTAATGGCTCAGTTAGCTAGCCTGCAGTCCCCTGCCTACCACACCTTAGCATGCCAACTTTAGTTCCAAAAGATATTACCATTATAATAACAATGGGTGCACTCCTTTAGTTTTAATACCAATGACTTTCCAAACAGCTAACTATACATATGTAAATAAGGTAAATGACATAAGGTGATTTGGTGTGTTTTAAAAGAAAGGGCAATGTATAGATCTGTTCTATAAGCTTTCCTTAAATCATATCTATTGCGGTCTTCTGTCATGTCCACCTTTTCACTCAATCCCATGCTGCATTGCATTACTTCTGTTATAAACTTTTATACTTGCAGTTGCCCATGTTAACAAATGGTCTCCTGCAGAGCAAAAATGTGAAAACACCAGCTTTTACATTTTAACCCCTTAACTGTCATGAGGACTCATGGACCCAGTGTCAAACATGAAAAGCTTTTTGGGGGTGTCAACGAGATAAAACCATCATACCAGTCCCCTCTTTGTTCAAAGATTTGGAGGATGACCTAAAGAAATGTGCAGGTCATCCTCTTACATATTACATACTACTATTTTTCGCTACGTTGTCAGCCAAACTGTACAGAATGAAAAATGGAGTCAAAATTAAGTAATTTGGTATTAATTAGGTGTTTTCTATGTTTTTAGGTCACTGAGATTAGTTGTGGTTTTGATCATTTTTAGAACGCAATTTTTTTTTGTGAGATGATGATTTGGTCAGGGATGGAAAGACTAGGACATCAAACACAGCTTAATTATTAGCGTGTGACATCCTTGCCATGCACAGATTCTATGATGGTCAGTCGTACCCTTGACTATCATCAGAGACAAACAAGAAAAAAAACAGCTACATTCTAAAGCACTTACTTAAAAATGCAATTTGTCACATCTGATTAAATACCAAAACAATGTTACAACAGCAGCCACTTTGAAACAGGAAGTGGCCAACATAATCAATCCTACACCAAATAGGTGTGCTAGCTGACAGAGAGTTTATTTTAGTTTTATGCTTTTGTTTTGAAAAGCATTGACCTCTTTCTTTTAGCTTCTTGTGGGAAAGATTCGTGAAGTGCACAAATGATGATAAAAAGATCCTACTGACTTTGCCTGAAAGAATTCCCTCATCATCAACCTCACTGGGTCACACCATTGGGCTGAAGATGAGGGTGGAAGTGGACTGAAGCTTTAAATTAGTTTGACTTTGACTCAGTTTGTTTTGTATAATACTTAATCTGTATTTTGTAAAATAAATTTAGCTGTAAATTGCATTTATTAGTTTATTTGAAAACTGCAAAACAGCCGAAACACTGAGTCCCTTTAAATTAAGTCTAAAAACTCACCTTTTTAGAGTTGCCTTTAATCAGGTCCAGCCCTAGCCGCTTGGCAAGATTTTGTGCCCGCCCCCCCAGTCAATACAAATTACTTGTAAACCGACAATATTCAAAATATTCTGACCTGATCACTTAGAGGATATGGTCTGTCAGCAGGGTCTATTGGTGCAACAAGACCAGTGCTTGATGCAGCAACTGGACAACTCAGATCCTGTGAGGTGGATAGCCAACAGTAGGACCACTGACTTGTTTTTGCTAGTTTACAGTTTTACTTGATTGCTTTGCCCTGCTTAAAAAAAACTGGGATCCACTCAGTTTTCATCATCACTGTCTCAGCAGAGCAGAAGGCACCTCTTCCAAATGTATGAACCATTTCTTGTTGGTCTGACACACCTTCCACACACTTTCGCAACACAGATAACACAGATGTCATTCAGCCACAGTTTAAAAAATGTAATTGGAATTAATACAATTTGCATTGAAGCATTTTTGATTTTGGATCCAGTTTTTTGAAACAGCCTGGAAAGATAACGATGACAAGCAAGGGTGCACTGAGTGCTATATTTTGTTTTCCATTCTTTGCAAGTTGCCTTGTTTGAAAGCAATAACTTTGACTGTAAGTGCAGCTGTTTAAGCCTGTATGTCATGAAAATGTGGAGTTTGAGTTGATAGCTGACTGGAAGCAATCAAGAAAAACTGACTGGGCTATATATTGATTCGCTCCATGTTTGGCTAGCTTGCCCCAGCTGCTACACTACACCCTGCTAAGTAACTAAGGCAACAGGTAATTTCCTCACATTATTTTTTACTGTACCTCTGATTTCTGTCATGTTTTTCCTCTTCATCTTTTCTCTTTTTTTTTTTTCTTCCTTGAGCACCAGACAACTTGGGAAGTTTTGACGTCATGCTTTCTGAAGTTACCTGCATCACCGTCAGTGAGCAGCAACAGCATAGTGAGGGGAGGGGGAAAGGGGTGCAGGACAAACCAACTAGTAAAAAGACGGGGGGAGGAGCTAAGCAAAGTATTATTTTTAGCTGAAGTACATGTAATATTTTTTGTTATGCAGCTAAATTAGAGCATAAATTTTCATAATTATATCATTACCTATATGTTGTTGTTTTTTTAATAGTTTAAGTTTGTTTTTTTTTTTTCTTACCCCTTGTTATTGCACCCCCTAGACTCCTGGTGTCCTTAGCATTTCCATATGCTGCCTAAGCCACCGGTGGCCCTGGCAGATTAGTAGCAAGAGGATCATTGATCAGTATTTTTTTGATATACGTTTGCTTGATGATTTTGATATATTGATGATCATCATGCATATCACATATATGCATATTGTGCATAATGTGATGCATAATTTCGATGATTTTGATGTAAATTTGTTCGATGTTGATGGACTGGCGACCTGTCCAGGGTATACTCCGCCTCTCGCTCGATGACCACTGGAAATAGGCGCCAGCACCCCTTGCTACTCTAAAAAGGATAAGCGTAATGGATAATGGATGGATGGATGGATTTGGTTGATGTTTTTATGATGTAAAGCACTTTGAACTGACTTGCTGCTGAAATGTGGTATACAAATAAAAATAATTTATTCTTTGTTGCAGTTAGATTCATTTTTCTAGTTCCCCTATCCCTCGTCCCCTGTGTCATTCTCTCTCTCTCTCTCTCTCTCTCTCTCTCTCTCTCTCTCTCTCTCTCTCTCTCTCTCTCTCTCTCTCTCGCTCCTCAGTCTGCCTTCTGCTCTCTCCCCTCACACCTGCAACCTGTTAGTCAATGAGCCCCCTAGCCAATCAGTCTATTGTTCCAGCATTCACTCTCACAGTATTTAAACACATCTTCTGCTCTCACTCCTTGCTGCTTCATCCTGTTACTTCACACAGGAACCAGATACAAAAGATGTAAATCTTTTGTATCTGGTTCCTGTGTTTTTGTTCTCCTCTGACTCCCTGTAGTTTTTGTAAGTTTTTGTTAATAATTTTTTCATTTAATATTCATCATCTACTCGACACCTCTACCTGCTGCATTTGGGTCCACTCATAACTCCACCTCAAACATGACACAGTGATAAATTAAACTTAACATTTAAGGAAATTGTAAAGTTTACTTTGTAAAAGTGTTAAAAATAATCTTGATGGTTTGATTTTTGTCTTACTGTGGTTACAATCTGATGCCACAAGTTTAACCTTTTCTTTGTGTTTAAGTTTGGGTTTGTCCATAAACACATCTCAGCAAATAATATCCAGTTATCTTTGAGCTTTCCATTACCTTTAAGCTCCACCTCTTCTCCTAGATTTCACTATATCTGGATTAAAACGTTGTTATTGGTGCTGATGTTCTGAACAGGAGGACAAGTTCTGCTTGAGGCCCCATATGACCTTGGACCAGCCCTGCTAAGGAGGTTCAGTTGTATTAGACAAAATGCTCTTTTGACTACATTTTATTGGAGGAGATGGTTGGTAACTAGTTACATTTACTCAGTTAAATGTGTTTGAGTAATTTCTTAGCATTACTTGCTTTTTCCAGCTACATCTGGAGATAACGTGGATATCCTCAAAACCTTATGCTTTACACCTTCAATACTATTATAATTAACAGTTCAAAAAAATTTATCTAATGCAAATGTATTGCAAGTCACAATTATCACAATACTGCCATAATTATTACCACAGTTTCTGAATTACTGTCATATACATGCAACTGATTTGAACACAAGAATATTTTAGCTCATACTGTTGAGGTAAAAAAATTAATAATTGCAATCATACAGGGAGCTGATGTATAATTACCTTATTTCACATGTAATTGCTTCCAGACAAAAGTAAGCTTGCTAAAAACTAGCAAGACTAGGTCACAGGTGTAATATATGCACAAACTCCTACTTTTCCTGCTTTTTATTATCTCTATTCTTGCACTGAGTTATACAAGGTGGGATCACACCTTCAGATTTATGTACAGCTGAGGCTGAATGTAAGTCCTGTAAGCATTAGCTTTACATAAGGTATAAAGAGGCTTCTGTTCAGCCTGTGTGCTTTGGTGCATTCGGACTGACGCTTCCAAGACTTCTCACAACAACACCTTAAAGTGCTTATTCTGTTGAACCCAATGTGTTAAGTATTGCAAATGTACTGTGGGATGTAAATGCCAGAGTGAGCCAATTTAAATAGTGCATTTTAACTGCTTTATAATGGTAATTGTTATTGAAGGTGATGACGGCATCCCAATCTGCCGCCTGTGTCTGCGTGTGTAGATGGGGGCACACATTATAGCCTTTATTTTAATGCTTGTATGTGTGAATGAAAAAGGAGGCTTTAACAGAAAACTGCATTTTTAAATATGGGATGATTTCATCTACTTTTGTTTGCTGGCTTTGCAGTATCAGGGCTGCATGCACAACTTGAATTAACAGACACATGTTCACTTGAATTAATGCAGCATGAATACAAAACCACTTTAAGAGAACGGTTTGGAGGTTAGATTTCTGCTCGGGGATTAAGATGCTCAGAACAGCAGAGTGAGAGGGAGTCTGAATGGGCCATCATACAGTATGTGTGCTTTCCCATCTTTTCTTTTTTCCTTTACGATGACAATCATGAGTCATATGAGCGGGCTCTACAGACAGAACCTCACTGTTTATGCAGTGCTGATTGTCTCCAGGAAAACAGGGAGGAAAGAGCGCCGCTTGATATTTACACACAGCAGCTATACCGTCTGCCGATGATGATGGCTCCCTCGTGCCCCCCAAAACGCAGGAATAAATCCGACGAAAACACAAATGAGTTGAGGTGTGTAATGCTCCAGGGTGTATAGAGTGCAGGTGAAGGAGTCAAAACCTGGCTGATTTTGTGATAGATTCAAAAAACAAAAAGAAGGGAAAGAAGGGAAATGGAGGTAGGGTGAAACAGAAAGAAGTTTAGATAAAGCAACAGCGTTACACATTGAAGGTGAGCAAAATGTCTTTAAATAAATTAATATTTGAATACCTTAGCATAATATCACACTAAAAATCTTGAAAAATCCAACCTTTAAATTGAGTACATCATTCATTGCAGAACTATGAAATGGGTTGAAGACTGAGCTTTTCAGCAACAAACACTCCTTATGAGTCCAACATAAATAATAAAGAATGAACATGTTGCAAGGCATCTCATGACCACTGCATCTGGTGAAAGAAATGTGATGCTGTGGGTCTGTTTCTATTCCAATCATGGACTCTTTGAAACAGCAGGGTATTTTAAATAGGAAGTTGGTGGTCTGTACCACTAAACTGAAAATGGGGCATCAGTGGTGGGTATTCAGCAGTATGTTGATCCAAATCATTTGGCTAAATCAAGACAGAAATGAGCTAAAACCTACTGAAAACCTATGGGATGGGAAGAGAGCAAAAGACAATTTAGAGCAGTGGTTTTCCAAATACTACATCAATAAATACAGAAGCACAAATGAAAGGTTCAAGAAATACAAGGTTTCGTCACTGAACTCACCTTCCCAATCCAATATGGCTGCCTTGGAAATAAAACTTAGTGATAGCTGCTATAAAAACAACTTAGCTGCATTTCTGACAGTTTGTAGCTCACCATTCCAATCACACACACAGTATCATACAACTTCCTTTAGGGGACTTGTTGCAACAGTGTTTGCAAAACAAAATACAGACACATACATTGTTAATATCCTCTTATTAGCCTGTATTGCTGATAGTTGTTAGCTTGACCACTGGTCTGGTTTTCAAATTTGAAATAGGAATGCAACTAAGTTGGGTTTTTTCATGGTTAGATCCAACTTTGAGCTTCATAGGTAAAGTAGGCAACTGCTATTGTATTTTTAAAAAAGTTCCTGATTAAGCAAAGCTCTATCAGTTTACATGACAAATACCTGATGACTACATTTGGTTTTAGCATGAACAAATCTCTACCAGGGGTCCAAAAATGTTCTTTTTCAGTGCATAGGACTGTTCAGTTCCTATAGCAGAACTGGCAGACAGACATTTTTATTTTATGTCACACAAAATCTGAATAAAATACATGGAAGAGTGTGGTTTCAACAGGTTTAAATACTTCTGCAAAGCAGTATAGGCAATTGTGTTAGGGCCTTCTCTCAGGTTCTTGGAGATTAAAATAACAACACCATATAATGAATTATATATGCTCATTTTTTTAGTTGACATTTCCTCACAAGACTGAAATCACTGTGAGGAGCTGAGTTTAAGCGTATCTCATGAGCTAGCCAACTGTCGTGGCTACCAGTGGCGTTCATGAATCAGTAAGTCCACACTGCCAAATTTCTGTCTGTGAAAGCACACACTGTGAGGAATCCGAAGCATGAGCTTTGATTGTTAGAACCCTGAGATCAGAGCCACAGCACCTTCCACACCTGCTTTCATATCATCAGAGCATCTCCTTCTGTCGTCGTCAGCTCTGCAGAAAATCTTTGCTCATCCACAGAATCTCATATCAGAAGCAACTGAGTAGAGGCCAGAAAGTTGAGCCAAAAAGTGCAGAAGGCTGATGTCATCCAGCCATCTGTCAGGCTGGTGGTCCAGCCTCAGCTGGAAGCGCGCTGGTGTGATTCACGCTGACCAGGCTGAGGTAAAGCATACCTGGTGGGCATTTAGAGCAGCATCTCTCCTGCTCCAGTAGATTTCCAAGGCTCCGGCGGCAGGTAACAGGACAGCAGATGGCAGGGGAGACCACAGCCCACACATGGGCACACATACAAACACACTGGACCTGATTCGGATCATTTTTACAGAGAACATGCAGCAAGCATCAGCATATGTTCACCGCCTTGTTCTTCCTGTTTCCACACACTCCCAGCACTATTCTCATTCACCTTTACTTTAATTAACCGACTATTTTTAGAAATCAGTTTTACTTGGTTCATTATCGATAAGATCGCAGCAACAAGATGCACAGTCTATCCCCACATTCATTCACACTTATTAGCCAATAAGCTGGTGAGAAACAGCCCCCCTACTGGTTGTGGGTTATTTAAGTCCTGTGGAGGAACAGCCACACAACGCTGTTACTTCACTCCCATTTTCTGCCCTAATGGGCACCTGGCACCCCTTGGAGATGGGTTTGACCACAATGAAGTGCAGAGGCTTTTTGTTTTGTAATTTCTTTATGATTGACCTGCATATTTTGTGTGTAACCCAGCACTTACTTAAGCTGTTCTCCACTAATGAACATTCAGAATTAGAATCATAATGTGGATTAGCTTTGGAGTTTTTAGGGTCTCACTAACAATTGTCTCAAAGGTTTCTTTAAAAATCCATCCATCCATCCATTTTCTTCCGCTCATCCGGGGTCGGTTTCTTTGAAAATGTTAATTAAAAATTGTCCATTAATTTCTATTGCAAATATGCCCAAAGAAACATTATTTTTCTTAGTTAGTGGATTTTTATTTTGATTTATTCAAAATAATCTGGGCAGTTCCTAATGACTGAAGACCTTGGCCAGCGGGAGATTTCCCATGGCTGTTCCTTGTGCTGTGAAGGAATTTTTTGTTGAATAATTGTTAATATTGCTATTAAATATGTTTAGAACTTTCATTTAATAAGAGATTTCACATTTCCTGAAGCTGCAGTATGTAGCTTTTTGAAGAAATATGTTTTTTACATATTTGTTAAAATTGTCTTTATTTCGCGACAGTATGGTATGAGACAGATAAAATGTGAAAAAAATCGATATCCTCTGCCTGCTCCATATTCTCCCAGTACTAACTGCATAAATACACTGCTTGGTCAGAAAGAATCAATCAGAGCCAGGAGGAGGATCTTAGCGCTGTCATGCTTGTGTATGCGCTGCTCACACCCTCCCCCTTGCTCTCTTCTAGGCTACAGCTTCTTCCGGACAGCAGAACCTGTCATGAATGCTCAGGCTAGTTATCATGGCCACCGATGACGGTGCATAAACAGTTTTCCTGTAATAGCAAGTTGTTTCTCCGCTATTAGCACAGTGAGCAGCGCATACATGAGCATGATTGACAGTGCTATGCCCTTCCTCCTGGCTCTGATTGGTTGTTTTTGCAGATGGTAATAGCACTAGCTGGAGGTGGAGGAGATTGATTTTTTTCATAGATAATCTGTCTTATACTATATAGTCACAACTTAGTGACAGTTTTAACAAATATGTAAAAAAAACATATATTTAATAAAGTTACATACTTTAAAGAGGCAAATCTACACAATGTTGTACATTTTTAATTGCACATTCCTCTGGACTGGAGTATTTTTTTTATAACTACAGAGTATTTATGTTGAAATTTTGCCCTTACTATGCAGTATTTTTTTCTTTTTTTCTTTAAATATGGACAATAAAGGATATTTATATTCTGTTGTATTCTAAATGAAATGTACATTTTTCATTATGAAAGCACGTCCTTTAGTATTTTTGAATGTAACACTGATATAGAGTATGTAAAAAGTCCACAAATCTGTGTGAAAATGTAAGATTTTTGTAAAAAAAAAAAAAAAAAAAAAAAAAAAAAAAAAAAAAAAAAAAAAAAAAAAAACCTCTTATCTGACACTGCAAGACAACCTGACCCACCAAAATAAAAAAAAAAAAGTTCCAAATCTTTGAGATGTCCATGTCCATGGTTCCTAAGTTCATCCACCACTTACAGTTAAACAAAAAGTCATCCAAGCACATGATGCTGCCACTATTGTTTTATTGTGGCTAAGATGTGTCGTGTTGTTTTAGTGCCAAACAAATTGTAGTCATTTTGACGTAATGACCCATATTTTTTCCAATTAATGACTATCTTCTGTGGCATGGTGTATATACTTAAATACAATATCCTGCAAAAAGCACTTAAATGCATTAAGACATGGATAGGCGAGTCTGGTGTGGAAGAACCTGACTGACCTGTTCAGAGTCCTGACCTCACCTTGACAGAGCAACGCTGGAATGACTGAGAGTGGAGACTGTGAGCCAGGGCTTCTCGTCCAACATTAGTGTCTGACCTTAGATATGCACTTCTGGAAGAATGGTTTAAAATTCCCATAAACCGACTATTAAACTTTTTGGAATGTTTTCCCAGAGGAGCTGAAGCTGCTTTAGCTACAAGCAACAAATCATCATATGGATTAAGAATGGGATGTCACTCTAGTTCATGTCTGTGATAGCTGAAGACTAAATATAGAATATATCTTTGTATATTCTTTGGATCCTTTGTAATTTTTCTGCAAATAATATCTAAATTCAAATTGACTGACAGCAAGAATGAGCTGCAGAAGACAGAATCCTCCACAAACTATTTGATTTTCATTTGAATCATACAATGTAAATGTCACATTAAAGGTCAAAAAGGTTTTGAGATGTTTTACCATGGCCTCATTTTTCAAATAACATGTCCCCAGTAGGGTCCTGGGTGCCAACAAACCACCTGGTCTGAAAGTCAGTTTCAACCTAATTTAAATACAGTGTTTGATGTAATTCAGCACAAAGAAGGAAATGATGCATCAAGATATAAGAAGAAGCAGTGTATATCTTTATTCTGCTCTATGTACATTATTTACAGTATGATACAGCAACAATACAGGGTTCTGCTACACAGTCAGGATTGCACCGTTTTTAGAGTCAGGCCTCAGTGGTTGGGTACCGTGGTTATGAGACAGCAGATACAGCATACATCTTTGGCTTTTACTGGCATAACAAAACACATATTAAACACACAGACATTTGAATGCAAGCTTCCAATCAGACAGAAATCTGATGGTGAAAGAAATTACAGGAGTGTATATATTACTATCAAGTCCTTTCTGCATTTCCATATGTAGAAATCAACTCTATACGGTGGGATAATGGGCATAAAATTCATTTGAGGTCAAATTAAATCGGTTAACACTTAGATAAATATCTCCCTTCCCCTTCTCTCACCAACATACAGCCGCCGAGCAGCTGAGGAGACAAAGATTGGATGAGAGATAGACAGGAAAAGAAGGGAGTGGAAAACAGAGATAGAGAGGTGACAGAGAGAGGCAGAGGCGGGAGCCGGCAGAGAGATGAATGCAGCGGGGTCGCTGAGGTGAGGAGATGGTGTAATGATTAGATCACAGATACCCTTGAGCCTTCCACCAATCCCTTCTGCGTTCCAAAAAAAAAAAAAAAAAAAAAAAGTCTGGAAGCGCACTGGGAGGAGAGGAAGGCCCGCAGCTTTAAATGGCCCTGCTGTCAGAGTTCAACTAGGCTGAGGAAGAGGAGGAGGAGCGGGAGTGGATTACTGGAGTCTGTGATTAGACAACCAGCTCTGTTTTTCCCAAGGATGGGAGAGGGAGGAGTGATCTATCACATTTGTGTCAAGGAAGGTCTCCAAAAGCTTTCCTGGTGAAGCTACAAGAGTAAGGTTTTCAGTGTTAATAATCCATATAAAGTTTCTGGAATAGCAGAATGTCCTAAATAAAATCTAAAGCCAAAAGAGTTCAAAGACTGACTGAAAAATTTTGAGGCTGAGAAAAAACACCCTTCCTTTTGGCCTCTAAAGTTTCCTCTGTCTCAGCCTCATAGCTTCACCTCCTAATCATATGATGTCATCTCCAGACTTTGGCATGTTGAAGGTGAAGAGCTGCATTTAGGATGCTTCCATCTAGTGGTCACTTAGTGACACTGTTGATGATCTGAAACCCGTGAAAGACTCATTAATGTGATGCGTTCTTGACACATGTCTTCATTGTGCGGGTAAACAATTTGATGCAGAACAAAAAAAAGGAAAAAATAAAACATGATAAAAGCAGTGAGTGTCAGATGTGGCAGGGTGTTATTCATGACTTTCCCACATAATGGACCCATTAAGTCCACAAAACATCAGAATTGATACCATTAACTGAAACTGTGGCACAATGAAGACGTGACAGGGGATGGGTGGGAGATGAGAAATGAAAGATTGCCTTGGGGCTGATTTTCAAATATGACAGCTGTCTTGATCTTGGTTAAATTTCAATCTGAGCTCTGAAACGTCGTCTTCAAACACACTTTCATTTGTCTACACGTACAGCCTCTAGTGTGGTGTGCTGTTAAGAGACAGAACGCAAAGATCCAAATATGTCACGAACAGAGTTAAAACAATAAAAAGGTACCAAGAAATGCAGTTCAAGATAGTGTTCTGGTTGTCTGAACAGAAATGAGACTGGCTCATGACTGGTTGTCTACCGCTTGGCCTCCAACAGGATTATAAATTAGGTTAACAGTAGAAGAAAAGTACACATTTGTTTACATGGGCTTTCATGCCCCAGATAAATTAGGATAGTTACACAAATGTGCAAAAGTATTCACACCCACTTCACTCTTCCACATGTAACAACCCCAAAGAGTGGCAGTATCATGCTGTGGAGATTGTTTTCTTCAACAGTGTAATGCAGTTAAAGACCTGCTAACACCTCACTTTCATTCAGAGATGTCAGAGTAAATGGGGCTAAACAGTGCAACTCCTTTTTAGACTTTTTCTTTGTAAAAAAATGCAAAAGAAAAAAAAAAAAAAACATTGTGTGTAACGTCACAATGTGGGGAAGTTCAAGGGGTATGAAAACTTTTGGAAGCCACTGCACAACGATTCAGCTATCATCCCCGGCGAGGTCGAAACTAAAGAAACAATTCCAAACCGAGGGCCTTCCAGGTGGCTTGGCTGTCTCCTCCCGACAGGCCGCTAATGCCCGTAATAAGATAAACCCTCAGCGGACGGGGTCTTGTTGACAGAAGCTGCCACCGATAAGAGCACGGCCGAGACAACGAAAAACATGAGAGGCCCGGGTCGGAGATAAAGCATGGGCAGAAAGCAGGAGGAAAATGGGAACAATGGCGATCAATCGCTGGCAGCTGCGCGGCGATGCTATCCGACACCCCCCCCAACACACACCTTTCTGCAACTCTCTGCTCATCTCCAGTAAGAGCGAGACCATGCTGCGATCACAGTCTGCAGGAGGAGGAGGGAGGTGTGAGTGTGTGAATGAATCTGAGCCATCGAGTCATCAATAACAACTTGCATTTGTAGAACAAACACACAAGCAAGGTCATAACTGGCTGGAATCTCTCCAGAGTGAAATGAAGGGAAAAAAGGAAAAAAAAAAAAAAAAAAAAAAAAACTTTACATGGAGGGACTTCTGGGAGAGCTCGGACAGCTGATGGCTGAGAGGATAGATAGATGGGCGCTAGAGTGGAGGAGCGGTTTCCGAGTCTTCGCTTGTGACAGTTTTGGTGTCGCCTGATTTGGCAGACGGGGAGAAGGTGGGAGCTGAGAGGGGATGGCAGCAGACTGGGGGGAGAGGGGAAGTGACGGAGGTATGGATGGATGTATGGAGTAAAGAAGGGGAGAAAGGGAGTGTATGTCGAGCTCGTTTCCCCTTGACAGTCAAGCTGCTTGGCTCAGACGCACCGAGTCAAGCAGAAATGATGGGACTTGTTTGCGTCGGCAGCCTCCTGCAGCCCTTTTTCTCAGCTGAAGGCCGCTGGGACGGTTTTAGGCAGCAGGGCGTCATGGAAGAGAGTCGAGCGACCGCGCTGCTCAGTCTTCTCTTTTTTTAATCCTACTCATCTTCACACATCGGCCAGCTCACTCCTCACCCTCCTCCACGTACGTAGATGGAAACCAACCGACCTGAGGGAGAGAGGAATGAGAATAAGTGATGGGCTGAGAACCCTCATCCTTTCATTCAGCTTTAACACGACCACATGCCAACAGGCTGATATCTATCAGCTCCACGCCGATATTTTAATTCAAACTGAACAGTAGTGAACAGAAGCTGCTGAAGCTGCAGATAAATGAGAACTGCAAAAACCCAAAGATCAAAAGTTGATTTTGTGGAGAGATATTAGCATTGCTGCCACTGACAAAGATACAGAATATCACTCGAAAAATTGCTTTACTATGATGGCACTAAGATGAGAAGCTCCAATTTCATTCTAAGATCCTCTTTTGTAGTTTTTCCTTTTTATTTTATTTCAGGAAATGCTTTGAAAAAATCCTGACAGGCTTTCTTAGCAGCCGCATGAGCAAAAAAGGTAACTGCTGATGTATGTTCATGAAGCATTTTTTTCTAACAATGGTTTATAAAATGCTGTACATACACTTCTTTGTAAAAGTATTCATACCCCTTGATTTTGTTTCACATTTTTATGCATTTTATCAAACATTTCTGTGACAGACCAACACAATGTAGCATATAATCGGAGTGCAATGGAAATGATACAGGGTCCATGTTCGTATTAATTTTGTGCAGCTTCCTGGTTTCTGTTGAAAATTGTCCCCACAGCATGATACTGCCACCACTATGTGTCACCATAATGTCAATGTGATCAGGATGATGTGCACTATTAGTTTCCTGTGGTATGTAGTGTTTTGTTTTTTTTCCCAGGCCAAAAACTTTGATTTTGTTCTCATCTCATCCGAGCACATCCTTCCATGTTTGCTGTGTTTTCTACATGGTTTGGGGCAAACTGGGGCTTCTTATAAGCTTTCTTTCAACAGCGGCTTGTTTTCTTGCCACTCTTTGATGAGAAGCCATATTTGGGAAGTGCCCAGTGTGTATGTGCCATAATCTTTCCTTTTTCATATGCAGGACTTCTCACATTCATTATGTTTCATTTTCCTTTCACTTCAAAATTACAGCCTACTTTGTGTTGGTCTGTCACATTAAAAGCCACATAAAACCAATAATGACGTTTTTGTGGCTGTAACCAAACTAAATGTGAAAATCGTCAAGGGGTATAGTAACTTAGTTTTGGCAAGATTAGATGCACCTTTAATGCTGCACTAACTCTTCAAAATTCTAATATGATCAACTAAAAGACCTATCTATGTCCTATAGTTAATGTAACAGGATTAAAAACAACAACTAATTATCACCATAGAAAGCAGATGTATGTTGCATTCAAATGACATATTGTTGCTCTGATTACATTGTAATGTCCCTCAGAATTCTATCTATCCTATAATTTAGAGAAAAGCTTTTTAATAGAGAGATCCAGCTGGGAAAAACAGCTCTCTTTAGACTGTTTGGTTTCCACCAAAGCGCCATAAACACTCACATCTGGCTGAGCAGAGGAATAAAACATAAACACAGCACACTTCAAAACTCTCCAAGCTGAAATGCAGCACGTCAGTGGGAGTCAGCACGTATTGTAGGTTTTTCTGTATTCTGACCCTGACGTCTCTCAGAAAAGTCTCTGTTATTATACTGGAAAGAACTGTTGGGACTGGCTTTTATGGATTTAAGCATAAATAACAATAGCCATGCAGACTAAAGGGAAGTGTTTTCAAGTTCCTTGCATGGTAAAATATTCACCAAGTCTTCTCTCAAGTCAATACTGGAATAAAGAGTTCACAACAGTAAACTCCAGAGTTAATTTTGTAAACATTTTACTTCATTAAGCAAATAAATTAAATTCAAAGCTACAGTGTTAACCTTTGGGGCTGAATCCAGCTAATTAAACGCAAAAAGTGTGAAGCAATTCTGATTTCCATTCAGCGTTGTCAGGGACGACACTCACCCGGCCGTTGACCTCGCCCCGCCACCAGCCGTTGGCTCCGGACTTCGTGTAGATCTTCACCACGTCTCCCTCCTGCAGCGACAGCTCCCGGGTGTCTCGTGAGCTGAAGTCGTACCGCGCTATTGCCACACCAATCACTTTGGGCGTCAGCACTTGGGGGTTAAAAAAGAAAAATACATTTTAGAACAAAAGCTTGGACATTTCCACAGGGGGTATGAACGAACACATACAGACAGCTTCACTGATATAGATGCAGAACTGAAGACTGAATGAATTCTAAGAACTGAAATTATTTCGGAGAAACTTTCTGCAGCTCTTTACTGCCATCCCTGGAAAAGATGAGTAAGTTGCTTTAAAATAAGTCTTTTCATTAATCTTTTACTGCAGCAGCAGAATATCACAGTAAATTATGTGGAAAAATCCAACTTTTAATCAGAGTACATTTACGAATAAAGAGCTAATCAGATTATGTCACAATTTTTGACACCCTTAACGATGTCTGAAAATAACAGAAGCATTTCTATAATTTATACTAAAATTGGTAAGTGTTTCTGGAATCTTTTAATGTGCAATCTAAGACTTTTTGTTTTACTTCAGTATAAATATGACATGACACAGAGGCCCATTTCTCTTAGCCACTATTCAAAATGGGAAAAACAAGTGTGCTAATGGTAAGAAGACAAGGTTTGACTGCAAATGAAGAGCTACTCACCTAAAATTGGCATTTAAAAAAAGAAAAAAAACAAGACTTGACAGGGACCCCATTTTATCTTGTCACCACACACAGTAATCAGGATGCTACGGGAGAAAAGACCCCCCCTCCAAAGTTCGCCATTACTCAGTGGAACATCTTGGGGTCACTAAGTCTTAAAAACAAGCAGTTTCCCAAACAAGCCAACTGCTTGTTTAGGAAAAATCCTATAAGATCACAACGTAACAAGACTTCAACTGAAACTGTGTGCTTCATGTCCACTGTTCAGTATAGTGGAGGATCTTGTTATACTGTGGGCCTGTTCCTCTTCCAAAAGTCTAAGGACCCTTGTAAGATTGCATCACTTCATAAACTCTTTGAAACACCTGGGCAATGTAAATGTAAACAAACATCTTGTGGCCCTGACAGTAACATTAACTGTGCCATCAGTGGGTTGTTCACCAGGATAATGGTCTAAAACATATGGTTAGCCCAAATCAGCACAGAAACGGTTCAGCAGACACAAAATCAATCTCCTTCTAGGGGCTTCTCAGTCTCTAGACCTAAAAGCGTCTGGAAACCCTGTGAAACTGACAAGAAGAAAGCATGGGAGAAGATCCACTCTGGATACAGTTTTACAAGCAGGGGTCGCAATAATTGTGTGAGTCTGATATTTATTTATTTTTTTTATATCTGCTATTCTTCTCCTAAGTTAAATAAATAAATGTACTCAGATTAAAATTTCAGTGTAAAATTATGCTACAGCAATAAAAGATCACCTTTTGCACATTTTTAACTTGTGGGGGCAATAAAATATAGGCTGCTGCATGTCAGAACCAGGTTTATGTGAACACTAATTAGTTCTTTATAATGATCATTTGGACATTATTAATAGATATATACCAATACTTGATCTCTAATATGAATAACCCTTTTAGAAAATACTGTATATCTGAGTTTTAATTCGCTTTTATAGACTTAGACCAGCTTGAATGCTCTGACGTTTGTGTGTGTGAGAGAATAAATGTCTCCTGTTGAGGGGAAAACAGTGCGAGACAGATGTGGAGCAGGTGGAGCTAGTTACCAAAGCTCCATCCCAACCTGCCGCCTCTCCTCTTGTCCAGACTGCCCGCTCGGCCTGGGCTAAGCTGACAGGTTGAAATGGAATGTCAGACCTCTACAACCTGGCCGTGGGGATAGAATATCTAATATAGAGAACCTCTGTGTACCTGGACACTTCCACCCTTTCTTTGACAGACAGACCCACAGGCACACACACATCAAACACAGCTACATAAAAGCTCAAAAAAAAAAAAAAAAAACCTCACATGCCACTTCTTTTTTCAAAAGCAATATAACGTGCAAAAACAAAACGCATAAACTCCCAAACCACACATACTCTACATGCAGTAGTCAAATAAACACCATATTTTCTCCACGAAGGTTGACAAGTGTGCACACATGATGGAGTAAGAGTTGAAATGGTGCAACGGGAGGCTAGATGAAAGGTGTAAAAGCTGAGATTCATGCGATGATGTGAAGGCGCCAAGCTACAGCCAGCATGCTAAGCAGCCTTCAGCATTAAGAGGAGCGAGAGATGGAGTGAAGCTGTACCTGTACCTGACCAGAAGGGAGCAGAGGAAGGAGGCACAAAGCTGTAGCCGGCAGGAGTTACGAAAGAGAGGCCGCAGAGCAATGGAGCTATGGCGGGGCGGGCCAGGCAGGGGGCGCAGAGATGAGAGGGAGGGGAGGTGAGGGGTGGCAGAAGGAAAAAGAAGCAAAGGAGATAAATGAAACATGTCTTAAAATAGTCCAAACCTGGAATTTTCTATTTCAAATCCCTGTTTGATAAAAATTAGATGTTGAAGAGTGGCCGCAGAGTGCTGCAGCCGTGGGTAGCATCTCTTCCACTAATGCTCATGTCCTAATTAATCCATGCCCTTCACAGTATTTACACCCTTTTTGCCTCATGCAGAGACCTTAAGTAGACATCCAATGTTCAGCTCAAATATTAGAGACCCAAATGCTTAATGTTGTACTGTTCTGTAAATGTGCTTATGGTTTCTCTCAAGGCTTCTCCAATCTTCAGAACTTTTTGTATCCAATCATACATGAAGTCAAACTGTCCATAACACCCACCAGCAGGAATCCTCCTTGGTGTTATAATTGGAAACCTTAAGAAGATAGTGCAGGTAAATTTATTTCCCAAATACACAGATCCAGAGCACTGGGGACTGCCAGGGTAAAATAAAGTTCAAAGGATCCCTGCTGAGCTCTTGTTGCTGCAGTTCATCCAGCTTTTATACTTGATTTATTGTAAAATGCCTGACAATCTGTGGGCCACTTTCTCTTTTAAAGACAATGAGAACCATCGTTGGACCATGATCTTGTTTCAAATGACAGAGGATTTCAAAATATAGGACACAGAACTTGGAAGACAGTTAAAAATGTTCAATCTGACTAATACTGAGTCAAAGTAATATATATGTAGAGATATTTTCTATGTCTCCAATCAATATCTTGATTAATAACAGGGTTTATCATTTAAATGCAGGAATATTATGGCATTTGCGACTGAAGATTTGGACCTACATACATGACTAGTGAAAAAAACTTAATAGCTTACTTAGATAATAACTTTCAGTATGCTTAATTTACTCGACGGCTAAAGTTAAATGCAAATTTGTCAACCTAAATTGGTGGTATTAGCATGTGACTCTTGCTTTTTCACTGAAGGTACCAAACTTTAGGGCCTACAGTAACTTCAAAACAGTTAGAGTCTCGTCAAACTCATCAAATATAATTTTAAATGACAAAGGAGCTGATAGAGAGTAATGTAACAAGAACATTGCCTTAACATACAGAAAGCCAGTCTCAAGAGCAAAGTTCCTCTTCAACAACTTTATGGCCTTCCTGCATCTCTGGCAGAATTACAAATTAGAAACCACAAGGATTTTCTGAAAATAGAAACAACAAAAAACCTACAAGCAAATTAATGAAAGGCTATGCATGATAAAATGTTCAAATTTAAGACTTAACCTTAACTTGAGATATTTAGGACTTTTTAATGTCTAAAATATGGATCAATGTTGTAGAAAACCTGTTGGGTTTTTTTTTTTAAGGTGACAAAATTTTCATGCAATAATCAAAACGACTTGTCCTCCATCGAACCACTTAGACCATTAATAAGGAGGAATTTAACCTGTGGATAATCCCATTTTATATAGCACCTTTCGGCTTGTTATACCTAAAGTCTACCCAAAGTGGTGTACATTATCCAAAACTGCAATTCCCACTGCGGCAGATAAATGCTCCAACTTTGTGAAAAATGTTCCACTTTGAACAATTCAATAGGCGAGTTAACCGGCCCAAGTTATTGATATGCTGTAAGGAGAGCAGGGCTCTAGCGGTTTTTAAAATGAATTCTAATCAAGGCGCTTAGAGACAGCTCAGCAAGCCCTGATGGTTTCAGGGTGTGAGCAATATGAAGAGGGATCGCACAGCCGCCGCGACGCCAGCTGAATTTCACATGCTTTATTTTTGAACAATCTGATTTGTGTGCCTGCTGAGATCCAGCACACACACACACACACACACACAGACACCCACGCACCCACACACGCAGTGCATCATTTTGTGAGAGAGTGAAGATGAGTGTAAGAATCCAATCATGAGCCAAGAGTGCCCACACAGACTGTGAGCTGAAAGTGCTCCATGGCTGCATGTTTGTTTATGTTCTAAGTTATCACTGGTGGTATCGCATTATCAATCAGTTGTCACTCGCCGAAAGCTGTCCAAAGAGCGGAGGAGAAAGCACCAGCGTTAATTAGGAGTTCTCCAGCAGCGCTCTGGGAATGATGGCAATCATAAACAGAAGTCATTTAAATGTGAAAGAGAGGAAATGAATTCTGCGCTCCAGGAGCGGGGTGCCTTGTAAGACGGAGGACCTCGGCAGAACAAAACAAATTTGGACCAGAGCAGCCTCGACTTGAGCTTTGAAGCCGAGATTGAACCGCAGGCCCCGCTTACGGAGAAACCCAGCAGCCGCAAGCAATCTGTTCACATTTCCGACGCCCAAAACACGATCAGCTGCGAGCGCACAGCGGCACACAGGCTTTAGATGGAATCTTATTTACCACTCATTGTGATGTCAGATTTTTCATTACCCACTGATGGGCAGCTCACACAATGGGTTTGATGGTATTTCTCAGTTTGCGTGAGGTGAACATGGAAACAGCATGCTTTGATAAGGCAAGCTGCTCCCTGTTCTTAACTGGTAGCAATTCTTTCCTTTTCCACCCAGAAACATCCATCCAAGCTAATGAGACAGAAAATAAAAGTGATTGATACAGAAAATCATCTCTAAAACATCGCTCCTTGTGATTCTGCACCACACAATCTCCTTTTATTTTGTCTGTAATCACTCCTGAGGTGATAGTCAGAGAAAATGTTCACTTCCAAACATGATCTCATTAAAAACGCTGCGTTCAAGCTCACACACGAGCTACACCTGTTAACTTCCACATCAGCAATGGTGTCTCCTTTCATTCAGCCCCGATAAATAAAAGCTGGATGCTGAGAGAAACGGGTTAGCCGCAGTACTGACACAGTCGCGAGTCTACAGCAGCTGAATGCATAAATAATCAACTGTTTTGTTGTGCTTTGGTACAGTTTGAAGCATCCGAGGTGCTCGCTTCGTTTGGAGGTGCTGCTGGGTTCGTTCGCGAAGGAACAAGCGGTTCTTTCTTATGAACGTGGAAAAGAAAGGAAATCCAGCTCCTTAAATCATCAGCTCAGCTGCTGACAGACAGAACACAACAACCTTCACTGATGCTGACAGTCTCTGGGCTGTGTGATGGAGTAAAACTGTTTGTAGAAAAATCAGATGGTTCGTGAACTTTACAAACACCCCTGTCAGTGCTTTATACAGAGCCATGCAAATATATCCATCAGCACTGAGCTTATTCACATTGTGTTACAGTACGACTCTCAAAAACGTCACGGTACTTTAAAGGAATTTTATGCCACAGACCAACAGAAAGTATTGTAATTCATTTATGCTAATTATGAAGTGAACTGTTACAGATAAAAATCTGAAAAGAGTGGCGTCCACTGGTACTCATCTCACTTTAGTCTGATGCCCTTAAATAAAATCCAGTGCCACTAAGATGCGGTGAAAGTTTTAGTTTCCGGCTGTCTAAAGCACAGAGGGGCTATATACAAATACACACCACTTTATGACGATAAATACCTCTGCAAAGCACTATCGAGCTTTTGACGCATTTCCAAACTAAAATGTAACAATATAATAGATTTAAATAGTTGCATATATCAAATGAAATAATTTGGATTAGATATTTACACTTCAAGTCAGGTTATGAATGTTAATTTATTGAGATTATCCTGCTCCCATGAAACTCTAATTGATTTGATCTCCAGTAATCAGCCAGGGAGTGTTATCAAATCTAATAGCATGCTCAGGGAATTCTCCGACCGCCGTCTGACAGCGAGTCAAAACCGATTACCATCACAGGAGGCTGAATTGCCGGTAACAGTGAATCGCTGTGCAGCTCTTTAAAAGCGGCCAAGAGGTTCCCGTCTGAATTAACGCAGCGTTTAGGAGTCAGAGCTATCTGCAGATAACCTATCACTTGGGTAAGTGTTTTAGCTTCTTCCAGAGGCTTTTCCCTCCCATCACCTAACTTGGTACCAGGTAATTAAAGGCTTGTATTTATTCTTTCTCACAAACAATATATGGACCTAAACATAACAGAATCTTTTCCAGTTTTAATGCAGATATAAATCTAAACTCAAACGAAGATAAAGTGTCAAACATCACAATAAGCAGTAAAATAATGTTATTTGTAATTTTCTAATCATATTTAGATACGGAGATACGAAGACAAAGGTATACATGAACTAGTTTTTTTTTTCTTTTAAGGTATATCAGGGTTTTAAACAGACATGACTACTAAATTCTTCTCCACCCCCACCGCTTGCTGCCAGCTGTCATTCAGCTGTGTATAATGCCCAAGCTAAACTAAAGAAAAGCTCAAGTTAGCTGCTTTGACATAATTCTTGCAGCATAGAATGCTTATGGTTGTGGTTTATATACAAGTGAAACAGCCTACAACAAAAACAGCAGGCTCTTAGGATCCTGTTTCTGCTGCTGAGGTATTCCACTGTATTAAAAAAGACAAAATTAAAAATATATATAAATATTATCACCACTCATGAGCTGTCAGTCAGCTGTGTATGATGGCTGGACGCAAGCTAAATATCTTATTTAAGCCTCAGTGATACTAGTAACAGTATTTTTAGCAGTTGGATATTATTATACCTTAAAATAACTTTTTATTTTATTGCCATAATACTGTAAAACTGTGGTATTAGCGTTAATATAATATAAAGAATATCACACTGGCCTATTTGTGTGTTGTACTCACTGTTGGTACCTGATCGGTTGAAGCGGTGCACAGCTGCATTCTCCGGTTCCCGGTAAGGGAACTGCAGGGTGGTGTCCAGACTCTTAAAGCCTTCTCTCAAAGAGTGGTGTTTGTAGTACTCGATCAGCTCCTTTACACAGAAGACCCACATAGTCATATTTAAATCAACATGAAGAGGAGCATTTTGCTTTTTATAATGTGAATAGCAACCGATTTGGTGTTTTTTTGCCATCTCATAGAAAATCTGAAGACTATCATAAAAATATGACTTTCAGGTCAGTTTCCATGTCTCTAATTAGAGCTATTTTAGTGCACATTGTTAGAATAAAATCAGTTGTTGACACTTCATTACATGAACAGTATGGTAAAGTTAATAAAAAACAAAAACAGAAGGAAAAGACTCACTAATATGCTCCTGAACTTCTTGTTCTCTGCAATGTAGTAGCAGCCCTCCTTGGTCAGGATCTTTATGTGTTTCACGTCGTTGTTGTACCTGTGGGCCATTGAATAAGTTATGAGTGTAATTTCCCTCTCTGATCACAGCCATCGATCGGTGGCCGGCCTCTGGCCCTTGTGGAGAGCTTGGACCATTCCTCTAATGCACTGGGGTCCCAGAGGTTTGTGACACTGTGAGAATGATGGGTGTCGAGTAGCCAGAGCGCACGTATGTGAGTAAATGCTTCCCCAAGTCACGTGTTTGTGTTTGCATTAACAGTCTGGCGTATGGGTGGAATGGAAACTTTTGTCCTGGTGTGTACAAATAAAGGACATCTGTCATTCAATGTGTTGCTTTGTAAGCAACAGTCGGCGGTCCATTTTTATCCAATTTTGTTGAAAAATCCAGGTGATTTAGTCAGTGGAGGGCTGTATTAGAAGTGGCCCACCACATACTTTACTCTGTACTCTTTAATACAGAGGTTTTAATCGAGCCGATACATGAATTAGGCAGTCCAATATCCAATCTCTTGTAGACTCAGATTGACTCACGAGGTCTCAAAGGAAACAAGATTGAATTCTCAGCAACTATAACCCTTAACAAAAATAGTGTGCATAATAGCTGCAAAAACAACACCAAAGTTCTACCAGAAGCAACCAGTTACAACCTCAAACTTCAATTTTATTGGTATTTTATGTGTTAGACCAATGCAAAGCACTGAATAAATGTGACTTTAAAGGAACATTTTTCTTTTTGCAAATAAAAATCTATAAGGTGTGGTGTTCAGTTGTAAACAGTCCTGTTTACTTTGATACTCTAAATAAACTTAATAAAAAGAGTTCACCTGTGCCTTGTGCACATCAGCCCTAATACATGACCTATGCTGTGAAACTTGGTAGTGGCAGCATTATGGTGAGAGGACACTCCACAATGATGGTTAATGATGATTATTAGCTCAAATGTTCCTGGCTATTTTCTTTCTATACATTACACAATGTCTCTACTGCTCTCTATAAGCTTTAACATTTCAGCCAATGAAAATAGAAATTACATTCTGACACTAAGAGCAGTTCAACTGACCACTGACCTTTGATATGCAAAGTGTGAATGTGTGACACTTGTAAGTAGTTTTTGCAATATTGCGCACACTGATATTACAATGATAATTGTGATTTACCATATGGTAAGCATCAAGTTCATATGAAAGCATATTCAGGTATTAGAATGGCCTAGTCAAAGTCTGCACCTAAATCCAATTAAGATGTGGCAAGAGTTTAAAATTACTGTTCACCATCAAATCAAATCTGAGTGAGTCTGAGCTATTTTGCAAAAAAGGTCACTTTCTAAATGTGCAAAGTTTAAATCAACTTTAAAGGAATATTTCCAATATTCAGAGAAGGATGACTCCTCTGTGGTGAAGACTTTATTTTTTGAGAAAAACAACACTAAAAGAAGACAAGTTGTTTTGCACAGTTTAAAGCTCTAAAATATGCTTCTTCTGTTTATCTGCTGAGACTAGAACATCAGTATTATTTTAATTAAAAAGCACAAAGACTGTTTCTGTGGGTCTTATGTCGAACCATGATGATTACATTTGAGCTAAGTGAGGTGTCCACATGCTTCTCTGTGGTTAACCGCAGACTTGGCCTCGAGATCGGCAATCGGCACCTCGCCTTTCAAACAAGGTACAAATTAGCTTGTCAAGTTCTGTAGCGTAGATGAAAGCTACAGCTGGTCAATACTGTGGTTTGGCTAAAAAATAACAGTGCAGCCACGGAGATGCAGAAAAACTGTCAAGTAACAGCGGGTAATAGAATAAAGACACTAATAATCTTGGCCTTTATAAAGACAGGTGGGTGAATCTTAACATCAGCAGCACACCAGTTAACCCAGTGAAAAGCAACAGAGATTATAGATCAGTGTAACAATGACATGTCAAACAAATCTCCATTTTATATGGAATGTTTTAAGCATGATCTCATTGCAGACTTACTTTATGCTGATGGCGTACTCTGTGAACTCTTTGCTGCGATGGCGGACCAAATAGGTGCTGTTGACCCTGTTGATGAGTTCTGCTTCAGCCTGAAATCTCTCTATTGGACCTGCAAACCTATAGCAGTAAAACAGATAAAAAAAAAATCTGGTGTTACAACGCACCATGTTTCTCAATGGGAATGGTGTGCTCAAGATGTTACACATTTTGCAAGTAGACTAAAAATTTTAGTTCTTAGGTCTGACCAGAACACCGTCAATCACATTTATTTTGTCTGGTATTCTTTACATGGCTAAATTGCAAACAGGATTTCTAATTGCTTCTGTTCAAAAATGACTTTCCTGTTGCAAGTGTTCTATAAAGAGTAGACTCATGGAGTGCACAATTAATAGCTGTCTTGTCAGCAGATTCTCCCACCTACAATGCCAATGCATGCCACACTTTTCAGATTTTTATTTAAACGAAAATTATTATGGTATGTCATAATCCTCTTAAAATACGTTGACGTTTGTTGATGTGACATGACGAAATGGGAAAAAAGTTCTGTACTTTTGCAAGGCAATGTATACCATTGCTGGCAAATTTGCTGACACTGTCAGGTAAAAACAGAAAAGTTAATATGATTAGAGTAATATGTTAATTCAAAAATCATAATTTTTTAAGACCTTAAGCCAAATGAATCCCTTTTACATTTGAATTTAAAATGCTTTATTGTCAGTCGCATAATATATGATTAAAGACTTTACATTTCAGTCTTCGAATAAACCCAAAGCATGGTAACTATTTGTGAACTCACCATAGCTGTGAGGAGTAATCGACAGGCTTCGGCACCTGCAGCAAGCAGGAAAAGTAGAGACACGAGCCTGTTATTTCCCAGAAGCAGTCAACACACACCCCTTCGGTCCCATAAAATCACATACTTGAACATCGGTTCTGCAGCACTGTTTTAAAGTTGATATCATGCTGTTCCACAAGTAAAACTGCTTAATGCTCTTCTTATCTTTACAGCATTGAGATACGGTGATATCTACGGTGGACCTCGTATTTCTGATGCAGCATGAATTTCAGCAAATGGAAAGTAACAGTTTGGCATAAGCAAAACAAGCAACTGCAATGTAAGACATTCATCTAAGAGAACTAAAACTTTACATTCACCAAAATCGTGTGAAAAAACTTAGTTTTGTCTTTTACATCCATCTGAAAAAATTAGGACACCCCCTTAAATATTTGTTTCTTTATTAAGAAATATTCACAAATTGATGTCTACTGATGTCTAGTGATTTTTTTGCACTTCCACATCAATATTTAACGTTATTTTACTCACTGAACAAAAACCTTCAAGCTGCACACGTACAAAAGTTAAACTTGTGCAGACTCTCTCTGATTGAACAGGCATAACCTTTCATAACAACAGCAGCAAGAGCCTGTTGTAGGTCCCATGATGGCTTTATGGTGACTTCCTTTAGCATCTTACAGGCTGCCCTTACTTGCTTGGACAACCAGACCTGGCCATGTTGGCAGTTGTTTTGAACGTCCTCCAGCTGTAGACTATTTTCTGTACAGATTAGCTGATTCCAAATTCTTCTGTGACCTCTTTAAATCCTTCATTCAACATGTTTCACATGACTGTATTTCATCACATACAGGTAAAACATGCTAATCATTGCCTTTGAAACAGAAAAGCCCAAAAGCTATCCTCTCAGCAGTCTCTCATATCTCCAAATTGTGGGCCACTATGTGAATTGCTACTGGCAGGACTGGAAGTAAAAGCTTCTTACACATGGACACGGTCGCACGGCATCGCTTGGAAAGAAGCCAGCCTCTTTCGTCGACAGGATCCTGCCCTGAAACCACACAGAGATAATTGTGTTACATACATCTGGCTAGAGTGCGTCTCCATAACTCAAGAACGATTAGGCTGCAGCGTGAATATACAGCAGCAGTTAGCTGGTGTTGAAATAACTCCTGACAGGAAGAGGATGAGTTCTTTTTATTCCTCCCTTGCTGATGATACTCAAAGTTCAGCGCCATGATTTATGCACAATGAAGAGACACAAATCTTGTAACAGTTATGTACAGGAATCTGCTTCTGCTTCTTCTCATTTCTTCAGCTAACTGATACATATTCATAAATACAGGAAATTTCAGTCATAGTCAGAACTTTACATGCAGTCAAAAGGGTCTTTTTCCAACCAACTACTTCAAACAATAATGGGAGCACAAGACTGAATTTATTCTGGCTTTTTTTTATTCAGACATGGTCAACATTGTACACACAGGGACAAAAATATACATTATCTCCTACTAATATTTGTTTAGAAGTCCCATAGCAAGTTAAACATTTGACAAACTACATTTTTGGAGCCATCAGAAAGGTCCTGGAATATTTCTGACAGAACTTTTGGCCACTCTCAACATGCAAAAGGGACATTTATCCAATAATCTCAAACTTCTGAACCCAGTTTTTATTTTTGAAAATCACTAAAGTTGTTATTATTCCACCCTGAAAAAACAGTAGTTCACATTAATTAATAACCCCCCCCCCAAAAAAAAAAATACAAAATTCATGCTGGTGATGTGTGGATGCAAAGTTCAGACCAGAACTGTATAATCAATAGAAAAGAGAAGAAGAGTATCACAAAATGTACATTCATATTCCGAATGTATATAATAATTTGTGGAATGAAATTTTCTCATTATCTTATTGGGGAAAGAAACAAAAATCCAAGAGTAAACAACAGTGTTGTGATGCAAGATGAATTTCAGACAACAGGACAAACAACAATACAATGAAACTACGGAAACATTTTTCTGTTTGCTGAATGAATTCCAATCGGATTTTCTTGCATGGGTCTTGATTTTCAAACCATCCAAACCATCTTTGCAGCTGCAAAGATCAATGCTGAAAAATACCAGTAGAATCATTGCAACTGCAACCCAAGCAGGACCACTGGATCTGTGACCTGAACCTATTCAAGCACGCTAATGAATAAAACTTACATATATACTGTAGGTGCATTCATTTCAGGAGATCAGGAATGTTAAAAGACTTTTTTTTTTCCTTTTGGAGGCATACAAGTATGTGATGTTTGTCCTTTGCTTGTGTATATTTTCCACATATCAGGCTTCTTTGAATATAAAAGAGAGCCTTAGTGTACTTCTTATTTACTGTAAAGGCTGCAAAGCAATAAGGATGTTGGCAGCTGGAGCAGAAGCAGGTCATATATCTCTGCTGCCAGCATATTTGAGACCCCTTTTCCCAACTAGATTTAGATATTTTAGGGATTTCTGAGTTTAGATAAGGTGCCCGAGGCAGCTTCTATTTTGCACTCCAGGAATAAATGGGTTTTTTTAGGGGACATTCCAGAAACATGCATGCTAAGCCTATTTGGTTGCCCTCCTTTTCTATCTGTGCAACCTCAGGACATCTTATCAGTGCAGCGTGAAACTCTGCCGTCTTCTGCATGCTCGCTCTGATAATGATTTCAGCCACCAGGACTGTCAAAACAAACTGATAATAGCTGCCGAACAAAATAAAATTATACAAACCCTCAAAAGAAAGATGATTACAAACAGATACTTGAAGCTTTTCCACACAGTTAACTGGAATTGTGTTTTGCTAAATGTAGTGAGATTTGTCAGGATTTCACAATATGATGCAATCCCAACCGATGCAAAAAGCTAAATTTCCTGCCATCAGGTAGTGTAGTTATAATAATTCACCCTGACTTCTACATGCATATGGGTCGGCGAGTGCTACACAAGAAAATTCCCACGAAGGAGCTTATCTTGTCAGTTCTAGAAAAGTTCAAACCTCATTCATCTTCAAACAGTAAGTGTCTACAATAAGACAAACATATCCAGGGTCTAGGAATCTAACTTCTTGCTGAGAAGTGTCGTGTGGTGTGTTTAATTGTCTGCTGGAGCAACAACTGTGCCTTGGAATATCATTTTTATTTGCTGCTTATTAGCAGAACATGTCAAAATGCACCAAGTCTCCTCAGCGAGAGGAAATGGAGGGATTCATTTGGAGATGCTATCACTTTTATGAAAGGCTGAATTTATTCCAGCCTAAGAAAACATACGTTTAACAGATTATATATTATGTAAAATGCTGACAATTAAATTCAAACTTTACGGAATAGTACAGACTATATATTAGCTAATCTATTAGAAACGATCTGGGGATGGAGGTTTGGACAGTGGAGAAAATTCGCCTTTTAATGAGAGTAGCTGAATATGTCAGTCTTGTAAACTGAGCAATCAGGAAATAAGAAGGATGTCTGACCTGCCACCAAGGGCTGTGCAGGTCGGCACATATTAATTCAATGATGTCCCCTGTCTGGATGCTGAGTGCCGGACCAGAGGCAGGACTCGGCACGCCAAAGTAGTTCCTGATGACCAGCATCTTGGGCAGACCTGCAAAATGAAGAGAATTAGCCACTGTGTGGAATTAGCAAATAAGAAATGTGAGAAACACAAAGATTTTGTTAAATTTGACTAATACTTAAAAGACTATTTAAGCTAATTTCAATAAGTAACTTTAAACACTTTGAAAACAATGTAATCTTCCTTGTTACCTAACACTAAAGCTACTGTGTGCTGATGTTGAAAGAGATCTATGTTTTCTTGACTTCTCCATTAGGCGTGTCTTTTCAAATACACGCATGTGGGTCCAAACTCATGTCTAAGTTCACATGTTTGTCATTCTAAAGTTGATGTTGCACTGCCACATATGCTGGCATATCTAAACATGTTTAAACCTGAAGAAATGTCCATCAATTCTTTCTGTTGCTTTCTTATTTGCTTGTTTTTCCTTTTTTGCAGAAAATTGCCTCACCAGCTGGTGCTGAAAGTTTAATGGTCTACACCAAGTCTATGAGTGCCCCCAAGCAGTCAAATAATTATCAGCTAAAGTAATCATAAAACATTCCAGTTCTTGGAGCCACTTCAAGTATTTGACATGCTGAGGTGAGCTTAAGCTTGATGCTTCCAACCTATGTTCAAAACAAAAACCTTTTGGAGGAGAAGTAAAATCTCTCCAAAAAAAACAAGAGAAGAAATCCATTTGCCTTCTATTTAAGCACTAAGTAATGTCATGCAACTTTTCCTTGTCATAATATTGTGTGGCAACCTAGCTTAGCTTAAAATTGAACTGTTCTTGTTGAAGTATTAGATGAGCAAAAAGGGGATGTTGAATCTTACCATATATTTTTTTTTACCCCATTGAAAGTCTGAAATAAACTATTTGTTTATTTTTATTGTTTGACTATTTCTTCAGATTTATTTTGTGTACATCAGACATATTTATACACATATTAACTTTAGATAATTTTATTTGGGTTGAGGCTTTACATAAGCTCTTTAAGCTTTCTGCCTCTCTCTGCAATGTGCTACCTACTGCTTCTTCTCTTTTTCCCCATGTTGTTATGCTAAATAAAATAAGCTAATCTAAAATAGTGTGGCAGAGGTATTAGGGTATGTTTGCTTTGCCAAACTCTTCGTGGTTTTCAGGACGGATGGAAATAAAGGAAAGAAAGAGAGAGTGCACCTTTCCACACACACGGTAATACACTTGCTTTTCAGTCTGCTGGTCTTACAAGTCAGCTGGACCTATGATTCATTTGCATAATAAAGATAAGAAATGGTGCACCATGGTGCATGACTGGCTGTTCAGCTTTCAGATAAAAGATAAGTGGGAGTGAGCTTTGCTTTCTGTCTAACAACGTGTTCCTGATTCCTTGCTGTGCTGTCTGAAAGAAAGTCCAGTAAAAGTCATAAAAATACAGATTTTCCTCTTTGCAATATTGATTTTTTTTATTCTAAATTAAACTAAACTAAATTTTAAAAAATTTAACCAAAAAGATACAGTTTGGCATTATGAAACATCCACTTATGCCAAACACACAAATGCCAGCATCATTTGCAAAATGCAATAAATTCTACATAGTTTAGCTTTGCACTGTGGAGAAACTGAGCTTGGCAATTTCAGAATATGGCAAATAAAAACCAAAACAAGTGCTGGCATGATGAAAAACATCAAACTGAAGGCAAATAAAAGAGAAGTCAGCAGCATTGTAATGTGAGCTAATACAGCTATATCTGGTTTGCTTTTCTTTCAGCATCTGTTCCAGAGCCGAGGCTCTGTGGTTGGCAGCCTGACATGTGCCATCCTGCCTGAATGGTACTTCTAAAGACACAAGGCCATGGAAAATCGAGACTCGGGGGCATGAATTACATTCCCATCCACACAAAGACAAGCCACATGTTAGTGCACCTTTGAAAATAGACAAAGACAGAAGCAGCAAAATATCATAAAACGCAGAGGTGTTGGGGCAATCTAATGCCTATTGATTTTAATGCATCTTCAGTCAGAAATCATTTTCTGCAGCATAATGGATGGCGGGGTGGAAAAAAATGCATGCTGAGAGCCCGGTTTATAAGCGATTAAAGCTCTGAGTGAAATGCAGCCATATATATATATATATATATATATATATATATATATATATATATATATATATATATATATATATATATATATATATATATATATATATATGGCACACACACACACACACACACACACACTGATGCCTTGTGTTAGTCATGTTCTTTGACAGAAAGACTGAAGGAAAACGAAAGTGGGAACTAGAGTTAAAAACAGTTAAATTTCATAATTTAGATATGAGACTTTCAGGTTTGGTTTCACCTAAAAACTAGTTGATATCTAGCAGCAGAGATGGTCCGAGGCTTAGGAGACCCTAAGCAGAAAATATGGTGATTACTACATTCTCATTACATTAGGTTTCTAAATGTAACATTTTCACTTAGTTTCTAAGTTTTATTATACTATTTATCGACTAATTCTAGAATATATAAAGTAATATCTGTATGCTAACATAACTAACTTTTTAACTTTTTGTATAGATGCATGAATCTGATTTATACCTGATGATTCCCTGTTGATTCAGTTAAAGAAGTTTAGTTGAAGAACATATAAGAACTGTATTGGTGAATTAGTACAGTCAGCAGGGCAAGCCTTAATAAAACAGAAATATATCTAATGTAGATCCTTACCATAACTCTTAGATATTTACCAGGCTGTCAAAAGGAGTTTGAAATCTCAAAAGGATAAAGCAAAGCAATTTTGCGCAACTTCGTTTAGCCTTGTTGTTATCTGCTCAAAGTCTTGCTCTCTCTCACTCTCTTGCAGCCTGAATGAACCACATAAATATCCTAAAATGTACAAAATACGATTTTCTTTGAAATAATTGTAGCATTTTAGATTTCTGTGCATCCTCTTATTTTAAATAACTCTGTTGAAACTGAAAATGGTTAAGTTTTAGTCTTTTTCTTTACTCTGTAAAAGCATCTACATTGTTTGGTCAGCTCAACCTGACAGTGCTTAGGTTGGTGGATTCACAGATCAAAAGAAAAGGTCTGATTTTTTTGTTTTCGACTGAGCGGTGACCTTTTTCTCTTCCTTTTCAGATCCCTGTTGGATTTCTTTGTGCATGTTTAACTCTGTGTACTTAATAGACATCTTACCAATGAAATTATTAGGTTTAGTTAATGAGTCTTAATTGTATTAAACAACAAAGGCACCTAATCAGAGTCACAACTACTGATGATATGTTTTCAAAGCAATAGGTTTGAATCTTTTTTTCATTGCATGTTAATAAGTGCTTGTACAGAGCAAAGTTGCATGCTGACGTCTGATCATTTTTCTTATAGGGAACAGTCTGTGCTTATAAACATTGCTCTTAAGGGAGGGAATGTGCTAGAAGGATGTGTGCAGAGTGGGAGGATATCTCGTTTTAATTCGCTTACCTGGATCTCGATGTTTGCCCTGTGAAAACAAGAACACAAACACACTAAGAACAAAGCAGGCTCACATGTTCATTCTGATTACAAACATATAGCATAAAACAAAATATTAGATCAATTTTTCATTCATCCTAAAAACTTGGATCAAATATTTTTGTTGTGTTTACATGTTGAACACAAGTATTTAATATTTAAAGCTGGCCTTCTCTTACCCAGAGGCCAATGTAGCAATTCTGCAATGTGAACTGCTACAGAAAAGAGCTGCAGAAAGCAAAGCCTCTTTATTTATCCTACAAACATCAATAAAGCTCACACTTTTGCATACTTCCTGTGTGCACAGTTTTTCTTTCCAGTTTTATAGCAGTTAAAGTGAGAATCAAACACTTCTCATTAGTGCAGCAGCTGACAGCAGGAAAGCTGAGTCTTATTTGCAGCACAGAGCAAGTTGAAAACGTTGTAAAGGTAAAAACATACAATAGTTTCACAAGCAGCGACTCAGGTTAAAGCTACAGAAAACACTCCATTTTTTGGCATCAAGTATTGCTGCAGTAACTGAAGTCAATTGGAGTCTCCTTGACAAATACCTGCAGAGGAGAGCAGCCTTCAAAGTGCAGCAAAGCTTTGCAGACACAGACACACAGACACACACACATACACACACGCATTAGCACGGACACACACAAAGCTCACCTGAGTTCTGACGGAGCCGGAATCTGAAAGAAGTTTGAGAACAGGCATAGTGAATGACGGGTTAGTGGGTGCACGCAAACACTTGCACACACTCATCGGTACAAGGCAACACTCCCTCATTAGTGGAAAAGGCGGACGCTCGCGTCTGACCGCGCTTCGCTTTGTTTTGCTGTGCTGCCACTACCTGACAGCCGGGATAGAGGAGGTAACGAGGCAGGGGTGGGTGGGGAGAGAGGTGGGGGGAGCAGACCTGTGGTTTTTGCTCCACTGCTTTCTTTCATTGGTTCCCTTAGGGACGGATTACAACCTTCCTCCCACCCGGACACACGCAACCACATTCAGCTAAGCACGCACACACAGAAACACACCTGAGCAAACAGAACAATTACACAAACACACACACATACCTATGCAGCAGACACACGCCAGCTGGCAGACTGCCACAAATCTGAGCACCACTTTTAGTACCAGCATGCACGCCTCCCTCAGCAGGCCTATTGTTCCCTAACCTGAACCTTGACCTGTTGTGCAGACAAGCAGTACTGGAGCTAATAACAGAGATAAATGCAGGTAAACAAACCTTATTGCTAAGCCACACAAACAAACACACGTAAGCTTCATTTATTTCTGCATGAAGTGATGCCCTGCTGTCCATTCTTTAATATACTTTCATTAAATATGTAGTTATCCATGCCTGTCTGAATATCTGTTTTGCTTATCTTATTGAAACGATCCTGAGGCCAAATAGCAAAAAAGCAAGCAATAAAACAAATGCTGAGCAATTTTACAACTAAGCAGATACAGTAAACTGTGTTGCAAATGTATTCATACCCCTTGGACTTGTTTTGCATTTTGTCATGTTACAACCACATTACTTAAGTGTATTTTATTGGGTTTTTATGTATCTAGAGCATCTGTGAAAAGCAATTTTCAACAACTGCCACAGATTCTTAACTAGATTTAGGTGTTTCTTTGACTGGGCCATTCTAACCCATGAAGATTCTTTGACCTAAACCCTTCCTCTGGCTGTTTGCTCTTATTGTCCAGCTAGAAATGGAAAGTTTTGCAGCCTCTAACAGGCTTTCCTCCAGGATTGCCCAGTCTTTAGTTTCACCTGTCTTCCCCATTAATTCTGACCAGCTTCCTTGACCCAGCTTAAGATGAGCAGACCCCCAGCATTATGCCGGCACCACCTTGTTTCATGTAACATATTGTAGCATTTTGCATGTAGGCTAAAGACAGACATTTTGGTCACATCTAATCAGAGCAGTTCTCTTTCACATTCTATGCATTCTATGCCTTATATGAAATAAAAACAGGATTTGCTTTCCTTTCAACAATGATTTTTATTTTTTGACACTTTTTTTTTCTTTTTTGTTTTGGAGTGCACCACTAACAGTTGTATTGACAGTTTCAGCCATGTGAGCTGTGGATCTCTGTTGCTCTTTCAGAGTGACCAAGGGTCTCTTGGCTGCTTCTCTGATTAATGTTTTATTTGCCCAGCCAGTCACTTTACAGTTCTGTCATAAAGTTTACATTTTCAGATGATGGTTCAAATGATGTTCTGTAAGATGCTCACAGCTTGAAATATTATCCCCTAACAAACCATCTAAGGCCTTCACAGAACAGCTGGATTTACACTGAAATCAAGCTAGCCAAAAGTGGACTTTAATTACTAATTAGGTGACTTAGGAGTGTTAAGAGGCCAAGGGAGGCTGAATAAAAATGAACATCACAGTTTTATGTGTAAAAAAATTATAAAAACATGTATCACTTTTACTTCCACTTCCCAGTTATGCACTATTTTATGCTGATCCATCACATAAAATCCCAGTAAAATCTACTGAAGTTTGTGGTTGTAACAAAACAAAATGTAAAACAGTTCAAAGGGTATGAATACTTTTGCATGTAAAGGTACTAAAATGCTTGCACAGGGTTAGGGTTTCCCGTCTGCCCCACCCACCCAAAAGTAAAACTGGAGTAATGAGAGGGCAAATTCAAACCAGCACCCCAGCCATTAAATCTCCGTGCTCTCCAACCGCCGGCGTCGCCCCCATCTCCTCTGGCAAACCCAGGTGGGCCTGGTAGCGGCGTTATTGCCTCTGCGACCTGATAGCACCGTGACGGATGCCAGGTCCAACAGGAGGTGGCAGCTTGCCACGGGGACTACAAACATGCGGCGATAAAAGTGCGACGAGCTGGCACGCTGCACGCAGGCCTTGAGAGTTCACCCCGAGTGTGAAAACATGTTGTTGCAAAAACACAATCGGGCACTTTAAAGAGCTAAAAAATAGTTTCAGTTTTCTCAGCTCTTCACGCTCTTTCTGTCACAGACACACAGCCTCACATAAACACACTCGGTGGACATGCTAAGCTGGTTTCTGAAGGCCTGTTTTCTTTTTCGTTTTGTCTGAAGTTTTCCCTCTACCTCTTTCAAAGCTGTCATTGTGCCCGCACAGGGAGCTGAGTGACAGATACGCAGGGACATAATGAAAAGTTTTTGAAAACTCCTCTGTAAAAGTATTGTTAGGCATTGGGAGATATATGCAGCGACAGACAGTGACATTCCCTTTAAAAGAAAAAAAAAAAAAAAAAAAAACACCCAGGGAAGCAGTGAAGAATAAATATTCGTATGTTGCACGCCAAACACTGATCCAATGTTTGGATGTCCTTAATTTAGAAAAAAGAAGGTCATGTTTAAAGTTCTTATCTTGTTGGAACAAGCTACTTTTTTATTTTTACACTACAGTTTTATGTGACACATATTACTGCTCTCATGTTCTGCAATAAAACTGCACTTCAGGTTATAAAAATTCAATTTAAGGGGCTCTCCAGAAACGTCTTGCTCAGTAAGAAGGGATGTGAGAGGACTTACCTGTTTTTCCACAACAGCCAAAGCGTCCGAGGCATTCTTTATGGGCGCCTAAACCACACTTGGAGCACAGGTAACCCTGGTAAAAGATCCCCCTGCAGAGACAGAAGCAACACCAGATGATCATGCAGAAAAGCACAAGAGTGAAGAGTTTTCACAACACTTGGGGAAGAGGGTGAATGTAAGATTTAGCACTGTGCTGCGCTTTCTGTCAGGTTTAGGAGGACGGGTTGTGAAACAGCCTGGAAACTTAATTCCTCTTGTTTAGAAGTGCTGTACTGTGCTCAGTTAGCTGTACTAGGAAGACTGCTATACAATGTGACATTTATACTTACAGCACCGCTCTAGCTTGTGCCATCATGACTGACATTTTGGACCGCGATTGAGCTGTCAGACAGATTTCCTTGGGATAAAGCTCACATTCACACATTTTCTTGCAACAGCTGAGATGAACGTCTGCTTTTATTTGGCTTACAATTCCTACAACACTTTTACAAATATGAATCTCTAAAGTGTGTGGATTAAGCTTCAGAGTTTATAAAACAAACCTTTTTCTGCAGTTACAGTTTCATCCATCCTTCCCAAAAAGAACTCTTCCCAGTTTGGAATATTGTCATATAACCAAATCCTGCTGCAAAGGTAGATGTTTGTTCAGTAATGTTCCCCAACAAACCTCTGAAGCTTTCACGGATCAGTTAGCACTGTTGAACCTTCCAAACCATCTCGGAGTAAAACAGTGCATGCACTGCTTTTGTTTGCATAACAACATCAGAAGCCCCTAACAAAAGGGCAAAAAGTAAATCCTACGCCCCGGCCAATTATTGGTTTAATCTCTCTAAAAGAAAAGTATAAAGCATAAAGTTATTTTTGTGCCGCTGCTTTGGAACAAAAAGAACACTGCTTATATATCAAATAACAATGTTTTGCTCCATCTGACCTTAATTAGGCACTGTTTATGGCCCCCATGGAAAATGTTCGATTAGTAGACGGTGATCCTTGAAAGTTTGTGAACACAAATATTTTCTGAAAAATGTGCTTTATAGAACAGTTTGCAAGCCTTTATGCATAAGTAGTGTTGTTCTCAATCCGTGTCGTCACCAAATAACATTATGTCATTCTGTCTGGGAGGCAGAGTCCCTGTCTACTGTCGTTGTTGCTAAAGCTTATGGTTAAAGTGGCCATGGTTATCTTGAGCTATCACTCCAGACATGCTGCTGTAGGCTTGGACTGCCGGGGAACGTAATGACTACTTTACCTAGTCTACCATTACCTCCAGCTACTCTACTCTTGTTCTTTTTGTTTGCTACTGGCTGATTTTTTTGTTTTCTCTTTGTTTTTCTTTCTATAGAAAGTACATCTGACCTCTGTGTTTAGTTGTGTCTCTTTCTTGAGCCCTGGATAGAGTTTTTGCCTTTTGCACTCTCCTTGTTTTTCTTTGCTATAGAAAGTATTTATGGTTCAATAGTTTTGTGAAATTGCCCATGAGTTTTTGTGTATTTCCTGATTTTTACAATAGAAAACACACCCTGGATAGGTTCTCTAGTGTCAAATCGTGTCTCTGTCCTGGTTGGAGCTGTTAACTATTAGCTTTGTGTGTTTTCTGGAAGGAGTCATTCATGCAACTGTCACTGCCAATAACTGAGTACTCTCTTTGTATTTCTTTTCCACAAAAAATACTCCTAAATTAATGCTTCTGTGTGTATTTGACCCAATGCTGCCATTCATTTTGAGTAATTTCCTTATTTCTCAGAGTACATAGAGTACTTTCCCATCAAAAGTAGCCAAGTTCTTTCCATGGTAAAGTGCTCTATCTCTCCTTCGTGTCCTTTCAAACCACCAGTTGGTTGTGGCAGATACTGAACCTTGTTCTCCAAGAGGTTTTATTTCTCCTGTTAAAATGGAGGGGTTCCTTTCCACTGTCACCACATGCTTGTTCATGGACTGCAGGAAAGTTATCAACTCAATGCAGTCGTCTGGGGTTCCAAATATAGATGACTTTTTACTAATTGGCATTTTATGATGAATTGATTTTTTATCACAATTGGGCTAGAATCTGACTATATTCCTGTAATTAAATGGAATTAATTGTATTGATATGAATTTAATTTATTTTAAATTGATTACTATATACTTTGATATGAGTTGGAGTGCCTTGACTTGCATTGTGCCTTGAGGTGACATTTGTGAATGAACACTGTATGAAATAAAATCTCATATAGAAACAGAAGTACTTACTGCAATATTAACAAGGCAATGATATTTCAAAACGTCACAAAATGTCACATTTCAGGCTGACCACACAGCAGTCTGGGAAAACTTTTCTAAAAAGCCCATCACTTGTAAGCCCAAGATAAACTCTAATGTTTTTCACCAAGGACTCTGTTTTTAGGAATTACTCCAATCCCGGGCCTAAATCCACAGGAAAATGTTATTTTTCTTGACCAGATCAAAATATGTGATTTCATTTAGTGTACTCAGCCTGACGCTCTAATAAGTCATAATCCAAATCCAAATCTGATAGTTCATGTCAAGCAAGTTTGGGTTTTAACTCACAAACACAACCTAACACTTTCCTCAGCTTATTATTTCAAGTCAAGACATCCGAGCTGGTGAAATAGGAGCTGTTTGGAAGATATTGAATTCAACAAAGTTCACTTTTCCCACAGAGTAATATGACAGTAAATATAATCAATGTGTTTGTACCCTTTTCTTTGAGTGCACATAGCCACAACGCATATTTTGTTAGGGAATTGTCTTTATACTGTCCTAACTTTCAACCCAACACACATAAGAGTAAAAGTGTGATCTGGGCACCTTCTAAGAGCTGATAAAATAAGTTTATGGGAAGCTCCATCTAAAGAGGTATGGAAATATTAAATCAGCTGTCAAAACAATAACTTTAAATTGTATGATGTGGGTAGGGAATTCAGAGCAACACAATAATAAAATACCAGAGAGAAGACCACTTTTGCATGGTGCTTTGCAAAAGAGTTCATAATCCTTCATCTTTTTTATAGTTTGTGACCTTGCAACCTTATTTAGATTTTATGGGGAAGATCAACATATGTTAGTGCAGTAATGTTATGTGAAAAGTAATGTGAAAGGAAATGTAAACATTTCGTTCAAAATTACACACAAAACCCCTTGAAAAAGGAAAGTTGGGACCAGTCTGCACACATCAGTCTATAACATATAGAACAGGAAAAGTCTACCTTTTTTTTTTTTTTTTTTTTTTTTTTTTTTGGAAAATAGCGATCAGGAGTGCGACAGCGAACAATAATTTTCAAGTTTTGCTGCAGACTCTCAGCTCACGCATGAATGTAATTTGATCTAAACCATTCTGTTGTAGCTCTAGCTGTAAATCTCGGGAGGGGCAAAACTCTGCACCAATATCAAGTCTTTTGAAACCTTTAACATTGCTCCCTTCTAGAATTGCCCTGTATTTAGCCTCATCCATCTTCAGTCATCTCTAACCAGTTTCCAGGCACCCACCAACAAAAAACATACCCTCAGCATGATGCTGCCACCATCATATTTCAATTTCAATTCATTTCATAAATACTTTATCTGTCTCAAAGGGAAATTAACTACTGTAACTCATATCATCTAAGTATCTTTGAAGAGTCTGTATGTGGTGATGCTGTAGGCAGGAAGGATCTCCAGTAGAAGTCAGTCTTTCAACGAGTCTGAAGAGACCTCTGAATGAAGACTGTTGCTGCATGATAGTCTCATGACTGTCATAACATGCTAACAGCTCAATTTCCTGGCAGCAGAGACAATATTCCACAGTGACATGTCTTGGGTGACACCATCAGTTGTTGGCAAGCAGTGCTAATCCACCTCATTTGCTCTTGCTACTCCTCCTTAAATCTCTGTCTGGCCATAGGGTTAGAAAGAAGGGCAAATAGACTTTGGAGTCGGGGGCATGAGCCTAGCCTATTATGATCAATGGAAGAGATGGTTTGTACTTCCTTCTTCTCTATCAGCTCTTTGGTCCAGCTCTGCACCCATTAAGCCTATGTTTCACCTTCTCTGGTATTTGGGGTTGTACTTCAGGTATTATTTCATCTGTTAAGATGTTAATCAGCTTCTGCCAGTTGTAAAAACAATACCTTGTTGCTACAGTTACTCAATTGTTAAAAAGTGAAAGAGCAAAAATCCTTCCAGTTGCACAGCACCCAAAACCAGAGGGAATAATTGTCCAAATCTGCATCAACTCAACCCAAAAAAAAATTCTAAACAAAACTCGACAAAAACAACAAATCAGGACTATATGTATGTAACCAAGCAACTCCAACATGCTGCCACCATGAGTGGTGCATTGTGTTGATGTGTAATGGTGCTAGTCTGCCACACAGCGCATTTTGAATGTAGGACAAGTTCAACTTCAAGTATTTGTTGTGTCCCCTACATGGCTTGTAGCAAATTTTATATGGGACATAACCTGTCACATTGGAGTTGATATCTAATCTAAATATCTCCGAACACAATTAACCTTATCTAAACTGACCATTTCAGTGAGAAGTTAAATCTCTTCAAACTGACTCAAGCAGCTATTTTAGATCTTTTACCAACTGGTATGAAAAAAGTAATACCACAGAAAAGCTACAAGTACAAAGAAAAGAAAACAGACTCTTTCCTTCACCTGGCTCTCTGTTACAGAGCAATAATTTTGTCCCCATTTTCCATCCATCGCCTTGAAGAAGTGCTGGAGTGTGACAGACATTTTTTTTCTTGCTCTCTAGTCTTCTGTAGGTGAAACCACTCAGTCGTTCCTGCTGCGGGAGAGACCACGAGCCGCAGTCCTTTGGGCTGCCGATACCATTCAGCAAACTCAAAAGGAGTTTTGTATAAGCGAAGCCGAGGAAGGAGAAAGAGAAAAGGCGAAGTGGTGAATGGATTGTTGGAGTACACCGGAGAGGAACGAGGAGAGTCGAGGCCTTTTAAAGGTCTTGTGACAGCAGTTTAAAGCACTTTTATGTCTGATGATGTTTTGTGCCGCTCTGGCTTCGTCTTTAGTGTGGATGTGTGTGAAGAATGGTGAGCCTCTTACCTCAGCAGCATGTGGCAAGAATTGCAGGAGGTGATTCTTTCAAAGGTGTGCATCCGGAACTCATGGAAATTGTTAGTTGCATTCTCAGGACGGATGTTTGATCTAAGAAAAAAGGAGCAAGACATAAACTTTAAGCCTGTAATAAAACTAACAAACAAGATTTTCAACTGAATGAACAAAAATAACTTTGCACTTGTTAAATCAGTTTGTTTCAGTGTTCAAGCTGTCAAGGGTATGGGATAAAGATGTCAAATTTGAAAGCAAAGAGCTACACTTTTTTTTCTTTTACTTCTAATTGCCGCAGACAAACTGTTCCTCAGCTGCAGCAGCATTTTAACCGATACGCCTCTTTGAAGTGGGAAGGGGAGGATTGTGAGTAGACAGGCGAGGTCTGCTCCCAAAATGAACACAAGAGGCTTCCTCCGCCCCTGGGGACATGGAAGCAAGTGTGTCTGTGCAGTGTGCAGAAAGGATAAAGACAAAGAAAGGCAGAACAAAGGCAAGGAAGAAAGAACAGAAATGCCTAGGTTTCACACATTTTCACAAATAAGAGTTCTGCTTTAGTTTTTAAGAGATATAGTATCCAGGCATGATCTGACTCTCTACATATGCGCAGCTGCTTTCCAGGAAGCTGGAATAATTAGTCAAACTGACCTTTTCTGTGAAAAATAGGACAAACATGGATATGATGGAAAATGCTTTTAAACCAGAAAGTTGGCATTTTTATGACTTTAAACCCTATATAAAGTTCTTTCAGCCTTCCTTTTTTTTCTGTCAGCTTGGCTTATATTGCATGGTGTAATGACACAGGTGCAGCTTCTGCAGACTAAACTTCAGAAACCTGCTGCCCCTTAAAAAATTCCAAATACATTAAGACCATCTTTTATAAAATGGCAATATATATTTTGTCAAGTGCTATCCAGCTGTAAGAGTAAGCTGTTATAGCCTCCTCTAATTGCACTCAGAAGGTATATAGTCCAAGTTGCCACTCAGAAAATGGCTTCTAAGACTAGTAAAAGTGGCTGGTATCATTTATACTTTAGCACTTTTGATGGTCTGTATCTACTTTAGTTCAATCCTGGGACCACTCCTATTTAATATCTCCATGTTCCCGCTTTAAACTATTCTTCATCAAAGAGGAACTGTTAAACCGGTGTGATTTCGGTTTCAATAATTTGCAATGTACATAGTATGTGACTGAACGCTGCAAACATTAAGTGGTCTGAAAATGAAGCGCGAGAGAGAACATGTGATTGTTCTGTAACACCTCTCTGTTCCTGCAGCTTGTTAATTTAGCCTCACAAGCTAAACCATATAGCTCCTGTTTTCTCAGTCTCACATCAACACTTCAAGCTTCTTCGTCTTCACTTCCTCTAAGAGCTTGGTGATTTTCTTGTTACTTACAAATGTTATTTGACTCATTTTTTTTTTTTTTTTTTTTTTTTTGCTGTACCTATTATGAATGCCAGAAAACCTGCTTTATAACTAGAAGCTGCAACAAGACAACTTAATAAAAAACATACCTCAGTTATCAGCAAGGACTAAGATTTGCCTTTCCTCTCCAGTTTGTTTTTCTTTTCTCTTCTTTTTATCTGTTAGTCTGTGATTTAAATTCAGTAACTTTATCAGATGGGTTAGAAAGATAAATTTTTCCCTAGCACTTCTATTTCTCCCAACAGCTGTCACAAGTACAGCCTACTTTGTTATAAAATACAACAGAAGTGAACGAAAGCAGCTAAACATAACTGTAAAGTCATGTACAGTTAGTTTTCTCACAACATGTAGCTTGTCCCTAAAAAGTCGCTTCAAGCTAAGGCTAAGTGAGTAAGGTAATAAGAAAAAAAAATAGTTGCTACTGTAGGTAATTATCATAGATAACAGTGAGAAAAGCCATTTGAAGGGAACAATTCTTGATTTCATTCAATAACGCATCTCATGGGTGTCAGCAGACATTAGCCAACCACCTTTCTGAGGATTTCTTCACATTTCTACTGACTTACTGCAGAAGAACTAGAAGTAAGGGAACTGATAACAACTTCATAAAACCTCACTTTTAAACATATCTACTCTCTATTTAAAGTATGAGAGCAGATGACTGAGCTACCCAAACCTAAACAAGACTTGAAGAGATGATGCTAATGATATAGGAAAAGAGATAAACAAACAGTGAAGAAAAGGAAGTTAAAATCTCTGCCCGACAATCCTTTAAATATTCACACTGAGTGTAGACAAAGGAACAGTGAATATATATCAGTTGCATTAACATGCCTTTCGCCCAGACATGGTTGCAGAAATAATACTCCTACTCCTTTCTGTACATTCTGTCACAGGGACAATAATAGAGAAGGGGGGATTGTAGTGCTTGTCAACAACAGATGGTGTAATCCTGGGAAAGTTACCGACAAGGTGCATCTCCGCGCCTAGAATAATAAACTGTTGCCTGCTAGTGTCTGTCAATGGTATTTACAGACAGAGTTCACCTAGGTTACATTCCCATATGCATATGATTTCACCATCTCAGCTCCTGCCATAATACACAAATACCTCTTTAATATTTTACTTTCTGTAGCTAATTTTGTTGCATTCGATCTGTTTGCAGTTGTGTCATCTCTTAAAGTGAATTTCATTGTTTACATTGGATTTGTTTTAGAAAGAAAAACTTAACAAGTTAAATGTATAATTTCCAAAACTATGGACTGAGCTTTTGTTTGAAAAATGTATCTGCCTTGGCTCTACAACTGAGGTGTGAATAAAAGTTTCTTTTACATAATGCTTACTTTTGAGTCACTTTTGTAGCATTTGGACCCAGTCCAGGAAAAGGACTGGTTGATGCAGTTTGACAACATACAGAAACAGATTCATCTAAATGCAATGTTCAGTATGAGAGTGTCTCTCAGCCAGCTCCCCTTTGTGTCACTTTCATTTTTTGACATCTTTTAATTGCAACAGACTAGAATAACAGGATGAGCAATGTGTTGTGCTTTAACACTGCACCCAAATGCAGCGCTGATTATCACATTGTTGCACTTGCACAGTCCCATGTGAGTCTGCAGATAGAAAACACGCTCACATGGCCATCCCGAACTGCTCCAGCCACTTCTTTTTCAGCTCTTTGGTCTTGAAGAAAAACTCAAAGCCGTTTTGGCCCTGGTTGTGAGTGAGGTAGAATCCGTAGGACCACTACAACAGAAAAAGACAAAAACATATTTGAGACAGAAGATAAAACAATGGCAAGCAAATACACTGCGTAGCAGTGCAGAGAGGAGGCAGAAAGACAGATGGGGACAAAGAGATGCAAAATGAAGGAGGGAAGCCTTGGGGAGAACGACCACAAAGACAGAGGGTGGAGAGCAAATGAAGCGATGCAGAGGAAGTGTGTTAAGGAGAGGGAAAAATGAGTGTGAGTAACTGTGGCACATCGCTGCTGGGTGTCAGACAGCATGCACAGACCCCAGCAGTGAGTGGGTCTTTAATCGGCTACAATTATCCACTTTAAAGGCTAAATATCAGCCCATTAGCTTCTGTGTTGACTCAGGCATCTGTGTTTTTAGACGGCACAGCAAAGCAGATGCTTGTGGGATACACTTTATATGACTGCTGGTCATAGTTTTGAACTTCTCGCACTCAGCTATGAAGGTTAAACTGGGCCGGGTTCACTGTGCGGTTACAAAAGAGCAGCCGCACATTTCTTCAACTTGAATGAATAAAGAATAGGAAAAGCGCTGCTCCACACAGGCATTCCCAGTGGACACCATGGAATATGCTGAGGGGTGAGAGTATCTTCCTGCCAATTTGTAAAGAAGAAAAACTGTGTTTTTTTTTTTTTTCTTTTTATGAGAGCTGTTTCATCTTTTTTGTTTAAAGAGGTCTGCACAGGCTCCTATTAAATACTATTACCATTCATTATAAAGTCATGGAAAGTAAACCCCATGATCCAATAGCTCCGTTTAGCAGTATTGTTGAGAATCACAATTTGGCTTCAGTTCCTTCCAGACACTAATTTTTTCACAGCTATTTTAGGTCCGACCACAGGATATCAATCATGTTGAAGTGTGGACTTTAACTGGACCTTTGCAACCTTAATTCTTTTCATATTCAGCCATTCTGTAATTTTCTATAGTACTTGGGATCTTTCTCTCATTTGTATGACAAAATATTGGACAGGCATTAATGTTTGGACACATGGTCAAATACTGGATGTTGAGGAGCTCATGATCAAAAAATATACCACACAGCTCTGAAGTCCTTTGGCTGCAAAACAAGCCTAGATAATCACACCTCCACCACTGTGCTTGACAGTTGTCTGAGGGATTTGAGCTGTGTTTGGTTTTCTCCAAACACGATGCTGTGCATTATCGCCAGACATCTTCAAAACTCAAACTCTTAAACTTTAAACTACCTTCTAACTCTTCCCAGATTGATGAGCAATAACAGTTGCTTCTATAAGGATATTAATGATGCCTTTTCTCTTTGGCATTTGTGTTATACTTGTATGCTCTAAAGTGCAAAACTGCCAAAACTCCTAATGCCTGATAATCAATTAAAGTCTATGTAAATACCAGCAGCTGGTGACTATTTTCCATCTTAAACCCTATAAAGGCAACACGACTTGGGTTTTTCAATGAATTAAATATATTTATAATGGCTTGCTAGTTGCTAGCTTGTGACTATATTGTATGTAAACTTTCTTTTTCCATTTATTGTATCTCAAAGTATGGACCAGGGTTAATCGAAATATTTAGATTTGAATATTAAAGCCAACATGGTCTTTTTTTGGTCTAAATAAACTTAAGTTACAAATTAGCAACAATTTGGAGTTCTTTGCTCATCTTGCAGAAAATGCTTAATAGTTCTCCTAGCTTGCTAGCAAGCTACTAAACGTCCAGGCATTGAGCATGAAGGTGTTCGTTTTTAGTTTTTGTAATGAAAGAAAAAGAAACAAAGCAGCAATAACGTTGAGTTACACAGAAAGTTTTTAGCTTGTCATTTTGCTAGCTTGCTCTTGAAGAGGGATGTCCAGAGTACAGCCCAGGGGCCTGTAGAATAATTTTATGTGACCCCCAACTGTTGTTCAAGAATAATTCAAGTTTGAGAGCTAATGGAGCAGATACAGATAGCTACTTTTGTAAGTTTTAGAGAGAGTTTCAATGACAAATAAATTTTTATCTTTTTAAATGAAAAATGTTAGATAAAACACAAAGTATTTTTCTTTTATTAGCAATGATTTTTGTTTTTCATTTTAACATAGTAATTCGAGACAGAAAAGTCCAGCAACTTTTTACTGAAAAACAGATTTGAGCACACCCATTTGTCAAACTTGGAAAACTACAGAATTTTCCAAGAAAATTTACACTTTTGCTACTGGGTATGGACTAAAAACATTTTCTAGACCAACAAAACAGAAACCATTCCACCCAAACAGTTGGGAAAATCTTTCTAATCTTTCTTTCATTAAGGAAAATATCTGAGATCCTCTTTTAAACCCACAATAATTTATTTCTACTTTGGTTCATTAAATATTGCATGATGAAGTTATTGACGAGCATATAAAAAGAAATCACGATAAAATATTTTTTTTGCGTTTTAATAGGAAAAAAATATAGTTCCTTTCGATTTTGGCTTGCAGTGCAAAAAGTTTGGACAACACTGCTCTTGAGCTAGCAAACTACCAGGCAGTTGGTACACCTATAAAACAAAAGATTTATGCTTTGTTGACTATTATTTGATCTTTTATCGAGTCTTTGGTTTCTGCATGCTTTACGCAGAACAGTTTTACCTCCAGATAATCTGCATACAAACATTGCTTTTATGATGGAGGTTCTCATTTTCACAACCTTCAAGCAGACACTTTCATTTCCATCACAACTAACACAAATATAGCACCAAAGAAAATGCATTACATTCTTCATGTCAGAGGTGAACGACACTGAAACGGCTGAAACCTTCATAAATATAATCCTGTAAACCCATATGGGCCTAAGACCACTAATGTCTGCTATTACTGTGCCATTATTACCCAAATCAATGTTTCCTGGCACGCCTTAGATATCATTCTTCATTATGATTGGCAATATTTTTCCCTAGTTGGCACTTTGTATTCACTGTGTGTACAAGAGTAGTCAGGCCCAAAGCGAGGTTTAATGATAGCACCATCTGGGAGGAGGCAGGCTGTTCCAGTCTGAGACTGTTTCAGAAGGATGCGGAGGAAAAAAAATGAATAAGGGAATGTAAAACATGAGCAGGAACAAGCATGTACCAAATTATTTAGGACTGTTTTCTGTTAATTATTTTGTTGTTCCTGTTATAAGCCTGAAAGGTTTTTGCGTGTAGCTCATTTTAGGAGCACACTGGGGAATTTACAGCACAGAAGGTGGCAGCAGGGTAGAGAGACTATTACAGGTGCTAATAAAACCCTATAAAGAAGCATGTTAAGTTAATTTTCATTCAGTTTTATGAACCTGAGTGTATCTGACAAATGGTTATGGTTGTTCATTATGCAGAGATAGCTCTGCTAATTGGTTTGTCAGGAGTCCAACGTGGTCTCCGAGCTTTGCTGACTCAGTCATAAAGAGGCAATAACGGGCGTGACGTCGCAGAACTCACCTTCATTACAGCAGACGACTTGTTAGGTGCCATTTGTTTTATTCTTATTATTTTATGGCATGTTAATAGAGCAAGTTAGTTATTATATTATCATTTTTAAAAGCCAAATATAACTGCAAAATTACAAAACAGACTATTTTACTGTGTCTTGCTGGCATAGCCTACATGGCAATAAGCTGTTTTTGAAATTTAATAACATCCAAAGCTCTTTTCGATGTTTTGAAACAACAGTAAATCACAGTTTAAGTGGGATAGAGTGTTATAGACAGAGTGTTTATACTGCAGTACTTCACAGTACTGCAGTATAAAATTTAAACCTAAGTCTCTCTGACATATGGTATTTTATATTCCATATTACTATTCACCAATCAGTCCAGTGTACAGAAGCAGTTTCATAACGATTAGAAAAAAACGTATACATACACACGTTTTCAGGAACATGTTCAAACTTGTGTTTTTTATGGTTTTGAAACACTTTTAAAAGCTCTTTTAAAAAGACAGTCATGGAAAGATTAATGTTTATGCTGTAAAATATCAACTGCCTTTGCCAAAGTATAACTGGAATAAAAATTTTCACAACACCATGTCTTAGTTTCGGAATAAACAAAGAGGAAAAAAAAACTACAGTGACTGACAGACAGATTTCGAGCCAAATTGAAAAGTAGATAGACTTGTTTCATATCAGATTTAGGAGAATAGCCTATTTACAGTCTCTTGGCAATGTGTTCATCGCAACGTGTTCATACCTGTTGAACTTTTTCACATTTTATCAGGTTACATTCACAAACTTCAATGTTTCAGGATGTGCTTATGCCACCTTTGCACATCTTTGCAAACGGATTCAACTCAGTCAGAATGGATGGAGATAGTCTGATTATCAAGTTTTACCACAGATTATAATCTGAGTTTTACAACATGCGTTACTTTTATTGGCAATTGGCTGTCCAGGGTTTGATTCAGGGGTATCTCAATATGGGGTGCTGAATACATATGAACACCACACTTTTCAGATGTTATGAATAAACAGATTGAAAAACGTGCATTATTTTCCTTATATTTCCCAATTCTGCATTACATCAGGTTGGTCTATCACACAAATCCCAGTAAAATAAACTATACTTTGTGGTTATAATGGGATAAAAGCAAAGGTTTTAGGGGTGTGCGTACTTTTAGAGGGCTCTGTGTGCAGATTAGAGAGGTGCAAACGTTGCAGTGTTACACAGGGCTCTAAATTTAAGACATTTTTGTATTACAGTCCAAACATGTACTCTCAATATTAATGTTGTTCTGCAAATTATGTATTACTTCTGTGTTTCTGTTCCTCGCTGGTGTTCATTTCTCAAACTTTTATCATGTTCTAAGACAGTAGTTTGAAATATTGTGTCTTCTGGGTGATCAGACAGTCACCAAGCTAATCCATCATGTCATTCCAAATGTTTGATGATAAATGTACTGACCTGATGAAGTGAACTATTTATATAAGTGATATCAGACAGCTGTAAGTAAGCAACCACTGCGCAGAGGTTGCAACTCCAGTATGCACCCAGACCTTTCTGTTCTCCTTGTCAGATGTTGGGTTGTTGGTTATCTTGAAGAGGTGCAGGTCAATCACTTCTTTCATCTCATAGTTGTCCCCTCGACGCTTGCACACAATCACCGCAGCATCGAACAGAAAGATATGCCTGCAGAAGGAATTGAAGTGATAGCGAAATGAAAATGAATCTCTCTGGTGGGTTTTGTGTGTTTTCTTGAGCCAGATTTGCCTGGACTCTGAGTTTTTAAAATGAAGATATCCTGTATGGTTCATCTTTCATACTACGAGCTGCAAACGCAGCTGATTGTATCCTCAAGCTTTTATAGTGGGAGGAAAATTACTTTTATGACATTCATTTACTATGGTGCAGTTCACTCAATTACATCATTTAGTGGGGAATAACAGGTTTGTTTTCATCCTGAGCTTCTGTATATTCTGGAAGGTTGCCAGCAACATCATCGCTCCTTCTGTCATGAAGTTACTGTCTGGATTAAGTTGATATCCCACCTGTCCTGTTTAGCTCGTTTGTCCACTGAGGCCACCCGTACCTCCCCATCGCCTTTGGGTCTTCCATAGTTGCTCAGAGGTTGGTTCTAGGAAAGCAGAAGAAGAGAAAGATTACTTTTCGGCTGGCAATACGGAGTGCTAAATCACCACCACTGCATTATTTCAACTTACCAGGTTTTCAATAGACCTTTGATACTGCTCTACTTCTCGCAACGTCTCATTGTCCCTTTTGACTTCATTGACATACTGTGCCAAATCCTGCACACACATCAAAAGACAGTGAGTCTATTTAAACTTCAGTGGACAAAAAAAAGTTTGGCCAGTGGTGTGGAGTATTTTATGTTGCCTTGAAAATGTATTCCCATTCTTTCAGCTTGTTTACATTTTGTCGCATTGTAGCCACAAATCTTAATGTATTTTACTGGGATTTATGTGACTGGTCACCATGAGGTTGATACAAAATTGTGAAGTGGAAAATCAGAACTGAAACTTAAACTGACAGGGCAGGCAGGGGTGGGATTAATCAGAGAAGCAGCAAGGAGGCCTGGGAGCATCTTGGGGTAACGGCAGAGATCCAGAGCTCAGTTCATTCAACAAACTCATTCTACACTCTAAATGTGTAAAGATGGTAGGTAATTTTTTTTATTTAGAGCTTCAAGGGTGGAATACCTGATCAAGACTTAAATATGCATTGTCAATTAACTCATTAAATGGCTTTAATAATAGAACTTCTATCTTCTCAGTGCATGTTGTGATAGGATTGTGGAAATACCTTCATTGCATCCAACGCTGTTCGTAGATTACTTTTCTCAGAGGCGTCATGGGTATGTTTGACCAGCTCCTGTTGAAAGAAAAAAATCACACACAGCAAGGAACAAAAAAATGTGAGAACTGATGACAAATAAAAGACCGTGTGCACAAAAACTCTGATAAAACACTGTTATCCTGCTGCAAAGAGTCGGCACATGCAACATGAAAACTTAAGGTTTCTGCTCTGGAGAGAAAATTAAAAAGTCTGGAACCCTAAAATAAATCAGATACAGTGTATGTGTGTGCACTTATCTATAGGAGGTGTATCCATGCGTGTCAGTCTGTATCTGAAATTACTTGCCAGTGTGGCAGCGCTGCATAAACAAGACATCTAGGCCTCAGCGGTGAAGGATAAGGACAGATGTCATGCATGCATGAAGCCACACTAAGGGAGATACAGTGCATGTGTCCTGCCTGGCATTGCTCAAATCCCCGGTGTCAGTCAAGCTCAACCTGGGCATTATTATCACGAGTAAGACGACAGAGGCCTATTTATCAAGCCCGTGCTCCGACCTCCCCACATCAACAGAGATACAGAGGATGGGAGTGGTCCTGCTGATAGCGGGGCCAAACATGATGGACTTATTGAGGGAATGGTGTTGCTGGCGGATGAGCACAGGGCAGCGGGAAAGAACGGGTAAATGACTGATGACAGAAAAGTGAAAAAAGAAAAAGAAAGGAAGAGGTGGTGGGTGAAAGCGAGAGGAAGTGACAAGGCATTAGTTGGAGAGATTCGAGATGTCACCATGTGAGGAAGTAGCACAGCAGAGGCTTTATTCAGCACAGCTAGCTATTACTCAGCTGTTCTACGAGGATTTCAGCCCATGTTGACACAAAATGATGCACTTTCTATCTACACACATTTCTTCTTTTTTTTAAATATCATTTTTACATTTTGGCAGCGGTGCTACAACAAGGGGGGCCAAAGGGGAGCATGCCCACTCCTATAAATTTGTTGCCCCCTCTTCCACTGGTCCTCCCTGCCCAGACACTTTTACATGCATAATTTATCAGATGAATATGGATTTGAGGGTGGAGATGCCAAGCTTCAAAGAGTTGTAATATTTATGCATTTATTTATATCCATCCTTATATACATTTTTTTCTTCATGTCTTTATTTGTGGCCCCCCAAAGAGTCCAGTTTGGGAGTTTTTGTGGTAGTCAGTTAAAATCAACAAGCTTCTGTTTAAAGAAAATATTTATATGGGAAAATTACAATATGAAACCCTTCTGTAACCGTACATATAACCTACATAACACAATGTCATGTTTAGTGGGCTGTATAAGGAATAAACATGTTTTGATAAATATCCTCATATCATATTCAAAAAAGCCTTCTGTTGTTTAATTCAGCACTTGATTTGTTGTTGTTGCAATGGGACTTTAGGAATTTCCATTTGTATGTCACTTACCTTTACTTGATCTACAACTCCAGCTCTGAAAATGTCATTTCAGCTTACACCTTTGGACAATCCCACATATTTTAATTTAGGTTGTTTTTTTCGTTTTTCATGTAAAGTCTTGGTTGTTTATCTTTGGTTCTAAAATGAACTATTTGTCTAGTAAATAACAGGTATGGGTTGGTTACTGATATTAAGGCATATCAAAGTTACCGTTTCAACGTCTCAAAAACAATTCTGTCATATTGTCCGGTTTAAAGGGTTTTGATTGAGTGACCAGGCTGAGACCGAACTGTCCCAACCCAACTTGCAGAACTGCTAGTCTGATGGCTTTAGGTAAGCCAAGTGTGGTTTTAAAAACGGCGTGCAAACATTTGTAAGTGAGGGAAAACATAATTCAGGGTGATGAAATAACATATTTTTGGTGTGGAAACTTAATGAGCTTCACTCAGCACAGCTATTGAGATAACACTGTTTTAAAACTACAGCTGGCTAATTAACACATCTGTTTATGCTTGATTAAAGCAGTGATTCTCAATCCTGGTTGTCTGAGACAACTGTCTTTTATGTTTTAGACCAATCTCTGCTCAAGCACACCTGATTCACATGACTGCTTTACCTCCTCAGCATGCCATCAAATCCTACAGAAGCCTGTAAATCAACCACTTATTTAAGGCAGGTGTGAAGCAGCAGGAAAACACCTAAAACATGCAGGACAGTTGATCCTAAGGATCAGGGTTGAGAAACACTGGATTACAGGTGGGCTACCAAGCAGATAGCCTGATCAATTTAACAGTTAATATTAGCTGTTAAACTGTTACAAAGAACAGTAAAAACATGTGATATTTAGTGCAATAAGTATTTTAAGATATAACAAAAAACTTAGCAGGCCCATGCCTAACAGCTCTGTGAGTCTAATTTATGATTTTTGGGTCTAAAATCTACAGAGAGATTTTAAGCAATCTTGTTTGCTTATTTTCTTTGTAGATAGTATTGTAGAAATCTATATCTTTAATATATTTATTATTATTAAATTATTACTACTGTACAAAATGTGCAGATGAGTATTATTTTCTGAGAAAAATGTTGAAAAGCACTTCCAGTCTCCGTCCTTCTTTCTACTTGTTTGTCTTCGCTGTTGCTCTCCCCTCCTTTCATCACCTTACTTTATTCATTTTCTTCTTTCTACTTCATCCCTGATCGTCTGTATCGAATGACAATTACACTGTGGTCATTCTAAACTCAGTCATAAGGTAGATACACAAAAAATGAAGATGAGCTGCAGAGCCTGAAGGACAAATGCAGGCAGAAGGATATAAAACGCAGTCAATGCTGCCTCTGGTGGATATATGTTGTAATGACAGCTGTCTTAGAATACATTGTTTTTTTTAGATTAAAAACTTACTGATTTAACTGAGAATGTCCTGTTAAAAGTCTGGTAAGACACTGTCATTTAGGGTATAATCCAATGAGTCCTTTTTTTATTACTTGCAAGAAACATATACATGTAAAATCAACTGATGCACAGCATATAAAAACATTTCTGGTGCAAATTTAGCTCCAGTGATCCCCAAAAAATCACAGCCATACTTAGTTTTCCAACAATCACAGCATCATTCTCATAACTTTACAGCAACATAGACCTTTGAGCTGATGATGGATGCTGCACAGCAGCAGGATATGACAGTTTATAATGCAGTACCTGCAAAAGGAGATGATACTTCAACACCCGCTGCATGGGAACTACGAGCAGGTCTCTCAACGTGAACTTGCCATAATTGGCTCTCTTTGAACATTCCTGCAGAAAGTAAAAAAAAAAAAAAAAAAGCCATTAATAGGTACATTATATTATATATTAATCCCTTTGGTAATACTATTTTGTGGATTTCCAGTAAGATTATTTTTAACCTTGTTGAAACATGTGGGCAGGCAATTTGAGTTATATTAATGCTTCACAAGTTTTATAGTAAAATATCATGTTTAATGAATCGTCACCATCTCCTGCAATCCCTCAAATGCTCACTTGAGGGCATCCTCTATCCACTCTGAGCAGATGGAGAAACTGCATACTTGTCATCCTGCACTAACGGGACATGTATTTGTCTCTGTCATCATCATTTGCTGTTTACCTCTAGCTTCATGCGTACATCCTCTCTGTTTTTGCAGATGTCATCGAGGGTAGTGATGGCTGTCTCCACGTGACTGCAGTATTTCCCATAGATCAACAACCTGGATCAGATCAGAGCAGAAGGACCAAAAGATCGGTAACCAAAACTTTACAGATTTTCATCATTTGATTGTAATTTTACACTTAATATCAGATTACAAAGAGATAAAGACTCATTAAAAGCCCCAAAGCTAACAAACTGCTGTTAAACTAGGAAACCAGCACCGTAAAGGAGAAATCTGAGTATGTTGTGATATAAAATTAAGAAATGAGAGGCTGTAATATCGCATGATGTTGTCCTGCTTTATAAAAACATTAATGTCATGTGGAAGAAAAAAAAACAATGAAAATGAGATGTTCCTGATGTTGTTTTGTACCTCTCTTTAAAAGTGATAAAGATCTGGTAAAGGTTTTGGGAACCTCTCTGGTGGACTGACTCTTGGATTTCCAGCAGTAAACTCTTGTGAACCTTAACCAAGTCCTAAAAAACAGACAGAAAAAAAAGCAATGCTAACCATAAAACATTGGTTATGATTATTTTCCCTTATCTTTAGCTTTAGAGGTTTTGTTGCAGGTACATTTCATTGAAAATTAAGACCTTCAGTCTCAACGGAGATCCTTGCAACCTAACAAACTACACTCGGACTGAACTTTAAAATCTGGCAAGAATTTAAGGTGCACTTTGTTTCTATACCAGAAAAATTCACAAAGCAAAGCCTGAAAGAATTTAAAATCCCAGACCAAATGGCTGGACTCAAAGCAGCATGTATCAGTAAATTTCAAGGAGCAAAAACCTGAGCAGATGTTTTGGTTGTCAGCAGAGAGATCCGTACAGTCAGGTTATAGCTGACATTTAGTGCACAGTTGAAATGATGTATTATAACACTCTTCCTGCAGTCCATGGTAGTGTATATTATGTGATTACTGTGAAGTAGTGATCACCCAAAAGCCCAGCATTATTCATACCAATGTGAGATTTATATTTGCCATATGAAAAATATTTCCATTCAACCAGGAAGTTTGTTTCTCACAGGAAAACAATATAACTGATTTGAAGCAAAGTAATGAATTGGGGGTTTTTTTGTTTTGTTTTTTGCATTGTAATAAAAAAAAATGGAGTGCAAATCTTTATTCGCATTACATCAATCCAATCTCTCTGAATAGCTTTGTGAATGTTTATACTGGTATTGAACTCAGTAGGTTTGAGGTCAGAAGGGCCTCTTTCCCATCACCCTCATCTTTAGCTCCCTCCACAGATTCTCTAAAAGGTAATAATTGCTATGATGTTACTCTACAAAGCAACAGAAAACACAGAAAATGTTGAGCCTTTTTTACCTCGGAAAAACTAGCACTGTCACTGTTAACATGTTAGCATAGAGCATATTAGCTTCTAGAAGGACTGCCGCCAACCAAAGCCACAAAAACAACAACACTAAAAAAGACAGTTATAATATCAAACATATATAATGTTAAACAAATCATAAAAAACTAATGAATGACATTAAGTCAATTTGTAAAATATATTCAGCAGTGGTTATGCTGCAGTATGAACATTTGCTGGCTTCACACCTGTGATATTATGGCTGGTGATATTTCATTTCACCTGTGAATTGAAACCATAAACTTTACCTCAAGTCGACCGCATTCAAAGCCAATAACTCACCGGAATATTCACAAACACCTTCTCCATCTCAGCCGTAGAGAAAAACATGGTGAGGGGCATCATAAAGTGCTGCAGGAGAAACAGAGAAAGAAAAGAGCGCATGGGAATGAAAGCTCGTTCCCCTCTTAAAAACAGGAAAGTCATTTTTCGTGAGGCGCTATTATATTATGGAGGCCAAGCTGCAAAGAGCTGCAGTAAGCAGAAACAACCTGGGCTGTCTGGGTCACGGCAATAATCTCATTTTCAGAGTGTGCAATTTAATGATTTCCCTTCTCCGAGAACTCCCCCCCCACATAGTCAATTCTGCATCAGAATGGAGAAGGAGAGCGCAAACTAAATTCCACCATATCAAAAGTCATCTACTGAGGCGCTCCGATGGGAAATCAAGCAAGGGCCTTTTGTGGACGTGAACATATACAAGAGGAAGAAGACAAGTAGCTTTGGCTGGGGGGTCTGGAAGCAGTAAGTCTCCTATAGTATTGTGAAAGTGCAGGGTAGGATGGAAAGGATGTAATTTTGGTCTTTTCAGGCAATCTGTTGGCCCAGGATTCCTAAACATTTTTGGAGTAAAAAATTCTGTTTTGTTCCAGACTCTAATCCTCCTTTACATCCATTTTAAAATATGAAACACTGACGCTCACTATGAACTTATGAAGGAAGGAAGGAAGGAAGGAAGGAAGGAAGGAAAGAATGGTCAGACATTTGTTTCCATAATATTCATATCTATTTTCATACTCGACCTGACCTGGAAAATAGTGGAATCACATTCTCTTCCAGACCACATAGGAATCCCTCTTTAGCAGCTAATATTGTGAAAAATAAACAATCTTAATCATTCTTCAACTCAGTTTGTTTGACAGCAAATTTACCTTCTTTTTTCCCATTTGCAGTGAGCTTCTTCCAGTTTCACATATTACAGCCGTGAAGGAGATGCAATTGATTTTCTTGTCTTTGAAAATGTTTTTAAAAACACCCATTAGTGGGACTGCTTTTATCTAACAATTTTCCATTTTATTTCAGATTTCCATCATAGCAGCTGAGTGGGATCTCAAAAAAACTTTGATTAAAGGAAAATTATCATTTTATGCTATAAGTGGCATATGGAGATAATTTACCCCATTTGTAAAGCCTTTTTAGGAGCAACTTGTTTTAGATGTGATAGATAAATGCCTTGCAGTTATTGCAATAATTATTGTACAATTTTGGTAAAACTATACAGTTTTTCAAGCTTTCATATGCACAACAAACCATTTTAGCTTACCCTTAAAGGCCACCAGATCTTTATTTCAAATTTGCCTGTATTTTAAAGAGTTTTGATGGTTGTATGATCCGATTATATCATGGCATGCCACTCAAACAAGGTTCAGACCTCTTCATAAGAAACAGGCCATCAGCATCTCAGCATCAGATGCTTTTCACCATGGCCCTCTGGAAAAGTTCTGAATCAACTTCAAAAGTTGCAGTTTCAGTGAGTGTGTGTGTGCATGGCTGCATTGCCCTGTGAGAGACTTCCGAAAAGGTGGAGGCACACAAGCCACACAAGATCTACACAAATCTGCCTTATTTGAATTGCATGACTTCTTGTCTTTCCCATTTTGAAGATTGGCTAAGAGAAAAGTGCATCAGTGTCAGGCCATATTTATACCCCAGGGAAACAAGAAGACATAGGCAACAAACAAAAAACTTCCTATTAATACCATGAATGGCAAATTATACATACTCTGTGGTGTTAAAAACATAAGCTGTCAGTAAATACTGAAAGCACCAGGCCAGTGTTACCCTGTTCTGATAGAATGAGTGTACTTTAGAGTGGCATGAAGAGATGAAACACTGTTGGACTGATGGGAAAATAGATTTTATAAGTAAGGAGCCTGGGCTTTTCATATGGTGACTGTTTTCAAAGGTGTTTTCCTCATTATTTGAAACTTTGGCCACCTTTAGCTTGAACCTCCAATACTGTAACATCATACAGAAAGTAAGGAGCCCAATATATTTTCCTTCACAAGACACAAAAACACTTCCATGTGTTTCCATGAAACTTTACCATATAAAATCTAGTTAACTCTTTGGATCCAGTATGCAAAGTAGATTACCAGGCTTACATTACAGCTAGTTCAAAGCGGTGTAATGACTTCCATTTGTCACTCTGTGCGTACCTTCTCTATAGACTCCAGGGTCTCAGTGTATTTCTCCTCTGTCTGCTTGATCTCTGTTAAACAGCAACTCCTGATGTCGATCTCTGCCTGCTTCTGGAACGCCTACACACACACACACACACACACACACACACACACACACACACACACACACACACACAGAGGCCGGTTACTATGTGTCAGCGCTGTGGGCTGACTGTCCAACCAGATGTAGTCGATCCTAGCCTCAGAGTGAGGTCAGGGGTTACACATGCTCACTAAACTGTCTGCCAAATCTGAAAGAACATGTTGTTTTTTTCTTTTTGCAAAACAAAAAGGAGAGAAAGTGGCAAACTAACAAAGCATGAAATTAGATATCATGTTTCAGACAGTTTAAATAACACATTTGTTTTAATTTTGGAGACTAATTAGATGGAAAATAGAGATATTTAACTTAAATATGGTCTGATCTGTTAAAGAAGGAGAAGAAAGAAGCAGCTGCTGCTTTAAAAACTATTTCACCATCTGGATCTGAGATCGAGGTTACAGATGGAACACAAACCGGAGGAGGGATGGCTTCTGTCTTCATCAGGTCCTCATAGATCTCCCCACCTTCTTCGTCCTCGTACACGCAGGCATACAGATCCTCCTCATCCTCCACGCCGTTCTCACTGTGAACACACGGGACAGAGTGTGTGCGTGGGACTGCATGACATCACACTGGTGTTTGATCCTCACGTTGCGTGGAAAAATGGCTTTCACTTTTCAGGACAATCACATGAAAGGCTCACACAAAGTTCTGCTTTTACAGTTGTTGGCCTGTAATACTGCGCTACAAATCCAGTCAGGAGAGGACTCTGCTTAATCCAGTGGCGTGAAAGTGGTTCTGGAACAACTTCCATGTCTTTTCTTAATGCTCACATCTGAGCTTAGAAATGTAAGTCGGCAGGAAAGCTGACACAATGTGATCTGGTATAAAGTAGTTCTTTCTCAAAGAACAAGCCCACAGGTACAGTGAGGGGCACATGTAGTGGAATACCTACTAAAAATTAGTAAAAAGCTTTCAAATCAATTCATCTTTAGTTGTAGTAGCATAATATCACACAGTAAAAAATCTGAAAAATCCAACTCCTAATTTGAATACAGTTGAAACCAGAAGTTTACTTTCACCAAATAAAAAGACTCATACATCTTTTTTTTCTCACTGTCTTAAGTTAAATCAGACCAAACTTATTTTGTTTTAGGTCAGTTAGAATTACCAAAATTATTTCTTTTTGCTAAATGTCACAATAATGAATGCCAGAATGCCAGATATTTATTTATCAATGTCTTCAAAATCAGAAGTTTACATACATTTGGTTTTTTAATCTGTATTACTTTGGTCGAACCTTTTGGGTTTCCTTCCACAAGCTTCTCACAATACTTTAGTGGAGTTCTGGCCCATTCCTCCTGACAGAACCACCGTAACTCAGTCAGATTTGTCAGCTTCTAGGTTTGTAAACAAGAGAAGTTCGGTCTGATTTAACTTCAGACAGAAAAAATTGTCTTTTTATTTGGTGTATATAAACTTCTGGTTTCAGCTATAACAAGATCATTTGACTGCTTCAATTAGATTCGATTTAAGCCTATAATATTATTTTATAACTGTGTAAAAGAGATTAAGAACATATTTAACAAAACTGATAAATTATTCCTTCAGTTTAATATCTTAGCAGTGATACAGTTAATATTAATATTATTATTCATACACCAGGCAGATTTAAGTTTAAAGCAATCTTTTAATTTTATCAACATGTTTCTTCTGACTAGAAGTAATATTAATATTTTACAGTGGTCCAGTCACAGTCCAGACTTGAATCTGATTGATAATCAATAGGATTAAAGATAAGGGTAATGGCAAAGATTTAACTGTCAAAATACCAGTGGAAACATGCAAAAGCTGGTCAGTAATGATATGGCAGTAACGATTTTTCCAATAATTATTGAGAAGGGAATAATTTATTAGTAAAATCTTAATTAAACAGTTAATTTTTTTGTTGTTTGTTTTTAAAACAGATGCTTCCTGTACATTCCTTTATTACCTTTTGACAGATTCTCATTTCACAACCTTTTTACATCTAAATATGTCAGGGGTATGAATAATGTTGGACTTAGTTACACCTTACCTTACAAAAAAGATTTACAACATACATTCATAACTAACTTGTCATTTAAATTAGCCCGGTCCAACTATAGGAAAAATGCTTTGTAAAAATGATATTTTCTTCTGCCTATGCAAATTTCATTCACGTGTAAATGGAGATTTTAATGAGAAAACCAGAAGTCTAAAACTACTTTTTGAGTTTTAAAGATCTAGAAAGTTTCCATTTGCAGACCAGGTGGTTTGTTTCTGTGAAGTCAGCTTTCTTGACCTTTCTGGCTCTCGCTTATAAGTTTGGAAAGCTTTAAATGTGTCTACACAGTGAGATCCTCTGACAACAAACCTCCCATCCTGCAGCTGGCTGGTTTATCTCTGTCGCTGCTATAAGCAGACTGCTTTCTGTGCAACTGGAGCTGTCAGTGCTAAACATAAAGCAGATCACTATGAGGCTTCCCAACATCTTCATTATTGTACACTCATCTGCCCCCGGTAGCTTCAATTACATTCCTAACAGGTCTTTATGATGCAACTGGAAATTCAACTGAAGACTTCAACAGCACCTCGCAAAAATATTCATACCTGCTGATAGAAACAGCCCCCTTTTTCACATTTTGTTAAATTACACTTTCAGTCATCAGTGTATTTTATGGGGATTTAATGTGATGGACCAACACAGGTTAGCACATATTGGTGAAATAAAAGGAAAGCGGTAGATGGTTCTCATAGCATTTATAAATAAAAATTGTAGAAGTGGGATGTGCATTTCCATTCTGCTCCCTTTACTCTGATACTTCTAAATAAAATCCTGTCTCACCTAAGAAGTAAACAGAGTTAATCTGCATAGAATGTAAACTCTATCAATCCAGCTGTACAGTGAAGACCTCAGACCAAGGAACACAACAGGGAAAAAGTTATGATGAGGTTTAAACCAGGGTTATGTTGTAAAAAATATCCCAGAAGACTGTTGAATTGATCATCTGAAAATGGATAAATGAAAACCCCTGCAAACTCACAAAGATATATCCACCCTCCCAAAAATTTGGCAGATTAGGCGAGAAGAGCATAACTCAGAAATGCAGGCAAAATTTACATGGTAATTCTGGACTGGTACACGTGTGGAAGAAGGTGCTCTGGTCAGATGGAACAAACATAAACAGTTTGGCCTTTACACATCAGTCCAAAAACACTATCATCATCATGGCATATCACAGTGGCAGCATCATGCTGTGGGGGATGAGTTTCTTCAGATGGGACATTCAAGATAGTCAGAATTAATAGGAAGACTGATGGACGTAAATACAGGACAATCCTGGAAGGACACCTGTTGAAGGCTGCAGAAGACCTGAGACTGAGGCAAAGGTTCGCCTTCCAGCAGAGCAACACAAGCATCCAGCCAGAGCTGCAGTGTATGGTTTGGATCAAACAATATCCATGTGTCAGAATGGCCAAGTCAAACGTCTCAAATCCTATTCAGAATTTGTGACAGCACTTAAAAAAATAATGTGTTCAAACATGCTCTCGATGTGATGTAAGGATGGACTCGAGGGAGCTGTAATACAAATGCACGCCACACTTTTCATATTTTTATTTGGTAAGTAAAATTGTGTTTGCTTGAACTTCACAATTTTTTGCATCGGTTTATCAGGTAGAAAAAACATAAAATACACTGAAGTGTGTAGTAGATGTAGATGCAGAGTAATCGTAGAGGTGCATTCGTTAAAGCAAAAACAAAAGCAGTGTTAAGATAGAACTATATATGAGCTGACAGCCGGCATATTCAGTCCAAAATGATTCTCAGCTACATCAGAAGAAAATCAATAACAAAAGGGCTACTGTATTATTTTGCTATGTTTAAATAAAGCCCTAACTGAAGTGGGACTGTACCAGCTGACCTATTTGCAGTTAGAGTAGATTAAATAACACTATATGACTATTTTCTTTGTTTTTAATCCCAAAAATTCAGAAATCTCAAAACATGCTTGTATAAAGTTTCTCTAAATAAAAATATAATGATTTGATTGCTTTGATCTCTTATTCTCTGTGATCCTGGGACACTAATCTCATTAGGAAAAAATCATTTCAGACTGATCTAGATAGTATTAGTTATATTGTTTCAAACAAACAAAATCTGTTATTCAACAAAAATCTGCAAAAGCTCCTAAGTTTGTACTGAATAGGGCGTGAATAACAAACGCTGAAAGTACAGTCCCACACAACTTGTGGTAAACTGAGAAAAGCTGTGGGGGGCTGAGCACACACTGAGCAGCGGAGGAGGTGGCTACCTTCCAGTCAATACCCAGGGAACAAATGCTGACCTCGTCAGCAACGTTTACTTTGTTTTAGGAGGTAGGAAAAGTAGAAACTAAACTAACAGAAGAAAGAAGTTCCAAATAGAACAACAACAGGGAATAAATCAGGGCTGTAATGCTTGCGTTACAGGAGGAAACGTACTCGATTAGGTCCTCCAGGTGGTTGTAGATGTCCTCATCTTCTACACGCTCCTCTGTAGGAAAAGGTCTGTGAAAGGACACACACAGATTTTTTTTTTTTTTAGACTAATTAAAAGCCATATTATTATGTATTTACTATACTTTTCTCCTTTTAATATAACATACCTGATTCCTGTTTGTTGTGCAATGCTTGAATGGGAAAGCTTGGACAGTGTGTCCATAACCTGGGATAAAAAAGGAGATGATTTTTAGATATTACTATTTACATTAGAAAAAGTCTTTTAAAAAGAAAGAATGGAAACTGAAAAATTTAAGCTTCATTTACAAGTGGGAACACAAGAGGGCAGCATTTTCAAATAATTCTGATAAAACTGAGCTATTTTTTTTTTATTATTTTTTTTTGTTTGTTTTTACCAGAAAAGAAGAAAAGAAATAGTAAACTTTTATTTTCAAAGTTATTCATGTAAATGCAGATAAAGGAAGATTATTAGTCATACCACCTCATTTTTACCATTTTTCAAAATTCAGTCATAATCTTCAATGCATGTTAATGGGATTTTATAGGACAAAACAACTTCAAGTGGCAAATAATTGTGGGAGGAAAAATGGTACGTGGTTTTTAAAAAAATATTTCCAGACAAATATCTAAAAATACTTTGCATGAATTTGTGTACAGCTACTCTGTGTTCAAATATTTGTAGAAAAACCTGCATGTCTTTGGAGACACGGTTAAACCAGGTTTAACTGTCTAAAGACTCACATTATTGCCCCGTCTTCTGTGCAGTAGAGCTAAAGCTCAGTCAGACTGGATGGAGAACTATTAAGAACAATAATTTTCAAGTCTTTCACATCACTTGGATTAAGTTCTGGGCTTTGATCATTTCATGCTACTCTGGTCGTATGACCTATCTCTCTGACCCCCACAAAAGAAAAAATGTGGTGGTGGCATGACGCTGCCACCACCACATTTTGACAAGTGACACACAGCTCTTCCTTTGGCTTTCTTCAACAATGATGAGTGCGTGTCTAAAAGTTCCCTGCCATACTGTATCTAAATATACATGTGATGCTATTTACTCATTAGATAGGGCAGTCAGTTGGTTTATTTAAGGGTGTCAGAGTGAGAGTGAATACACACCACACTTTTTGAGATATTTTCTTGCACAAAAAAGTAAAAAAAATAAAATAAAATAAAACAATGCATTGCTTTTGTTTCACTTTATAAATCCGAATTGCTTTGTGTTGGTCTGTCTCATAAAATCCTAAATTCATTAAAGTTTGCAGTACCAACAGGGTAAAATTCAGATATTTGAAGCAGATAGGAGCACTGCTGCACACACACAAAAAGAAAACGTTACCTAACCTCAAGAGTAATTGATCACGGGGTTTGTGTGATTACTGATAGTATGGTCCATAATTTAATACTGCTGTGCTCAGGCCTGCCACTGCCCTTGACCCTTACTGTGCACATGTGGGAGTGGGTGATGAATCAGTCCTGATCTCCACTTTTAAATAAAGCTTTAATATCACTCATTCATGCTTTGCTACTTGCCCAACAACCCTTCTATACTACACTTCTTTTCATAGGTCATGGCAGCACACTTTCATCCACACCAAATACATCACAGATGTAACATGGATAAATCTGCCCTGCAGCGAGCACTCCACGATCAATACTGATCACACAACTGGCCTTCCCCGCCCCCCCGTCCCTCCATTCTGTCCAGTAAATGGAGTAAACAGTGGCACACTGAGGACGGCTACGGGATCATGTTGTTCCAGCCAACATCCTCTCAGCTCCAAACTACCAGAACTCTGGAAGTTGGTTTTTAAATCAGTCTCCATGGCTTTAACTATTAGAAATGTCGATTAGGTAAGCCAACTGCTGTGGACCTGTTGCACTACATGCATCACATCCATCGTTTCAAAGGTGGGTGATGAAATTGACTGACATTTCGTGCTTCATCAGTCTATCATTTCCAGACTGTTCCAAAACACTTAGTAGTTTCCAACACGTTTTCCAACAGCTGGAAACAAGTTACGTTCAGGTCCGCCAGTCAGAGTGGAGTTTGTTAGCGGCAGCTTATGATCAAAGAGAAATATCAGTAGGGAGCAGATGAATGGTGGGAGGATGCAGTGTGACTGTGACTACATGCAGCTCTGCAGCAGTGGGCGGTTGCAGATCATCAGGAGAACATTAATTAATTTGTACACACTGACTTTAAACTGTAATAAAAAATAAAATCTGCAAAAACTGAAAATTGAGCTTTCTATAACAGTAACATATCAGTATACTGCATATAGAAGTGTTCTCTATACATTCTTTACAACTCCCTTATTCCGAACATATAAACATGACAGCTTCAAGCCTGAGAGACAAAATCCAGGGTAAATAAAGCACATTGAATGCTCTTGAGTTTATCCTCATCCAATTGCCTTGGGTGCCAAAGCATACACTATGTGTACAATTACTAAGCAGACTGTGTTCCTCAGAAGTATTTTATGTGTTGAGTGAATACCATACTCACAGTCAGTCCAAAATAAACTGAAGTGAATGACTTAAAGCTGCAGTATGTAACTTTTATAAATATTGAAATAATCAACTAATTTAGTAATCGATTAATCATTAACTAGAGTATACAGACTCAAAAAAAAGCCAACTACTGAAAAAAACTAAGTACGCTAAAAAAGTACGCCAAAAATGTATAAAAATATATAAATTTATTTACATATACAAAATCTCCCATTAAACACCTTTTGCTATCCAATTATTAACTGGTTAATCCAAAAAATAATCAACAGATTAGCTCTACTCTGTACTGATGTTAAGCCAAGCAGAAAGGCTGAGTTTTCTGCATGCTGATGTTACCAGACTTTTTTTTTTTTTTTTTTTTTTTTTTTTTTTTTTAACTGCAGTTGCATCCTTTGCTACAAAAGATCAAGTGTTCACTAAAGGAATACTATGTTATTGCATTTAAGGCAATAAAATGTTTATTTTCTTATTTTAAAATTAAATTAAATTAAAAGAACAGAATTATTATTATTATTACTTTTAATATTGTATAACATAAGCTTAACTGGTAAATGAAAAATCTGAAGAATGTGCAAACTGTTTTTATCCGACTACTTAATTAACTGTCAGAATAATCAATTACTAAAATAATCGTTAGTTGCAGCCCCAATTACAGCATGTTTATCATTTACAGCTTTCAGTCTCCATATGTCATAGAGTATACAGGATTGGAAAATGTTAACATTTGGAAATCTCTGAGTTTTTAGTAAGGATCTACATTCTCTTGGGAAGGCAAACAGAGACTGCTGATTACAGTTTGCAATGCTAACCATGCTAATCATAAAATAAGACGCTAGACAGTTTAAAACAAAGATTCTTCAAGCATTTTGTACTTTTTATATAATTAAAAAAAAATTATATACAGATTGCTTTCTCAAACACACAGTGTGACATCGCCACTGCTCCAAATGTAAATAATTACTGATTGTTCACTACAGGATGACTGACATCATTATGGGCAGGTCAAAGTTTTAGAAGATCCGAAGATTGGAAATCTGCTAAAGAGAGTAGTTATGTAAAGGCTGTATTAGACATTTCTATCTAATGTTGATCAATTAACCACATGTCAACATATCCTTGTAGAATAATAGTTTAACAATGACTTAAATTTACACAGTTATGCATAGGTAGATAACAGATCAAAAATAAGTGTCAACTCAGATACAAAACATGGACAGACCTAAGATATCAATACACATTATTTTCGATGCTACAGTCTGAAACATGTCAACGGCACATTTATAGGTCAGAGGTTCTTCCTTCATCCACTAACTCTTTGATGCACAGTCATTGTGAATACTGATCTCTCCACTAATGAAGATCGTGTATGACATCTGGGTGCCAGTTTGTAGGTACAGCATGTTCAGAAGTTGAGGATATTTGAATGTTTTCCAGTTGTAGCTTTCAGGAGACTCTCTGGGAAAAGCAGTGAGGCGCTATGATTTTTGGCTTCACTGACTTTATGAGTCACAGTTTCACAAACTCAAGTGACCATCTGTGTAAAACCAGAGAGATTTTTTCTGACTCACGTATTAGATTTGTTATCACTCATAGCTGTGAGCTCAGCATATGGGAGCATCAGATTCCAAGAGGATATTTGGGAGTTTGGCTTATTAATCGGGAAAGAAAACATACAGCGTCACCTAACTCGAAGACAGCAATGAAAGCAGCAGAGTTCTTCTTTCACCATTTCTTGAAGAAAGTGTGTTTTAGAAACTTTCATCAGGGATGGAAGTTATAAGCTCTGTGCTCTTTTTGAATTTTCTTCTCCATAGAATATACTCTTGGCCTAGTACTTTTGTGTCTTACTGCGTCCTTTCCTGTCCTCTCAACTCCCGGCGGATTAGGCCAGATGGCTGCTGATTATGATCTTGGTTTTGTTGAAGGTTTCTTTCCACATGCTTGCTCAGAATGACAGAGTGCTGCAAAGTCAACAACTCAATGCAATTGACTGGACTCGTATAGGTAGATGGGTATCATTCAGTTTGAAACACTTGTACATTTGCTCTGAATTGGATTGCATGTAATCTGACAATGACTGGATTATACTGGAAATAATTTAGCTGAATTGAATATGGAAAGAATTGGGTTCTATGATATTTGGATATTAATTGGACCAGTTTGTCCTGTAAAGTTAAATGTGTTCCAAATTGATGGCATGTACAACACTGTATATTAAGTCAATAAAAAGAACCCAAACTGACACATACAGTCTAAAGTCTATTTTAAGGTCTGAAGTCATTTATTTCACATGCAGCTTTGGACATTCAGCTTCCGGGTGAATACAGTGCGGGTGTCATACGTATTGATAGTGAGAATTGAAAACACTTTGGCGCAGTGTTTTCACGGTCTTATCTGATCGCCACCTTTTATATTAAAAAATTCTCGCCGTATCACAGCTTGCAGGTATAGCATGTTCAGAAGCTGAGGAACCACTGACATACAACAGCAGGCTTTCCAGTTGTAGCTTCCAGGAGATTCTCAGGGACAAGCAGTGAAGCGGATGCTTTTTTGCTTCGCTGACTTTATTAGTCACATATTTACTAACCTAAATTAGAAAGACTTAATGTATTATGCAAGTATTTATTTTCATTACGCTTTATATAATAGACCAACCAAAGTAACATATTACTATGAAGTGAAAATAAATTATATAAAATTTTTAATGATTTAAAAAAAAAAAAAAAAATCTGAAAAGCGTGTATGCAGTCTAATTTTAGTAAAAAAAATACCATTGTTCTGTGAAGGCCTTAAAGATATGTTAAGAGAACATTACTCCAAAACATGACATGACGGGTGACAATATGAAAACAATGATTGAAAGAAAGCTATAAGAAGTTCTCTCTGTTTGTAGTTTGTTACCAGCCAGGTAGGGGACACTGCATAAAAAAAATAAATAAATAAGTAAGGAGAAAGGTTCTCTGAGATCAAAATTGAACTTGCTGGCCTACTTGCAAAACATTTGGCTGAAAGCAAACACCATACAGCATCCTAAACCCAACAACCCCATGGAGAAATATGGTGGTGGCATCATTATGTATGCTTGGGTGAGTCAGATTTGACTCACCCAAGCATACAGCCATAGCTACACTGCAGTGGTTTTGATTAAATAAACTAAATAAATAAGCCATGTGTTACGGGGGTCTAGTCAAAGTCCAGTTCCAAATCCAATTGAGAGTTTTTATTAGTTTTTATTTGCAAAAAAAAAAAAAAAAAAAAAAAAAAAAAAATGAAAACTATGTCTTATTTTCTTTCCGGTCACAATTGTGTGCTAATTTGCTTCGTTCTATCATATATCTATAGAAAAATCATGTAAGTTTGTGGCTGTAAATGGACAAAATATGAAAATGTTCTAGGGATATACTTTTCTCTGTCATGGTTATAGCATCCATCCATCATACCACCATTGTGCTCTTCTATTATGCAAAGAACTTCTTGATTATAGCCATAAATGGTTAGAAAAGCAAAAACACAGATTATAACACAGCAAGACATAGCAGATCACACGGCCCATAAAATGATACGCTTCAAATAAATATAAGAATCAAAATCCTGTTTGAGGTTGTAGTGTCCACCGTGGGCACACAGATCAGAGGTGAAACGTTCTACAGGAGTCATGTACCGCCATGTAGCCTCAGATGATCAAGGCTGACAGGGCTTCTTTGATGGGAGCTAATAAACCTTCCCTGGCTGGCCACGGCTGCTCTTCTGGATCAACCAAATCACTGCAGTCCAATTAGAGTAGGGTGAGGGATGTGTCTGCACAGCAGAAACTGAACCAAGAGCACAACATGTGGATGTGTGAAGCTGCACAGCTGCTCAACATCACACTGTAATTAAATAACAGAATTGAAAGGTAACAGCAAATTCATGTATATATTGTTTGCAGTGAGCATATTCACTTATAATTACTCCTTCCTGATCATATCAGGCTGACAGTGACTTTAAAAGAAGGTTACAACATGCATGAGTGACATCAAAGATCAGTAGCAGCCCCATGCTTCTGCTGATCATCTATTCTTTAATTATTCTGACAAATCACTTACTCTTAATTAAACATAGAGGGCATCTCTAGAAAAACGGCCGATGCATTTTTAAATGTGTAGTATGCCAGCAGTTTTATTGGTTTCAGATACAACCCAGCTTGCTGTCCCAGTTTTCTGCTCTCAGCTTTTATGCTGCCATTCTATGGTTCCTTTTATTTTCTTTCCCTTTTTTCCCTCTAAATTAGTGATTACCAGCTAAAAATAGAGTCCAGTTAGGTACTCCAACAGAATATATAAACTGATTGTATTTAGGGTTCTACAGAAAGAATTTTCTTTGATGACGAAAAACAGTTTGGTTTTAAAGCTACCAAAAATAAAGATGTTTTCTTATTTACTGAGTAGTCCTTAAAGCTTTTCTTTTTTTTCTTTTTAAATAAATTTGAGGCAAATATTTCTTCAAGGAAAAGGCTTAAAATATGGAGCCTTCAAAAATGACTTGGATGTTTGAATGGACGTACGGATGGACCGACCAACATATGTAACGCTGGATCGATAAAACCTTCAGAAAATGAGAAAGGGAAAAAGTCTGGAAACATTTTTTCCCATAAAATCAGATTTCAACTCACCAGCCACAAAAGTGAACATAGACTCACTCTCCTTATATTTTTTGACATGAATCTTAAGCCGTATGACGGCTTTGAAAAAATTATCGTTGCACTAAACTTACAGAGAAAAAGCCCATCTTTTCTTCTTTCTTCTTCTATCTTGCCATTTATGCTGATGTATTGAAAAGCATGTAGTTGCTTTTCATGTGCTCCTTAAATAGTGCAAGTGTATAAGAATCGTGAGTGTGGGATTCACAGTGTTCCACTGAGTCAAGACAGAATGCATAACTTTTATTGTGACACCTTGTCCTTTTTCTTTTTTTTCTCTTAAAACTCTATTGAAGGTCTGGGAATGGAATTTTAAAGCTTTATGAGTGCCCTCGAGTGGTCAGATAATTAGGAGCCAAAAGAATCAGAAAATAAGTCATACCATCAGATTCACTCTCAGTTTCAAGCATTTAGCATGCCGGGGTGAGTGAAGCATCTTGTTAGCAAACAGAGAGAATAAGCAATGTTGTTACAGGGTCTTTACTGTGACATATGTATTGCAGTTCTGTCTGGGTTCTGCAGCAGTAATTGCACATTTGTGGTCGATATAGTGTTTGAGAGCCACAGCTCTCATGCAAAGTAATATTTTTGAATGTCAAAAAAATCTGCGGTAGCTTAACATGGTGATCAAATTCTATATGCTACTGTCATAAATGCATGGTAGGTGATGCAGAAGCCTTATTTTCCTATAGCATATCAGTTTCATTTGAAAGTGACACAAGACTGGAGAAGTCTGACTGAGCAGGTATAATTTTTTTTAGTAAGCATCATTTTTATGGTTTTGTCACCTCAACCCATTTGAGAAAAAAAAATAAAGCTGAGTAAACCTCACCACAATAATCAGGAGGTGGTAGGACCTTCTGTTCACTGTGGTTGACTGAATTGATTCCACATTGTTGGTTGTAGCAACAATTATTATACCTAGTCATAAAGTGTCAGATTTGCAGCGCCCTGCGTTTGGAACTGCTTTAGTTTATTTCTTTTTTGCAAGATGACCAACACATGCTTCTATGAAGATGAATTTATAACATTAACTGATTTATCCCTGTGTGAAGAGATCTGCTTTTAACTTGGTGTAAATAAATTTCACTGTATAATGTAAAATGACAATAAAGGAATGTTGAATCTTTAGATGCACTAAACACAACTGAACCTTCATGCTGGACTGAGCAAAAACAACTTTTTGTTGAAATTTCATAAACATTTTAAAGAAACAGTGGGCATAAATTAGTGGTGTATAATGCAACCACAGTAAAATTCTCACCTGACACTCTTTTTTCAGCATGTACAACAAGTACAGCTGGTGTTAAAACCAAAGCACAGTTTCTATGTTCAGAGTTATAGTGGTGCAGCAACACTGCTGGGGCCTTTGAAACTAGACCTGGTCCCTCTATACATATTAACTGGTCATTCCAATTCCATATGAGGTAAGTGATCCCCCAAAACCCCTCACACTGGAGTTACATCGATAGTATCTCTCTGTTTGCCGTTGGCTGATAAAACATTCATGATAAGCTTGGAAGCTTCCAGTAAGTCACTATAATCCCTTTTGCGTTGTCAGAAAACAAACCACAACAGGTAATAGGGCAGCTTCATGAGTTCTTCTCCATGGTTTGCACATGAAATTGATCATTGCTTTTTGTCCATAAATGGATGAATGTGTTTGCTAAATTGTGTTGCAAAGCACGGATTTCTAACAGAAGCAGCCTGTGCATTAATTCCAACTCACAAAGAGCAAATGAAAAGTTGACTGCCTCAGAGGGAGATGAGTTAATGTTTGACAATCAGTGCCATCCCTCATTAAGGCCTATAATACATAATTAGTGTGTTTGGATACACAGCTGATTAAAATGCTGCCAAAGTCACTGCCATTTGTCATTTGATGTGTGCATCACTTTGTTCGCCACAATCCTAATCAAACATTTCTTTGGTTTAATTGTTCATCACCTCCAATTAGGATTTGGAAATCACCACTCTTGCGCCAGTAGGGGTGTGTTTCAGCCAAGAAAAAATTCTGGTCACCAAAGTCAGTTTTAGGAAGCAAATTTAATCATACAGTAGAGCAAGAAAACTTAAAAATCTCTAAAGTATGAAACATAAATTAATCTCAAACATTTCTTTTAATTAATAATTAAACAGATAAAAACACACTAGTTGACATGGAACAGTGGCTTATTTTTTCAAAAATAAATAAACAGAGAATTAATCTGCAGCTGTGCAGTGATATCAGTGTTTTAACGTCTCCCAACAACCACATGTAGCCTTAGTGACATTTGGCAAGAAACATACTGTTGAGGACAAGCTAGCTGTGGACTGACTTAAAGAGTCTGAGTAGTTTAACAGACTGCGTCCTCAAAAACATGTTTTCTCAGCCACGTTAATGCATGCTACGTATTATGCAACCACTGCACAGATTGGTAGTTTGGCATATAATTCGGTAAAACTGAGGCACACACTGAAACCAGCACATGCATTGCTAAAAGTAGCTAAAAAGGTTACATGTTCATGTACAAATTAATCCTATTTTCAAGGGTGTAACCTAAAATTAACCATGATCTCAAAGGTAAGTTTTCTCAATTTTAGATGATGTTGTTATTTTGTACACTGAGTTTTTAACGTGCATTCGACACACACTTACCACCTAATTTCATGTCACATTGTTCGGTGTTTAAGTGAGTCACACCCATGAGGGAAAATTAGAAACCAAAGCTTAGAGTATTTTTTCTTGTTTCCTCTCAGCCTAATAACGCCATCTCAACAGGGTAGGGTCATAAGTAAGGTCATTCTTGCAGTCCAGGTAAATCAACCTTGGACAGAAGCCCCGCAGGACCCACACTCATACTTGCTCACACATGGATTCACGCCCTCATCACAAGGTCTTCACTCTGACCCTTCCTGTGTGCTTTAAGTTCACTTTATTAGGTCAGACTTTTGCTTGTATGATGGTACATTTACTTTGGTTTTCACAAGCACACACACAACGAACCCACTGATGCTCTGACAAACACATCTCCTCTGCCAAATTTTTACTCCACAGTGTCTGAATCAGCAGGACTCCCTCAACTGACACACACATGCACACAACCCGCTGTCACATAATTCTGTGTGACAGATGAGTGGAAAATAATACTGCTCTAGATTTTAAAAAATTGTTTCAGCTCTTTAAGCTGGTCTACCTCGTATGAAATTATTTATCAAAAATGTCATCAGTTTTTTAAATGGTTTTTAATTTTTATTTTATTTTTTTCAAACATTCATTAAATCTCCAAGCACTGCGGCCAGAGTCACTTCAAATATTCGAGACTTTTCACATGTTATACCCTGGGATTGTTACAGCTACAGTTAGCTCATTGACTATGCCAGCCACACTGAAGATCTCATCTTTCTCAGACCCTTCCACAACACAATCCTTAATGTTTCTTCACATTGGCATGACAATGCTGTCTCCTTAGACATTGAATTTTATCTTAAAGAAAACAAACTGGATTAAAAAGCAAAATGCAGAGACAAAGTCCTTTTAGGAGGCATTGAAAAGAAATTTGAAACACTTTTCACAAGCACTACAAATAGCTTTGTGATTGAATTGAATCATTTCCATTAATTTAAAGAAAAGGATTAAACACTTTCATGAGAAGGATCAAAAACATAATTATCTAAATAAAACAACACCGGTGACAAACTTGTGGAAAGTCAGGGGTATCCTGGCAACAACTGAGCTGATGACATCACATTCAATGTGTGGTAATACACATGAGCCTTGTCAATAGACAAAATGGAAAAAGGCTCACAGCCAGAGGTTTAGTATCTGTGGTGCAAGGGCATTCATTCTTAGCTGCAGGAAGACAACAACCTGTAGTAATGACCAATGAAATCTCCACTCTTACAGTTCTAATGTGCAGCATAGGTCATTTAGTGGGAAAGGCAGCTCTTAGAAGAAGCTGGCGTCTGGAATTTGTTCCGGCAACCATGGCGACAGTATCAATGAGATATAAGATCCCCTTATCAACTACTCTTGAGGTCTAGTCTTGTACCATAATTCTGGGGCACTGTTAAGCTCAATCAGCTATTCATAACAGCAAAAACATCCCCAGCACCTCAACAGCCAAATTTACAACTAATACAAGAAATGTAACAAATAACATTCTGACATAGAAAAGTTGCTGGGAAAGTATTGGGAAGATATTAAAAAAGGTTATAAAAACACTATAAAACCAAAGGTAACTCAACAGGCAGTAATGTTATAGAGAAATATACATGTAGCTCAAAAGCAACAATATTTTAAAGCAAGCCCAAAGTAGGTAGCCTCCTCTGTTAACAATGCTCTGAGGCAATGTAAATCCTTGCGAACATTCCTTAGAAAGTTACATTTTCTTAAAGTAGGTTTTTTTCCCCAGCTGTCAGCAAAGTCTCACCTAACAGAATCTTTGGAAAGGAACTGCACATTGGCACAAATTAAGCAGATTACCTACCTGCAGCATTAGTAGCTCTGACTGTAAGTTAAGGGTTCCTATCCTGTTGGGAACGTGATTTGATTCTAGGTGTGTTGATGCAGGGTAGGATGTAAAAACTGTCAAACACCAGCCCTCGAGGAATGGAATTTGACACACCTGCTCTAACAGGTTTTCCTGCCCTGCATTTAGTTCTATCCATCTTCCCATCAAGTCTGACCAGCTTCCCTGTCCCTGCTGAAGAAAAGTACCCCCACAGCATGATGTGTCACCATGAGGATGCTGTGTTTAGTAGGATATGTAGTGTTTGTTTTCCACCATACACAGTATTTTTGTGAAGGCCAAAAAGTTCCATTTTGGTCTCAGCTGCCATGAGGACCTTCAGTCGGCTTGTGGCATGCTACAAAATAGATTACTGCTTTTCTCAAAACAACAGCTTTATTCTTGCCCCAGTTCTGTAAAGGCTAGAGTTTTAGAGTGCAGAATATCACAAAACGACCCACTGCAGCTATGGATCTCTGCAGCTCCTCCAGAGTTGCCTGAAAAAGTGAGTTTAGGTGGAGAGCCATGTGTTGGTAGGTTTGCAATTGTTCCACACTCTTTCCATTTTTAGATGGGGGACAGGACAATATTCAGAGCTTGGGAAATTGTTTCACAACATCCCCCCTGGTTTAGACTATTCCACAATATTATCTCTGACCTGTCCAGAGTGTTATTTGATCTTTTTTTTTAATATATAGGTGTCTTGACTGTCTTGGCAAACGACAAACATGATTTTTATGGCATTTCATTTCCTTAATAGTTTTCTTATTGCCCCTCATCCTTAAAAGGTCAGATAATGCTGGTTTTGGAGTAATGTTCTTTGACGTATCTTTTGGCCCTTTTCACTAGCGCCTCTACAGCACAGCTCAATTTGGCTCAACCCTGTTTAACACAGTTCGTGTGGTTTTCCATTACACTTCAGTAACAGCTCAAGTGGATGGGCTCATCGTAAAGTTGGGTGGCCCAAGAGTCCAAAAATTGACACCAAAATCATTAAAAGCTGGTGGGGGTAATGCTCCATTAAGCTATTAGCCAGCCACCATTAAACACTGTAGAAGAAGACCGTGAAAAGATACACAACACAACAATGGAGGACATGATAGCAGTCACTGGAGTGAGTTATTGCAAATGGTGGGTTGGGTTGTTTTAAGAGAGTAACTCTTGTGACTCCACCCCCTAACCAATTAGTGACAGACAGTCTTCTGATGTCGCATTTTCAGGCCAGCAAGGTACACCTGGAACAACAGCAAAGTACGTTTTGAAAAAGGGGCTGGTTCCATGTATCATTACTAGTCAAAAAGCCTTTGAACCGTGGAGAGCCAAGTTGAACCACACTGCAGAGGCGCTAGTGGTAAAGGGCCATTTGAGCACTTCACAGAACATCTGCTTTTCACTTCTTAGTTTTGTTCCTTTTGTATTGGTTTATCACATAATTCACATTTGTGGTTAGAACATAAAAATGTACTCAGTTAAAGAGATAAAAATAAAAAATAAAAAAAACTTATACAAGGCCTGGTATGATGTCACTTCACTTGTTATACTTGTTACTTGTTATTTGTTACATTAATTTAAAAACTGAAAACCACTTCTGAGGAGAAAACTAATTTTGCTTGTCTTACAAATGAAAGACTTGTACTGGCAATCACACCAGCTAATAAAGTGAATTATGAATTAAGGTCTCCAGCTTCTCAGATATAGAGGTTGAGTTTCCGATAAAGGATCTGATGCTTTTTTTGATTTACAACCTTTCAGGGAGTAAACAATAGCTCAAGCACAGCTATCCATCTTGTTACACCTTGCAGTGCAGTTCATTGTGGTACTTTACATGTCAAGCATTTTACTGGCTCCTTCTGTCGTTGCTGGATTACAGTGCTGAGCAGAGCCATAAGAGGCAAGCCTTCAATGAGATGGTCCCATAAATCCAAATCTCAGTGGAATAAGGAATACATGATCAAACGTCAAGGCAGAAAATGCCTGGAAGGTAAAGAAAAAAATTCCCCATTTTCCAATTCAGTAAATACAGGCAGTCTATCTAGTGTGCTGCTTTTGGATCTAACATTGACATCTTTATTGCCTGTTCTGCTCGTTCTGTTGTGTAGCGTGGACACTGGACAACACAATATGCTGGATGAAGATCTAAAATACTACAAAACTAACCAGCCCAAATCCCAAAAGTCGAACCGCAACAGAGGCACTCGTCCATTCAGGGATGTTAAATTCTGATGTAAGTTATGGTAATGCGAGAGATCCTCCTGATGTTGATAACATGACACATCAAACCAAGTGATGAAATCCCAGTCTACTTCTGAGAGTGAAGCAGAATAGCAAAAGACAAAACAAGCACAAATAAATTTCTCCGTAAAGCAACAAATGTGTTTTTCACTTCTGGATTTGAGCTGTTAAAGCTCTTGCCTCAAATAGCCGGCTTGTCAAATCCATACGGCATAAGTAGGTTAGCATCAATTAGCATACCCTGAGGACTCCCCATTGTAATCATGAGCACTTAAATACTCTCTGTTTCAATTCTGAAGGGTAGTTTCTACACATTAGTCATACATCAATGTGCAGTCAAGGTTGTTTCTCAGGGACTGACTTGAATAATTGAAAACCACAAAGTAAAATATGGCAGCTGCTTATACAAAACAAGGGACTGGATTAATTTAAGAGAAAACCACCATATTTACATATGCTTAAGTCTTTTTAATTCCAGTTACATCACCTTGATTTTGTATCTAGTCTTTATTTAAATGATGTGGACCAGTTCTTATTTTCATGCAAAAGTGGTGACGCATCAGATTTTTAATTGAATTTCATTACTGACTTGAGCTTGCATCACCTTAGGTTTGATCCTTCATGTTCACATTCAGCTGTACAGTTACACTGACAAAAAAAAAAATGAGGATGGTAATTTCCAAAGATTACTATTATAAGAGAAATTATTGTCTATCTGAAAACTATAAGAATGCCCTGACATCCTGGTAGTATGTAAACAATTCCAGGATTAACAAAGGGCCTGGTTTGTATTTTGAGTGCCGGTAATGACCTGAGACACCCAAACACCCCCTATCAGAGCGAAGCAAATCTTATTTTATAGGTCTCTTTTAATCAGAATTTTATTTCTATAAAATGTTTACTAGATGTATGATATATAAAAATGGTTTGAAAGTGCATCTTATAGCAAAATCAGAAATTCTCACACTGCCAACATTGGAAACAGCATCCTAAATCTCCTCGTTTCGGCTCTTTCTCTTATTAGAATATTCAATTAGAAAAGAGTCACTTGTGGATGGTTCTCATTCAGTAACTGCATAGTCATGAATACTATATTACTGTGATCCCCTTCAGAATGTTTCCCTCCCTCTTCCAAAGGACTAGAAACCAAACTTTGGCTTTTCATGTAAGATGGATTACAAGGCTGACTCCATGTATTATTTCATTGATTGAATGAATTTCAACCACCCCCTCCTCTCTGCCAGTGCTATTTCAAAACTGCTTTTTCCTGGATGTTATATAACTCAGAGGAGCTGCTTTATTCTGATGTGAGCATAGATTTTTTGAATGTGGAGGATGGAGATTAGCTTCAAAAATTGCCCCCCACTTTGAATAGCAGCGCAGCCACCCACACCACCTCCATCTTTAGAGAGCATTACAAACCCCAACCCCCTCGCCTTGAGCATGTGGAAGAAGCATTGTTGACTCAGATGTACACTCGGTACTCCACGTGGCCTCAGCAGGAGGCTTACATTATAGAAACAAATCTCAGGCAGATCAGAAGAACATGTCCCTGTGAAATCCCATGCAGTGCTGCTTAAGCTCAGAGACCTCGGGCACCTCATCAAAGATTTTACGAGAAAGTTTTTCTTAAAATGTGTCAGACAGGAATTGCACTTGTTGAAAATAAAAACTCACTCATTAGTCTTCCTTCAGATCAAAACAGCAGGGGCCTAAGGGAAACATGGGAGGGAGAAGGCTGAATACACATACAGAAGCTACACATGACTTCATCTGAGCGCATGGTTGCCCATCTGGAAGTGGAAACTGACCATGGGCGATTCATGATGCTGAAAAATTCACCTTACACAGTCCTCCATCGGCAGCATCAAAGCGCTGTAGCTTAGCTCTGATGTTTAAACCACAGAAAGGAGCACGGAGAACATTTCTGAGAACTGATAGTAGACCAAATTTTGATTTTTTTTTTCATCCTAAGAAGAGAAAATAAAAAGGTTGCTCAGAGAGAGAGAGATCTAGATTATAAGGTCCTGGGTTTGTGGAGCATATTCATTTTGCGACAAGCTGCAGCAAAATCTGATGGTATAGCCATTCTCCAAACCAGTTGCTTGCTGACTGTTTTCTAGGGTACGTAAGACCCGAAGTACTCATCAGAACTTCACACAATCCCCAACCTTATTATACAATTCCTCTTTTCATAAAATAAGTTTCTAAAGTATCTTATAAATAAACTGAAGTTGATTAATTTGAAATCTATTACTGTTTGAAAGGATTCAACCTCCTACATAAGGACAATATGCACTAGCACAGGCCAGGTTTAGGTATCAAGTTATATGATGGTTACCATGGTCACAGCATCAACACCTTTAAAATTTTGTCCCATCAATCTCCTGCAGCTAAAACCTTTCGGTGAAATACCTGAGTGTCCGATCAGATGGACTATGTTATCAACTAACATCCCCAACCTGTTGCTGCAAGCTGTCAGTTAGCTGTGTATGATGACAGGAAGATAATTCCCTGGAGCTTGTCTATTTGTAACAAATGGGCTAAGCTTTCTGTTTAGACATTTTTTGAGTAACAAGCTAGAAGAGCTGGCACGTCTGCCACTAAAATAAACCGCCTACTATAGTCTTGGCATGCAGCTTGCATGTTTGACCAACTAAAATATGTTTTCTCTCTCCCAGTCTTTACTTTCCAAAAAGAAGAACAGCTTAAAAGACAGAATGCTATGTGCAAGTAAATATTTTTAATTAGCTGGTGTTTACTCCATATTTTTGTGGAAGTCTTGTAGCAAAATGTAAAATTTTTCCCCCATACTGCCCTACTGTTGTTTTAATAAGATACCAAATTACCTGCAGAGGTGGGTGTGTGTGGGTAGGGGAGGTTTCTCCACAGAGTGCCCCCTCCCTCACCTGTTTCTGTATACTGGCAATCTCTCCCACACTTCCCTGCTTACTTTAAAGAAGACAAAATCAGATTTTAGGAAAGTCATTGAGTAGAAACTAAATATCCTCCCTCCATCTGGAGGGAGGATATTTACCTCTTCACCTCACATCATCTTCACCTCTTATAAAGGTGAAGATGTTTTGAAAGGACAGTTATCAAGCTACAGTCTGAACAGCATGACTGCAGGTTTGCAACCTGAGTCGACTGAAAGTCTAATTAAACTGTTATCAGCTTGAACCACCAGTATTGCTCTATAAACAGCAATATGACAAAAATTCTAATGTTTGGCGCAGTAAGCACATTGACTTAAAACTACAACTAAATTTAGGAGGTCTTTATTAGGAGTGAAAATAAAAATTCTCATCCACCAGCCACAGTACTGGGAGCCAAACATTGACTGTTTTTTTCTCTTAAAATACAAGCCAGTCTTTAACTCACAATTACCGGCGATTTTCCACATCTCATTGAAAAAAAACCCCATTAAAATTTGGAGTCATCCACTTGAAGTCTAGTGATTTCTACCAGTCACTTTACACCAGCAATGTAATGCTACATTATCTTCTATCAGTGCAGCAGACCTCAGTATTCACAGATTCATCTATTTGCTGATTTTTCTGTGGAACATAACTCCAAATTATTTGCAAAAATTCACAAACTTTTTTCATAGGGCACATCCAAAATATTCAAAAGAAAACGCAGCTTGGGAAGCTGAAAGACTCAGACACAGTGCTACTTGGCACACTATCGGCTGATGTTTGCAAAGCTGCCAATCCAGGAGCAGAATTCCTTTTCCTTGGCGCTGACTGGCTGTACCCCCAAGAGCAAGATAAGGAAGACTGTAGATGTTAGCTTCTGGGGTAGGAATAAAATGGTTTCCACAAGGAATATCAAGGCATATTAAAGCATATTTGGTGTCTGAACAATTAAATTAGGCAGCTATAAGCTTTTTAGGTCTCACATATTCTCAGATTTTAACTATTTGTGGGCGGTTGTGGTACCAAAGGCCCAACAAATACCAGGAGTCCACTGAAATACCATTTGCAGAGTTCTAGATACATTGCTTCCCCCCTTGTAAGTCACCTGTATAAATTGCACACTGTTCTGTTTAATTTGCAAACCCACCACTGTAGTTTGTGAGTTAATCAGTTATTCTCCCCAATTCATAACTTTTTCCTCATTTGGGCCAATGGTAATTTTCAACACTGATGTCTATTTTGAATTATGCTAAAGCCTTTCGACACTCAACATAAAAATATATCAATGCATCATCCAAAGCACAGTGACTTTGTGAGAAAACAGACTTTTAATTGTACTTCTCAACTTGCAGAATAATATTTTTCACCTTCAAATATCTTCTATGCCTAGGATGCAGTGAGTTGGTATTTTGTTTCTAAATAAAATCATCTAAATCGTGTTACATAGTTTTACACTTTTATTTAGAATTTCTGTTTTAAAGCTGCAGTATTTAATTTTTGCAAAAAATATATTTTTCTACTTTCTATTGAAACTGTCTTTGTGTCATGGCACTATGGTATGAGACAGATAATCTGTGAAAAAATCTAGCGCCTCTGCCTTCTCCCAGTGCTATCAAGAAACAACCAATCAGACCCAGGAGGCGGGTCTTAGTGCTGTCAATCACCGTCTGAGTGGCGCCGCTCACCCCTCCCTCTCCCTCCTCCCTTTGCTCTCTGCTGCACTGCAGCTAGCAGAGACTGTTGTTAATGCTAAGGCTAGCTAGCATGGCCACCAATGATGACAGATAAACGGTTTTCCTGTAACGGTAAGTTGTTTCTTCACCATTAGCACATTTAGCAGCGAGTGAATGAAGTCTATTGACAGCGCTATAATACTCCTCCTGGCTCTGATTGAATGGTTTTGGTTGGGACGACTCAGAAGCGGTGCATTTTTTCAGATGGCAAAAGTAGCTCAGGTAGGAGGTGGAGGAGATTGTTCGTTCACAGATTATCTGTCTCCTAACATTCTGTCACGACATGGTGACAGTTTTAACAAATATGTAAAAAACATATATTTTTTTTACAAAAGTTACATACTGCAGCTTTCGGACCACAAAACAGCAAAAATGTAATAGTTCTATGGCCTTTGCTTGAATTTTACTGCAACAATTGCAAAAATTGTCTGAAGATACTTTGAAAAATGCAACAGAGATGAATTACTGAGAATATATTGGTAAAAGCTGCATTAACAGAAGGCAAATCCTGACAAACCAAAAAAGATCCAAAAATCTGTGTTGAACTTTCCTCTAACAAATGTCAAAACACAGCACTGACTCTCCTTAACAGTTAACAGGTCAGAGTTGATTTGATCACTATTCATTTACAAGTAAACAATGAAGCATACAGTATAACATCTATATTCAAATCTTCATCCGATATGAAAGTTGGATGGTTGGGTAAGGCTTCAATTTTAATAATCTAACTTTTAAGTAAAAATATTTAATTCCTCCAGATATATATATATATATATATATATATATATATATATATATATATATATATATATATATATATATATATATATATATATATATATATATATATATATCCCTCTCAACTTGCAGCACTTAAAATTCTTCAGTTGACCTTAGAGTTTAAAACTAAATTTAGGACCTTTTTGGAACGCTCTGCAATCTGAGTGATGTTCTGGACAAGAAGTCACCAGCAGCGCCAGAAGAAGGGAGGTCTTGATTCCCTGCCAGAGCCCGTCGTCTCCCTCCTTCTGTTCTGCTTAGTCAGTAGCAAACAGGAGAGAGGAACCACACAAAATCTGTTTGCACGTCATTTATGAGGTTACCCAGACGGTGGCTGTGTGAGGAGTGGGAGGGAAGAAATCCACTCTGTTTTTACTGATCATTTTTCAATCTAACAGTATTTAAATTTCTGGAAAAAAAAAAAAAAAAAAAAAAAAAACAATCCAGCACTTCAGGCTAGTCACATACAAACATCAGTGTTCACATACAAACATTCCCTATTTTGATCAGCACAGGTGAATGGGCTTGTAGATACAGCAGTTCAGATAACTCACTGTCTTTTATCTAAATCAAACAGCATATGTTTTGGCTCAGCATGAAAGTATTGGTTAAACCAGATCATTTTTGAAAAGAAGGCAGAGAAACTACATCACTGTGTTTCCATGCATCTACAAGGAGATGTGGGTCTTTGCCCATAGTTCCACATTTATACACTCATTGTTAAAGCTGGGGGGTCTAAAGCTCTCAGAAAGTAGGACAATGAATATTGGATGGTTGGTTCGAAGCCTTGCATGTCAGTCTTTCTGTTCTTTGATCTTGACCATGGTTGTTCTTAAGCTCTCTGGTTCCCACTTGCTAGTGCCATTTAAATCCATGGAATGGATTCACAGCCAGGTCACTCAAATTCCCTGCAGTCCCTTGGGTGAGCGGCCTTTATATTTATACATCTAAAGGCTAACTGTTGATGGTTAACAACTTCCTAAATAATTTGATTTGTCTGTTCAACAGGTTATAAAGTCGAGAACTGGAATTCATGAGTTGTTATAACAGACATGAAGTGCTTTGTTGCTCAGTAACATGAGGCTGAAGGACTAACACCTTCTCTGGAATAGTTGGAAGTAGGATAGGAGGATATTAGGAAAACCTGTGACTGCAGTATGGTAGTGCATAGATGTCAAATCCAGGCCTGTGGGTCAAATTCGGCCTGCAGTGTACCAGCAGGCCAACTATAGCTGGCCTGCTGATATATGCATCACCAAAACTACAAATCCCTGAATGCAGTCCTAGTGTGTTGGCATCTCAATCAGGACCCTCAAACCACCCTTCCTCTGTTGACATTCAATAGTGACCTCAGGTAGAAGAAGATATGCCAGGCATCTGTGAATGCAGAAAACTGAGCTTCAGTGAATGTCTCCACCACACACTGTGAGCTTCAAGATCAGCATCACAAAATTATTTATCAGGTTTGGGCATCAAAGACTGTGAGAGTTCAGGCTAACTGCTAAATAAACTTTGTGTTTGGGTGATTATTTCTTCAGTATAATGATGCTATGTATACCACTGGTAAGCCTTTTAATTTCTCTTTAGACTGTGAATGTGAGGAACGTTCATGGAAAACTTGCCAAATCCTCTCTGCTCACAAAGGATTTCAGCTATTTCATTAAAGCTGTGGTGGAGCAGGGAATTAATCTTTTAAAATTATACCTCAAGTGGTAGTGCATAGTATAGAGGTAGAACAGCCGACCCATATACGGAGGCTATTAGTCCTATTAGTGGGTTTCAATTCCCGTCCCTGGCTATACCTTCCGTATCTCTCTGCTTATTTCCTGTCTAATCTACTGCTAATAAACTAGTGCCAGCAAAATCTTAAAAAAAAAAAAAAAAAAAAAAAAAAAAAAAAAACCCACTTCAACAAAACCTCAAAAACACAGTTGTAGCGCATTTTTAGCTTTCTGTACATCTTTGGTTGCAAGCTGTGTTGAGTGACATTAGCTTTACAAAGTACTCTGAGCCCCACACGGCTATATTAATCAAAATGGTATGGCAGAATCTCATGCCCTGTCTGAGCCCTCTTAGGTCACACACATCAAATGCCAGTTTTGACATTTATGTCTTCACTGTACTCCAAGCAAAAATATAGAATAAACAAATTTAGTAGTAGTTTTGAAGTACTTTGAGCAAAATATTATACATACAGTTGCTTGAAGCTTCCAATCTCACAGAATTACACACTTAAGAATTATCAAAGGCATTCCTTTAGTTTCCTTATCATAACTACTGTATTAGCGTTTTCTGTGATTGGACACAGAGTGGACCCCCGGTATTTGTGGGGGTTAGAATAGTAAAAATCAGCAAACACTTAAGGGTCTCTCTGAAAACGCTTAGGACTGCCCATTATAATAGTTCAAACACCAAATATACCTTAATATGAATCAATAAGAACAGTGGAAACCGTTTTAGGACTACTGCAAAAGCTAATATCTACAGTTTTATTTCCCTTCTTGAGGGTATAGCCAATCAGTCCCAAGGAAAATAAATGCAGCTCCTGGACTGGCTCGTTTGCAAACACCAGCCAATAGTGTGTCAAGTAGCATTGCGCATGGGTACTTCTCACGCTACATTTTCTTTCAAATATTTTAGATATCTGCCATGAAAAAATCTTCAAACAGATGGATTTTTCCAGAAGAACTTGAAGTGATCCACTATATTTCAGTTAGCTTAATTTATTTTCTTGAGTGAGGGAAAAGTGTTCCAGCCTTTTTATTCAGCCAGCTGGCCAGAAGGGTGCAGCAATAGGTCTGAGAGGGGAAACCTCATTCTACACACAAAGAAAAAAACACCAGTCATACTGGAGCTTTTGTTGGATTTCATAAAAAAAAAAACCTTAAACCATGAGAATTTTTTTATATTAAATTTTGTCCAGTTTGAAACTCTTGATAAACCTTGATAACGATTACTGGCCAATTTGTGGTTTAATCAGTATGACAAAGTTCCCACCTTTTTTAGATTTGGTGTTTATTTGTGAAATTATTTTCTAACTAAATGGGAGGCTGCCTTTCAACTTATATGGGGCCAGGTTGGAGCTTCCCTTCACATGATTTTCCAGTCAGAACAGGCTATTTTTTTTTCCGAGTCTTAAACTTTGACACATTTACACATATGCTTCAACTTCCAGGTGCCTGTGACCAGTTAACAGGAAGAAAGAGGAAAGCATGGAAGTTCAATTGTTTTAGCCTTACATGCTCACATGCCACATGCCCATACAAAATATAGGTAAAGCTAAGCTTTTTGGCCTCATGTATAAAAGTACAACACCCACTCGGAATATAGTTTCCTTTCTTAAAATATAAATGCACCATTTGTATTCCTGTTACACATTAAATAATATTTGAATTTTCAGACAGAGAACAGCCGGTGTGATGTTGATGTGACCGTTTCCTGTTCCTGTTTCCTGCTGCTGAATCTGGAGATGAGTCAGTCCCCATGAGAGTCCCCTTTTGCACACATTCGTAACAAAAAACAGCACAAACACATAGAAATACCTCTTATATCCATGTTTGTGCTAAAGACAAGCATGCTGCATTTTAAATACCCCAAAATATGCTGTCAGAAGAGGTTTGTTTTTTCCCTTTGTGTGAGAACTTCATGTAGGAAAATGGGGGTTATCTTTGTTTTTCCAGTCCCTACACGACTTCCTTTACACTGCTGCCTTTACTCCAGTTAAGATCTTAAGGCATTTATTTGAATGTTTATGAACCGTGACCACTGCCTAGACTTTGCGAGAATTGATTTCAACTCAACCGTTTTTTTAAGTGTGCAGTAGTTTTGCTGGTAGTGAGTCATTAAGCAGGTTTGTGAGGTTTCCTCATAATAGAGGTTACCAGATAGAGTTCTTCTCTAGGTTTTGAAAAAATAAATGCATTTCAGCAGTGATTTAAGTAATGGACAAACCAGTACAAATTAACTGGTTCATTTTTGGAAGGACAACAGAAAAAAATTAATACAGTAAAACCTCTCCATGGAGAGAGATTACAGAGCATTTCTAGCTTTAGAGAGTTTTCAAGAAGAATAAACATTAACCAAATTCATAGATCAGTACTTATCTCGGTTCTAAAGTCATGTTTATGTATGTGTTTGTTATGCTTCGATGAAAAGAGAAAAAAAATGCATTTTACTGTATTTAGCAGAGAAGCTATTTTAAAAAATATATCTTTTTTTTGTTGTAGAACCCCAAAAAGGGGCCAGTATTTGGTTTGACAAGAGGCATGATCAGTGCCTGGATATACAGAGATTAAAAAACAAAAAACCTGAAAACGGGCAGCGTTGTTGTTTATGAATTTAAAAAAAAAAACATCGTACCATCATTTTAAAATAAAAAAATGTTAAATCACTTTGGAGTTGCTTTGATATATAGACAATCCAGTAAACAAGTTGTACCTTACTGCTGTTGAAAAAAAAAAATGATGACAAAATGCTTTGGTTCAGGCCACCGTTCCTTCTCCATCATCACTGTAGCTGAATGAGAAACCTTAAAGTTTAGCAGAATTGAGTGATAGATGGGATTCCTCTCTAGCACTACGAACCATGCCATTATGCTTTTAGATGTGCACATGGACATTCTACATATATTCAGGCTTTACTGAATACTTTTGGTGTGCATTCATCTATGCTATTTGTTAGTTATTCGAACCCCAGTTAGACATTGTCTTTGAGATCCATGTCCAAATTCTCTACTGGAAGAGAATTTGGACAGTAGGGGCGTATACACACCAGGAAAAAAAACAAACAAAACCAGAGCTGACTGAGTATTGTGGAGAGTCAGTGATCCGTCAGGGTGACAAGCAGCTTCATGTGGTGGAAATCTAACATCATCACCTTGATCTGTATGCAGTAGGTATAAGTACACCTTGGATTGGGTCAATTCTCTGCTGCATCACAACCAGAAATGCTGGTAGAGGGCTTTCTACGAAGAAAACTTTTTGATATAACTTATCTGTAAAGATGGGCTGCACGGAGGCACAGTTGGTACCACTTGCAGCAAGAAAGTCCAAGGTTCAAATCCCAGCCTGGGGTCTTTCTGCATGAAGTTTGCATGTTCTCCTTGTCCATGTGTGGGTTTTCTCCAGGTACTTCATCTTCCTTCCACATTCCAAAAACATCACTGTTTGGTTAACTGGTCTCTCTAAGTTGCCCTTAGGTAAGAGTGTGTGCATGGTTGTTTGACTTTGTGTTGCCCTGTGATGGACTGGCGACCTGTTCAGTGTGTACCATGCCTCTCGCCCAGTGATCGCTGGAGATAGATACCACGCAGGTATAGACAATGGATGGATGGATGGTCCATTTTAAAATGACTATGTGCTTTGATGTGATACCAGTAAAAATATTTTTGTGCATTCAAAAGAGTAAAAGTACCTCCTTTCATAGGGCCTTAAAATGCCAGAAATTGGTATCAAGTGCTAACAGAAATGCAATTTTAAGCATATAGCCATACCCTACAGTGGGATATAATATGAGAAAGTCTCTCAGATTTCACAAAAATAGAAACCAGCCAACAGTACTATCAACAATGAATATGCCAATTTGATGGGTATGTTTTGATGTATTTTCTGCTGAATGTATTCAAAACCAAATCCACCTACCGCCTTAGCAAGCAGATGTTGCTGTTTTTGATTCAAATACGTTCATCCAAACAGAGCAAAGTAATGCTTGGCAGATCTAAAGTTTAAATAAGCTCCTTCAGAGATTAACCTGAATCTATTTCTTCTCTATTATAAAACAATCTGAGCGATAAACCACTTCTGTGACCAGCAACCAGAGAGCCAGGAGGCCCAGTGCTCCACATGATTGTCAGCAAGCTGTGATTGTGCATGGTCAGTGCATTAATGCTTGTGTGTTTGCCTTCACACATGGGCAAACCTAAGTGTGTTTCTAGTGGGAGCAGCTGACATGTAGCCACTAGAAGCCCATGAATTATCCCCAGAGCTTTGAGGACAGCGGCTTTGCAGCAGGTTCTGACAAACAGTTTTCAGTTGAATTTAAAGCAAATTGGAGTGGAGGTTAAGTGAAGCATCACAGACCAGTCAGACAAAGAAATAAAATAAAGAATTTTTCAATATATGACCATTGCTGTGTTCTTCTAATAAATACGTTCCAACAGCAAGAAGGCTGTGGAGAGTCCTTAACAGAAACATCTGAAATAACATATTGAATCCAGTTGTCCTACAACAACAAAGATGCAGCAGAGATGTTCACAAGTTATTTTTCTTTAGTTCGAGTCCATCTTTAATGACAGAAATGTACATTCTCTCAATAAATCATCTAGTCTGCCTAATACACAGAATTTGTTGAGTTAGATTAAAATTATTATTCTAAGGCCTAATTTAACACATGCACATTTAAAATCTTTAGTTATCAGCAGGGATGGAGTCAAAACCGAACCTTCTGAGACCAAGCCCAAGACCGAGGCCAAATGTTTATAATGTCGACAAATATTTCAGAACATTGCTTTTTGTACACCACAAAATACAAAAATGAATGGAAAAACAGTTAATTACTCAACCAAAACCACTTCTTGGTATTAAATTAATAATGGTCATAATAAATTAATACTTATGTTATTAAATGCAGCCATACATTGTTACATATTCCCTAAACTGAAATAATCATCTTACATTGCACAGTAGTTGTATGATAAATTTAAAAAACAGTGAGAGATTAGGTGATAAAGATTTGTCATATTTTTAAAAAATCTTTCTTCTTATGATCATTTGAATAAAAGCAATTCATCAAAGTGTCAGATGTGAAATAACACATAAGCTGACATATTAATAAATTATTAGGCATTTTAATATTATTATTAGTCCATGCAGGCACACAGATTGCCTCACAGGGGGAATTCCAAAACAATCAGGGCCAATAGAATCCATGGGATTTACAAAAATCATGTAGCCAACAGGGATGACGCAGGGACAACAGATTAGAGAAGCCAAGTGGGAATATTTTCTCTAACATGGATTATGACCATAAAACATCAAAGGTAAGACTGAATTTATGTTTTTGGATTGATGAGCCTTATTTTCACTCTTCATTGGCTGATGGTTAAGTTCTGCACGTAGAGTGGTGATGCAGGTTTAACATCTATTTACATTATTATTATTATTATTATTATTATTATTATTATTATTATTATTATTATTGTTGTTGTTGTTGTTGTTGTTGTTATTTAGCTGCTTAGTGTTGAAACTGGGTGATGTGCATATTTTTCGCATTACTACTGACTTTCCTTGTTTCTGCTGTAGATGTTTTATAAAACTAGATGTTGTCACACTCACTTCACATATTGTTAATCCTGGCGGTGGACAAAATTTACAGGTAGCCCGGTGTTTTTGCTTTCCCCTTTACGTTCTCATCATACAATTCTTCATGTTTTAAAAAGCAAATTTAATAATCTTTTGCGGTCAGATGCAGGTGTTTATTCAGCAAAAGCTAGTACCGCACTGCATGTGAACACACTGACGTCCTCTTTTAAATCAAAGGAACAAATGCCATCTGGTTTTGTAAACAATCACATGCAAGGCGATTCTGCAGTCATTAACAATAATAATATTGCATTTTTTCTGAGATGGTGGAACGCAGCTGCACTCTGATCACTGCTTTTAATTCACATTGTTGTGCATCTGCGGGTGAAGATAAAAGGGAGTTAAATTTCATAATTTTGACAAAAACTATTGAGTCTTGAACACGTCTTGAGCCAATTTGTCGAGCAAGACCAAGACCGAAACTGAGCCAAAACAATCCGAGACCAAACCCAAGACCGGGAAAAAACACCTCGAGACCAGTCTCGAGTCCTCCATCCTTGGTTATCAGAACACCCACTTTAACATTAACAGTGGTGAATTACTTTAAAAATGCACAAGATATAATATTTACTAACCTAAAGATATAAACAGGCATTTCTGATCAAAGTTCAGTTGTCAAATGCATCTAAAAGGAAATGCTTATATTGTGAAGGACCATCAGTATCTTTGTATTGATATAACTAACTACTACTAATAACAATGCATTAAATGTCTACACATTTTCCATATTGTGAAATATAATGTGATGTGATGGGGGGGATGAGCAATACAATGTGTCAGTGCTCCAGTCTGCTGTTTACTCAATGATAGCACTAAAAAATAAATTGACTTGCTGCTATTAACTCTTCCTACTAGCATATACCGTTAAAAAACATTACACAGTAGTGATATGTGCTGTACATGTTAACATAACCATCAGTCATATACACTACGGTAACTCAAAGGGGACAACATTAATCCTTTGGTCAAACTTACCAGGTAACTTTCAATCCTGATTATAGGAGATGAAGACTGTTCATAAGACTTGAGTCCCCGACCTCGAGTCTGAGTCAAGTCTAAAGGCTTTAGAGCACAACAGAAGTAAAGTCTCAAGTCTTTGCTTAGTGACTTGACTCTTAAGTTAGCGATATTAGTCTATATGTGTGACTTCAGTCTATTCAATCTCTACAAAAGTACACTTTTATTCGTCCTCCCACATTCTGTGTTTTCATCTGTCAATTTGCATTTAATTAGAAAACACACTTTCAGAATGTAATTCTGCAACTAATACCTAATTAGCAGTAGGGAATCCGTCGCCAATATCTGATGTTGTGTTTGGATGAAAAGCCATAAGATCGAAAAAGTAATGCTATGCTTTAAAGCCTATTCTAATTAAGACAGTTGTAGGTGGGTTACAGCTCCATAAGTCTGGCAATTTAATTGTAGGTTTAAGAGACAGACACCTACAAAGTTAGTGAAACCTCCCACACCAAGCTGTAAAAGTTCTTCTGGTAATCAGCTCCATTGATGTAATGATTATCTATTTTTGTAAATAAAAGGCCAAGATCAGTCAATGTGTAAATGTAATGCTAAATTCAGCTTTTAAAAGCTTGCTTTAATGTCAGAGTGGAACACTGTTCCTGCAGTTCAGCTCTACAGTGTGAAGATAAACTCAGAGTATCCATTAGCAAACAGCAGACACATGATATCTGACCAAACAGATCTGCTGCAGAGAGCACAGCTGAAGGACAATGGAAAGAGACGGAGGGGGGAGAAATAACAGGGGGGGGCAGCCAGGAGATGAATCAGCCTTTAGTGGGTTTTCACTTAAATTCATCACAGTTGACTGAGGAAGAAGGCACCTATCAATAACCTCTCTCACTTCTGTTTTCCTTTAACCACCATTTCCCCCCCTCACTTTAAAAAGAAATAAAAAAAGAATCTTAAACCACTTTAACATTCAGAAAGTGGAGGCTTGGCTGCAGATATCTTGCTCTCACAAAATAAACTCCCACTTACTAACAATATCTTTTGATTCAGATACAAATAAATAAGTCACCTGCCCTTGTCAAAACAACATACCACAATAAATTCTTATCAATACATTATTTACATTCTACCTGGTTAAAAACACACAGGTGGCATCTTCTGGAGCAGTTTCAGGAAGCTGTGGCATAAAAAGAATTTCCAGTGTCTGCAATGACGTACTATGAGATCAGTCGAAGAGACTTATTTTAAGATAATGAAATTATGTGATGCAATTGCCAATATTTGTTTATTTTATTTAATAAAAAACAGGTCATGGTCTAATTTTATCCAGATGGTTGCAAAAATCAAAGTACTCCTTAAGCTCAAGTTGTCATCTTGTTTGCTTCATCTATAAATCTGACAATGATTAATCATTTTTCTTAAGCACAGGAAAACTGTCCATCACATGACAGTGAGAATGGACAGTTCATGTCAACACTTTGGTTCTATTTTAAAATAAGCTGAACTTTGCAGGAAAAAGTGAATGGATACACTTAGTCGCTCACTGTCAGAAAATGTGACTGCAGTGGATTTTTCACTGGATGTCACAACCATGGATTAATTTTATATTTCTCACATGGGGTCTGTTTAAGCTTTTGCTGACATATATGTGTCTGTGTTGTTGTTGTAGAAGATAAGATTTTTGTTCCACAGTTCAACTTTATACATCAAGATACAATAAAAAATGTTTACATTTCAACATCACATGAAGACATACAGTAGCTTATTATAAAGTGACAATTTTTAACTATATTTACAAATACATTCGTCCAATGTGTTTTTAAACCAAATTTATTTTAAAGAATATGTTAATAGTGGAGAGTAATCTAATCTAGGCTGAACAGTATAGTGGTTGTGTGCTGGTCTAAATCCAAGGTGGCCCTAATTTAAAAAAAAAAAAAAAAAAAAAAAAAAAAAAGCATTCAATACACATCCTGTTAGTGTTTTCACAAATAAAATAAGAAAAATTCCTGTTAGGGTAGAATTTCAGACTTTGAACAAGAGAGAATTAGCAGCGATAGAAGGCTACGAACTAGCGCCTAGCAGTTAGCCAGTCAGAGCACAAGTAGTAGTTTAAAAGTGGTGGAGGCTTCGTCGTTGCTTTCATTAACAGCTACTTGACACACAGATTTCACTTTGGTCACAAATATCGTAGTTTTTTCCAACCATGTTTTGAACTTATGTTTTGTAAACTGAAACCTTCTTCCAGGCTTACTTCACCCACCTCTATTGGTCCATTTAATATTTTAATATTTTGATGTTTATTGACTGTTATAAATCAAATAAATGAAGAAATAACACTAAAGAGTTGACTGAAAAAAACTACTGAATGCAACTGTTTTGTGTGTACAAAGTACTTTTTATTAAAAAAATATAGTTATAGTTATATAGTTTTTTAGAAATCATATATTGATATAAATTAATGTCATACAATTAGAAAAAAAAGGTTCTGAGATTAGTTTTGTCTTGTACCTGTAAACAAACCTTCACATAGCTATGCACTTAAACCATTGTTGAGGAGTTTATTTTTTGTAGCTTATTTTTTGTAGCTTAGTCTTTTGTAGCTATTTTTGTGACTCATGGAGATAAATTGTCTAAAAACAGTCAAATATCAAATATCTGATTGCATTTTTTTTTCCCAAAGGGCTTAATATTGGACACTGTTTCCATTGATTGTAGTTGTAATCCCCCTTTGCAACATCCTTCTAATAAACTGCTCATTAAGTGAAATAAAAAATGTGGTTATTAAGAATGGTTAGGAAACATCCCCCTGGCGCTTATCAACTGATTCATGATTAATCCATAACAACCAACAGCAAACAGCTTAATTTTGTAACTAAAAGAGTCAGATATGATGCAACCAAAACTGCTAAAGCACAAAATAGGAGAGAGGAAAAATGACCAGCACCATCCTTTTAACAGCAATGGCATAAATGAAGAAACTTGGAAAGCAAATCACTTTTAATGTGGAAAATATCATATGAGTTTCTGGATTACCTGTGCTAGATGCCAAATACTTTCACAGACTTAAGAAATGTAATAATAATAACATAATGTGGCTTTCATTGAATCTAAATAGTCTATGGCACATGTATGATGTTCTCCCACACATCCTCTTTCTGCCAGGTGTGGATTAGCATGCATCTAAATCTGCACAGCCTCTAAAGCCAATTCTCTCTTCTCCCAAAAGAAAACAGAACCCCTCGCGCACCTACAAGACAGATGTGCAAACCAGATGTTTTGCACTGAGGCAACAGTTTACAGACCTGCTCAGTTTGTCTTTATGTTCTGCTAATGCAGAGTAATGCAGCCACAGTTTCACTCAATAACACTCCTAGGCTGTTACACAGATGCATTAGTAACATCATAACTTTTTACTGCAAGCTCCATTTTTGAGCCTAATCATATCTAATGATCACACTTCCTCGGTTGTTCCGTCCTAGCAACTAAATTGCAGAAGTCAAAACTCCAAGACTAAACACTCACAGTCACCACTGACGCCAACAGAAATTTCTATCACATTTCCTCAAACAGACTCTATCAAGACTATAAAACAAACACTAAAACAAACAGGCATTGCTTATGTTTTATTCAAGAGCAGTCCGGCAGCTATTTTTAAAATAAAAAGCCAAGGAAAAGGCGCTGAATGGCAGTAGGACTGATGGTGAATGGCAGCTTTGCTCATTCCCTCCTCTCCTCTCTCCATTAGCCTGTGCAGAACCAGCCGAGCGAGCATTACCAACAAGCAGGCACTATGATTTCAGTATGTTACATTCACTCTGGGAAACGTGTTGACTTTAAATCATCAATGTGCTCAGCGACAGCCAAGTGAAATTACTGTTCAATATGAAACTCAAAATTTATCATTCAGAGTAAAATGGCTCAGAGAAATGGAAAACTATCTCGCTTTGAAAAATCACTCTCACATGATTTATTAAGAAGTGACGTGTGGTGTGCATTTGTATTCATCCATCCAGAGTCAATAGTTTGGAATAGTAAAATGGTAAATGGCCTGTACTTGTATAGGACATTATCAAGTCCAGAGGATCCCAAAGCGCTTCACACTACATTTAGTCTTTCATGCACACATTCACACGCTGAAGAGAGCAACTTTTCACCACACTTAGAGATGAAAGTCTTTTAGGTCTCTAACAAGGTGCCACATTAAGGAACTGAAAAGTTTGTGTCTGTGCACAGAAATGTTCAGCTATTCCCACAGATTTTCAGTTGTATTTAGGTCTGAACTTTGACTCGACCATACTGACCTATGAATATGCTTTGTTCTGAAGAACAGAATAGATGGAAAATCCTTTTTGTCCCACGATGGGGAAATTTCTGTGCAACAGCAGCAAAGTGACAGTGACAGGCAGTAACAGAAAAACACACTCACATGAAGAATATAAAATGTACATTAAAAAAAAAAAAAAAAACAGAATAAAAATAGAAAAAAATACTGTACGGTAAGGCAAAATTTCAACATGAATACTGTGTAGTTGTAATAAATACTCCAATCCAGAGGAAAGTACAACTGAGTTGGTTAATTAAAAATGTACAAGATGTGTGTGTCTCAGAGAATTAAAAATACAAACCACTCACAGTTAGTGACAAAAGAAAAAACGCTAGAGTTGTACAGATACCAGCGTGGATATAAACACTTATTGATCTTGTTGGTAGCAATGATGGTTATAGAGTCTAAACCATCCTACTCTAGCTCTGTCTGCATATTTTGTGAATTTGTCCTGCTGGTAGGTGAACCTCTCCCATCGTCTAAAGCAGGGGTGCCCAAATATCCTGCAACCTTCATGTGCATCCCGTCTCCAGCACACCTGAATCAAATTAAAGCTCATAACCAGCCCTCTGCAGAGCTGAATGACTGCTGATGAGGGAATTTAGCTATTTAATTCAGCACCGAACTAATAGTGCTGTCAACAGATTATCCCACCTGAGCTGTAGGTCTCTGCAGCAACTATCATTACAATGTTTCTCTTGGCTGGTTCTCTGATTAATGTTCTCCTTGTCATTTCAAGTGGACGGCCGTGTCTCGATGCTGCTCTGTGAGATGTTCAAAGCTTTAACATTTTTATTTGTAAAAAGTTTTGAAAGACGTGTTATTTTTTTCCACTTCCCAACTATGTGCTAGTTTTTGTCAGACTGTCATGTTAAAAATTCAATAAAACAGAATTTACTTTGTAGCTATAACATGACAAACTGTGAAAAGTTTGAAAGCCATGAAGTACTTTATGACAATTGTCTGTTTTAAATAGAATTGAATGGAATAGCTGGAGGAGTAGATCTCATCCCCTCAGCTAAGTCCCTAACTTGGTAACTTAAACTAAGAATGAAATTTTAAAAGGTAACAAAATAAGCTTGCCATTATCCCACATTAAATGCAACTTTTAATTTTTGAACTATATAAAAACACTTCTCCCACGAAACCCTTCTGAAGGTAGTTCACTCACTGAAAACCTCAACCTATTGTTTTCTGGCTAGACTAAGCTAGCAGGCTTCAATTTTTCTGTTCAAATAAAGCATTAAAACACATCAGACTAGGGCGGAGTAAGGAATTTTAATAGAAAGAATAAAACATTAAAAAGAGGAAATATTGTAAAGCAATAAAAATCAGAGTTCTGTTTGTGTGTTTCCCCCGAGAGCAAGACTGAAGATCCACATTTGCATATTCTCACCCAGCAACACAGAAAACACAGAAAGAAAGAAACTTGCCAGAGGTCCAAAAATGTTTTAATTATAAATGACTGAATTAAGAAAAGACGCCTTAATTCTCTCAGCTGCCTATTCAACCGTGTGTGCCAATGGAGATAAAAATGTGCTGCTGTCTGTGTCTAAAGCCTTCCTCATTTCACATCTTTATTCCTTCCGGGATTGTATTTTTAACGATCTATTCCTTTTACATTATTAATGGTTGATAAAAATAGCGCTTCTTTAATTACATCAACCAAAGGTTTAGTGTATTGGCCAGATATTAGCTAATTAGTCATCTTCCATTTTTAGTTAAACTGTGAGTCTTCCACACAGAGGAAACATGGTTTTGCTCATCATGTTCCAACCGAAAAGCTGAAGAGTTGAAAAGCAGACACCGTCTCACAATGTTGGCCAGTGAGCACTGTTACTGACAACGAAACAGTGCAACAGTTTCACAAGCTGCTGTCTTTCATAAACTTTTCACTGGAACAGTGTTGCCACCTGACTTGCACATTTGCCATTAAAAAACGGGAAGTTCAGTGACACAAAAGTTAACTAACACATATGCAAGTCATGCAGCTGCTTTGGCTCAACATATTTCTTTTTACAGGAAAAATTAATTGCCAAATTCAATTTTCTCAGGTGGCACTTGCTTAATGTCACTAACTTATCCAATATAGGGTATGTTTGAAATAGCAAGCATAGTCTTTCGATTCACATTGGAGCGCAAGTCAAACATGGATGCTGGTTAGTGATAAACATGGGGAAGCAAAGGGGGTTTTGTGAAAGTCCTGCCACATCTTTGAAGTACTTGTAGCTTTAAAAGTGCAGAGAACATAGAATAGAATGAGATAAAGTACATTTTTATAAGGTATTTGCTGTGATATTTGAGTTGTAGCAACTCTAGCAGTGTTACAAAACCGCTCCCTTTTTGTCTTTCACAAAAAGACAGAAGTTTTCATAAGTATCAAACCATGTTTTAAAGATCCCTCTTCAATACAGAATTATCAGGTTCAGTTTTGGCCACTAAAAGTATTTTAGATTTTGAACAAGAGGTACACAACTGCAGTCCAGATTTCTTAAAAACTGCGAAATTGCTGTGAACTGCACTGCCAATAAGAAGCACCAAAGCAGTTGCCAACTCAACGTTAGTGGCTAATGGTTAGCTAATGGTTAGCCAGTCAAGACATTACAAAGGTTTTGGTGGAGTCTTCTTCAGTGAATGTTGTCTGTCAGCCCAACAGCAACTTTATTAGTCACTTTCGACATCTAAACTAACAACTCAAGAACTTCTTACTGCCTTACTTCATTAGTTTGACGAAAATTAATGTGTTTATAATGACAAAATGGTTTTTACATCCCCAATTCTTACTTTGGTTTTTAAAAAGGCACTGTAGTTGAAAAAAATGTTTTCATGGGTGATGCACCCAAAGTTCTTTAGTTTTTCTTTATGTCATCTTCTGTAACATGTACACAGATTTTTTAAACCATAGATACAGGACACTGTTGTGTCCAACCATCCGCATCGGAAGAGCCTGAAGCCTGTTATCTTAGCTAAAGGCTGCAATTTCTAATTAAACCTCTCGGGAACTTCTTGTGGCCAGCATCAGGGCTGTCAGAGAGCCACAGACACTTTCTCAGCCCTACAAATCAAGGATAAGAGCCTTTTACAAGTAATGAACTAGAGGCCCCACTTTTAAACCCTTGTAAAGCCAGCATGCTGAGGCATTTTCACTTTAATGAGAGGAAGCGATTGAACTGCTGGGTCATGCTGTTGCTTTTTCAGTTTTCAGATTAGAGTTCAGGTGTGGAAAGAACACCATAACATGACCTCAGACAATGTCTACTGGTAGAAGTAAGAAACACTGAATGCCACTATTAAATAAATATGACACTATAGCATAGGATGCCAGAATTAAATAGATGTTTGCAAAACAAGTGTAGAAGATTTGTTTTTATACATCAACACTAATTTTACATCTGAAATTACAAGAACAAAAGAGCTCTTTAACCTATGAAAAATTTTAAACCTGCTTTTCTGCTTCCACACAAGAACGAGGGTCCATATAAAGGCTCATTTGTCTTAGTACATCTTTGGGGACAGCTGGCATGCACGGCAGGGAAGGATGCAGCCTTCATTTACCAAAAACCAAGCCAAAATGTCACTGCATGACTGCCGGTAAGTGCTTTCCTTACCTTGCCAAAGTTCCTGACATCAAAAAGGTCAAAAGCGTCGAACAGTTCGCTCTTCTTCATTCCGAATGAGTCGCAGCATGCCAGCAGGAAGGTCCGGATATTCTTCAGGCACAGGAACTGCATTTGGAGGACAAAAATGGTTAATCTCTCTGTGGCTCATAATCAACAAAGGAGTTGCATTGCATTAATAAATGATCTAGCCCATTATTGTTCTTTTATATTTTACTTTCTTCTCTAAAGAGTATTCAGATGTGGTGGAGCTGCTCTGCTGGATTTCCTGTCATCTTCAATCTGACTGCCTAATTAGACAATGTAGCTGAAGACACCACCTCTAAAAGCTCTTAGATTAGTGTTTATAGTCAACATCAGAGCATTTTGATGTATTAAAATATGGCAAATTGTTATACCAGGGCACTACAGTGGTGTTTTATTATAAGAATAGTCTAAATACAATCACAAAAACCCAGCTGCAAAGCAGAAACGATGGATCCAAATGAGCTTCATCTGTGTCCCTGACTATTTTTCATGATCAGAAATATTTGTACAGGCTTTGATAAAGCAGTGTAAAGCTTCCAACTAGTAATGCACCAGTTGTTTAGCAGGTAACAGATGCCTGTTAATCTGAAAAGACTGACTTGGCTTGAACTTTGACAAGCAGACCTGACATTCAAAAATTCTGCGAATGAGCGACAGCAAAGAGGCAAATTCACAGTTGTAATAACACACCTTATAATATTATAAATAATAAATATACAGTTATTTAAAAAGTTTTTAAAAGTTTTTAAAAGAAATCTCCATCTTCAGAGATATCTCGGGGATTCTAAGGAAAGGGAGTAATACCTATACACACAAGTACCTGCTGACAGTGTTGACATTAACAGCATCAAAAGTCAAAAGAAGATCTTGAGCATTGCTTGGCTACAGGGGAATGCATGTTGAAAGATGCATGCTAAGCTGTTAACATCTAAATAATATGTAGTTCTAACATAATGAAAGTAACTCAGTGAAGATACCTCCTGGACTCCTGTGTGACCAAAGACTTTGACTATAAACAGGACCAAAAGCTGGACATTTTAAACCAGATCATGTGCAAAAGCACACACAGGCCTAAATCCATGCTCTCCGAGCTAATTCACATTCTTCAGGAATAGTTCAGAGCTGCAGACGGGGTTAACAGGAATGTAGCAACATTGTGTTTTTAGCCAACATGCTGCATCTGTGACTTCCCGTAAACTGAAAGACTGGTTTGAGGGGAGTTGTGTTTTTGGCCACTTCGCTGTCTGCTGGATTCCCTCTGACAGATGACTTCATCTTTGGGTGTAACCAATGTGTTATGCTGGTTTCACCCTGCTCAACATCTTCATGTTTGCTAGCCTTTTAAACTGTGCTCTAATAAAACAGAGCATAGTGGGGAGCAAAGAGACAAGAGAAGGATGTTGCTCTAAAGTCTTAGAGCTTGTAGTTTAATGGCTGTGGCAGGTCATTTTTTGGCTCTCCACTGTACCTAGACGACATCTAAATAAAAAATGACAGATATCTGAGAGAGGACTTGCAGTTCTGTTCACCTCATGCTGTTTAAATGCAGATATTCATTTAATTAAACATATTATTGAAAGTGGAAGCAGTTTGGCTCCAAATTAGGTGCTTGAAAATGTCATTAGGGACTACTTTCAGAGTCCAGGGGCTTTTAGATAGTTGCGTGTATTGGAGGAAATATCCCCCACCTCCTAAGCAACCCTACTTTTTCTGTTCCTGTGCCATCATAACAATCCTGAGAGAGCTCAGCCTGTATTGACTTTTTAAAGATAATTTCTCTCACTAGGAACTCTCCAATTAGCATCTATCTGATGACAGTTCTTTGGAATTGTTTTCTCTTGTTTGTTCTTTAGCAAAAAAGGCTTCCAGGAAATAGATTTCATTGGCAGTTTCCTGTTTCTCAAGCAGGAGCTCAATCTGAGGTGTCCACATTTAGAGAACTGGTTAGGTTTGACTGTTCAGGAGGAAAATAAGTCAGAAAGTGTCATCTCAGGAAGCAGCCATGCCTATTTTATTATACACTGGAGCAGAATGTTTTGGGGTCATTTTTTTAATGACAAATGCATGCCCAGGTATCAAATGTGAAATACCTCCTGAAAACAATGGAATTACACTTTTACAGATGGCTTCACAAGACAGATAGACACTTCCAGCCAAGCAGATCCAGATCAGCGTGAATCAGCAAACAAAAGTCAAGCAGATATTATTGAATGTTTACACTTGTAAACATCACTTGCTTTTATCAGACAAGCACATCTTGTCTGCCCAGAGCCTCCGGAGTATCCCAAAGGACCCCGGTATATTATCTGAGGGAAGCAGCTTCTCAGAGCACAAATGAAAGACAGCGTGTCATCTGCAACGAGCCGAAGACTGAAGAGGGGGAATCGTATTAAAAAGGGATGTTACAGTGTGAGACAACCCTCTAACTGTTCCACATGCAGCTTTTCTTTTACATGAGGGACTCTCTGGGGCTCACTGGCTGAATGAGTAGTATGAATGTGTGAATGCACTGTTGGTACAAACCAAATCTGTCTGAAGAAGAATGTAATATTGACGATTTTGCAAAAACAAACGAACAATAAATAGGTGTAATAGACACTATTCTAAAAGAAAATAATAATACAGTGCAGGTTGGGGTTAAGGAAGCAAATAGCTAAAATTTATAAATACAAGAGACCCTTTTTAAAAATGCTTATGCATTAATATGCATAGTGGGAAAATGTCTTAGCACTAAGCTAACATCTGCAGTCTTCCTTGTCTCCGCTCTTGGGGGTACAGCCAATCGGCACCAAGGAAGATGAATGGCGTTCCTGGATTGGCTGATTTGCAAACGCTAGATGCTAGCCACTAGCATATCAAGTACCATTGTGCCAAAGTATTTGAGCTTCCCAGGCTGTATTTTCTTTTGAATATTTTAGAAAAAAATCTGCGAAAAGGACAATTTTCCATGAATAATTCGGAGTTATGTCCAGTAGGTGAATCCGCAAGTACTGAACTGCAAACAGGCAGTGGTCCACTGTAATTTCTTTTTACTAGTGCTACTTTTAGCAGTAGTTGTAGCTGCTGTTTGAAATGTTTGTATAAATACTAGGAATTCATGGTATTTTCACTCAAGGTTATCATACCGTGAGAATCTCATAGCATTCCATGCTTATTAAGATAAAATCAATAACTGAGTTACTAATATGAGGAATATAGAGACGATTTTAGTGAAGTCTTTAAGTCAAAAGAATGGGGAATTTTTCCATTTTAAGACCGCCACAGAATACACTGCCACACAATATAAGACTGATTTTTTTCAGGTCTCAAACTGTTTGTACAAAACCATCCTGGCAATATTCAATAAACATGTCTCTGGATCTTAAAAATGTTAACCATAATTATAGGCCCGTGATCTAAAAAAGGAATTATAACTGAAACTGCTCCTCAAATACAGCCAGCAGTGTGAATGGACCTATTTGTGTTCAACCAGCCAATAATTTCTTTGTATATAAAGAGGAACTGAAGATTTAGATTTTGTTTAGATTATATCTTTAATGACACAGTTAAGAGTCTGCAGAACACATTCTGAGATGCACCGAACAAAAAGGAAGGGACCGTTCATATAAGAACAACATATCCAGAACCTAAAATCTCACCTACAGCACATTTAATTTTCAAATCCAACCATGCGCGATAAAAGAACAGTCCTGCAAGAAGAGCTATCTCGCTGCTGCGCTGGATAAGAGGTCGTGCTCTGTTTCTATAATATCCATAATAAGCATCCAGTCTCTGCTTATGTATTCTTTGAAACAAGTCAAAGCTCCATAGCAACAAGCTGGAAGCTTTTATGACCCCAGTGTGTGTTGCAGGGCATAATGAAATCCTGTTCTCTCATAGATGTGTGCTCTGAAAGATAGCAAGACAGTTTGGCCAGCTCACTGCTTAAATCTCATTGAGAATCAATTAATAAATATAAATGGATGCAAAGGGATTTATAGCCTGAGACTCAAATTTGATTTGGTGAGCCTTTCAGTCTCATTACAGCTACCAATGACATTATGCACTAGCTATGATAAAAGTTGGATGTTTACGTTCTACAGATACTAAACGCCATGAGCAAACATCGCTCATGTACCTCATTTATAACCTCAGGGTGAGGTATCGCAGTTCAAGTGAGCCGGTCACATGCATGTCATGTAAGAGCTTTTGTCACCCATGCAACCAGGAAACGGGAGGTGGAGGGTAAGTGAAGTTCTGCTGACACCAACGAAAACGTTGCCCTCTCCCCTCTCACTGAAGACACTCGTCATCTCACTTATCTTAATAGCATAATGTCAACATAAAGCAGCAGTCAGCAGATTTTTACTCCTAAAATATACCGTGGTAAATGATTTCATGTGTCTTTCTTAGGAAAACCCACAGACTTGATGCATAACAGCAGCCTCACATGACTGGAAAACAGTAACAGCTGCTTGTTTTAGTCACTTTTTCCATTCATTCACAATTGCTTGTATGCACAGTTCCTGATAACACCTTTTTTTTTCTTTTTTTTAACCTTCGCTTCACAATTCCTGCAAGTGGCTATTTTTCCTGACAGTTTCACGCTCTGGTTATCAGCCACTAAACTCAAAATTATTCATACCCTTGGAGGATTAAGACTTTAAATTATTATATTTCAACCAAGACGTTTGTGCAAAATCCACACAAAATTGGTTGATTTATTAAAAAAAAAAAAAAAAAAAAAAAAAAAAAAAAAAAAAAAAAAAAAAAAAAAAAAAAAAAACACAAACTAGGTTGGAAACAGGTATATCATAGATAAGGATCCATCTAACTAGTTTAATTCAGGTTTTTTCAAAAACTGAAAGAAATACTTGTTTTTTCTAAGATCCTAGCAGAAGTGAGATGCGCATTTACTAAGGATGTTTTGTAGCCATAGTCCTTTGGAAAATAAATAATAAAGGTGTTGCTAGAAGCTTTCCAGAGACTCAGAGGGGAACAAAATACTGGTCGATGTCAGAAAAAAATCAAATAAAACCCCCATTGTTTGATATTGCTTTGTAATATTGAATTTTAAGTTCACAAATAAGATGTCCTAAAGTACGAATGCATGATATATTCATCGATTTCTTTTATAGAACAGGTCTTTTTACAGAATTAAGAACAGATCACTAAAACAATCTTTCATACAGCAAATGTAACTTGATTATTTTTGTTTTAAACCAAGATAAATATTATCAAAAATTGGGGGTTATTTTACACAAATTATATGATTTCTGACTAGCTGGTATACTTCTGTAACATATATTTCTAGTCAGCTCGAAAAAAGAGTTAGCTTTATTAGTTGATTCTGTCCACACAACAGTGAACCGAAAAAACTACTTCCTTTCTTACTTCAAAATAAGAGTCTCAAACATAGACCCAACAAATTATCAAGTTTAAAGCTGTTACCCACGTATCTTATTAATATCACCAGACACAGCCACATGCAGCCAGCAACTAGATAGAGATTTACAAGATAGAAATCTTTTTGGTGGGAAATATTGTGGTGTTTTACTTTTATGCCAGAACATCTTGTCACTCAGTGACAGGATAAAATGAGGAACTTATTTTGTTATGTGCATCTAAACGGTAAAAACATTTCTGCTCTAAAAATATATAGTTCACAATTTGGATATTGTAGGGAACTGACTTTAAAAATACGTTGGAGGAGTTGTACATATCCATTTTATCTACATCAGATGTAGAAATTTCATTTTCCAATACAACTTTCCATCAGTATGCAAATAGGCCTCCTTTTTAGATTGCACGGACCTGCCTGAGATATAATATCTAAAACAGGTTGTTCTTGAGAACAAATATCCTGATCTGTTAGATGAGGAAAAACATTTTCCACATTGACTCATCTAAAAGGCAGAAAACAGTGTTGAAAATTAGGAATCGGCACTGCCTGATTAATAATGTTCAGGATCAAAGCATCTGGGGTAGAAAGATGTCAAACAGGTTTGCCAAATATGGCTAATTTGCATCACCAGCAGCCTTGTTTCCCTAAAGTTTTATTTACAAACATTTTTTTTTTTCCATGGTGAAAATATTCCCACAGCCTTGTGATTATTTAGTGTTATTTAGCAAAAAGGAGAAAAGGCTGTTGTCCTGCAATGGATACGGCTCTGAACAATGAGGAGGGAGTGAATAGCATATCAGATCTGACAGCTGACCTAAATTGATAATTAATAAGACATTAGCAATGTGTTTGTTGTAATAGTGTTTATGTAGCTGGCAGATGTTATCAGCAATGCTGAATCCTCTAATCAGCTAATAGGAGACATCCACTGTCAGTTGTAGTTAATAAAGTCCTTTATAATAATAACTACTTTTACTTTTGATTGTATGTATTAGATAAGATGTCCTCTTAAATTTCCAAAAGCGCGCATTATTAAAAGAGATGCATTAATCAATCGGCCAGAGATTAGCCAATATTTTCCCTCATCAATTCTGGCATTTTAGGAAATGCATCATAACTGAAAACTTCCAGTATTTTCGGACTGCAAATGCATCAACTACACTTGATGTACTTCCTTTAACTTTAATAAAATTCAAGCATAGCTTAGCGACATAACCTAAAGCGAACCTTAGAATTCCTTATTTTTCTGTTGGATTCATACCTACTACCTCTATCAAGAAACTGCAGCACCTTTTCTTCCTATTATGCATTTTAGTCCATAAGAAAAAAAACTTGAACTGAATTGACTGAATTAAAATTGGAATTGGCATATCCGACCTAAAAGAAACCCAAAAATTGATATTAACCAGAAAAACCCTGATCGGTGCTTTTCTGGTCAATAAAGATGCAATGTTACTTATGCAAGATTTTTGGCCAGGCTGAAAATACTTAATTTACATATGGTAAAAGATTCTTTACATGACTACATGATCAGTTGTACTGACATTTAAGTGAGAAATAAGAGGAAGAAGTGAGGACAACAGCTGAGGTCCTGTTGGCATTTTATGCTTTGTCTCTCTATCAACACTTTCTGTCCCTTAAGAGGAAGGACAAAAGGCACTCACTTGCTCCCCTTGCTTCTTGTTCATTTCATGTTCTGACACAAAGTCAAAAAGAAAAAAAATATCCTGTACCTCCCCCATATCACCAATAAGTGTCCCAGGAGCCATTTTCCCATTAAATCTTGAATTTAACCCCAGTGACCCCCTATATATACACAAAGCTTACTCCCTCCCCCCTCTACATACAGGGATTGAAATAGTATTACTGCATGAGATGTGAATTCTCTCAGCAATGGCAACACAGGTCAAGCTGTTTGGCTGAACTGTGGGTTAGTATGTGGTTCAAGAGAATGATTAGAGGAAATTAGTGTGGAGAGAAAGTGGGTAATTGAATATCACTGAAACCAACTCTAAAATCAGTACTAAGCAGCATGTACATCAGGAGAGAGAAAGCCAGGCTTGTGAGCAAACGCCATCCTTCCTCCTCTCCTCCCCCTTCTGTGCTATTTGATGGGCTACCTCTTGAAAAATTGCGTTAAAGGGTTGTGAATGATGTTTTTTGTGCTAAATGACAAAGACGGGTCAAGTGCTGTTTCACCTCTATAAGTGTGTTATGTGTGTGGACACACACTGATGTTCACCGGGATAGATTGAGGTTTGAGAAGGGTAAAGAGATAAGACTTCGTTTAGATTCATATTTCATGACACCACGACTTTTCTTTGTCCTCTGCCTCTATAAAACTATACTGGGTTCTACAAAAAATACAAGTGTACAATATATGTAACTGTACCGAAGCATCACTGTACAGACGTCACTTAAATATGCACAATTAAGCTATTTTTTAAAGCTCTCCACTCCAATTTAATGCAAAAATGGCTTGTAGGAATGACTAATAACCTGGAATATTGTATTTTTATTTTTTATTGTATGTTTACTTTATATCAGATACTGTGATAACAATTCATCATCTCATAACAATCTTGATAAACCCTTACTGATAACGTTTTCAAACATACAAAACGGGTAATATGATTAGGATTGTTACTTTTACTTTTCAAACTTCTTGCTTCACAGTCAGTTTCATAATAGCATCAATAAATACTGCCATTATGTTTGAAAATATCACTGAATGCAATTTATGGGTACTGTGTAAATTGCATTACAACTATAAGCCTATTTGTTTAATCCCTAGAGCAAGACGAGAGGTTCTAGATCAGTGGTGTCCAAACTTTGGCCCCGTGGCCCACAAAATCGTTAAGTCGAAAGTGCAGCATTTTTTCTTAATAAGAGTACCAAAAAAACAGAATTCTTTCTTTTTTAAACGTGCTTCACATTAGCTTAAAGTGCAATATTTTGGTGACACAAATAAAGTATTCTTATTTTGGTGGAAAAAGGATCTGTAAATCAATGTAGATCCAAAACATAAAGTGGATTTTGTACCTTGGTCCTTATAAAACAAAAGCATACATACAGCTTCCAAACTCCAGAGGCCAATTTAAGGATGTCAAATTACGAAGTCAAATTTCATTGAAGTTATGTTTGATATAACTGAAGGTAACATAGTTACTTGATTGTGGTATAAAATGGCACTATGTGCCTGGAAAATACATAATACTGCTCCTTTAAATATGACATAAAAATTTAACATTTTCCATTTTAGGAAGATTTAAATTTGTTAGTAAAAACATTCCTCTAATTAAAAAAAAGAAAAGATTTTACTTCTTACTATTACCATCATAAGAAGTGAAAATACTGAGTTTGTAGAAAAGTGAAGAAACTCTGAAACTCTATTGAAGGCTAACAGCTAGCCAGACAGACCCTCTGTTTTAGGCAATTTCTTCAATTTAAAATAATACAAATTGAAAATGTTTATGCCTGTGTGTACCAAACAACTACGAGATTTGAAAAGCATTACATCTTTGATGTTTGTCCTGAGAAAAAAATCTAAAATCCCCTCTTGGCCGACTCAGAATGGACTGATGAGTCACAGCTGATGATGACGAGGCAGATGGATGAGTCTCCAATAGTTACTTTGCATAGTAACACAGATGTTGTTCAGCTAAGAAAACAGCAATAGTTTCTTCAAAAATTGTTAACATATAGTAGTAACCATTGAAAACAATGCTAATGTAGCTAATATAGCATAGTTTAAAATGATTATAAAACCAGCAAGACTTGTTTTAAAAGTCAAAGTTAGCCAAAACAAATGGTCTGTCGGATAAGCTGTTAGCCTCTGAGAATTATTTTGCTTTTCTACAAACTCATGGTGATACATCTGTTAGTGTTAGTTAACACTAACACAGGTTAGTGTTTTTAAATGTTTTTAACTTTTAAGTGAATATACAGTACATGAGTTCTGCTTTTTTGTACGTAGCTTGCTACTATAGAGCCCCTCAAAAGTAAGGGTGATTTGTTCTTCTGTTCTGGTTTCTGGGAGGGTTTATTTCCTATTAAGACAGTAGGTAAAAGAAACCTAGCATTGGGCATTTACATTTAGTTCTTTTTGCTGTTTTACCGTACCCGTACCAAACTGTGACCCAAAAAGTGAGGTACACCCCGAACCATGGTTTAGGTGTCCTGTTACACCTCTAAAAAACACATAGGCAAAAATAGGTATGTCCTTGTCCTCATTCCTTATGCTGTACAATACATGTATCAGGTCACGGCTATCCAAACTCATTGCAGGGATTTCAACATTTTCTTATTACACATTGAAGCGCCTCGTCATTTCTAAACAGACAGCAGACTCGTTCAGAACAGGACACCTCACACATAAATGACCGAGCTGGAAAAGTCATGAACTCCATAATCTCCTGAACTGCACAGGGCCTTATCCATGTCTATTCTGGGTCCAGGCACAGAGATATATGGGCCTCATTCACTCACAAGGTACCATGTAGGCAGCACAATTCATTTCTCTTCAGCCAAGGGAGGTTTAGTTTGTCATCACTCAATGGTCAGAGTTTATCACTGCTGTGGCTTTAATAGCGAAAAGCTGCAGAAAAATGCAACTAGTTATGAAAGGTCTTGTGAAACCCTTTTTTTGTTTAAATACAGTTTTGGTTTTTTCCATGAATATAGTTTTTTTTTCTGCATTCTGTCTTCTGTCTGTATTACTTTAACTAAATATTAGTAAATATACTAATTTTTTACTATATAAAAAAATGACTTAAAAAATACATTTCATAGGCTCTACCCTAATAGTAATCTCTAAATGCTCATAACTGTAACGTATGAAGAGGCTCTCCTCTGATGTCGGGAATAAACTTACAAACTTGTCGCTTCTGATGAAGCTTGTTATCAGGAAAAACAACAAACAATATTGACTTTTTTAGAGCTTCAAAAACACTCAGCTGTTATTAACTGGAGAATCCAACAAAGTAACAAAGGAAAAATTGATTAAAGGCGTAATCGCTACCTCTAAATATCTCCAAATAAAATCGACATATGCATAATCTAAAATTTATTGCGCAGTGAAATTTACTAGATGGCTGTGGTTCAGGATTGTTACCTTAATGACAGAATGAAAGGTCAGTTTGCCCTGTGCAAATGGGCATAAACGACTAAGATGCAATATGGTCACATCCTTGTCAGTGTAGCCAAAAGTTGCTGGTGAATAATCTTCGGTGACACAGTGGAACTAAGTGGTGTTACTGCATTATGTCACGCTGGAATTGTAAATTGGAGGACTGTGGAGCATGGCACCAGTGCCGGGCGTGCGGGGCATGCATGGCTGCGGTAACGTGGTGTTTACACACTGACAGGTGCGATCCTTTCTACAAAATGAATCAAGAGGGCAGCAATGCTTCTGCAGCTCTGACAGGCTGCGTCCTATGCGTGTCTACTGCATACCAATGGCCTGCAGCACATAGTCTGCATACAGTATGCTGTAGTGGAAAATAATCAGTATGAGCTTTGATAACTGAAGTCTAACTATGAATAGTTAGCAGGCCTTCTTGATCCAGCACAAAAAAAAGATCAGGAGGTAAAGGAAGTAGCAGAGCAGAAATGTAAGCAGCTTGGAAAGGTTTTAAGATTTTATGATGTCTTAAAAGCAAAGTGGGTTAACTGGGAAGCTGCTATAGGGCTTTGTAAAGCACAATAACACATGACACAGTCAAAAAGCCTAAATGCATGAAGCTTTACACTCTTAATTCAGTTGGGAGGCACACAGGTCTGAAAATTAGGCTTTAAATCTTAAATACTGCCTCTTTCCTGCCAGAGCTGCATAATAAAATGATAATATCACATCAAGGAAAATGTTTAAATGTAGATGAAATGCAATTTAAGAAGAATGTACTTCTACTATCACTCTTTTCCTCCTGCCATTGTGGGTTTGCAGTAGTATTAGTTGATACCTAGTGCTTAGGTAGGGGACTACAATGTCATGACCAATGCACAAGTAGATTGTTATAAGAAAATGTTCATTTAAAATTGTTGGTTAAAAAGGAGAAGAAAGCTCTATAAATTGGTTAGTCTAGTATATAGAAATTAGCTGGCCAGCTGGTGGCCATGACTGGCCAATTTATAGCTTGAGCTACACTGTGCGGTGACTAACCAGAAAGTCGAAAAACACACGTTTTTCCAATCAGTGAATGCAACATACAAGAAAAGAATAAGCAGAAGCAGAGCTTACTGACTTTTGTGGAGAGCCTGAGATAAACAAAGCAGATCACCAAAAAAATCTAACAAGATCCACTTTCCTTGTGCTCGAGCTGTAAAAGTACAAGCCTACTCCATTTCCAATAAGGCCCATATGCAAGTCTGCCTATTTCTAACCAAAAGAAAACTCAGGCAAGACCGAAATTTAACGTTATAGGCTCTTGCTTATTTATTTACCGTAATTTCACCCTTTTTCGTAATGTGATAATAGAAAATAATGATTATATATAATAACTTTGAAAAATAACTGAATCTCTAATTTAATAAAAGAAGGTGAAATGACTAAAGGATTCAAAGGGAGGAGGTATCAAATATTAATACTTAACTAAGTAGCAGAATGGTAGCTTTTGGCCGTAGTGACTGAACTTTTTAACAATTGATATGACACTAATATAGTAGTAACTAAATACTACATATGGTATTTTGAGCAAAATATATACAAAAAATCCTCTTTCTTCCACAAAGGATGTATTTTAATACCTAATTTTAACCCTAATTGTTAAAATATTGACTTTGATATAGAACAGGCTTTTTTTTTGACACAGGAATCAGAATCAGTGTTGTACAGCACCCACTCTTTATTCCTGGGCCTTAGAGGACTTTCCTTCTCTTACTAAACCCAAAAAGCAAATTAAGTCATCTCCTCTTTGTCTTTCTCATCCTCCCACACGTTCTCTAACTTTTGTATCTCATCTGCAAGAGAATGACGAACGAGTCTTGGAGCCTTTGAAGCCTGCTGTACGCCGTGCTCACTCTGTGAAACCAGCTTTTCTCTTCTCACTTTCACATCGCAAAATCTTTGTCTCAGTTCAATAAATTAAACATATGCGACTGTATAATGCAGAGCATTTGGAATACAGCTGCTTTGGCCTTCAAGAGTCAATTAGGGATCAGCTGAAATCACATATTTTTCGCAAATATGTCACAAAGTACAGTGGAAAACAAAAAAACGTATGAATTGTTGATTAATTCAGGGAGCAGATTCTAGAGGACTAAAGAAATGTTGCATAAAGAACATTTTTCAGCTTTAGTGCAACTATAAAAGAGTTCAGCATCATAGTTTTGTTGAGGTTTTCCAGTCACATCTGTTGAAATATAGAATTGCAATGCTTGTGTCATTTGTTGCTAGCATAAACACATTGTGTTGCTAGGAGTTTGTTTGAGACCCCACTCAAACTCAGACTCTTTCTCTCACTTTCATTTTCCAAAAATGCTGAAATCTTCAAGGCAGACTCGATAGAGAAAAGACTGTTCTTTTTCTGACACCTGAGAATAGAGAGGGGTGTTTTTTTCTCTTCATTGGGCCTGACATCTCAGCACTTTAGTTTTAATTTGATCGAGGGTATGTTTTAGTTTCACTTCCTTCCTGTATTCCATTTCCTGATTTCCTGTTCTTCTTGAACCTCAAGGCTGCACTGTTTGAAGGGCTTGGGGGTTCGCTGCAGTGCAGTCCCCCTTTTTCATGTGTCACAGAAAAACTAGGTAACAGTGGGCTTGAGAAAGAATAGGGTTATAATTTAAAGATTTCAATTCCAAAGCTGCCCAAAAAGCTCTGTTTGTGCACCCCTTACAAGATATATACAACACTTAAATTTATGAAATCTTGTTTAATGCTTATTTTTTTAAGAATTGGTTTATTTGAAAGAGACTTTGTACATTATTCTGACTTACACACATGAAAATAATGTTCCTTTTCTTGCAAAAATAAAAAAGGCAACAAGAAAAAAAAACCCCAGTACATACGCCTTTTGACCATGTGGTCTGCTAGTTGCACCATAACAAGCATTCCCCAGTTCCTCTTAAAGCTAAACCTCTGTTTTCTACTCAGCTGAGACAAAAAGCAACTACTGATTATGTGGCGTTTTTCACTGCCAGCAAAGCAAGGGCCTGCGCACGCTGTGGTCGGGCTTTGTCTAGACTTTGTAATTGGCTCATAGCACCACTGTAAACTTCTGATCAAAGAGGCTGCATGAGGATTTTGCCTAAGCCCTAAACTGGAACTTTGAGCACTTTATTGCAAATAGTTGCAACAAGTGTTAAAACAATGTCAGGAATTAGCATCCATATAACACGTGGTATTCAGTCAACTAATAAGCATGTTTTGTATTTCTAACACAAGGAGGAGGAAGAGCACATTCAATACCTTCTAGAGTATTCATGTCACGCGTGACACGTGTGGAAGCAAACTAACTCTGCATGTTACTCTAAACACACCATCCACATGCGGCAGCTATGTTTTTCTTTTGCAGGAACAAGAAAATTGGTCAGGCTTAATTAGTAAATGCTAAATACAAGACAATCCTGGAAGAAACTTAAATATCTATAAGGAAATGTTTTAGATCAAAGAAATCACATAAAATGCAAAAAAAAAAAAAATGCCATTGAAGCTCATGGTTTTTGTGAGGCAAAATGTGAAAAAGTTAAGTCAGTTCATCTTATTGGTAGATCCAGGTAATAATACTACACCTTTCTCTGCCAACATACAGGCCTTTTAAACCGAATCAACACAGCAAGGTTGAGAAGCATCATAATTCCAGCATTCCACATGTGAAGTCTCTAGAGCTTCTGATGCATTGTACTTTAATTAAGCAGCCCACCCCAGCGAAGCACACAAAACCCCCTCCAGGTCCCTTTATGTCTTCTGAGGTGCCTCAGCGGAGGGCCAGACACACTCTTTTTTTCACTGCCTTTGTCTTTTCCATCTCATGGCTCCCACGGGTGAGGCCACGGTAGCGTCCCATGTGTTATTATCGGCCAATGATAAAGTAGCTGCCACAGCCCTCATGCATTATGCAGGATGAAAGGGAAGGAACTCCTCCCCCAGTTATGTAAATCTAACTTATTTTGTAAGGGGGTAGAGGGGTGTTCTGACACCAATATTCTCCCCCACCCCACAATGATCTCCTCACTGAATGACTTGGTATCCATTACTAAGGCAGTGGGTATCTATGTGAAAAAGCTAAAATAATAGCAATTCTTACTGACACACATCTAACTTAAGGACAGACATAAAATCTTATGAGAAGTCCTCCAAAGTAATTATATGCAAAAATGGGATTGCTATGACATACTGTCTGATCTGTAGACTACAGCTAGTTAAAAAATAATAACAAGTCAGTTGGCATCACTGGCAGCAGAAAACTTGTATATCCTCCTTTTAAATCTATTCAGAGGTTCTTGGGCCTTCTACTCTAACTGTAGCTCCTTCATTGGCTCAATAAAGGAATAACCTTATTGTTATCAGTGAGCAGTTGATATCTTACCTGCTCTAGATATTTCTCTTTGGCTAACAGATAGTACGAGAGGTGCCCAAAATCACAGCAGACTTCTACCCTCTTAAAAAACACCAATCTTAAAAATGATATAGCAGTTTATGCACACACTATTTATTCTTTGACACTTTAAACCCTTGATGTTTCCACTGAGTGGTTATTTACGCAGAAACCAATGAGTACAGTCATATTCAATGAATTAGAATATGAGTCTTGATGAGTCTCATTTGTCAGAATAAAAGGACCTTTTGAAAATCACAACCTTCAAGCTGGTATTAAGCAAAGTTTTCATTAAACTGACATTTCATTTTTTAAATTGTTTTTTTTATAGATCTGATGTAATATTCTGTTTTCATGTTATCATTTGCTTTTAGCAGAAAATCATCACGATTAAGAGAAATAAAGGTGTTTAAAAAATCAGTCTTTGTCTAATTTACATTATGTGCTTCACTTGGTGATTTAGTTACTGAAATAAATGGACTTTTCAATAATATTCTAATTTATTGAATGGATCTGTATTTACACTGCAATTGGAGGTAGGAGGCAGTGTGCCACTAGTGAGCTTCCTGTATGAAACATGTACTGAGTGGAACATGAAAAACATTTCCATATTTTTGTATTTTGCAGAAATACAAAATAAGCTCAGCACAAACAGAGAGAAAATTGTGATTATTTCTTTGTTGTAAAAATACTTTTTGGGAATAAATATTAGAGCTTTGGAAGCCTATTTATTTCCCTTTAAATGGCGCCCCATGAAACTTTGTTAAAGCCTCAAAATGTCAATGCCAGACAGCTTATTCTGCTATTAACTTTTGTTTAGTGTTGTTTATTGGATTAGAAGATTAAAGTTTGAAGAAACAACACATTTTGGCAATTTAACAGTTTAATCGTTTAACAAACAACTGCCTTAGCAGTGTGTGGGAGAACTGCACACTGCTCCTCCTCATGCTGGACTAAGGCTTGGTCAAACACTTCTGTGGGATAGCAACCCATTCTTCAACCAGCCTGTGTTACAAGTCAGCCAATGTGGTGTGTGTTGGTCAGTCTGGCTTGAACAGCACGCTCTAGACTGATTCCACAAGTGCTCAACAGGGCTGAAGTCAGGACTACAAGAAGCCATAGATGTAGTCATTGATTAACCCTGCTGTATAAGGATGCGCATCAACATCTTGGAGAGTAGAGTTCGGTCCTTAAGAGTGGTGATTTGAGATTGCCACTCGTTGCAAAATTTTATCTTGATATGTCTCTGCATTGAGATTGCCTTCGCATTTCCTTACGAAAGTGGCACAATTTAAAGGGAAATGAACAGGTTTTCCAGTGGTATAAAATTAATTGCCAGGAAGCATTGTCACAACAAAGAAACTGTCCATATTGGAAATGCTTTATATTTCATTCTCACTACTGGTTTCACTCAGGAGGATCACTGGTGGGGGACTACCTCCTACCTCCATTTCCCATAAATAATAATCCCTCTGTTTAGGACTGGAGTTGTTTTAAGAAGGCAGAAATCCAGTTTGGTTGACAACTTGTGGACTACCTTCAACTTCTGGGCCTAATAATCTGGGTTTATACTACATGAAGACACAAAGAGTGTTATCTACTGCAGGTCAGAGATTATAACAACTTATAATGTTTTAACAGGACCTCACTTTAAAAATCCTGAAATGTGTCACCCAGCCACATATGAAACAAAGTCTACCTATAAATAACCCATTCTGGGTCTAGATAGGCCATGCATTCAGCCTTGTTCATAAACCACACCACCAGTGACAATTGTGTTGCATTTCCTGATGTTATGGTTGACGCGAAACACCGTATGTCTCTTTACTGGCAGAGATATTGTCTCTGTAATACCTTTTACATTACCACCAAATGGGCTTAATAGACTCCAATCTAGTTTTGACTGAAATCTCTGAGTAAGCATTCTCAGATGGATGTAGACATCCACTGCCCCCCAATGACATTTAAAACCTCTGTGCAGTCTTAAATTGCCCACTCACCCAGCATGCTACAGTCAAATAGCAGGCATTTGATTGTGAATGACCATGCCGTTGTGCCACCGAGGTTAATGTGCTTTTTTCCAGGAAACAGGCCAGATGCACCTTTTGATCCAACATGAGATATATCACAATACTTTATTCATGATTTAATTAGCTGTTTTGAATAAAGTTTGAACCTCATGTTTGAATATTAAAAAGCAATACGCTGTAGTCCAAGTGTATGGGAGTGTTCTGCTGGTACAGGGTGATACTCTTACAGCAGGTCTGCAGGCTCAGTATGTGAGTGTCTACCTCACTGTGTGCTGTCACAGAGCCAGACGGACATATTCACCATTAGAAAGATGAATATTAATCAGGTCCTGGCTCAGGCTGTCCTGGTATTGAAGCAGATGGTATCTGACAAACAGGAGCCGCATGGCCATGGCTCTTCCTACCTATCTATCTATCTATCTATCTATCTATCTATCTATCTATCTATCTATCTATCTATCTATCAATGTTTTTCAACAGTCAAAAGTAATTTTAGAATAAGATACCTCAGCTAATTTTATAAAGTCAGATGGGAGGCATTCATAACTATGGGGTGTCACACCAAAACCAAATCAATTTCAGGAGTTTTATTATGCTCTGGTCATAATAAAATAGAAGTTGTAGTTCGCTGAAGTTTGTCCACTTCTGTTTTATCACTCATACTCATAAAAAAATGCTATTTTAGTACAGCCAACAAATTTGTGGGGAATTGAGGGGAGTGTTGTCCCCTGTTCCCTCTGTGGAGGCACCACTTCATTCTGTTTCTTGTCAACTAAGACAGTTTAATAAAAGTATGCTAACTCTCTGCTAGTGAATTTAAACACATTAAGTAAAAAAAAAAAAAAAAAAAAAAAAAAGCAATCAAGGATACTTGAGAATTTAACGTGTTTGTATTCAAACGTTAAGAATCTATATAGCGTAAGTTGAGTTTGATAAAGCCTCCAACGTACTCCATGCAATTTTTCTCAAGTTCAAGCTTTTCCGCTTACTGGAAGCAAAAGTAAAGTGAAAACACAAGAACAACTTGCTTGCAGTAATGTTTTGGTAATTGTCCTTCCTTCGGGAATAGATTTGCACGCAAAAACTAAGTGGAATTCATCCAAAAAAATCCTCCTAGATAGTTTACTTGGGGCAATGTTCAGCATTTTTCCGGCAACAGACTGCATGCTGTAAAAATCTGTAAAAGTGTGAGTAGCAATAAAAACTTTTGACAATTTTTGGGAATTCATGACCCGAACACTATAAACAAACCACTTAAACTTCGGTTAACTTGGGTTGCACTGTTGTTTCGCGGTCCTAAATGATGGAATGGGACGAAATGTATAAATTAGCATAATCCCTATGGAGTCTGGCCAGGTTGCCATCATCGTGGATTCAGTGCAGTTTGACGACCAGCGGAGGAACGGGCTGACGCGTCTTTACCTGTGACATTTGCGGTCGAAGGTTGATCTCCTTCAGGTTGATGCACTGGGGCTTCAGGTTGTTGAGCAGATGGCACAGGAGGACTCCATCCCGGAGGGTCTGAGCCAAGTCAAATACCTGCGCTGACTCCCACGTCACCCTGTGGTTAGCTGGGAGCACCTTGCAGTTTATCAGCCACAGCGCGCATTGCCTCCAATACTCCATCATTATTCTGTCTTCAGCCGGAGCGAGTTTTCACAGGTCTGTCTACAATCAAACTGCTAACGGTTCGGTCACACCTCACGTCTTTTAGCAGATCGGACCCATGCCAGATCCGTCCCAGTGTAAACGTGAGGAGAGCAGAAGTGAACCACGGCAGAAAGCTTTTGGAGATGCGGGCGGGCGCTCCACGGATGACGGTCCGGTGCGGCGAGGCTGAAGCGAGACTGTGGATGGAGTGCGTCCTGCACCCTTCCTCTCTCACTTGCGCTCTCTCTCTGTTTGTTTCTCTTCCCTCCCCCTCACCCAGTTCACCTCTTCCGCTTGCCACACAGGCTCATTGAACAGTACTGTGACATTACACTACAAGAAATAGCGCGACTTACACTTCGTAAACGCAAGAGTTGGGTAAAGTCAGCATGGATAAATTTGAATTAGATCGTATTACTGCCAGTTCTGTTAAGGAATAATAAAAAAGTTTAAATGTATGCAAATGTTCCAGTAGCACAGAGAGATAATTTACAGTGCTGATCAATTAATCATTGAACAAACCGAGCACAGAGCCACTTTCACTTAACCAAGCACCATACAAGTGCATCTTAATAGGAATGTTATCAAAAAGATGTTTTATTCTGTAGTACAATTCAAAAAGGGAAAGTCATATTTTATAGACACAAGATGATATATTTCTGGCAGCTTGGATGATAATGTCTTGCAACTAATGAAAGCCAAATTCAGTTTACATTAGGCTATATATAACCAATATAAGAAATATTTTTGATAAAGAAATGTTCTTCTGTCATATGTGCGAAATGATTTTGGAAAGGCTAATGACTTATTAGTTGTCCAGCAGACAGTCTGAGACCTTCAACAAGGAGGGTAAGCCACAAAAAGTCTTTACAAACAAGCTGTCTGTTTATAGAGTGCTGTATCCAAATACATAAATGGAAAGTTGAGTGGAAGGAAAAGTTGTTGTTGGAAAAGATTTTTACTACATAGATGTGAGATTATTAAAATCTATCTGTATGAACTCAATGCTTGGTTGAGACTCTTTTTGCATGCACTATTGCATCAACTTAGCACTGCATGACAGTGAAGAGCCTGTGACTCTGCTGAGATGTTAAGGAAGCCCAGGTTGCCTCAGCAGTAGCTTTTAACACATCTGAATTGTTCAGTCTGGTGGTTTTCAGCTCATTCTTTATAAATAGATTCTCTATTCATCTTAGGTAAGGTAACTTTGCTGGTTAATCAACCACAGTGGTATCAGGGTTATTGACAAAAGTGATACTTTTGGCAGTTTGGGCAGGTGTCCAATGTTGCTGGAAAATGCAGTCAGCTTGTCTATAAAGCTTATCAGCAGAGGGAAGCATGAAATCCTCTAAATTTATTTTTTGTTATTAGTCATTGCAAAGCAAGTAAAGCTGCAACTCACAAAACTGTTGCAAAGCTCACATTATCATGTTTATTAACATGACAACGTGACTAATTTCTCTTAGCAGCTCAACAATATGGAAAAGACATGAAAGCATTTCATTATGTAAGAAATATACATGTTTTCCTTATCATTCAGGAAATGGTTAAGTGAACATGGCTACTCACCAAAACTTCTGCAGTCAATAATTAAACAGTTTAACACAACTGGAACTATGCATATATGTATAAGCAGGATGATAAGAAAAGTGAAAAAAAAAAAAAAGTCCAAAACACACTGTTAAAGAAGTGCAGCAAAGAGTTGCAATCTTAAGTGTTCTCAAGTGTCCATAAAAACCATTAGTCTATCTATATGCCAGATGATTTTGAGGGAGGCATTGTTTGTCCTACCATCAGAAATGTCAACATGTGGAGTTTGTTGAGGTTTGACTGGGATTTTATGCCCATCCATTATCTACATATCTATCCTTGCTGGGTCACCGGGCGACTGGTGCCTATCTCCAGCGGTCATTGGGCGAGAGGTGGGGTACACCCTGGACAGGTTACCCTATCCATCACAGCGCAACATAGAAACACACAGGGCAAACAGCCATACACACACAAACACACACACACACACACACACACACACACACACACACACACACACACACACACACACACACACACTTATTCTTAAGCAAAGTTTAGAAGGACCAGTTAACCTCACAGTCATGTTTTTGGATAATGGGAGGAAGCCAAAGTAACTAGAGAGAACCCACACATGCATAGGGAGAACACGCAAACTCAATGCAGAGAGAGCCCAAGCTGGGAGCCTTCTTACTGCTAGGCAACAGTGCTTTTTAAAAATAAAAATGAACATACAATTGAATTGTCACTGTCAAAATGTCAGAATGTAGTTTTAGTCAGAACAACAAATGCACAATATACACTGACTTGATGATTTTCAGGAGGACTTTTAATTGGTCGGATTTTTATTATGTAATTGACATTTTGTAATTCTTCCTCATTGTGTTATTAATAAAATCAGGTTCAGTCTTTCACCTTAATTGTTTCCGCTTTGTAGAATATAAAAACAGTGACTTCTGCTTTTGTTGCCTCAACGTCTCATTGGCAACAGGCAACAGTTGTAAACATGGGGTTTGGATGTTAGTGAAACTCAAGGGAAGTGGAAAATTCAGTCATGGTTTTGTAATTCGATTCAAAAACTGAAGCTCATATACAGATTCATTACAGAAAGAGTGATTGTAAACAAAAGTTTGACTGAAATCAGCCAGCATTGTCTTATATTATCTTATATTACACTGCATTACAGTTAATACTCACCAGTAATCATACTCATTTTGAAGTGGATGCAAATATTCCAGGAGCACATAGAGTTTATTGACAGCTGTGTTCAAGTAATCATTAAACAACCCAAGCATATAAACATGATACTCTTTATCTTATGACAATAAGTGTATCAAATTGGCTTAGAATATTCTGCAAAATAGAATGTATGTCAGTAATTTATTTCAAAAAGTGACACTCAGATTTTATGTAGATTTTTTAGACACAATTGGATTTCTTTCAAACAATTTATTTTAGTAATTGTATTGACTGGCTTAAAACTACTGAAAACTAGAGGATTGTATCAGAAGTATCACAGAAAGTTGAATGGAAGAAAAAACTTTGTCAGGAATGATTTTTGAGACATAAATGCCAGTCTACTGAAAAGTACTGTATATCCATATGTTATATGATATAGGCACTCTATGCTTGGTGAGGGCTAGCTTTGCATGAATTACTGCATCAGTGCACTGTGTCACAGGGACGATTAGCCTTTAGCATTTCAGAAGGGGTTGAAGAAGCACATGTGCAAGTTGCTTTAATTGCAGCCTTCAACTCAAAAGTTTGCTGTTCAATAAACCATAAAGCAAAAGTGCTGCTAAGCCAGCACTTTTGAGTGGTAGACGGCTGGGCAGATTTTGGCTTGATAAAACACAATGGTTTCACACCAACAGATGACATGGCTCTGAAAATGTTCCACCTGACCTCATGTCACTTTGATTCTGTTCCTCTCTACTTGGTAAACAGGAGATTTCCAGTAAAGGAAAACAGCCCACCCCTCTGAACAGTGTCTGGGAGGCTGTAGTTGCTGCCGCACGAAAAGTTTACTTTATTAATTACTCATGTTCTTAATCATTTTGGAATAAACAAGAGCACTGTAGTTGGTGATTAAAAAAATAATCCTTAAAAATAAGACTTCCCTAATAATTGTTCACACAGTGTACTTCACGTTATTTCAAATCCTAACAATTAGGATGTCCAAGAAATTCTCTGAAAGGTCTCATGCTAATCTAAAATGTCTCTCAGAGTTCTGATAAAAATAACAAGAAAGATTTTTTTCTTCTTTTCAAATAACTGAACTAAAGCACTGTCCGATAAAGCTTGGAGCTGCACACCCTTAGGAAAACAAGTAATTGCAAAACAATTATTAAAAATTGTGTTGCCAGTAAAGTTTTAATTAACCCACGTTTGTTTCACCCTTCTCATTTTCCATTGACCTAATTTGCCACTTTATGTAAGCTTAAGCGTTTTGTCAACTGAAATCCGCATTAACTTTATACATCAAGTGTAGCGAAAGTCATTGCAGCTAGCCAAAAATGTAATTTGTGTAACAACCTTTTAATGCAAGTGCCTTGAAATAATAATATTTAATAACCAGTTCACTGAGAACTGCGTCCAAGCAGTCCTATGCAATTGTGATTTTTGAAACATTTATATTGCGATGACAATTGTAACTCAGCATATTATGCAGCTCTAATCTGGTCATTCTTAGTTGCTTCTTTCCCTATTCACTTTCAAATTATCAATGCAGTTTATCACTTCATTATTTATCTAATGGCTGAAAAGTAAATGAGTTTTTCTGTGGGGTCTTCTACAGATTTTTTTGTATCTGGAGTTCTGGAGGATCTTTATGGAATTTGGCTATTTAATGCTTTAATGTATGGCCAAGTTCTGCTTAGGTCCAGCTTGTTAGCCTGCATGTTTGAAATTCAAATTCAAAATTCAAATTCAAATTTAGAAATACTTTATTTATCCCAAAAGGGAATTAAATGTTGATGTAATTCATTTAATTTAGGAGTTATTATAGATTGTGATGGCTGTGGGCAGGAAAGATCTCCTGTAGCGGTCTGTTTTACAGTCAATCTGAAGAAGCCTCTGACTGAAGAGCCTCTGTTTTCCAAAGACAGTCTCATGAAGAGGATGGTCAGGGTTGTTCATAATTTTCTTGATTTTATGTAAAATCCTTCTTTGTACCATCATCTCCAGAGGTTCCACAGTCGTCCGCAGAACAGAACCAGCCTTCTTTATCAGGTTGCTGAGGCTTTCTAGCTCCCTGGCTCTGATGCTGCTGCTCTAACAGATGCCGGCAGAGGAGATGACAATCTTAAAATATAATTTAAAAAGAAGAGGCTTGTTTACTAAACTGGTTCAGGGATGATACTACATTTAAACTAGGACAAATTTAAACAATGGGAAATAGGAGGAATCATCACAATTTTTACTCTTTTGAAAATTGGACAAGTAATGAGTTTTCAAGAATTAAAATTAAAATATAATTTAGACTTTTCACAGAGAACAGAGATTTCTTTAGGTATCTTTAGGTAAAATATTATAACACAAAGCAAATTAAATCAAAATTCCTTGACATAAACACCAGCATCATTTTTGTGGTGATAGATTCAAATGTACAAAATAGAGTAGAAGCCACCTCAGCTTTTTATAACTCGCTGGGGAAATGCAGAGAGGAAACAACATTGTATCTAAAAAGGAAATGAGAAACAGAACCGATGGTTAAAAAAATCAGGCAAAGAATGGTTCCAGATGTGTGAAATATAGCAAAGCACAACAAATTCATTCTCACGAAGGGAATTTTTTTGGAAGGATCTAACACAATTTTTCATAACACCTAAAATTAAAAGTAAACAGACTTCAACATTACAAGAATGTTAGAAGTAGAAGCCAACCATTCACATATTTTTTGGACCAGAGCAAAAATAATTGGATATTGGGAACAAACTGGATCAACATTGATTAAAATTTTGGGCTATACAATTCCAAATACTTGCTTACTGACATATTTGGAAAATATAACAGATGTGATGAGGAAAGAAGATATGTTTCTGACAAAGGTCATCCTGGCCAATAGGCAACAACAAAAAGATAGTTGAAGAAAGACGTGCCTAATCAAGACAATTGAATCAGGATTGTGGAGGGAATCTCAATAATGGAAAAAATGACAAACAATCTTAGACTGAAAGGTTTGGGAAAATGGACCCTATTCCAAAGTGGCACACACAAGACTCTAAATAAAGTTGAATGAATAAAAAGTTTAAGTTATTGTCATTAGAACTATCCAGACCATTGTTTACTGTTCTAGTTCTGTGTTGTTGTGGGTGGGGGTTGTTTGTTTTTTTGCAAAAATCAATAAAAATTAAAGTATAATGAAAGAAATTAAAGTCCCTACAGACAAATTTGGTTTTATAGCTGCGTGTTTGTTCTACAGAAAATGAGACAACATGACAATTTATTTTGTATGCTTGTTATTATTATTGAAATAAATGTTTGCAGACACCACTGTCTGTTCTTGGCGTTGTGATATAGGACCAGAGGAGAGAGAGAACGTTGCCTCACAGTTCCAGCTGTTACTTTCTTATTTGGATAAGGCTCTTTCTCTTGTGTGGACATGCTGATGAGCCTTCAGTCCTCCAGCACGTGTGAATCTCTTTTCACAATGACTGCAGCTATAAGGCTTTTCACCAGTGTGGATTCGTTGGTGAACTTTAAAATTACTCTTATGAGTGAAACCTTGTCCACATTCAGGACAGATGTAAGGCTTTTTTCCAGTATGGAGGTACTGATGAGCCTTCAGTCCCCTGGAATCCCTGAAATTCTTCCCACAGCGACTGCAGCTATAAGGCTTTTCACCAGTGTGGACTTGTTGATGAACTTTAAAAGCACTCTTATGAGTGAAGCCCTGTCCACATTCAGGACAGATGTAAGGCTTTTTTCCAGTGTGGATGCGCTGGTGAGCCCTCAATCCTCTGGCATGCCTGAATCTGTTCTCACACTGACTGCAGCTATAAGGCTTCTCACCAGTGTGGACTTGTTGGTGAACTTTAAAAGAACTCCTGTAAGTGAAAAGCTTTCCACACTGGTCACAGAGATAAGGTTTTTCGCCAGTGTGAACACGTTGATGAGATTTCAGATTTTTCATCCTTCTGAAATGTTTCAGACACTTGTCACAACGGTATTGTTTCTGCAGCGAGAGTGTGGGCTGATCCTGCTGTCTGTCACTGGGACCCTCTGCAGCTTTGTCATCATGTCCGCCCAGGTTCCTGCAGGTTTGGTTCTATGAAGAGAAATCAGAAGGACAGACAGTAACTATAATGTACAAACATTCTGAAAGTCAACAAGTTGATTGCATTTGAAGAGGACATGGCAAACATTAAAAATCTCCCAGTTTGGTTTAATTAAGTACAAAAGTACATTTGCCTTTATCTCGGGTAGAGCAATATGTGTGTTGTTGTTGGCTAACATGAATAGTTAGATTTAGTCAGGTCAGGTCGCCGGTCAAAGGGCAACAAAGAGACACACAGTACAAACAACCATGCAAGCACACACACTCATGCCTAAGAGCAATTCGGAGGGCCCAATTAAAATAAATGCCTTGATTTTGAACTGTGGTATGAAGCCAGAGTACCCTGGGAGAACCCGTTCATGCACAGAGAGAACATTTAAACTCAATGCAGAAAGACCGCAGGACAAAAATAAAACCCAGGACCTTCTTGCTTCAAGGCAGGAATGTTACCAACTGTGTCACAGTCCAGCCTGAATACAAGACTACAAAAACAACAACTAACCTCTTCCAGTGATGTCATTGTGTTGCTAACACTAGTCTTCTCTTCCAGTTGAATTGTCTCCATTTCAGTTCTGCATAAAACAAAAACACATCATTTATAACATGTAAAGTAGATGTGAATTGAAGTTATTTGCACAGCAGTGACAACAGTTTCAGATGCAGTTGAAACCAGATATTTACATTCATTGTGTAAGAGACAACCTTATTTCTCACTGTGTGATTTTAAAACAGTCTTAACCTCCTGCTTTAAGTCAGTTACAATCACCAAAATGTATTATATTCCCAAAATCTCAATCTATAAGGAAGAACATTTCTCCAAGAATTTTTCATTACTTTCTTTAAATTTAAACATATTTATAGGCTAAGATAAAGACACGTTTAAACAGATGCTTTGTAAGCTTCCATGACTTTTAACAGTAATCATGATGAAATAATCAATATGAATTATTACAACTGTATGTGATAAATAAGTAAGCGTTTACTTACAATCTCTTTGAGTGACCTCTGCAGATTCAAAACTTATCTTTGTCAAAATATTTACGTTTGACAGATGCTTTTATGGTTTCCATGGAAACCATGTTCAAAAGGTTACAGTTAAATAAACATTCAACTCTTTATATATAGAAATTTGTTAAACCTTCAGCTATATTATTAGACTTAGAGCTGCTTTCACATCACAGACTTTATTTTTCTGTGCAGCAGAGAGACTCACTTAAAAGTTAAATGTCTTAAAAGATTTGAACAGATCTGGAAACATACAATTGCATACAATCTTGTTTCCATGGAGATTATCTGTTTTGATGTTTCAGGTATTAGTGTAACCATCATAGTTGTAACAAATGACTACATTTATTACATTTTGTGTTTGTAAATGTCATTTCTTTCCAAACAAGTTGCAGTTGTAGAGCCTTTGTCAGTCAAGTCCGTGAGAATAATTGACCTGTTATCAGTCAGATCACTTTCTTGATTCATTCCTTTAGATGGTTATAAACCTTTTTCGAAAATGAATGATTCTTTTCAAAATCAACATGCTACAATGTTGTTGTTGTTGTTGTTGTTTCTTTTGGTTTTGCTATGACAATTTTATATGTTAAGGGTGAAAAGCTGCCCAAACCAACCTGATCCTATATGAAAAAGTAACACTGCCACCCTTAACAGGAAGAACTCTTAAACATTAGTGCTAACTGGTACTGGGTTTTTTACATGGCTGTGGAAGGAATCTGACCCACTCGTTGTTGTAATTTAGCTATGCTGGATGGTTTTTGTGCACAAATGGCTTGTTTAACCTCTTAACTGTCACCCTAAAAATGCCAAAAATGCTTTAAAAAAGCATACCCAAATTCAATGTATGTCTAGGTGTCCTCCACGAGTTATCCAAATGTGACGCCTTTACATGCCAACTTCAAAAGGCTCTACATAGAAACATCAGCGAGAACTCTAATAAAAGGTCATTTCCAGAGGAATCTTGTTCTATGCACAGATTTACTGTCAACATGACTGAAATACAGTAGGGGAAGAATAAACAGAAAGAAATGTTAATTTTACTATTGAACATTGTAAATAATTCCACCAGAATATCAGTTTTTCCAAAAAAATTTTTTTTGTAAAAGGAAAAAAAAAGAACACAGCAAACAATGAAACATTAAAGTACAGTAACTGATCACTTCCAGTGACCAAGAAAAGCAGAATGTAAAACCAATGGATGCTGCTTGGAATATTTCTGTTGAATAGTTAGTTATCAAAAATTATTGCAATGCAAAATAGTAGAAAAAAAATACTGTATATGCACCAGTTATTAGTAGAACCTACCTACCTGCATAGAAAGTGGTAATAAATAAGTTGTGTTTTAGGTATGCATGAATTGTATTACCTAGACAGGGCTGCAAGAGAAGGAGAAACCCAATATGTGAAAACTAATCCAAACCTGGAAGAGGAAAGTGCTGGTAATCACATTAACAGTCACAGAGGGTGCTTTTATAATCTTAGGGTGTATATAGAAATGATGGAAGACTGGAACAAGTGAACAGTGCACCTTCGAGATTCATTTGATGTTTGGATTCCCTGATATCACGAGGAGGAACCTTGACAACAGAAAAAGGCTGTACAGCAGTGTATGAGAAACAGAAACGTGTGTACTGAAGAGTACTGCTCTGAGGATTTACATACAATAACCTAACACAAAAGGCTGTGCGAACAGAGCTGTGAAGATTAGTCTTCAGCAGCACACAGTTGTAAACAGCTGATCCTAAATGAGGAAAAAAAAAGCAGGGGTCTTCATCTCCAATTCTTCTCATCATCACTGAAGAGAAGATGGTTGTAAGAGGAAGCGGGATGTCACCAGAAATGTCTGCTTTGTGTTTTACTAGGTTAAAGGCTGAAAAAATGAAAGGCGCTCAAACGGTTCAGCGTCCACCTTTTCCACAGCAGTCACACTGGATGCCATGGCTAACATTACACAGATGACTCAAGAGGTGGCGGCTGAAGGTGGATGCTGGCAAACCATACTGCACCCCTTCTCCTGTTTCAACTTCCTCTTCCACACTGGGCGCCTGTGAAGTCTGGCTTTTATCACCATAACTGTGATTAATGTTACACAGAGGCTCCTAGCAAATATACAGATGCATACGATTTCGACGGTCATGCAGGATGTTGTTCCATTAAAATTTCCAATAACTAATCAGTTGCTGGTGGTAATAATCACCCACTTGGGAAATTGCAAACCTCAAAAGCCTTTTAAGCACAAACCTGCAGCAAAACCTAAACATCCGAAGAGGCTGTAAAGTTTTTTTATGGCACCATTGCATTTGCATCAAAACCTGGTTTTAACATCCTCAATTTTCCATTAACAGCATTGAATAACTTTGTAATGAGTAACCATGTGAGCTTCCCAGTAGCGGTATGATAACACACGGTGGACGAGACCTTACTGAAGCCTGAACACATAGCTGAAGCCAACATTTCAACATGACATATAATTTCCATTAAGTCACCAGAGATAAGCAAAATGATGAGCAAAGGAAGAAGAAGTTGTTTCATTTTTAGCAATTTTATTTGATTCGTCAAAACAGGCTTTAGGCTCCTCTAACTAAAACTGTTGTTAAAGACTTTATTCTACTTTTATTTAAGTTTTTGTCAAATTAAGATTACTGGTATGGCTCATAATGCAAGCAAAACTATTAATGAGACTTTTTTGTGTCTTTGAGTCAAAATTAGAGGTGTCCCACAGTCTCAGCCCAACTCTCCAGCCTTCTGGTGTACAAACTGTTTTCTACAAAGAAAACAAAGTGTCTTCAAACATAGTTGGGTCAGACTCCAAAAAGCCACGTTGACATCACCCAAACACCAAACTCAAGGTTTTAAAAACTAGCCCAAACGTTTAGGTGGCATCATATCATGGCTTTAAGATTTTTTTGTTTCAGTCTTTGGTTGAACAAGGTTTGAATTATGCAAAACCTGATATTGGTTCATGGCATTTTTCTGTTCCAAATGTCAGTTTCAGTGACATACTCTAAATGTGTTATCTAACATTCATAGTTAAGTTCAAAATTATTTATGCCCCTAGCAGATTTTGATTTTAAGTTATCATTATTCATTGAAGAAGTTTGTTTCCTACTGGAAATGAGAAAGGGACTAAGGCCTGTCTCCACTGGGTGAGAGTCAGGGTACACCCTGAACAGCTCAGTCCATCACAGCCCCCCTGTACATGAAAGGATTATCTAAAATATTTGAATCACAAATGTCTAACTGATTACAGTTTTAGCTTGTAATGTATATTCAAATTCCCATTAGCCAATACAGTTCCATAAACCTTAGCTGTAATCTATATTTAGCCTGAACTGATGCATTTTAGCATACTAATGAGAGGAAGGTTTCCCCAGGAAGTTAAAGTCACCAGATATGTTTTCTGTTTTTTTTTTTTTTTTTTCAGATGCTGCCGATTAAGAAAAGAAATAGAGATGTAGTCTAGCTTCTATAACTGATGGCAACGTTATCGGGTCTTTCTAAAGTTATGAGGTTGGTAAAAAGTTCCATATGGCATCCACATACATATCTGCAAGGTTTTTAAGCAATGATGTTAATTTTTCAGTTGAAACCCAAATTAAACATGTTTTGTCCAGTGTAATAAACTGTGTGGTGTTAAACCTCATGCTGATATGAAAGTACTGTCCCCAGCAATGAGAATGTCTCTAAGGATAAACAATTTAACATAATGATACTTCAGAAACTGTTTACTATGATGCAGTACTTTCATTTTAAAATGTACTAAGGTGGACTGGACGAATATATTTATTTACTTTTAAACATTTGTATTCATCAAGGTGCCGCATTCAGCTTTTCAAATAATTATATACAGGTATAAAGTCATTCCTCCAAATGCACGGTAAAAAACTAGCTTATAGTCTACAAATGTACTTGGGAACAAAGGCTCACCAAAAAATTATGGTAAGTCTAATATGTCTGAATGACATAAAACACAAAAAGTTCAATCTGATGTAATCTGAGAGCGGTGGGAGAAAAAAAAAAATGCTGTGTTTTTTTTTTTTTATACAGTGTATATTAAAATATCTGGTCTCAATTTTATTATTAAAAACAAAATAAAAACCAAAATGATATATAGCTAAAATATATATTCATTTCTTTTGAAAACCAAACACAGCAGTGAGTCAGTGCCACATCCAAGCTCTCAGATGAGCTGACAAACAAATTCAAGATGGTGTCATCATGACGACACATCTGTGGTCTGTGATTAGTATAAAACTGATCTCATGCCAGCAGTTTTTCTCACTGTGATGGATCTGTTACTGCTCCTCCAAAAATCCAATGTTTTACCTCTAAGACGTTAGTGGTACATTTTCCCAAAAGTCGTTGTAATAATTTTTTTTTCTGATCCAGGGATTGGATGAAAAGGGGGAAACTCTAAAGAACTGCTGAGCAGAGTGACATTTAAGTAAAAAACAATGTACAGCAGTGTATGAGAAACAGAAGCAGTAATGACTGCTATCAGGCCATGAACAGAAATCATAATAATCAATCAATATGCTTTTATTAAAGTGGAAGTCTCTGGGGTCTAAAAAGGAGCGCCCAAGTGGAAATCTGGACCAATCAATGAGACAGCTGCCTGTGGCCACCTGCTTGACAAAATATGGTGATAACACATGATCTGAATGGGTAGGAGGGGTGAGGTGGGAGGCGCCCTGCTGTAATGAGAGCATTAGCATATTGAGTGAGAAAGCAATGCAGCAGACATGATTTCACTTGCTAAACCCTGCTTTACCCTGGAAATGTTTTTGTTCTCATAGATATTAGCAACGGAAAGCAAATTTACAACAAATGTTGACACAGCAGAGGCATGATATAATTAAATATCTTTACGCAACATGAAATTCAGCAACCTTTTGTTGCTGGTTGTGCTCAAAGCACTATTTTTACTCAAGCCCATCTTTGTTCTTTTATTGTGCTTCTTGTAGCCATAACACTCATTCTGAACCTGAAAAAGCGAGACTGAATGCCACACAGAGAGTTAAAGGAAGCCATGAGAGCACCTCAGCATCCATTTGAAAGTTCAGGCATGAAGCAGCAGAGAGCCATCCCTCCACTCCTCATCAAATCCTCATATCATCTTGCATTTCTGTTAAGTGTCATTTATAGAGACTCCTCCTGCTCATTGTGTCATTTGATCTAGTGACAGCGGCAGATCTATTTGTGCATCTCTTTCATCTCTCTGTGAAGGGCATGTTATCTCCCAGCCAAAGACGGCAAAAGCTGTGTATGCTGCAGATTAGCTATTTGAAGATTCATCTCAGCTGTACTGGTGACTCAATATTTTCCTACAAATATGGACACAGTGTATCTTGATTACAGCCTGAATTAATCATTGTCAGTTATAATCACATTCTAATTCACTTGTAAGTATGAAATCTAATTTCGTACATTTACTCTAGCACTTTTGCACTTAAAAACAGTCTATTGCAGCAGGAAGTGTGTCAGCATGAGGACCAGAGTGGGGTCACACAGAACCGGATCACTGCAGCGTTTGTTCATTGTTTTCTAGTTACGACTATTGATTGCCTGACTCTACCCTCAGCACTCTATTTTTGCTGTTTTAGGGGGTCAGGAGAGAAATCAATGGCCTGGGATACCCATGAGAGGCCTGGGATAAGTGGTGACAGGCCTGGATTAGCAAGGTCTCATTGGAGTTGTAACACCGGGGAGGATCAGCTGTGATATGGGCAAGATGGAAGCAATAGACTGAAAGATAAAGAGGAAGAAAGCGAGCATGTTGAGTCAAAATGATATAGAAAGTCTATAAAAGTAATTCACCCTCTGGTGTCTACAGGCTAACAGAAATTGAACTATTGACCTGTTTACTGGGTTTGCAAAATATTTTAGCACAACCGTGGAACATACAACGAATATTGTTCAACCCACCTTGCAAATTTGTTGTTGTTTTTTTTTGCCAAATTCAAAATTGTTTAGGTGTTTGTAACAACCATTTTATGCCAGAATGGTTCAAATAGTTAATAAAATTAATATTGAAGAGCTCCATGGCTGAACTCGAACACCCACACCCCAACTGATTCAAAAGGACAAGAAATTATCTTGTATTTGCTCCCAACTACATAAATACGCCAAAGAGGTTTTGGAATTTGTTTTGTGGAGCAAACATGGATTATGGGCAGACTTCAGCTTTGGACAGTGTACTGAAGGATCTGCAGCCAACTCCTCATGGGAAAAGATCTTTTGTTCTTTAATGTTCTTAGATTTTGTTGTTTTGGGTTTTTTTTACTTTATTTTGCATAACTTTGCCTGATTTATGTAATATTTGGCTAAGCTGTTTTCTTTGGGCTAAATTTTCATTTTTTATTGTCTTGAATATGCCTTTTAAATCAAAGAGAGAATTCCATGATCCTTCAGCTCTTTTTATGCAATTGACTCCGATTTTAACACTAACATTTGCCGCCTTTGTATTTATTTATCTTTGTTTCCTTGTGTTGAAATTCCCTCACAATTTCATGTTGTATCCTTTTACTAAGTGAAGATATTTTTAATGTACTGTAAGTCTACCAATTTGCATAAATGGGATAAAGAGAAAAACACAAAAACACACAAAATGATAATGAATTTTCAGAAACAGTGTTGCTTCCCATACATACATACATAAAAAAAAAAAAATTCCCTTCTCACCCTCCACGGGTGGTCTATTCTCAACCTCTGAGCTCGGGTCCTCTACCAGAGGCCTGGGAGCTTGAGGGTTCTGCGTATTATCTTGGCTGTGCCGAGAACTGCACATTTCTGGACTGAGATGTCTGACGTTGTTCCTGGGATCTGTTTTAGCCACTGCTCCAGTTTGGGGGTGACTGCCCCGAGGGCCCCAATGACCACAGGCACCACTGTGGTCTTCACCTTCCAGGCCTTCTCCAGTTCCTCTCTGAGGCCCTGGTATTTCTCCAGTTTCTCATGTTCCTTTTTCCTGATGTTGCAATCGCTTGGTATTGCTACATCCACCACAACGGCTTTCTTCTGTTGTTTATCCACCACCACGATGTCCGGTTGGTTCGCCATTACCATTTTGTCTGTCTAGATCTGGAAGTCCCACAGGATCTTAGCTCGGTCATTCTCCACCACCTTTGGGGGTGTGCCCCACTTTGATCTCGGGGCTTCCAGTCCATATCCTGCACAGATGTTTCTGTACACTATGCTCGCCACTTGGTTATGACGTTCCATGTACGCTTTCCCTGCCAGCATCTTGCACCCTGCTGTTATGTGTTGGACTGTCTCAGGGGCCTCCTTGCACAATCTATACCTTGGATCTTGTCTGGTGTGGTAGATCTGAGCCTCTATCGCTCTGGTGTTTAGGGCCTGTTCCTGTGCAGCCAGGATGAGTGCCTCTGTGCTGTCCTTGAGTCCAGCTTTTTCCAGCCATTGGTAGGATTTCCTGATATCAGCCACTTCAGTTATTTGTTGGTGGTACATCCCATGTAGGGGCTTATCCTCCCATGATGGTTCCTCCAGCACCTCATCCTCTGGTCCCCATTGTTTGAGACATTCGCTGAGCACATCGTCGGTTGAGGCTTTGACCTTGATGTATTTATGGATCTTGGATGTTTCATCCTGGACAGTGGCTCTCACACTCGCTAGTCCTCTGCCTCCGTCCTTACGGCTCACGTATAGTCTCAGGATGCTGGATTTAGGGTGGAACCCTCCATGCATGGTTAGTAGTTTCCGAGTTTTAACATCCATGGTCTTTATCTCTTCCTTTGGCCAGCTTATTATTCCTGCAGGGTATCTGATTACTGGCAAGGCATAGCTGTTTATCGCACGGATCTTGTTCTTGCCATTGAGCTGGCTTCTCAGGACTTGCCTTACTCGTTGGAGGTATTTGGCTGTGGCTCCTTTCCTTGTGCCATTTGCTTGTGGTATTCCCAGGTACTTGTAACTGTCCTCAATGTCTGCTATTGTTCCCTCTGGGAGTGAGACCCCTTCTGTGTGGATGACCTTCCCTCTCTGTGTAACCATCCGACCACACTTCTCTAGTCCGAATGACATCCCAATGTCAGTGCTGTAGATCCTGGTGGTGTGGATCAGTGAGTCGATGTCTCGTTTGCTCTTAGCGTACAGCTTGATGTCATCCATGTAGAGGAGGTGACTGATGGTGGCTCCGTTCTTGAGTCGGTATCCGTAGCCAGTCTTGTTGATGACTTGGCTGAGGGGGTTCAGACCTATGCAGAACAGCAGTGGGGACAGAGCGTCTCCTTGGTATATGCCACATTTGATGGACACTTGTGCAATTGGCTTGTAGTTGGCTTCAAGGGTGGTTTTCCACATTCCCATCGAGGCTGCAATGAAGGCTCTTAGAGTCCTGTTGATGTTGTACATCTCTAAGCATTCAATGATCCAAGTGTGTGGCATTGAGTCATAGGCTTTCTTGTAATCAATCCAAGCCGTGCACAGGTTGGTGTGTCGGGTTTTGCAGTCTCGGGCGACTGTTTGGTCTACCAGGAGTTGGTGTTTTGCTCCTCTGGTATTTATGCCGATGCCCTTCTGTGCTGTACTCATGTATTTATCCATGTGCTCACCTATCTTAGCTGCTATGATGCCTGACATGAGCTTCCATGTTGTAGAGAGACAGGTTATTGGCCGATAGTTGGATGGGACCGAACCCTTTGAGGGATCCTTCTGGATCAGGATTGTGCGCCCTTCAGTTAACCATTCAGGGTGAGTCCCACTTTGTAGCAGCTTGTTCATTTGAGCTGCCAGTCGCTCATGGAGGGCAGTGAGTTTCTTTAGCCAGTAGGCATGGATCATGTCAGGACCTGGTGCTGTCCAGTTTTTCATACCTGAGACTCTTTCTTGGACATCTGCCACTGTGATAGTTACTCAGGGAGGTTGCTGTGGTCATCTCGTAGATATATATATATATATATATATATATATATATATATATATATATATATATATATATATATATATATATATATATATATATATAAATAAAGAGACTTTATTTGATAAAACTGGTATTTAAGGAGCTAAAATTCTGAAAGTTTGTGAATATTTGTTCTGTATGCTGTAGACTGAAGTTAGGAATGGCTTTAAAAAAGAAATTGGGAAATAAATTTTAATCCAAAATATTTCTAAGGCAATTTTCAAAAGAACATTTTTTTTGTGTCCAAGTACACAGATGGAATACAAAATGAAGGTATCCCATAGTGTTAAGTACTGGGCCTCTATTCAGTGTGTTAAATAACAGTTTCCCATGAGCTACATGTGATTGGCTGTTCTTATCAGTTGGCTGATTGCTCATTTAGCCCCTTCCATAAAACTGACCAAAACTGCACTTGAAGAAGTAGTCTGAGAGCAGAAGGTTGGACTTTGAGGTAGGGATGAAAAATTATGTGTTTTTGGATACAACTGATAACTTTTATGGTAGAATCAAATGTTTTGGGAATTTTTTTTTTATGTAAAATACACTGTATTTTACATTAAAAAAAATGCTGAGCTATCACTTGTAGTGGTGATGTTTCTGTACAATCTGTTGATTTTACTATAGCTAAAGCTGTGTTGTAGATGTTAACCAACCTGATAGCGAAACGTCAGGGGACAAGCTTAAACCACAATGAGAATTAAACACAATTGCTTGCGCATGTGGATTTCCTGCTCTGCACCCATCAAGTATTTTTAGCCACAAGCTACATCAGACCATTTCCCAACAACAGTAGTGAGATGTGTTTCCACTTCTCTAATGAAATTTGCAGACTTTTATTTCAAGCAGTAGTTGTTTTTAAGTATGAGATATTTTAATGTCATGGGAAACCCTCAACGTATTGAATGTCTTGTCTGTGGTTTATTAGAAGCAGATGGCCTTGAGTGTGGCTGACAGAGCCATTGGGGCCATTATTGGAGCAGCGGTGGCAGATGCAGCAGGTAAGATACACTCCACCTATAAGATACACTCCACCTATAACACTCCTTATTCATTTCCAGTTGGCTCCTTTATGTATTTATTTTTATACATTGCTAAAAAGTAATGCATTTCCAGTATTCTTAAAAGCTCGGCATATTTCAAACAGAATGTTGTTACTTTCCTAAGTGTTTTAGTGCCCAGATGCATTATCTGTTCGAAACATCTGGACATGCTGATAGAGTTCAAGGGAGGTGCCGTCATTTCTGAGCCATGTTGATTACATGTCTCTATAACAGCTACAGTTTCGAACAAATTTAAAACAGGTATATTCATTCTCACTACCACGTGCTAGTCTTAATAGACTATATAATCTAACATCATTACTGGAGAAACTTTAATTACACACAGTTTCAAGCTTTTCAAGTGCATTTGTAGAACCATCTTTTGTCTAAATACAGGTACAAGTCTTTTGGGAAAAGTCCTTACTAACTTTGCACATTTAAAATTGATTTTTATTTGCCCATTTCACTCTGAAATATAGCTCAGGCTCAGCCAAATTTGACGGAGGGCATCAGTTTTCAAATTTTCAGTTGAGTTTTGATCTGAACTTTGACTGGGGCCATTCTGGTGGTCTGATGTATGTTTAGGGTTGTTGTTCTGTTGGAAGATGAAGGTCCACCCCAAATCTAAGTCTTTTGTAACAGGTTTTCTTTCAGGATTGCCCTGTATTTTACTCCACCAGTCTTCCTGTCCACTCTGACCAGCTTCCCCATTCTGGTTAAAGAAGATTGCTTCTCTGTGTGACTTCTGAATTGGTCGTACTGGAGTTTATTGAATCATAATAAATGCAGCCACACTTTTCAGATTTTATTTGTGGTTATAAAACAAAACAAAACAAACAAACAAAAAAAACATTTAAACCATACCTTATTTTAACTCCATTTTACAATTGTAAACTACTTTGTGTGGATCCATTAGGTAAAATACATTCATGTCTAAAGTAGTGGCTGTACCTTGACAAAATGTGAAGAAAGTTAAAGAGAATGAATACTTTACAAGGCACTGTATCTTCTATAACAGGCAGAACATAAACAGCAGGTAAAACACTTTAGAAAAGCAGAGGAAGAAAAGATATTATTGAATTTTCTATCTCTCCCTCCCTTCGTTTCCCTGTTAACCCCTACAGCCCAGCCAATGCACTGGATTTACAATCCGGACAGGCTGAAAGAAGTTCTCTCTGATCTGGAGCCCTGTCCAGAGTTTCGGCCTCTGTCAGCAAATCCTTTTTATCGCAGGACAACAGGCGAGCAGACCTGCTATGGAGACCAGGCGTATGTCCTGCTGGACTCACTGAGTCAGTGCAAAGGTACTGGACTTCTCCCAAATGGGCAGCAAAAAGTGTGACACGCACAAACAAGATATTTTCAGAGCTCTGACTCGGTTGTTTATTGGAAATGTAGTCAACTTTTTTTCTTCCATTTTTGGCAAAACAAACAAACAAACAAAAAAAAACATTTTATATGAAAATAAACAGAAAGAATCAGACATGATGGAACTGTCAAGAAGTTTGACCTGTCTTGATTCTTCTTCAGAAAACCTTTTCCTACAAACATCAAGTTTTTCCTTTATTAGTCTCAATATATTTTGTTATGTTTAAAGTTAATCTTTCTCCTGAAATCATGAGATGTACAAAGATTTAATTTAATCAGTTAATGATTATACTTTGTGACATGTTTTGATAGATGTCGATGTGAAAGACCTGACTAAGCGCTTCTACGAGTTCTTTGGGCCAGGAACAGTATACGATCTGCCCCTCAATGATCCTTACCGGAAAAAAGGAGGTACTGAGTCTGGTTTCTGTTGATTTCCCTATGTGTAAATGACCGACTTTATAGGCCAGAAAGGATGTGAGAGACACTGTTACAATATGTTAAAACTCTCAGTATGTATTTTCTTTTTGCTGAAGGGACGGTCCCTGTCCATATAAATGTGGCAGCAGGCACAGCTTCCTTATTCTTGACTGCACTCTCTGTTGCACTGCAAATGTTTGCTGCCTTGTTTTACTGCTAGGATGACATGTAAAATTCAGTTCTGCAGTAAATTACCATGGCAGCACAGTACACCTTTGGGTCCAGTATTCTCCAGACAGCTGTATGTCTTGGAATCATTGCATCATCATTGTTTGGAGGGATTTTCATCACAACTGAACGTAAAACTCCACCTACAGAAACCTAAACTCAACAAAGTAAAAGGAAAAGTTTTTTGCCTCCTGAATTTCACATCTGATTCCCCTATTTTCCGATTTCTTCTGTTTTTGGTACTTTTAAATGTTTCAGATAACCACACAATTTTTGATATGATACAAGGATAACTTGAATTATTAATTAATACAAAAACAGTTTCTAAATAATGAATACATTTATTTGTTAAAGGGGGTAACAACAGCCAAACTGACTTGGCAATGTGAGGAAAACTTATCACTCCCTAAACCTAATAATTTGTTGTCTTGGTGGCAATAACAGCCATCAGAAAGGTTTGATAACTTGCAATGAGTCTTCTATATTACTGTGTTGAAATTTTTACCTACTAGGATTTGCCACATTAAAGGGCGTTTAAGGATGAACGGTCTGAAGCTAAGGCATCAATCAAAACTGAAGTCTGGACTTTGACTAGGGCATTGCAAAATCTTCACTTGTCTTTTGTTTTTTTCTAATGTGTTTTTTAGTCATTAAGAGGTGGACTTGCTGGTGTGCTTTGAATCACTGTCCTGCTGTCTAACCCAAGTTAGTTAGTGCTTAAGGTTAGCAATGAAAAATCATAAAGGATTTTATGGTACACAGTTTCATCAGTCACCACAAATCATCCAGTGCCTGACATAGCAAAGAAGCCACAGACCATCGCTCTTCAACCATGATGTGTGCCTGTACAAATGAATTTAAACGCGTCTTACACCAGAGCTAATAAAATATTATAAAAACTGAAAAATCTACTCTACTTTTGTCTCAACAATCCAAAGAAAATAATCCCAAAAAGACATATTTTCTTGTTCTTTGTGGTCAACCTAAAAACTCTCCTATACATACCGTTTTTACTCCTGTTTCTTTCTTCTTTTCTTGTTTCTAATCATGGACACTTATCTTAACTCACGCAAGTGAGGCCTGTAGTGCTTCAAATGCTGCTCTGGATTCTTTTGCAACTTCCTTGATAAGTTGTTGTTCCATTCTTTTGGTAGGCCAGTCACTCCTGGCAAGGTTCACCACTGTTCCATGTTTTCCCCATACAGAGAAAACATGAAACACCACTTCCATTGTAAATCCTAAACATGGAGTGGATAATGGCTCTTACAGTCCTTTACAGGAGTCCTTCAACCCCAGAAATGGAGTGAAACATTTTCCAGGCTGATAAATGTCAGTGTCTCATTTGTTAGCTGTTTGGGGCAGGATGTGTTACTTTTTGAGAACTTTTAACCTACTTCATGTTGTCAGACAGGTCCTATTTGGTTGATTTTCTTTATTCAACAGGTCTGGCAGTAATCAGGCCTAGATTTGGGTTGTGAAATCGATGCCCAAAAAGTGGTAAATGACAATTTATTCCTAATTCAATAAAGGGAGCAATGATGTTTTTACAAAGTGCCAGACTGGTTTGGATAGGTTTTCTCCCTTAACAACTGAAGTATTCACCATCAAAAGTACAATCTGTATTTATCCTTGCGTGGTGATATTGCAATTTATCTGGTGATCTGACGACCATAAAACACCTTTTGTTTGTTTTTTCACTGGTTAGGTCCCAAAGCCATTCTTCCCATTGATGGTCCATGGAGGAACATAAGCTTGAAGGCTTTCTTAAGAAATGTTGATGCCGGAAAGGAAGAATCGGGTAAAGTAAATTAATCAAACTCCAACCAACTGGCAGCTGAAATAAAATGTTCAAAGTTTTAATCCCGTCGTATGTTTTTTAAGGCTGTGATGTGGACTGCCAAATGGACGGTGTCACCAAGCTTGCTCCAGTCGTCGCCATGTTCGCTGGGAGACCTGAGATGCTGGAGAAAGTGGAGAGCACCATACGTGTCACCCAAAACAATGACATGTGTGTGGCTGTGACTCTAGCTGCGGCAAGGTGAGGGGGGAAGGGCAATGATTTGTGCAGATTACATCTTAAACAACAGGGAATCTCGAATCTTGGTGTGTTTGTTTGTGAATTCAGGTTTCTAGAACATTTCATTCTGAAAGGCCCGGATCCCAATGCTTTGGATGCAGTTCTGGCTCAGCTGACTGACCCTAACAGAAAGAACCCTCAGGAGCTGGACAGAGCTGTCATTGGTAAGGTTTTTGCTGTTGTTGTTCGGATACTGTAAGCTAAAACTATTAAAATGAGGCCTTGGTTTCTGAATGTTACTGTTTTATATATATATATATATATATATATATATATATATATATATATATATATATATATATATATATATATATATATATATATATATATATATATGTGTGTGTGTGTGTGTGTGTGTGTGTGTGTGTGTGTGTGTGTGTGTGTGTGTGTGTTTCTTTGGATTGTATTTACCATAGACATTAAAAACTGTGAAACTGGGAGTTGTAAAGTATAGTTTTAAGAGGATAGAGCAAACAAGAAAATGGAGGAATGAGATCTTGGATAGGAACCACAGACAGTACCATTATGTGAAATGAGCCATAACCTCAATCTAATCAGGATGCCTCTCAAATTGAATTCCACTAAACTAAGCCAGTGTTAATTAAAAGCCCTGGAGCAGCAATAACTATAGGTTTTCTACAAGAAATGCTGTACATGCTGATGTTTGTCTTGGATTTGTACAGTGGAAAGTAATTCCCCTTTAAACGAGAGCAAACAGAAAAAAGTCCTATAGGTAGAACATAAGTCATCTTTAAATAAGCACTCATTTTTGACTGTCAAGATTAAAATTAACCACTGTATCTTGTTTCTCTTCTTCTCTGTCTCGGCTGAAGCACATATCAGCCAGGTGAAGGAGAACTTAACCAAAGCATCCCATCAGCTCATACCTGCTGTGTTCACCAACACATGAGGTAAGCCAGTAGATAGCAGCAGGACTCAGGTCTGTTGACTCGGCATTGCCTGCACACTCTTCCTGAAAGTAGATCCATCATTAGGCCCTTTTGCCTTTGATCTGTAATGCTCTCCCTCCTGCTTCATTTTTATTTTGCCCTTCCCTGCTGAGTTGACAGTCTCAGGTTTTAAAAAGCTTTTACAGTTCTCCTTGCTAGATCCGTTCACATCCCTACTAATGGTGTCTAAAGAGTAAAGCAAATGATAGTGCTTTGTGGATAATTAAAAACATCCGTGACTGTCTGTGTCCAGCTTTGCCCGGTGCATTCCAGGGAGCGCTGCATGGAGTCCTGACTAGGAATCAGCTAGATGAGGCAGTGAGGGACACCATGCGCCGAGGGGGATGCACCGCCAGCCGCGCCTCCTTCATTGGAGCCTGTTTTGGGGCACAGGTACAGTAGGAATGGGGCTGCCAGTCAATGATCTGAATCCATATTGGTATAGGAAAAAGATTTTCTAAGACTGTGTATGTTTGTTTGTTTGTTTGTTTTTTATCCCTTTAGATGTAATATATTTCAATGTGATGATAATCTTTCACATTATCATCATTATTACATTATGAATAAAAGCAGAAAAAGATAACAACAATAACAAATATAAATGTGTGGAATTTCCTGATCTCTGCTGGGACTTTGACTGTAACTGCACATATCTGAGAAATGAGAATTATCTTTCAGCATTGCACACTTGAGGTGTCTGTGACATGACACAAAACTAAGAAAGTGAGGGAATGCAGCTCATGCCCACTGTTAAAACATGGTGGAGGATGTGTAATGCTGTGGTTCTGTTACTCTTTCAAAGGACCTGGGAGTTTTGGGTGTGCAACTCTTTAGAACACCAGAATTAAAAAAAAAAAAGAATTTGGGGATGGTGTCAAAACATATACAAAATGTTTCATCAACCACATCAAACTTCTTGCATGGTCATTTCAGTCCCCAGGATTCAGGGCGACCTGGAGAGATGGTTCAATAAATAATCATATCAAAGATTGTTCTCTGTGTTTGCTTCAGCCTTCTGAAATGGTATAAAGAGCACAACTTATTCACATCAGTGGTGCCAATAAATGTACCACAGGTAATTTTGCAGAAAAAAACAGACAAAAAGAGGTTTGTTTTTTTTTTATTATTATTTTTATTTCCCACCAAATAAATGTCTTCAAATTAAAGGTTTGACTTTTCCAAAATTTGCAGTGTGAGGATATATTACTGCAATGAAAGGAAAGTAGAAATTTTTTTTATTATTATTATTTTTTTTTTTTGCAGGCCTTAACGACAAAGAATGTTTGAAAATATTTTGCATGCATCCTCATCTATATTTGTGAAACACTTTTTAGCTTGACAGTGTGCCCATCTATTTCAAGAGTTCTGCATTAATCTGTCATCTCAATGTATTTGCAGACTGGTCTCCGGGGAATCCCAGAATCATGGAGGAAGAGGACGTTCAGATACACTCTGCTGTTGGAGCTGGCTGAAAATGTGGTCAACAAACAGCAGCAGTTATAACTTTAGCATAACATCCATTATTCCCCAAATATAACCTTTTGTAGTGTGGAAGTGTAGACTTCCCCATGATACAGATGTACTTTGACAAAGCAGTTCATGATAGCTGCATTCTAAAGTCTGAGTGTAGCTTGAAAATATTTGTTCTGTCAAAGTTTATTTGGAAAAAAGGGGAGAGAAAGTGTGTGTAACTTGTGTGTGTTAAAAATAAAAACTTTTCCCTAAGTGCCATATCTGTATTGATCTGTTATCTTCTCTGCTGCTTAATATTAGGAAACATGTCTGATGAGTAAATCATCTGCTGCAGTCAAGCTTCAGCAGCACTTCTATCTTCTTATTTCTCTGAGTACTTTCTGTTATTTTGAAGTGAAAGAGCTGCATCGGACAGATTCACTTCTGGAATGAGCAGAGATTGCAACCTACTCCTCTCTCAGAGGAGCTTCTTTGCCTTTATAAAAGTGCTGACTTGTATATTCACATGTTTAAAGCATCCACCCCAACACTCCTGAAAGTTAGCCAAGTACAAGGCAATGCCAGAGACTTTATGTCTTTAACATGGTGTGGGTATAAAAATGTGGTGTGTAGGCTACTTAGTTGCTTTTCCAGCCCACTTGTTGAAAAACTGATAAATGTGAAGTATTTAAACTCTGAAATGTTTCACTTTGTAAATCACTTGTTTTATTTAAATGCACGCTTTATTTGAGACAAAAAAAAAAGTGGTGGCTTTGCGTAACAGGAAGAAAACACAGTTGAAATTGCAATTCTGTAATTATAGCCTACGTGACAGAAGCAAAGGTTTGGATCTGGGAGCCGACGTTTAGGAGAGTGAAAAGGTTGTGACCAGCAGAAGCTTTTGTCTCTGTGCCTTGTCTTCCTCCCACGCAGCAGGCAGCATGCTCATTCTGTCATAATTACATCCAGAGATTTTTTTTTTTTTTTTTTTTTTTTTTTTCAAAAGATCTCCCAAATTCTACATCCTTTTAAGAAGCTTCACACAAGAAGAGGCTTGTTAAATATTTTCTTTTCAGTGTGCATTCAGACCCACTCAGAGAAAAGTGTCAAATCACTCTAACACCACTAATGATGTTACTTTTAACGCTCTGGTTCTCCTGGAATTGTTTGGATTATCAGATCATGGCTTCTGGTTGTGGTGGCCCTTTGGCTGCGGTGGCTGCCAGATTCTGACGGGTGATTGGCTGGGGTTATGTGCCTGGCTGTTGGCGGTGTGTGGCGGTAAACAGGGGTGTGGCTCTGCTTTGGCGAGGGGCTGGCCAGTCAGCTTGGGGTGGTGTTCGCAGTGGGGGTGTGCTGTCTGGGTGGGGGTGTGCTGCAGGCATGCTTGGACGCCTCTAGGTCTGTGGTGTGGGATTGGTGGGGTGCACGGTCTTTGGTGTGCTTGGCCGGCCTTCCTCTGCTGCTTCCTCCTGCTGCTCTGGCCACTGGCCGGGGCCCGGCCTGCAGTCTCTGTCGGGCGGGTGGGACAGTGGGATGCACTTTGTGGTGGGATGGGGGTGGCTGGCGGGTTGTACTTGGCCTGGAGCGGTGGGGAGGCTCAGATGCCGGTTCCTAGCTGGTGTAGGCTCATGTGTTGTTTTCCTTGGCAGCCTGGGGTTGCTGGTGTGGACCGGGCGGCTTGGCAGGCTCCCTGGTTTCCTGCTTTTCTTGTTGCTCCGTCAGGGGGATGTTGGCTCTGTTGGTTGGGGGTGCCGCAGAGGGGTTGCATCTTTTTTTGGGTCTGGGGCTGCTGAGGTTTTGGTTGGTTTGGTGGCGGCGATGGGGCTGGGCTTGGTGATGGTTGTCCCTGGGCTGAAGTTGCAGGGATGGTCACGAGGGTTTGTTTATATGGTTGAGGGGGCATGGTGGGGGCTGTTGGCCGGGGATGCTTAGCAGAGGAGTTGATCCTGTCTTGGTGTTGGGTCGAGGGATTCGGTGTGGTTGCGTGGCTCGGTGGTGTCTGCTTGTTTGTATTTGCATACGGTGCTGGGGTGGTGTCGTATAGGGCTGTTGCCTTGCTGTTGTGGCATATTGTGTGGTGGGGGGCGGGATGCGGCAGGGGCGCCTGAGATGGGGGTGGTGTGCTGGGCTCCGGTTGTCTCTGCGGGGGGCTCCCGGGTCTCTGTGCTTGGGGGGCAACTGGGTGTCTGTGGCTCCGGTCTTCTTTGTGCAGTCTGCATGTCCTGGGGGTGGATCTGTGGGCCCCCACACCTACTATCAAATATTCTTTGGGAGAAACTTTATAGACACACACACACACACACACACACACACACACACACACACACACACACACACACACACACACACAGGTGTCTAGATTCAGGTGTTTATTAGATACACTCTCATTCAGGCTGCGATTGCTTGTATTACCTCGTACTGTGTACTTTCCATTGAAATTATAACGGTTATAGTTATATATGCATATGCTGTTTGTTGTTGTGGATTCTTGGTTTTGTTTTGTTTTTTCTCTCTCCACAGGTCTCGAGGCAGACTTGAAGGGTGTTGACTTGTTTTATCTCTATGCTTTTTTCTGTCCTGTACTTCTAGCTCCTTTTTTCTCTTTAAACCTTTCCTCCATCTTTCTGTCCCCCCACCTTTTTTTTGTCTTTGTATCCATTACATTTTAAATAAACCCAAAGCACTTTTAATAAAAATAAATAATTAAATAAATTTTTAAAATCTGCACATTTTTAATAAAAAAAAAAAAAAAAAAAAAGTTAGTTAATTGTTATTCCGTAATTACTCACTATTCTGCTTTAGTTGGTGACCTAAAGCACCAACTTTTATAGTAGTGCTGCAAAACACTTAAATAGTTTGAGCAAATGTTTGGCTAGAGCGACGTCGTCCCAAAAATGACAGGCACATTCTGGACATTTAATATTTACAAAATGGCTTGCCATACTTTTCAACGCATGCAGCTCGATCAAGCTCAAGAGAGATAGCCTATACCACCACATGGCGTCGCTTCAGTTAAGGAAGTGAATTATAAGACGACGTCGAATAAAATGAATAATGCATTTTGCCTATAAAATTGAAGCTAAAAACAGTATTTAAATTCTGAATATTCTCTATCATTTCATTCGAATTTGTTTATTCTAGCTTCTCTTTGGCGGAGCACACCTCTCCCGCATGCGCGAGACGACGTTATCGTTGTCCCAGAGAATTTGAAGCCGGGAATTATCTTTGAGTTTACTATCTTTGTTTGGCTCAACAGCTGGGTGGAACTCCGACCAAAAGGGAAAAAAAGTTGCTTCAATGACATTTTTTGTTGGGATGACGGTTTGAGCGTGAGATAAGCTTGTTGTCGGGTCAGGAGGAGTGTATTTTCACCTGGACCGCTATGGATTTTAACGTTAAGCGCTTAGCAGCGGACGCCGGTACTTTTTTGAGCCGCGCGGTACAAGTAAGTGAAACTGTCGGAAGGAAGGTGGAAGTTGTTGCTAACTGACCTAGCTGCTAGCCTAACCAGTTAGCTCAGCTGTAAGATAGTTACCGTTACTTCTGCTGTTACTAACTAAGTAGCCTGTTATCACCTAAGTGGAAAAAGTCTGTGACCCAACATTACCTGATACTTTTAGGTAGTGTTTTGGACTGCGTAGTCTTTGTTTTTACATGGCGCTCCATATAATCACCAACGCAGGCCTCACAACCCATCAAACAAAACTGTATCAGATGTAGCTGGGCAGCTAGCCACTTGATATCTCGGTCTTCTTCTTAAGCACCATTCGATAACAGTGAAATTAACCTTTTTTTTTTTTAAATATCATTATTTGGTTGTCAGTTTACAGAAGAGAAACTTGGGCAGGCTGAGAAGACTGAGCTGGATGCCCATTTGGAGAACCTCTTGGTCAGAGCTGAGAACACCAAGCAATGGACAGAAAAGATCATGAAGCAGACAGAGGTCTTACTACAACCTAATCCAAGTGAGTATTTCTCTACTTTGCCATGAATAGATCATCTAAGAAAAATACCTGATCATGTGTAAACTTAAAACCTACATTACATTTACATTACTTTTGAGTATTTTTTTTATTTATTTATTTTTTTTTTTTTCAATTTTCCACCATGAACCATGAGCAGTTTTAGGTTTGTTTTTTGTTTTTTTTAGCTTCATTTAAAAAGTGACAAATTCTATACCATCTAGAGATACGCTTATCAGGCTTTACCTGGCCAATCCAAATGTTTATTACTCATTCAGGTCTGATCTGCCACCACCTATTTTTCCCCTATGAACTACAGCACATAAGAGGAAAAAATGCATTGCTGGTTCATTGATTGAGGTGACAGGTGCGAATCCAATAGAAAATAAAGGTTATCTTCCTGTATGTATCAAAACATACAAACCTAACCTTTGTTTTAAATTGAACTAAAATCAGATACACTTATAGACTGGAAATGGGGAGATTCTTAGTTGTGATGCATTTAATGAATTTAAAAAAATGGTAAAATTTAATTGATTTATCTCTTGTTCATCATTTGTTCAGATTTGCCAAGTCAAATCTGAACAAATGATTCAGATTTGCCAAGACTGCATAACTTTCCTCTCAAATTCCCTTTCAAACAATGCCTAACATCCTTGAGACGGTGTGTTTTTTGACACCCATCATTTGGTGGAGTGTGTGTGAGCTCAGCTGTTCATCCTCCACAGTTCACACCATGATGCCATATCTCTGAATCCCAACCACAGCATCGGCACAACAAACACATCGACCATCTGGCGGTTGGAGTCTTGTGCAACATTCGCCGTGTCTGCTCAACGTTTTCTGTGTCGATGTTAAACGCGCTACAGATGAGCCGACTGTTATTGTTACCATTCTTTTTGCGTTCCTTAAACGCATCTAATGAGACCCAGCAGAGGAATATTTCAGTTTTGTTTGTTATGATTGAGATTAATACAGCTTCTGTTTGAGATAACTGGAGTCAGGCCGAAGCGAGCTCAATGAGAACACTCCCTGCATGTGGCTCCCTCACGGATGTCTCATGACTTTGTAATTGAGTTATCCTGTTGGGATCTTTTTAGACGTTCGACTGGAAGAATTTGTGTATGAGAAGCTGGAGAAAAAAGCCCCCACACGGATGAACAACCATGACTTGCTGGGCCAGTCCATGATTGATGGCGGAAATGACTTTGGTCCTGGGACTGCTTATGGTGAGTGAGTGCATCGTAACCCCACCAATGGCACCTGCTGTCATTAAGAAGCTTTCACATTGTTTATTCTACTAAATCATGTCAAGGAAAAAAAAAAAGGCTTTTTAAAAAGCTACTGATGCGTCAGATGGATTTCTGATCCTGTAAGACCCAGAAGCTTCTTGGCAAACATCAGGTCTCCCCTGCAATTTCCTTCTGTTTATGCAACAAGTACAAGGGCTGAAAGCTTCTTAGAGTGCATTAATTTGGGCTGACAGTGAGAAAGTGTAAAATAGTTCCTTTGCATTTTTTTTTGGTCTGAAATTGTATTATAATATTAATTATTAAAAGGATTGGTTCTTAAGGTTCATATGACCAATTTTCAAACTTTTTTTTTTTTTGTAAAACTTTGACTTGTTGATATCCATTTGTCTTTAAGACACATAATATGAGATTTAAGAACAGCATTCAAAATACTGTTTTCAAACCTTCCTGCCCTGGGAGGTTATTATTTCATGTAAGTGTCACACTTTATGTTTGAGGAAACAGTTGAATTCAAACAGAGTTTTACGGAGTTGATGTTTTAAACGGTCTGTAGCATCTTAGATTGGAGATTAGCGATGTTAGCATCTCGAGGAGTTTCAGTTGCAAGTCGGAAACCGGTGGGATTTGGGATTTGTTTTTGTGGTACAGTTAGCATTACAAGCCAAGAACAATATATTTCTCCCCATTTTATGAATTCAAACACAAAAAGAAGACATTAGCCAATGTTTTCCAGTCATATGTGTTACTGGTTTAATGAGATATGGTCAGAATCACTAATAAATAGTTTATATCTGCAACTTTTCACTGCATTTTGTAACCATGCAGATCTGATTTTCCCTGTCGGAATTTCAACTTCGTTTTGCATTCCTGTTGTTTTTCTGGCTGGGGACTCGGGAAATCTCACACTTCCAAGACTACAAAGAGAGCGCACGTTTATTCTGAAAGAGTGCCGAGATTTCCAAATCCAGCATGTTCCTTGGTAGACAGAGGTGGAAAGAGCAAAAGGATACAAGATGCTGTATATATTACCTGGAGATTATTTTCTCATGAGATGGTTATTCTGATGAGACATCTACCTTCAAATATGAAAGAGGAATGCTAAGTTAATATCACGAAGTTGCAGGAACATGAGAATTAAACAAAAAAAAAAAAAAAACCCTGAACACTGACAGTAATGTATATCAACGGAGATGTCTCAGACAGATGAAAGAAATAAAAATGAACAAAAGTCCTGGTTATTATGGAAGTGTGCACAAGCTTTTACTGATGCAGGTTTCTGTGTGAGACACATTTTGTTGCGAAGTTCAACTATAAAGCATTTTAAAACAGAGATTTTCTTTTTTTTTTTTAAATGTAAAAAACATGAGACTCTTTGCTTTGCACATAATCTTTGAGTTCTTTATAAAATGACAGGAAAATGCTTTTAAATACGTTGTAAAATCATGCAATGTTCTGCCTAATCACAGCACTTTGTTATATTTATGAAACTTGAATAACAGTAAGTGCTGACCTCTGGCTCTTGATTTGTTAAATTGTTTTCATTCACTCCGTAGTTATAGACTTATTTTGGGGTTAATAAATATAGTTTGAATGGAAAAAGTGGAATTTAGAAAAATAAAACGAAATTTGGAAAATATAAAACATGATGTACATACAGAAGGCTCATACAGAGAGTAAATTTATACCTCTCAATAAATCAACTGTATTTGATGGTTTGGATTTCCTTAAAACCAATAAAATAACATCCATTTGGAGGATTATGTTTTGTGCAGTAATCCTTGTGCAGAATGACTTTTTTATTTTTTTTGGGGGGGGGTAAATTCTAAGTGCAAACAGGAAGGATCTACATGTGTCATTGTTTCAGCTTCTGATGTTTTAAGGACAGACAAATGAGAGGTTTTTTGTTGTTGTTGTTGTTTTTGTGAACCCCTCCTTGTGCTGCTGACTGTAACACTGTAACAGGAAACGCTCTGATAAAATGCGGCGAGACGCAGAAGCAGATTGGCGGAGCGGAGCGGGAGTTCATCCAGAGTTCTGCCATCAACTTCCTGACGCCTTTTCGAAACTTTCTAGAGGGTGACTTTAAAACCATCCTGGTGAGTTGGGTTGTTGGGAGCTGATGACACATTTCTGAAAGTTTACAAATGATCAAGTATAAGTTAAGACAGAACATGGAGAAGATGATTATTTTCAGTATATTTTTTAAAACTTTACCTCATTTCCTCAGATAATGTTTCCTCTATCTAAAATAAAGCAGCTGACCACAGCAACCGCACCCATACACTAGTTGAGATTTTACTGTTTTTAGAATCCAGGATCGCTGATGGTGTTACTTCCTTCTGTTTTTTTTTGTTTTTTTTTCTGTAGAAAGAACGAAAGCTTCTACAGGTCAAACGTTTGGATCTCGATGCAGCCAAAACCAGGCTAAAGAAAGCCAGGATGCCTGATGCAAGAGCTGCAGTAAGTCAGGGTGTATTTTACCTTCTCCAGTGATACAAGTTAGGACTGGCACGCTGAGCTTGTCCACTTCAGCCTTTGTGACTTTCATTCCATCTTCCGAGCAGCGACGGGAAGTTTCAGGTTCCCTTTTTCTGGGTGGTTGGTTTTTCAATGTGACGTCCAGCTTTTCTTCATTTTAAAGTTCTGTATTCTTTAGCGTGTTTTTCTCGGTGTGTTCTAAAGCATATCTACCCCAGTTTAGTAACTTTTTTTGTAGCGAACATCCAGCTTTGAAACTTAAAGACATTTGCAAGGTATTAAAAATGTTAGGATGTCTCCAGCTGTCCAGCTTTGAATGTGTTTATTCGAGAGCTGCAAAATACTGCAGTAAATACGTGATTGTTTTTTTAGGTATCATTCATTCAGGCTGTATTTCCAAGTAAAATGCTCTGATTATTGCAGCATAAAATGATTTAATATGACGTTGAGATGTTCCGGTGAAGTCATAGATGTTCCGGTGAAGTCATAAATCCTTTCATTATCAAATCATGTTGTTGAGATATAATTATAATTACTATTATTATAGTTGTTTCCCTGGAAGTTGTATATGCAAATCACTATTGGGGCTCCATTCAGTGAACCAAAAACAGAAAGACATTAACTCTGGTTAGTTAACTAACAAATCATATTATTATTTTGACATTCATAAAAGTCGTGTTTTTCTAATATTATGTACTAATCGTATAGGCATGCTGAAAGAAAATGTTCTTTTAGCGGTTAATAATCTTTTTATTTTTTTATTTTTTCCTTTCAATAGTGGCAAAAATGTCCCAACTTGACCCTGTTGAAACCCGGCTCTAACTTGTGCCCTGGCTGATTCAGAGACAAGCGGACAGCTTTTAAACGCGCATCTTATCTCCTGTTGTCAAAATTTGCTCGGTGTGGTTCGATCTCAACTATCTGCTCTCCCTGCAAATTAGCAGGCAGCTACTTCACACCGTCAGCTAGCGCGAGAAACAGGCCGCGAACAGCTCTGCTGTCAGTCACCATGAGCTACATCGTGGCTAAGTCGCGTTTTTGCGGTGTTATTAGGCTTCAAGCCTTTTGGTGAGCTCAACCATTTTAAAGGAGCGTTACGAGCCAGGATTTCAGAAATGTAAGTGTTGATGCTAAGGCTCATAAAACACCTGATTTTATGTTTTGTTTTGGGTTTTTTTTTTTTAACTTGTGTTTAGAACCTAAAAGCTCACAAAGAGTGGTGGGGATGTTGCATAATGATTATCATAACTGATATTATCGCAGCTTTGGGTAAAAGTGTCACAACTGCATATTCTCCTGAAATAATGCAGCCCTGACTGCAACAGGTGACGGTTTCAAAAGCATAAACACAACATCACTTTTCAGAGCAGTCAGGTTGAAGTTTATTTCGCCAGCTCATTTTAAACTGTAGTTAACCCAAGTGCTACAGAAGGTCGAAATCATCTGTAGCTTAAACAACAACAACAAAAATAGAAATACAAACATACAGCAAAGTAAATCAGATCAAGAATGAGAAATGGCACGATAAGAGCATGGGTAAAGTAGCAGCTGTGTTTCGCGCTGTCGAGGTGTGATCGGATTGTCCAGGATGGATGTCGGTTCCAGGGCCAAACCGCTTCTCAGTTTCTCATCGCTTGACTCATCAACAGCAAGTCATTTCAGGAAAGCATATGTGAAAGTTGGTAAAATACGAAGATATTATTTACGCTCATGAAATTGTGAAGCCTTCATAAGTGGATTAAAGTAAAGGCAGGGACTCTGTCAGTCTTTTCCCATCAGGCAGTTTTTCTTTCCTCCTGTTGTAACAGGCCTTAAAGATGTCTCCGATCTCTGGAGTTAAGTTTGAGTCGATATGTCAACTCACGCTTGAAACCTGTGCTGTAAATATTAGTTTCTGTTGGTTAACACCAGCCCTTGCTTTTTTTTTTTTTTTTTCCCCCCTTCACTGTTTTCATTCTGCGCCGCCACCGTTTAGCTGTATGAAAACGGATGAGAGCGATTTAACAGGTTGTGTCACAAGTCAGTGTGGTTTTGTTAAAGCGCTCTTGTTGTTCCGCCTCCGTACAAACACACGAGTAAGGCTGTGCTGTGCTGTGTTGGCTGCCGCCATGCAGCAGCTGTAGCTCTAACTACTGTCACTGTTTTTGTTGTTTTTAAAACACAAAGCCGCAGATGTGAGCAGAGGAAGTGACAGAGGTGAGTGGAATGTTGGAGCCATGTTTGATTTGAACACACGGAATGCCAAACCCCACGGCAGTTTTGTCAACAGCTGCTATCTTTGTGCATCTCCTCCATGACACATGCAGTCCCTTTGCAAAAGTAGCTCTGCTCCTTCAACTTTTTCCCATTTTGTAGCATTACAACCACTGAGTAGTAGATTTTTATTTCTTTTATGTTTTTTTGTAAAAGAAATTTACAAATAAAAATATAAAGTTGTGGTATGCATTTGTATTCATCCCCTTTTAGTGATGCCCCTAAATTCATTACCAAGGTGAGAGATGGTGGCAGCAGCATCATGCTGTAGGAAAGCTGACTAGAAATGCCCATAGCACTGTTGAGATTTTTCTTTAAAAAGTGTTTGAAAATTGTGTTATTATTATTATTATTATTATTTATTTATTTTTTTTTTATGCACTACTTTCATTTGGCTTTGTTTAAAGCTGCTGAAGTGTGAATTTAGACTTGTGTTAAAGAAAGTTAGACTTAAAGATACCATTTCATCTTTTCATGGCACATCATGTAAAAAAAAAAAAAACCCAAAACAAAACTCAACAGTTGTTTTGTTGATAAGCTTAGAAAAGTAAAACAGCTTTCTTCGTTCTCAGGCAGAGCAGGAGCTGAGGATGACCCAGAGCGAGTTCGACCGACAAGCAGAGATCACGCGTCTGCTGTTGGAGGGCGTCAGCAGCACTCATGTATGGAAGCTTACAGAGACGTATACGGCTATATCGCTGCTGGTTTTGGTCTTTTACGTTTTAAAACGATTAATATAACCAGAAATGTTTCCCGTGTTTTTTTTTTTTTTTTTTTTTTTTTTTTTGTTTGTTTTTCTTCCATATCATCAGGCACACCACCTACGCTGTTTGAATGACTTTGTGGAGGCCCAGACGACATACTACGCACAGTGTTACCAGTACATGGTGGACCTCCAAAAGCAGCTCGGCAGGTGAAACTTTACTGCATTGTGTCAGGAAACGTCTTTTATTTCATGCTTTAATAATCTGTCAGTCTTCCAGGGTTTTTTGTTTGTTTGTTTGTTTGTTTGCTTGCTTACAAAATAAGTAACTCTCTCACTTTCAGAAGGTGTTAAAACCAGAACAGAGCTAGCTCATTCATGAAGAGCTGTGAGTGCAAACTGGTCATTTGAATAAAAGAGTGATTAATCCTGAAGAAATCAAATTTGGTCACAGCGTCTTTAGGGCAGGAATTAAGAGTTAAGACTTTTAAAAGATGAAGTGTGTGTGTGTGTGTGTGTGTGTGTGTGTGTGTGTGTATGTCTCACTATCAGTTGGCCTCTAGTTTTCAATTCAAAGTCGCAGCAGCTTCCTGCGCTCATCTCTTCTTCCTGCCACCAGTTTCCCATCCTCATTCTCCAACAACAACCAGTCGTCGGTGTCGGGCGGGGCCAGCGTCTCGGTACCCACCATACCCATGTCTGCCTCTCTGCCCAGCGTCTCCGCCGGCCGCACCAGCTCCGCGGCGGCAGGCGGATTCAGCGAGCTCCGGAGCTCCAACGGCAGCCGCAAAGCCCGAGTCCTTTACGATTACGACGCCGCCAGCAGCAGTGAGCTCTCCCTGCTGGCTGACGAGGTGAGCTTTTATCTGGTTTGTTTTCTACACTGTTTTCATGTCAATTCTGTAATTCCTACAGCTGTTTCTCTTGATTATTATTGTACATTTCCATGAATATTTGTTTCATGGTTTTGCCTTTAGTTTTAGTTTTCTTTCTAAGATTACACAGAATTTAAGTCGACTCTGAATCACAACAGGTTTTTTTATACTCAGAGATGCACCATCTGTTTAAACCACATGATCTCCTACAGCAGGACTGCAGAAGTTCTTTTCCTAAGTGGAATATGTGCCACTCCCTTTCTAGGGAAAGTGTATGTTGCAAACTTGTGCCTGATTAACAGCAAGCCCACATTACCTCATTCAAAATGTTTTTCCTCCATAAATTATTAGTCTTTTTTTAGGGCATTAGAAAGGCTCAGTTTCTTTGGTTTCATCACTGACGTTCAAGTTTATCTCAACAGGGACAGAACAGAAGGCTGTGTCATCGGTGTGCATAATTCTCTCTGCTTCCTGTTTTTGCAGGTGATCACGGTTAGCAGCGTCCCGGGCATGGACTCGGATTGGCTGATGGGGGAGCGAGGCAACCAGAAGGGCAAAGTGCCAATCACCTACCTGGAGTTGCTCAACTGAAGCACAAATCCTCTCTCTCCTCGCATTCTGTGCAACTAGCTGTGATCCCGTATTTATACCATACTGCAGGGACAGGCCTCACTTTCTATTTCATTCAGTTTTTCTTTTCTTTTTTTTTTTTTTTTTTTTTTTTTTTTTTTTTTTAATTAATTTTTTAAAAAAAAAAAAAAAAAAAAAAAAAGGTGGAAAAAACAAAAGATGGAGTCTCTTATGCTGCAGACTTGAGCAGGTATAAATAAATTGGAGTGATGGGAGACCGAATGGACCCTTTTCCTCATTAGTTTGCAGAAAATTTCTTAAACCTGCTTTGATGCCTTTGAGCTTGGTGCCATTCAAACTGAGATATGTGCCACAGTTTTAAGATTTTGTTTACAAAATGCGTCTCAGATGGTAACCTAAATGCTTAATCCCCCAAACTCCCTGTTTCCTCATTACCAACAAGGACATGTTTTTTGTTAATTGAAAAAAAAAAAAAAAAAAAAAAAAGACCATTTCAGCTTGAAGAGTTTTGCTAAATATTTTAATTCTTGTTTTATGAACCATAATCTCATGGAGCAGTAGCTGTTATGGTTGTCCTGAAAATGAATTTCATTTGAACTGTATGGTTTGTGTTGTGCCACAGATGTATTAGCATGAAGCTTTACTGGACAGCGAGCTTATAACCGTTTCTGTTCCTGTGTATTGGACTGTTGTAATATTGCCTTTTACAATTCGCATCAACAGCATCAGTATTGAGCCTTTTAGCTGTGACTTAAGTAATGAAAACACATTTTTCAACCCCAACGGAAAGCATTTTTTCACCTGTCTTGCAAGCCAGAAATCAGCCATGGACTGTGCTTAAAATAATAAATTCTGCATTGTTCTAGAAAAAAGCCCAATATTTGTTTCTCTGGTTTGATCAGCTTGCTGTTTACTAAAGAAAATGTCTGCAGTAAAGATCTAACCCACTTGGAAATTCGTCAAGCCTGCATTTTAACTTTATATGAACTATTTTGTTGCATTTGAGGACATTTAAGTATATTATTACAAAATTGAGCTTTTGTATTTTGTGCAACTGATTCAGTGGCATGTGATTTGTAAAATAAATAAAAAATATGAACCATTAAAAACTGGGCATTTCAACATTGTTGTTCAGATAAATGAAAACTCTAGTTTGGGCAGGTGTGTTTCCAGATGGAACCACTAGAGGGCAGGACAGGAAAAATTATTGGTCTCAAAGATACAAGCTGTGAAAACAATTCTATCATGTCTTCTGAATGTTTTTGCTTTACAAAGCCAGCATATTTAAACTGAAATGGAAAATGAAAAAAAAGCATGTTTTATCTACAAAAGTTGATATTTTAAACCTCTGTTGCTGTTTTATGGATCTATGGGAAGCAGTTTGTGGACATTATTTAGGTGTACTAGTTCACTAATACAGCCAAAAAAAAAAAAAAAAAAAGTCAAAGCTGTTTGAGTGTTAAGGTTCTACTAGTCAACTGGTCTGCACCAGAAAACTTGTGAGCTAATTTTTGTTATTAGTTAATAGATTGATTAGGGAATACTAAAATAACATCCTAGATCCCAATTAAATATTCCCATTGAAAAACTTTAAACAGTGGAATTCATTGAGAAGAAAAACACAAAAAGTATCAATGCAAATCAAAATTATTACACCACAGAGGTCTGGATTCATACTCTATATGAAAGTGGAAAACAAGACAGGCTGATTCAATGTCAGTGAATATTCCTCGAGAGGATTCTAAATGAGGCTCAGTAGTGTGTGTGGCCTCCACGTGCCTGTATGACCTCCCGACATCCCCTGGGCATGCTCCTGATGAGACGGTGGATGTTCTCCTGAGAGGTCTCTTCCCAGTCCTGGATTAGAGCTTCGGTTAGCTCCTCAACACTGTGGTGCGACGTGGCGTTGATGGATTGACCAAAACATGTTGTCCTGGATGTGCTCAATTGGATTCAGTTCTGGGGAACAGGCAGGCCAGTCCATAACAACAATGCCCTCATCATACAGGAAATGCTGACACACACTTCAGCCACATGAAGCCTAGTATTGCCATGCATAAGAAGGAACCCAGGGCCCACTGCACCAGCATATAGTCTCACAATGAGGATCTCATCCCGGTACCTTATAGCAGTCAGGACACCTCTGTCTAGCACATGGAGGGCTGTGTGGCCATCCAAAGAAATGCCTCCCCACACCATGACTGACCCACCACCAAACTGGTCATGCTGGAGGATGCTGCAGGCACCATAACGTTCTCCATGGTGTCTCCAGACTCTGTCATATGTGCTCAGTGTGAACCTGCTTTCATCTGTGAAGAGCACAGGGCGCCAATGGCGAATCTGCCAATTTTGGTATTCCCTAGCAAACGCCAATCATCCTGCACAGTGTTGGGCTGTAAGCACAGGTCCTATATGTGGGCGTCGGGCCCTCATACCACCTTCATGGAATCTGTTTCAGTCAGTTTGAGTAGAAACATGCACATTAGCGGCGTGCTGGAGATCATTTTGTAGGGCCCTGGCAATGGACCTCCTGTTCCTCCTTGCACATAGGATGAGGTAGTGGTCCTGCTGCTGGGTTGTAGCACTCCTCCATGTCTTCTGGTGTACTGGCCTATCTCCTGGTACCTATTCCATGCTTTGGACACTGTGCTGAGAGACACAGCAAATCTTCTTGCCACTGCTCGCATTGCTGTTCCATCTGGGATTAGCTGCATTACTTGAGCAACTTTAGTGGGGTGTAAAAAAACGCCTCATGAGGCCTCTATGCATGACAGCGCTGACAAAATGAAAAAGTGCCCAAAAGTTCAATCAGGAAGGACAACAACAGAGAAATGATCTGTGGTCACCACCTGCAGAATCACTCTTTTATAGGGGTTGTCTTGCTAATTGCCTCTCATTTCCACCTGTTGTGTGTTCCATTTCCACAGCAGTAAGTGAAATTGATTCACAATAAGTGTTACTACCTAACTGGTGACATTGATTCCACAAAGGTGCGACTGATTTGGAGTTACATTTTTTTGTTTAGGTGTTACCTTTATTTTTTTGAGCAGTATATCAGCTGTTTTAAATTGAGAAGGAGGATTTGGAAAGTTTTTCATGGATGCAACCCACATTTTCTACCCAAAAGTCAATCTTCCTTACAAATGTGGTAACATGCTCTCCAGTGGTATAAATTAAATCCTTTAAGCATTGCTACAACAAATACCTGACCAAGCACTTTTTTTTTTCTTTTTTAGTTTTTGTGCTAAGTTTAGTTTGGTTGTGTTCTGTGGCATATCAAATTGTTGCAAACATACAACATAGATTCCATCCACCTTTGTTATTCTTTTGGGATCTTCCTTTGATACGTTACCTGCGACTTCAACCAGACCAGACATGTGCGAGTTTGAATCTTGCTTATTTATTTTTGATAAACAGTTTCACTGTTTCTTTGTGTGACAGGTTTTCCTTGACATCCTGCTGGTAAAGCACTACATTCATTGCAAAGGGCCTGTCATGAGAGCAGAAGGGTAAAGAGGAAGTGAGTTTTGCAAACTGTCTGTTGACTAATAAGCAGCCTGTACATCTCATTATACATGGGACAATATTTTAATTTTCCCGAACATAACTATTGGTGAAACCTAAGTGCCAGCCTCTTGTTATCTTCTCTCTTAAAAATGTTTTATTTCATATTTATATCTGTAAAATTAAATATATGCTATGGCTAAATTAAAGATTTTTTTTCTTTTCATTTGTGTTAGCTTTACGTCATTTGAGACAAGAACATGTCAAACCAAAGTATCACAACAGTGCTGACTGAGAGTTTAAATGTTCCACACTATTATTCTATATCAAATCACAACGGTAAGTATTACTTATCAGGTATGCACTATTTCGTGTTCCCAAGCTTAGTGTTTTCACAATTTTTGCCCCTTCTGGAAAAGTAAAATGCAGCCAGTTCTCACAGATGGTCAGATGAGCGATAGCAAGGCTGAGAAAAAGGCACTTCCTCTTTCACCAGTCCTTATTTTCTTTCATATTTTGATGGCTGCCATAACGCTTAAGATCTGCTATTTCAGCAATGTATGTGCAGCCCGCTTGAGGAAGGCTTTCATGTCACAGTACGAGAGGATGTAGATACCCGAAAAAGATGTGTTTAGGTGAGATTAACTCCCTATCAGGTGACAAGTTGACACTACTGAAAAACAAGCATTCAGCAGGAGCGTAACAGTGAAAACAGAATGATAAATATAAGTATAATGATAAGCAGCTGCTTATTTGAGATGTTTGTGTAGGAAGCTGAAAGTACAAGGTCACCAAGAAAAAAAAACATCACTCAGCCACAATCAACACAATCAGCCTGTGTACATATTAATTTTTTTTTAAGTAGTGGGTTACACCGTTGCTAGATGATTTGAACTCAGTAACCATTTTGCCAACCATCCTGCCCAAAAATGGAGAAGAATGGGTTGCATTACTCACATTTCCTGCTCCTCTGATGCTCAGTACCCCTAATTCAGCCTATTCTGCATAAACAAATGGCTCTAACTCTTGACCGAGTCAAATATAGGCCTTTCTGAAAGGACTTGCATAATAAGGAACACAAAACTCATGATCCAAAGGCTGTAAACTTGATTCATTGACATCTTTTGTTCTTCCTTTATATGAACATTCATTTCAGTACAGTATTTTGCAACTGCAACACATACCACTCTGCAGTTTGGGATGAAATGTGTTTGGAACTCTCAATTTTTGAAGTCAAGTCAGATTTTAGAATTAACTGAAGGAACTGTAGCAAATGTTGCTAATGATTTCACAAGCTGCTCAACTGAGAGCATTACATGACATGAATATTGTCATCTGCACACTCGTTCTTAAAGATTGTGCACTGGACGACATGAAACTGGTTTCATGTGACACAAATGTTAGGTTGCATAATACCTTGCAAGTCTGAATTTTAAAGTTCCCAGAAGGAGAAAGTAACCAGCCCTCTCCAAAAGCTGAATTTCTAACTAATATCACAAAAATCTCAAAATACAATAGGGCTGCCTTGTTCATAAAAGTAGTGATAGCTTCAGTGGTGAATGTTTTATTACCACTTCTGTTAGTCTCTCATCAAATGTTGATACTGACTCATTTTGTGGAAAAGGCAGCTTCATACGTTATTTTTAGCAATATCTAATAGCAGCTAGTGATGTGCGAACTCCATGGTACTTTCCACTTGCGAATACAACATAGTCTGATTTCTATGATTAAAACTCAGGATTTATGTTTATCTATGATAAACCAACAATGCCAAGCAACAACAACAGTATATATGTGCTAACACAGTTATTAGAATGCTAATGTTTGTCTTTGCTTTGGAAAATTCTCAAAGCAAATATTCTGCACCAAACTACAGCCTGAGCTGTTTTATTGACTGGTGAATTAACGATGAAGACACACTAAAATGGAGAGGTACAGGAGTTTCAACCCCCAGCTACTTTTCAGTGATATAGCAACAAAACAGGAACATTACAAAATGAGCAATGTTCATGGCATAGAGGTAGAGCAGACATTCCATATATCTAGGCTATTAGTCCTAAGCACAGCTATCTGGGGTTCGATTCCTGATCTTGGGAACTTTTGCTGAATGTCTTCCCTCCTTCTCTTTCTCCCTATTTCTTGATTGAATATGCAAATAAAGGCTACTAGTCCCACAAAACCATTTATGAAATTAAATATTGCAGAACTGTATGAGGGGAGTCAGTATTAAAAGAGTAGAATGTTATACTTTTTTTATGAACAACTAGAACATAACTTTGGTTAATACTTTTTATCATGAAAATAAGTGAACAGACTGAAATCAATACTTTGTGGTTTACTTTAAGAAACTAATGTCACAGTTAAGTTGCATTTCTTCATTTGCGCTCTATAAGGAAGTCAGTCATCTACAGAATACCTCACAGGGTACTGTCTACATGCCACTGTGTTCAGAATGACCAATTTCAAATAGCAGTGTGGGAAAACATAATTCATTTTTGATTTAGGCGCTTTTTATATTTGGAGTGAGATTGTTCTATGTGGTGTAAGTGAGTGAGAAATAGTGAAAAAGCATGAGTGTCACTCCAGAAGAGAGAGAGTCAGCGACCTTTTTTGTAGGGACAACAGAAATAAAAATAACAGATGAGAACAAATCTCCACTTGTTTATGTTTGTGTATGAGTTGGCATTAGCAGGGCAGTACAGCTAATCTCTACAGGAACTTAGAAAAGAAGCCTTTTTTAACGCTCTGCTATTGAGAAACGATTGCTTGCTGGAAGTGAGGACTGTTGAAGTTTTAAACAATTGGATTTGATTTTACCCATTACATACATCTGTGAAGTATGTAATGGGTAAAATCTTTCCACTTGCGTCTGTGACGTATGTAATGCGCCAGCTCGATGAAGCTTACTGGAATTTGTGTGCACTGTAAACAGCCCTGTGGAGAGTAGGGCCTTTGCCAGCAATAAAATACCTTATTCATTCCTCTTGCTGTGACTTTAATTGCTCAATATTTGGAAGCGTGGCCAACACAGACTGAAAGCCTTCGTTTACTTCCTCCGCTGCCTTTGCTAAACTACAACCCTATATATGCAGACTACAATTCTAAAACAGCGCAGAAAATTAACGTCACCATTCACATCTTCCTCTGTTCACTGATTGGCCGGGTGGAAATTCAACTGGAGAAATCAAACTCAGTCGGAGAAATCCCAGACAGAGCATTGAATTAAGATGATGATAATCAAGTGGAATTAGGAAGGCAATGGCCAGGCTAATACCAGCTCAAGTTGCATCTTTTTAGACTGTGAAAGGAGTCTGCAGTAGCTTAAGCCCAGAGACTCTTAAGAACAATATGCAAACTGCATAAAAATTTCACCGCTGAGATTCAAACTTACAGTGAATTGACGGTGCTAATACTCCTGCCCACCAGAAGTTGAATTTTTGCTAAAGGAATTTGTACAAACGTATCATAGTCAGTCAAATCAGACGTCACAATCCTTTTTGCCTCAGAAAGAGGTCTCATCTAGACAGATATGTGTAAGTAATTATGGCCTGTAAAACCACCCCACAGTATATGAGTATGTGTGACTACAAGTGCAGATATATTGGTGGTAGAGGAGAGGGAATTTTTGATAATAGCAAGAAGTCATGTCAGGTAGTGACACTGCACAATAACTGGATACAGAAGACAATGCGGACAGACATAGTGGACTGATGGTGAGATAATCACCAACCACCAGAATGGTGGTTGGTTTCATTTCAGACAGAGCTCAATAGGAGAGACATGTCACAGGCAGCTACAGTGAAGAGCTGAGATGTTAATTACTACCACAGCTACCCATACTGGTTGACTGGTTGTGATGAGACCCACAAATCTAAACCAAAAACAAACAAAGCTGTCTGTAAAAAAGAAAAATAAATTTAAAGGCCTAAAGCCTATGCCAGAAGCTGTGGATGATGGTATATAAAACATCACTGTCCGGTGTCCCTGATATTATTTTGATTAGACCCCACTATACCACTCAGAAAGGATCGTCCCGTAACATCCTGTTTCTAAAAATGCCTGGTCATCCGCAGAAGTTCTACATCTGCAGATTGACTATCTGGAGCTGTTCTGATCCATGTGGCTGGTATATGCCACATTTGTGTAATTCTGACTTCTTTTAGTATAATGCGTCCAGTTATACATTTGATGGTTTGCAGCCCATATATTTAAAGTTGCTGCCAGAATACATATAATTCAACCATTCGATGTTCAATTTCACTTCTCTAAACTTATTTGCATTCATCTGAGAGAACCTGTGGCGGCACACGTGCAAATAAGTACATACGCAAATACCATTTACAATCACCCATACGTGTATTTGTGGTGTATATCTGGTAACCTGTATTAGTTTGTTTCGCATTACCACAATTGGACTATTTAACAGAAAAAAAACCACATCAATATGTATTTCCAGTGTGATGTTCTGGGTGCTTAACTTCCTGTACTTTGTGTATTCTCAGTATAGTAAATTATATCAATAACTTGTGTTTAATGCAGTGTTTATTGCCCTTTAACCTTTTTAATAAAGCTGACAGTTCTCTTCTGTAGTTGAGTCATCAAATGAAATTCTTAATTTTCCACAGTTTAAAGCAGGAGCAAAGGACCTTCCATAAATGACTTCGATCTGCCATCTTGTTGTTATCTTGCCATTTTGCACAACCAGAATCGGCACTTTGTCTCTTGGATCTATGGGATCTTCAGTTTTATGAGCTTGAAAACCTCTGTTGTAGTCATTCAGCTTCACAATAACGTTACACCGCTGTTAAGCTATCCATCAATATGATGATGATCAGTGCATGGCAGTGTGGCCACAATGTTTTAAAAAACGACCAATACTTAAACCAGAGACCTCAAGCCATGAGTTAATTTCTCACTCTTATCAACTTGTGCCCTCAGTTGATAATATTTCATCATGTTTTTGACCCAGTTTGCACAACTACATTTTTTTTCCCCTTTTCAACAAGTTTTACAGCACAATAAAACCGGAAATCATGCTTTAATTATTACTGACTGCTAATGAATAAGATAAAGCGGTGTAAAAACTAATAAAGTTTTTGAGGCTTGGAGAATGCTTCACTCTGGTTTCTCTTTTTATGTTCCAACCACCATGACCCTGAGCATCACCACAGTGGTATTTTGGTTACCTTCTGGTTTGACTCCGGCACTTTATACAACTGCACACTTATCTACCAACCTCTCCACTACTACACAACAACACATATCACACGCAAAGGAGTGTAAATGCTCTGCTGCTTTCTTCTGTGCAACATAATGTTGAAACTGTTGTTTCAGAGCCATAGCTGATCATATCTTTATTGATTTATAAAAAGATATTGCATTGATACTGGTTGTGCTGTGTGTTGTTTTATTAAAAAGACTGAGCACAGGGGTCCAGAGTAACTTCTTGCATGTATCAGTGAGCTGGAATCTTACATCGATGATGAGTCTTTGTCTCACTGATGGGAAGAAAACCCCAAACCCCTCCTCTTTGAGATACAGAACTGGGCAGTTGCTGCACATCTTAGCAAAACAGGAAATTTCATGTTTCCTCTGCTGCTTATAGCTACAGCTTGCATCACTCTACTTCTGCATATCTTCACACACACACATACACCCACACACTGACAAACCGAGACCCACAAAAATGCAGCCACAGTTTTACATGACGGTATTAGGATTCGGGCTGGTTTTGAACCACAACTCAAGGAGGAATACGAGGCAATGGGACACAGTTAATTGCACGTTTGTTGGAGTAGTTATTACTGTGGATAGCTGTTAAATGGTATTTTATTTTATTTTCAACATCTATTCAGAAACCTTTCTTGATAACATACAAAATGGATTAACATTTGGGGTTTATAAAGTATCAGTAGGACGTCGGCTTCAAATACTTCTTTTTGATTGATGTTTGTAGGATTTTAGGCTTGTAGGTAAGGAAAGTAACAATAGAAATTCCGGTTAAAAAAAGACAAATAGGCACAATAAGCAGAATGTACCAAAGGATGGATTCCTCTGGTTCCAAACAATAAAACATTTTTGAATTCTGTACACTGTATGTTATTAGTAGGATATCTTGACATTCAATATCTGACTTTGCAACCATATTAACTGTCTTTGCTGTTTCAAATGCCCAAAACCAGTCTGTTTGACAGCAGTTGAATACATTTCCAGTGAGGAAAATAGTCTGAAGTTTTGAGGCTAGTGTATGAGCTTCATCAGAGGGGATGGTGGATAGTTTATTGTCTCTTACATCCAGGACTTTCAGGTTAATATCATGAAGTGAAGGGGGTAGATGGGAAAGAGAGTTCCTTGACAGATTAAGTGACTTCAGACTTTGAAAATGGGAGAGGTCAATGTCTTGTATTTGAGTGTTTCCTAAGCCTAGATGTTGCAATGTCCTGCTTAAGCTTTGTAATGAATCTTGGATATCAATTTCAGTATTGTCAGACAGTTCTAGGTGTGTTAGTGACAACCCTGTGAATGCAGAACTTGGGACAGTTTTAAGGTCACAACCTTTAAGGTAAAGCTGTCTAAGGGAATCAATGTTGTTCCATTGCAAACATTCTGTTATGTTATTTACATTGATATTTGTTTCATCTGGTAAGCAAATGCCAATGTTGTTATAGCTCAGATCTACGGAGTGGATTCTTGGCAATGAAGAAAATAATCCAAAAGGTAGCTCCTTTAGATCGTTCCGGCTCAGGTTAATGTAAGTCAGATTGCCAAGCATGGTGAGCGACCCATCATTTGCTGAAATCTGGTTCAGTTTGTTGTTGCTAATATCCAGCTCATACAAGCTGCCAGAGAACTGTTCTGATGAGAGATGGAGTGTTTCCAGGCAGTTCATGCCCATTCGAAGTCTTGACAGGGTGGGCATTTTCTTGATAAATCCATCAGGGAAATAATCCACTTGATTTCCCCTCAAATCTAAAGTGTCCAGAGAAGAAATATCACCATGAAGGTCATCATCCCACAACTGAACAGTCACATTTTTAATATGCTCTTTTAGATTATAGAACTCAACACTTGTAGTTGAGTTCTGGAATGTATTATTGTCTCCAAAGTGTTCATAGAATCTGAGATTGTTGTGGGAGAGATAAAGGTTCTGTAATTTACTGTGTGTTGGCAAGAAAGGGAAAAAGAAGAGCCTATTGTTTGAAAGATCAAGCGTCTCTAGCTGGAATGTGTCGTTAAGGTCCTGCTTTGAGATAAACCACTCGATGAAGTTGTAGCTGGCATTGAGGACAACCAATTGAGTCATGTGGAAGTCTGTTAGACAAGGCAGATAGTTCAAGGCCAAATTGAGCCTCTGAAGCTTTGGGTTGCTCCCGAAGGCACTGTCAATTTCAAACATTATGTTTCTTTGAAGATCAAGGTCTTTGAGGTTATGAAGATCCCTGAACGAGGTCTCATCCAATCTCTGCAGGAGGTTTCCAGAAAGATTGAGGTACTCCAGGGATGATAAATTTTGAAGAAGAGTAGAAGCCATTTCATCGTTAAGCTTATTCTCAGAAAGATCTAGAAATCTCAGACCAGGTAGCGTTCTTAATGCAAGGCTGGTTTCTTCATAGCCAATGTTAATATTGTTATTTGCTAGGTTTAAGTTCTCTAACAGTTTTGAATCTTGAAAAACATTTGATTGTATTTTCTCCAGATCATTGCAAGCTAAAGTTATGGAGATTAGTGATGGGTAACGAAGAAGAGAGATGTCATGTAGTGTTTTAATTTGATTGTAGTTTAGCTGAAGCTCTTCTATGTTGTTGGGTAGTCTTGCAGGTACAGATGAGAGTTTGCCATTGTTGCAGAGAGCTGTTTTTTGTACCTGCAGAAAAATAAAAGCACACAGATTTAAGTAGTGAAGATGAATTAATTCATTGTTCCAAAAAATCCTAAAAATCTGGTTTTATTTAAAGTGACAACCAACGGTTTAGAAAAGTAATATTTCCACATAACTAAAAACCAATATTATGGGATGTAGCATCTAGCTAAGTGCTGGGTTAAAGACCAGCTGCATGTCAATGCTGTTTCAGTTAGCTTCTTAAATTACTTTTAACAGCACATCACATCAATATAATCATCCACATGGTAGCATGCTATGTTAGCATTACTACTGTGCATAGTAGCATGTTAATGTTGGCAGTTACATCAAAGTTCTACTGTTCTTTTACAAAGAGATGCCCTCAGTGATAAACTTCATTTTAAACTAGGGCTCAAATTTAGGTCACCCCTTTTTAGTAATTTCAAGAAATATTTCCAAAAACCTGTTAACTAAGTTTTTAGTCCTGAGAAACTAGTGGAAAGTTTCAGTAATCTACAACTGAAAAAGTTTTCGAAATGTAAAATTTAAGTTGACCCAATTATACTTACTTTACAAATAGTTTAGATAATGCAATCACATTTACAAATGTTAGCCTTGTGTTTCTAGACTTGACAGTTCCTTTCTTATAAAAAATACTTTGTTTAAAATGCTACAACTGTTAGGTCATTAAACAAAGCTGACTTCACATTTTCGGCAATTACAAACTGATCAGCCTATTTTAAAGGAGACATTGTGATTCCTGTGAAATTATACTTTTAGATTGCTGATTTGACCTTGTCCCACCAAGGTGATAAAACTAAGCGTCTGTATAAGGAAAGCCTATTTTTACACAAGAAGAACCCAAAATTTTGTTCTCTCTCCTCAAGCTGCAAGAAAATATTGGTTTGGGAGATCTTGCAGCTCATTCTCAGCACATCATTTTGACAGAATCTTTTTCTCATGTGGCATATGACAACTATTTTATGATTGGTTTGAAAATTTCAAATGGCTGGGGTTAATACAGTTAAATAGAAATATTTTTCTCAACATTCCCTCCCATTATTGTCAAAAACATCCTGCAAACTATGTACTGGCCTTATACATATATAAGGTTTCTAGGGTAGGTATATAAAATAGGTAGTTAGATTAGGTAAGTAGTCATAAAATCATATAACAAGAAACAGTGCAGACACGGTAATTTACAACTTCCTCGTCTGTGTGTTCAGTGTAAAACAAAAAATAGTAAACATATTCATACAGACAATAACTTTTAAAAAATATTGTTATTCTATTTTATGTAAATGTTTTACTCTAATCAATATTCTATGCAAATATTTTCAAGTGTTTATTTAGTTGGTCTGATTGTATTAGGTAAACGGACAAAATAATATCCAGTAGTAATGATCAATAAAAACAACAATAAATATATAGAATCTCAAATTCCAAATAAATGAAAGGTGTACTTTACAGATTTTCTCAGTAGTAGTTTATGGTGTCATATTTCTGGTCTAAATAATTGCTTGTATTATTTAGTAGGATTTTATTATCTTTTCTAACAATCGCTTTTTGATGTTTTTTAATTAGTTTTTTTGTATTTTTTATGTGTATGAATGAATTGCTTTCCACATTTTACATTTTCTCAGGAGCTAGAAAGAGCTTTAATTTGTTGCTTAATTTTTTTAAACAAGTTCATAAATATTCCTACGGAAGTGAAATAGCGTTTTGCAGAGCCAGCACCATTCTGATGCAGTCTGTTTTAAACTTCTTCCTGAGTTCTTTTAACTATGTCTTTTTATAATTCAGACTTTTTTTTATTTTTTTTTTATCATTGATCTAAGTGAAATTGATGCATCTTACCAGCTGGCATTGACTGTATTGTGGATGACTTGAGACGGGTGTCAGGATTCTCCACATGGTCAACAAGCAAAGTAGGGTGGGAATAAGACCTTGGACTGGCATTTTATCATCCTCACTGTTCAAAACAATGACAAAAAAACAAAAAGTTGATACCCCACATTAGTTTAATTTCTGTTTCCCATAAAATAAAAATAATATGCCTGTGATACACAAAAGATAGCTAAAATCACTCAATAGTAACTTCATTAGCCATGCATTTACTCAAATGAAAAAAAAAAAAAAAAAAAAAAAAAGCCAAAAATAATGAAGCAGCTGCTTGACGTTAAACTGATTGAAAAGTTAAAAGGCCCTTGCTTTCACAATTGCCAAAGTTAGATTTCAGGCTCTGACTCAAAATAAAAATGGTCATACTGGAAGTGAAGTAATGTTTTCTATAGTGTAAATTACATAAGGTTGTGTTTTCCATTAACTGTCACACAAAGGTAAAGTGTTGTCACTTCAAAATGCATGACCGAAATGTCTGGTTCATAAATCTTTTATTGGTGGTTAGAAATCCTAATAACTCAGTTGTACGCCGCATGTAACCTGTTTCCATTATTCTACATGCAGATGACAATGTAAAATATTTAACAGATTTAGAATTTAGAGCGTATCTCAGGGAGCAGAAAGTTATTATTTCATGAGAACAGCAGCTTTGCTAAAATTTCCCAAATTTCTTCTTAAACCACTGTCATGCGTTTGAACTATGGAGGTTTTGTGTTCCCCTTTTGCCGGCACGCACTGTTAATCTATGCATTTTTAATACTGACATTTTTACAAAGACTCTTTTTATTTAAACTTTTTACAACTTTTTGTTGCTGTGTTTATCGTCGATCTTCAGGATTCACAGGAGCTGCACCACTGCATACTGCTGCTGTTTAGTTTGTCTCTCATGACTACTGTTTAGAAAACAAATTCACAAAGACATAACACAGCCTATTTGTGATAATATCATTAGTTGGAAAAATACTGTACAATACAATTTGAAACCATGTGACACTAACCCTGCACATAAATTCCTTATTTTAATGTATATTAAAATCCATCCCTGAGTTAATATTTAAAAGGCATATGTGTTTTCTTAATGTTGTAACTAGCTGATCTAAGAAATGTAAGGAACATCTGTTTGCAGAGCCCCTAAAGAGCATATTCCTGTATCTTGCTTAAACATAGTAAAGATTAAACATTCGGCATCCTTAGTTTTGCTTATTTAGCTGTATCTCTTAGCATACTGCAGTGGTTGAATAGAGCTAGAGCATTTACTTACACTGGTGGTTAGATGCGGATTTCCCAAGCCACTGACGGTTGATCCCCTGACCATATCGCTGAGTGACTTGCTGTTGTAGAAAGAGCTCTCGTGTGTGACTTTCAGCTGCAGCACTCTTCTCTTACTAAAGCGCTAGTGCCCCTTTTTTACTCTTCACGGAAGCAGGCAGGCAACGGAAACCAAGTCACATGGACAAGCTGCAAGCATACTGAGGTTCTCAAGACCCAAGCCACAGGAAGGCGAGCGCAGGCTCAACAGCTAACAAGCAGGACTGTGCACGTTTGGTTCTTTTTTTCTTCCTTTTGCTCTTTGCAACATCACACATGTTGTGATGTTACAGAGACAACTAGTACTAGCAGTATAAGTGCCACCACAAAAACCCAATGAGAACACACCCTTCACACCCTCCGCTCATTCTGATCAGTCAAGCTACTAGAAAGGAAACCGCTCAACACACACACACACACCCTTCCTGCCTGATTTCTGGCCTCTCACAGAAGCTGAAATACATCTGCATATAAGCAGGTGTACTTAATGTTCCGTATAAAGTATTATGTTGAAGGATCACAATGGCTCTGCACCAGGAAATGCAACAAACAAACTGACATAGTGATTATTATGAACCATGCAAACCATCTCACTGCTTCAAGCTCCATTAGGGTGTCTTTAAAGTTTTACATGACCACTAATAAATCTACAAAATGGCTACTTTAAGCAACCACAAAGTTTCACAAACTATTCCTGTCTTCTTGTTGAAAATAGCTTGAGATATTTTCCTCCTTGATTAAGTTGGTCTTGCTCCTGTGTGGTTGCTCCTTTGAGAGCTAATGGGTGCAAGAATAGGGAATTGGGAATCAGGAAGTGCTGTTTCTGTCCTTGGAGGGTTCATTTGTTAGTGATTCCTTCCTGTTTTCGTACAGGATATCTCAGGCTCTCAGTTCTGACTGATTTAAAATTAGGTGGCAGCATGAGTTTTTAATGCATTACAGAATGTGCGAATTTACTTAGCTGCCTGGCTCTTTATGAGACGACTCAGAGAATGCATATTCATAAAAATGTGTCACCAATTTATTTTTTGTTCAAATGCAAACTTGCCTTGAACAAAAAAATGATGGAAACAAACCATGGTGGTTTAGGAAAACTTGATTGCATCAGATGGTTTAAAAGTCTTTCAAAATCGTGTGTGGCATCGCGATCTGTCATGGAGCAGCTTCAAAAACAGCTCCGATCAGAAGTGCACATACACACCGATCTCATATTAGATTTCCATTTTTAATCATTCATTAGAACCATTTTTTTTTTTCAGGATGAAATGAACATTAAACAAACAACTTGAGTGAATTTTAAGAATAAGAAGTGGGTGCACTGGATCAAACTTAATAGGGATTTTACAGCAGCTCAAAACAAAGCATACATTCCCATGAATATCTGTTTTAGAAACCACTAGAAAGTTCCAGAGAAACAACTTGCCAATGAGGTTCTGGTATATTTCTGGCTCAATATTTGACCACTGTTCTTTCCAGAACTGGGAGAGTCAATTTAAAATGGGGTGGTTTTAACGGCATGGGCGTGGCTCTCAACCACAGTCCTCAGACCAGTTTAGGTCTGCTTTGAAGACTATTAAAAGCTTAATATTAATATAATATTTTTTTTCAATTGCAAAATCAGTTTTAATGTATGCTTGGGATCATTGTCAGCTTGGAAACCCCAACAGTGTTTAAACTTCACCCATCTAACCTAAGCTGCCTTTTTCCACATGAAAGAAAACTGGTTATCACTGGTTATTCCTGGATTAATATTAATCAATATTAATCCAGGAACCACTAAAGCTCAAACCTTAGTTTAATTCAAAATTGCTGGAAGAGAATGGAGTCAGTTCCAAATAACCGTGGACTGCAAGGGTGCAGACCAAGATAGAAGACTCTGCTCCAAAATTGACACCTTCAAATTTGAGCAATATTTGCAGCTTCGCCTATGAACAAGCCAAAAATATTCAGAGATCTTTTCCTCTGCAGTAAAGTTTAAAGATCAGAGGCAAGAAGCGTGTTCGGAGTGGTCAATTTGAGGTGTTCAAACCATTAAATACTGTACCACATGACAAGCATGGTGATGGTCGCTTCATGCTATTGAGTTGCTTCATGGCCAGTGGTGCTGGTGCATCACACAAGGTAGATGGAACAATAAAGGAGGAAGACTAGCTCCAAATTCTTCTAATTTACTTTCAATCATCATGAATTTAGATACAACTGAGTGCTCCATCTGGACAATGATTCAAAACATACATCAAAACTAGTTTGGGGATAGGAAAAGCTTATGAACAACACTGATCTAAAATATATTGAAATTTTGTGGAATATACTTGAAAGTTGGGTCTATGCCAAAAAAAAAAAAAAAATCAACCCTGTGATGAACTTTTCCAATTTTTCCAAGAAAAGTGATCCATTATCCAGCCAGAATTATGCAACAAACTTGTGGATATCTGTAATGGTGAGTAGTCCAGGCACAACTTGCAAAGGTATTGTGCATCCAATTCCTCACCAATATTTTTTTGTTTTGTTTTGTTTTCTGTATTATCATGCCACCCTGCAAAAAAGAAGGTTTTAAATATAATAGACATATATAATGACATTTACAGAAACTGTATTTAATTCAACAAGATGGTGTCGAATGGCTCTTTCAAGACTGCCTTAAAGAAAAGCAGCAACATCTCCTTTGTAGATTAATTCTTCTTGCATTAAGAATTGTTCTCTAGTTACAACAACTCATGTAACAGCAGCATTTTTTGCTATCTTCTTTAGACATCACTATTGTTGTTACATCACTGCTGATTATTATAACCCCACCTAAAATCTGCCCATTTTGGAAACGAGATGGTCTGTACCTCACGGAAAAATCCCTGTTGGCATAACAGAAATCAAACCCTCCTCATAATTGCTGACCAGTTTTTGCTAGTTTCCACTGGTGCTTTCACCAGTTTATCTCTGTTGATGAGCTTCAAGTCTTTAAGGTTGAAAGACCCCCTTGCAATCAACCTCATCTTTAGAGATTCAAGATAGTACTCTGGTTGGGTCGCCACAAAACGTTACTATTACTTCATGTCAGAAGAAACATGCTGGTAAAGTGAAAAGACAACTTTGAACATAAATTGGCTAGGAGTATAAATAATTTTGAGCTTAACTGTCCCAACACACAGGATGTGATGACAATAGTGTTTTGGGCCATTCAGCAGCCATCTGAAGCAGCTCATGGCAGGGTTAACTTTGAACTCTTTTTTTGGTTTCTGAGGAGGAGGTGTGAGAGAAAAAGTGAATGGTCTCATGATTGGGATGATAAGTAGGCAGATTCTAAAAAAAAACAAAACAATGAAAACTTTAGTTTTGAACAGTGAATACATGTCAATTTTGTCATTCAATTTTTCCAGCAGCATCAGTAGCTATATTTTAATCATTTATTACTTCTTTGTTGTATTTTTGCTGTTGTTGTCTAACTCAGCTGTTGGAAGTAAATTACATCTTTATAGAGAATGAGTGAGGACGATTACTGCCATCCAATGGAAAGAGACATTTTATTCTTTTAGATTTTACTCACCCACCTGTCTGCCCTCCTACACTCAAACGTCTGGTTCAGCAGGACATGTGGATGCCTCTTAAGACATTCACCCAAAACAACATGCCAAAGACCTACCTTAAGCACCTTAAGATCGGTGAATAAATTATTTTACTTGAAAAGAGATAGCATATCTAGAAAATGGGATAGGATATGGCATAGCTGCCGGAGGGTTTGACAGATATGACAAAAGCAAATTTTATAAAAAAAAAAAATTGAAGATGCCTTGTAGATTATAGATTGCATTACTAGTACTTGACTGGATTTAATATGGGTTGGAGCAGTCCGGTAAGGGAGGGGTCAAATATGCTGACAGAGGATGTCACTGAAGTAGGACTCTAATATATTATATGACATCCTGTGTCTAACAGCCTCCTGAAATGAGACCTGTAACCTTATGTTGCTACCCCTGCTATCCATTTATCTGTAATCTATGATTGCAATCCAATCACATGGCCAGTTTCATTTTGTTGCAAGTACTTCATCTGAGAACTTCCCTTTTCTGTCAATGAGTGCATACGATTAAAAATGAACTACAAAGTATTATAGTTACAAATGACAAAAATGGTGTGCAATCATATGCACATATGCTTGATATGTGTCCACACAGAACCAGGGGCTTTTTGCATGGAGTTTGTATGTTCTCCCCCTGCATGTGTGGGTTCTCTCTTGGTATTCCAGGCTTCCTCCCACAGTAAAAGAATATACAAGTTGGATTGATTGCTGCTAGGTGTGAGGAAGTGAATGCATGGTTGTACCAGCAACACAGCAGTGACGAAGTCAGTATGGAAGATGGAAGAATACAGGATGATCTTGCAGTGTTTGGTCATGTAGAGAAGAATGTCCCATATTTAACTTTAAGGTATTTGCAACCCCCCCTGGTCAAATGAGGAACTGCATGTAAATGTTTTAAATGCATTTTGTACATTCATATTTCAATCCACCATCGACCTGTCTAACTTTGCCTTGGTCGATAGGTGAGAGGTAAGGTATTAGCCATAATTTATTACTATTGATTAACCATTTACAATGTGGCGTTTTAATTCTAACCAAGTAGTTGTATTGCCTAGAGACGCAGAAGAGTAGGTGACAAAAGTGTATGTGTTTTAGATGGTCAAGTCTAAGCTCATGATGATGCATTGAAATAGTCCCAGTTGGAAGGTTACATATGAACATCATGAGCCTAAATGCAAATTTAAAAATGCTTTGAAAAACAAGAATGGCAGCTGCTAGCACCATTGCTTTACAGCAAGAAAGGTCCTGGGTCAGAACTCTTGAAGTATTCCAACATGATAACGACCCCAAACACACCTCCAGGACCACCACTGCTTTGCCAAAGAAACTGAGGGTAAAGGTGCTGGACTGGTCAAGCATGTCCCGAGACCTAAATCCATACTCAGCATCTGTGGGGCATCCTTATAGTGAAAGTGGAGGAACACAAGGTCTCTAAATTCTATCAGCTTTGTGATGTCATCATGAAGGAGAGGATGAGGACTCCAGTGGCAACCACTGAAGCTCTAGTGAAGTCCATGCCCAAGAGAGTTAAGGCAGTGCTGAAAAATAATGGTGGTCACTCAAAATATTGACGCTTTGGAAAACAATTTGGACATTTTCATTTAGGCAGTATTAATTTTTGTGGGCTGAGTTATTTTGAGGGGACAGCAAATTTACACTGTTATACAAGCTGTACACCAACTACTTTCATTGTAACAAAGTGTCATATCTTCAGTGTTGCCCCATGAGACGATAGAATAAGATACTGTAAGCTTGGAACTGTTAATCAAGTGAAAAAAAAAGAACAGGTTAAAAATAAAGGTTTAGCATCTTATTCAGTAAAATCTATTTCAGCTATGGAGATAAGGGGTTGAAGTCCTTTGTGATTGTGATTTTGAACAATCAATGTTGTGAGGAGCACTGTGATTTGCTATGTTAAAAACAGGTCAACAAATAATATAGATACAAACAAACATAAATTGGTTCTACACAATTTAGCGTCTCATATCAGTGTGAATGGTTGTGATTGAGCTTAGCTCTCTTGTGCATGTTCTCAGATTTCATTTTACAGCAGCCAACAATAGTATGATATGCCACCAAATGTTGGCCTTTTGCCATCAAATAAATCATGTGTTTGTGATCAACATGGAGAACAACTCACAAGCTAAAATGCACTCAGATTTTTTTAAAGAGAGTTTTAGATTACAGAGTATGTAAGCCTTCCGGTCATCAAACTAATTAAAAAATATCCATCCATCTATTGTTTGTATTGTTTAATCATGCAGTAGTCATTGGGAAAGAGGCAGGATATACCCTGGTTCCCAATCCATTACAGAGTAACACAGAGACAAACAACTGTGCACACAAACACTCATACCTAATGGCAATTTAGAGACCAATTGTCATAATATGTACAAAGGTCAAAGTACCCTCCAGATAGAACATGCAAACTCTGTGCCTGACTGGGATTCAAACCAAGGAACTTGATAACCTGAGTAAATACAAAAAACAAAACAAAAAGAAAAACGGGCTCTGTGTGAAGGTATAGTCCAAATTACTCCAAGAGTACACTGGCTCATTCCAAAGGAACCCAACACAATCCCTAAAGCACTGGACACCTCACACTTGAAAGAGTTAATGTCAATTAGCACAGCAGATAACATAATATTTTAGACGAATCTTTCAAATGGAGATACAAGCAGCAAATTTGGCACAGATACTCCTTAGAGATTCCCCTTTTGAAAAAGCATGCAAGCCACTTGAAATTCAAGATGGCTGCCCATTTTCAAGATGGCCACCATTTCCGGTATAGAGGTATCAGGATTTGCTTTAAATATGAACAGACTTGCCTAATACAGATGATTCCAAAATTAAATTATATATTTTTGACCATGTAGAATCCAAATCTGAGACTCTTAAAATCTCTTAGAATCTTACTTTTATCTTATTTCAAGCTTATATAAAATAATAATAATAATAATAATAATTATTATTATTATTATTATTATTATTATTGTTATTATTATTATTATAATCCTCTCACATTACTCTAGCTAGTATTCCTGTTTGCATAGACTGTCGCAATATGGTTTGGGGTGTAGTGTGTAGTAATTGAGATAGTACCTTTGTTTCAGCAGTCAGCCACATACTTTGAATGGACACCTGGCACAAGTTCTCATTGCTTACCTAACTCTTACCCTATGGCTCCAAGAAGTTTCTCGTGCATGACAACAGTCACATAGAATTCCTCCAACTAGTGCAGCAGTACTTCAGCATGTAAAGCAAGGAGATTGCATGTGGAGTCAGTCAACGATACACCAACCAGAGACAGAGACCTGCTGACTGGGGATGGACAGAGAGCAGATACAGGGAAGCTCTTCTGGACAACACTTCTACCTATCGCAGAGAGTTGCCAACAGCTGACCAAGACTGGATGTAAGGTGGAACACCAGAGAAGTTGCAAGTGCTAACAATTCAGTCTTACTTGGACCAGACTATGCAGCTGCAAATGTGAGGGTCAGGTCAGGATCAACTTCATCTGGATGACAAGCAGGCCTACCCTGGTATGGACCGACTGAATTAAAGTACAAGTGAGACCAGCTCATTGCTGGGGCCAGTGATGACTCAAGAGAGAACAGAGCATTAGTGAGAACGGTTTTACTCTTTGCACTCTCCAGTGACAACAATGTACAAATATATATCTATAATTCAATTTTTTGTGAGACTTTTTTCCAGTTTGTCTGTCATTGTCCCAGAATGTAAAAATAACTGATCATTCTAGTTGTACATTGAAATAATGATCAAATAAAATATTTTGTGGGATATGTTCTGATCTGTATATATTTTTCATCTTTTTTTAGACATGGTAGAAAGGAGCTCATTAGAAGGTTCAGTTGAATTTTCAGCTTTGCCATAATCCAAGACCTACTTTTAGACACTAAGAGCATCCAAATTGATCAAAGTGGTAAGATTCTGTGGTAAAATATCCTATTTGCATGGTAGCCATCTTGAAAAAATGGCCCACATACTTTTTCAAAAGAGTAATGTCTAAGGAATGTTTGTGCCAAGTTTGGTGCTTGTATCACCATTTGAAAGATTGTTTCAGTTATCTGCTTCACAAAATGTTCATGAGTCAACAATAAGAAAAAGACTGAGGTGAAATGGCATCCATGGGAGAGTTCCAAGGCCAAAAGCACTACTGACCCAAAAAACCCCATACTCTGTGAACTGACTAGACAAAAGTGGAACTTTATGGAAGGTATGTTTCCTGTTACAACTGGCATACAACTAATACATTTCAGAAAAATGACATTTTACTTACATTCAAGCATGGTTGTAATTGTCTTTGCAACTTCGGGGCCATTTGATGGAACACTGAATTCTGCTATCTGTGTGAAAATGCTAAAGGAGAACATCTACCGTTTAGTTTGTGACCTCAGTGATGTCAAACACTTATAGCATCACAAGCACTTGATGGGAGCTGTTGGTCCCAAAAGTGGCACAATCAGTTATTAGGTTTAGACGGCTGGGTAGGTTGGGATAGCATTTTTCGCTTAATAAATAATTGTCTGAGATCAAAATTTGTTCAGTAATTTGAAATGTGCAGTGTCATGCAAACATGCAATGAATAAACGCAAAATCTTTGTTCTGATAGTGGCACCAGGAGGACTTTATTTCCAGGCCATACAACCATACAGTGTCTATAGTACCAGAGATAAAATCACAAAATAAATAACATGTAATACTATAGTAGCACATTAAAAAGGACACGTATTGTCATGAGACAGGCAAAGTTTGCACCGTTTATGAAATAATTATGTCTGCAATTCATGCACTTGACAGCTTGTCTTCCATTTTTAATTTTATCAAAGTGTACCAACAGGTCACAAAGATTCGGTTTCAATTCACCGCAGTCCAATTACGGATAGAACAGATGACTTTGGCTAATCCACAGAGTGTTGTTTAACTAACATACACCAAACAGTTTGCTTTAATTAGTACTGTTTCACTTAAAATGTTAAAGTATCTGCCACAGTTTAGAGTAGTTTTGGCCTCATTCAAGCAGAAATAAAGACTTACATAATTGTTTAGCATTATTAATCTGAAATATAGGAAATAAAACGATGCTCTACTGTCCTGTGAACAAAACAGTCCAGCAGCCAAACTGTAAAAGTGGAATCTTTCCACGTCGGTACGGAAACAAGTTTATGTCAGTCCATATGTTTTCTGTTTCCATGTGGTGTGCGCGGCCTCCTGTTCGTGTTGAGCTGTAGTAGAAGAGCCAGACCTTATTCTAATGTCCATTTTTCTCAGCCTCAGCCACATTTAAACTTCATGACAGAAAGTGGTCGCAGTCTGTTGACGAAAAAAGGGGTTCTGCTCCTGTCAGGAGTTTATACTTAATGCGAAAACAGGTTAATGTGCGTCTAGCCATCCAGAGGTTTTCCAAGATAAACCATTGTGACTTCAGTGTTGCCGTATACGGCAGAGACGGCCGGGAACAGGCAGACTTTCGGGAGTCCGCGGAAAGCAACTCCAAGGAACTCAAAGCCTCTCTCGAAAGCTAACGTCTTGTCATCCATGTCTAAAATCACTCGTATTCGCTCCCCGATCTGTCAACGACAATGATCACAAAAAAAATAAATAAATAAATAAATATTGATTTTAAACAATGACGAAAAGCAGAAAATACGAATTGAGAATAGTGATGGGCTATAGTATAATATAGATCTATCTATAGAGATACATAAGGGCTTTAATTATGTCAGTTTCTAAATGCTTAAATTTTCCTTTATTTTATTCTTAAAGGATGTCTGTTAGTTAGCAACTAAATCAAATAGCCTGACTAATTAACTGCCTAATATAAGCTTGTTTATCCTTTAAAGAGCAGAAAAACAAAAATGTCATTTAATGCAAAAAGAAAGCCACCAGAAAATGACTACTAAGTTACGAAACGATAATTGTAAAACATTAGCTTGAAAGCGCATCAAAATACCATTAAAAATGATGCAAAGGTAAAATGTATAACCATAAGAATCAATATATTGTATTAATTTTGCAGTAATATGATTGTTTGTTGCCTTTCTGTTTTAAATAAAAGCAATTAAATCGTGTTTTGCATTTATAGGTACATCACTGAAAACTTAATTGATATTCATAACTCAGTTCAAAACGTGAAATACTCCATGTGTCTATTTCTATTATTTTCATGATTATGGCTTACAACTAATGAAAACTCAAAACTCAGTTCCTCAGAAGATTTGAATATTAAGTGAGACTGAAAAATGTATTTTTAATACAGAAATGTTACTGAAAACTATGCTCATGTACAGTACAGTACATGCACTCAATATCCTGCCAGGGCTCTTTTTGCATGAATTACAGCTCGCTTGCATTGTTCTATCTGTTGCCTCTCATCTTCTGCTTGACAACAGACCAGAAGTTTTCTATGGGGGCAATCAAGCAAAGTGATGCCATGATTATTAAAGCAGGTTTCGGCCATGTATGCAGGTGCCAAGTCCTGCTGGAAAACAAAACGTGGATCTCCATCAAGCTTCTCGGCACAGGGAAGGACGAAGTGCTCTAAAATTTCCTGTTAGATGGCTGCGCTGCCTTTAGACTTGATTAAACAAGCTTTTAAATAGGACTTACTTCACAGAACCTCTTAACATGAGATTATCCCTGGCGCTTGCTCACCTTTTTCTATCACACTTTTTCCTTTCCACTCAACAACTCCTCAGTTTGCTTAAAGACAACAGTTTCTGAACAGCCAGCTTTTTTGGCAATGACATTTTGTAGCTTACATTTCTTTTTTGAACATTTTGAATTGTTCTTTGCTCTAATTTTCTGAGACACTGAATTTGGGTTTTTTATAAGCCAAGTCATAACCTTCCAAAGGAACAGAAATAAACAGTGAAATGGATCGCTCTGCATGTAATGAATATAAGCCATTTATGAGCTTAACTTTCTGAACTGAATTACTGAAATTAATTCATTTTTCAATGAAATTCTAATTTTCTGATATGCAACAGTATGATTTGATTTCTGTGTAACTACAGTGAAACTGTGGTATATGCTGCACGTACCTGATATTTGGGTGCATTGTTGCACTGCGGGAAGTTTCCACTGACCTCCCCGTTGTGAAGTAGGTTATTGTCAACCAAGTTCCAGCCCCAGCTCTGATCATCGCTGCCCAGCAGGGCCACATAGCCCTGGCACTGCATCGCCGCCCTCTTTGTGGCAATGCCTATCACAGCCACAGTGCCGAGGGGGCCTTCCCACCAGATCTCCCAGGCATGCCGGCCTTCTGTGAAGCCAATTTTGCCCCGTGCGCCATCCGTACTCTGGGCTATCGGGTTGCGGTGCAGAGTGAAGCCGTTCTTCTTCACGTAAACGTTGCGGGAGCAATCATGGGAGCTCAGGGCATGTTGGAAAGCCTTAAGCTGTGGTAGAGGACATGAAATCAATCACATGTTTGGCATCTGTTGTAGTTATTAAAAGCTGTGAGAAAAACTATTTAAAAGATTTGAAAACTTTGTTGAATGAATATGAATTGCCATCTTGCAGGGAAAGTTTGGTGTATTAATTGATTTTTGCTGTAGCTTTATGCTATACAGCAACAGAAAGATCTACATTTTTTTCCAACAGGCTAATTGGTTTTCTACAAGACTCAAAAAGTATGCCACATTTTTTTTTTTCAGATTCTTATTCATGAAAGATGTTGAAAACCGTGTATCGTTTTTCTTCCACTTCATGGTAAGAATTGTTTTTCAAGGCCCAATATTTTATTTAGAGAATATTGTTAAACACATCTTCATAGAAATACAGCAGTAGGGATAACGATGAAGAATTTGATCAAAAACTCAAACTTGATTTATTTAGTGTTTCTAGATTTTTGTTTTTGCTTTCATTTTAAATGAGTGAGGATCTTCAATTTAGTGACAACATTCACAGAGTTTAGAGTTATATAAGATCAGGTGATGAGATGCACAACAACAGCTTGGGCCTCAGTCAGTACAGAGAATCATAAGGTGACGAGCATGAAAACAAAGCTGTTTATCGCCCAGTCTGCTTAGTCTAGCATACAATATCCCACAATATCAAATAAAAATGATTTTTAAACAAGTAAAATAAGTAAAATATGAGCTTTATGTCATGATAATCTTGCATCTAATAGATATATAACATAAGGGGTAGTGTTGCTACTTGTCCCAATAAGTAGGCAAGGTTTTTGAGAAAAACTCGTCATCTATCACGTTCCTGACATTCCTTTATAACAAGACGCTCTGTGGAAACCTACCTTCCCCTTGTATGTGGGCAGGTTGCACAGGATATCAGACCGCAGGGCTTCATCGCTTAGCGTCCGAGAACTGAGGCTGCGCCACACCTCGCTGTTCTCATCCGCCAGAATGCTGTTCCAGTGCCAGCAGACCAACGAGCAGCGCATCAGGTCAAACAGCTCCAGATAGGAGAAAATATGCTCCAGCACTCGGGCTGGCAACCTCCCGGCCACCCCTGCACCTCCGCTCGCCGGGGAAGCATAGGACGAGCCGGCGGAGCTGCAACTGGCTGCCGCCGCCGCCGCCGCTGCTGCGCCCAAGCAGGGGGAGCCTCCTCCCCCTGCGGCTGCGACAGACATTGGGTCCTTGCTCCTCAACGACGACAGCGGCCAACCGAATAGTTTCACCGTGTGCTGTAGGGCGACCTCTAAAATAACCAAAACGGCGTCATTTTACCTGTAAAAACCCCACGCAGGTCGCAGTTTAACCATGAGCATAGACCTTGCTCTTCCCACTTCAATGGCTGAATGAAGCGATGCGTCGAGGTCCTGAAAGAGCAAGTACAACACCCAGAGCCTAGTCGGAAAATTGTTCTACATTTTTATATGAAACTATTTAATTTATCTGAAATCTTAAAAAAGTCATCAACACCAGAGTCAACCAAATGTCATTGAAACACAGTCCAAAATCGGTTGTTATGTTTTTATTGATCTTTAAGGACCACATAGTTGTCGTAATCATGAGCTCACAATTTTACTATGTTTACGAAATTGGAGGCTAGTTTGTTGTAATACTTAATTTTTAAAAACTCATGGCTTAAACCATATATCATTCTCAACGAATAAAATCATATTTTCGGACTTGTTACGGTTGTTTTTTTTATTAGTAAACTTGTCCTCAATATATGGCTTGCATTGAAAAAGAAACAATTGCTTTATAAAGTAAGAATAAAATCAAATCACAAGAGGGGAAAAAAACCCCGTAAAAATGACTAACATAGAGGGGAAAAAGAAATCCAAAAACGCGTCGGATATGTTCTCGTTAACGTCGCTGCCATATTGTGAGTGGCCGTTTGTATTGAAAGACTTACAAGTGTTCCGGTGGTTTCCAAATAGGTTAACTTTTTTTTAATTATTTCTTTAATATAAATAGCTGAAATAAATTTAGTAGTATGGTACTGAGTTAATTTTAGAAACACTGTGTTTCGTATTGTTATATGGATTTTCAGCTCTCGCTTATTTTGTCTCAAGTCACTATTATTTGTATTATGTATTATTTGTATTAAATGAACATTTTACTGCTTGAAAAACCACTTATAAAATTCAGCTAATGTTTATCATTTCTTTTATCTGGTAAACTTCCTACGCTTCCCATGATGAACTTGTCACTCTCAATGTGGCGGACATTCTTGACGTATCGTTTCTACCAGGGCAACGAAGCCAATGCGGCGAAGGATTGTGCTATGAAGACCACGTGACAGAACATACACGGAAGTGACGCGCGGTGCTCAAAAGAGTTAAGCAAAGCATCTGGGAACAAAACACCAGCTAGCTCAGTTTTTATTTAACAGCAGAGGACCGGAGCAGGGAGCAAACACACGGTGGAAACGGTTGACAGTAAGTTCCAGTTCAGGTTGTATGGAAATGAGTAAGAGTTAAGAGTTGTGTGCAATGTTGGGACAGTCCGTCAGTGCAGAGCACAGCTGTCTCGGTTGCTTGCCTTCCTCCTGTCCGGAGCAGCGCGGCCTGTTGACAAGCCCGTCCCGTCTGTGGGCTGTCCGGGGACTGTCCTGAGGCTCAGCGCGGTCACACGGGTGATCTGCAGGTCACACGGGACAACCGAACAAAACATGCGAGGGGCAGGCGCGCTCAGGTAGCCGCAGGTCCTGTGCCATTTAAAACCTGCGAGCTAAGCTAGCTTAATGATAACAAAGCGACGGGATGTTTCGGAATTCCTCCGCTGAAAGAGAGGTTGCCATCTTTTCCTATGCACAAGGAGAACACCTGACGTCTCATTTAGTGGAACACACAAAGTCCTTGGTGTTGTCAAGACCTACAGAGAACGGGTTTTTAAAGGAAATAAGAAAGTGGGGCTTAATTAGACTTCAATTTTAAAGAAAATTAAAATAATCCAATAAACAGTCCCCTTAGTTATGTTAAATAGGCAAATTTAATGTAACCTAAATGCCGTCAGTATAGTTAATCTATTTTGTCTGTGGTGGTTTTTATTTTGAAATTGACACGTTTGATAAGAGATTTTGACTAAATGAGTTTTGTTGTTGCTGTATTGAATGCTTACATTAACCAATGCACAATTTTCAGCCTTCTTTTTACACACGTCGTGATTACAGTAACAATGTTGAATGTAAGTTCTTCCGATTTTGAGGATTTCCTTCGAATTTTTTGTAAAGTGATGTAATGGTGTTTCCAAACGTCGCCCCTAGAGGGCAGCACAGCACAGAATGGCAGAACTGGAACTGAGTGTTTAAAGTCACATGGGGGAAAAAACGATGTTCTGAAGCATAAACCTTTTATTTAGCAAATAATATAATGGAAGTAAGGGACATGTTTGTAGGACACATTTCAGGGGGTTTTATTTATTATACTTTCATAATATGTTAGAATTTAGTTTTAAAGGTAGATCGACAGAACTACTGAATGTAGTTGTTTTATAGATAATAAATCGTTAAGTACAATCCATCTTGTTCCATTTTAAAGAGCTACAAACCATTTATGAACGAATTTGTGATTTATAAAGGCATAGATTTCATTCTTAAAAAAATGGCAAATGAATAAAGTTACCCTGTTTAAATTTTAATGACTGAAAATGCTAAATCTCAAAAACAAAAAATAAACATTGTAATGGATGATTTTCATTTGGCTTGATTCTAGTCATACAGCTGGTAGTTGTTTCAGTCGTATCCATGATCAGTAATTTTTGTCACTTTGCATTGCCTCGCCTAACTTGTGTCTTAAATGCATTTTTCAACACAGACTGTAAGCAGACGAGCACCATGAATCCTGTATACAGCCCTGCACCAACAGGGGTCCCCTTCACCAACACAAAGGGTTTGAGCTATCCAGGTAATTCCTTCTGCAACAATACATGCAAAAAACAACACAGATTCATAAAGGTTCTCCAAATCAAGTTGTTTTTTTTGTTTCCCCCCCCCTGTGTTTGGCCACAGCAGCTGGATTCCCTGTCGGCTACGCGACCGCTGCGCCGGCATACAGTCCCAGTGTTTATGCAGGAGCAAACCCAGGCTTCCCCAGCGGTAAGAACTGAAATCTAGCTTAGAATATTTTTCTTTTACCCTCCCTTACCATCGGTCCCCACCGCACAGTGGCAAAAAAAACTGGATGTTTGTTACAATTCCAGTAGTTTAAACATCTGTAGATGTAGGCATGTTTGGTGAGTAGTTATTTTCTTCAGTTTCTTGACATATAAAAATCTACAGTCAGGTCCCTTATTGGAATACCGTGTTCAAATGTCTTTCCCATGTTGAAGAGTGGATAAAAGACCTCCGTCCCACCCTCCAAGGATTATAAAGTATAAAAGTTCCGAGACTGACTGAAAATAGTAAATTATTAATAAAAGAAAGGATTCTGTTACATTTATTTAATAGGATTTGTAATAAAGTCACTTATTGTTGCTCCTGTACTTTTGTTTAAAAAAAGCATAATTTCTAAATGCGGATGTTTTCAATGCAAATGAACTGTATTTCAAATAAACATTTTACAGTGTGTGTAAGCAATAACAGGAAGTGTTTCCTCTCACTAGGCTATGCTACTGGCACTGCTTTCAAAATGTCCTGCTCTCCCAACACGGGGACCGTCCCTCCGTACTCCTCCTCTCCGAACCCGTACCCTGCTGCCGTTTACCCCGTAAGGAGCACCTATCCCCAACAGAGCCCTTACGCACAGGTCAGCGAGTTTGTGTCAGGAGGTGGGAACAGGCTGTTATGTCTGATAGTGTGATTATATTTTTTTTAATTTATTATTTTCTTCCTCTGTGATCCAGGCGCTAATACCTTCACAACAGCAAGGCACCTATTACACGCAGCCGCTGTACGCTGCTCCGCCGCATGTTATCCATCACACGACGGTGGTCCAGCCCAATGGGATGCCCGCAGCCATGTATGCCCCGCCCATCCCTCCTTCTCGCCCCAACGGTGTAACCATGGGGATGGTAGCAGGCACAACCATGGCCATGTCAGCGGGTGAGCTGCAGCAGTTTCCAACACATGAACACGTGTGTTTCTGGTCAGAATGAAACGAAATGAGACATGTTTTTGTTTCTTCTCAGGAACTTTGTTGACAAGTCCATCACCAGCACCCGTTGCCCCCCATCAAGTTACGATGCCCACATATCGGCCCCCTGGCACCCCCAGCTACAGTTATGTGCCCTCACAGTGGTGAAGAGACTGAAGCGTGAGTCCGGTGTATTAAAATTTTTTTCAGTATTGCAAAAGTATTCACGTCCCTTTTTAACTTTTTCACATTTGATCACATGCAACCATAAACATCAATGTATTTTATTAGAATTTGATGCGATAGACCAGAGGTGTCCAAAGCGCGGTCTGAGGACCATTATCCATTTCAAAATCCCAGTAAAGTACATTGAAGTTTGTTCTTGTAACGTGACACAGTGCGAATGTTTTACCACCGTATGCACAAACTGTTCTTAACTCACGCACGTTCTTCTCCCTGCAGGTCGGACAGGCGTTAGATATGCATTCGCACTCTACTCCAGTGTTTTTTGCTCTTGGTGGCAACCTGCCCTCGCAGCGTCTGCAACCACTTAGTCTTCTTCCAGCATAATGTGAATCTAAAACCCAACTAACATAGATCAGAGCCCCGTTCGAACATGGAGGGGGGCTTGGAAGAATAGTTCCCCCCCACATCCCCAATCCCTGCCAGCATCAGCACCTCTGCAGCCCGGCCGCATATCTCACATCAAACTGCAAAAAAAAAAAAACAAAACAAAACAAAAAAAAACCTCCAGGCGAACCTTTTGCGGACTGTCATGCAGGTTTTTATAGCTTAAACTCTGAAGTGGTAAAAAGGGATTTATGTTTTTTTTTTTTTTTCTTTTTTTTTTTTCTTTTTTTTTTTTTAATTATTATTATTATTATTATTATTATTATTATTATTTGGAGGATACCTATGATGTTGAATGCATGTGTGTGTGTATATAAATATATATATAGATATATGAAGTAATGCTAGCTTGATCTACCTGCTGTGACAGATGCAAAGTCAATAAAAGGCACACGTCCAAAGGAACTAAAAAAAAAAGTAATAATCTGCAATGCTGAATCACCAGTGAGCGTCTCATAAATGTGAAAAAAAAAAAAATAAAAAATAAAAAATAGATTTTCCATGCAAAAACGTGCCTGCGTACTCAGACGCAGAGTCTACCATTTCCACTGCTTTAGATATGTAATGCAAGGTTTTTATTGTTTAAGTGACGCAGCGTCTTTACCATTTTTGTATTTTAGGGAAAAAGAGACGGGGGGGTCTTTGAGTTTGTGCCTCTGACTGACAGCCATTCCGCAACTTAACCAGCCCGAGTGTTTTCTTCTTCTGTGTTTTTAGGAAAAGTTTCTTTCTAAAAGACTAAAAGCAGCTCGAGCCTGTTAGAGCTGGAGCATCTTTGTTTTGGCCAGAAGTGTTCTTTAGCAAGGACCAGAGAAGTTGGGAATCGTTTGATGAGAATGAATGAGTCGGGAAAGTGTCGCGTGCGCGCGTAAAAGAAATGGTCTTAATGTAGAAAAACATAAAAGCGGTGCCATACAGTACAACATGCTTCGATCTTTAAACGTTCACGTCACGATAGTTTGTTTCTGGGTAGCTCTGACGCACTACAGCATTAAATCACTGCTAACTGTGGCTATGTTAGGAAAACAGCATATTGTTCAAGTCCAGTTGTGAATAGCACTACTGAATGAAGGCACTAAGTGAAAACAATTCAAGCCTTTTTACCCTTCGACATTGCTCGCTGTCTTACCTCAAAGTAAACCCACCAGTATCACTTGTTTAAGACATGCTTTTTCTATGTTGCCTCGGTCACCTCAGTTAAATACTCTGTTTTGTAAATGTTATTTTTGTGATTTTGGTTCATGTTTTGTACTCTAAAAATAAAAACCAACTATAAGGGAAAACCACTGTTTCTTCTTTTTTCTTATCAAATATTTTTCACAGAATAGATATGGTTTTACACAGACAAAACTAACTTTCAGGTTTATGTAGTGCCCTTCATGATTACTTGCATCACTGGTAAATATGTGCGTAAAAGCCTTAATTTGCTGCTATGGAAACTTGGTGACCCACTTTCTTAACCTCCCTTAAATTCAAACATCCCTCAAAATGCTATGAGGCCTGGGACCCAATAGCCATACGGTAAGGGCAGCATTATGCTGTGGGGATGCTTTTCTTCAGCAGAGAAGGCAGGTTTGGTCCATTACAGCTTCAATTGTCTTGTTTATTTTTCAATAAGAAGCCCCAATCCTTATTTGTCTAATATTTGTAATAAATGAGATAAACTTTTTATTTTTGCACGTAGCAAAAATACAGAATAGATAAATGTTGCTAGTTGCTTCTTTTGAATTCTTTTAATTTGCAATCTTTTAGAATTAAATAAAGGGGAAAAAAATACCTTATTCTTAAGTGTGAGGATGGATACAGTATCCAGAGTATGCTCATCATGCTAAAGTGAACTACATCAAAGCATAGTCATGTTAGAATTGTCCAAACAAAGTCCAGACCTAAATCCATTTGTGAGTCTTTGCAAGATTTTAGCATTTCTGATCACAGATGCTCTATCCAATCGGACTGAGCCTGAGCTATTTTGCAAAGAAGAATGGACAAACATGTCAGGCTTTAGATGTGCAAAGCTGGTAGAAACACGCTCCTAAAGAGACTCAGCTGTAAGCTACAGGCCGTAACAGCAATGAAAGGTGGTTCTACGAAGTATGAACTAAAATGGCATGTCCACTATTTTTCATATTTTTATTGTAAAAAATGTTTTTAAATACCATATCCTTTCCCTTCTTCTTCCTAATTAACTTGGTGTTGTTCTAGCCTATAAACTCCCAAGAAGATTTACTGAAGTTTATCGTTGCAATGTGACAAAACGTGAAAAAAATTCAAGGGATTTGAATGTTTCTGCAAGACACCCTATGAGAGGGAAGAAGTGTTGAGGGGACAGCAGAGGGCGCCAGAGCTCTAGGCGCTGCGCGACCAGAAGAAGATTTCCCATCATGCAACTCGGCGCGCTAACTTCAAGGTCGAAAGACGTGTTTGTTTTCAGTTCAGCGTAGATGTTTGTCACTTTACTGTTGAAATGTCTGGAACTGTTGGTTTAAGTTTTGTTCGTGTCGTGCCTTCAGCGTGTCGTCTGAGCTAAATGAGCAGCACCGAGCGGGTCTGACTTTATTTTCTTCTCGTTTCTATGTCGTATTTTAGTCGCTGAAGCTATCTTGGAAAATTCGCAGCCGTATTTATGAAACATTCAGAGTCTAACCTACATACAAATAGTTAATAATAACCTGCTGTCGTGGTCAGGTTGACAGGTTAAAGGAGGATGAGCAGTCCAGGAAACTGCAGCGGCTCTGTCAGCCCCGCTGATCTCTTTGAAGACCTTTGGAGGCAGCTGAAAGAGTGCCACCAGACCACAGTGCAAGGTAGCTGACCCAGCCGAGGTTCAATTAAAAAAATCATTTAAACTATGTTTTAAACATTCATATTCAGCTTTTTTTTTTTTTTTTTTTTTTTTTTTTTTTTTTTTTTTTTTTTTTAATTTGTCTTCCAGAATTTGAGGCAAAAGTGAGCAAGCTGAAAAAGGATCGCTGTCTGTGAGTATGTTGGATCACTTACTAACTGCACCGGTCATGTGGAGGGAGGCGAGCTGAGGTGGAGTGTGGTTTGTTGCAGAGACGCTCAGAAGCTGGAGGTGTTTTATAATCGCAACCAGCAGCTCAAGGAGCAAAACAAAAGCCTCCAGGACAGCATCAGTCTGCTGGAAGACAGGTAACCTCCTCACAGACTAACACTTTTGTTTTGTCCAGTGTGGTGGAGCTGGTTGCATTGGAGTGTTAGGTCTGATTTCTCATGCTAAGTTATTGACTTTACCGACTTAAAGATCTTATCCATTTGAAGCAACAAAGTGGTCAGGTCATAACAATTCTGAGGCTGTGTGATGGAACAAAGTTAAGATAATTTAAAAATAAAAGGAAAACAGGGTTTGTAATCCAAGTTCAGTTTATTTCCAAAGCACATTTAAAAACCAGGTTTAACCAAAGTGCTGATTTCCAAATCTATCTTAACAGATAGCTGACAGCTTGCATCACAGTTTGAAGTGTCAGTATTTTTGCTGTAAGACATCAACCGAACTAAGAAGAACATTCCATGTTTCCAGGTTCCGTGGCGGAGAGTGTGATCGATGTGCCGTCTTGGAGGAGAAGCTGAAAAGCAGTCAGGATCTGAATCTGGATGTAATCACCAAACTAAGTAAGTTTTTTTTTTTTTATCTGCTAAACACTGAAGAGGTTGACCTGGATCTCTATACTGGGAGGCACTTTCAACCGATCTGGGTTTCCTTAAAGAGAGTCAGTATAAATAACCCTAACATTTAATGGCTAAGTGTTGCCATGACACTTGTTAATAGCTCCATAAATCAACCCAGGGTTATTAACTATGCATATTCATCATGCAAAACAGGTGGCGCTGAAATGAGAGCACCAATCACAATAAAGAGGCAGAAAGAAAGCTGGCAGGTGCACAAATCAATACGGTTATCAATATTTTAGCCAAAAGTATCAATTCAGAAATGTCTCTAACATTTTGTTTTTACAAACTGTACTGTCCAAAAATGGTGCAGGTGTTACCTTTTGGACATCAGAGAACGTTTCAATCCGAACCTCTGATCAGCAGTTCTGATTGTTTTTAAATTCACTTCGACTAAATGATGCATAGCAAGAGAAACCATTCGATCATGCAGCCAGAGATGTTTTAAACGGGAAATATGTTATGCTGGGTTAAAGGGGAAAAAAAAAAAAAAAAAAAAAAAAAAAAAAATCAATCAAAAATTATACAAGTGATGAGAGTTTGGAAATTTTGGAAAGACTTCATTTTTTATGAGCAGTAGTTTGTTGAATGGTGCTTTCATTGTTTTGATTTCTTATCTGGAAACATAACCTACTTCAGAGTAGCTGGATTTTTTAATTTTTTTTTCAGTAAAGGTTACCAAGGTGACAGATTGAAGAAAGAAGTGGCCCCTGATCTCAACCCTTGTCTGTTCTTTAACCTCATCTGTCTTCTGCTCTTTTTGGACCACCGTCATTCTGAGCGTCGCCAGACATAACAATCTTTCTTTGTGGAATGTATTTAAGAGTTTTTCTCATTTTTTTTTTTTTTTTTTTTTTTTTTTTTTTTTTTTTTTTTTTACCTTGTTCCAGAGAATGAGAACAAAAACCTCGAAGATGAAAACAGAAAGCTTCAAGCTGAACTGCAGAAGATGAAGATGTCTCAGTAAGTGTTTTCTGAAGTAAATACAGTATCAACAAGTTTAAATGGTGTCATTTTTTTTTTCCAAATTAAGTGTTTATTTAATAATTATCTTTTCTTTATTATCACAGATGTATTGTCATGCACGAAAGCGACTCTTAGAAGCAGTGTAACCTCTGAAGCCAGAGCATTTATAGCTGTAGTTTCACTTCTGGTGTAAAAAAGAAAAGAACAAATGTCTTTATTTGGAACCTGAACCCAGATCTTCACTGGCTGTTCTCTGCCGTTGAAGGATGTGCGTGTCGCTCCACTTTTAGCAACTTTGTCCTGTTTCTGGTGGTAGACACGTACAGGAAAGTTTCACTTCCCTCTCATTAGCAGATGTTTCTGTATCAGTGCAGACCCCGAGGAGACCTCGCCGGCGGAGCAGGAGGAGGGCGTCATCCCAGACTCACCGATTTTGCCCAGCTCGCTGCCTGCAGCGAACAAACTGAGGAAACGTAAACACCCTGACAAGATCAGATGTGTTCGCTACGCGGAGACCCTTCTGCTGCAGAAACACAACCCCCTCTTTAATGGTCAGTTTGTTTTTGAGGCACCAACAAACAACTTTCAAGGTGATGAAGGGTGTTCTAATTTTTATTCTTTTCGCTTTCATTAAAAAGAGTTAAAGAAGGAGTCTGATGGAGGTGCAAAGAATTCTGGGAGAGAAGTGCTTGTGCCAAACACTTGTGAACTGGACACATCCCAGAGCTCAAGTATAACTGCATCTACTGTTTTTTTTTTGTTTTTTTTTTTTTAACAGATTTACCGAATCAGAAAGATGAATAAATGTGTTCCAGGAGACCCTGGAAAGAAAATCTCATTTTTATATATTTTCTGGGCTCACAGCTGATCACTTCTTCGTAGTTTCAGATTAAGATTCAAGTGAAGTTTGACAGATTTTAATTCTTCTATGTGGACTTTTATCTTGAAATTTCTCTCATTTCAGATGATGGGAAAGAAGAAATCGAGGTGGTTGCAGAAACCTGCGGCTTAGAGGCGCTTGGTAGTCGCCATCCTGTAAGTACGGCTGGGTGTGATCAAGTCACACATACGGCACCCTCCACACTTGTCGGCGCCCCTGGTAAAGATGTGCAACTAAACTGTGTTCATCTTTTATCGCATTAGTGATGAATCTATTTTTGTTTATTTTTATTCAGAGGGGAAAAAACCCCACATTATGGAGTAATTGCTTTGAACAAAATCAGAGGTGCTACATTTATTTGAATTTATTTTAAATTTATACTTGGAGGGGGAGCATGTCAAGAAAAGGGGTTTTCGTGGCTTACCGTAACAAATGTCAACTGAAACTGTGTGTTTTGGTCAACATTGAGTAAACACTCCAGGTAGATCACATGTGAAATAAGGGATGAATCTGTTGAAAGGCCCCAGATGCCAAGTGTTAAGTATGGTGAAGGATCTATGATGCTGTGGGCCTATTTTTCATACCAGGAGATCTTAAAAGTAAATCTGAAAACTAGCAGAGGGTCATAACTCAATAATGCTCCAAAATAATAAGAAAATAACACAGAAATGGCTCATCAAAGAGAAAATAAATCAGCTTCTAAGGCAAGAAAAACAATGGGGTGAGGAAAGCATAGGACGACTCTGGATGAGCTCGAGAGATTGTGAAAAGGTGAACAGTCAAAGATCCCACGCTGTATCCTCCAACCTCGTCAAACGTTAGAAGAGAAGATGACCACGACGTGCTGCTCTGCTTTATTTTCTTGTTTTTGTTTTTTTTTTGTTTTTTTTTTTGTTTTTTTATATCTGTTGCTTCTAGAAAACAGAGTTGGCTCCAAATCCTCAAAGCGACACAAAAAGCACCTGGAAGCACAACGCTCGCCTAAGGCAAGCACGACGATATTCAGTACTGGTAGATCCTTCTGTTTTAGTCACAAATAACGGTTATAATAATCTTTTATTTTCCACTCTTTAAGGCCTTTCTCTTCTCCATCTGTACGGATACACAGTCCAAACTCGACCACAGAGAGATCGCCGTCTCTTCTTCCGATTATTAAACGCTTTTCAGAGGAAGGTTCCGGTTGCCGGGCCAAACGGAAGAAGGAGGAAAGTGGCCCGGAGGTGCGAGGAGGTGGCGACGTGAAGGCGGACGATCAGAAGGAAGGCAAACCCGTACAACCTGAAGCCATGAGCCAGACCGCCACATCTGTTTATAATCTTAGCTTCAAAAGGGAGCAGCTGGACAACAAGGTATCAATATTTTCTCACTTCCTTTTTTTTTTTTTTTTTTTTTTTTTTTTTTTTTTTGTTTTGTTTTTTAAGTTCTTTCCAAGACGTTTCAGAGTCTGGGAATGACATTTGATTTGTCTGAACTACCGTTTCGGGGAAATCCTTTAACATTCTACAGGATCAGAGTGGGACTCCAAACCAAAAGCAGAACAAATCCTGCGTAAGTCCTACTTTCAAGAAGCCTCTGAGTAAAGCTGAAGAGGAACCAGACGGAAGGAGAAGGGCGCCTCTGCAGGATCGGAGGGCTTCACAGAAACTGCTTCAATCTAAAGACGGTGAGTCATTTACAGGGCAGAATCGATATTTTTATTAGACAAGCTTTTAGCACCTCTGAGCAGAAGGCCAACTTTGTCCTCCTCCATCATCTGAATGTGTCTTTTCCCCAGCTGACAGGAAGGAGACGGTGGCGCCTACGTGGAGCATCGACCCTGCTCTCGCTTTGTCCACGTACGAGGACGAGGTACGCATCATTACCAGCTCCTGTGTTTCCTCCACTGACTTCCTTTACCTTCATCCAACAGCCAGTGATACATTCACAGTGCCTTGCAAAAAATAGATCTACACCCCTCGAGCACTTTTGTCTTCTTTTGCTGCGTTTTAAGGAAGTAGAAGAAGAGCAGCAGCCCGGAGAGCTGGCAGATACTGACTGCACCTGGGTCAGCCACAGCATGCTGCAGCGTTGGGGGGACGACAGTCAGGACACGGACCACGTGAAGTCCGGTTTGTATGAGAACCTTTAAAATGATAAGGTCGAGATGTGATGTGATTGATTCTCATAATAATAATAATTTGATGTTTAATTTTCCCAAGGACTTGGCAAAAAGGCCAATGACAGTTTGGATATGATGTTTGATGCAACAACTGTAGGGGAGTACAAGTCATACAGCTGCTCCCACTCAGACCACAGTCAGCATTGTGATGATGATGCTGAGGAAGGAAAGGAGGAGATCAACGGTACGCATTTAGATTAAAAGAATATCAACTATAAGGCACCTGTTTTGAGTTTAAGAATAACTCTCATCTCTTGATTTTGATTCATCCATCAAACTAGATCAAGATCTTCCTGAAACTCCTGCATACCACAGCAGAGCCCGGTAAGAAGCTCGCCGATCAACCGTTTTGGGTCTTTAGAGGGTTGCGTGAGTTTGAACACTTTGTGTGCGCATCAGGCCGCCATCCTTTGCACACTTGGCTGTGGTTCGCAAGAAAGACGAGAGGAGAAAGCTGAAGGGCACCACATGCAAGGAGTGTGAAATGGTGCGTATTCTGGCTCGGGAGCCGCTTTTGAAACGTCGTTTCTGTCGAAATAATTCCCGTTTCCCACAGTACTACGCTCATCTGCCAGAGGAGGAGAAACAGAAGAAGTTGTCGGCGTGCTCCAGGCATCGATATCTGTATGTTCCTCCTTGCACCCCTGAGAACTTCTGGGAAGTTGGATTCCCATCAACACAGACCTGTATCGAAAGAGGTAACTGCACACTCACTCTCTGTTTTCCTGTTATAAAGACTTTAAACCACCAAGGCAGGACCATCAAAGAGTACCTTTAAAGCAGAGATGAATGCTTTCTCTGTCCTTTTCTAGGTTACATCAAGGAGGAGAAGAACCCTCAAGCTCGTTCGCGAAGGAGACAGCCGTTTAATGCTTTATTCTCCCCTAAAAGAAGCCAGAAGCAGAGCCAAAGCCGTTCATCGCTGAGCTGAACAGAAGGCTCAGGCGGCGCGCCGTCACACTTCATTAATACAGAAGGAGGCGTGCCTTTCCGTTCATTATCATTCCAGCTTCATGTGTGATTGTAAAGACTTTGTGCTTCCTGGAGATGGTGTAAATAAAATTAAGAGGTGCTGCTGGTCTGTAAAATCAAACACATGAGCAACATGTACAGTTTTATTGAGATTGTCAGAAAACAGACAAGGAGTTTTTAGAAAACGCCTAATAGAAAACAAACAAAAAAAAATCTCTTGAAATGCAGGTTTTGTCTTTATGGTGGAGATTCTCTGTCCGAATACAGCAGCAGCGCTTCTCCGATATGACTGACGATCACGCTGTTTAAAAAAAAAAAAAAAAAAAAAAAAAGTTTTTGTCCAATTTCAGGGCATGAAAATAAAATTATTCCTTTCTTTGGGATTTGGGACTTCCTGTCTGCCATGCATGGATCTAAAATGTTCTCCAGAAACTAAAGGGGAAGTTCTTACCAAAGCAGTGACGCAGAGTTAAAATCCATGTTGAAAACCAACGGAGAGAGGAGCATGGCTGTAACCTGGGAAGAAACAGTACCAAATAAACGACCTTTTTTCTTTAAAGCAGCTGCTAATTTAATCTGACATTTTGTGACGTTTACCTTTGACAGAAAAACCCAAACCCTGAAATGCTCGAGGGACGGCGCACGTTTTAATCTGGCTGTGGCCAACAGTAAGAAAAAACCCAGCAAAGCACTGCGGAGACAGAAACACAGCACAGGGATGACTCCACTAAGCAAGTCGTCATTAGATGCCACGATCTGCAGTCCCAGTCATGCAACACACGATGCAGTATTTTAACTGGGAAAACAGTCACCTGGCACAGCAGCCACAGTGAAACGTGCGGGACTGAAGAGAGGGGAACTCCAAGGCACCCGTAATGTCACCTATAGAGACAAAGGCGTCAGAATTAAAACCGCACACGCCAAGCTGCGCGAATTCATACTGGAACTAGATCTGCACTGGCTCGGTCATACCTGTTGGGTGAGCAGCGAGACCCAGCAGCAGCACACTGTTGTTCAAAGACAGGGACAGTTGTTATCCAGTGATGCTTCAAGCTGAGCTGATTAGAATATTTGAATGAAAGACACGAATGATTCAAAAGAAGCTGATTACGCATCCCTTGAAGATGCAGAGGTGTTCGTGTCTTTTTGTTGGGCCCGCCGTCTCTAATCCATACATCACAGCAGATCACCCTATCATGCTTAACCCTCCGTTTCACTCTCGAAGCTATCCGGTAATAAACCACCCCAAACACCCTTTACTGCACTCCTAACCCCAGATACTCAACCTTGTCCATCTGTGATCTTCCTACTCCTTGAGCTTCCTAAAGTTGCATCCCCAAGACAGCTGTGATCATATAAGTTATAGTAAATCTCTCTTTGGATGCTTAAATGTCTCTTAATAGTCACAAGTAACTAAATTGATGGTTTAATGATAAAAAGTACAACATGAAAAGATTTGCCATGAGCTCTGATTTAAACACAACCACATAAATGTAGTCCTACCTGAGCAAGTAGTTGATGCATTGCTGTTCAATGTCACTAAAATCAAAAATTGAACAAAAAAAGCATTTTTTTTTAACTCATACAAATAATAAAAAAGAAAAAAAAAATGCAGTTACTGTTTTACTTTGGCATTTATTTATTTGAGGGCACAACGAATCTTGATTTTTCTGTTTTGTCTCCCAATATTGTTTTTTTAAAGCAACAACTCTGGAAACAAAGTCAGTACAAAGCCAGATTTGAGCTCCTGATCATAAAATGAAGTTTGTACATGAGGAGCAGAGCTGTGTAGTGAGCCTGAAAAGTGTTGCATCATAAGATGTGGAATCTAGATTTCTATTATGGGGGAAAAACAAAAAGAGATAAGAGAGATCTGGCTGAATCATCGCATCTTGGACACTTTGTGTCAAAGTATTTGCCTCTGTTAGATTTCTGTTACAATATTTCAGATCAGATAAAGATAACCTGAGAAAATACAATCATATTAAAAAATGATTTTATTTATTTCGGGAAACAAAATATCAACACCATCTATAAACTTTGTGAAAAAGTAATTTTCCCCCCTTGTCAAAACATAAATTAACTGTGATGAACTCCATTTTTTTTGGTTCAGTTTTACTAGCCATATCCAGGCTTGATTACTGCTAGAACCTGTAGGGGGAAGAAGGAAAAAAAAAAAAAAAAAAAAAAATCACTCAAATAGAACTTGTCTGACAACATGAAGTAGGCTAAAACATCGCTATAAGGGACTGCTTACTGTGATTGATGGAACCATGAATTCTGCTCTGTACCAGAAAATGCTGAAGGAGAACATCCAGCCATCAGTTTGGGACCTTCAGCTCAAGCACACTTAGAAAATGACCCAAAACTCAGCAGCAGGTCCACCACTGAATGGATGGAAAAACAAAGCCAAAAAAACCCTAGAGTCTTTTGGAGTGGCCTAGTTAAAGTCTGGACTCAAGTCTCATTAAAACGAGTGGGGCATGACGTTAAACAGGCTCTTCATTCTCAAAAACAGCCTTATGTGGCTGAATTAACACAATTCTACAAAGAAGAGTGGGCAAGAAGTCCAGCTATCATCAACGCTTAATGGAAGTTGCTGCTAGCAAGAATGGCACAAACAGGTTTTAGGCTTAAGGGACAACCACGTTTTCACATAGTTTGGGGAACTTTTTTTACTCAGGTTATCTTAGTCTGATATTAAAATGCGTTTGACAACCTATTTACCATCCAATATACCATTTATCTGCTCATCTATATGTGTTATACTCACCTGAGATTAGTGGACTTGTGAACTTGAAACACCCTGTATGCACCTGAAAACAACAGATAAATCAATGCAGGGGATCCATCAGGCAACATCTTTAACCCAGCTATGTCAGGATCCACTGCAAATTACCAAAAACATACCAACACAGAAGAGATGGCATAGGGCCCAAAGGTAGCTGTTGTGGTCAAACTGTGAATAAAACACGGAAAGTAACAAGACATGTGGCAGAGCCAGCATTAAACCCACCAGTTCATGATGGAGAACTGTTACCTGAGGGTCGTGCAGAGGGAGGTTGACAGCTGACAGCAGCAGGAGGAAAATGCTGCAGCAAGGAGATAAATATCATAGATGAAGAAATTTTTGAGTTTCAACATATGCCAAAAAAAAATAAAATAAAAAAAATAAAATTGTACAATTCTGTAAGTGTGTTGCGTTTTCAAGCTTCTTCCAAGTTGCCGAATCAGGTATAAACAATCGCAGATAAAGCTGTCTTATCTTCCATCTTTGTTAAACATGACAACACAGTTAAAGATGCCACAGTCGTGTTAAAAATTATATATATATATATATATATATATATATATATATATATATATATATATATATATATATATATATATATAGAGAGAGAGAGAGAGAGAGAGAGAACACCCCATTAAATAATCAGCTCTTTCAGGATGAAATGTTCACATCTAGATGTCTGATCTTCCGAAAAGTTTGTTACTTCAAAAGAAAAGAGTGATTTAATTACGGTACACCTGAACACCAAAATAACCATCTATAGTGACTTTAAGAATGTATGAATGTATCAACAGAACTGTAGATTCTAACTCTCAATTCTCAGCGCAGTCCTTGGTGGATTTGATATGTTTTGGGTGATTGTCCTGTGATGGTGAGTTGACCAGGTCCTGCTGCAGCTACGCATCCCCAGACCATGACACTTCTACCTCTCGGCTTCACAGACTGTCTGAGGTTCTTTTCCTGGAGTGCTATATTCGGTTTATGTTAAACATGTCCTCTGAACAGAGGACATGTTTAACATAAACAAATAGCTCAATTTTAGACTCATCTTTCCAAGAAGAGAAAAGATCATGGTCTCCATGATCTTCTTAGGAGGAAGTTTTTCCATGGTTTCCTCCGAGCACAAGTCTTGAAAGTCAGTCTCTTTCAGATATTACAGGTAAGCAGCTTCATATAAACAGTAGCAAGAGTCTTTGGAGACCTCTTTTACCATCTTGCAGTCTGCTCTCAGGGTGGACTTGCTTGGACAACCTAGAGAACCAGGGCATGTTGGCAGTTCCTTTGAATGTCCTCCACTTGTGGGCCATTTTCCTTACAGTAGAACTGCTTATTTATTGTTATAAAAACACACTGGGTGTCCAGTTTGTTCCACATGACTTTATCTGTTATCATTCATCTGAGGCTGTGTTTACCCAGATGTAAGACCTGATAAGGAGCAGATGATGTTTTTAAATGGTAAAATCCTGTGGGGTTTCTATTCTAATACTCCTAGTGGCTGGAAAGAAAAGCTTACCTGGCGATTTTAAGCCACTGTGTCTTCTGTGGGAGAAGGGAGAGCACAATGTTCGTGTTACAAACAAAGTTCCAACAATTAAAGGCTTGCATTTTTCCAAACTCAAATTTTTCAATTATCTTTCATGTTCACAATGAGATCTCGAACTGTGGTCTGGCTTTAATATTCCCCAAAAAAGGGCTGAAAAATTCTGCAGGCTGTGTTCAATGTGTAACAAGAGGAAATGGCAAATCCCTAAAAAATCCCTAAAAAAAAACAAAAAAAAAAAAAAACAAAAAAAAAAAAAAAGGGTTTGAGGGTTTTTTGTTTTTTTTTTTTTGTTTGTTTGTTTAAGAAACCAGATGTTAGTTCCTGGATGACTGTCAGCTGCTTGGATCCAGATTTCAGTCTGGACAGGATTTGCTACATTTGGGAACATTTGCTACATATGGTGCTTTAATCTATAATAGATATGAACAATGTCGAAACAAGTTTTCCACAACCCATCATCTTTCTCTAAAGCTTTGTTTGAAGCTTTGACATCGTTGTCACAGTACAACCACATATATTAATGCACTTTATTGGACATTTTATGTGAAAGAAGTAAAATGATAGCATAGTTTTCAAAACTTTTTACAAATCATTTAGACTTAAATCTGATCCCTCTGAATAAAACCCAATGCAGCCTTCAGGAGTCTCCTAATCAGCAGAGTCCATCTGTGCAGTTTGAATCCAGCTGTTCTGTGCCACTATCACAATGAAATACATTAACGTTTGTGACTGTCATGTGACAAAATGTAAAAGGGGTGTCAATACTTTTGCAAGGAACTGCACTTATCCACACCTGGAAAATGCTAAAAATAAATAAATAAATAATGCAAATTTGTTTTTTAGTTTTTTTTAAGACTGCATGGAATCCCAGTGCATGGTGAGAAAGCCTAGGGTAGAGCTTTATTCTCGGGTCCTAACCGAACTGAGCTGCCCAGAACTGATCAAATAACACAAACAGCAGACGGCGAATGCACTTACCTCTCGGAGAAAGGCGCGGGCGATTGAGTAACTCACTACATGAGAGGAATTCTGAAGAGTGAAAAAAAAGGGAATGTCCTGTGCAGGAAGAGGGAAAAAAAAACAAAACAGTGAATAACCACAATATGTACTGCAATGAGGTAACTACTTTCACAGTAAAAACCATTTCGTTCTTGTAGACACCGAACGTGTCAGTGCGTCACTCACTATGCGTGACAAGGCCCTGGAACCTGCGTATATGTTCCCCACAAACAGGAATGAGCCCGGCAGCCAGGTGAGAGCGGCGGATCTGCGGCACAGACAACTCACGTTCAGACGTGCCTGGAAAGCCGGTGAACATGACCACGGAGGAAGAAGCGACGGAGGAGTACCTGGGGATGCGATTCATCTCCACCCATCCCAGCTTTCCAGACAGCAGGAGCAGGACGGCTCCAACGAATGTCTGCCATCTGGGGAAAAACGGCTCTGTTACTTGGACGTTTGGGATCGCAGGCTGTGTTTTTGTTTCGGTTCGTTTCCAGCTACTCACCCTTGAAATAAAGTTGGATAGGTGAATTTCAACACCGACAGGACAAACTGCAAAAGAAAACGGTTAGGTTAGTATTCTGACAAACGTGAAATAGGTGAACAGTGTGGCACCATCATTCATTATTAGGGTTGAGAATTATTTTTAATGAAACTATTACTAATATCTTGCAGTGAGTTGCAAAAGTATTCACACTCCTGTAACTTTTCCACACTCTGTCATGTAACAACCTCCACCCCAGTTCAGTCCTTTTGAAGCCTCTAAAATGTTTTCTTCTAGAATGTCCCTGTTTTTAGCTCCGGCCACCTCCTCTGTACCTGCTGAAGAAAAGGCATCCCCACAGCATGATGCTGCCACCCTAATGTTGAACAGTGAGAATGATGGGCAGCTTCATGCTGGTTGTTCATTAAGGTTCTCCACCAAACCTCTGAGGCCTTCACAGAACAGTTGGATTTTTATTGGAATTAACTTCCACGCTCAAATGAACCATTTAGTTGACTTTTGAAGACAATTGGTTGCACTCGATTTTATTTAGAGGCATCACAGAAAAGGGCGCGGACACAAGGCGAATACTTTTTTCAGATGTTTGTAAACAAAACAGAAAAACATTCATCATTTTGGCTCCACTTTACTGTTCTACCTTGTTTTGACCTGTGGCATAAAGATCCAATAAAGTCTAGGGTTATGTGACATGTCCGTAATTCTCACCTTGTCTGTTTTGGGACTTTAAATAGAGCTTAGTTGTAGCTGCCTTTAGCTTCTATACCGTCGGATAATATAAACTGTCCTGGCTGCGTTGTGACTCAGTGGTTGACTATTTTGTCAACCAACCCTCCTTATCTTAAAAGCAGCCATTTATACAGACTCCATCCCTTCAATACTTACCTTATTCGTGAAATATGATACAATGAAAACGAAGCTAAACGCGAGGCCAGAGATGTGGCTTCTCCAGTGCATGATGGCCCACAGACACACTGCAGCAGATACATGATTTCTATGAAAAATCTCGCATTTGATACAATATAGCGTCTTCCCAAACAGAACTGCTTTTCAAGCTCGGAAACTTCCCTCACTGACAACACGTCAAGATCTTAGACAACAAAGATCGTCTGAAACAGGAGTGATCACTCACTCGCCCGGCATCCACTCTCCTGCGTCGATATCAAATCGAACATTATGATTATTATAATGTCAACGCTTGAACTATGGACTGTCGGACCCAAACTGAGCAAGATAAAATAAAACAAGCAAGCGACCAATTATAATGTCTTTAAGTACCCATAAATTCTTATATAATTATTATTATTATTATTATTATTATTATTATTGTTGTTGTTGTTGTTGTTGTTGTTGTTGTCAGGATATGGGATTTGACATGTTTTATTTATTTATTTATTTATTTATTTATTTATTACTTTGTCTGTTAAACTATTATCGCAAAAATACAGTAACAGACAGCATCCCGCCCAACCCACAAAAAGTCTGTTTTGTATCATGAAGGTGTACTGTTGAAGTCTGTTTTGTCGTATGATCCAACTCTGAGTTTATCTTGTTTTTTTGTTTGTTTGTTTTGTATAACTTAAACTAACCCTTTCAGTCAGTGAATAGTCAAGAACAAAGCATAAGAATGACCATGAAAAAATATAACTGAAACCATTTTATCAAACAGACAAATAAAAGGTTTCTTGCCTAAGCAGAGAATATTTGGTTCTAGTCTTCATTTTTGAGAGAATCTGCAACACAGTAATTTGCTGCTGCCCGTTCGAAAAAAAAAAAATAAAAAAAAAAAAATAAATAAATAAATAAATAAATAAATAAATAAAAATCGGAAAATAAAATAATCAGAGTGAGAACTCTTCACTATCGATTTCATACATCTTTTTTGGCTGACAGTTGGTCACGTGGTTTCAAGCAAGTTTCCGTGTTGACAGAGCTTTGTTGCTGCTCACTCGGTGTTGAGTTTCTGAGGAGGATGCGGTGCGGCCATGGCTTTTTTTAAGACACAAGAGCGAACCAAAGAAAGGTTAGTGCCACTCTACCTTTTGTTAGCATGCTACTGTTTCTAGGAGGTCAGTATGTGGCTTTTTTTTTTTTTTTTTTTTTTTTTTTTTTTTTTTTTGTCGCAGCTGCGCATGTTAAACAGCGGGGTGTTTACTTTCACTGCGGCTGAATGTCATTTATTTACTGGCTGGGCCACTCAGCTAATGAGAGCTTCTCTTACAGCTGTGGGGTGCTTCTCATGATTGAAGTCATGAAGCTGCTGAGCCTGAGCCAGGGCAGAATAACACATGACAGCTGCTTCATCTCATGCCTGGAAAATAAAACGTGCTAAGTGACTTGCCCTGTATTCTATATTTATCTTAGCAATCATCTCCCGCAAGCTCTGCTTGGCCTCTCTAAAATGAGTTGAGGTCGTTGATGGTCACTTTGCCGTTTGACTCCTGGAAGAGGTGTTGCTCCACAGCGTTATTGACGGTAGATGCTCTATAAGCTCAGCACACTGCAAAAAGACAGATTTTAATATTAAAGAATTCTACAGCATTATACCCACCTACTTTAAAAGCACAACTTTTAAAATGTCTCCGAGTCTTTATTTCCTATCGGAATTAAAGCTTTAAAATACATTTTATTCTCAGAATTCAGTCAGCAACAAGAAAACAGATTTGTATTGTATCAGTCCAAGAGATGGCAAAGCCTCTATTTGTTTTGTGTGGCAACCATCCCCGATATATCGCAAATATATTATTATTGCGATGTCAGCGTGTGCAATATTCATATCCAAAGGACTTTGTGGAGTACAATAATTGTTGGCTAATATATTCCAAGTGTTCTGAACTTGTATCTTACATGCTAATGCATGTCTCAAGGCACCAGGTCACAGAGTGATGGAAGCACAGATGATTAAGAGAAGAAAGAAGTAAATTGATATCTCCATTACAAGATATTCTAATATTGTGCAGCCATAATCCCCACAATGAAACATAGTAGTGGCAGTATTATGTTGATGGGGGAGGAAGAGCTGGTCAGAGAAGGTAGATGAAACTAAATACAGGACAATCCTGGAAGAAGACCTGTTAGAGGTTGAGTGACTGGGATGGAGAGTCGCCTTCTGGCAGCACCACAACAATAAACAGCTGAAGCGACCACGGAGTGCTTTTGATTTGGACTATTAATCTCCAGTTCTGAAACTTTTAGATGTGATTCTTCTTTACCACGCCTGGATCAAGTAATAAGGTCATCAAGGTATAAAGTGCTGAACAGGCACTTCAGCTATTTGATTGAGGCTTGTTGGACCAGGGATGTATCTAAACGTTGCAGGACACCAGCCTTCAAGGACTTGAGTTTAACACCCCTGGTTTATATCAAAGCATATTTACGTGTTAGCATGGTCCAGTCAAAGTCCAGACTGAAATCCAATTGAAAATCTGCAGCAAGAATTGATAATTGCTGTTCAGAGACACTCTCTGTCCAGCCTGGCTGAGCTTGTGAGCTGTTCTGCTGATTCGAGTTGAGACTTTGAAAACGTCTGATGGTACCTCGAAGTCGCTTTTGCTGGCATTATAATTCCATTTTATGATGTACATATACAGATAGGTCATCTTAAGAGAAACATATTTTCTGAAAGTGATGCTCTTTGTGCAACATGAGTTAAATTAGATGGTAAAGCCTCTTTGACAGAAAGCCTCTGATTGTTTTTGTGTGACCACACTGAGCAAACAGCTTGGGGTAAATAGGTTACCATGTTCTGGCAGAAAAAAAACTGTCACCACTGAAGAGCTGGGATGAGACAAAATATATCTGGGGATGTTCAGGAACTACTTCTGTAAAGTTGGTCTGCTTTTTGTGGGGAAATGTCCAATAATTCTGGTAGGAGTCAATCAAATATTAGGTGGCTTTCTTGTTTTTACTGTAGATTCAGTCGAATTTGGCATAATGATTAACACATCATGGATATCTTACATCATGAATATTCTATGTTTTGAAAATCCACAAAAAAAAAAAAAAAAATTAACGCTGCATTCTTTTATTAAACATTATTACTGATGCAGAGTGTCAGATTGCTTTCCTAATCAGTTCCAGCCCAACTGGGAAAAATCTGATCAGAGTTACTGCAGAGGAAACCAGTCAGAAGATGAATAATAATTATAATTATCTTCACCTGGAGCCATAGATATTTTTAGTTTTATTTACAGTGTCTTGCAAAAGTATTCACACCCCATATATCTTTTTCTCTCTACAATTTATTTGTTAGATCCTAAACAATCTTCATTGTTTAGGATCTGGATTTTAAGTGACAGATCAATGTATTACACAAAGTATAAGGTTAAGCTCTCCAGATCTCCAAAGTGTGTTTATTTTGTCCCCTGCAGGGCTTGTGAGAAACAATGTAGTCGAAGATTTCCTTCAATGAACAATCGAGTATTCTTGTTTTTTTTTCTACCACTTTGTTCTCATTTTATTACTTTAGTTATATTTTAGTCTGTTTTTCAATATGCTGGTTTTCAGTTGTCTAATATACAGTTTTGATGTTTTCTTCACAGGTTTTCTCTCTTGTTGCTGGACTTGGAGGAATATTACTTTGAGCAGCACACTGCTTACCACGTGACAAGCAAATCAAGAAAGGAGAAGTAAGTGTGAGCATTAATGGGGATAACGAAACTTAATGTCGTCATCTGCTTTACTTCACGAAATGACTTTCTCAGATTTTTTCCTGAAATCTAAAAGATATTGACTCAGATTTGTCACCTCTGTTTATTTCATGTCAATGTGTGCTTCTGTTTGCTTAAAGTTGAAGCCTGTTGAAGGATCTGTTCAAACATTGTTTCATTCTGTAATAAAAGGGTGAGCAAACTAAAAGAAGATTAAGATCAAGTGTTTATCAAGCAAAATATAAACACAATGACTCTGTATGAGAGCTAAGCTTAATTGTACTTTGCTTTTAAGATGATTGAGAGTCACCATACTTTAGGAGCTAATGCTACCAGCACAACAACACACTAATTGTTGACCTTATTCTGGATTAGACAATTTTCCTGTTCTACTGTGTACATGATCATAATGTTCTGTTTGTGTTGTAAACGTCTCACACCAGTAAGAGTATTTAGGTTAGAAATATTAATATTTATTAGATTATCTTAATTTTTTTTTTTTTTGTTAAATGGTAGTGTTCTGTTCAGAGTAAAGTGCATTTATGTTAAAGATTAGTAGCTCTAATAATTATTGGACGTCTTTAAAAAACTTAATTTTTTAATAAGACTTGAACATTTGTGCATTTTTTTTGTAACTCTTATTTTCTTTAATGATTTAAATCTTTGTTTTTATGTCAGAAAATGTTCAATTTTATTGAAGTAATAAAGAAAAGACTCAATCAAAACCTTTGCTTGCAAATATTGATCGTTTGTTTTGTTGACTTTTCTGAAAGATAGAAAGATAAAGGTAAGATAAATACTTGTTTGGTTTTGGAAAAGGTTTTTATATAAAAGTATAAATGTGGTTTATATAATGTAGTAACATAGCTGTTTTGTTTTTTTTCTTGCAGAAAAATCAGAGGTTCCTTCAAAGTTTGCTCCAGATCTATCATATTTGATCCAGATGGTCTTGCAGAACCGATTATAAAGGTCCGTGTTATTATTGTAAATGCATTTTCTCTCTCTTTAATCCGGAAATATATACAGATTATGACCCTGCAGACAGGTTACAAACTTTTATGTAGGAATCATGAAAGCCATCCTGTGTTGGGTGTTTGAAAGCTAAAACATCAAGTAAAACAAGTGCAATAAAGACTGACTTGATAACTGCACTGTTCTCATGATGGGCTGTTTATATGATGCTGGGCTTGATTAAGGTGAGATAAGATACAGTTTAATGATTCCACAATCAGGAAATTTATGTCACTGTAGATATTGGATAGCTTTGCCATTCTTTACAGTGTATCCTGATCATTGCTTGATGTATGTGCAGATTCCTCTGCGAGACTGTCAGAAGATCGAGTTTGTGGAGAAAGAGAACAATCCTTTTAACGAGTGAGTTACCTTTCATGTCTGAGCTGAGCCTAAAACACTGAATATGTGTTGTTTTGTCAAACTGGTTAGGTTACTTGAAAATGTCGTGCAACTCTGCTATGTGCTCTGTTCTGTACTTGAAACACGTGGTCTAAATCCAATCTGCTACAAGTCTTTCAAACTCATCAGTTTTGTGTTTCTCTTTCAGTCCTAGGCCACCGGCCATCACAGTTTCATGTGAACAGGTGAGATATTCCTCATGGCCTCCAACTCATGGCTGCACTTTTCTATTTATTCTAAGTGCTCCTCTGAATGAATGCACCCAATTTCACTTTTTGTTTCAGGTTATTTTCATCAAGGAAAGCAATGTTATAGCCCCGTATAGAAATGAAAGGGTAAGTCCACTGGAGCTGCTGCTTATCTCAGACCTTTGTGAGGGTAGATAAGATCGGTTTCACATGTAAGTGTCGACCAATCACTCAAAATTAAGGAAAGTAGGGCTGATTTATCGGTGCACCTCTACTTAAAAGTAACCAGTATAGTTTCTGTTTCTCCAATAGAACCGTCTCTGTAACCTTAAATACTTTTGTCTTATTTTGGCAGGGATCAGAGAAATTGACCTTTGAATTAGAAGATTGGAGTAAAACAGAAGATGTGGTTCAGACATTATTGCAGGTATGTGTCTGTTTTCAAGATTATGCTAACACAGTAATGATTTCAAATGAATAATCATTTTATTCAAACTGATTGTGTTTCTTGAAAGTTTCATTTGAAGCAAATTTCAGTTGTTCTAATCCCTTTAATATATGCACAACACAATTATAACATACCATATCATTTAGAAAGTACTTTAAAAATAGTAGCAAGGCTCACCAAAGTACTGTACAGTAACACCCAGCATAAAAGACAGAATTAAAGAACAACACAAACACGCATGGAAATTGTATAAAAGTTTTAAAATACTGAAAATACAACAAGTAAAAACAAATGCATCAAAGAATTAATAAATAATCAGTCCACATCTCACATTTGTTTGAAACTAAGAGAGGAGGTAACCTGTCTGATGTGCAAAAGCGAAACGTTCCACATCTTAGAAGCTGCAAGACAAAACACTCAGTCTCCTCTCAGTTTACATTGCGTCTTTGGAACAACTTCAAAAAGCCTTCTGCTCGAGTCGCAATTTGAAAAAGCTACAATCTGCTACTCTAATTTTACTCGACAGTGAAGTTTCAGGGTAGAAGCAATCTTCACTCCTAATTTTGATAAGGGTTTTCTGATGACACTGGGGAATAAATATAAATACAAGGTGACCTGCTGGTGCCATTAGCTCTGAGCAACATGACTTAGACCTTGTCATTTAAGTTTTGAAAACTGAGCACCATCCAACTCCTAACATCAAATAAAACCGAACAGAGCACACGGTGATGGTGTGCTTTCCCCCCCTCAAGGAAGGTCAGCAACGGAGAGCTATTACTGACATACAGATTCTATTCAAGAGGTAGGACCTAAACCACCCACTGCTCCATTACAGGGAGGAGGGTCTTGTGAACAAAGGTTTCAAAGGTACATGCTGAATCTAAAACCACAAGCAAAACACAGTCACCAGAGTCCATTGGCAAAAAAATAAAAAATAAAAAACACAGTTAAAATTAATGTTCTTTTAAAGAGCAGACTCTGTGCAGTGATGTTGTTTGAAGTCTGACAGAAGAGAACTGGAAAGGCTGGACCTAATGGTGGACAAACCTCATTAGAAAGTCGAAGAGAAATGATATCAGAGTGGGAGCCTGATGGGTTCATACTGGAAACCAGATACCCTAAGGATAAAAGGGAGACAGACAGTGGTCAAACACAGCCACAGGGTAGTAAAACTGATGGCTCTTCAGGGGATGGTGAAACGAGGGGCCTGGTGTTTACCACTTTTTCCATTTTCATCACACAAGAGGCATAATTCCTTTCTAAAACATCACCAGAAGTATTAAATGGGGAATTATCAATAGAACTAAATACTTAAGACAATTCAGGTTATTCTTATAGCACTGGCACTAAACTGTCACAAAGCTTGCGTTTTACAAGAAATTGTCTCATAGACATTTGTCCCAACATGTTCTTCAACATGTCAAGAACATGTGCCATACTGTTGTTGTTGTTGTACAGATTTATGGCTTTATTAGGTAAACGGTGTTTGGGGGATGGTGCTCAAAGGATCTTTGTAGCAGATGGTGAGCACGCCACCACCCTCTGCTTCTTTACTGATGTTGTTGCAGTCACAGTAAAAGCACTGGAAACATGGCGCCTGCTGGCAAAACAAAGTCACGACCATCCTGCACACTCATGTACAGAGGGAATGTTGTTCCCTGTAAGCTCGGATTCATTCATATGTAAAATTTGGGACCTCTTCTTCGTTGGAGGGTTAGCTGCTACATTTCCACTCTTGCTGTCTTCATCTTTGAGTTGCCACGGTGATCAGCCAATTTCTGTAGTATTTTTGCAAAAATCAGTTTGATAAATGTGTTTAATCTTCTCTTTGCACCTGTAACTTTTGTCTCATTGTTATTTTTGTGTCTGTTATCCTCCTAAATCTTTTAGCTCCATAGGGCTTCCTGTCTGGACAAACTAGGAGACCAGACTGCTATGGTAGGTTGATCATTACCTAACCACATTTCAGATAAGAAAAACATTAAAAGCAGCCTGAGTGACTCATCCTGTGGCTTATTTGCTTTTCAGTCATATTTTTTATTTTTTATTTTTTCTCAAATATCTGTAAATTTGTAGATTGCTGCTAATCTGCAGTCCCGACTGGCAAGGTCGTCATTTGATAAGAACTGGTAAGTAAATGACCAAAATTCATATTGTTGTAACCATTACATGCATTTTTCACTTATTTAATTTCATACAGTAGCCAACAACATAATTTAATGGTGGGGGGAATGTAACAATACTCTGCTGTGAAGGTTTCAGAGTGTTGCAGAGAAGCCACACATGGAGTGTACTGTAGAGATGGTGATGCCTCTGGTGTCCAACCCAGGCCATGTCTGCATTACAAATGAAAACCTTTACTTCCAGCCTCTTAATGGACATCCGGTGAGTGCACAGACCCAGTGGCTGCTTTTAAAATGATGTCAGCGACTCTTTTAGTTCCATTCAACCAAACACCAGTAACCTGACATGTCGTTTCAGCAGCATGTGATTCAAATCAAACTGAACGAAGTCAGGAGAATCTACAAAAGACGGCATGGTCTCAGACCTTTGGTGAGCTGTGCTGCTGGAAGGTTGCTTCAAAAATAAACATCACTTTTAATCCCAGTGGTGTTTAGCATTATATATTAATGATATTGCATCCATAACTACCAAAAGATTATTACACGCTTGTGTCTTTGTGTTCATTTAGGGGCTGGAGGTGTTCTGTAGCGAGAATAACTTGTGTTCGGACATCTACCTAAAGTTTTACAACCCAGCTGACCGAGATGAAATCTACTACTACATTGCTACGTTTCTGGGTAAGAAAACTCAGGAAAGTTTTACTGTAGAAGAGCTGTGGGTAAAATTGGGCAACGCATCAAGGATGATTTGAGCCCATGTTAATAATGACTGTACAGTGAATCTGAAAAGTGCACGAACTCTGGTAAAATCCCACTGTTTTTTGTTTTTTTTTTTTTTTTTTTTTCTTTTCATGAGAAATCATTTCAGAGATAGATAGCTAGAGAGAGAGAGAGTGTTTATGTATGTGAAAATAATAGAATTTATAATTTACTCTAAAATACAAATGAAAACCGAACAGCTACTTCCCATGTCCAAAGATCTCTTGGTGTTAAAACTTTAAAATGAATCAGATCTTATTCAATTTTCCTCTTTTTGGATCAGAGAACCACATCAAGGAGCACACAGCAGAGAGTTACATGTTGCAGTGGCAGCGTGGGCATCTCAGCAACTATGAGTATCTCCTCCATTTGAACAACCTGGCAGACCGCAGCTGCAATGACCTCTCTCAGTACCCCGTCTTCCCCTGGGTCATAGCAGACTACACCAGCACACAGTTAGGTGGGTCAGTCTGCCAGTTAAAAGTGAAAACAAGCAGGAAATGTGTGAAAAACTAAAGCTGTGTAAGAGGTTCTTATTCAAGGCTTTCTTTTTCAGACTTAACAAATGCAGCCACATTCAGAGATCTGAGTAAACCCATCGGGGCTCTAAATCAAGAGCGACTTGACAGACTCCTGGTGAGAGACTTAAAGCTGTTTTCTGTTTTTAAGCTCTTGCTGTGTGGAAGGCAGCCCTGCTCGGTAACCTCTTAATGGTTCTGTTCTCCCAGGCTCGGTACAGAGGCATGCCTGAACCACGCTTCATCTATGGAAGTCATTACTCTTCTCCAGGATATGTCCTGTTTTACCTCTTCAGAGTCGGTATGTTGTAGCACTAAACTCGAAAATATGCAACTGTTGCATTTTTTAAAAATTCATGATAATAAAAAAGAAAAGATACTATTACCGCTCCTATAATTGTACATATTTGATAAAAATTAAATGAGATTTATATATCAAATGTAGCTGAAGCTGTCCTCTCTCATTAGCTCCAGAGCACATGCTGTGTCTGCAGAATGGCCGATATGACCACGCTGACCGCATGTTCAACAGGTAGGACTTTTCCGGCTTATCAAAATGCAGAAAACATATATCCGTCTATTTGTTTTCTTACATTAACCACAACTAAAATTGTCCGTTCATCCAATTTTCGAAATAATTGCACCTTTGTATTCTCTGTTAACCTTTAATTAATCTTCCAGTTATCAGCAGTTTTGTATATAATAAAAGATCAAATGTTACCATCTTTTCAGATACAATGTTTACTTTGGTGCTTTTATTTCCTGTAGCATCAGTGAAACATGGAAAAACTGCTTAGAGGGAGCAACAGACTTTAAAGAGGTAAAAACTCGAAGTGTCCGGGACAACTTTTATTTTGAGAACATTAAGTCTCACATAGAAGCTATACTTCTATGATAAACATATTCAGTGCAAACAGGACTAGTTCTCTTACTGCTATGTGGGTTTCTTTAGCAGTCTGTGTAAAAACAGCACCCCTAGTGGAATAACAGAAGGGATGAAGGTGGAGGAAACATGGGATCAAAGCAGCAAAACAGAACATTTTTTCATTCATTCATTATTAATTTCTTTGTATTATTTTGCATGCTTTTCATCCAAACTATGCTGTGTATTGCAACCAGCAGATTGCCAGAAAGGCCTCAAACATTTGTGGGGGGAAAATTAAAAAGTAATTGTATAGACTTTTAGAAATAATAATTTTTCAAAATCCATAAAAAAAAAAAAAAAAAAAAATTACCCTTACCTTGACAACTTCAAGTTTGAGAGCTGCTGACCCTTGTGAAGTTTGGAGTTTCTGCTTGTGCATCTTGGGGTTCTCACCATTTTATTGCTGACTCTCTGATATCTGGCACAGCCTCTGCATAAACATGGTTTGACCATGTAGAACCACAGTGAGCTTAGCATGCAAAGATGATTGTGATGGCGCTCTGTTTTCCACCTAACCCGACACCAAGTCAGCTCACACACCAGACAAGACCAAGACTTTGAGGGATGTGAGATAAAGACCAAACCAGTACAAGACCATTTTCCGGACCATTGCCGTCAACATAATGATGTAATAACGATGTGGTTGTTGATGTAGGTGGACTGCTGCAACATTTAGGTGAGCATGAACTTGTACGTTAGCAGACCCTCAACCACATGTCCTTTGTCCAGTAAATCTGACACACTGGTAACAAGTTAAATGGACAAACCAGACAACTTTGAAGAGCACATACATCCAACTAAACATTAACTGACTGAGCATCCACTGCAGGCAGATAGAGGGGAGGCAACAGGTAGAGGTGGAGGACTTAACTCGGTGTTCTTTCTTTCTTTGCATTGTACAGACAGAAAAACATCCTCATATTTACTCTGGAAAATGTTTCTTCTTCTTGTTTTTCATCCCTCTCAGCTTCCCATTGTCAGCAATGACAATGGGGAGAGGTGGGAATATTCAAATTTTCAAAAACTTTTCAGGTTATATTTAAATGCTCTTGGTTGGTCTTTAGGAAAAAATCCCAAGTATAGTGAGACCGAGATAAGACCAAGACTTCGAAAATCTGGTCTCAAAACAGATCTTAAGACAAAGACCAAGACTTGTCTCGAATACCAGCTCACTGTCCAAAAGAGCGTGTTTTAATGAGATGCTTAATCTTTTTATTCAGTACAAAATTGAAAACCAGTTCTGAGTACTACAGTAGAAACAGAGAGAATGTTGGTGAGAATGTTTTTTGCCATTGAAAACAATTGTTTTGTAAAAGATTTGCTCCATTGAGTTTGAGACTTGGGTAAGAAAGTTTAAGTTGGCTAATAAAGCGTCTGTGGAGGAGTGTATTGTATACATGTTATTTTGTTTGTGTCCTTGCAATTGCAGCTGATCCCAGAGTTTTATGGAAATGACTCCAGCTTCCTGGAAAACAGACTGAGTCTGGATTTGGGACGAAAACAGAATGGAACCTTAGTTGGTGATGTTCTTCTTCCTCCGTGGGCCTTGGGTAAGCTACCTTTTGTCTGCGTATCCCAGGGAAACCGACTCTCTACCATGGGTGTAACTGACACGGGGTACACATGGGACATGTCCTCCGCACTTCCCATATCTGTACCCTCTGTCCACCCCCGTTACAATTATTTAATCAGTTGTTCAGATGTGGTAACCGGATTTTCCAAGCTATCTTTAAATGCACCACAAGCGTATACATGCTGATGCTGGTTACACTTGTGGATCTGATCACTGAGGGGAGACCTGCCGCTGAGCAGAGCTCCATGGTCTGTGTCATGTTCAGCAACTAGCCAGAGCAGCAAAAGGCAAACAATTTCGCAGAGTTTTCTTCCAAACAAACAGTGTAAGTTGAGTAATGCTGCTGTATGCAGATAATATACTGGCATGGATTAACGAGCCATCATTCAGCTAACATTAAGTTAAGCTAGTTAAGAATAATAACATTACATATTTTACATCCCTTGCTAGTTAGTTAATGCCAGGAATAAACCTAACCCTCCTGTATAGAAGTTGTGATCACTGTAGTTTTCCACATATTTAAAAGAAATCTTTATTGTCACAATAGAAAGAGCAAAGAGTCAGGGAGGAGACATTAGACCAGAGGCCAGCAGCAGGACAATGATGCAGGGTCTTCTCAGGTAAGGAAGGATTAGAACTTGCTGAGAAAAAGAGATCTATTGCAGGGAGTAACCAGGCAGGTGTCAGTACAGGGTTTTTACAGATCTTTCAGAATAACTCTTGTTCAAACTCCAAAATATTTTTTGACTGTATTATAGGTAGCACAAAGAGAAGGCCATGTGTAGTTTATATTTATCATTTGACTTCTGGTTTATTTGTGTCCGAAAAGGCAGCAGATATAGGTCATTCAATTTTTATTTATCTTGAATAATTTTGCACATCTGTGCTGTCACATTTGACTAAAATGCCAGTGTATTTCATGTTGTGTCATGTTCAGTGTTTATACCGTTACATTAAAATGTGAGGCTTATTACCATGCTACCAGTCATTTCCATTCCATTTTGTGTGCTAAGTACTAATTTGTAAACAGGAACAGTTTTTACTGGACATTTCATGTTCAGTGTTGGCATTTGGCACTTAATGATCTGCTGCTGACCCTGTAGATGTTCCAGGCTAATTGTGTCAACTCAACCAGAGTTTGGCAGCTAAAATTTTAGATTTTGTTAATATAGTTTAAAGAACTAAATTAATTCCCTGAACTATGACTGTTAGTATATGTGTTTTTAGGTACTAAGGAGAGGTGTGACTGAATACGAGAGAATGATAAATCACTCAAGTCTGAAAAACTTGTCCCCCTCACTTCTGACGAGATGCTTATGCCCCTGCTTCTTACACAATCTGGAAAAACCCAGAATTTGATTTAAAGATTTTTCAGAGATTTCCCCTTAAATAAGGGGAAGTAATTTTATTTGTGGGTTTTTTTTTTTTTTTTTAACTTTATTTAACCAGGTGACACAATTGAGAACGAGGAGGCAACAGTAAAACAAGTAGTGCAAACTGAATATTTTGGTACAGAAAAAAATATATATTTTTTTCATGTTATTTAATTTCCAATCCCATCTCTCAAATATCCATCCATCTCTTTTACAGTCTGTGTTTTATGCAAGTTCCATACTTACAGCCTGACCACTGTAGAAATCTGACATAAATTTATCGTAGTTTTTGTGTTATTGATCCTGGAAAACTGGCTTAAAGAGACTTATAACGCTGAGCCTTAGGTGTGGAAAAATACGGAACTTTGACAGGAATGTACATAGGAAAGCTTGTGTCAAGTTGATCATGTCAAATTCTGTATTTTGTCTTCTCTCCAGATGCCAGGGATTTTCTTAAAAAGCACAAGAGTGCCTTGGAGAGTCAGTATGTATCAGAGCACCTTCATGAATGGATTGACTTGGTGTTTGGCTTCAAACAGAGAGGCAGTGAAGCTGTGGAAGCTCATAATGGTAACACAGTCACTGTTTTTAAACTCACTTTAAACCCAAACTGTGAAGAAAAATCGATTGCTTTTTTTTTTTTTTTTTTTTTTTTTTTTTTTTTTTTTTTTCCCATTTTAGTTTTTCATCCGTTAACCTACGAAGGTGGGATCGACTGTGACAGGTGTCAAAGATGATCAGTTCAAAAATGATTAGTTCTTCTAAATAATTCTGCCGGATCATCACTAACCATTCTCCTCCATCTGTCTTGGGAAGCATCGAGGACACAGATCAGAGAATAGCTATGCTGACGCAGATCCTGGAGTTTGGCCAGACACCCAAACAGCTCTTCACGAGTCCTCACCCTCAGAGGATCACACCCAGGTTTCAGAACATCACACGGAGCTCCAGCATCAACTCGACTGTGGGTGAGCTGTCCCCAGGTAAAGATACAGTAACAGCTCACACATTCAGATGGTGAAGTTTTAAGGGTGTATTATTGATAACTAACATCACCTACAGTTTCTTTGCCAGTGAATATGCTTCAATAAAGCACTGAAATTTTGAAATAAAAAGAGCAACATTCATACACTGGCTAACCCACAAAGTGGGTACCATGTCAAATTAAGGCTATGTTGCAATCACAAACTTGAATGTATTTTCATAGGATTTTATATGATTGAGCAAACAATTAGTGTAAAGTGGAAGAAAAAAAGTTAGTTTATTAAAATTTTTCACTAATAAAAATCTGAAAATGTAGATATGGGATTTGTTTCTACCATCTCAGAGACTCTTCTTTGCAAAATAGTTCAAACTCAGTCAGATAGGATGGAGGGTTCTCAAATATCAGGGCCCGTAGTCACAAAGATTCTTAAAGTCCTCTTATAGCGCTTCCATCTTAGCCTAAAAGCTCCTGCCAGGGAGTCCTAGCTTAAGGGCTATCCAAACAGCTGCTGAGAGCATCTCTGTGTGAGGAGATGACAGAAATTCCCATCTTAATGAAGAGGTGTGGTTGACCCCGTTGCTAGGTCTGACGCTGTCTTCTCGGGACTCGCTCTTGGTCCTTAACATGGTCTCGTCATATTTGACATCAACATGGCTTATGGCTTATGGTCTTACCACACTTCCATAAAGGCCAGTTTTGTGGAGTTGTCTTGTTAACAGACTCTCCCATATGAGCTGTGGATCTCTGGAGCTTGTTTCCTGCTTTAAAATATTACACAACTTTGTCCCTGACCTGTCTGCTGTGTTTCTTTGTCTTTATGATGCTGCTTGTTCACAAATGTTCTCTAACAAACCTGGGAGGCCTTCGCAGCTGTATTTTTTACTGAGATTAAGTTCCGTGCAGGTGGACTCCATTTACTAATTGAGTGACTCCTGAAAACAATTTGTTGCACTAAATTTTATTTTGGGGTACCAGAGTAAAGGGACCTGAATACATAGCCAGGGAACACTTTTTATTTTTTTCGAAATGTTGTGATCTTTTTTTTTTTTTTTCTCCGCACTTCACAATTATTTGCTACTTTTTGTTGGTCCGTCATATAAAATCTAATAAAATCTATTAAAATTTCTTATTGTAATATGATCAAATGTAAGAAGGGATTTGAATATTTTTTTAACGCACTGTGGAGTAGGTCTCTATTTATTTGCTATGTGCTGTTTCAGTGTCTCTGTGTGAGGACTCATCCTTTGAAGACCTGACTGAAGAAAGCAGGAAGATGGCCTGGGGCAACATGGGAAATCTGAACCGGATCTCCAGCCACAAAATCCATAAGGAGTAAGTCAGGAGCTCTCTTCTCAGCAGCAGTCATAAAGAGGCACAAATATAATGCAGTGAAGCACAGAACTGAAAGTTGAGTTTCAAACATGGTGTTTGTGCATGCTAAGCAATAAAGCGGCAGGCAGCATCATCTGCTTTGAAATTTTTTGAATAGTTTGTGTCGACAGAAAATCTATCCTTGGAGGTGTTTGTATCTATCAAAAGATTTGATCTGCAGAGTACGTTTTGTTTTAATTAAATATTAGAAATAAGTCTCCTAAAATATGTAGCTGGCACTGCTGCAACATGACTTAATGCCACCTGCCTTTTATGGACCTCTCACTCCAAGTGTTTACATGGCCTGTAACTAATTCTGCCTTTTAAATGTCCAGAGCTGTGACGGGCATTGCTGTGACTCGAGATGGAGCTTCTATCTTCTCTACATCCCAAGGTCTGGAAACAAAACTGTTGAGTACAGCATGTTGTTTGGTAGCAAATGCTGGAAAGTTTTCTTCTGCAACAACTTTAAGTTAAACTTAAAATGTGTTATTGTTCTGTAAACTTCATGTCTTTATTTCAGACTCAACACTTAAAATGTTTTCCAAAGAGCTGAAGGAATTCCAGAGGAGCATTTCCTTCTCCAACATGGTACCCATCTGGATTTCCTGTCCGTTTTCCTTCATGTAAAACAGTCCAGCTCTGTGAACAGTAAACCTCCCCACTGTTTTCCAGGCATTATCTTCATGCTTGATGCTGGCCGATGGTAAAACTGTGGTTTGTTCTTCTTGGGACAATAATGTGTAAGTAGTGTGAGTGCGCGCTTGATGAATTTTACATAATGACTCTTTCCTGACCTCCTCATTCCTCCCTGGCAGCTATTTCTACTCCATCCCATACGGCCGGCGGCAGGACACGCTGATGGGTCACGATGACGCAGTCAGTGAGATATGTTGGTTTGATGATAGACTCTATACAGCATCCTGGGATTCCACTGTTAAGGTACATTTTTACCTGCAATAAGTAATTTAAAATCCTGTAAAAAGCTTAAAGCTTCTACATCCTGACAAGAATTTCATTGATTAAGGGATCCACTGATTGCAATTTTCTGGCCAACTGAAAAAGCCTGACCTGACGATTCCGATTTTGACCATTACCGTTTTATTTTCTCTCTCTGTCTGAAAAGTTGCTAAAAATAGTCACAGTTGCTAACTTGGTAACAGTGGGACGACTATTGTTAACCGCATATGTGCAGACTTGAGCAAAAGGGGACAGTGGCTGATTTTCAGACCTTTGTGGAGGTAAATTCGATCGGTGGATAAGATCAGTTTCACCTGTAAGTACTGACTGATTGCTGATCTCCCAAAATGAAGTAAATGTTGGTGCACCCCTGCCGTTGATGGTACTACAGTCTTGTGGTTTTTTTTTTGGTATAAACTGGCTTTCGATATTTATTAAACAAAGATAAAACCAAAATAAAAATCCATTCATTATCCATCACGTATATCCTTGCAGGGTCACGAGAGGGGCTGGTGCCCATCTTCAGTGATCCCAAAATAAAAACATTTGTGTAAAAAAAAATAAATAAATAAATAAATAAAAATAAATAAATAAAAATGTGGTTGGAATGATTGGGGTGACTTACATGTTTGAGGAGAAATTATGACCCACTTTTCTGTCCAGGATTGCTTAATTTGATTGCAAGCATTAATCTCTGCACAGTTCTCTTAGGGCCCAATCACAGCGTTTCCACCAGGTTGAGGTGTGGCGTTTTAATGAGCTACTGCCTCACCTTGAATATGTTTTGATTTGGGTCAGTGCTTATGATCATTATCCCATTGTGGACCCAGTCTGAGCCAAGCTGTAGCTCTTTAACTGAGTTTCTCATATTTGACTTTAGAATACTTTGGTATACACATGAATTTGTGGTTGACTCCACAATTGCAAGTTTCTCCAGTTTTTAGACTTAAAACAAACCTAAATCATTTCTCCACTACAGTTTATTTCAGTCGGTATGAGTTTTTTGTTTTTTTTGTTTTTTTTTCCACACACAATGCTTTTCATTATGGCCAAATTTCTCTACTGTGGTCTCATCTGCCTAAAAGGCATTGTTCCAGAAGTCATGTAGTTTATTCAGATACAACTTGGCAACAAGTTCCGCTACCATATTGGTTTAGACAGAAGAGACTTTCTCCTGTGAACCCTTAAAACAAGCCATACTTGTTCAGGCTTTTTCTCATTATCAGCGACTCTACCAGGTTATATGATGGCTTTAAGCATTTGAGATGGTGATTTGGGGATTTTTCCTGTTTCTCTGTGTACTCCCTGTTTCACCTTAGGATAAATTTCATGGAACATCCACTCCTGGAAAGGCTGGCAATTGTCCTAAATGTTTTCCACTTGTGAAAAACTTTTCTGACAATAGAACTGTGGACTTTTCTGTTGTCTCAAATACAATCATATAATCCTTGCCAGATTGATGGGCAGCGATAGTTGTTTCTCTAAGGACATGGCTGATATGTTTCCAGTTTGGCACTGTGTTGACACATACTGCCGTTCTCCACAGAAAACAGCCAAAACTCCTTCTTGTATAGAAGTGGTCACACCTGCTCATAGCGATTTATCAAACGCTTTAATTAGCAGCACCTGGCTGCTATAACAGCTGTAACTTCATTACATTTCAAGGGGAAACTAGATTGTTTTCTGGAGGGTTTTGGGGGGTTTTTTGGTTTGTTTTTGCTTAATAGTGAAGCTACTTAGCTGAAGTGTTGTGTTTATTGCCAATAAAAATAAGAAGAACCTGGATACAGTGTCAGCTCTTCATTCCCGTGGAATAGGGTTTTTTTTTTTTCTTCTACACACAATGTTTCCATTTTGCAACCATCTTTGTTTGATAAATGAGGCCAATGTGGAATCTGTTGTTTTACTTGAGGTTAGATTTAAGTATATTTCAAGAACCTGGTCAGGATCGGAGGATTTTTATTATGTTCTGCTACTTAAAAGACCTTAATTAGGGAGAAGTGTTACTGTTTGTTTTTTCTTCTCTCAGACTTCCTGTTTGACATCTGGTGTCTTTATGAGCAGTAGTTTATTGTGGTGTTTATTTTGCAGGTATGGCAGTGTTCCTCTAACAACCAATCCAGTCACAAAAAAACCAAATTTGAGTTGCTGGCTGAGTTGGAACATGATGCTGGGGTGAGTCACATGCCGAACCATTTTAGTTTACTGATTGTCTGTAAAGTTTTACATTATCTCTGCATCATTTTATTTAAACACTTTGGGAATGATGTTATGTATGGACTTAAGCGCATATTTTATTGTTCGAAGAATTCTAATAATGTTATTCGTACTAGAATAGGTTTTATACTTTTTAGATTGAAGAAATGTACATTGCAGACTTGTAAACTAAACCTTATTCACTGGTTTGCTTGTGTGCTATTTTACATCCAGGTAAACACGGTCAGTCTGAATCCTGCTGGAACTCTGCTGGTTTCTGGCTGTAAAGATGGGACTGTCACCATCTGGGACACCAGCAGCTACCAGACTCTTCAGCAGGTCCACTGCCACGCTGGAACTGTTCACCACTCGGCCTTCAGTCCCGGTGTGTGTCAAGCTAGCTAACAAAACACTTTCCTTTCTATTATGTACAATGAAAGCAGCAATATGACTAAGGCTTAGCATAATTAATTAATTTGATCAGATCTGTACACAAACCTCTTGAATTTTCACATTCTGGCTGTTTTATGAAATACTTTGGAAACCGTCTCAAAGATGGATAATATTGGAGCTTCTCCTTGAAAAATAACTTTTGCACCTTCAGAGCAAATGTAGTATCCTGCTCTCCAGGTCTGAAGCTTTAATAATGAAATTTAACACCCTTTTTATTATTTGTCATCTCCCGCTGTGCAGAATGATCGGGTTTATGATCACCGTTTCAGAAGTTACAAGCATATTTACAAAGTCTGGGTATCGAAATCTCAAACTCAGAACAAGTTTCTGTTACTTTCCTCAGATAGCAGACATGTTCTCACCGTTGGTGACGACTCCTGTATGAAGGTTATAGATGTTCAGACTGGAATGGTGATCTCTTCTGTTAAAGCTGAGGAGGAGCAAAGGTAAGGCATTCTGGCAACATTAATGTGCCTTTCAAAAGTATTCATACCCATGAACCAAAAACTACAATGTATTTTATTGAAATTTTATGTGCTAGCCCAACACATTATGAAGTGGAGGGAAAGCATACATGGTTTTAAAGATTGCTTGCAAATAAAAATCAAAACGTGTGGCATGCATTTATATTGATCTTTACTGGTATACCCATAAATAAAATCCAGTTCAACCAGTTGTCCTTAGAAGTCATCTCATTAGTTACTAAAGTCCAGGGTTTGGTTCTAAAACAATAAGCCAGTGGTGACTCTGTAGTAGCTGCAGAGATCAACAGTGGGAAGAGAAAATCACAAGAAATATAGCCTAAACTTTGCAACAAGCCATGTATAGGAAAGAGGAAATATTTGTAAGAAACTGCTCTGAGCAGATTAGACCAGGATTAGACTTTTTAGCCTATGTGCAAAATACTTTGTAGTGCAGATTAACACTCCATATCGCTTTGCACACAGTGGAACAAAGTAGTGGCAGCATCTTGCTTTGGGGATTTTTTTTTTTTTTTTTTTTTTTTTTTTTTATCCTGTGGGAACAGGATTCAAGACAATCCTGGAAGAAAACCTGTTTGAGACTGCAAAAGATCTGGGATTGGTGCAGAGGATCACCTTCTGGCAGGATCACAACCCTAGACATACAGCCTGAGCTTTTTAGGTCAAATCATATTCATGGACCAGTCAAAGTCCACCCAGAGCTAAATCCAGTTGAGAATCTGAGATAAGACTTGAAAATGAATGTTCAGTCCAACTGAGCTTGAACTATTTTCTATAGAAGAATTGCTAGATAATGTGGGTTTCTGTAAAAGCATTCAGTCAGGAGAGCTAAGTACCAAACTACATCAGACTTTTCAGATTTTTATTTGTGTAAAAATGTGGTAACCATGTATTTGTCTCCACTTCAGTTATATCCTACTTTGTGTTGGTCTCTGACCTGCAACCCCAATAAAATACATTAAAGTTTATGGCTGACAGGCAACAAAATGTGGAAATGTTTAAGGTGTATTGATTCTTTTTCTTGTTGCATGTAGCTGTTTTTCAACCGGCCTTATTTGTAAAGGTCCTTCTCTGTGGGATTTATCAGCATCTCTGTGTTTTTAGATGTTTCTGCTGGGATGGAAGCTCTGTGCTGTGTGGAGGACAGTCTGGTAACCTTCTTCTATGGGACCTCCTCAGCAACACAGTCATCAGCAGAATCCCTGCACACTCAGGTACAACTCATCTTTACCAGTATCCAGAACTCTATGCCCCTTAAAATGTAACAGGATAGTAATAAAACAAGCCACCCAAATTCATGGCCGTCATTTAAAATGAAGGGAAAGAGAGGTATTAAAGAATCAGCTTAAAAAGGCAGATTTTGTGTTTTTTAACTTAATTAATTATTTTACTCCAAATAGTGAGGTGATTACGTGCAGTAATTAAGTGTAAGAGTTTGTTTTCCAGGTGCTGTCACAGCTATGTGGATGAACGAGCTGTGCAACACGGTGATCACAGGTGGAGAAGACAAACAGATCATGTTGTGGAGGCTGCAGAGTTAAAGATCTTTCTTGGCAGTGACCGAGACCAACTCTTCCAGTGCAATACACAGGCCATGTGACCCAAAGATCTGACAAGGAGCAGACTCGTGACACACCTCGGAAGATCTGAAAATATATCCCTACAATATGTCAGAAAGTTGGGTGGAGGATGTAATGTTACCGTAATGTTAATCGTTGTTATATATCTATATCTAAATACAAACATGTCTAAATGCAGTGTTTGCTTGAGAGCAGGAAGCTAAAACAATGTAATTGCCTTATTTTCAATTCTGCTTTTATCCTGTCCTTTATGCATAAGTGTGTGGATTTTATTTTTTTCTTTGTGTTATTCTGAGGAACAGCTGTAAACCGAAGGAGAAAAGCTTGTATAGCTACTAGAATGGATGTATATATATATATATATATATATATATATATATATATATATATATATATATATATATATATATATATATATATAAATTTTTTTTTATCAGCAGTGATGTTTCTAATTCCATTGCATTATGTGCATTTTATTCTTTAAAGTGGACCCACTGTGTCTCAGTGCTTTATGTTACTCAGGTGTTGCTACGGAAACACAAAATTACCTCAATGTTGTACTGTCCAGTTTTTAGTTCAACTGAAAGATTGAAAGCAGCAGAAAAAAACCTTTTGGTACTTTTCGTTATTTTATCTCATCCATCCATCCATACAAACTGAGAGCCTATAAATGTTTAATGAAAAGTAAACAACTATAGTATAGCTAGGTAGCTTGCATCATAAAAATGCCCTCTTAAATGGTGTTAACTAAAGCATACATTTTGCATCTAACTTATCAGCTGTCTAATCATTATTACTGCCATTTATCAAGTCCACAGGTTCAGATCTGTTGCTTTAATAGTCCAGGAATCTAGAAATGATCTGTGGATCTGATGCAACAATGCATGGTGCAAGTAAGGGGCGTAGCCTCAATACCCTTGCAGCAACCAGTGTGTGTGTGTGTGAGAGTGAGGAATGTCATAGGCATGCTTATGTGTACCTGCGGTAAATCTGGTTGTTTTTGGTCAAGATTAATTTCAGTGGAAACTCTTTAGTCTGGAAATTTCCTGAACATTGCAATCCTCCGTAATCAACTAACTTTCAAGAGAAATGGGTGGGAGACTAAGGAGCTTATCACCTGCTGTGAAATCATAATAAAACTAAACAATTGTAGAAAACCTTATCCTAATTTAAACCATGACACATCAGTTAAAGGTAAAACTTATAAAAATATGACTCACTTGCTCTTGACAGATTGATTTTAATGGATTTCTGTTTCTTCAGAATTTGAGAAGTTTAATCGGAGTACTGTGACAGTATGCTTAAAGTTTAATTTCAATTCAATTGGATGGTTTATTTTTTGTCAATGTCAAAAGTAAATAATCAGAAATCTTATGAAAGGCTGTCACAATCTGTCTGTGACCTTATTTGTGTTTCAACAAAGTTCAAATATACGAAACTGTACATGACATTTGACTTTTAACAAACATTCGGTTCTTATTGTTCCTCTTCTGCAGCTTTCTGTAAACAAAAGAAAACACATTAGCATTCATGTGCAATTCTGATTAGTAAGTTTTACATGCACTAATCATGGGCAGGGACATTGTTTATTTTGAGCTTTTAATGATGCATATGAATAATTCTTTTACAGTGGAATGATCATAGCAAACGATTTAAAAAAACAAGAACTGAGTGCATGAGTTTGAAATTATTGTGGATTTTGTCAGATCCACACAGGAAGCTGGTTTAGTTAAATTTATTTTTTTGGCTTTCTTGTCTGGATTTGGCCTTTAACCATAGGCCAGAAATATTCAATAAGAGTTTAATTTCACCTTGTTTATACATCCCCCCCCAACAATGCAACCCCACAACATGATGCTACCTTGCTTGATAACTGATAGAATGTTATTAAGTTTGAAAGTCTCACTCTGACTCCTCCAAGCTAAAATCTTCCAAAAGGAATTTTGATTGTCTTAGATCTTCCAACCATCCTGGTTCAACACGTGAATCAAATAAATGGTCATTACCTGGAGTCTGGGGAATTGATCACATAATTCAGCCATTATTTCATCAGTGTAGGAGCAATGACAAATCTAAAAGATGCATAAATTGGACAAAGTTTCTGTTGTTTCATCCTTCCTGAGCTCTTTGGATGTTTCCATGGTTTTGGATGCAGGTCAGTCCTACGAATGCTGTTAAATGATTTTTATGCTGATTTAGAGAAACTACTTGCTACAGATAATTCTGATCACTAATAAAAATAAACAGCTGATTTTTTTTTTCCCCAAGATGCATAACTTACAAAGGGATTTAGGTGAGTTTATATATATATGTATATGTGAGCCTGCTTGTATAAATCTTACTTCACATTGATTAGAGAACATTCACAATAAATTCAACCTTCTGCACCCTGTTCTTGTTGTATTCCTTTAAAAAAAGTTATTTGTTGTATAATGATTTCACCCTGCTAAACGAAACGGCTGAAATAAATCATTTAAAGCCCAAGACTAATGCCACTGATGTCAGTGGTGATTGGACATAATCTTCTGACTAAACAGAGAACCATGGGTAATTCTCCCTCAGTTTAGACATCGTCATAAAGATCTCACCTTGAGCTTGTCGAGGAGCCCTGCTTTGCGCAGGTTCCCAAATGCTTTGAGGAGCTTTGGTGTTGGGGGTTTTTCTCCAAACAGAGCCAGACCTTTTGGCTTGTCATCTTTGGTTGGAGCCCCTGTTGCAGCTTTGGCTTTAACCAGTTGCCTTTTAGGATTACAGAATGCACATATAACCAATGCTCACTGGATTCTAGGTTATAAATTGCATAACAGGGATGCTTCCCTCGTAAGCGACTCACCTGCCCTTCTTGGCCAAAACTTTCTGGGACTCGGGGTAGTGGACGAGGATATCAAACAGGTCTTTCTTTTCCAGAACAAACAGGTTTGCGAAGCCGTATGCTCTTACGTTAGCTGTCCGTCTGTTCCCTCCATCTTTAGCAGATTGCAGTAAGCTACAAACAAACACACCAGTAAATTCTTATGAGATAACTGGGAAAGAGCACCCATGGGATTAAAATAAGATTAACAAAACTGTTCCAGGGGTGCAGAATTGTATCTTGAAAAAAAATCATGTTCTCATGGCTGCTTCTGTGATGGTTGAGCAGGACAAAGATTGAACGATGGCCTCGATTACGAAGAAGCGTTTTTAGAATCAACATGAAGTTGTCAGACTTTAAAAAAATGATACTAACTGCCAAGCATGAAGGTGACAGCACCATGCTATGGGACTTTCTTGCTTCCAGTACTGATGCATTGCACACAATGTGTGGAATAATGAAAATGGAGGACTACCTCTAAATTCTGCAACAGAATCTCAAATCAGCGGATAGAAAGTTGAAATTTGCGCACAGTTTGATGTTCCAACAGGAAAGTGATCCTTAAAACCCCAAACTGGTTAACATTAGGCTTGTCAAAGAGCCCAACTGAAAATTGATAGAATATAGTTAAAAAGCCAGCACATTCAAATGTACTATTCCTGATGGAAAATAGTGGTCAGATATCCACCAGACCAATGCCAGAAGTCTGTTGATGGGTACAAAAACCTTTCTCCACATATTTTTTAAGTTTTATTTTACCAACTATTCATGGGATGAGTGTATATATTTGAACCTGTATGAATGATTTTGATCCTGGATTAAAGACTATTCTCAATAATTTCAAATTTGTGCAACAAATCATGGTTTTTCAAACTTCACTAAAGTTTGCTGTATTATCTTTTCAGCCTGCTAAAGTACAGACTCATGTAATTCTGTGGTAGCTGAGCTGTCCCAGATGCTGAATGCTAACCTGATTTCTCCGAACACGCAACCAGCCTTCAGGGTTACAAACACAATACTGTTGTCAGGTCCTCCCACCACCTGCACCGCTCCACTTTTGATGATGTACATCTCCTTACCGATGTCACCCTGCAGAGGCAGGACATCAGCTTGTTAATATTGGGTTATTTCAGGACGACCAGCACGACTCGCTCACCTTCCTCACGACAAAGTCTCCTGGCAGGTAGATGATGGACTTCAGCCTCAGTAACATGTCCACCAACATCTGCTGGTCACAACCCTGAAACAGACTCCTATTAAGTTCACCAGAAGCTACTTAATTCAGTTTACCAATACAGACAAGATTTTGATCATCCTCATGACCTGAATAATTTGATTTTCTATTAACAGGTCATTCTAGCATTCAGTGTAGAGCAGCATAGTATTTCTTTTCATCTTCTCAGCAGTCCTGATCCTCTGTCTGAATCACCTGAAAGAGCTGGATCTTCTGGAAGGTGGCAAGGTTTATATCCACAGCTATGGCGATTCGCATCACCAGAGGCATCGTGTCCAGAAGCTCCCTCTCATCTACAGAGGACAGGAGAATCTTCTGAGTCTCACGGACTTGGGATTATTTAGCAGATATTTTAAGCCTGTCATTGGTTATAGTGGTCTGCGTAATTTAAGTAAAAATTTCTGTCTATATTTGTTAGTTCATACCTAGCATTCCCTGAGAAGCCCATGTGTAGTTGTACCAGGTGCGGACTCTGTTCTGAACCAACTTTGGGATCGTGTAAGTGTTCATGTATTCGACGCAGCCGTCCATGGATGCGCGAAAATACGTCTGAGCTGCTGTAGCCGCTCCTATGACGTCTCTCATCTGGAAGGAAGAGACAGAAATTACAGCACTCTTCATAATTACTGGGTCCCCCTGTAAAGTTGTGGACACAGGTCTAGAAATAAATGTAGTGCTCTCATTGCCAAATTGAGTTATCCCTCTGAGTCACTGTAATTTGAAGTAGAAAAAAATTAAAGCTTTTGACACCAGGAATTGTCAAGGAGAAGGTTAAAGTAAGTTTTTTATGAGTAAAAAGGATTTACCTGTCCAATCAAGCTGGAGAACACAAAGACGCCAATGAAAAAGTTTGCCATCTGAAAGGTGATCTCAAACAGTGTCACGGGTTCTGGGAGGCCCCCGATGTTGATGAGGCTTCGTACTGCAAAGTAATAACAGCGCAGGTACCTGAGAAGAAACGGCAGAAACATAACATTAATCTACAATGTACATGAAAGCACATCCTGCTTTCATGTACATTGCTCGGGTCAGTCAGTGCAGACGCTCATACTGAGACATGCAGCTTGTAGCCAATGAAATGACAATCATTTTCCAGCAGTGGTTGAGAGGATGAACCCGAACAGTCCACTACCTCTGAAAAAGCCAGTGGGAGGGGAAGAGGAAGCAGCAGAAGAGGGCTCACAGGCAGAGGATGTTGCAGAGGAGTTGGCAGCTCAAGTCAAGCATCACCTCAAGGTGTGAAGAGATGGTGTGATGACACAGAACCAGACATTACACCACCCCAGCCCATTTTCCGACCTCTACGTACACCAAGGTCTCAACTGGTACATACATATGCATACAGTGTCATATAACTTTTCCAACTCTTTTTCACTAATGCATCTCTGCTTACAATTTTGGCAAACACTAATCGACATGGAAAGTCACATTTCTCTTCAGAGGAAAAGCCTTGAGTGGACATAACCCTACAGAACTTATTTGCCTTCCTCTCTGTAGCGTTATATATGGGCTCTGTAAAATGTACATCTCTAACGGATTATTGGTGTGGGGATAGTATGTACAATTTACCATTCCCTTGTAGTGTACTTTCTGGGAGGAAGTGGTTTCGTATTCTGAAGGCTCTTCACTTGAGTAGTCAAGAAGATGATGATGAAAATGAAGCCAAAAGGGGAACTCCTCAGTTCGACCAACTCTACAAGCCGAAGCCTTTGTACAGAGACATTTGAGAAGCTTGTCACAGAAATTTCCACACAGGCCAAGAAATCTCTATAGATAAGAGGATGGTTGCCTCTAAGGCCCATGTATTTTTCAAACAGTACATGAAAGGCAAGCCTGTAAAATGGGTGTTCAAGGTGTTTGTACTAACAAATTCGAGTAATGGCGAGACATGGGACTTCTTTGTTTATAAGGGGAAAAGACAGCCCACAAGTGAAATGGGCCTGAGTTAGGATTGTGTCATGAGCCTGCTGGACACTTCGCTTCTGGGGACTGGACATAAGCTTTTTGTTGACAGCTTTTACACCAGTCCCACACTTTTTCAAGATCTCCTGCAGAAAAGGGTCTGGGCTTGTGGGACCATCAAAGCTAATAGGACTGGGTTCCCCACGTCCAGACTGAACACCCTGGACAAGAGATCTCCGTGCAGGAGGATCTGCAACGGGTGGATTCGCAAAGACAATCTCCTTTTTCTGCAGTGACGAGACACCAGGGATGTCTTCCTCTGTTCAACTATGCACACCGCCCATTGAGAAAAACTGTGAGGAGAGTTGGAGAAGAGCAATGGGTTGTGAGAGATGTGCCAGTTCCCCTGGCTGTAAAAGATTACAATCGGTATATATCCTGTAAATTGTTTCACTGTGTTTTATAAATTTTTTGCATGTTGAATTTATTTTGTTCCTTTTATATTATCTATATGTATAATATTTTTGTGTTTGTAATTTTTCAGGTGCATAGGGGAGTTGATGTGTCTTACGCACTGCACAAAACCCGCGTGTTGTACAAAACAATTTTTTCCATTTTGTAGATACTGCGATTGTAAACACCTTCCTTCTGCACCAAGACCTGTGTCTAATTAAAGGAGAAGCCCCAATGACACAGAAGGCATTTAGGGAGACACTCGCATATCAGCTGATGCATTTGTGTACCTGAAAAGACACCTCGACAGGGACTGTTACAATCAATGGCATAATCAAAATGTGTGGCTGTAAATACTTTGCTGTGTTTCATTGTTTGCAGTTCTATTTTTTTCTGTTACATAAACATTTTTTTTTTAAAAACTGAAATTCTGATGGAATTATTTCCAATGCTCAACAGCAAAATTATCATTTATTTTTGTTTATTCTCCACCAGCTGTCATGTTGACAGTGAATCTGCATAGAACGGGATTCCTCTGGAAATGACCTTTCATTAGACTCCTCACCGATGTCTCTAAGTGGAAGTAAACAGGAGTTACAGCCTTTTGAAGTTGGCATGTCCAGGCCTCCTCCATTTTGGCACAGTTTGGATACATTTGGACAACTCTTGGAGAATGCCGAGACATGCCCACACAAAAACAGGTCCAGAATAGTCATTTTTCATTGTATTGACTTCAAATTTGAACCTGTCATAGAAAAGACTTGTCTCCTTTGGCACCTTTATTGTTTCAGTCAGTATCTCCTTGCCTCAGTCTGCAGCTGCATCACAAAGAAAAAAATAAAAAAACGAGAGAAAAAATTAATAATTTATGTGTTCCAACTTTAATAGCTAAAAATTGGTTACCAGTATGATAAATTGGACTACTCAGTTAAAACATTTAAAGTGTTGCCTTTACAAAGATGCCAAGCTTTTGCATGTACTCGACAGGGTTTAAGAACAGCATTAACTGATTTTGGGTATGCTTTTTTGAGGCGTTATTTTTTTGGCATTTTTTAGGATGACAGGAGGTTAAACAGGCAATTTGTGCACAAGAACCATCCAGCATAGCTAAATTATAACAACGAGTGGGACAGATTTCCTCCACAGCCATGTAAAAAACCCAGTACCTTTTAGCGCAACTGTTTGATGACAGTTGTTCCCATCAAGGGTGTCACAATTAGTTACTTTTTCATATTGGATCAGGTAGGTATGTAGCAGCTTTTTTCCCCTCAGTAGGCCCTCATTTGACAAAAGCTTTTTGTATTTACTCAGGTCATCTATCTTTGATATTCACATTTGATGATCCAAAACATGTAAATGTGACAAAAAGCAAAAACAGAAGAGACATTTAAGGGAGAAAATGCATTTTCACAGTACTATACATTTTTACACTTGTGCAAGAATATCCTTTTTTTCTGCACTACAAAACCATGTCTTCTTCGGGGTCTGATGCTGTAGGAAAGAAGGTGCTTGATGAAACAGCCACAGTTGGAGTAAATGCAAAAAGATTTATACGGTATTTAGAAGTTTTAATTTGCACAGTTGGTACATTTATTGAATTCTTTAATTAAAGTGAGATATTATGTTCTGTTTTATAAAGGAGGTCTTGAATATAAACACAAGCCATCAGAAGCCATCCTCACAAGCCATCAGTGCCATGGACAGAGGCTAAAAGAGGGGTCGGAACTGTGCATTAAAGCCCTAGATGGATCTTTGGGAGAAAAAACACTTTCTAAACAATTCAAAGATAATTTTAAAAAATACATACGCTGTGCCTTTTCCATCGTACACCCAAGGTGTTGTTGCCAGACCCTGGTGCACTGAAGCTACGTAGAAAGCACAGGCGTTGAGATGGAGCATGTAGAGAAGGTAACCTGTGGTACGTGCAACTCTGCATCAGACACACAGGGATGATAGGAGAGAAGTAGACAGGGTTAACTGGAATTCCAACCTGGTGAGACTCACAAAAACAGAGCAGCAATTAAAAAGATTTATTCACATCAATGAATAAAGATTTTTTTTTGGTGCTTGGACCCCAGCAGAAGACATATATGCTGTAAATTGCAATAAACATGGATGAAATTTTAGGTTTAGGATTAGAGACGTCTTCCCCCCCACTGGTGGTGGAGTGGAAGGTGAAGGAAGCCTGATGGAGCTGAGAGAAAACGAGGGTGGAGAAGGGGCGGAGGCGGGTTGTAGCTCAGCTGGGAGCAGATGGAGCCATGGATGGAGAGCTTTATAAGCAGAGACTTGCACGCTGATTGGCTATGACGAGGCGTGGTCCAAAGCCGATGGGCTGCAGCTGAGGCGCATTACGCAGAGACTGGATGATGCAGGTGAAGCTGGGAAGAGTCTTCCAGTTTGAATTTAAGCCTAAGTTTCATTATATATCATATTTAATTCATCTTCTCAGCATTTCTTCAAAGTTAAATGAAACTGTTTTCTCTTATTAATTTCTGTGACCTGTACCTGTAATCAAATTTCTTTTCCAGAGATAGAAATCAAATTAGATGTCAATATGTGAATGTTTTTAACAAAAAACTGACTATTTTAAAAAGTTATATCCTTTCACAATGGCTGTCCCAGTTCATTCACGCCACCTCTTTCCCCTTCATCAGAATGGAAATGGTAGCATATGTGAAGAAAACTGTCCAAACAATCTTTCAGTAACACCAGATGTGGGTTCTGTGTAGTCCTAGTCACATTCTGTACCCCCAGGTTTATTTTCCCGTAAGTGTGAAACGTAATCGTGTTGAATGAGCTTGAGCTCATTACCTCCAGATGTAAGCTTTGGCCATGATACTCTCAAGTCGGTCACTGAACTCAAAGAAAGACTCGATCTGAAACACACAGAGAGAGACAAGGGACTCTGAGGATCCACATCCAACTTGTGTGAAGTGTAGTGAAAAAACAAAAATTTTCTGTTTTAATAAAGATAGCATGATGGCCGCCTACCCTGATGAAGCGGTTGAATCTATATATGGAGGAGAAGCCAAAGTGTAGAGAGAGAAGGTCAAAAGGGATGATGCTGAACATGTCTGTCTACAAAAAACAAAGAGGAAGATTTGCACCTGTGAAGTTATCATTTCTGTAGTCTGGTGTCTAAATATTCCCAAACAATTACCAAAACATTGAGGAAACATGGTAATACATCTAGGTAAAACATGTTAGTTGTAGTGAACTAAATTTAAATTCATTCTTAAACAAAGCCTGGTCACTTTTAGTGTTTCACAAAACTAAGGAATATTATCAGACTCAGAAAGATTGTGTTTTTCCATTGAGCGTTTGCTGCATTGCTCAGAAAGGAGAATCACTTTTAGTGAACTAGGTTTCAGTATTTTATATTAAAATATGCATGTACTTAGTTACATTTCAGTATAGAACATGCAAATACATTCTTACCTTAAATCGATAAGATTTCCGATAATGCACTTTAGTCAGAGCTCTGTCTTTCTGCAAGCACAAATGGGTTGATTTGCATTATACATGATTAAAATACATTTGGACTGTCAGAAATGGGGTGTACCCAGAAGCTGTTTAAAAACCTGGGTGTTCAAGGTTTTTAAAGCTTTTCATAACTGCTGCAAAAACAAAAGATAAATAATCGTCTTTGTACATTTAATCTGTTTGTTAATTTTCTGCTGTTTGCAGGATTTCTTCTTTGATTAAGCTCCTACTGCAAAATAAATGTTCTGATGTGAAAATGTGATTCTAATCAACAAAAATTAAATAACACTCAGATCTTGTTCCAGTCAGTTTATTACTTTATTAAAGTTGAAAAAGTGATTGAATTATCACTGACAGCCATGACATGTTATTTACTGTAATGCTGACTCAAAGCACCAGCATCCTAACAGTTTCCTAACAGAAAAAGAGGTTAATCTTCATTAATTGATATCACGTTACCTAGAAGTGTGTAGAGGACAGCCACAAATAATTTAGGAAACAAGTTCTAATTTCTCTCATTTACAGCTCTGCTTAAATTCAACTCAATTCCTACAGTTTTCACAGAGTCGCCCCAAAAATTTTCTCCTTCTGTAAGAGTCGTGGAGAAATGGCCGAGTCTGAATCACGAATGTTGTGCTTGCAAGCAGCTGCAAAAAAACAGTGGCTCTGCATGCTGCTGGGCCTAAAAAAAAAACTATCCGCTGGTGAAAGCTGGACTGCACTGACTTGGTGTTTAACCCCTGGGTGCACCTCCTTGAAAGAGATGTTTTGTGACTTACAATAATGTCTCCAGCTTTGACAAACTGTAGTCGAGGCTGCCAAACCACCATGTCAATGACGTTGACAACATCAGAAAGAATGTCAAGCAATATCCAGAATGGGTTGGCAGTGTCATTGTGGTAAGGGAAGGCCAACCGGGCGGGACAAAGCCAGACGTTGTAGTTGTAAGCGACGGCTACGACTGTCAACCAGGCGATATACCGGCGATCTGATGAGAGAAAGGAAGAGAAATGTGAAGAATTTCAAGCTGACAAATGAATAGATGTAATCACCGGTGTTGCATTATTAGCACTGTGCACCTGTGAAAGGATCAATGGTTCTTCCTAACACTGTATCCATCTTCTCCTCAACTGGATGGAAGAGGATGTCAAAGCATGAGCAGCTGATGTCTGGCAGAATCTTTGCCTTCCTCCTGGCCTCCTCCGCGAGCCTTTCCTCCTCTGCTTTCTTCTCAGCCTCCAGTCTTTTCTCCTCATCTTTTTTCTTTTTCTCCTCCGCCTTTTTGGCTGCCTCCTCTGCCTTCTTTCTGTCTTCTTCTTCTTTTGCTATCCGCTCCTCTTCCTTTAGTCTGATGTAGTCCTCTTTTTTCAAAACAGGTGCTGAAAAGGCAAAGGGGTCATGACGGTAAACCTCCGGAGCCATTTTTGTGTTGTCAAATTAACCCTGATTATTTCTATCTAACACTTACTAACAGGTGGGGTGATTTCTGGAGATGTGGCATAAGGGTCTATAGCCTTCTCTTTGAGGATTTCAGTTCGTTCTTTCATCCTTTTTACGATAGTTCTGAGGACGTCATCTGCGTATCTGGAGTAGACAACTGGTGGAGTGGAAGGAGGTTCCTCTCTGAAACAGGAAGGCAAAAAAGAAAATGAAATGAAAGAATGAGAGTTTAGAGTGGTAAAGCAGAGAAGTTGCAGGTTAAGATATGTTAAATAACATGCTAAGATGAGGACCTGACACAGTGCCTTGCATAAATATCCCTACCACTTGGACTCACGTCATAAACACAAACTCCAGTATATTTTAATAGGATGTAATAGACCAATCATCATGCATGTATGAACGGGAAGCACCTGTGGAAGAAATGTATCCGTACAGCATGATACTGCTAATCACCATGTTTCATCATAGGGATGGTGTGCTCAAAATGAAAGGCTGTATTCATTTTTCATACGTATAAGATTTTGCATGGAGGCCAAAAGTTCTATTTTGAATATGTCAAAAATGTGAAAAGGTTCACAATGCAAGGCTACTTTAAAAAGGCATTGTATCGGCAAACCTGGAATTGGTTGATTCTTCACTTTTATTTGAATGTTTTTTAATAGTTTGGTTTTTTTTTTTTTGCTGTGCAAATATCACATTTACAGAATCTACCTCGTCAGCATTGAAATGCTTATTGTTTCAACTTAGCTATCTATAGCTTACATGTGAATGCAGTCTGGGATCATCCTCAATCCTAAACACTACACTAAGCTGGTAATCTCCTTTCCTGCTTTAGGAGTCACACTGCAGGTCACAGGTGGATCAGGGTGGTGTTTCTGCAGTAGTCCAACAGAGTACTGCTTGGGGTTTCATGTTTAGTTGTATACAGCGTAATACAACTAAACTCGGTTAACTTTTTAAAGTTTATTTATAGAAATAAAAATTACAACAAATGTCATTTCAAGGCACTTTACAAGGCAAACAGATTAAATTCATATCAAATTATAATATGAAAGAAACCAATTATTTCTCGACTGAATTAAAATCAGTCCAGTTTATTCCATTAAAATCAGGCTGTATTATTAGTTTAAGCTACCCACAATACATTTTTAAGCAACCCTTTGCACATATCATTGTATTTTGTCAACACTTGAGGGCAGACTCCGAAATATTAGATACCTCATCCACTCTCACCAAGCTCATCTAATTAGCCTTCATCCTTATGTAGTGCTAGCTTCAAAACCTGGGGTTTGTTACTTTGAATGAACACTAGCCTGTCTGCACTGATAAATATGCACAATCGTTCACTCTCCAGAGGCTGAATTTGGCAGCAGATATCTTAAAGTAATCTTGTTTCAGACTTAGGTCAAAGTCCTACTATGTTTCTACTGCACTGAAGACTGGAATTACAGAATCTTCTTCCTTCTTTTGCCATAATGCACACAAAGGCCCCAATAATGCTGCAACCTTTGTGTGCAGAATGCATCTCTTATTTGTAACAATAGTGGACAAATGGAGGTGGGGAGATACGGAAGCTAATTTAGTAAACTCATGTATGGAGGTGTTTGAACTTTAAATGTCCAGAGCTAAAGCAGGATCAAAGATATACTTGGTCAAGCCTTTTTTCATAGCAGCTGATCACTGATTCAGTTGGCAGCTGCTGTAAGGTCTGAAGGTGTCCATCTTAAGCAGCACAGGATTTAGCTTTGCCTTTCTTTGCTTAGGCTGCTTGCTGCTTTGGGCTTATTCTTGGATTTCTATTTTCAGTGTCTTTGTAAAGTTCTGACATGACTATGCTGGGACTGGTAATATTTTTACTTGCTAGGTATATCTGCCATCTGCAGACAAGTATGCCATGGAAGGTCTTGTTCTGTCAGGATACTTTGCTACATTCCATTATCAGCATCTGGGAAACCAGGAGATCCTCTAGACTTGTCTAAGACAGATCTTTGCTTCCTCATTATGTGTCCCATTGGGCAGTGGAACAGCCAGACTTGTCGTGTCAAGTGTTTTGTAAGATGCCACAACTTTTTTTTTCGACACTTTAGATACTTTAGACACTGGATCAAAAGAATGATTGTGATCAGTGCAAGTATTGCTTTGATTGGTCCATCTGGTCTGGACTGATTGCTCTTTGAACCAGTAGCTGGTAAGTTGCTATGAAGACTGACTTGAGCTTTCTTTTTTGCTTAACATAGAAGCAGGTTATTTACCTGTAGCGTGATCATGCTGTTTTTAACATGATCCTCTCCTTTGCTAGCTTGTCTGGTTAAGGGCCTGATGTAAGCTATTAGCTCGTTTCTGCCGCCCCTTTGTGATCTACTCGTATTATTTACACCTTGCACCTGAAAGGAAAGGACCTGAAAGTTTACCAATATTTCACCCCTGAACCACCTTGGATTGAGGAACTGGTATGACCTAGTACAAAGCAAAAGAGACAGAAAAAAATACCTGCTACCTCAGCACAAGTCTGCTGGTGCGCACACAGTGGAGAGAACATGTTCTCCATTGCCTGTCTCTAATTTTTAAGTAATTTGCTCAACAACAACAACTTTTCTCTAAAGCACTAAATGTATCTGAATAGCTGGCCTACATGAGGATCACCTGCAAGAGAACTCAGTGTTGTGAATAGGGCTTCCCATAGGGGAAATCTTCAGCTTGATGAATGTTGCAAGTTGTAGGTCAAACCCCTTTGGTTCTGTAACACTGACTCCATGATCTGAAAGTGTACAAGGCATATGATCTCTGTAGATCAACTTGTATGGTGTAAAAGGACAAAGTGATCTGGGATGTGTGGCTGCTCGTTTATTGTGGAACTATAATCCAAAAAGGGCTATTGTCTTTAGAAAGTGGTTTGTGTTTGGTCTTGATACTATTGCTTGTTAAACATGATGATGATTGCTACAGGCAGGCTCCTGTGGCTGCTCATTAAATCTAAAAGCAGAATTACAGTATAGTGTAAAGCCTTAAGGGGAACACAAAGAGCACTGTGGCATGTCAGTATTTTAGTTATGGATATTTATATCAAAAGTGCCAGTGCTTTTAAATAGATTAGCTTCCAAAAAGGAATAATAGGATGTTTTTGGTTTTGCAGATGGTCCTACTAGATGGATATATTTAGATTGGTTCTGATATTCTACTGGGCTTTACATCCTTGGTGTGGACAAAAGATTCTACAAATTACATTTCCCTACTACTAAGTGTACTGCATTTATTTGTATTCATGTAAATGCTTAGAATCCAGCCATCACAACTGTCAATCTGTCATAAACATATGTTTATGTATAATGCAATTATCAAAATGCACTAAATAAAACAGGATCAATCCAACCATGAATCCAAGCAAATAGTTTAGATGACTTTAAAACTTAGATTTATCAGTTTTGAAATGTAAATTAATTGTGGATAATATCCCATTTCTTAAGGTGATCGTAACTCAAATGGATTGAGGCTCCCAGTATGCATAATTTTGTCCATGTTCTTACCCTTCAGTTCCTTCCTGATTAACGGGGGCAGCAGGAGCTGTAGCAGCAGCAGGAGCAGGAACTACAGGAGCTGTAGCAGCAGCAGGAGTGGGAACTGCAGGAGCAGGACCTAGAAGAAAAAATTCAGCAAAACATTTGGGTCTATTGTAACTAACAACCAACATATTAACTCTGGCATTAACAGAGAATATAAATAAAGATGTTTTTGCAGACCACAAATCTTCTGCCACACTATGTTCCTTCACTAGTTTATAGTGACTACATACTGTAAATGCATGCTTGCTTTGATGTTCAAAGACACAAATGTGGCCTCCAATCAATAGACCAGGTCAACTTCCTTTGATCAGCTGTACTAGCAACCAAACAGGCAACTTGGGTACAGAACATATGATTGAGATTTGTGTGTAGATGAGTGGGCCTGTGAGAGCTGTGGACTGGAGTAGGATAAAACTTTCATCTTGAACCATTTCAGACTGTTTAGCACTCTGCAGAGTGTAGCAAGCATCATCTGGGGTTAGTGGTGTGCAATTTTATTGAAGTCTTGAGACTTTAAAAAGATAAAACTATGTGTGTGCTCACTGCAGTACTGCAGTGGTGAATGGGTAAATGCAACGTAAATATCATTGGTTACTAAAATATGTCAACTTCATACAGTCAACTTAACTCCTCAGTGTTGATACTATGAGGAGAGCTGTCTGGTTAAACCGTAACAGGTATCATAATGGAGGAAGTTCTCATTTTACCAAAGTGGTCAGAGAACTGAGACCACTGCATTTCCAAAGCTGAGTGGTACAGATAGTTTGTAGTACAAACTAACAGCTACAGGACCAGTCAGAAGTTTACATACGGTCATAATCAGCATGATTGTCATTAATTTTAGGCACTGAATGATGCATTTGAACCATTTTGTTCAGGGTGGTCTGATACAAGATTAAACTTTTAAAATAAGAACTGGATGAAGAAGTTGAATATAGGTTGGCCTTTCTCTAAGCTACACAAGCTAAAAATTATACACACAGGCTCTAATATGCAGTATACTGTACATACAGCCCATAAAAACCTTTGGATAAATAATTATTTCCAAATTGCAGAGAAACCACACAGTTTTGTGGGCATCAAAAAACTTTTGCCATAATTCTGGCAGGGTATTTGTTCTGTCTTCTTGGTGGATTTGGTAGGTTTGATTTTTTTGGCAAAAAATGGAACTTTAGCCATAGTCCACAAATGTTCAATAGGGCTTATTTTAGAACTAGTCCAGAAGCTTGAAATTAGCCAACTTTATTGATTCAAAAGCAATTATTTTTTGTTTTTAGGATCATTGTTCTGCTATTACACCCAACTGTGTCCAAGTTTTCACAAGTAGACTTTTCATTTGAGGTGAAATTAAAGAATTCAGAAGTATTTCTCCCTCTATATACCAGACACTTTGTGCTACTCACCAGTAAAACTGGTGCACCTAAAAAAATAGCCTTTCTACTGAGTGTAACAGTTTGGCTTCGATGGTTTGGCCTAATTATGAGTTCCAACTTGAAATTGAACCTAAACAAAACTGGTTTCGGAGTAGATATTGCCTTGCCAATTCTGCCAAAATTAATGATCAAATATCTTGACAAATAATGCCAGAAGCCTGTTTATGGCTACAAAACTGTGTGGTTTCTCTGCAACTTATAAGGGTGACATTTAACCAAATAGTAGTGGTGCTTGCTTACAATGGAGCCTGTTATGTGTAATTGTGTCCATGTGTGAGTTAGAAAATTCAAAACAAGTTCAAACTTCTGTCAAGGCATATAGCACTAAACATGCTAACAGAAACAAAGTTTTACCAGCTTTTAAGGCTCAGCAGATAAATAAAATGTACACTGAATACATAATTTATTGGACTGCTGTATGGCCAAGTCTGCCAATGCTAAAGTATTTTACTAGGCTCTGGCAAAACAGCAATGACGATAGGCTTGGTGTCTCAGATGATGACAACTAAAATCACATTCATCAGTGCAAAATACTGTTTGTGGTCTTCAATGTTTTCCCAAGGGGAACTATGTGACAACTGTAGTGTGTTGTAGGAGAATATAAATTGTGAGACCAAAAACTGTTCATGGAATATGTTAAAATATAAATAAATCTGGAGTTCACAGGAATACAAACAACTTCTGACCAGTCACCGGTTCTTCCTTCTTGGGTTCATCCTCCTCCTTCACGTCATTTATTTGCTCCTCTTTATTCTCTTCATTTTTCTCCTCCTCTTTCTTTTCACTTGTTACGTTTGGCTCCTCTACTTTTTCATCTTTCTTTTCTGGTAATTTCTCCTCCTGTAATTAAATAAAACAAGGTTAATTTATTAAAAAAATTTAAATCTCAATTAGTCCTAGATGGCAATAGATAGACTGACATTACACCAGATTAAATTTTTATTAGAGAGAGAGAGAGAGAAGGAAATATTCATTATCAGGGTCTTTATCCACAGTGATTACTGTAATAACATGGGATGAAAGGCCACTCAGAGAAGAAGAAGCCGTTACTCTAAAAGCAATCTAAAAAGGCCCGATACAGTTTTGCAAATGCACTCAGGGACAGAGACATGTCCTGTTGTCTGGTAACACAAAACTGAAATGTGACCATTGCTACATGGGGTCACATGGGGGCAGCTTCATGCTGTGGGAGTGTTTTGCTGCCGGAGGGACTGATGCAGTTTTTAGGAAAAGGCATCATGTGAGAATTTCTAGCAACATCTCAAGACATCAGCTAGGAAATCAAAGCTTGACTACAAACAGGTCTTCAAAATGGACAATGACTCTGAGCTCACCACCACAGTTAGAAAGTAGCTAAAAGACAATTGAGGTATGGGCCAAAATTTCAGCAAACTATTGTGAGAAGCTTGTGGAAGGATAGCCAAAACATTTGACCCAAGTCGTAGAGTTTTTTATAGTTCTACCAAATGCAAAGGAATTTTTGTAAACATCTGAGTTTGAAGAAAATTATTTTTCTTTCATTATTCTGGTACTTCGCAAAGAGAAATAATTTTGGTAATCCTCATTGACCTAAAACAGAGAGGGTTGAGGCTGTAAAGTCAAAGTTGCACAGTGAGAAAAAAAAATGTTTCACTTCTTTTTATACAGAATGAATAAATCTGGTTTCCGCTATACTGTTCAAGATGGGCAGAAAACTCAGTCCTGTGGCAATTGAGGTACAAATTGGGTGTCCATGGATACAGGCAAGAATCTATAACTACTAAAACAGGAGCTCTTCTCCACGTCAGTGCCAAGCTGCTCTCAAAGCTTTCGCTGATCACTTATGTGGTATGGTCCAGTACCATCTGACCAGCATGTAGCACACCGTGAATTCACATTTCATTAAGTTTATGTAGCGCTAGAACTAAAAGATAAAGAACTGAACAATTTGTACGTTTAAGTGATTTTGTGCAGGTAGGGGGGAGAGTTTGCTAATTGTAAAGAAAATAAACACATACAAGGCCTTACCTTGGCTGGGGGAACTGGTGGGGTTTGAGGAGAGGTTCTTTGGGCAGGCGGAGGCTCGGGAGCTCCCAACAACCTTCTCAACCTGCTGAACATGTTGGAAGGATTTTCCGTGGGCTACAGCGAGCTGGTTAGTCTATCCACGTCTCCCAGCAACTTTGTGGCTGACAAGAACCCTGTGGACTGCCCTCTCAGACCTAAACAACACACTGAGGCTTTTAAATTTCTTAGAATCAGTAATTCCCTTTGGGCACTCCCCCTTTCTGCCTGGGCCAGCACCAGATGAGCCATCACATCCGCCAATCCCTGCTGGGTAGGACAAAGATTTTTATGCTGTATTGGAAAGAGTCTGAATGAAAACAGTTGAAGTATATTGCAATTATTACATATTAGTTACACAATCTAGAATGGATCAAGTAAGGATGAAATTATACTTTATAAAGCACCAGCTTTTTGTTTGTTTTTAAGGTTAACCAACATAGAAAAAGTTGCATAGGGTGAGAGATGTTGGTGCAAATTTCACTCTTCTCAATGCCTTACAATTCCCTCTGGATGCAGAGTTCATAAAGAGACCATGCAGGTAATCAGCCTCTACAATGTCACTGTCTGTCTAACAGGATTAGACGGGATCTGCGCCAAAACTTCTGCTCTGCAAAACTGGGACTCACAATAAATCAGCAGAGACAAAAAACCAAAACTAAGCTGCTATTACATATGCCAATCATTTATTAAAGTAAATATGGAAGATTAAATCAGTCACATAATAGATAAAATAATTGTATAAAATCAGAACTCTGGCGTAACTGGACAATAATACAATAAAAGGACAAATACATTCAGTGTTAAACAAAACAATATACATCCTGCATTGGCCAACATTAGAAGAAGATCATGAAACCAGTGATGGTTTTTGATATGGCCCATATGGCTCACCACCCATGGCACCATTCCATGTAGGGGAGGCAAGAGTGCTTTAAAAAGAAAAAGAAAACTCAGTGTCAAACTAAGTTTCTGTTGCTTACTGGCATGTGTTATTACATTGAAAGAAATGTCAGAAAATATGGTCTTCTGGCACCAAAACTATTTGAAGGCAGCACTGGGTTTTTAGATTTGTTTGTGGTTGTAAATTAGGGCTAGTATTCGCTAAAAGGACCACAATAGATTTAGACAAGCATAAAAACCATAATATATAGACAGCTCAAACATGGACTTAGACATTGTACACTGATCACGGCTTGTTTAAAACAGGTTTGATGTGTGAATGTTAAGAACTGACATTGTATTTTTGATAACAAAAAGCAAAGGCTATTGGGGACAAAATAATGGGTGCCATTTAATCAAGAACTACCACTGTTTCTAACAGTTCCAGTGTCAATGGTTTTTTCCACATTACAGTTCCAGCATTCATAGGAGGAGAAAATAAAACACTTGATAAAAAACAATAAAAGGAACCTGAAATAAAGCTGTTCCTTCACTCCCAAAATGGAGTTTTCAACAAAAATCCACTGTTTAGCTGAATCCTCACTTTTCCTCATTGTTCTGTGGGGGGAAAAAACAACCAAACAAAATAGTATTTAAAAGTGTTGTAATTACTTATATCATGTGTCTTAAGAAGTGTTGACTTACCTTTAGTTGGTCAAACATCTTTCTGTTAAGGTTTCCTCCAAAAACTCGCAGCAGTTTGGGGGTTGGCGGTTTGGGGCCAAACAGCGCCAGTCCTTTCTTCTTCTCTTCTGCAGCTTTTGCTGCTGCTGGACCCTTAGCCTTCATTAGTTTTCTACACACAAATACATGAAACAAGTTTCAAAAACATGTAATAAAAACCAATGACATTGTCATATTATTTAGTCATTGCCATTCCATATCATAGTGGTGCAAAGGGGTTGTTTTGAGAACTGATCTTGTTAATATATTTGATAATTTTAAAATGGATCCCTGATTAAAAATGAGAACAGATAAAGTGCATCTCTGATGTTTACATCCACCCATCATAGGCAAAAATGTCAGAGTAATTTTGAACTTTTAATGATTGATCTAAAATGTTAGTTATTGCATATAACATCAATGATTTTGAAAACAACAATGTGCTGGACTAGTTTAAATTTAGATTTTCTCTAATCCACATAGTGTCAAAATTATGCATACAGGCTAAATTACACATATACACCCCCACTAATATTTGGTTGAATGTCCTTTAGCAATTTACGCCTCAAAATTTGACCTCTTTCTGTGTAGATTTGGCATATTTTAAATACAGTTCAGATAATTCTACTGTTGAACAACTCAATATGTGCTGGATTTACCATAAACCTGTTGACTGGAGTTGAACTGGAATAATTTGGTTTTCATTCTTTATTTCTCTACCCACCTTGTTCAATGTGGCACCTAAACATACGTCTTTGAGCCTGTTTGACCAAATACCTCAATCTCTGTCTCATGTGGCCATACAACTTTTCACCTGCAACAATTGGGCAGGAACAGTTACTTATCTTCTTATCGTGACCGTTTGGGTCTTTCTTATGACCCCTGCAAAGAGGTGGCATATCTGGACAGTGTCCAGTCAGGCATATTTGAATGAACTGATGATCTTGGAATCTGCAATGTTATATTAATGACTCCAAAAGATTTTCCCAAATCCTGTAAATATACAATTCTTCTTTCTATACCCTTACTGAGTCCACTGGATTTTCTAATTGTTCTAAGCATTGATCACTAAAACAAATCCTTTTTATTTTGGGAAATAGGTCTTTGTTGTGTTACTAATAATTAAAAGATTTAAGTATATAGAATGCTGTAAAAAAGTTGTTGGTTTTGCTGGTTGTTCAGCCCTTACCAGCTACAAGGGGAAGGTTCATCACTGTTTTATGTTTTCTCCACTTGAGGATAATGGCTCTTACTGTGAATCCCAAAAGCATTAGAAATGGCTTTGTAATGGCTTTAGACTGAAATATGTCAAAGACTTTGCTTCTCATATGTTCTTGAATTTTCTTAGATCAGATTTGCTGTTTTTTTGAGATCTTTTAGCCTATATGATGTTATCAGACAGGTACTATTCAAGTGATTTTTTGATACTACTAGTTTGGTAGTAATTAGACCAGCATACGATTGTGCTGATTTGAGTAATTTCACTATAAATGACAAAAAAAGTGTATGTAACTCCATAATTTAAAAGAAATACTGCAGCTGGAGATTGTGCAGTATAATCCTTTCACCCTGGAATAAGAATGGATCATAAAAGTCTTTTAACATCTAAATATTCAAGGTTTACATTTTAATCAGGTCCTGTACTCGCCTGCCTTTTCTGGCCAACACCTTTTGAGACTCTGGGTAGTGAACGAGAATGTCAAACAGGTCCTTCTTCTCCAGAACAAAAAGATTAGCAAAGCCATATGCTTTGACATTGGCTGTTCGCCTGTTCCCTCCATCTTTAGAAGACTGTAACAAACTACAGAAAACAGTTAATCTTTGATTATATGCAGATGTTTTATGGTTTTAATGTGGTGTATTTTTCTTGTGATTGAAGCTGCATGCACAACATCAAACTGATTTTCTGTGTGAACTGACCTGATTTCTCCAAACACACAGCCAGCCTTCAGGGTTACAAACACAATACTGTTATCGGGTCCTCCCACCACCTGCACCGCCCCACTTTTGATGATGTACATCTCTTTACCAATATCACCCTGCAAAGAGAAAAAAAACTATTTATACATTAGAAACCCTAGTGTGTACAGCACCTTCCGCACTTATTAGCATCCTTATTTAAGAATGCCCCACTAATTGGCAATCTACTCCTATCAAATAATGCAACTGACCCATTCTTAATTTATTTACTTTTTGAGCTGATTGGAGTATCTACTAACTTTTTTTTAACCTTGAGATATCCATTTTTGTAGAGCAAAATTGCCCTGGCAGATGTAGGCGACTAACTTCTCCATACGCTAGAGAGAAAAAGGAACTTTTAACATATAATCTGTGACCTATGTTTACCTGGGTTTTGCCTGGGGAGTTTCAAACAAACTTGACCAGTTTTATGTATCCAGCATAAAAAAAACTAAAGATCCAAAGAATTGAATGAATGTCATTTTTATATTGTTCTTACATATGCAGTGCTTCTCTTGTAGACGTTGACAGTACAACACATTCTGTTTGGCATCCAGACTCTCTAACTTCAGATAAAGTTGATTTCTTCATGAATGTCTTACAGAGCATTGAATCTTCAGCGAATGATAAAGTGACTCAGATTCTCATAAACTAGTCACCAGTGAGGTGGTATTGTGTAGCACTGGTGTTAATGTCATTGTTCAAACCACTTCAAGACAGAGGCCAATTTGTCTTGGTCACTCTTCAAAATGGGAAAGACAAAGGAATCATGCCATTCGGGTGAGGCAGATGTGTGTCTGTCTTTATAAGTAAGGGCATTATTTCAGTATTAACAGCAGCGGTGCCAATAAGTATGAAATATGTCTGTTTTCTCTCCACTGAATAAATATGTCAAATTCAAGGCTGGCATTTTCCCCCAAAAAATGTAGTATGAGGTTATTTTGTTGCTATTAAAGCTTACTTTATTTTCAACTTTTTACACATCTTTATCAGGGTGCAAACAGATGTGGTGGAGACCTTACATAAACAATAATCTCACATTAGCTATCTCTGTGAAATAAGGACATAAACTCACTTTTTTCACCACAAAGTCTCCCGGTAGGTAGATGATGGACTTCAGTCTCAGCAACATGTCCACCAACATCTGCTGGTCACAACCCTGTGAGGGCACAGAGTTTTAACATACCAGTCTTCTGACCACAGTAGTAGGATGATTTTATATTCCTGCACCTTGAAAAGATCGATCTTCTGAAACGTCGCCAGGTTGATATCCACAGCAATAGCAGTTCTCATTACAAGAGGCATCTTATCCAGCAGTTCAGACTCATCTGGACATCAACATAAAGCAGGAAAGGTTAGGACAAATAAGTCAGCTCCCAAACTCCAAATTATTCACCCAGTCTTCACTGACCCAGCATGCCCTGAGCGTCCCATGTGTAGGTGTACCAGGTGCGCACTCTGTTCTGCACCAAAGAGGGAATGTTGTTGGTCACCATGTAAGCCACTGTGTCGTCCATGGAGGTTCGAAAGTAGGTCTGTCCCGCTGTGGCTGCACCAATGACATCTCTCATCTTAGGCAACAAGATCAAAACAGTTAGATAAAAAGAGGACGACTGTGATTAAGCTGCTCATGTAACTTAAAGCACATAAATGATGAGTTACTGTTAAAAGCTACAGTGCTGTCCAAAACTATTCATACCCTTTGAACCTTTTCACATTTTGTCATGTTACAGGCACAAACTTGCATTTTGTTGTATAATATTGAGCAATCCAAAGTGGTGCATAGGAAGGAAGAGGAAGAAGGAATACCTGGCATTTGTCATTTTTTCAAAGGAAAATCTTTAAATGTGTGTTTGTGCATTTGTAAAGGGTACCCTTTACTCTGGTACCCCTAAATATAATATAATGCAATCAGTCACCTTCAGAAGTCACCAAATTAGTGAATACACTCCATCTGTTGGTAATTTTCTGTCTCAGTATTGACCCAGCTGTTCTGTAAAGGCCTCAGAAGTATGTTAGAGATCATTAGTGAACAAACAAGATCAAGAAGACCAGGAAAACACAACAGACAGGTCAGGGAGAAGGTTGCAGTGATATCTCCAAGCGATATCTCAAAACTTGAAGATTTCAGAGATTCCAGATGAATCCATGATCTGAAGAGAATGGTCCAGTCAACGGAGCTAACTCCAATTGAGAATCTGTGGCAAGACAGATGGTCTCCATCCAAACTGACTTAGCTTGAGGCATTTTGCAAGGAAGAATAGGACAAAATCTCAGTGCAAAACTGGAAGAGACCCAAAAAAATGTGCAACTGTGATTGGTGGTTCTATGAAGTATTTACTCAGGGGAGGCTGAATACAAATGCACGAGACAGATTTTCTTTTGAATTACTTTTTGGCACTAGTGGCATTGACTGAACAGTAAATTGACATGAAATAGAGGAGGAAGACATGCAGCAATTAGCCCAAAACTGCAAACTAAACCCGGGACAACCGTGTCAAGGACTATAGCCTTTGCACATGATGTGTGTGCTCCACCAACTGGGCCACCCAGCACCCCAGATTTTCTTTTGTAAAAAATTGTATAATTTACCTACCACTTCACAGTCATGCACTAATTTGTGTTGTTGTATTATATGAAATACTAGTAAAATTCATCAAAGTGTATGGCTGTAAAATGGAAAAAACTGAAAAAGTTCAAGAGATAGATGCTTTTATGAGATGCTGTACACACAGTCAAGACTCCAAAGGGAATCAGAAAAAATGCAAAAGTGTGAAGGATTACAGGGATTTTGGGTGGCTAGTGAAACTGATCATAGCTCCTAACGAGACACATTTCATTCAGCTACCATGTTAACAGGACATGTGGAAAGAGGTGTCAATAGAGATGCTAATTTTAGATGATGAAAGGTTCTGGGTCTATGATCTATGCAATGGACAATTTGATCTCTGTGTTACCTGTCCAATCAAACTGGAGAACACAAAGACGCCTACGAAAAAGTTAGTCATCTGAAAGGTAATCTCAAAGACGGTATGAGGCTCGTTAAGACCCCCGATGTTGATCAGACTGCGGACAGCAAAGTAGTAGCAGCGCAGATACCTGTGGAGGAAGTGAGGTGGTGTTAGAGGGATGTTCACAAACGATACTGTGAGATTCCTGGGAGAGAGCTGTACTTGTGACTACTTTGGATATTATGCAAGAATTTCAGGGATGAAATTCTTTTTTTTTTGTGGAAATTATTAAATTCATTTTCTCACATATGATTCCCGTGAGGTCTTGCTGCAGTTTCTTTTGGTGCATCTACTTTTATAATCCAGCAAAGAAATAATGCAAAGTAAAATATAATATAATGCATGTTACAAGAAAGAAGCTACCTGGCCAAGAATGACGGACATAAAGAATGCCCCAAAAAGGTAGTTCACCATCTGAAAAATCTGTCCGAACATGGTATCTGGAAATGGCAACTCAGCAATCATCAGAAGGGACTTATCCGCATAGAAGAAGCAGCTGAGGTAACTACAGCAGCAGCAGCACAAACATAAAACAGACTTTCAGGTTTGGATTTTCTGTCAGTTTCTTCGGGACAAACTTTGTCACATTGCAACGAAAACAACACTAAAAAAGTTTTGTTTGCCACCGTCGTTACTGTCTTATTGTTTCTCATCAAATGAATGGTTAGTGGCCAGGCTTTAGCAAAATTTGCTGATGGCCTTTTGATTCAGGTGTGTTGGAGTAGAAATTAATTCAAAAGTTGTGGCAGTGGCACTTGAAAACTGGAGTTGCAGACATCTGATAGAGAGAGATTATGCAAAGAGCAATGGTCAAAGACCACTCTCTCTATGCTCCAACCATGTGAAATACAGTGAGAGACCACAAGTGGTGTCATATTGGTGAAAGTAGCTTGGACGCTGAGGATAACAAGTGTGGCTTTGAAATTTTTTCAGTGTGATACAATAGATTATATATCTAATATAAAATTTATTTTTTTAAGGCTTTAAAAAAAACAACATTTATTTTTGTAATGTTTAGCAGAGTGTACCAATAAGTGTGGAGGGTGCTGTGTATATATAGTAAAAAAAAAAAAAAAAAAAAAAAAAAAATATGAACAAACAAAAACTGACATTTTATGTGACCAGTCTGCACCTGACACATGCACACACACTTGTGACAAATCACTTTTATTACAGCTGCTGAAGCTGTAATAAATTTGTTAGAAGTTCAGTTTTTAGCAAAAAAAACCCCCCCCAAAAACCCAAAACTTATTTAGCCTACTCTGAGTACAGATGAACACATAAAGATGGAAATAATTTCTTTAATAAAATTATAATGACTTGCAGTTGAGAGCAAGTATGTTTAAAATAACTTTTACTCGAATGTTGAGATGTTGAATTAAAAAAGAAAACTAGAGGATGAAGTTGTAGCGTTTGACTATGGCTACTAACTTCTCCTAGTTAATATTCATCAAAAGCTTACCAATTATAAGTTCAAATCTATACCTTTATTGACATTCTCACACAGGTGTCCCTAAAAATATGTCACAATTTTGCTGCCCTATATAGTAAACTCACACAGTTGATTGCAATCAATAAAATCAGGGGTATATTTGTTTAAAAGCAGGCAATTTTACTACACTTGACCAAATGGGAATCTTATATTTTAATAGACTTTTTGTGTAGGCAGTAATATAAAGGGTAGTGTACTTACGCACTGCCTAGCCCAGAGTAGACCCATTTTGTTCCACCGATGCCCTGGTACTCTGAGGCCACATAGTAGAAGCAAGCGTTCAGGTGGAGCATAAAGAGGAGATACCCAATGGTGCGAATCACTCTTAAAAGGAATAATAGCAATAGTTAAGCATATTAGTTTGGTGGTTTCAACATGACAACTGAGGCAAGAGATGAGTCCCAAGTTTGTAGCTTGAAATTTATGGACTTTTGTTTCATAGCTTGACAGGTTTCTTTGAAAATTAGCTGTATTAGGAATTAACCTTGATCAAGGACCAAGCATTCTGAGTGGATACTCAACTCATTGTTGGAATCACTCAAAGGTTACACATTATCAACAATAAGAACCCTTTTATTTTTGCCAAAGTCATCTCATGGAACTCACCTCCAGATGTACGCCTTAGCTAAGATGCTCTCCAGACGGTCACTGAACTCAAAAAATGTATCTATCTTGAGAATAAGCACAGGAAAAAAGTTAGAGGAAAATGTAATTTACTGTCCTCTATGTAGAATCAGCACATTACTAAATTTACCTTTAGTAAACGGTTGGCTCTGAAACCAGATTTGAATCCAAACTGTAGGTATAACAAGTCGAATGGTAGAAGAGAAATTACGTCTGCCTGTTGGCGAGAAACAAATTATATTTGAGGTCTAAACAACTTTAATCAGATTTACACAGGATCTAAAAAGTATACACATCCGTATGAAAATGCCCGATTTTAAATATCTAATGAGATTTACATCATGTACAATTCAGCTGAAAAACAGACCAATTTATTCAGTTTTGAGAGGTTGAGGGGAGTGTGATAACCTGGTTAAACCACAAATTAATATGGCGATGACAAAATTTTAATGTAATCTTTGGTCGAAGTCAATTAGAATGCCGTGTACCAACTTTGTAAAATTAGCCGACTCTATTAAAGAAAATTTCTGCAAAACTATTAGATCTATTGTCCAAAGTCCTTTTCAGGTGACCCCAAAGAGTTTCTATTGAATGTAGGTATGAGGTCTTGCTATGCTTGTCTAAAACTCATTTTATTAGTAATTACATAACTATAGTTTAATGATTAAGTAAAGAAAAAAAAAAAATAAAATAAACTCACAAACATAAAATCATCCTAAATGGGGCAATTCTGAGGGGAACACTATTATCTGTTAATTAAAGATTTAAAGCTGCAGTATGTGACTTTTACAAAAATATGGGTTTATTTGGACATATTTGTTAAAACTGTTACCATGCTGTGACAGTATGTTCTGAGATAGATAAAATGTTAAAAGATACATCTCCTCCACCTCCTCCCTGAGACTCTTTTGCAGTCTGAAGAAATGCATCGCTCCCAACCAAAACCAACCAATCAGAGCCAGGAGGAGGGTCTTAGCGCTGTCACTCAACCTCATTTACTCACTGCTAAATGTGCTAATGGTGAAGAAACGACTTACTGTTCCAGGAAAACCATTTATCCGTCTTCATCGGTGGCCATGCTAACTAGCCTAGCCTCTGTGAGCTGCAGCGCAGCAGAGAGCAAGGAGGGGGAAGGGGGGATAAACAGCGCCACAGAAATGGTGATTGACAGCGCTAAGACCTGCATCCTGGCTCTGATTGGTTTTTTCATTGAATTACACTGGGAGCACTGGGAGAAGGCAGAGGAGCTCAATTTTCCCCCCAAGATTATCTGTCTCATACCATACTGTCCAAATATGTAGAAAAATATATATTTTTAATTAAAGTTACATACTGCAGTTTTAACTCAATCAACTTTCTCACTCTCTCTGGAAGGTAAACTAAAAGTTTTTACACATACAGCCACATTTAATAAATGAGAATATGTGTTCCAATGAGGCTTGTTTGTAAGATAAAATGTACATTTTGAAAATGACAACCTTTAAGCAGATATTAAACACACTTTTCATTAAGTCCATATTTCTGTATTAAAAATGTTGGGGTTTTTTTATCGGTCTAACGTAATATTCTAATCTTAAATGTGTTTTCATCAACAGTAAGTGGAAAATCATCATAATATGATGTCAGTATTTCTAATTAATCCATATAATGTACTTCACTTGAATTAAGTTACTAAAATAAAGTAACTTTTCAATTATATCCTAATTAATTGAATATGACTGTAATGTTCTGTTACAAATACCTGACCAGACTTTTGGGAGAGTTCATAAGAGAAAAAAAGAGGAATGAACTCCAAAAGGGCCACTTTGGTCTGTCAACCCTGACTACCTTGAACAGCTCCTAAGGAAGGACTTGCTTTAGGTCCAAAGTCAGACTGTGGTGTCACCTCTCTCTGGGAACCAATTTGGACCTCAGTTTCCACAAACCCATCTCTCTGAGGAAGCCAATGAGGAATGTCAATCTGGAAGGTCTCCCTCAGAGTGTTTGGTGCTCACTCTGATATGTTGGTTTATTTTTCAGTGGAAGTGTACATTAGGTCACATTAAAGATGGCAGAAGTTTTAAATGATTTATCACATCACAAAACATTTCCATTTCAGGGGTGTGCATACTTTTGAGATCTCCTGTGAGTTTAAATATATGTAAATTTAAGCTAAGGTACCAGTAATCTCTCTGATTCCCTGTAGTGCTTGGTTGTCAAGACACGGTCTTTCTAAAAGAGAGACAAACAGTAAGATGACATGCTGTATTCTAAGCCGTTCCCTGTGACAGTCTCTATGCAGGGTTTTATTCCACACTCACTATGATGTCTCCTCCTTTGACAAACTGTTTGCGAGGTTGAAACAAGATGGCGTCTAGGAGGTAAATGATGTCAGCTAGGATGTCCATGACGAACCAAATAGGGTTGAGGGTTTCACTGTGGTATGGGAAACACATTCTGGCGGTGATGAACCATGTGTTGTAGTTGATGGCCACAGTAACCAGGCTTAGCCACGCGATGTAGCGACGATCTGTGAAGGGGTCGATGGTAGCACCCACCACAGAATCCATCTTGTTCACCAGCGGATTCATTACAATGTCTACTGATGACCAGTAAGCTGCAATCAGCCTTGTCTTTAAGGGCACCTTCACCTTCTTTTCCTCTTCTTTCCTTTTCTCCTCCTCCTCCTTCTTCTTCTGCTCAGCTTCCTTCTTTTTCTTCTCCTGTTCTTCTTTCTTCTTCTTATCTGCTTCCTCCTTCTTTATCCTCTCCTCCTCTGCTTGCCTTGCCCTGTCCTCCATCACTCTGGCGTATTCGTCTTTAAGTAGTAGTGGAGCTAAAATGATAATACAACAAATAAGGGACATAATTGTTCCATTTGTGTCCTTGCTTTGCAAACACAGGTCAGTATTTTCAATAAGAATGTGTCAAGGCTGCTCAAAGTGTGAGTATAAAGATGATGAATGCTGTGGTACTCACTGACAGGAGGGGTTATCTCAGGGGATGAAGCATATTGATCAATCACTTTCTCCTTGTATAAATTCAGTCTCTCTTTCATCCGTTGGGCTACCTTTCTGAGCTGCTCATCTGAATATTTGTTGATGATAATCGGCGGAGGAGGGACCTCCTCTTGTCTAGAAAAAAGCAAAAGAATCATCTGACAATAAACCCATTTTAACATTTGAGATCAATAATGACTTCATTACACACATTAAAAAAAACTTCTGGGTTATTTCTCTAATCCCTGACTGATGGAGTTATGCAGCTGAGATAGAAGTTAATTAGTTTTGGCCAAACTTTTGGGTGAAAAATTGTGACCCAGTTTGTTGGGTTAAAGAAAACTAAAATAAAAATCATTGTGAGCTTCATGGTGGAGCAGCTGTTAGTGCTGTTGCCTTTAAGCAAGAAGGGTCTTTCAAGAAATTTGCAGGTTCTCTTCGAGTATAATTGGTTTCTCTCTGAATGCAATGGCTTCCTGCCCCAAAAAAACAGGTATGTTGTGTTAACTGGACAGTCTAAATTTTCTTCAGGTTAGTGTGTGAGCTGGAATGTCTGTCTTGTGTGTCATCCCTCTGAAGGACTCCCAACCTATCCAGAGAGTACCCCACCTCTTGTACACTGACCACCTAAGCCAGAGGCAAATATTCCTCGTTTAGTTCTCCGGCTCATGGGTTTTTCTAATTTATCAACTCTATGGCAGCTTTAATATTAGACATTGGTCACTTTAACCCATTGTTGTGGTCAAAACCCAGCCCATTATGCTGGTTCAAATCCATCACTGTGATCCTCCAGTTTTTAAAATATAGCTATTTAATTTAATTTAATTTAATTTTAATTTAATTTAATTTAATTTAATTTAATTTAATTTAATACACATCTCACAGCTGACCCCTTTTACAAAGTGCACTACAGGATTGTAACTATAAAATGACAGTGACATTAGCAAATTAACAAAAAACAAATAAATTAATTTTGAAAACGAAAACGAAAAGAGTAATATGAAGTTAAATAAAACATAAAACAATGTTATAAATAAAGATATTGTTAAAGTAAACAATGCAATTCATGCAGTTTGGCATCAGCTCATGGGTGTTCATATTATGCCCTCTTGTGGACAAAATCAGTAATATACCAGACAGAAGGCTTCACTTGTGTGTGCAAGGTTTTTTAACATCTACACTCCTTAAAACAAATAATTTTAGAAGTTAAAACCTTTTTTTTTTTTTTTATCACAAAGTAACTGAGGCATGACATTACTTAGAAAGTACTGTTTGCATGCTGTAGTGTGAGGTATGTGGTGTCATTCTGCATTTAAAAAGTAAAAACACACCTATCCTATGGATTTTGCCCTATTGGAAGCTAAGAACTCTGAAGGCAGAAAGTTGCAGTATCTTACACCATCACTTGTCAGGCTTTATCTATCCTGATCTCACTAATCTGTCTTGTCAAATTCTGAAACTGTCTCTATTTTTTTCAGTTCATATAGCAGTGAAAAAGTATTTACCTCCTTCAGATTTTCACTTTTTTGTTACCCTTAACCAGCCTGGCCCTATGAGAAAATGCATTTGCCCCTTTAACCAATCAGTTGTTGTGCCACCCTCAGCAGAAACAGCTATCAAGAATTCTTTTACTTCAGTTAGACTGAAGGTTTTATAGTTGTGCACAGTCTGTTTAGGGTATTGCCAGAGTATCGCATTTGAACTGAAATCAAGACATTGGCTAGGTCACTCCAAAAGATTGTCTTTTAAGCTAATTGGTGGGCTTGGGATAATTGTCCTGCTGCATAAACCAAATGCTCTTGAGCTTAGGGTCACAAACTGATGGCTAATTCTCCTTCAGGATTTTTGGAGAGCAGAATTCCTGATTCCATCAATTACAGCAAATCATCCAGGTCCTGAAGAAACAAAGCATCCTGAGTCCAACACACTGCCATCACCATGTTTGACTAGCAGAATGGTAATATTTTTTAGAAAGAGGCTGAGTAAGTTTTACACTCGATATAACATGACATACACCTTCTGTCTCATCAGTCCAGGAAACAGTTTATCACGAATATGAAATGGGCCTTTGTGTTCTTATGGGACTCTGACATAGGTGCCATTTTCGCCTAGTCTCTTTCTTATTGTTGAATCATGAACACTGACCTTAACTGAGGCCTGCAGTGCTTTAGATGTTGATCTGCATTCTTTTGTGACCTCCTGGATGACCCAATGATGCGCTTTTAGAGTAATTTTGGTAGGCAGTTACTCCTGGGAAGGTTCATCTCTGTTCAGTATTTTCTCTATAGGTGGATAACGTTCTCTCTGATAGATGTCAATGATTTTAATTTTCATACAATTCACACCTTAGTTTAAAGTATTTGTGGCATAACACATTGCATTGTAAAAAGCTGTATTTAAGTGATTTCTTAAATTTACTGGTCAGGTTGTAATCATGCCAGGGTGTGTGGCCAGTGAATCTGAATCAAAAATGTGGTTAGAGTTGTTTTAAATTCTGATTTCATGTTTTAACAAGGGAGGCAATGATATTTTAAAACAACAGTATATCAGATGGTAGGAGTTCATTCTGTAACTGGTGGGTTGCTCTGTCTGTCTCAGTCGTTGTGTCCTTGAGCAAGACACTTCACCTACCTTGCCCACTGGTGATGCTGGTGCATGGCAGTCTCGTTTCTGTCAGACTGCCCCAGGGCACCTGTGGCCACAGTGTAGCTCACCACCATCAGCGTGTGAATGGGTGAATGTACTGTAAAGCAGTTTGAGATCCTCTGGACTCGATAAATCGCTATATAAGTATGGGCCATTTACCATTGATTTTCACACAATGCCAGGTCGGTTAAGATATTTTTTTCTCTCTTAATAAATGAAATAATCAACTGCATTTTTGTATTTACTCAAATTATTATTTTTTTTTTTTGGGGGGGTGTTTGTTTTGAGGATCTAAAACTTTTCAGTGTCACAAAAAATAAATGTATAGGTAGGCAAATACTTTTTCACAGCAGTGTTTAAAGTGTAAGTCAACACTGGTATGAACACAAACACAGTAAACTGCTGATACTTTGTAATCCAAAAATGAAGCCAGACACATCATGGTAGATCATTAGATCTTGAGATATTTTGGTTAAAACAATTATCGGCTCATGCAGCAGTAGTCCAGGTCACCAGCAGCGTGTGTCCTCAGATCACCTTTAAACTTGTGGTGCTCAATCCACGCCTTGGTTACAGAGGTCCTGTTATCTCCCTACTACTCTTTCATCATCTCTGCATACACCTGTAGCATCATGTTTTGATTGCAAGCCTGTCTTTATAACTGAGAAGATTAACAGCTGCTGTTACCCATTGCCTACATGTCTTTCATGGCTGAGCCACAAGCAGGTCTGATGAGCTTCTTATGTCTGAAGAGCTGAAAAGCCGATAATCCACTCTCAGGTCATTGCTCTGTTAATACACATGTTGCACCAAGGGATAACGATCTCAAATTCTCTGTTTGCCTCTTGCAGCTTTCTCTGTCTCGCTCCCCACAGCTTATCAGGCTATCTGATTAAATACTGATTAATTAGATACTGGTTCCTGTGTCTACCTATGTAAAGTGTGGTTCGATAAGGGTACTAAATCTCGTCTGCTTAAGTGCTTCTTAGATGTAATGCATCTCCCCTGAAATTAATAATTTGAGTACAGGTGGTGTTAGTGTAGTTTCTGAGTGCAGGTCTTACCCTTCAGGCCCAGTCTGTTCAGGGTTTGCAGGTGTGGTTGTTGGAGCTGGAGCTGAGGCAGGTGCAGGGGCTGGCGCAGGTGCAGGGGCTGGGGCAGCTGCTGATGCTGGCGTAGGTGCTGGTTGAGATGCAGAGGCTGGCGCAGGTGGTGGAGAAGCACAGTGTAAAAATATTGCATTTTTTAAATGAAATGCACTTGTGGAAAACGCATGTAATTTCCTAAATCCTTTCATCTCATTAACATCAATATTATACACATAAATTATTCCTAAATATTTAGCATCTATCAATCTATAGTTCCATGAAACAATGTTTCACCCCTTACAGATTTCTTCTATTTCTGCTTTGTTGTCACAACTAAACAGACTAAAATAATCTGAATAAATACGAAAAGCAGTTTTCAAACAATTATTTATTTTATTAAGTGAAGATAGCTACCCAAACTAACCTGGCCCTATGTGAAGTAGTAATTGACCCCTAAATCTAATAACTGCTAGTGTCACCCTTGGTGGTAACAACTACCATCAAGCATTTGCAATTACTGGCAATATATCTTTTACATCGCAGTAGAGGAATTTAGCCCCACTGAATTAGTTGAATTTTCTTCCCCACTTTACTGTGTTTTTTTTATCAGCCACACTGTTTTTTTCAGCATGAACAGCTTGTTTAATGCCTCACTGCAGAATCTCAATCAGATTTAACGTTGACTTGTCCATACAGGTGGATTTACAGGTCTGATTTGGATCGTCTTCATACATAACTCAAAAGAGCTTTAACTTAAGGTCAGCAGTTGATGGCCGAACATTCTCCTTAAGGAAAAATGGGTGGAAAGCAAAATTCCATCCATCCATCCTTCCATTTGAGATTGTGTTGCGGGGCAACAGGTCCAGGAGGGAACCTCAGACATCACTTTTTTTTTTATTTTTTTTATTTTAATCTTGAGCCAGATGTAAAAGAAAAGTTAATTTATTCTCTCATCAGGTGACCTTTGTCTGATTTAAACTATGTTTGAAAGTCTGAAACATTTAAGTTTGACAAGGAAGGAAAACAGAAAAACAAGCAAGGCACATATTTTTTCATAGCACTATAAAGGGAAAAAGTAAGCAAAAGGTGGTGCAGTTCATCACAGGGTCAAAACAGAGCACAGACAACTGTTCTCAGAAATACTCATATCATAGACAAATTTAGAGTTGACGATAAATTATGCATCTATTTTTTTAAGCTTGTGGAAGGAAGCTGGAGTACCCAGAGAAATGCTGCCCTAAGTGAGTACTCTTTCTGCCATAGATTTAGGTTCTCTGGAAAACAAGGAATTCCCTTGTTTATATAAATAGCTTCATAGATCAAAGCTGTGTTATGAATAGTTTTCAATACATGTGTAATGGGCTTTATAGCTCTCTTGTTTTGATTAAAAAAAGTATGTTAACAAAAAGCTATATTGGTGATTGTAAATACCCTTGAGAATGTATGACGTTAAATTCAGCCCCTCCTCTATTTCTTCTTCTGTGGTTTCTTTTGTTAAATTTATCTTCTTTAGTTCATGTTCCTTCCCATCACCAGTATGACACGTGTTTCTACCAAGGAACATGAATATTTGGGTACTTTTATGAATGTGAAGTTGTATTTAAAAATAAAGTGTAACTAGGTGGACTGTAAAACAGAATCATGTTGATTTCTGTCTTTATTCTTCCTGCACCTGAGGTGCAGGCCAGTTTTAATGTGAATATATTTGTGCTCTAATGTGTGGATATGTATGTGAGTATGGTTTGGAGTGTGTCTGTGTATGTCTATATATAAATATAGATTAGCATATGCTTGTTTATGTACAATTGTTGCGGTTTGGGTATGTGTGTGGTTTTATGTGTATATGACTGTGTGTATGTTTTTTGTGTATAAGGATATGGGTTTAGTTTTTTTTTTCTGTGGGTTCATGTGTGTCTTTGGGTGTATGTGTGTGTGTGGATTGGTATGTGTATCGGTTTATGTGTGTGTCAGTGTGTTATAGATGTGTTTGTGTATTGTCTGTTTGTAGTGGACAAATAATGCCACCCACCAACCCCCATGCTCCATGGGGGAAATGGTACAGGCATGTTAGACACCTCTTCAGATGTTTATCCTACATGTATAACCTTGTTGACAAGGTCAGCCAATCCCACAATCACACAGATATTAAGGGTCTTGGGAATAAACCACTGTTATCCAGCATTGGGGTGACACCACTGTCTCCTCAATTGGGCTTTCATACACTTCAGTCTACTCATGTTCACCCTACATTTACATACCCAAATCATGCAACCATCACTTTGCCTGTATTGACAAGCAAGAAACAAGTCATGGTATGTCCTCCTGCACCCACGATTAAAGTGTACTGCCCCAGTTTGGGGGTCACCAGTACCATGTGCGGGTTTTTGCCTTGGGAAGGGCATGGGGTGAGGGTGCTGTGAATAGGGTGGTTGGTTTGACCTTGCACACATATTAAAAACCAGATGATGTCAGGGTTTACATGTGTCTGGAATTGCTGCATGAAAAAGTAATGTTTGTCTTTCTTGATTGGTCAGAATGTAGGACAGGCTTAAAGGTGTGAACTGGCTTTTTCCTGCTGGGGGGTTGTACTCTGCAGTTCCTGGGTTGGGGGCTTTGACTCTTGGGTGGACCTGGTTTCCTTTTTCCCAGGGGGTCAGACAGTGTGGCGCAAGGTGGGGCTCTGTTGTTGGTACCTCTCTTATATCTTTCTGAGGCTGTTATTGTCCTGGATAATACCAGTTGATTGCTTGTGGCGCACCTTAAAACTCATGCATCAGAACTTTAAATTTCTTCTCTGTGCTTTTCTTTCTTACAGGTACTGCCAGTTGCAATGGAACAACTCCAGCTGATGGAGCACATAGAACAAGCAGGGCTGTATGTTTGTTTGTCTCTTTTTCTTTGTGTCTTTCAGGTGCCTGTGGTTACAAAGATCATCTCTGTTCCATTGTTAGATGTGCAATACTGAATTGCAGTGCTCAGTTTATCATAGAAAATCATTTCTAAACTTTTACACGTATTAATTAAATCTGTGAAGAAGATTGCCTAGCAGTGCTTACACTAGGCACAGCATTGACACTGATGGGGGATTGATATCCTCCATCAGTGTTTGAGACTCCTATATTGAAATAATAAGAAATTGTTTTTAAGTTGTTTCCAAAAAACAACAACAAAAAAAAACAAACCCAAAAAGAGTTAAAAGAAGTCTCCTGAAAGACAAATTTTCAATGTTTCTTTGGCATTAGGAGCACCTTATAACTGACATTAAATTCACAACTTGCTACCAATATGGTTTCAACTTGCAGGCTGTATTTGAAATATTGCAGATAGTTACAGGCTAATATCTAACCTTATATTTCTGGTAAACATAACTGAAAAGTCAGTTTATCATTTTTTTTTGTTATAATTAAAAAACAAACCATTTCATACTTTTCAGTCAGATTTCTCTTAAACAGCACTGGTAAAGGTTTTGAATGGCATATGTTTTGACAGGATTGCATCAAAATCTACTGTTTCGGTTTTGCTAGATCTCAGTGCTGTGTTCAACACAGTTGATCATAACATCCTGATTGACAGATTGGAAAAGTGGGAAGGATTATCTGGTGCTGTCCTAAACCAACCTTATTTGAATTTGTGTCATTTGGTAGTTCTAAATCAGAGAAAAAAAAATCCTGTGGGCTACCTCAAGGCTCCATTATCGGGCCTTTTTTTTTAAAAACAGTAGTATGATTCTAGTCGTTCAGATTGTGGAGTACTACACCATCTTCCACAGTATCTTTGCTGATGACATACAATCTTATAATTCTGTGTCACCGCTTGACCACAGTGAACTACAGTCCCAACTCAGTGTATACAAAACCTCCATGAGCGGATGAGACAGAATTTCCACCAACTTATGCAGAAAAGACAGAATCCATTGTTCTTGGTCCAAAAACTGCAAGGTTAGAAATCTGAACTCAACTAAGATCCATGGGATTAAAGACCCCAGAACAAGCAAACAAAAAATCCAGGTGTCATTGTGGACCCAGACCTAAATTTTTAACAACCACATAAAGACCATAAATAACACAGCTTAATACAAATTTACAAAACATTCCCAGAAAAAAAGGTTTCTAGACTACTGAATTGGGTTTATACTGATCTCTGTAAAAAAACAAAAACAACAACAACAACAACAACAACAACAAAAAATCACGTAGCTGCAGCATCCTACTATCAGAGTTTTAACCAACACCAGGAAAGCGCTGCTGGTCACATTACACCAGTCTTTAAATCACAGCATCAGCTGCCTGTCTGTCAGTGGATGGGATCTAAAAACTCGTTCATGGTCTAGAAGGCACAGAATAGTCTTGGTTCTAAATACATTTCAGAGTTGTCTGTCGGATATGAACCATACAGAACTCTCTGGTCACCAGAGACGTCTTCACTTCATGTTCCTAGGGCCTAAAAGCCCTGAGATGTGCAGTAACTTGTGGCTGCTTTAAATCAGAACCAAATTCTTTGGGACTCTGATTATGTCTCATGTTTTTATACTTTATATTATGTTTTATTGTGTTTTATGTATTTGGTGAATTTTTGTTCTCTTTGTTTTTCCTGTAAAGCATTTGAAATTACCTCTTGTATAAATTGTTCAACACAAATTAACTTGCCTTGTTTGGACAAGCATGAAAGCCACAATAAATGGAATTATTAAGGAATTATTAAACTGGGACAGGATTATTTTAAACTCATTTGTGAACAAAAAATCTTTTATTTTAGCCATATTTTACTCAAAAGTAAAATATGGCTAAAATCTTGTTTCATTTTCATGGATCCTGTATCGTGTATCATCTCATCTACTGAGCTGGAGGGACTGTTACACCCCCAATTTTGGGGGAGAATTAAGACACAAGGTTTAGTCCAAACAAACACATGGCAAACAGTAACATGGCGGGGACAGTAAATGTGTTTTCTAGGCCTCTCAGATAACTTACCCTGCGGTTGGTCCTCTTTCTTTGCTTCATTTTCTTTATCCCCTGGCTTCTCCTCCTACAAGACAAATCAGCATTTTCTACAGATTCAGATGTTTTGTCTTTTCTTATCAAACCAGAGCCATCAGATTAACCTTTGGTTTTATAAAACAAAACAAAACAAAACAAACAAAACAAAAAACAGAATGCAGCACATTAGCAAATTATTCTATTGGCTGAAAGTAAATAAAAACAAGATTTCTTCAGGATGAACTTACTTCAAAATCCTGTTGGATTTGACTTAAAATACAAATATTTAATTTTGAATAATATGAATTATTTGATTTGATCAAGATAATGAGTCTAAAGAGGATAAAAAGTCACTATTGTGTGTTTTGAAAAAAAAAACAAACAAAATATAAAATAATTATAATTAAAATATAATCACTTACACACACACACACACACACACACACACACACACACACACACACACATACATATATATATATATATATATATATATATATATATATATATATATATATATATATATATATATATATATATATATATATATATATGTGTGTGTGTGTGTGTGTGTGTGTGTGTGTGTGTGTGTGTGTGTAAAGGTCAAATATTGGATGGCAGTTCTAGTATTTTATGCTGCTCAGAAGCATGAAGGCTAACCAAGTATAAGTAGCAGTTCTATATCTTTTAAAGCATCGATTATTAAGACATATTTACAAGAGATCCTACCTTGGTAAGAGCAGGAGCTGGTGCAGGAGCAGGTGCAGTAGTTGGTGCAGGAGCTGGTGCAGGAGTTGGAGCTGGGTCCGGAGATGCTTTGGTGGTCCCAGAGTCTGCTGGAACATGTGGGCCTGAGAAGAGGCCCTTAAACCTGGCAAACATATTTTTGAAGAAACGGAAATCAGTGCATCTGTTAGATTGCGCTCCCTTTTGGAGCAGGTGACCGTGCTGATGCCTATGGAGCTAACTGATCCTTTTTTCTCTCCTTCTTCTGCAGAACAACCTGTCCTCATGGTATTACTGATGGTATTACTGCTTTTAGCACCACTAATCCCCTTGAACAGAGAATAGTCCGCGCCATCGCCACTGACATGTAAACCCATTGCTATCTCATTTAGGATCCAAATAGGCTTATGGGTAACCACTAAAGCAGGGAGAACAGCTGCAACAGAATACCATACTGCTGAAAAAGTAAGGGCACCCTCTTTAAAATGGTATAAGTTCAGGTGAGGCCTCCTTTTAAGAAGCCCTTGCAAAAGTAGTCATACCTCGAACATTTTGTACATTTGTTTCTTTACAACTTGTGTTTATTTTGTTGGGATTTCTTGTGTTAGACCAATGCAGAATAGCACATAATTGAGAAGGGATAGGATGATGATAAATGATTTTCAGATTTTTTTTTTTTTGCAAATTAAAGTGTGAGTAGTATGGCATGCATTTGTTTTCAGCCATCTTTACTCACATGCCCAACTACCTTCAGAAGTCACTCAGTGAGTAAATAGAAAGGAAAGTATGGCACAACAGAAAACCTACAAAGACACTGCAATACCCATGAAATAAGAGGTTGGGAGAGGAGATCCCTACTCAGAGAAGCAGCAACCAATAGGCCCAGGGTGACTCTGGAGGAGCTCCAGAGATGCACATGTCAAATGGGATAATCTATTGCCGATTTAACAACTCATGGTGCACTCCACTAATCAGGCCAATATGGAAGAGTGGAAATAAGTAACAAAGTTATAGAAAGTTGTGGTTTGCAAAAAGCAATGTAGGGGAGATAGCAAACATGTTCTCTGGATCGATGAGAATAAAATAGAAAATTTGCTCATAACACAAACAAGTTATATGTATGCTGGAACACAAATAATGCAAATCACATAGAACACATCATCCACACTGTCGAACTTGGTGGTGGCAGGATCATGCTGTGAAGGGCTTTTCTTCAGCAGGGATAGGGAAGCTGGTGAGACTTAATGGGAAGATGAATTGAGTTAAATCCTGGAAGAAAACCTGCTGGAGACTATAGAAGACTTGAGACCGGGGTGGAGGTTCACATTCCAGGAGGAAAATGACCAGGAATGAAATGCGTTCATTGATCATTTCAAGGGTTAAGGAACAACAACCAGGTTTGCTTGCTACTTCTGTAACAAGCAGCTTGTTAAAACTCCTTGCCACCATTTCTATCCTTACCGTGCTTTGTTGTTGAAAATGTTTCCTGTTTTTTGGGATTTTAGAAAGATTTTAGTTATTTGCATGTTTGCTTGAGCACCATTTTATCTATGTTTTTATTTACTAATTTAGGTCTTCATTGTTGAAATAAATTACACCTATTTTGGCTAGTTTATTTCTTTGTTTTAAAATAATCAAGACTACAGGCAAAAGAAACAAGTCTTGGCTGTGTTGCTGGCTTTGTGTAACATCCTTTGAATTTTGTGAAGGACCAGAGTTTTCTAGGACTGAAGAGGAGAGGAATATATAAGGAAGAAGAAGCAGAATATTTACTTGTTTATTTCTGTGGTGTCCACTGTATCAAAGAGAATAGTCATTAGATCTTCTTGCACTGCCTTCAATAATCTAATTAAAGCCTTGATGTGAGGTTAAGCCTTGACACTGCGGTGATAAAAGCTTCAGGTTCATGTTAGTCAGCTTGCTGAGGACTTTTCAGTTTCTTTTTGTCTCAGAATCACAATATCCTAACCAAGGAACCAATTTTTTCATAGATTAATGAGGGCACAGCAACACATTTTTAGTTGATAAAAGTGATTGACATTGATTGCTAATATGTATCTCAACATCCATCTTCTAAAATATTTTCAGTACCTAAAATCTTATGTTGATATATATATTTAGTCAATTTGTATATTCATATTTCTTTATGTGAAGGCTTAGATTTATCACATATAAACTATTCAGAATAACCATGTCTGTATATGATAAATACATCAATACAAATACATCAAACTTATATATGTGTCTTGTTTTATCCACTATATATTTATCTTAGAGTATTTTATTTAAATTGTATTTTTAAAAATCACAATGGGATCATCTGTTCATAATTATGAGGGGAATTTTCTGGATATTTAAAATTTATAATAATAATTTAAAAAATATTCCACACTGACTCAATTGTGCACACAATTTTATAAAACCTGGCATTATATCAAACAAATAGCAAGACAAAGCCTACTTTTATTACCAAGCACTTTGTGTTTGCTTGATTGTCCATTGACTTATGTTGTTCTCATGATCACTTTGAGCACAATAGTTTTGAACTCTATCGACCAAACTAAACAAAGTTAAATGCAAAAAAAGAATAAAAGCCAGAAAACTTATTATTTTAGCAAACAACATAAAATGTATGTATCTAGAGTTTACCTCAGTTTTGTCACTTCATTTTTTTTAACTAAAAAAAATCAGTGAATATGAGTTATTGATAAATTAAGCTACTAACGTTGATAGTAGTTCCAAGAGCTGTGTTGAGTGCTGCAGTTTTGTAAGCCACCACACGAGGGCAATAAATCTTTTTAAATTACACCTCTCCTTTTCCTTCCTCCAGCAGATCATGAAACCGTTTTCAGTAGTATAAGCCAGATGTCATTGAGTATTTCTCTGAGCTCAAAGAGAGACTCCAAGCTCTGTGACTTATGAGCATTTTAAAGACAGTAACATCTGGTATCAGCACAGAACTCGTCCCAGGGAAACAGAAAGAGACTTTAATAGTTTAATCTGAAATGCCATAGAACGAGTATTTATCATCTGAGAGTTTTCCAGGCAACCAGATATGGTTGAAAAATGACTATCAAAAGGTCGCTGTGGTTTTTCTGATGACAACATTAAAGTGTGGTTAACTAGAACTTCCTTTTTGTTGTGACATTGCCATAAATACCCATCCTTATTAGCAGATTAAGTTTAAATAGCATTAGTAATGTAATTCCCACAGAAATAGATTTGATTCATGTTTCTTTGTACTTGTAAAGTACAACTCATGCATCAGAAGACTGAGAACCAACTCTTTAACGGACATCCCATATGTGAACATGTGTTTCAGCTGTTAGCTAAAGGAGGATAAAATGAAGTAACACCCGAGGCTGCAGCTGTGATGCATTTATTTCTCTGGCGTTGTTTCTGTCTCTCCAGCTGCAATGTGCCGGTTTATTGGCTCTCCCTGCTGAAGCTGTGTTTTCTTTGGGTGCATGTGTGCCGTGGTGATGACGGCAACCCTCTGTGTGGACTCTGAGTGTGAGTTTCTGCACGGTAGTAACGCAGCAGTGAGCCCCACAGCACTGATGTGTGCCTTTGAGAGGGCCAAAGGGTTTCATGTCTGGTCTTTTGCTGCTCTCTGTTTGACCTGGGAAACTGAAACTTGGGATTTTAACACTTCTGTGCTCAATAAGAAGGCTTACCTAAAGATATTGTACAGTTGTTTGTTTGACAATTGATTTATCGATCTAAACTATTTAAAGTTCCCCCAAAAAGTTTTTTTTTTTCAGCTTTTATTATGTTTATAGAGTTTAGCTGCCATATTGGATCCAGAGGTGGAGGCTGGTAAAGCTGGACAAACACTGTCTGATTTTAGCCGATTTTGAGCAGAATTTCCACTTGTGCAACAATTTTTGTGACCGGGCTTAACTGTGTGTCATACATCGAGTAGTATACAGGGGGTAACTAGAAGTAACTAATACTTCACAACCAGCTACCAATCAGCAATCGTACGGTTGTACAAAAATCCAACCTGTTTGAAATTCTGGTCGCCCCCGTGTGAGGGTATCACACTGTTGAAGCAGCGCCAGCCACAAACCAAATTTATCGGAAGCTCTCACACTGGGCATGCACCAACATGGAAGCAGAAGTGAAAAAGGAGCTTTTTAACACTTTTCTCTGCACAGAATGTCAAATAAGCATGTACAGTGTGAGCAGTCAGGTCACATCTGAGCATTGGGTCTTAAGGCCAAGACACACTGTTTGCATCCGACTGTTCACACTCCGATCTGACTTTTACCTGATGTACAGGCTCTGAATTGACAGTCCGTTTATGGCCACCGGACTCGCGATATCGAGTATTCATGTGAGAGTATGTACCGGAAATCCAGCCTGCATAAGCACAAGCCAGTCCGCCAGGAAACTCAAAGCTGCTCTTACAAGCTCAAACAAGGTCACCGTTTCACTCTTTCATTTATTTTCCTGTACTTTTGAGCTCCTACTATGGATAAATACACTGCTTTTTTTTTTTTTGCAAGGAAAATATTTTAGTTTGTATTATCTCCTGATATTATCGTCAAATTGCTGCTTAGTTCTGACCAAAATAGACCCCAGGTCTATCTTGGTTGGACAGTAGGAGATGCAGATGCAAGAGGTTGCTTGCAGTCTGAGAGGTCCCAATAACTTTAACACGTTCTAATTGATGTGCACACCATCCGACCTAATTTTCTATTGGATCGGGTGCCAAAACTGATCCAGCATGTCTTGGTCTTTGCAGTGTAAGAACATAATTTGTGAGCTGTGTATTATTGAACTCTTCAATGTCATCATACAGTTTGAGCTGGAGCTGAAAACAGCTACTGAAAATATTGTACAGTGTATGTGCAGCTTAAGAAACTGCTTGTTAAGAAAAGGAAATTCTTAGTACAAAGGGAACACAGCATAAATCCCAAAAAGGCATGTTCCTATTTTCTGTGAAGACACAGGACTTTAGGGGCAGCCAAGCTATTGTATTTTTAACCTAACAAACTTGAACTGAGGACATCTTGTTGTTACAACATCACAATTCATTCTGGAGTGAGCAACTGAAAAGTTCCCATTCCCCTCAGGGACAGAATGCGGTCATGCTATCAGTTTGGCATCTGTATATGGTAATGAACTGAGACTTTCCTGTTCATCTTTGCACAACCTCTCTAGATCAGGGGTGGCAAACTCCAGTCATCAAGAGCTACTTTCCTGAAACATTTAGATGCATCCCCTCTCCAACACACCTGAATCAAACGGCTAAATTCCTTCATCAGCATTTAGTCATTCAGCTCTGCAGAGCCCTGGTAACAAGCCATTCATTTGATACAGGTGTATTGGAAAATGGATTCATCTAAAAGTTGCAGGATAATAGCTCTTGTAGACTGGACTTTGGCACCCCTGCTCTCCATGGTCCAGAGTCCTGGATCCTCTCTTATGGTCTCTTCTCTTCAGCTCCACAGGTTTTCTATAGGATTTAGGTCTGGGGATTGAGATGCTCATGAAAGAAGGTTCATTTTGTGACTAATAAATAAAAATATATAAGTGCTTGTCAAACCTGTTAGCCTGCCCTAAAATTTGACCCTGTGTGTCATATCATGTTTGTATCCCAGGGATACAAAAAGTCACGGATTACAACTTAGAAGTTCCACAGAAATCACCCCAAAAGGTAATTCTGGAAAATACTGACCCTTGAGATTTACAGATTACAAATGCACTTTTCAGATTTGAAAAGGACATAAATAAATTTGTGAGGCACTATAAACCCATTTTATATTTGTAAGATCTATTTTGTGCATGTAAACCTCAACTATCACCTTGTCTTTCTATGTTGAAGCTAAATTTCTTCTAAGCTGGCAGTGACTTTGAGTGTTTTGTGTCCTCACTGCTTCAGGTAATGAGTTTTTCTACGTCTGGCCAGATATTGATGCTTCTTGAACTGGTTATAGATGGATTCTATTTTCAAGGGGGTAAATGCTGAAAAGAAAAGCATGGAAATACATCAGGAAACAAGAGAGTCAAATGTGGAATTGCTGCTGAAAGGAAGATATTGAAATAAAGAATGTTTAGTTTTTATAAGAAATCAACATGAAAGAGGGAGAAAATGGAAGGAAGATGGGATGCTTGGAAAGAAAGAATACAGAAACAAAAAAGTGAACTGAAGGGATAGAAAAATGGGAGAAAAGATGGAACATGAAAGAAAATAATAGATTCACATCAGAAGCAGGAATTGAAGAGACGCGGCAAGTCAAATTGATCAGCGCTGTCTGAGAAATGACATGTCGATGCTCTCCCTTTGACACAGTGATCATTTCTCATGAATGTTAACAGCCCTATTTTTCTTTTTTACTCTTTGCTGTCTGACACACCCCTTGGCACCAATCAAATCTTACACGACAAAGCTGTCAGCCAACATTAGGCCACAGGTCTTTCCTCTGTAATCCCCAGAGCCTGACAAAGGTCAATTGTTGCTGAAAAATATTACTCTGTGGGTCAACACTTCCTGCACGAGTCACACACACACACACACACACACACACACACACACACACACACACACACACACATATGCAGAGAGAGAGAGAGAGAGAGAGAGAGAGAGATCTGGCTGAATGAAACTTTATAGTCAGAAAACACACCCAGAAAACTGAAGACTCTAGAAACGCAAGGAGATATTTGAACTAGGTAATACAACTCTGCCAATAGATTTAAAGTAAGTGTCAACATTTGTTGGGAATGCACTTAGCTGTTTTTTTATTTTAAATGTGTGGAAACTGTTTTCTTGGCAGCAGCAGATGAACTTCCTGGAATCGTGTTTTCATCGTGAGGTTGCTATGGAAGAAAGCATAATCTCTAGGAAATCCCTGCTGTTGTTTGCCAAGAATTGCCTAACAAACCATGTACAGCAGCTTTTTAAAAACTAACTCAGCATAATTTCTTTAGAGAAATTTCAGATTATTTTTCATGGCTCTCATACAACATTTTCATCCTATGACCATTACAACCAATCATCTCAGTAGCTCTCATTTACAAGGAGCAAAAATGGACAGGTGGTGGCTTATTAGCTGAGTGGCAGTGGCTATTTTCTGCCTCCCATTACAATCAGGCACATTTATACTTTTAACTAGCATTTTACCTGCATTTTATTCACTCTGTTAGCTCACAAATAATACAAAGTAGTCCTACCCTTGGAGACAGGGGGTTCATTTACAGAGTACTGATTTTCAACCTCTTGATATAAATAGCTGAGATCCAGTCATGGTGTAAGTTAATATCTGACTGAATTTGGACTTTTTCATCTTGATATGCTTATTTCTGCATGAAACTGGTTGGTTTTTAAAGTATCACAGCCACAAACTTGCTGTTTGTTATCCAACAGCAAGTCTCTTAGCCTATAAAGATGTATCTTAATTAAACTGAATATTAATGATTTATTCTGTAATAAATTCAAACAGTATAACTTGTATAGGCTCATTACACACAGAGCAATACATTTATGGCTTGACTATGAATGCTAATGAAAATCCAAAATTTGAACATTTCTTACAACTAATAAAATTGATTTTTGAAACAGATGTTATTTTGGGGACGACACAATCACCTGGAGGATTGCTGACCTGACAGTTGTCCAGCTGACAGGTGTTATTACCTTCCACAGGGAGGAAAAGCCACAAAAGGTCATTGCTAAAGAAGCTGGCTGTACACAGGGGACTGTATCCAAGTATAAGTGAAGAAAAATTGAATGGAAGAAAAAGTGTGCACAAGGTGCACAAACACCACTGATAGAAAAAAAAATCTATGAGAAAAATGTGAAGTAAAGTCCATTTAGGATAATATAAGTTTCAATTTTACAAATTTAATTCTTAAAATAAATCAACTGGTGATATTCTAATTTACTTGGATGCACTTTAAAACACTTCCTGTACATGTATGAGCTCACTTGATTCAGTCTTTATATCAGAACTGAACTAGAATCACAAGCTTTCTTTCTCAGCGCTGAAGTGCACCTGGTGTGGGTGTGGCTAATCTGCTGACTGTTGCCACCCCACCTGAGAGCCGTTACCTCATCTACTTAAAAGGCCTGAGAGACACTTGTTCTTCCTTTGGTGATCAGTGAGAATCATAATCCTAGTTTCTACCGTTTCCATGTCATTTACCACAAATCTACTTAGCTTTGTGTCTCCTCATTCTCCCAGGAGCCTGTTTGAGTCTTAAATTGTGCCCTCTCTAAAAATATCTCATCAGGTAACAAATCTTTAAGCTCAGACCAAACAAGCCTACCTGAAACACCTACCTGCACGTGTGTCCTGGTCTAGCCAAAATTACCCTGGAATCTCAACACGTCTCCACTCTGCCAAAGATGGAAACCCAAGAGATCCTATCTTAAAATGAGCCCCATCTCCTGATTGATCATATTTACCGCTACCTGTACTGCATTCGTCAGGGTCTTCCAAGAAACAAGAACCTAAAAGAAAATTCCCAAAGTCTGTACAAAAAACCTTTTGAATTTGCTTCAGTTTGAGTTTTTCTGAATGAGAAGAAGTTACAGCCAACCAGGACAACAATATGTAATATTGTAAAGGACTACAATACTTAGTATTCCATTATAATTTAAGTTCCAAATGCATTCACAATCTACATGGCAATATTAAAGCCAGTGCACTGGATTGACGTCGACAATCTTTGATGCTCACGCACATCTCTTAGCATCATCTAGTGGCTGAGATGCTAAAACTCATAGGGAGAGGAGGGGACATTATGATGACAAAGGATCATAAATGCAAATACATATCACCATTTCAATATTATATTACATTGCAAATGCATGTTTTCCAAATATCTTGAAGCCTTACTTACCAATGTTGTCCCCATGGTTAAAATCCCTTTTGCACTGTAATATTCTTTTGTTTCAAACTTTTTTTCCAAGTTTTGGTGAGTGGTTAAAGCAAGGATATGTTAGTTTCACTGGAGTCTTTACATTGTTTCTATTAAGACATGGTATCCACAAAATTTCCACAGCCAGCTCAAACACACAGACACCTGGGAGAACAAGAGGAGGAAGGTGAAGGTTAATGAAAGGTGTGCCTTTATTCTTGCCTTGTGCCACCCTTAACAGATGGAAACACTGATAATATCCCCACACCCCACCCTGTCATAATGGCAGACTTTAAGGTTGTCTCCAGGTCAAGCTGTTTTCCTCTGGATAACAGCTGTAGAAGTGAATATTTTTGAGTATAGATTACAGATGCTGACTTTTGCTATGGTTTTATTTTTCTTTTGTGAGTAATATAGGAGAAAAGAAATCTCAATTTACTGGTGACACATTGTAGTCCTATTTCTTACACATATTAACAATCTGTTGAATGCTTTAAAATTTATAAAGGTTTTAGTTTTACCATTGAGAGGTACACATCACAGAAAAAAACATATCACATCCAGGGCAGACAAAAAATTTGCCCTGGCATTTTTGGACTAGACAAACCAACCAAATTTGATAACTTACATCTTTTCGGTTTTTAATGTGTATACCAGCTGTGCAACTCTTTAAACCACATACCTTAAGCCACGCAATGAGTTAATGAGAATCAGTGAGTGTGGACACATTAAATACTTCAGAAAAGTGTAAGTTATTAACAACAAACTGTATACTCAAACATTCCATCACAGAATGCACCCCATTGATTGTTGCTATGCTTTTCTGAGAGTAAGAAAAGTGAAACAAAGAATAGAGATAATCTTCCTCTTGGTCTCCTCCCAGTGGGATGTACCTGGGAAACCTCCAAAAGGAGGCGCCCAGTGGGCATTGTGATCAGATACCCAAACCAGCTCAACTGACTCCTGTTGATACGGAGGCACAGCGGCTTTAATTTGAGCCCCCCACCCCCAGATAATGGAGCTCCTCACCCTATCTCTAAGGCTGAGTCCAGCCATCCTTTTGAAGAAGGTAATTTCTGCCGCTTGTATCTGGGATCTTCTCAACACCAGGTGCGGGTCAAACTATTTCACTTCAGTTAGTCCACTTCCACTATTCGGTTTTTCTATCCACAGGCGACATGAATACTGTTGAGGAGCATTTATCAGACACAACGGGAATTATGTACATTTATACAATTCTTCACAAAATACCTACAAAGATTGTCAAATGACTAAAAACTATTGGATGGAAATTGCCTGTACAAAAGTCTGACACTCTCTCTGTGAGCATTTTATTACCTATATGCTCAGGACGTGATGTATACTGAAGCAGGAAGGGTGTCCCTAGGTGGTCTGCATGTGTGTGAAAGGTGTGTGTGAATATGAACATCCTGTAACCATGTGACCATGTGTCAACTGTTTGGCTGCGGGTGATCCTGCACGTTAAGCAGGATCGATGACAAGGTGCAGTCCAACACGTACTGGGAACAGGCTCAACTTTGCGCCAAGAATGTGGACAAAGCTCTTGTTTTGGAGATACAAAGATCGGATAGCCCTTAAAACCCACCCAGATATGCTATACTCCCACACCACCCCCACACATACAACATAGAGTTCAAATTTTAAATATCTACAGGGATTTAAAGAGGCATTTCAAATCAGTCATTCCACGTTACAGGAAAAAGACAACAAGTGGAAGACATTCAAAACAACTGCCAACACGCCCAGATCTGCCAGTCTGGGCACATTCTGAGATTATAATCCCTGAGATTAGACCGTGAGATGCTAAAAGACCAAAAACCCTAGAATAACATCATGAGCCCGATATCAGGCTCCTGCTACCATTACTGACATCTGTACAATCAATATCAGACTGCACATGTTTAATTTTCATGGTGGGTGTGCAAGGAGGAAACCATTGCTCTACTAGAAAAACAAAAGGGCCAGACTAAGGTTTACCAGAGAGAACATAGACAAAAACCAGGACTTCTGGACTGATGTTCTTTAAACAGACGAGTCCAAAAATGAAGGACACCAGAAAGAAGAAAGCAGAGCCCTGAAAACGGCAAACACAGTGGCACATGCAAGGTACACTTGGTGTGAGAGAGATGTGGAGCCACGCTTAAATGTAAGCATGTCTGGAAAAACTGAGGAAATAAGTGAAAATCGAAAAAGAAGGTACATCTAGCTGTAACTTAATCATACTGGAGACTGCAAAGCTAAGTAAAGAATTTGCAAACTGGAAATATCCAGAGCAGCTGTTATCCCTTGTGCATTTACAGTCACATTCCATTAATTCTAATACTTCTGAAAAGTTCATTTATTTCTGTAACTCAATGCACTAAGTGAAACACATTATATAGATTAATTACACACAGACGGATGCTCAAGCCATTTTCTCTGTTAATGATGATGATTGTCGGCTTACAGCTGAAGAAAACATAACATTTAAAATGAGAATATTACATCAGACCAATAAAAAAAAGCATTTTTAAAACAGAAATGTGGGCTTAATGAAAAATATGTTTAATACCTTCTTAAAGGTTGTCATTTTCAAAATGTACTTTTATTATAACAAACAAGCCTCTTCGCATATTCTAATTGATTGAATATGACTGTAAAATGTTAAACAGTGTTAACTGTGTATTTTTTATGATTTAAAAAAATGAAAATAAAGGTTTTATGAACTTGCTTTATAAAATTAAGATTAAGATTAAGATAAAAACAAATCATTCATAAGTGGTAAATTAGGTGAAAATAGAAAACAACAAATTACATCAAATGAAGAACCATTTGGGAGCAGAATCTTTCAAGTGTATGAGTGGAGGTTTGTTGCCTTTAAAATGCCTCTGTGAAATGGATTTTCTTTCAAACAAGCCCATGTTACAGATCTGTGCACTCATTTGGGGAGAATAGAATTCCCCAAGAACTATGAACATGGGTTCTCTTTTAAAACCTTCCAGACTGCACCTATGTGGTACCATTTTTAGGGTTCTTCAGCATTTAGCTCCAGCTACAGGTACAATCTTCTCTTCAGGCCCACACTGTCTGTCTGCATACCTGGCCTGTTACACTTACTGACTTTGAAGATACTGCCCCCTCCCTTTTTCACACGTCGGTATGATTCTTGTCTGTCTTTGCATATATTTTGGCTGCATGGTCTCCCCATCAAAATAAAGTCCCACCCTTGCCTGCATGGATTCTGAAGTTGCTTTTGGCTCAGTTCTCTTTAAAGAGGCGGCTCTCACAGTTTCCGAATGGCTCTACATTTAGCATCCTTTAGAGCCGTATGTTTCAGACAGGAGTGGGCTCCTGAAATTCGCTTTGAACTTTAAGCTCTTAGGGCCAGCTTGTTTGTGGACGACACAACAAGGGGTGTCTCCATCATGGCTTATGTCAAATTCTGGTTCAAACAAGTATGATTAAACCAGCTGCAACTCATACTCTCTCTGATGCCTGTTGTATTTTTCTGAGTCTGAGTTGTATTACTCAGAGGAAATATGAAAAGCCTGATGTTTCACATGAAAATGCTTTATAATCTACATTCGAATTGGCCAAAACTCAGTCCTCCACCTTAATCTTTACTCTGCCTGACCTTCACATTGTGATTTGCTGATTACTGTTGATCCATAGTGTTTACCACTATCCTTGCTCTCTAGTGTCAGTCCTTTCTGCCAACTGGGATGCTAGAGATCTAAATGTATGCAATGAGAAAACAGCTGGCGTTGTTTTCCCCTTAATTTGTGCACTTTTTTAGAAATGTTTTAGTTTTGTACATCGGAAATGTATACGTTGCAATGGAGCTGTGTTTTCATTAGAGTTCTGTCGTTGTTACTGAGAGAAAAAAACTCCTCCGAAAGACGAGCAACCAACTAACCATGCCTGTCTAATCTGATCAAGCACAAAATTAGGGACAATTTTAATTTAAATGGGACAAAAAAGTGTCCCATTTATGTTCCACACTAAAACCAATGTGTGATTTCTGCACAGACACCATCACTAGCAATAAAAACTATGGTTGAGAATGAAAGCCAGATGTCGCCCTTCAGTCATGTTAATCTGAGAATTCCCATTTCTCCCACTGCCTCCAGTCCTGCTGATTTGATCTTTTGAAGATCAGCTCAGTCAAGCAACATAATTGGTACCATTTGTGAAATTCTAAAGATGTAGACCCAGTTTTAGTTTCTAAAAATGGGTCTGTGTCACTGGTTGTTGTTTGTTGACTGTCATCTCATGGTAACCCCGAAATATGATTACTCTTCTGTTTGTTCTAAAAGAAACAAGATATGTAAACAAGCTGCTTCCTGTGAGGTTTGGTTTGTCACACATAACCAACTAGAGGTGACCTATTTAGAGAAACATCCAAAAACTAAAATCACTGTTACTAAGGGAATGACACAAAGGTGACTTTTATAGGTGATGCAAATTCAGATCAATAATCCTAAATCTGTGTCGGTGCTAAATAGTAGCCAACCAAGCTGTCATACTTAATAAAATGTCCTATTTTACCAGTGTTAGTGTAAGATTTGATACAATTCTCTCACTCAAACTTGTCAAAACCAACATTTTTTTTTTAGCACTGCTTCCACCTGGTACCTACACTTTGTGGGCCTGTGGGATAAGAGGAAATCATCACTTTAAAGTCTTGAGCAAGTTGTGGTTAGGCTAAGGCATTTACTAGAGTGTAGCCAAAAATGTGCTATTCATCTGCAAGATGGCAGAGAACAAACCTTGGCTAGAGAAAATGTTTATTCATATACTACCAGATTTTGTTTGGGAAAATCAGAGCTGCTTGTGCATACAATGTATTTTAGATCATTGATAGGAATATAAATAGGAATGCTTACATGCTTGTCTGTCTGTGCACATTCTGTTGTCCAGTTTAATCTTTTCAATAAAGCAAATGTCCATGCAGTACTTAGATACCCAGCTAGTGGGGCCTGTCTCTGAGAAGAAAACTTCTCATTTATCTAAAGTTTCTGTTCCCAACAGCAGCAACAGTGAAACTGCAACTTCAAATGATGTTTCCTGTTTTGTTTGTGTTAATGAATCTCTGTCTTGTCAAACTGTTAAACTGTTGATGTGAGGAGAGCAGGTATAACCTTCAACTGTATACCTGATTTTCATGAGAGATTTATTTTGGATTAAAACAGGGATATTTAAAAAAAGGCTGATTTCTTTAAGAAATCAGTGAGAACTTGCTGCAGTTTATTTTTATGCAGTGGGGCTCAGATGGATATTTTGTCTTTGATAGCACATTGTCCCATTATGCAAGGTGGGTATACAGTGCCTTGTAAGCATATTTACACACTTTCATCCTTTGTCTCATTGTTTTTTTTTTTTAAACATTATGGAATACACACTGTTATATGTAATATTTGAAAACTGAAATACTGTGGCACAACTGCTTATCTACCAAGACATGGAACTCAAACCAATTAAGCACCAATTAAAAGAGGAAGCCAGGAGGAAACTCTGGAGGAGCAGCAGATATCTGCAACTTCGGTGGGAAAATCTGTTAACAGGACAACTATTGGTGCATGCTGTCATTTTAGCCATTACAGATAGATAGATAGATAGATAGATAGATAGATAGAACATTTGTATGTTTGTGTCTGTGTTCATTCTGTGGTGCTATTTCAACTGCCTATGTGAAAGTGAAAATCTGGTGAGGCAGCAGGCATAGATAGGAAAAAAACCCTGTAATGCTCTGAATGCAATGCCTGGTCAGCAGTACTATATGTATGTGCGCGCGCGCACACACACACACACACACACACACACACACACACACACACACACACACACACACACACACACACACACACACACACACACACACACACACACGCTCTCTCTTTCCTGTTCCCATGTGAGCCGAACTGTGTGCCAGACAGGAATTGCATACATTGTCATCCTGCTGGGACACAGCACTTGTCTCTGCACCCTGACCATGTAGGACAATGCATCTTTTCTCAGACAGGATGGGTGCTCAGTCAGATCAATCATAAATAACAGCCAGAGGGAGAAAAGAATCTCACAGCATGTTTTTAAAGGAAGAACAGGCCCCACCTGCTTTGTCTGCCCTTTCACACAATTTTCCCTTTCTATTTCCCTTCTCTAACCCTTCTAACATCAAGACAGTAGATGAACACACACAGAAATCATAGTTTCCCTTCATTGGTTCACAAAACTAAATAATTTTTATCTCAGACCCATGACCCAAATATTAAAATTATTTCTTCTGCTGTAAAAATATCCTGATGGATGTGCTGAGTGATCCAGGTCTTAAAAAAAATAAAAAAAAAAATCACACAAAACAGTATCCAAAATAACCCAGTCAGAGATCCATTTGCTCACATTTCTGACGTTTTACTTAAAATATATTTCAGACAGCAAAGCAGAGAAGTGCATGTGATGATGTGAAATAAATTTATAGACTAACAGATTTATGACTAAACAAGTATTTTGGAAGCAGACAACATGAGGGGGCAATGATAGTGCCGACTGGTGCACCAGGCAAACTGATTAGCATGTGTTTTTGAGTTAACTAAGTTTTTAAATTTACTAAGAATTTTATTCTTATCTTGAGAGAAAATGTTAAAAAATAAAAAACAGAACTGAGATGTCCTGATCAGGTTTTTTGAGATTGGTAGGAATCTTTTAAAATTAGACTTTTTAATACTTATTTACTTAGTATCGATAGTTTTCAGAGCTTTGTCCTTTCTTTTCAATCTACTCCCGTCCTTCTATTTATAATTTTTCAAGTACTTTGCTGAAGTGTCATCTGTTTGAGCCTCGTTAAACTTATGTCATATTTCAGTGTATTTCTCATGTGTGGATAAAACATTACCCGAAAAATTGTTAGTCTCCCACATAAACTTTGGGCTTTTCTTGGAATATCATAACATTTAATGACTAGTGTTTCAGCTGTTTTCTGGGCCATCCGAGGCAATCTGAGCAGGTCCCACAACGGTGACGGGCTAGCAACTACAGCAAGCAATACAGTTCCTCTTTTACTGCGAACATCATTGGAAAGAAAAAAACAAAACAAAACAAAAAAACTCATTATATCAAAAAAATTATGTGCGCACCCTAAAATTCAGTTTTGGAAGCAATGCACATAAACATAGGCCATGTTTAAAAAAAAATAAAAAAATAAAATAAAAAAAAAAAAAAAATATATATATATATATATATATATATATATATATATATATATATATATATATATATATATATATATATATATATATATATATATATATATATATATACTGCATAAAACACGACTGCATGGCTCACTAGGGGGTCCAGCTGACAAAATCACAAACAGCAGACCTACAAGGTATCGGGAGTTGAGTTTACAGGGAATTTGATACCAACCATCTGAAAATGCTATGATGCAGACGTTGATTAACACATGTGATTGGATTGGGGTTGTACTAATAATAGAAGCTGTATAATGCAGAAAGCCAGTCTCAGCTTAAGATCATTTATTACTGATGTCCCCATTACAGATTAACCCTTGTCAGGTAGTTTAGAATATTTAATGAGGTAAATCTGCCAAATTTACCCCTCTTTTTATACAAAGCCAAATTTTGTGTATTTAGGACTGAGTAACAATAACCCGGAGGTGTACTGCTCTCACGCAACAACACATTCGTAAAAGCTAAAAACAGAACCAGCAGAGGGGAAAGAAAATGAAGCAAAGGCTTTCTGATGTATTTTGTGTTTTATGGGGATTTGTGTGGTTTTATATAATGATATTCTCTCCGCTTTAGAAATACTCCTGTTACAAATTGTCACAATGCTCTATATGACTGAATGCCTGCTGGGTAGATAAAAAAAAAACACACATGCACACAAATAGTAAATAAATGGAACCCTGTCAGACTGCTTGTTGTATTTATGTTGTACACCACAACTGCTGCCAGGCCAGACAAGCATGCTCTCTCCCTCTCTGTCTCTCTCATACACACACACACACACACACACACACACACACACACACACACACACACACGCACACACAAAGCTACTGCAGCAATTCATTTCCTGAACTTAGCCCAGTCTGGCTGATGACTCTCCTCCTCTTAAAGCCATCTATAATCATTACTAATCTATTGGCCTTGACATGGTTATGCAAGATCTTAAATCTTAATATATATCTAATCTTTATTTGAAAAATAATGCCAGGTGGTCCCACTAACACCAAACGGAGGATTTACCCACCACTGGGGATCCATAACGTGGGATTGCAAACGCATGCAAAACTACAGGAGCAGAAGCAAAAGAGGTATTTATTAGCACCCGTAGAAATGAGTGCAATCGATAGCCAGCTCCATGTTGGAGTGATTATGGAAACGTGATAGCCAGGCTTCTCTGGATTTGTGTCGGGATTTGTCTGCTAAACTGGAAGCTGGGATCAATATGCAGCAAGTCCGAAGTTATCAGACATGTAGTGACTCATAGTGCAAAAGCTGAGCTCAGTGTTTGAACGAGTGGCACCCAGTAGCTGCACTGTGGTTCCTACAAACGAGGCCAGAAATCTGCCTCAGATATGTAACTTTTTAAAGGACTCTAGAATATAACATGGGGTAGATTTCTGCTCATCTTTCCATCCATCCATGACTATGAATGGGTGAATGTGGCTCTTTGAGTTGTCAGTATGACTAGAAAAGCACCATATGAATTCAGAGCATTTAGCCCTGAATATACAACTGGATCTAAATAGAATGGTTACGATCAAGGCTGTCCAACTTCAGTGTTGAAGAACCAATGTACAGCATGAGATGTCTTCCTGCTCCAACAAAGCTGATTTGAATCTAATAACATCCTCATCATGTCATCAAGTTCTGCAGATACTAGAGTTGGGTGATCTGATGAATTGATCAACCATCGACAATAGGCCATTCGCCAGTTGTTTTTTGTAAGAGCGATTTTTTTTTTTTTTTTTTTCCCTTTGGGGGGGTTGCTATGAGTCTTAATTGCAGTGATAATAATAACAATATTTGATTGAAGCCAGCAGACGCCACCCACGGTAAAAAATATAATTCCAATTTTTTAATGATGCACACAAACTCCTTCCAGCTGCAAGCAAAGCTTTTATTTTCCCCAGAGTGCATCTAAGTGTAGCGTTGATTTATTTCCTCAAACTTGGAACAGTAAAGCGAATCACATGTTCAGAAAATCAGAAAATACTTTAAAAAAAAAATAAAAAAATAAAAAAAAAATAACCACAATAGTGGGGTAGACAAACAAACAGACTGACTTTCCTCCCAGTTTAATCGTGCTTATGGGCTGTATGCACCGTTTATCTGTTTTATGGATTCAAGTTTGAAACAGCAAATATAAAATTAAAAAAGTAGTCAAATATATGATGGAAACATCCAAAAACTATACACAATTAGAACAAGCAGAAAAAATGAAAATAGTTCTATTTCTTCTGGACAAAGCTTAGAAATGCTTTGACAAGTAAAAACAAGCATGTTTACCCTTATTTGGATTTAGCAGTGTGTGCAGGTGGTTAACAATATTACCAGTGGTGCTGAAAACGAGTTCCAAAAATCTGCTTATGGTCGGTATGCATATTTTCCTGCCATTTGTGACATCAAGAGGAAATGTTTTTCATCCATTTTCCTTTGAGAGATATTTACAGTCAAGGTGCTCTGTGTCCATCTGGGTCTGTCCTTTTAATATTTACCCGTATTTCGTATTTCTGCTGGTGAAAAGCTCTTTCAGAGCTTGTTTATGGAGCTGCAGCACCTGGTGATTGTGTAGCGTAATCAGCCGGATGGTGAACACGTAAACTGCACAAGCGACAAACCACTTTGGTTGCATCCTGTGGTTTACCTCTTTCATCCCGTTTAAAGCCAAAGTAACCCGAAGTAGGCAGCTTTGTATTTTGTTGGCAAATAACACCTCCATTTTTGGACTTTTGTGTTCTAAACTGGCAAATCGGTCCATGCATGTTTACATTGTTCCGCCCACAAAAAATGTCCAAACATCTCCTGTGGAAATATATCACCCATTGTCGATTGTTAGACTGACAAATATCGGCTCATAAAATGTTGCATATCGCCCAACCCTAGCAGATACCCAGCACTGAACCATTCATTTGAATCAGATGTGTTTAAATAAAAAATATATGTAGAACATTCAAGACACAGGTCCTTGAGAACTGTCACAGGACACCACTAGTAACTATTGTATGTCATTTTTGTATGATTTCAGAATTATTCAATATTCTCCATTGATCTAATAAATAAAATCCTGATAAAATACATTAGTGTGTTGTGGTAGGATGACAAATTGCAGAAAAAGGGGAACACAAATATACACTGTATGTGTTTTCTTCTTTATCTTGCAGTTATTGTTCCTGGTGGCCTTGGTTTTGAAATTACAACCATATTTTGCACCTCATTTGTTGTAAAATGACATAGCTTATTGCTTCTGTTACTTATTGGCACTAAAGTCACCTATTGTTGAGTTTGGATCTCAGACCTGCAATTAAAACAGGTTTTCTTTTCTTCCAAAATGATGAGTGGTTCTGTGTCACATTTCAAAGAAATGAGCTTCTTTCTTCTGGCTGCTTTCATCTATTTTATTTAACTTCTATTTAGTTACAAAGCAAGAAGTTGGGTTGCAGGGCTTCAATACTGAAAGAGACTTCATGTGTTTTGCACAAAAATAACAAACTAAGATAATCAATTACAGGGGCAACTAACATCACTGAAATTATGACTGCAACATATTCTGCCTTTACACATTAAAACCATTAAAACCACAAGTAAATTGATTATACTGCTTCAGACTTAATTTTATATTAAAACAGATATTCTCAATTAATACGATCAACAGGTGGATCGACCATTTTAAATCAAATTATGTGGAAAAAAGCTAGAATAAAAAGTTCTAAAAATATGTGATGCAGGTATCCTTTAACAGGTTTGAAAAATGATTTGTGTGGAAATTAAGTCTTGTTTTACTTCTCAAAGGAAGTGTCAGACAATCATTGTGAATTGCTAATAGTTGAGCGTCCACATTAATAAAAATGAATAATTATTATGAAACAGACGACGTAGTAAAATGACAAGCATGGGGAAAAGCCGTGAAAAATCAAAAATGACAATGAGGATGTAAATAAGGCACGATCAAACATGTTGGTGCTGTGTGGAAATTAATTTAATTTTAGTTTAATTGTCATGACACACTTTTCTTAATCCAGTCTAGATTCAATGATTGGTAAATTTCTATCAACTGACTGGGGTATATTTGTTTTTGTTTTTTTTGTGTGTATCCTATATTGTTTTGTGTGTCATCCAATCACAGCCAAAACTAGACCTATCAAGAAGTAAAAGCTACCATGCCATATTCTATTTTTCAAGACAAGGTAATATGTATGGTATGATTTTTAAAATTAATTTTTTTTTTTTAATTTTTTTTTTTTTGGGGGGGTTATCGGGATGTTTGGTCCACACTTCTTACCAGCTGAAGACGGTATGCTCCATTAAGGTGTTTGCTAAGCACCATTAAACAGAAGTAGAAGAAGAAGAGGAACCAATCACAGTCCCAACACTGCAAAAACACAAAATCTTACAAAATATTTTTGGTCTAGTTTCTGTTGCAAATATCTTGAATACAGTTGAAATAAGACAAAACTGACTGACAAGTAATTTTTCAGCACAATATAGGAGCTGGTTTTAAGTCAATAATTCCTTAATTTTGATGAAAAAGTACTAGTAAAAGTATTAGTTATAAGTGAAATAATCTGCCAGTGGAACAAGACATTTTGATTTATAATATGAGAAAAATGTTGTGTTCCACTGGCAGATTATTTCACTTATAACTAGTACTTTTTCATCAAAACTAAGGAATTACTGACTTAAAAAGAGCTCCTATATAGTGCCGAAAAGTTACTTGTAAGTTAGTTTTGTCTTATTTCAATTGTATTCTAGATATTTGCACTAGAAACTAGACCAAAAGTACTTGGTAAGATTTTGTGTTTCTACAGTGGAGAAGACAACATCACATCTAGCAACTGGGTCAACCACACCTCCTCACTAGGATGGGAATTTCTGTCGTCTCCTCACTCAGAGTCGCTCTCAGGAGCCGCCTGAATCACTTTTAAGCTACAGCTCCTTGGCAGGAATTTTGAGGCTAAGATGGGAACACAATGAGAAGACTCTGAGAATCTTTGTGAATATAGGCCCAGAGCTCTGCAGAAAAGTACTGAAGACAATCTACTCTGACCAGTGAAGAAAATCCCAGAACATGTTGCTGCCACCACCTTGTTTTACTGTGGCAGTATTTCCACAACATATAGCATTTGACATACTGTATAGGGTTAGTTCATTTTTGGTTTCATCCCATCATCACATGTTTGCTATATCCTTACATGAGTAGTAATGATGGCAGACAGTATTTCTTCTAGGTTCCTTTCAGTAATGTCCTTCTTCTTGTGTCTATTGCAGGTCATACACAGGTGGAGACTCTTTAGTAGGTGTCTTCTGAATGCAGTTGGTTGCCCTGGATTTTATTTAGGGGTCTCAGAGTAAAGTATACACTCCTTTGTGTTGGTCTGTCACATTACATATCCATACCCTCAATATATCAGACCCAATATCTTTTTTTTTCCACATTTGAGTTTCTCAGAACCCAGACACCTACAGAACGACGGGCATATTGAACTATTTTAGACCGGTCTGTCCTCTGGGTGGGACAGATGTGTCATGAGCAAATGATTTAACCATCCCTGTCTCTGCTCAGCACAACACTGAGCAGGAGGGATGTGTGTTAGATAAATCAAACCAAGCAGCTGTAGCATGTTTTTATAACTCAGTCTACTTCAAGGCACTGTAAAGCAGATAATGCTTTGTCACACTGCATGGGAGACAAATCTCTTTGCCGGGTTCATGTAATGGATACGTATTGGAAAAGATGAATGCAGGTGGACTGCCAGTCCAGAAGATGGAACAGATATCAGTAAGAGTCTGCACTGTGGGAATGATGGAGTGCACAGCAGCGAAAGACAGAGCGTCACTCTTCAATGCAAGACAGGTGCTTGGAAGCAGATTTTTTAGCACCAAGGCCCTTCCAGGAATAAAACATTTCCACTGACAAGTAATATAATATCACCCTAGATTACTTTCTCCCAATTATTTTCTCTCTCTGACTCTTTGCTTCATTTTATGCCCCTTCGATTTTTTTTTTTTTTTTTTTTTTTTTTTTTTTTTTTTTTTTAAATGTGTTTGACACTGTGCCAGGAGGAGAAAAAGAAGTAGGTCATAAATATCACCCATGCCGTGGAAACTTCAGTTTAGAGAGAAGGCTGGAAAGACAGGAGCTGCTGAATGAAGAGAGAGACGGGAAGTTCCCCTCTCATCTGGTCCGAGTGAGTCATCCCGAGGAGTGCCACGATGCAAAATGACTTTCCCTTTCCTTCCCACTCTAAGGGTCAACTGAGGTATAGGGCGTCTTTCAGGACTGGCCAGATCCATGGAAATTATCCACAGGTTAAAGTCACATATGAACCACAGCCATTTATTTGACTCTTCTAAGCCAGCAAGTCATTCCAGGTCTGAGTAAAAGGCCATAGAATATGGCAGCATCACTCATTACGAGTGCATGAACTCCTCACTCTACAATCACCCATGGAGTGCTTCCAGTCTGGTGGTGAAACATGAGAGAGACTGAAAGTTCCCAGGGGCATAGAAAATTACAGCCCCACTCAGTCATCTAAGAAACAAGGCAAACTGGAGAAGGAAATAGAAATTTTCTGGATAAGTGAAAAAAAAAAAAAAAAAGCAAAGGTTCTAATCTGATGGAAACATGATAGAATAGCCACTGTCACCTGAATCAACAACAGAAGCTGTATAATTTTTATTTTAAAGTAAAGGAAGGTGAAACAAACAACATATGTAATAAAATATTAATTGTAAGAGGCTTGATGAAAAAGGAACACAAACTTTGCTACTGGCCTCTGAAAGCACTTAGAGTTGTAAATTAACTTGTTGAGAGGGTAAGTGCTTATTTGAGATGGTCAAAAAAATACAACAGTCCTTTACATTTCCCTGAAACTTGTTTTAAACATACACAAACAAGAACTGAAAAAGTAAATAATAACTGTGATGTTCTTCAGGGATCAATTTTAGGTTCAATTTGTTTTAATCCTAATACACTTTTTTTACTTAATATGTTCCCTCTTAAAAATATGTTTTTGCTTCTTAGTGACACTCAAATCTTTCAGTTTATCAAACTCATTTTATAATTATGCAAAGATAACATGAGTAAATACAAACTTATGTTAGTTATTTACTATGGCCAAAAAGGCTAATCAAACCTATCTGTCCTTTCCTGAAAAGTAATCCCAACTCTAACACAGGAATTCAGAAAAAGTACATCATAACTATGGCGCCTTTCAGTATTTTGTGTATTTTTGATGAAAGAGTCCAGCATTAATTACCTTCCTGTCGCTCTGTCACTTCCTACTCAATGTTCACTATGAGGGTAACATGAAGCAAGCAAACTAAAAAAATGTTTTGGGGTTTTTTACAGATGGTGATGGGAAAAAAAAGTCACAACCCATCCATCCATTTTACAGTGCTAGCAACATAGGTTTTGCTGTCCTATGATGTCATTTTCCATATATAGGAAGGAAAAGCGGTTTCACTATCTGGCTCAAAATGCAGTGAAAAATTTCTTTTTGACACATTTATCTTTGTCCAAACTCTTGACAGTTTTAGAAATCTATTCATTTGATTTGTTTCCTGCTCATTTCTTTTGGTTTTGTGGAGGAAAAAAGCCTTTAAACATTTAAAACATGGTTGTGGTAGTGTGATGATCTGGGGCTTCTTTGCTGCTCCAGGACCTCAACGACTTGTTGTATTTGATGGAACCATTAATTCTTCTCAGAAAATCCTGAAGGTAAATGTCTGGCAGTTCATGACACTTGTCTTGTGCAGCAGGACAATATTTCAAAGAACACCAGCAAGTCTGGAAAGACTACAAATGCCAAATTAGGTTTTTGACTGGCCTACTTAAAATCTAGACTTAATTTCAGTTGGGATGCTTTGACTTGCCCATTCATTAAATGGGAAAGACATGGTTAAACTCTTTTTCCTTTGGGCTTAAGATCCATAGACTTTGTGGTCAGTTAAAAACATATTTTTTTGATCTGCTTTTTATTAATTTCTCTTGTTTGTTATGCATTGTTGGTTTTTGTGAAGTACTTTGTGTTTTTATATCTTAAAAGGTGCTCTGTAAATGAAGTTTTACTTACTTACTTTACTAATGTTGTTTAATTAAAAGAGTGGGCCAAGATTCCTCCACAGTCATGTAAAAGAATAAATACAAAATGGTTTGAGAGTTGTCACCAAAGTTGGTACAACCAGTTATTAGTGTTAGGGGGCAAATACTTTAATAAAATCTGAATAAAGAGGGGAAATACTTTTTCATAGCATTATATATTCCTCCAATGGGTTCTGGATCTGTCCAATGGTGTCAGCGGGACATGTCCAGAAAATCTCCAGAGAAACAATTAGATGCTTAAACAACCCTGACAGCTGTCAATACAATAGAGCACCGTGAGCTGCCTCATGGTGCTAAAGCTCTTTACCCTATCTGTAAAGCTCAGCAATCTCTGAAAATTATGGGGAAAAATGTCACAACGTGGAAGGAAGTTGAAGTTTAGCCTTTATTTGACTTTTAAACAGGACAATGTTCCCAGGTATATCTCCAATCCTACAAGATCTCAGTTTAATAACACCTCTATGATATTAGAGTTGTCATCATTGTCCGCTGACTTGAACTCTATTGAAAATCTCTGGTGGGTTTTGAAAAAGCCAGTTGAAGCATGTAAACCCAAGGACATTAGTGAATTGTAAGTCTTTACCCATAAGGAATGTGCTAGGATTCCCCAGGATCTCTGCCAGAAACTACTGTCTGGCTATGAATCACATTTGCAGCTGGTCATAACAGCAAAAGGGTACTCTAGTAAGTACTAAAGAAGCTTGTTATGAAAGGATTAAACAATTTTGAGACCGCTTTAGTGTTTAAAAATAGCATTTTGTTTGGAGAAAATCCAATTTCTAGTGGGGGTTCAATAATTTCAGATACAACTTTTTTCATTTCCAAGCTTTTCCAAACTGAATGTAAGTGTATAAATGCTGTTTGTTGCTGTTCTTTTTGTCCTCACTTAGCAACCACCATCAGTAAATATTGTAATGAAAAACGATATGGATAGCCAATGTATGCAGAAAACACAAAGGATGATTATAAACTGGTCAAATTCAGCAAACAAAACCTTTAAAACAAGAACCTCACCCTTTCCCTGATGTGATGAGGGCAGGTTGGTCCAGAAAAAATGATCTGATCAATCAAGGTTAGAATATGGGAGCTACATGCCAGGAATACAAGGCTCCGAGATAGCGCAACACCAATTATTCTCTTCACTAAATCAAATTAATCCCTGCATTGAATAATGCTCCGGCACTCATGGCCGGCTGAACCTTCTAAATGTCAGTTTAACTGAGTATTACTGGCAGCAGAAGTTCAACTTAACTTAAATGCATTGATTGAGATTTAAATTACAATCTGTTACTGAGCTTGTCACTGAATTTAGGAGTCAGATTACTGTGTTACACTAATCAGTAATGTGTTACTGTCAAGGTCTGCAAAAAAACACCTGTGGTAATCGATGTTTAAGGTTTTGGCAGCCCAGAGAAGAGAAGAGAGCCTTTGTGAGGTCGAGACTCTCCATCAACACCAAACCTCTAAAGCATGCTGAATTGCATTTCAGCAGGTTTGAAAGACGGTTAAAATAATAAAATGTGATATGTGATGCTTCCCAGGTTCATTTAATGAAGACAAAAGCATCTCCTTGGATCTGATGTCTGCAGCTAAACACTTTACAGTTTTTCTCCACAGCCAACTTGACAGCCTCTTCAGGACACCTGTTTTTCTTTGCTAACTGTGTGTATTTGCCAATTTTTGTCATTTAAGCAAGCTCAATTACTTACTTTGACATTTTATTGTGTTGTTATTGAAAATTTTAATATCTTGTATTGCCTTTTAACATGATAAACCAGTACAAAGTTGCACATAAATGGAAAAACAGAAGGATATTGATGTATATGCAAACATGATGAAACCTATTTGTTTTATTATTCATTTTTTAATCTCATGATGCTTGGTGTGACAAGCTTTGTGCTGTAGATTACATTTTGAGAGGTTTTTGCCAACACAAAAGAAAGAACAATTATCTTACAGACACTTTTATTAAAGGGAGTTTACATATTTGCTTTCAGCACACAGTATGTGAAAGATGTTATTGGCTTCAATAAAATAAAATATGCACTCCGACTCACAGGTAATAACATAGAACCTGATGTTCATCACACTGACTCTGAGAAAACATCCTGTGTTTTTCCCACTTTTCACACTGCTCTCTCTGGCGCTGAGCCTTGCTGCTGCAGAGCCTCATTTCAGTTGAAATATTATCACTCTAATCTCTGTGGTGGCTTTGCTTTTTTAGTTGAGACTCAGTTCATTCTGGCATAGACTGGATGTAACCTCACGTCCCGCTGCCAGGTCATTTTTTTCAACTGAAAGACAGCTGCTGCTGCTGGAGGAATTCCCGATAGAAAAGGAGCTCCTACACCCATTCTTTGATCATTTGTTTTTCTTTTTGTTCCCGTTGTTCTCATCCTCTGGCTCACCAGTACCTCTCCTTTCTTCACAGCTCTGAGAGTGAAGACATTAATCAAAAGCATTGTTCCAGTTACTGGGTGTTCATGCTGGCTAACAACGGCGGACACTTGAGTCCTCTTGGCTCTATGTGCTCAGGCGTTTTTGGTGCTGGCTAAGGCCTCTAGGAAAACATGGTTGTTAAAGTGTGGGAAGGTTTTAAAGTATCTGTTTGAGTTCTGTCTCAGCCTCGCCCCATAATTCATGGGCTACAGTAAAAGTCATCATGTGGCAGAGATATTGTGGGACCTTAAAGGACAGTGAGAGGACAGCCACCATCCTCTTAAGTCATTTTCCATTCTTTTCTCCCTACAATGCATTATCTGGTGACAAATGTGTCCTCGGTCTCGCTGTCTTAGCCGTGATGGATGGTTCTCAGTGTTCCACAGAGGCTGTAGTGATTGGCTGGTGCTGATAAGCCTAAATGGCTTTAGTAGGGCTCTAACAGACAAACGCTCCCATAAAGACACAGTCATCCCACAGCTTCCCTTGTAGTCTGGGATTTCAACTGAAAATTTAAATTAAACCAATGCATTCTTTCTCTTAGTTTTGACCTTTGTTCCCTTTAAGATTATATGAAAAAAGTGCAGACAATGATGCCCTATGAGACAAACAATCCACCATAAAAGAGGCAATCAAAATGTCCAGATCCAAGTGATCAAGTTGCTCTGCTGTAAAAGAAAGTGACTCTTTGGCTCAGAATTAAGCTCTGTACTTTCCTTCTTTTTCAAGAAAGCATAATCCAGCTGCGTCCACTCATCCTGTCAGCAATGGTCAGTGCACCCTAACTTTCAGAAAGATAGTGCTTATCAGTGGTGGCCAATCCTAATGATTTATGTCACTGTCTGACTCTGTTTTAACTGCACTTTTCTGTTGCAGATAGTGCAAAGAAGGAGGGAATTTGGTGATAGGCAAGATAGCATCTCGGCATCTAGGCCAGAATTGTGTGATAATCGCAGCTGCTGGTGCGTGTTGCAAACCCTGAAGGGTTATGTCTCTTGTTAGGTCACTGACAGCCAGTCTCTTTCTGATACTGACACCCAGATACACTGAAAGGCCTGATTTTTTTTGACACTACTCCTTGACACCAGAATGCTGATTGTGAAACCTGTGATGAGAGGATGCAGCGGCAGCAGGATGTGCGGAGGTGGAGTCAGCATCGCTGTGATTATTCATCGTGACAGACTGATTTTAAGGGACTGTTATTCTTTCCAGTAGTGAAACGCCACCAACACATAGCCAAAACTTCTGAGTTCTATTAACCTCATTTATACAGCCTGTTTAGCTTTTCACCCAAGTATGTTTCCACCTCAGTTTGATCAGTTTCATGAAATATAGTTACTGCTTTTAAGATGGTGATGTCACTGTCTTTCAGTTCCTTTGCCAACCTCAATGATAACCAGGCAACATTTATGGCCTCCCTTCTCTATGCTTGAATCTTTCTTCTTTCTGTGACTTCAATTTCAGTTTGTTCACCCACATTGACAGACGTTGTGTAAAAGCTGCACAGATTGTTGCTGTAATTTGGAGAAGTGTTTGATAGTCCTGCCAAAAGATGCATCGACAATCTGAACTTTTAGCAGCCAAAAAAATTTCATTTCATGAGCAGCAGGGATAGAAACAATGGGTCAGGCAAACCAGACTGTGGTCACTTCAGCTGATATGTCAATGACAATCCATCCATCCATCCATCCATCCATCCATCCATCCATCCATCCATCCATCCATCCATCCAAATCATTAGACTCCAGAAGTGATGGATGGGTAAATTAAGAGGATTTTTTTTGGGTCAGCCCTTTCTTTGCAAACAATCATGGTGAAGAGCTCACACCATCAAATGAAAGTTTACAAAGGTGCTTACAAGGGTGTTCACAGACATACTAACTTGGACTACAATTGTCACTAAATATATCTTACATTAATTAGTACTATGTGCTTTCTTATGACATAATGTTATATAAACAAATGTTTGTGGCTGTGGTTTCTTGGTTCCCTGTTTTGTTTTTTCCCTCTTTCTGCATATGTAGAAGCAGATTCTTAAAATACATTTCTTGTATTCTCTCTCTTCTTCTGTTCTATTTCTCCCTCCCTGTTAACCTTCTCCCCCACCTCTCTTCCTTTTTTCTCTTTTCCCTTTCTTTTCCATGTCTGTGTCCCTTACAATTTAAGTAAACCCAAAACACTCCACTTGTGAAAATAAATCTGTTAGCCATCTTTTTGGGACTCAGACAACAAATCTGATTGTTATACTGCTGAACAGGACATGGTAAAAAATAGAAGAAGAAGAAAAAACAAAGTTTACTCTAGGGTTTTGGAAAGGAAGCTTTGACCGATTGTCAAACTTCAGATTCAGATGGAGCAGTGTTGCTTTCATCCAGGCCATGGTACAGTGAACCAGATCTTTACCAAGCCTGAGAAACAGTGGAGCTCATGGGGGTTGATTGTGCAGTCCACAGTTGTTTTATGGCTATGGAGAGGCTTTGAACCATGTTCTTTGAGACATTTTTGTGGAGAATGCTGCAGGGGTGTGGGGTACCAAGGAGGCTTTAGGGCAATGCAGCTTTTGCATAGCGAAACCATAAGTTCTCTCCAGAACTCCAGGGAAATTGTCATAATACTTTAATCAATTAACTTCATGAGATAGAATGCAGGTACTTTCACAGTAACCTCATATTTCAGAAAGGAGAATGCCTTCTACATTTTAGACAGCAGATGAGAGCATGAAATGAAGCCATTTTACATTTTTAGCAGGATAATTTTCCAGGACCAATTGATGAACACTGTGTTTGTGTTTACATCATTACCTGAACAGAAACCCGCTCTTAAGGGGGCTATATTTATTTGTCTTTCATCCAGTCCTCATAGCAGTGATGCTCTCTCAAGGCAAGTTGTGTCAAAAAGTAGAGCAAAGTAATGACAGCTACTTTTACATGGCTCCAAATTTCTGCAGCCCACCTGACCTCTCTGCCCCAGGACATTGCTAGTCCTCTCTCTCTCTCTCTCTCTCTCTCTCTCTCTCTCTCAAAATTTGAACAAACATACACAGTGAATCCCCTGCACTCTATAAATTAATCTGCCTCCCTGCTTACACGATTGTCTCAAGTGTATGTGTGTGAGTGTGTGTCTACAAATCCTTGACACTGCAGAAAATTATTTCCCCCCCAAGAATAATTCAAGTTGTCCCTGTGCTTGTAGCGATAAACTTTCCGCCAGTTAATTGCAAATATATGGAAGGATTAGCGCGGGCAATTATTATTATCACTGGGAAATTTATGATTAGTGTCACCAAGTGTTGTATGAAAATAGCAGCCAAAGTGTGAATTAATTTGAGATGTTTGTTTATTGTGACAGCAAGATGAAGACCAAGCATTTCTCGTGGCATAACCTTGAGGGCTCAAGAAATGCAGAGCCTTGCATTTCTGGAGTTTTATTCATCCCTCAGATGAGAGCTGAGAGTTTTAAAGCTGCCGGGGGTTAAAGTAAAGATTTATGTGTGTTAAACTTGTCCTGCCTGCGACAGCACTTATGCCCTCACATTTACTTCTCTGCTTCTTTCACTCTCATCAGAGATGTGTCTGAAAAGTCACTTTCCTTATTGACAATAGCCAGTGATGGATAGTGAGGCATATATTGACAAGCTGTCATCAAACATGTAAATGGCTGGAAATTAAACCTGGGACAAAATGGATTCTTTACATAATTTTATTTATTTCAGAGCTCAGAGAGGAGGAAACATGTCAGAGCCAAGAGACCGACTGACTATCTGAATAAATGCATTAGTTATTTATAGGGGTGTCTCTAGCTCACTTAATATTATAAAAAAGCTATCTGGAGAAGTAAGTAAGATGTTATTATAATGATCAACTCTCATTCTTTATATCTTTGTTTGAGACTCTTATTTTAAAATGAAAAAGGAAGTAGTTCTTTAGTTGACTTCAGTTGACTTGTGTTGACTAGCCAACAGCACAGCATTATATAAGCGCTAAAAAAGTTTTTTGGATACTCAGTAGTAAAAAAAGAAACATGAATGATTTATAAACTCCACTGAGAATGCTGTGGCATCTGCTTCATAGCTTCTTATTGACACAAAACTAAAAGGTTGTTGTTTTCTAATAACTCTGGACTGCATTTCATAATCACTAGGTTAAAATACGTAGAGTGAGCCAACCTAAATAGGAAAATTCTACAACGAACAGAAATTATTTAAATTATAGTTTTATGAAAAAACGGATAAAAGGGAACTTTAACACCATTGTGATTTTTTTTTTAAATTTCACCTGGATGAGACACACTAGTATAGTCTATAACACAAAATAAATAAGAACGTTTCAAAGTTACAATGATGGTGTTTGCAATGATGTCACATAACGCAGCCATGGGGCATCTTGAAGGACAAGCAAGTAGTGTAACCATGGCGAGACATGCAGGAATACCTGAGAAAGCTAAAACCAAAGGCAGCTAATGAAGGGAAACCGGTGGTTTTTAAAGGAAATTAGAATTTTGATCATTAGACTAAATCCATACCAGATGCCAATAAGTAACTGCAGTTGAAATTAAATGTGCTAAAGCTATTGGGGATTTCATACATCGATATGGAGAACTACATGGTGCTGTCAGTGAAATTCATACCCAGTAGGTCTAGTTGGGTAAGACATGTATCAGTGACCTACATACATAAAAAGATTTTTCCTTTTTCTTCTGTTATTAACTACCTGCAAGCACTACATACCCCAGACATTTACTTTGAAAACCTGCAACTTGTCTGTAACCTATATTGCAGTAAGCCTAAATTTGCCGAAATTGATAAAACAGTCAGCTAATGTTTAGATATTTTAGCAAACGTGTGCATGGGCTAAGACATTGTTTACATTATTTTCAAGCAGTGGTTTTGAATATAAATGCTTCACTCGCATATAAAAAAATTATTATCAAGAGCTTGAACCTATGTCTAGTTCAAGCACCAGCCTAGCGACATGCAAAAAACAATCAACCACTTGTCCTTCATGAAATATAACAGAAACAGCAACTAACCTGATATAAAATAAATGAGCAGACATGGCATGGTGCTGAGTTGTATAAATCCTCCTGTACTATTTTATTACAGCCACATGTTTATTGTCTTGATCATTCCTCTGTTTATTCAAACCAATTTGTGATCTTGACCAGTAAGTGACAAAATGTTCCATCTCATTTATTTATCTCTGATATTCACAGTTTAAAGCAGCTCAGAAACTTAAATTTAGCTTAAAAAAAAGCTGTTTTGTCATCGATCCAGTAGAAGTCTCTGGTTATCACTCTGTTTGTCCTCCAGGGTGGCCGACAGGAAGTAAGCTAACATACTATTGGAACCATCCCTATTTATCTGTCAAGGTTTAACAAAAGACTTGTCACTAATTGTGACTGGTAAGCCAGCTTTGATACAAACCACAAATACATTTGATGAAGATTTTGTCCATTGTCTACATCTGCCTTTTCCTGTTCAGGGTTTAGGGGGGGCTGGATCCTAACCACGCAGCATATGGATAACAGGTGAAGTACATCATGGGCAGCTTGTAAGTTTTCACTTACTCCTGAAGGATGAGAGAATCAGAGAAGAGTGGCTGAAGTTCATTTATGGGGAAGTACCATGTAAGTATAACCTCAATTTGAGACGATATTCAACGCATTTTACTGAAGAGTTTCCCAAATATGGTTGTAGCCAATCAGAGTGATGTCAACTAGGTAGAGCCACATATCATTACCGTACCCAACGCTTTCACTAAGGAGAGAAATCTGGCCTGCCAAAGTAACCACCTACAAAAAGGTAACATTTTTTATATGAAATTCTTTGGACAATTGACATATGCAGCAATATCAACTACATAAAATAGTTTACACAGTGATGTCACCACCCCTTTAAGGCCTTTGTAAGGGTGGGTATACACAGTATTAATGCTTTTATTAAACTTTAAACCTAACTCATTAATGTAATTTTTCTGCACAGGCAAGTGACTTAATACTTTTAGCAATATAGTGCACATGGTCAGATACACTATATTGGTTTTACATTTAATTAAATGTAACTGAGTTAGAAAATATTTGCGAAGGTCTGTTTTTTATCTATTGAATGGTGACAATTTGGGGGAATTTCATTTCATTGATAAATATTTTGGCCAAAATATTTTATAAATTAGCAACAAAGTGCTTGTTTTTTTTTTTTCCTTTTTAAAAATATCTTTATTAACATTTTTCTTTAAACATGTACACATGTACATGCATACATTCTAATGCATTATTTCCTTTATTTTTTGGCTTTGCACATGTTAACAGTATTGTTACTGCAACATTATTTGCTCAAACAAGACAAATAATTCAACAAAGAACAGAAAAAAAATCCCAGATGCATAAAATATTGGTCTAAACACAAGAAGAATTAACTGCAAAATAGAAAGTAGTCCCTACTATCCTTTGTCTTTCAAACTGAGGTTTACATATATCTATTCCACATTTTCACCCTTATCTATTTTAATTATAGAGCTGACATAGCTGGTAAAGGATTCCCATACATTCTCAAATAACTTAGTCTTTCCTTTTCACACATATGCCATCTTCTGTAAAGGAAAAATTGTTAGCATTTGTCTCACCCAAAACACAAAGTGCTTGTTATTAGTAAATTTGGGTGAGCCAGCTGTTGATCACATATGCTTTCTTCTTCCTGTTTCTTAGGTTGTTTTTTTTTTTGTTTGTTTGTTTTTTTTTGTGTAAAAACAAGGTAGAAATCAAAATGGGAACTCGAGCATCTTTTAATTTTAGTTTGGACAATTTGAAAGAGAAAAAAAAAAAGAAAAAAAAAAACCTTTTTAAAAAACATCCTTACCAGGTGTGGAGGTAGGGCGGGTGCACCAGCTATAGTCCTCGATGTGGCTGTAATTGGTTGCTAACAGTCCGTCGAGGATGTAGCAATTTTTTTGTGATTGTTGCTGTCTAAAATTACACATTTTGTAACACCTTTTTCAAAATGTTGTGGTCAGAGTTGCACATTTTTTTTAGGCTTTATTTTTGCCATAACTTGATCTTACAAGAAAGTTGAATTTGCCGTACCTTCTTGAAAGATCACCCTAAAAAAGTTATTGTACCTGATGAATTGTGTATAAAAACAAGTTACTTTTATTTAGGGAAGCAGAAGATGAGTGCAGGGTGGGGTCAAGTTGGGGGAGGATGGAGAATGGTGTGTGAGTGGAAGGGGGCACTCCCCGACCATTCCACCACCCATTTGTTGCGACCGGGATGGTATGGAGTGAATTTATTTTGTGGTCTGTTCATAAAGCTACACTTGCACTTTGTAAACATCAGCTGGAGCGCAACAGCTCCACCCGCCCTGCCAGATGCTTCACCATCGTTTACTCCAAGCCACCCACTAGATAGCAGCTCGGGGAGGACGTCGAAAAAAGAAAGGCTGTCTTAGTCCATGCATCGTGCCAGTCTACTTAAATCCCTGACATTTTAATCAATCAATGAAATTCCCTTGGGTGCCTTGAAAAATGTGTTAAAAGTGGACATGTAAGAGGATATGGGTCAGATTTGCAGAGAAGCGATGGCTGGTGAAAATTGCAAGTCTGTGCAAAAATTGCGAATAATGAGTGAATTTGCATTACTCGTTGCAATTGCAACATCATAACTTCCTGGGGGGACTGAATAAATGCCACTAGTGCCGAAAATGAAACTTAAAAAAACAAAATATCCATCCCTACTAGTTTAAGTGTGGCTGTTAATTATTGGTCTTTCTTGGTTCTTATCAACTTTATTGAATGCGTAGGTAATGTGATTACATTTTCACTAAGCCATTTCCCAGTTGTTAATGTTCCTAGCTGGCATCAGCAGCAGTGTAACAACAGTCACATATCTCAATGACCTGATACTTGCAAGAGATAAATACACTAAGCCTAGAGTTAAAGGCAGCATCTCCAATGTAATACGAGGTTTGTGCTGACTCAAACAGTACAAAGGGATTTAAATCTAATAGTCTGCAGATCATAGGTCAATAATACAAATAAGTGCAGTGTCGTGTCTGAACTGCAGCAAGGGAGGTAAATTAGGGTCAACAGTCTCCATACAGTGTGGGGATAAAGGGGGGGGAAACCCTTAAGTCTGCCTTTCCCTGTTTGCACAAACACACACATGAACAAGGCCTTATGTTTGGAGGCATATTTAAAACTGGAAGGTCATGAAATACTATGTTGCATTATGATTCAATAAAAATCTTTATATTGCAGAAAAAAAAATCATTTGGAACCACTGAGACTTAAGAAGAGAGGGGAAACCCTCAACAGTGCAATGATTATGCTTTAAACACTTTCAAACAGCCCAGCTCAGCATAAAACCAATCATTTGGCTCCAGTATGACAAACTGAAAATTGAGCTCATCTGGCCTCTTGTGAGGTACAATGAGCATGAACTAATTATTACCTTATGCTTACAAATGCAATAACACTATAAGAAAATCAGATACAGATAAAGTAGTCAGTTTATCTCTTGCTGGCCAAACAAGGACTAGATGTAAAAGCATTGATTCAGTATGGAGGCTAGTTGGGTTACTGGAGTTCTGCAACAATACGTACGTATGAGCTACTGAGAGAGGACAGAGATCATTATTGTTGAGGAATTTACCTTCAACTGGTCATGCTTGTGTGGGCAGAGGAGTTAGATGGAGTTTGTGGAGAAAAGCTTGATGTTAGGAATGACAGTTATGTTCAGAATGTACCAGGGATCTGCATAGATCCTATATTCTGTATTTTTTCACTACTGTGCAAACTTTTTAAAATTTTACACATTCCAACAGCAAACTTCAGTCTATTTTTCCAGGATAATATGACATACTAACACAAATTACCACATACTGTAACTGTAAAGCATAAAAAAAATGAAGCATGGTTTTAATTTCTTTTTAATAGAAACTTGAAAAGTGTGGCATAGACCTCTTTACTCAAAATAAATGGAAAGAGAATGATAAGACTGCAAACCTACCAAGACAGCAGTCCACACAAACTAAAAGGCCTAGCAAGGATAGCATTTAAAGTAGAAACTGCAGATATTCACAACTCAGGTTGGAGTAAACTTAAACTTCCAATGAAACAATAACAACAATAACAACAACCCTAAACATATAGCCAGAGCTAGAATATAATGGTTTAAATCAGACCATATTCAAGTGTTAGAATGACCTAGTCAAAGTACAGACATAAATCCAATTAAGAATCTGTGGCAAGGTTTGAAAATTGTTCACAAATGCTCTTTGTCCAATCTGACTGAGCCTGAGCTATTTTAGGATGGAAGAATGAGCAGAGTCTCAAGATATGTGACGTTAGTTGACACACCCTAAAGCAAAATAAATATGAAAAAATTTTGATTCTTGTTCATCATCAAATCATGCTAGTAGTATATTTCTCATACTTAGGTTGGGCTCTTTTAAGTCAAGTCTAGTTTATTTGTATTTCAGCAGCAAGGAAGTTCAAAGTGCTTCACATCGTAAAAACATCAATCAAGTATACAGCAAAATCATCAAAACATCAAAATCATCAGCAAAAATATTGATCAATGATTCACTTACTTTATTTAACTAATTTATACTCAAACTTCCACCCTTTGGAAAACCAAGCATATCTTACCCGGATTTCAAAGGCAGCTCTAAACAGATGGTTTTCAGCCTTGATTTCAAGGAATTTAGTGTTATGGCTGTTTTAGAGTAAATTACACTCCTTTTCAAATTTCCAAAATGAGAATTAATCTCTGTATATTATTTTATTGAAGTACAACATACAATCTCCACTACAGCAAAGCAAAAAAAAATTTCTGAGTCATGTTTTCATTTATTAAAAATCAGACTACAGTAGTATTTGCTATGATGTGAAATACAGAGTGCAGGACTACCAAACTTCAATATAGTTCTGAAGATAATTGGAATACAGTGTTTGGATAACTGAACGCAATCGACATAATTGCCACATATATTTTCAAAGTGTCTATCTTTGGATAATGCATTTTAGAGTGAAAACTAACCCATGAGATTTGAGAAAACTGGCTGTAAATTTAATAAGCAGTAAGGTGACAAGAGCACCGGTGCCTAATTTAGAGGTCACAGTTGTCTACATTTTCTAGTTTCAACTAGACATTAAACAACTGACTTTCCATCCAAAAAAACTGAACAAACTGAATTGCTCGTCTTGAACACCTACTGTATAACCAAGCAAAATGTGGAAATACTTTTGCACAACAAGCTCTGTCAATGTTATCAGAACAATAAGACAGATGAACAAACACATGAAAAAATGATTAGTGAGAGATACTTGGATTTTGAAAATAGGGTGAAGTTTATGGTTTAACTAGAAAATGACTTGAGGTTTTCCAGAATGATAAAAAAAAAAATAAATAAATAAATAAAAAAAAAATTTAAAAAAAATCCAGATTTAGAGATGCTACCAAATTATTTCCAAAAGAAATACAATTTGAAAATACTGACTCATCCACAGTGGACTATTTAAATCATTAATCGTAGATTTTTGGTGAAACGTTACTCCAAATTATTTAAGAGAAACCTGCCTATTAGTGGATTTTTTTGTGGACCTTAACTAATATTTCAAAGAAGATGTAGCTTGTGAAGCTAAAATACATAACTGAGAGCAATGCTACTTGACATGCTATTGGCTGGAGTTTGCAAAGCAGCCAATCCAGGAGTTCCATTTTTTTTCCTTGGTACTGATTGGCTGTAGATCAGAGATAACAATATTAGCATCTGTGGTAGTGCAAAGACTTAATCCACTGTGCGTATTAATGCATGTTAACGTACTGACCCTTTGCATGTGACACCATGATCTTTAGAGAGTGGCTCATTCTGTCATGATGGATGTCAGAACAACCTATCTGCTCCTGTAAAGCTTGCCAAGAAACAGACAGATGGTTGCCTAATATCGCTTTTATTTAGTTGATTTCACTGTAAAAATGGTCGTTGGGTGCTACACGGTTGGGTGCACAAACAGACAAGGATACAAACCAAACTTTTATCGTAAACCTCATGAGGAAAGATGACGCTGATGAATCGTAAGGTCTGGCAGCCCCTGGTGCATTCGTGGATTTGCAGCAAACACTTTTTGCAAGGTAAGAAGATTAACGTTTCTATACTTCATAAGTAAGTAAGTTAAGTAAGATGCAATCAAATATTGCATTATGGAGAAGGTAGGCATCTAATCACTGGCAACCATGGGGAGAAGGCCCCACAATCATGTAAACTACTAGGTACGAAAGACAGGGTAAACATTGAAACTTTTGTACATTTTTAAGACTGCTGTAAGGGGAAATGGCATCAGTGACATAGTGTTATAAATCATGTGGCATGAACTCAGGCAGATTTGATCTAATCAACAAACACATCAGGAGGGAGAAGTTATGGGTCAATTTCTAAGCAAACTATTTCCAACTTTTGCAAATACTTCTGTCTCCAAGCCCCATCTAGGTGTGTTACTTCTATACACAAATTAGCTCGACTTGAACAAGTACAAGACATGGCTATATTGACAAAAACAACTTGGGAAAACAATCACAGTCACTCCGTTCAATACTTCTGTCCCTCACTTTTGACCTCCATCATGGCACCTTGCTTGATTAAATGACGCTGTTGCAAAAGGTCAATATATGATGCTTGAACTATTAAAATAGGCAGTTATAAGCGTTTTTTTTGAGAGACTCTCAAGTATGCACGGATTTTAGCTGTTCACTGGCGGTTGTGGTCCCTAACCCCCTGAATACCAGGGGTCCACTGTATTGTGCCTTTAGGACAACCAGATTTAGCTTTTTTAATGCAGGATTATGCCTCTAGTTTAAATCACAGTTGCAATGAAGAAGCTTGATGTGAAGCTTTTTTTTTTTTTTTTTAACTTTGTCACTGTATCTTTAGACTGGACAAATACAAGTTTCTGTAATTTTTGGAGCTAACGGCCTCATGTTAATGTATGAAGTGTACGCAGTAACATCTCTCTCTGTCTGTCTCTCTCTCTCTTTCAGTCATGCTCAAAAACAGCCTCCCACTCAGCCTATATTGTGGAAGTGCCTTTGATTGATGACTCTGACCTATTCTGGGAACAGGCTGCCACATCTGCAACCTAATTACCCCATCATCACTATTTCTCTATGTGGTGCTGTGAAACACACACATACAGACATAACAGCAGGTTTCTGGTTAGTTTTTTTCTTGCAAAGTTCAAAGTACAAGTTGCAGGTTGCAGAGTGAACAACTCAACTCAGACATTTGCCCTTCCTGCACACCACAGTGGGTTATTTTCACAGTAATCCCTTAGAGCATTTTACTGTAGAGAAAGCAGTTTCAGTCTCTGTGGGACGTACCATCCATTTTCTGTTGAGACAATGGCACATCTTTATTCTGTTTATGGAAACAGTGAACACACCCTTTTTGTCTCTGTTGCTTTGTCTGTAAAATTCCCATGTACTTCCCAGATGGTTGGTCCAGTGCTTAGCTGTGCTCCATTTAGGTTGCTCATAAAAGCCTCCAGCTGAGGTCTAAAAATACTGGATCTCTATACAGTATGGATAAAGGGGTGTGAAAAAGCAATATTTGGCTCTGTCATTATTATTCTGCTTTTGTTTGACTCAAAGAAAACACAGCCATAGCTTCATACAAAACATCTGAAAACATCAACATAAAAAGAAGGTTTTAGCGAGACAAATCGGATTTACTCTCCATGTTTTAAATAATCTGCCACTTCAACATAAAGCACCAGTTGGAACGGTTTTCCATAGGGTTCCACTCTGCATACTGACTTGTCTTGTCCAATTTGATTTATTTTGGGGCATTCAGAGGTGGACATTCCTATGTTTGTCTCTGCAATACCCCTTTATCATCTAGTTGTGCTTGAGGGGTCATTTCAAAGTGATGAGCGGACAATTGCAATTGGTTTTTGCTTCAAAAGTGTTGATGTGAGCTTGGTGGGCTTCAAGAATAGGACCTTAGACTACTTCCCTTGGCAAAATCTCTCTTGAGTCACTCCGGATAATCTCTATTCAGCTCACCCCACAGGCTTTCTGTATGATTTATGTGCGACTTTGAATCTTGTCAGCCATTTGTGTTGACTTGGAGATATGTTTTGGATCATCCAGCTGTAATTCCAACTGACAACTGGGAGAAAACTGACAAAATGCTGTAACATAAATTCTAATACGGTTCCCAGAGCCTTTATAAGAGAAACAGGGGAAACACTGAGTGCTTTTGCATTTAATAATCTTTTGAGAGTGTCTGTTGCCAAACAATTTATTAGTCTTACTTGGCCAAAGCACATTCTAAGTGACAGTTCCTGTGGCATTTAGCAGGCTCTACATGTTTACATGTGTGATGGTAGGATGCAACTCTTTGTTGTAGTTCTCCTTACCATCCTCCACACAATGTGTGGTGGTGGCAAGATAAGCTTAAGTCCTCATCCAGCCTTGTTTATAATGATTATGGTTGCTTTAAACTTCTAAAATATTGCTCTGACTGTAGATATAGGAAAGTTTACACTGGAAGCTGCAATCTTGTAGCCAATTAATAACTTATAAGGATCAACATATGACTTCTGAACTGGAATGCTATGCTTTGCTTCTTTCCCCATTTTCAGTTAAATTCAGTTCACTTCAGTTTATTTGTATGGCACCATTTTTTTTTAATTTTTTTTTTATTTTTTATTTTTTTTTTTTACCAACAAGCCAATTCAATGCAATCAAACATACTTTCTAACAGATTCTAGCCATTAAACAACCCAGACAAGTTCAGTTTATTGTTAAAATTGTTTTAAAAAGTTTTCTATCTAAGGAAACCCAACAGATTGCATTAAGTCATTGACTTAATGCTTCTTGGACAAGCATATAGCGACAGTGGTCAGTTGCTTGCATTGTTTTATTGACTTTGCAGCAATGCAATCCCTCATACTGAGCATGCGTGTTGTGACAAAGGACAGGTTTCCTTTAACATGAAGAAACCTCCAACAGAACCTGGATCAGTGGGAACAGGGTATTTGCCCTGACCAACTGCCACGCCCATAGGCCTGTGGCAGCATAACAACAAAGATAGCTTAGGATAAGCTACGCAGCTCTAACTTTGAGCTTTATCAAAGAAGCAAGTTTTAAGCCTAGTCTTAAAAGTAGACAGGGTATCTGACTAAAACTGAGAGCTGGTTCCACAGTAGAGGAGCCTGATGACTAAAAAGATCTGCCTCCCTTTCTACATTTGGAAAGTACCACCAGTAAACCTGCAGTCTGAGAGCGAAGTGCTCTGTTAGGAACATCTGGAACAATTAGATCTCTGATGTAAGATGGAGCTTTATTATGAAGGGCTTTATATGTGAGAAGGAGAATTTTAAATTCTATTCTGGATTTAACAGGGAGCCAGTGAAGGGAAGCTAAAATAGGAGATATGATCACTCTTTTTAATTTTCATCAGAACTCTTGCAGCAGCATTTTGGATCAGCTGAAGGCTTTTAACTACATTCTGTGAACTTCCTGATCACAAGGAATGACAGTAGTCCAGCCTTGAAGTAACAAATGCATGGACTAGTTTTTCAGCATTACTCCTGGACAGGAAATTTCTAATTTTGGCAATATTTCAGAGATGAAAGAAGAAAATTCTAAAAACTTGTTTGATATAGAATTTAAATTATATGTCCTGGTCAAAAAAAAAACTCCCCCAAAAAACAAACAAAACACAGAGTTTCTTTACTTTATTACCTGAGGCCAATTTAATGCCATTGAGATTAATTGATGTACTAAGCAGATTGTTTTTCAAAGGTTCTGGTCCAAAGATGACAACTTCTATCTTGTCAGAATTTAAAAGCAGAAAATTTTGAGTCATCCAGGTTACTAATTAAAAGGATCTAGACACCCAGATAACTTTTAAGAGTACAGTAAAAATGACAAGTTAAATGTTCTATTTTCATTTATTTACAGGTATTGTTAAGTTACCAATACATGTCCCCCAAACAAATCTGCATCTGGTGTTTGGTTGCGTTTTGTACATGTGCAAGACTCTCTCCTGAGCAGAGGATCTCTGCTGGAGGGCGTGGTCTTACTGCTACAGCCTGCACATTCTAACTGTTGCATCAGCCTGCTGAAAATTTACAGAGCAGTTGAGAGACCAGCCATTGCCTGATGGTCAACCTTATCGGTAAAAGTCAGCCCTGAGATTTTATTCCTGGGTATTATTCAATCTATGAGAAGAAGTTTACGGCATTTTTTGGAAACTGGATTCTTGTTCACTGTACCTCCTAAGTAAAAGTCGTTGCTGTTTTCTTTCAGCCATCTCTAATTCCATTCCTCACGATCCTTTGAAAAAGTCAAAATAAGATGTGCATTATTCTTCGGTCTTTTATTGCTGCTGCATTATCTCCAACAACCATCTGCTTGCCTGCGCTACAACACCGTCTGTTAAATCCTCTAGATCTCACACATCACTCAATCACTCTTTGTCTAGATCCTCCACCCTCCTCTGCACCAGTTACCCATCCCACAAACCGTAAGATCCCTTTTTTAATCACCTTAAACTTTCCTCAATTCATCTGCTTCTCTATTTAAATCTCTCCTCTAAAGACTTCACAGAAGCCCGGACCCAGAAGCTCCTATTTATGTCTACTTATTTGTAAATTAACACAAACTTTTTTTCATTCGGAGTCCTGGGTGTGATTCTGCATGTGGGTCATAAAGCTTCCTGGTATTATAACGATCTGAAAACAGACCCATGGTGAAATGACATTGTCAGTTGAGTATATTTTATGAAGTACATTAATACTAAACTCCTGGATAGGCCATTGTTTGTAACTAACATTTTTTCAAAGAGCTTGGGAAAAAATAATAAAGTGTTAGGCAAAGAGATTTGCAATAAACTCATTTTGATTTATTGACAGTGCAGAAAGTACCAACTCATTCCTGTTGGCTTTGGATAAAAATACATCTTTGGTGTGCTACATAGTATCAGTGAATCCAGAGTAAGAAGTTAAAAGATATTCAGGTGAATCTGTGGACAAGTTGTCAAGTCTTATGTCTGTTGGTCTTTACCTAAAATAAGTTTTGATATTACCAAATATTTTTTCCTTTTCACTGCCTCCTATCTTGTTGAAGACACACATTCACCATCTATTATTCATTTTTACCCACTGAAATAATTTAAATACATCAAGCAAACCAGTGAACTTCCCCAACAGACTGAACTGCATTAAGCCAGGGGGCAAAACAAACAGGGTGAATCTGTCTGTCTGCTCACGTCTGTGCAATCATTAGACATGGATGTTTGACTGCACATGCTAATGCATAGTAAATACACACAAGCTCTCATGCTTACCACCAACAAACACTGAAACACATCTTTTTTTTTTCTTTTACAATAGGGACTGAATCTGAGTGCTGTCTTTTTGCCCAAAATCGTTTTCATCTGAATTAGTTTTAAATCATTTACTATCATTGAATCATCCAAAACTCACTCCTAACTCAGCTCATCTGTTCCTTCGTTGAAGAGGAAACTTCATGGAAACTGAGGCTAACTGAAACCCATTCTTTGTGTTAAGAGCACATGGATGAAGAGGTGAAGATGAGGGATGATAATGAGGCAGTAGGAGGCAGAAACTGATGTGTGTATGTGTTGTAGGTGAGGGTTTTTACAAAAGATGAGCTGCACCACAGGATATTGAACAAACCTTGAGCAAGAGCCTTTAAAACATGTCACAAATGAATGATATAAATAGCCAAAATAATATTTTTGGATGAAATTAACTAAATAGCTGGAAAGCAACTAGCATACTAGTTACTACAATAAATCCTACATAGGCATAATTGTTGACCAGATCTTTGCCAAATAAATTTGATACAACCAAGAGTGCTATATTGCCATTGGCAATATAGCACTCTTATATATATATATGCCTATACAATAATATAATATATTAATATCTTATAATATAGCACTCTTGTATATATGCCTATACACAATGAGAAATAATGCTAAAAACATAGCACATGCAAATAAAATCTCACCAACATAATTATTCTGTTTTTTATTTTTTGAGTAATACTCTCCTAGAAAGCCCTTGGTTTGTGGTACCTATGCTGATGGTATTTCGTTATGTACTCTACCACCCATTTAAACACTGTTAACCCAACACACTCCTCCCTGGTACCAGAACTAAGTGATGTGCCCAGACACACCAGGAAAAACAAATATCCTAAGTAGCCTTAAGCTTTGGCTCAGCCTCTGAGCTCCCCAACTGAGATTTACCAGAGCATCTGAAGATTGCCTGAGAGCAATGGAGGCAATTTCTTTAAATCCAAAGGATCAGTAGGATCCAGTCCCTACATCTAGTGTGGCATATACACCCCAGCACACCTCCATAGGTTGCATGTCCAAGCCCCCTACAAGTCTGAGTTGTTATTTAGTAAGCCAATAAAAAGCAGCAGAGTCTGAAATCTTCCCCAAAACACGAAGAGGCCTGACCAATCTGTGGTTTGATTGCATTTGTTGATTTATTGCAGTTATGACTCTTCAGAAGACACTGTACTAAATGGGCAACGCATAGTCTGCAGTTAATGAGAATGACATAATCAATTACTAAGAGAGGATGGAGGATAAGAAGTCACTGTACTTTCTTCTCCAAGATCTACTGTAGATTACTGCATTTTATTAGTGGAGCATTCTGAGCCAAATACCTTACTGAAAGTGTTTATTAAACTTGAGCTGTAATCCTCTGCCAGAATGACGTGTATGTAAGTGTTTCATTACATGGGATTTAATCTGCTAAAATGTTTTATGAAGCACAATGTGCAGTGCAAAAGGTCATTGAAGTTCAACACTGAGTACTGACTGTAATATGCAATGCTAGCATTTTTAATTTCATTTAATCTGACCTTGTTTCAGTTTTTAGCAGAGCAAATAAAGCTACCGTTTTGGTTAAGATTTGGTCTAAAATTTAGAGTACCTGTCAAAATAGGATTTCCTATGCTGCATGGACTTCCAATAACTTTCTTGGAGCAATGACTCTTATTTTGCCTCTCTTTCATGAAGGGACACAAGGGCATCAGTTTTACACTGGGGGTTGCTTGCAAATGCACATCACACTCAGTAAGGTTTCTGTTTGTAGAAACTTTATGCAACCATTTTCCTTCTATGTCACAAATGTGTGGTATTTTGGTGTTGATTTCTTTCTTAAAATTCTATCAAAATATATTGAAGCTGGTGGTTGTAATGTTAGAGAAGTATGGACTTTATTGTAAGGTACTGTAACTGTAGCCTGTCATCTAATCTTCTACTCATACTTCAGTCGTTTTTTAACTTTTATTTAGACTACATGTGATTTCTTTTCAAAGCACATAGTGTTGTGCTTGTCATTTCTGTTGCCATCTTTGACTGGAATCTTGGCCATGCATAGTTTTTGTATTGTTTTTTTTTTTTTTTTTTTTTTTTTTTTTTTTTTTTTTTTTAATTCTCCACATTAAAAGCAATTAAAAACATGTATGCTATGCTTGGTTCATCAGTGTTTCTAACTTAACCTCTTCCAAGAGCCACTCCTAATCAAAGTGGTCACAGTCCCCTGCAACTTGGGGGGGAGGGGGTTCATCCATTTCCTCCGATTTGGTTCCTTCAGTCTCCTGCTCCCTCACAGCTGTTTCATATCAATTAGCACATATTTTCTCTAAACAGTAATCACCCTTCTCAGTATATATACTTCCCAGAATAATTAATCTCTTGTCAGGTACTCACTCATGGTGAAATTGGTGTTGTTGCCATTCCTTGTTACTTGTCATTGTTGTTGCCATAATGTTGTTTTTCACAATCCATGAAAGTGCACTATTGTGATTATAATGACTTGAGTTTTCACTTTGGAACCTACATTCCTCCCTGAATTTGGAACTGTTCTCCATGTAAATAACTAGACAAAAAATAAAAAGCATGACAACTTGGGTCATATTAAGTAAACAGTACACTCAACTTATGATTGTCCTTTTTTGACTTCTGTCAGTAAATAATAGAGGTTGTTTTAGTTTTTAAATTGATTATTGGAGTTTATCCCCCTTATTACCACTGTCATCACACAAAGGATTTAGTATGGGTTTTGCCTTTTTAAGCTGGTATTGTACGTTTAAAAAGACAAAGTAATAGTGAATAACTTCCAGATACTGAAAATTGAAGTTGTCTTGGTACAAGGAGACAAATTCAGTCACTGCACTTTTTTGATAGTTTTCTAGCCATAAAATTAAATTCAGGCAGCCTTCACAACATTTTGGTTATAAGAGGGTAAATCTTGAAAAATATGTCATGGTATAATTTTAATCAACTAATTTTTTTTTATTTATTTAGATTTAGTCAATCTAATGTTTAATTAAAATCTGCTCTTTCTTTTAATAACAATGCTGTATTGTGATTAAGCCAATTAAATACTGTTGTCAATGCATATTTATTTCTCAAAGACTTATCAAACTAATCAAGTGTTGAGTGCTTTTTGAAACAAATTTCAGGAGGTCAGGTGGTGTGGAAAAGATCTCAGGGTATTGAGTTCAATAATAGAAGAACTGACTACTCAAAACAAATATTGCTGTTAGTTTTTAAATTTTTCAGACTTCCATGGAAAAGCTCTCCAAAATGTTTAAAGTTATTACTGACAAGAACAAAACACTATGTCTCTAAAACACCAGAGTTTGTCAGGACTGCGTTCCATCAATGGCTTCTCAAAAATAACTGGTCATGTTACCTGTCATGTGCTTACAGCTTTACATTATTTTGAAATGTCCTCCAAATTAGCAAAATTTCAACATTGTTGGTGTTAAATTAAGTTAAAATCATGGGAAAGATCATGTTTTCTGATATATGTACCTTACTAAAGCCTCAAGGCGTTCAAACGCTGCAAGTCAGTTCACCATTTGCCAGTTTATATTTTGTACCCATTATCTTAAACCTTTGAATGTCAGTATATTCTTCCTTGTAGTTAACATTTTATTATTTAATTATGGAGATGGTCATAAAGTTGCATGCTTAAAATTAATTGATGAATTCATTTTAATTAATTTGATTAATTTCTCACTCCACTTGGACCAGGTAACTCCTGAAAATAAACAGGACATGCTACTACCCCAGATCACACTAAAGTAATTATGAAGGAGTTCCTGCTGGTGGATATTATTCACTGAAGTTATAGAATAATTTCTTACCAATAGTTTGAGTGCATTACCAAATTTTATTTTTTCAATTGGATGTTAATGTTGGTACAAAATATTCCTCTAGCTGGTAGGTCATAATCAGAGTGAAACATCTCATGGCAGGCAAGACTATTTTGTACCTGAAAGAGTCAGTCCTGAAATGACCACAGCAAGAATGGTGCAAAAGGATGACATGACCAACACCCTATTTAAAAGCTAGGATATCTGGTTGGACTCAAAAGAATGATGTATCAGTGAATTTTAGGGAACAGGAACCTGACTGGACATGTTGGTTGTGTGTGGACAGGTTCATACACATTAGGGTTTTTCTGTGCTTACATTTTCTGCATGCATGAAATACATAAATATGTAACATTATGTGGTAAAGATGGAGCCAAATACAGAGAGAAAGATGGGAGTTTCACGTTGTTGTTAAAAAAAATTATAGAAGAAAATTTACTGGAACAAGATAGCATCTGATATGAAAAGCACCAGTGACAGGAGGATGGGCAACCAGCATGGAAAGCAGTGGAAGGATCTGACAAGAATGAAACTGACTATCTTTTAACTATTAGGGAGGTGATTAGCAGGACATGAGAAGCAGGTGAGTATAATCAAGAAAATACAGTGCAGATGAGTGAGAGCCTAAGCTAAGAAGTTCAAGGAAAATGACTAATTAGCAGAAATAAGAATGTAAACCAAAACACAAAGAAAAGAAGAGAAGAAGATCTAAGGAACACAAAACAGTGAGTAAAATAATCATAACCCCAAAATGGTCTAATTATAAAATCAAAGTGAATAACAAAACACAAAAATCACTGCGGTGCCCTGAGTCTGACAAGCAAACATCTTCGCTCAGATTGTATATGCTTTTGCAGACATTATTTGGACAAACAAAATGGTGCAGTTCAAATGTATTTCCTATAAATGAACTAATTTCAGTCACAATAATATTCACAATCAATCCAGCAAGAGCGTCCAATTAGATCCACTGAAAACAAAATTCCAAAAGGTTTTCTATCCAACCAAACCAAAAAGTTATGCTGTAGTTAACTACTAAAAAGAATTACAACTATCTGAAAAAGCTTCAAGCCATTATGACATGTCTTGAATCTTGAAAAGCCAAGTCTGAAAAGTTTGAGAGCCCCTGGTGAAAGGTCTGCTAAATCATTCTGGGTTTTTTTTTTCAACTTTAACTGGAATCTTCAAGGTTAGGTTTCATTCGCTTATTACACGAATGCTTACAGACATATGTGTCTGATTCAAAAACCTGATCTCTTCTGTTCACCATCTCTTGATTAAACTCAATTTCTTCAGTTTGGTAAAGAAGAGAAAACCATGCCTGATGGAAAGACTAAAAATGAACACAGGCATACACACATTCCCACAGTGACTCACACACCAAATGAAGCAGTCTTTGTCTTAATCATTTTCACTCATTTGTATGCATACAATAATTCAAGCTCTTGATTTAAGCAAGAAGAGAAGAGAGTGTATGTGTGTATGTGGGTCTGAGCTAACTTGTGTCACTTTGAGTTCTGGGGTTTCCCTCCAGGCATAAAATAAACCTAGACTTTTGTTTGCAGTTCAGCAAGCAAATGCTCCCCTGCTGTGGGTACTTTATTTTCTTTCTGGGTTTGGGATGCTTAAAAGCTGAGAGAAACAGCACAGGCATGTTCACAATCCCACAAAAATGGGGTTCAAATGTTGCCTAGAGGAGATCACATTATGAGTGGGGCTCTGATTAGAATAGAATAGAATAGAAATATCCTTTATTGTCCCACGATGGGGAAATTTCTGTGCAACAGCAGCAAAGTGGCATTGACAGACAATAACAGAAAACAGACTCACACAAAGAATATAAAATATTAAAAAAACAGAATAAAAAAATACTGTACAGTAAGGCAAAATTTCTTAATGAATACTGTGTAGTTATAAAAATACTCCAATCCAGAGGAATGTGCAACTGAGTTAGTTAATTAAAAATGTACAAGATGTGCATGTCTCTGAGCATTAAAAATACAAACCACTCACAGTCTGTGACAATAGAAAAATGGAAAAGTTGTACGGATACTAGCATGGATATAAACACTTTTTGATTTTGTTGGGAGCAATGATGGTTATAGAGTCTAATAGTCTGATTGTCACCATAGTTGGTGTGATCAAGGTACAACACAGAATACATGATTATGTTCCTATCAAATGATTCTAACTCTAACCCTCGAGCGAAATCCATTTAGCAGAGTCCATCTCAGGGTCAGCTGAAGCACTATGGAAATATTCTGAAATGTCATGCTAAGAGTCTTAACCTTGGTCTGATTTTGAACCTTCAAAAAACAACAACATAGACACAGAGATAAGTTACCAATTAAAAATCTGATGAATTCACCACATTTTCAAAGAATGATCTCAGCATCTGTCAAAGACTTTGTAGGTTTTTGACTGCAGTGATTGCAGACAAGAAGGAAATACTTGTTACCAGATAGTGGCTTTGTCAAAAATAACGTGACATGATGTTCAGTGGAATCTTCACATGTAAAATGTGAGTTCATCTTTGTAGACACTTTGGTAATAATGAGATCTTCTTGTCTTTTTCTGAATGATGATTTTGATGCATTGATATTTGCTCAATAATTTTGATGATTTTGATTTTGATATTTGCTTGATGATCTTTTTGATTTTGATGCATTGATATTTACTTGGTGATTTCGATGATTTTGATGTATAATGATTTTGCAAATTTTGCTGTATACTTACTCAATGATTTTGATGCATACCTGATTGATGTTTTTACAATGTAAAACACTTTGAATGGCCTTGCTGCTGAAATGTGCAATACAAATAAACTTGACTTGACTTAAATACTAATCCCTGCTAATTTTGGGTGAAGCGTCATATTTATCAAAGACTCTCCTCCACCAGTTTATACTCTCATTTAGTCACTTCATACTTCCATTTTGTACCTGTAAATTAACAATTGTACTCATGTATTCAAACCACTGAATATTCATTTACTTCTCATTGTAGTTAAGTGTTTTAAAGAAATACGAAGATAAATAGTCATAAAAATGTTAAATGTCATGTACTTGGGTAATGCTGTATCAAATCCAGAGGACGCCAAAGCGCTTCACACTACATTCAGTCATTCACCCATTCACGCAAACATTCACACACTGATGGTGGTAAGCTATTACATTGTAGCCACAGCTGCCCTGAGGCAGTCTGACAGAAGTGAGGCTGCTATGCACCAGGGCCACTTAACCCTTTTACCACCAGCAGCAGGCAAGGCGGGTGAAGTGTCTTGCCCAAGGACACAAGAACAGAGATAGACAGAACAGAACTCAAATTGGCAACCCATCAATTCCAGGATGAACTCCGACCACCGTTGTGGTGACCCATCACCACCATTGATTGGCCATCCATGGGTGGTTGTGCTCTCTAACCCCAGTAAATACCAGGGGTCCACTATAATTCATTTCTAGAGTCAGTGTGTGTCTTGTTTATCGGTTTTCATTTTTTTATATCGTCAGTAATATTAAATTACTAATATTATTTATTATTAAATATTATATTAAATATTATTTAATATTAAAGCAGATGTCATATTTTAGATAAACACCTCCCGCAACATTCCTCTAATATTAAGTCGCTCATATAGCCACCTACTGGCGTTTCTGCCTGAAGCACCACTGCTGGCATCTATTGTGTTGGCTGCAGTGTTTTATATTTTTATATTTCTGTAAAGAACTGAAATAAAGTGGTTTATTCATTCATCCTATTTAAGTTGCATCCCTGTAGCCAAAATGTATGACTTAAAACTTAGGAGTCATTAACTGTAGGATCAAATAAAGTTTAATGTTTAAAACAATATTCCACTGGAAGTAAAACGTTGTTGTTTGCCAATATTATGTTTTCTTACCAATTTCATTAAAATTGAAACAGCGACAGGGTCTAATCACAACATAGCTTTGCTTATTTTTATGCTCAGTCAGTATAAACAGAAAACACATTAAACTTCATCCAAAGCACAAAAAAAAAGAATGTGGGTCGAAGAAAGGAAAACATTTCTGTTATTTGGATTCTGGGCCCACCAGTATGGAGTCCTCTGCAGGCTGTTAAATCAATTTGTTGGAAGCTTTAATGAGATGCAAGACTATGTATGTCAATACTGATGAGAATAAAATATCTACAATAATTAAAGCTCTTTTAGTAAAGAGAAAAGTCCATTTTTTTCTCAATGTCATTTAGCACAAGTTGTGGCCATAAATTTAAAATGATTATAAAAGTTTATTCACGTCTGGTGTCTCAATTCCTTGAGGTCCTTGTGATTTAAATATATTTGACAGAGCATGTCTTTTTATCTTCAGAGACTCTGCCATCCTCTTTAGAAGAACTGTTGGCTGTCAGTGAATGCTGCCCTTCTTGTCAACTTCAGATCATCCCATTATGTCGGAGCCCTATCTCTGCTGTCGGGAAGTGACATCGTCTAAGGGTGCCTACATTGTTTCTATTGACATGTTGAACTTCTGAATGAGATTAGAACAAAACTGCTCATTGTATTTGCTTGCTTCACTGCAAATATAAACAGTCATAAAAAAATAAAATAGAACTAGGGAACTAGGCTAAACAATCACTCTTTAAGGCAATATGAGTCAGATGACTCCACATTAACTTCAGTATTGGCAAAAAGACTGCAGTAGACAGTTTTGAATAAAAGCCATTTTACACAACCATCAAATTATTTAATCACTGTAAAAGGCTTTATAGTTCAAAATGTGTAGTTTTTTTTCTCTAATCGACAAACTAGAATTAGAACTTTTGACCCAATGTTAGGTTAAAACCATCCAACTTCTGTCCCAACTGTCAAAATACGCCATGTAGGCATTTACGTAATCTTTCTAATCGTGTAAATAATCCTGGGATAGGTCTGGATGAAGCTGTTATTCTAGTCTGTATTTAACATTTTTCAGTTTTCTTTGGCCAAGCTAGAAGTGGTATTTAAAGCAAAAAATGGAGAACCCCTTCTCCCCCAGAATATATGGTTTTCACATGTTTCAACTGCTGCTAACCTTGTACTTTGCACATTACCCATTTTGGGTACCTTGGAATTATATTTGATTAAAATTTGACCTCTGATCTCCATATTGATAACTTTCTGAAAAAGCTTACATCAAAGTTGGGTTTTTATTCTTGTTTGGTAAAAAAAAAATGTTTTGGTTTAGTTGCTAGGAGACAATTATCTCAGAACACATTTCTATCAGTTTTAGACTACAGTGATTTATATGAATGCATCACATCCTTTATTACAAGTGCAAAAAGAATAGAATCACCATTGTAAACCTTATGAGCTAGTCAGTTAAACTTTTAAAGATAGCTTTAGCAGGACATTGTCACTGTTTGTTTTTTGGCTCTGTGTTTTCAGTCCATGTATTTATGTATGGCATTTATGCTGCTCATCATGAATTAGACACCCTGGGAGAAAACATGTTGTATCTTAATAGGACATTCTTGATAAAATAAAAAGAATAATCATATTACAGAAATTAAGTCTCAACCAAAGCAAATCAGAGCTTAAGGTCAAAAGGAGGTTGTGATGATCCACTGTCAAGCTCCACTGAACTCCTGGTGACTTTGGTAACCATGCCCTATATGAGCTGTCGTAGCCCGAATCCCCCTGCCTGATGATATGGATCTACTTCTGAGAAAAATGGTCCTACTTACCTTCTCCTACTTACCTTCAGCCTCTGTGCCTACATCATTTTAGTGATGTTTTTATTTTCAACAATTCTATGCAGAAGTCTACGATAATAACTTTTGTCTGTTGTCATTGCAACTTTCATCAGTACTTAGCACACAGACACTCATTTGGTTCAATCAGCTCATATTAATCTGACTGTGGGTGATATCATTGGATATGCTAACTACTGACTGAGGCTGTAGCTGAAAAACAAACAGAAAAGAATGTGACAGACTCTTTGAGCAATCTGACCTATTTCTAACTTCAGCTGTACCTTCCCACGCTTCTGTTTTACAGGAGGAGGCTGTTCTGAGATGGGTTCCCAAAGAATATTTGGACACTGGACATATAATTGGAACATTGTGTCTTATGTCCAACCAACTCATATATCAGTTCAAATGAGTCTTTTTTATATGTGTTAACATTTACACCCATATATACAGTACATAGCTAAGTTGAAACACTGAAAGGACAAATCTTCCATTCTCCTGGATCCAGCATAATGGACTCCAAAACAAAATGTTGATGATGAAGTCATGGGTTATCCCACAGTTTTGTAAAGTTTCCACCCCTGATCCTATGGACATACAGACTGAAATCATGTGTGCCATGCTGGTGCCATGCTGGTTTAATTTTATGGGACACCCTGGCATGATGTTGCTGTATTGAGCAGGTGGTAAAGCCTCCACCCTGCTGCCTTGTTGTGCCTTCAATATTTGAGGAGCAGCAGCGTCTGTGTGCTCTAATTTTAAGCTATAGGTCTCATGGGAATTAATACATTTCCTCCTAAAGCTTGTGCATTGATGGCGTCTGACCTTGTCTGAAAATGTTCAGTAGTCTTTGCCTTTCTCCCTCTCTTCATCTTTTTTTTTGCTGTTGGTATATGTGCCAAGGCTCCATGAAGCATTATGGACTGATTACAGCTCTACTAGCCTCATTATAGTCAATAAAGAGCTCAAACAAGGTAATAGCTTCATATTACAGGGTTGTTAGAGAAGATGATTTGCCCCTTATTAGCCCTCCTCTGCTTGATAACTTAGCAATCAATGAATGGACAGCAGTATGGTACAGTCTTGCAGTGAAACGCAAACTAAACTGGCATATGTTGATCCCTCTGACAGTCACACAAACATCCAAATGTTGTTATGTTAGTTAAACCATTTGTGTTTGCTTTACCTCATTATCCCTGTGTCAAGCACAGGTGGTGGGATCGGCGCTCAAGAGCATTTAAACTTGTAGTAAATGATGTAACCTTCTAAATTTCAATCAGTTTTTTATTTAAGCACCTTAAAAATTGTAGAAGTTTTCCAAATAGCTCATGATGGACATACCTTTTCAACTAGGTTAAGTTTAATTATATAATGGCAATTCCCAACAAATCTCAAGAGAAACAGGGTTAAACACAGAAAAATAGTCGATTGTGTCATCTATAGAAACAGAACAAGAAGGTACTAGCAGCAATAGCTCAGCTGATGCCCTGCTCCAGGAAGGTATCATAGCTACAAAAGAAAACAAAAAACTAGACCAGGGATCTGATTTGAAAAAATTGCGAACATACAAAACAGGGCCTGAAACTTGCATATGGCACTTTCCATGCAAAGGTTCTGATTTGGAAAACGCAAATTTGATGGGAAAATGTGTGGTCCCTCATGCCAACTCTGAGCCGTGCATACATATTATGCATAATAGTAGAGTAGTAGGAGAGGTAGCAGAGTAAGGAGAAGTGGTCAGTATGTCTTCCAGGGGCCTAGGCCTATAGCAGGATAAATACTGCGATAGCTCAGGATAACCTATGCTGTTCTAACTATAAGTTTTATCAAAAAGGAAAGTTTCAAGCCTAGTCTTAAAAGTAGACTATGTGTCTGCCTCACAGACTAAAACTGGGAGTTGTTTCCAAAGGAGAGTAGCCTGATATCTAAAAGATCTTCCTCCCATTCTACTTTTAGAAATTTTAGAAACCACCAGTAAACCTGCAAGCTGAGAGAAAAGTGCTTTGCTGGGAACACATGAAAGAATAAGATCTCTGATAGGATGGAGCTTAAATATTATGGGCTTTATATGTGAGAAGGAGAATTTTTAATTTTATTCTGAATTTAACAGGGAGCCAACAAAGGGAAGCTAAAATAGAAGAAATAAGATCTCTCTTTTTAATTTTCATCAGAACTCTTGCTGCAGGCTTTTAACTAAATTAATTGAAATTCCTGGTAGTAAAGAATTACAATAGTCCAGGCTTGAAATAAAAAAATGAATAGAATAGTTTTTTTGTATCACTCTTGGACAGTATATTTCTTATTTTGGCAATGTTGCAAAGTAAAAAAAAGAAAGTCTGACAATCCTGTTTGATAAGGCATTTAAAGGACTTATCCTTGTCAAAGATAACAACAAGATTGTTTCAGAGATTCTGATCCATAGACAACAACTTTGTTTTGTCTGAAATTAAAAGCACAAGATTAAAATCATCCATTTTTTTTATGTTTTTAAAACATGCCTGTAGTTTACCTAACTGACTGAGTCAGCAGGATTTATAGATAAATATTTTTGAGTATTATCAGCATAATAGAGTAAAAATGTATCCCATACTGTCTTACCATTTTATCAAGTGGAAGCATATATTGTCATATTTATTTAACTGGAAAATTATTTAAAAGATCATTTATTTTAGTAACTCAACTCACTAAGTGAAAAACAAAATATAAATCAGTTACACACAGACTGGTTTTAAACCTTCCTTTCTGTAAATAATGAGGATTTTCCACTTACAGCAAATGAAAACATAACATTGAAGATTAGAAGAAAGCATCAGACAATTTAAAAACCTTTTTTTAATATGGAAATTTGAAATTAATTAAAAGTACATTTACGTTTCACGCAGACTTTATTTGGATTTACTAAACAAAAAGCAACTCTTAGTAATTTGGTACTGTTGGGGTCTGGGAGTTTTGCTCATCCTTCCTTTTTACAGTTTCTCCATTCGTCCTCCAGATGGCGTCATGGAGCATGGTGGCTGGGTGGTTCAGCAGGTGTAATCACACCTGCATCCAATCGGCCTCATCAAGCAAGGTGTACAAGAGGAGCTTGCTGCCAGTTCTTCAATGTCTGAGTGTTAACCTTTGTGGTACTCCCTGATGAGAGTTGGAATTCTGTTCTTGTGCAATCTGATAGCATCTGTAAGCCATCTGCAAACCCTCAGCAAACCTCCTGGCATAAAACTCTTGACTGGCAGTTCCTTGGCTCCTCTTCCTCGCACCTCCCTTGAAGATCAAACTCTGTCCGCCCTCCACCGTGCCCATTTTGACTCCTAATTCCATCAAGCTATTTGGATTCAACCCCATTTTTCTGAGAACTCACCATCCTCCTGGACCCCTTTAATTCCCCCCTGGCAGTTACCTTCATCCTCTCAAAACTCCAGCCGAAGCCCAGTTCCAGAACCAAACACCAGATCACAGAACAGCCTCCTTGCAATAATCTCATTCTTCTTTGTAAATAAACTTTTAACTTTTCATCTGCCTCCTGAGAATGTTTTTGCATATGGGTTAGACAAATCTCTAAAACCATGACAGGTACCTTAGGACAACATCTAATGTGATGTGAGCAGTGTTTATTAAAATGTGTTATTTCATGCTTAAAATGTTCAATGTTTACTCCTGTGTACAGAAGGATTCTCTCCAGGGTTCATTTCCATTTCCAAAATTCTAACAAGGTGATTGTTACAAAGCACATTTATCTAGCCATGGAAATTGTGTCAGCCTTTTCCCCATGTTACAGATTTTTAATAATAGAAGTACCAAGACTTCAGCAGATCATATTACAACAACCTTTTTCTGTTCTATCTATTTTGGTAATCATTGTCTGTCATGGAACATGCTGGATTTTAAAAAGTTTGGAAATCTCCCTGTTAAGCTAAGGATCTGCTCAGTCTTAATCTCACAAAATGTGGTGGTCATGCTTTTCAAAGGGAAAATTAAATTCTGCAACCCTTTTTCTGTAAAACAGGGTTTTATAGCCACATCTCCCTCTTACGCAAGCTAAGACGTTGCCTCTCCCCCCTAACAAACATGATAGGTCACACCAAAGTGCAAAGAGACGGATCCCTGGACTTCAGCCAAGGGTAGTTTATTAAGTAGTGGTGAAACTCAAAAATAAAATGAAATTAATGAGGTGTCACTCATCACTGATGTTTTGTCCTAATGGGAAAACAGAAGATGTCATAGACTAATTTTCTGCACAGCTTTCTATATTGATACTGCTGACTCCCACTGCGCTTAGCTCTGCATTGCTGGCTTCATTCTTGAAAACGCACGTTTGCAGGAATTGGTGATTTATGAATGCCTATTAGCAGCTTAGACAGGGGCCTTTAAGACAAAACTGTTTTGTAAAAGAGACTAAAGCTACATAAAAAAATAAAAAACAACTATGAAATCTTCATCTTAATCACAATTCAAGAGGATTTGTTTCATCTTGATTTTAAGAAAAATGCATGGTTCTAATTTCCATGCTGAGACAATCCAGCAACTGACACGACAAGCACTTGTTCAACCTATAATTTATTTGTTTAACCTTATGAGAAATGCTTAGTTTAGTCTATGGCTCTGATATAGAATCTAAATTTAACTTAATGACCCTACTTTCTAGACATCTTACTGTCTGGAACTTGTGCCTTCATTCAAACACACTAAGCATATTGGTATAATGTTCTGAGGAAGAAATGAACTCCTCGCCAACTTGGTGTTGTCACATATACTGAAAATATTTGAATCTCTGGGGTTCTTTCCTAGTGAACAACAGACCCAATTTCAACTTCACAACTACATAAACCCTTTGATTAAACATGAGTAAATAGAAACACATAAGATGTAGAGGCTTTGCACTGGCAAGACACTTTCTCAGTATCAACCAAGTTTATAGAAGTTCCACTGAAGAAAAATGGTATTAGTTCAGCATAAATCATAATTTCCAACCAGAACTACGTAGATATAATAGTGAAATGATGAAACATAGATAGAGTATCACCAAGCCAGATAAGGAACAGTTTCCTTTTCATTGGTTTAAAAGAAGGTAATTCTATATTAACAACTTTAAAACCATGGCTCATACACAAATTTTACTCAACCTTGTGATTATGTATTATTTGTGCATTATAAATAATACCTAATAATTATTATTCAGAGGTCTGAAGATCAAGTACAGCTCATTAAACATTTTTCATGTTTGTCAGGTAGTTTTTCAGGTAAACACTACACTTTTAATAAATGGGCTGTACTTGTATAACACTTTATCAAGTCTAAAGGACCCCAAAGCACTTCACACTACATTCTGTCATTTATCCATTCGTGCACAGATGTTGGTGAGTTACATTGTAGCCACAGCTGCCCTGGAGAAGACTGACAGAAGCGAGGCTGCCATGGACCTTTGCTACTGGGCCTCCTACCACCACCAGCAGACAAGGCGGGGGAAGTATCTTGCTCAAGGACACAACGAGTGAGACAAATGGAGCAGGGGTTTAAACCAGCAACCCACTGGTAACAGGATGAACTCCTCCCACCATCATTACCTTCGCCCTAGTAACATCTAAGCAAAGAAAAAAAGTTCACTTTTTAAAACAAGACATATCCTAGATGTGAACTGATCATTAAGACATTGTTTAGATGTATTTTCAACAAGAACATGCTCACTGGGTTGCTATGGAGAGGGTTTTAAATGAAACTTTTTTTCTCAAATTATTAAACCTGATAAAATGTCATCACATTAGCTCTTAGAACATTATTGTTAGGATTTCCACAATGTGCAATCTAATAAAGTTAGATAGTCATTTTACTTTTCGATGTTGAGGACATTTACAGTTTTTGAAAACATTTGCAGTTTTTTTTTTTCTTGTCTTGTGAGTTGAAGGACTAAGAAATGCTCTGCTTCTGTTTCACATTAGCTTTATTTCAGTTGTTGTAAACAGGTTCTTTTTCCTTTTTGCTGGCCTATAAGTCCCATCTGCAAGGACAAACAGATATTTGCATCACTCTTGCTCAAAGATGACACACGTTCTGCAAAAAGCAAAGGACCTGAATGCAAAGAAATATGATATGTGTAATGAATCCTCAATTTCCTCATGATGATTCTGTTAAGGACAAACAAATTGGTATCTATGAGCTTGACTGATCAGAACTAGGAGTTTGAATGACAGTTTTGACTGCAAGTAATTAAAAATTGATAAGCATTCTTAAGTTAAAGGTGACCCTTTAATTCATTATGTACATAAACCTTTCTCTTAGCTTCTAATCAAAGTTTAAGGTCACCTCTCACATGTTCAGTTTTCATTGTCAGCTCAATAAGCATCTGTTGTTTGCTAAGATCTGAGTCATGACAGCCAAACAGGCCCAGCTGCACTTAACAAATGTTCCATCCAAACATGATGGCCCAATGGGCTCTAAGAATAATGTGCGACCTTGGTATATGTATTGAATACAGGCCTTGAAGCTTTTTGAAATTTTTTTTTTTTTTTTTTTAGAGGGAATAGGGTAGGTTATTTTTGCTTATAGTGTACAAATTTATGCACCTTTGTCAGGTTGGTGTTGTAAAGGATGATACCCCCAAAAATCAATAATGTTGTCACAGAGGACTGTTTTTGAAGGAGAATAATGTCGATCATGACACAGACTTGTCCATATAAAACAAAGCTATATGTTTTGTTTACGTTTCTGCAATTTGACAGCATCTATATGACATAAGGAAATACCGATTCAAAAAAATGACAAAGTGAATGTAGAGATACTGTGGCTGAACTCTTCAGGCTGCCGAGCTTTAATTATGGAAGTATAAAGTAATTACCAAGCTGTTAATGCTCTTTAGATGCTAAAATATTACCAAGCAATGAGTCATTTTTTCCTTTTTTTTTTTTTTTTTACAACAGTGCTGTAATTAAAAAGAATAATAAGATAATATCATCTATCCATGGTTGTTAAAAAACTTGATTTTCTTCATAAAAAATAAATAAAATACAACGTCTTGTTATGATGCCCGCTGATGTCAGGCCATAAAATATGAATCCACCTCTGGCGGCACATTATATGGTGTGAAACTAGAACTTCTTTAATTTGTTTGCAGGCCAGATTAAATATGTTGAAGATAGTATTCGTGATCAATTTGTAATCATAGGACATCGGTGTTAATCTAAACCAAATTGTGATGAGTTCAAGGAAAGTATTTGTCTCCAGGGATATTTCCCAGAACCCTTAGACTATCACACTGAGACCTCATTTTAAAAAAACTAAACATCCTTGAGAAAAACTAAACCACCAGTGGAGCTTACACTGTTGTCTTTGAATCTCATCTGTTAATGAGAGCCCCTATAGATATTCATTTTTTGAGAAATACTTAACAAAAATATGTAAAAAATAGTTGCAAACCACCTTCTACCTTCTCTATCTTAAATACAGAGTCATGGAGAATCTGGATCATATCAAAGAAGTCAAAGTATGATACACTAGTCCGTCACAGCTAAGAAAAAATTTAAACACCCAGTTAGCCTATAAGATCAGTGCTGTTGGACTGAAGTATCCAGGACACCTGATTCCTTCAATATTCCCCACATCTGCATCCATGGTAACCTACATGTGTGTACATGTACTTGACCAATTTATTATGTCTTTCTTTCAGTGGTTGTATATTAGGAGTATGGTGATACATGTTTATAAAGATAAAATCTGTATCAGTTTTTTTTTTTTTTTTTTTTTTAATTTTTGTGTGAAAGACTTCTTTTTTTCATTGTGGTCCTAATTTCTGTTAACCAGGTCACTCCTATATTTTATATTGTATTTTTGGCTACAGAGTAAAGTGCAGAAATATACTTTCATTTCTAAATTGTTAAGGTGAATTGACATGTTCATACAAAATGCCCCATTGAAGATGGTTCCGCTTTGTACCTGAAATGACCAGCATTCCTTCCTGCGAGTTAATGCTTTTTTGGTTGTTTGTTTTGTTTTTTTGTTTATGTTTTTTAGAGTCACAAAAAACCCAGGTCTGTACAGCATGGCTGGCAAAGTAAGTACACAATGATCTAAAGGTGTGTCAGAAAAGACGTCTGGCACGTATGAAGGGATTTGTGAGAGATGGCACTTTTTCGTTACAATGTCTGGGAGTAAGAGTCTAAAACTAAAACTGCTGAAAGAGGCAAGGGAATAAACAACCCCCACTTGAAAACCAGGGTACCTGAAGAAAACCCACACATGCACAAAACAAACATGTGAGTACCACATGCACTACCAATCAGAACAGACATTGTGCAAAAGAACATCTTACCAAAACGTACTAACAGAAAAGCTACATGAGTGTAGAAAAAAGGTAGAATGAAAAAAAGGTAGGATCCACTGTGGGTGCAAGCAAAGTTCATTTAAGAAATCTCAACTTTATTAATCCATTCTCCAGGAAAAAAAATTCTTTATCTCTAAATCAGCTTGAAGGTGCCAAGCTTATCTTCACAGTCGAGTTATTCTATGTGCTAACGGCAGGAAATTTACAGGTCCATCTCCATAATTTCTTTCCTAGGTCTAGGTATTTATGAACCCCTTTAAAACGGTGACTTAATTACCTCTCAAACCACGTTCATCAGTGAACTGATGTATCTATTTTCATAATTAGATGAAGCTTCCTCAGATGGAAGCAGGGAGCTAATCCTGAAAGCAGGAGAGCAAATAAAAAAGACAGCATAACAGCATGCCCAGCTCTGCTTGGGGTTTACCCTTAGAAAAGAGACAAAGAAAAAAAGAAACAAAGAAAGAAAGAAAAGCTTAATTATATTTTTTTCCATCATTGCCAGATTTTGTTCTTATTCTTTGAAAAACTTGATTTTTTTTTTTTTATGTGTAATATTTTTATTTATTTATTTATTTATTCTACACAGCTGATTTTTACAGAATTATCGGATGTCTCCATGCTATGTCATTAGTATTCTCAATGCTAATAAAAGTGTGGACCAGAGCAGAGTTTAACAGAAATGAGAGAAAATAAATGACAAGAGTTTTACCCCGAAGAGGCTCTTTAACATCATCTCAAGTGTTGCTGCTCCAGCTCAAGCAGGGTCAAGATGAAAGGTCAGCTTTAATGGGTTTCTGTAGAAAGCTAAATGGCTATTATAATAGATGATGAGAATCTTTGTGAAGAATTTCAACAGAAGAGATGAAACTGATAATTTAATTGTCAAATACAGAAGAATATCCAATGTAATGAATGCAGCAACATCCTAAACACATTCATTTAATACACATATTGAAAATCAAGATTCTTGGTTCGACACACACGTCCAGCGAAATAATGCAGCATTGGAATGAATGTACTAAAACCTACATGTCATACTTTCAACTTTCAAACATATTACACATAAAGTGACACTAAAAAGTAGTAGAAAATTTAGCGTCTGCTACAATTTTTTTTTTCTCCAAGTAATCTATCAGAAATGTTTTTTATTTATCAAATAATGTAAACAATTTTCTTCCATAAAAAAATATAATTTTTTTCATTGTTTCATTTTTAAAATAATTATTTGCATTTATTCCAAACCACAAAAATAAAATGTAAAAAGGAGTTGCGCTTCAAAATGTTGATTACAGAAAAGTCACATCCAGATTGACAATAAAAGAAGAAAAAAAAAAATCCACAAAGTTCTTATTGATTTATCTACAAATACAAAACCCCAGAGTATTCACAATGTATTCAAATATACTGTGACTAAGCTGGAATTAAACAAAAGAAATTTCCTTGGATTTTTACTTATGTATAAATTCTAATAAAGGTCAAGGATTATGCAAAATTTACTTTTTTGAGCTTTATGTCATGTTATAATATCATTCCCTTATCAAACATGTACCTGGAGTGACTTATTCATGCATGTTTTCAAAAGCATACGTCTAAACCTAACAAAGTTATTGAGAGTTATTTATAGTAGACAGAGTTGTACAATATCATCAAGTGCATTTCGAAGATTTAAAAAAGAGCAGCTTTGTTTTTTTCTCACCTAACAGTGACCCTGACATGATGTGTGGCCACACAACCTTACATAGTGTCCATACCCAACGCTCATTGTGCCTCATTTGTTGTACTTCCATACTTTATAGCCCTCACTGAATAACTGAGAATTTTTAAAAAAATTGAAGCACAGACAAAGCCAATCAATGACTGGAGCTGAACACAGCTGACATACACTATTTATCAGAACACAGTTGGAACTTTTGTAAAATGTTTTCAGATAATGAAAAAGAAAAAAACAGCTAAAAATATTATAATATGAATTATTATTATTATAGTCAATGTCAACTAGTTTGGCACGCTGTACTGAAGTCTCATAATTTCCCAGCCAATAACATTGACACTGGAGGAAAAAGGTGGATCATTCAAGACTTTCTTTGTGGTTCAATAGCAACAAGGTTTGCATTGAATTTATTCATTTATTTGAAAGTGCATCACCCAAACTTCAAAAACCTGTTCGAAGTATACACATATCTATCTATCTATCTATCTATCTATCTATCTATCTATCTATCTATCTATCTATATATGCTTCTTTAAAATATTTTTAATCTGTTTATTGAACCAATATATAGATATCAGCTAGTCTTAATAAATGAATAGTACTAGTTGGGTGAAGCTAGTTTTCTAAAACTAAACTTCAGGGGTTATTTTAGTTATTTACTTTTTAAAACACATTTTTACTTAGTGAGAAAGGCGTCAAATACCATTCTCTGTCCAATAAAGACAATTCTTAATTGTTCCCCTTCCTACAGCTGTAGCAAAAATGCACTGAACTGTGACTATAAAACTTAGGTATGTATTAAATTGGGATTTAATGTTAAATATGTTTGCAGTTGTGTTCCTAAACTTGCTAGGTTATTCTACTGTAGAGGAGAAGAGTAAGTTTGAAACACTGATATGAAAACCTGAAGAGGAAAATTGTTGAAGTTGTAGTAGTTTTATTTAATCTACTTCGACCAAATTGTATTTTTTTAGCATGAGAGACCTGAGACATTTGAGGTCAGGCTGAGAGCTGAGTTGATTTAAAAGCTTACTAAGTCCCAGCAGTCCAAGATGTTTCTTCTTGTTTTGAGTTTCATGCTTTGTTTCAGCTTGTGTTATTGTAGATGTGTGGTGGGATTTTGCCAGCTTTCCAAGACGGCCACACTGCACTGCATCACTACCGTGGCTCAAATCCTGACTTGGGGAAGAAAATTCATTATGGAGGTTAATCAGTCCAGTGCAATCCCTTTAGAGTTCCACAACTGCATGTCATCGTGCTTGCACAGCTTGTGTGCGATCATGACAGACTAACAGAGAGACTGACAAATTGGTATACGTGTTGGACATGATGATGGACAAGTGGCTTAAGCCAAGAATTTGCAGGTGGGCAGAGCTTCAAAACAAATACAAAGATTTCAAGAACAGGAACATTACACAACAGTTTCCAAAACTAAACATGTATATCAAGACATCATCACATCTTTCAGATTAGATGTTTTCTCTGTGATCCACCTCCTCATTTGCCAGAGAGGCTTGGGTGTTTAAAAATGTGTCTGCTGTCTTCTAGCATATATTGAGAAAATACATAAAGTATATGATTTTTTTGTTGATTTTATGTTCACACTTACAAACAACCTTTTTTAATAGTTATAGTATGTTGATTGTAATGTTTAGAGGCAGAATATCAACTAAAATCCAGGAAAAACACATGACATAAACATTAGGGTTTGAGCTGCATGTCATTTAGTGAAATGGAGACTTTTGTTGGTTGAGCACTGTGGTAAGACATTTATTTTAGTTAGCTACCAAGTTTGCTCATGTTTCAGGAGAGGTTTTGGCCCACTCCTTTTCACAGAAACCCTCAAAATCCTTTGGTTTTCTCATGGCCTTTGTCAAAGGGGAGACCAATAAGGAAAGAATGCCCCCCCCCCCTTTCAATGTGAACCCCTCAAATGGCTCCTTAAGGCAATGAAGCTCAACTGGAAACCTTAGAAAAGCAATCCCAAATCATAACATTTTCACCTCCATGCTTGAATGTGGAGGCTGTGGGGGGTGTTCCTCAGGGCATACTCAACCTTTTTCTTCCTAAAAACACACCAGACTTGGACAACTTAATTCGACAGACTTCCATTTTGGTTTCACCTGATCATTAGCACTATCATCCAAGCCTTCTCCAAATCATCTAAGTGATCATTAGCAAACATAAGCACGCCTGTATATCTGCCTTTTGTAGAGGTGGGCTACAAGATTTAAATTCATTGCAGCATATTAACTGGTGTTCTTGGTGATTGCCTTCAGATCATTAAGAAGCTCCACCCATGTAATCGTGGACTGAGCCCTCTTCTTTTGCATGATCATGCTCACCACATGATGAATGAGTCTTGCAACAACAATCAGAATGAGAATGACTGATTGTTGTGTTAAATGTAGGCATAAATGTAAGCATAACATGACCAGCCTTAATCTGTCATGGCAACGCCTCCATGAGACCCTTGAAGGTGTTCAATGATATCTGGTGCCAAGATGCTTAAAGCTGATTCTTTCTGTCCTATTAATTGTAAGGTTGGGCCTTCATGGATTGGATTGAGATCTGTACAATTTAGAGGCCAAACTCAGTGTTGTGCTTCTCAAATCAACCTTGAACCAATAAATTCATCCCACAATGTTTATTCCCATGTAGCCATTTCTTGCACAAACATACCCTGAGCTTTACTGATCATATGTGTTCTGCCTTCATGTTCTGTATTTCTGTTTGTAGAGATTAACTCTATACGAACACTGAACCTTTGTCAGCCTTCTTGTCATATGTAAATCCCAGAACTCTTGACTTAACATTTTAAAAACAGACTTTGAATCAGAAGAAGAGCAACACTAAAGAAAAAAAAAAAAAAAAAAAAAAAAAAAAAAAAAAAATGTGTTACCTTGCCCTAATTTTGTAATCCATGAAATCTGTTTGCTCATCACACCTATCATGCTTCAGTGAGTCAGTCACATTTGTGGGAAATGGCATTTTGTGCATTTTTTCTGTTAAAATGGTTTACTTATTTTGTGTACTCCGCCACAATAAAGAAACCATTTACAGTCAAATTGAAAGTACAGCATTCATTTGAAAAGCTACCTTAATGATCAATTTTAAACCTTTTCAATTATTCTGTTTATTTTTAGAAGCTCTGCCTCGAGGTATGACCAAATGAGCCCAATAAAAAGGCTCCTGCTCCAATTCCCTCATTATTGAATTGCGTGCTCAAGTGCTTCTCCACTGTTTTTCCATCTGTCAATCTACTGATTTGTGTAAGTCTCTGTGTTGCGTGTGTTGAGCAGATAATGAGAGCACAGCATGCACTCTCTGATTTCAATTTTAGGCTGCCTGACTGGCCCACCAGAGTGCAGCAGTTTGTATTCATAAACATAATGCACTTCGATTCCTTGGTTTGTTTCCACACACCAATCAGTTTAGACGTCTGTCTCTAATTCGGGCTATGATTGGTTATCTGTTTCTTATGAATCTGATCCACTCTCTGCCTTTGAGATGGTTGAGACAACAACAATCCATTGATTTATATGCTTGCTGTTATTGTAGATAATAGTCTGCTTTCTTACAGTGTGCTGGAGTTTTTCCTCACTTAAAATTTCAGCAATTTCCAATATCTTCTATCACAAGTTTCTATTATAAAAAGTTCAATTTCTTCTTTTTTTTCCCTTTTTAAGTGCAAACATCCAACCGGAGCTATGATATTTTCAGTGAGTTAGTGTCAAGATAAATGCAGAAACGGGTTAAGGAAATATTTGCCCCTATCTCATTGTTAAAGACTTTGCAGTAAATGACAAGCAAACACATTTGTATCTATTAAAAACTTATTAGTTTATTTCAAATAAAATTGATCAGTCTTGTATTTCTCAATAATACAAGGTATTTTTTTCTTATTTGGGGAGCTCTAATTACATGCTGTAGACAAGAGAATGTTTTATAGTTTATAAAAATATATTTCAGAATGACAACATTGACAGTATAAATCATATCATATTGAAACCAGCCACAAATAAAATCAAAAACATCACAATGTTTTTCATGATTAACTAAGTACAAAAACAGAGACATTAAACTGACACTGCTTTACGAAGCTCCCACCCTTTCCAATATTCTGCCTTTAGCACGTTATCACAACGTTTCTCCATTAAGCCGTTTTTAGCAGCAATGGACTGAGAAGTAGTTCATATGATAAGTTCTGCAGGCGCAAAGTTCCACCAGGTGCTTGCTAATTGCTGCTGCTGCTAGTCTGGAGGTGCTGTGCAGGGGAGGAATGGGGGAAGGGTGCTCTGCAAGGCAAAAGCTCGGCTTGGAATTAAGAGGCGCAATGTGAAAGCAAGCATTTAGGCACCCTTAAATGGCTGCTGCTGGAGATTCTAGGATTTCTCAAACATGCATAAAAGAATCAAAGCAACACTTCAGGACATGCAGAAGGTTTTGATAAGGGAATAACATTACAACATGATATAAAGCTCAAAAAAGTTGATTATACATAATACCCGCCTTTTATAAAACTGTGGTTTGAAAGTGAAAGACAAAATGATGCCTCCACAAATATGTCTATAGATTCCTTTGATGTGGTTAGAATAGATCAAATAGATTCCCCAAACCTGACATTCAGCATTTACATAGTGTTTCTGTTTCATGGGATTAAATAAATGTATTCTGGGGTTATTGGAGCAATGTTTATGCAGCAGTTGTGTTAATTTTTTGGGAGAATTAGTGCACAGTGAGTGAGATCTAGTGTTCACATGTTCTGGAATTTTAAATGTCCAACAACAAAAAAAATAATGGCAGCCTGGCTTGGCTAGTGATGAAATACTATATACCACAGTGTTAAATGTGCAGAAAGGGATGCTGGAGTGTAATTAATGTAATGCAGGGTATCTTTTCACAACATTGAAACAAACGACAGTTAAAAAGAGTGTGATGCGAGGAATTAAGAAGAGCCAGCATTTTGTAATCTACTGAATTTGACTGAATGGAAACAAACATGACCTGGATTTAAATCTGACACAGGCTGAAATTGGATCAGTCTAGATTGAACTGGATTGTACATAACTGAATTGACTGGATGTGGATCGGGCTTCATGGTGATAGTGTTGGTAGCACTGTTGCCTTGCAGCAAGAAAGTTCTGGGTTCAAATCTTGGCCTGTGCTCTTTCTGTATAGTGTGCATGTTCTCCCTGTTCTCTCTAGGTACTCCAACTTCCTGCCACAGTCTAAAAACATGACGGTTAGTTTAATTGGTCTTTCTAAATTGTCCTCAGACTAGGTGTGTGCATGGTTGTTTGTCCTGTGTTGCCCTGTGATAGACTGGGAACCTGTCCAGGGTGTACCCTGCATCTCGCCCATTGACCACAGGAATCTTGGAAAATGCAGGTTATTCACAGTCATCTACAATATTTCCCAAAAATGCAGTCATTTCTTTTCTTTTTCTTTTTTTTTTTTTTTTTTTTTTTTTTACCAAGGACCCAAGCTTAATCTGTTCTTGTGTGACAAAATGAAGCCAGAACACATGAGTATGTGTGCATTTTGAGTCAGGAGGGGGCCAGATGTTGCAACATTCAGACACTGGAGATTACTCTGCCAAACTACTAATCATGTTGTAGGATGACTTGATTTCAGCAGATCTCCTCTCTGACAAGAACACTCAGCACACATTTTCCAAAGTCAAACCATCAGTCAGTGCTTCAAGAAAGTGGAGCATCAGAGAAATGAAACTTGTGCACTCAGCTGGAACTTGTTGGTGTTGAACACAGACCAGCAGTGTGAAATTTGTCATATCTCAAGCTGCTTTTTGCTATCAACACCATCTTAGTTTGACAGTTATTTCTCCTTCCTTGATACTTATTCATTTCATGTGTTGTTTGACTACAAAGGAATGTCTCTTGGTGCTTCTTCTTCAATATGCTACATTTTCAGATTTTTTGCGTTACAGCCAAAAGCGTCAATCTTTTTATTTGGGTTTTATGTGATAAACCATAACAAAGTAAGGATTGGTTGTGAAGTTGAAACAAATGGATATATGATTTTCAGGATGTTTTACATAAAAAAATCTCAAAAGTGTGGCATGCACTTGCATTCAGTCCTGTTTACTGTGATGCCCCTAACTGAAATCCAGTGCAAACAATTGCCTTCAGAAGTCACATAATTAGCAGAGTCCACTTGTGTGCAATATAAACTCTGTACAAATCAAGGTACAAATCTAGACTTCAGGTTTGTCAGAGAACATTAATAAACAAACTGCATCATGGCATCATGAAGACCGAGAATCACACCAGACAGGTCAGAAAAAAGTTTTGGTGACATTTCAAACATTGTTAGGTTACAAAACAATGTCACAAGCTTTAAACATCTCACTGTTCAATCTGATATTTGAAAATAAAGAGTATGACAGAACTACAAATCAACCAAGACAAGCAAATCCACCTGAATTGATTGGGAGAATCTATCAACAGGACAGCTCTTGGCCTCAATAAAAGAATGGTATGGAGATGCTATTATTAAAAGAAAGCTGAGGATGTCTTTCTTGCAATTTGCCAGAAGCCATGTAGGAGTCAATGTTTTTCTTCAGCAGGAACAGGGAAGCTGGTCAGAGTTAATGGTAAGGTGAATGGAGGTAAATACAGGCAATCCGGGAAGAAAACCCAAAATTTAGGGTGTCTGCAAGACGAGACTTTCCTTCCAGAAGGGCAGCAGACCTAAACATACAGACAGAGCTGCAAAGGAATGGTTTAGATCAAAGCCTCATGTATTAGAATTGCCCAGTCAAAGCCAAGGCCTAAATCCAATTCAGAACATGTGGAAAGGCTTTACAATTCTGATGTAATTATAAAATAACATAGATATTCACACTAAATAACTTGCATTGTTTTTCCACATTTGTGCATTTGTCTGAGCGAGAGAAAAGGTTTACAGCTGTGTTGATTTTCCCTCATCAAGCAGGATGTGATAAAAGCAGCTCAGGATACAGATTGCATCAGGTAATTACCGCTGAAGTCATTACTTTTATGTCAAGGTGGGGGAAATATTTCTATCAGCTGAGATGAAAGGCTAGCATTCTCAGCAAGCTGTGACGCTACTACCACAAGCTTTTTGTGATGTGCGTCCTTGCTGTCATTACTGTCCCTGCAACTTGTCATATAAAAGCAGTTCATCCCAACGACAATCTCCCTAAACCAATAACTATAGAAATATTTCTCCTGCTGGCACAGATGTGAAAAAAAAAAAATAAAAAATTAAAACAGAACGCCTTCATGACTCATTCCTGAGCAGTTTTAAGTAATTTTCTTTTTCCTGTAAACATAAAATCAATGCACTCTTTAAATAATAGTAATATTGAATATGTCATTAAGCACACTACCTGCCCTATGTGGATAAAAAAAGGCCTATTCATCCAGACAGTGACTCATGTGACATTACAGTACAATCACAGAGCGCTTAGTGAACTCAGTAAACATAGAAAGAATATAATGTATAATTTACTAGATTTTTTTTCTTCTCAAATTGACGGTACTGTCAGACATACTGGATCCAGTATCAGCCAGCCTGCTCGTACACTATTTACAGATTGTACAGAAGCAATAAAAGGAAGAAACACACACACACACATTATATATATATATATATATATATATATATATATATATATATATATATATATATATATATATATATATATATAAAGTGAACACTTAGCAACACAAACATTGTGATTTAGGAACCACTGCAAAGTCAGGAACAAGACACCAGAGCAGAAATGGAGAAAATTGTATTTTTGAAATTATTTTCTGAGAAAATAGTGATTTTTGTTTTTTGTAAAATGTACTTGTTTAAGTTATGAAGAAGGCACACCATACTTTAAGTAGCAGTTTTAGATGTTTTAAAATGTTAAGCTTTGTGTTTGAATTCATTTTGTTTACAGAGTACACCTGAGCTATTTCAGGGAATGGGGAAAACTCACAGCTGATTAACATACCAGTTTGTTTGGCTATTCACACACTTTTGTTATTAGTTACCCAGATTCCTAATCCAGATCCACGGCAGTAACGAGCCATTGGAAAAAAAGACCTGGACCCAGGTCCATTTAAGGATCTTGGCCAAGCTGGTGCAGATAACTCTTCTAGTCAGGGTAAAAGCTACAAGAGAAAAAAAGAGAATCATCCACACTGTCGTGCAGATGCAAGCTTTCTCCAGAGTACAATGTGTGGATAGATTCTTTAGAAGAAGAAAGAGAGTGGCAGGACATGAGAATAATTGGACATCTTGAAGCAAACAGACATAGTCCTTACTTCGAAGACGACAACATCCACCAGAAAGATACTAGTGAAAAAAATACTGAGTTTCAGAACTTTTATTGTTTTCAGAACATGATTTCTATACATAGCATACCACCGGGACACAGATCTGGGCCTGCCGTGGCTGTAATGCGTGTGCTATGACGGTGACTCGGCGGGTGAGCAGTGGTATGTGCCATGCTGACTAACTGCACTTCGTAGCTATAACACTTAAAGTAAAATTGTTATTTACATCTGGCTTGCTTCGGGCTGAAAGAAAAAAATCGTCTAACATGTTGTTTTTATTATTATCTTCCTCTTATCTGGGGTCGGGTGCTGGGGGCAGCAGCTTAAACAGAGAGGTCCAGACTTTCCCAACATTCAAATGACCATATTTTATATTTCAGTGTTTGACATCATTAGAAACCTTAGAGTCCACACTTTCAGAATCTGTAAATAACTCTAAATACCCCCGGGGAGACTTGTTAGTGGTTCTGTCGTGGCCGTTCACAATTTTTCAAAGCATTCTCACCATTTTGATTATTTTAAATTAGATCTATATCATTTCCTCTAACCCTTTTGTGCAATGGTACTGATGTTTCATCCCAGGCTTGTTGTCACTGAAGAACAAAGTACTTGGTTGAAAGAGACACACTCAAATCAAAGCAGTTTTATCACTGTACCAGACAGATAATGGGTCTTATTCAGTGCTTCAAAAACCACCTGCACCCATTTTAAAGATTCAAGGCCCTGAGATTTGAATGAAAACAACACTGAAAGAGATTTTGAGACAGTTTATTGCAGAAGTACTCTAGTCCCTTGAACTTAGTTTCACTATATGTCAAGGCATTGTAGAGTCTCTTTTGCGGCAGTTTGAGCTGCAAGTCTTTTGGGGTATATCTTTAATAGCTTTGCCCATGTAGAGGCCAAAGTCTTTGTATTTTTTTCTTTCCAAAATAGGTCAAGCTTGATCAGATAATGTTCATGATTCAACAACAAAAAAAGATACTGGGGAAAAATGGAAACCATCGGACAGTTTCAAAACAATAATCACTGCTGACCAAAAAGAACATAAAGACCCATCTTAAATTTCCTTAAAAGCATCTTAATGATCCTCAAGACATTTGGAAATATATTATGTGGACTGACTAGACAAAAGTGGAACTTTTTGTTAGGTGTGCATCCTGTTACGTGTGCTGGGAAACTGACACCGACCCACATGCAGAATCGCTTAGGAGACAGGGAGTAAAAATGGTAAAAGGTTTATAAAGCTACAAAGAGAATATGTACCACTTGGAGGAGATCCAGAACCTGCAGCATTGGAATGAAGAGAAGATATCAAGCTTACTGTCCAGGAGTGTGAAGATGGCTTTGGGAAGTATTGTGATCCTGGTGGTGGATTGTGAAATAGAGATGTTGAGGTGAGATTGAGGATTCTGGGGAAGTCTTTGTAGTGTGGATGATGTCGACAGAGTGTTTTTGGAAGAGACTTGAGACTGAACAAAGCTTTGGAGAGTGGGTAGGCAGGCAACTACTGAGGACTGGAGAACTGCTGAGGACAACTGTTGAGCATGTGAGTTTTCCAGACAAGATCTGTCAGAGAGGTTATGACTCAAGGAATCAGAGACTGACATAGGAACCAGAATGAGCTTTAACTTGTAAGTGACAGATGATACAAGGAGTGGAATGAGGAAAGAGAGAACACATGCAAAGATTAAACTTCCACAAATGGAAAGGAAATATTTTAGAAGTAACTCAAGGAGAAACACAGGGGGGTTAACGCTAGCACAGAGGCTAATCTTAAGGCAAAATCTGATTGTCAAACAGCTTCTTAAATCGCCAGAAGTCAGATGACAGCAACTGCAGTCAGGTGTGCAAGCTACAGAAACCTGGCCAAGCCCTCTGGCAGAGATCCTCTGTTCAGGGAAGAGTCTCACATAAGGATTGTGACAGACACAGGATTTCAAAAGAGAAAATCACAACAATAGTCAAACATAGAGGTAGTAGAACTCCTACATCCTGAGGCTCTGTCGCTCACGCTTTGACTGATAACAATTTGTATGATGATCTCAAAGATTTAATTGTAATATGTAGGTATGGGACCTGAAAAACAAAAGGCCAACATACATAACATGATAGAAGACTGTGAGAGCAGCTTATCGTTCATTCAGACGACGATGCTTGTTGTCTGTGGAGTCTGCACTGCAGCCCAGAAACTGTAAACTTCTAAAGAAACCACAGTTTAAAAAGGCTTTTTATCAACTGATTTCCTTGGCATGAACTGTACAGCTGTTACATTAAAAATCACAAAGTCTCTACAGTGCCACAGTAACTGTTACTCAAACACCAGGGAAATCACATTTTCTGTCTTCACTATTGAAAAAAGTTTTGCTGAATGTATGCAGCCTTCTATTTGCCCCAGAAAGGTACAGTGGAAGAGGGTCACAGTCGAGTCATTTCCGCTATTTGGACTTAACCGTGTGAAAACGTCCCCGGAGGCCTGAGGACTCATTAGGTGCGGTGACATCTCTGCCGCAAGAGGTGTCACCAGGAAACCAGCAGACAGGACCTTAAATATAACACACACTTCCTATGACCTCCCATCCGGACAAGCTGCTGCTCTGTGATAGTTGCTCTGCCTCCAAGGCCAATATGTGTTGTGTCATCACTTAAAAGGTGGATAAAATATAAACAGAGTGTACACAGATACAGGAACACATTCTGCACAAAAATACATTCATATAAACGGGCAGCTACACCCAAGGAAACACCCCTAAATAATTCTGTAACATGATGTATTTCACAGACACTAGTAATAATTTTTACTGACACCTATTTTTGATGACCCAACAACCACACAGCTATGTGGTGCTTTGTGGCAGCTGACAACAAAGGTACAAGAGTCTGTGCTGGCTGTACGTGCCAACATTTTCCTCCACTTCACCCCTTTGTGTTGGGAAATGCAAACAATAGAGCAAATGTTTCACTTCTCAATTCTCTGTCAGGGGAACAAGGGGTTTCATTTTGCATTCTATTGTTGTTTCCTGAATGATCCTGTGCTCCACGGCAATGCTGGCTCAGAAACAACCTGCATCTAATTTGTATTTGCTGCTGCTCCAGGGGAAGATGAGGTATTATGTCCTGCCAAAGCCACCTGGTCACTAAGCAGACAAAGGCAAAGGGAAACAAGAGTTTTTTGCACTTCTTACAAATACAGGATTTTTCTTACTGTGTCCTATAAGAGTATTCATATCCATTGAGTTATTTCATGTTTTGTCATGTCACAACCACAAGCTTTAATCTGTATTATTTAGATTTCATAGGAGATCAAGAAAAAAGCAGTTATTAACTAAGAAGTAGAAGGAAAATGATACTTTGTTTCCAATATTTCTACAAATAAAACCTGAAAAGTATTGAGTGCATTTACCCCCTTTTCTCTTGAAACCCCTGTTCAATGAGCCCTAAATCAAACCTTCTGCCCTACATGAGAAACTATGTGTGGAGGAAAACTAATACTGCACATGACCCTCAACACACCATCTCCATGAAGAAACATGGTGGTAGCAGTATCATGCTGTGTGGAATCTTCACTTCAGCAGGTGCAAGGAAGCTGTTCAGAGTAGCGTGAGAACTAAATACAGGGCAGTGTTGGAAGAAAACCACTCAGAGGCTGAAAAAGACCTCAAACTTGGGTGGCGTTTCAACTTCCAGGAGGATGGTGACACTAAAAATGAATACAGTGGTAAATGGCCTGTACTTGTATAGTGCTGTATCTACTCCAGAGGATGAGAGAGCACTTCACACTACATTTAGTCATTCACATGTTGAGCAGGCAAAGTTTCTTGCCCAAGGATACAATGACTGAGTCTGTCATTGGGGGTTTGAACCAGCAACCCATCAGTTATAAGTTATATCAGTTATAACTCCTACCTCCTGAGCCACCATCAGCCCACTGATTTAGACCAAAGCATATTCACATATTAAAATGGTCCAGCCAAAGGCCACAACTAAATTTAATTGAGAATTCTAAATTTAGATTCACTCAGGATTCACTCAGGGGGGCAGAATCAATCAAATCTTTATTTTGAAAACAACAACAACAACAACAACAACAACAACAACAACAACAAACAGAACATGTATTGTTGTCCATCCATTCTACAAGTATGCACTAGTTTTGGTTGGTATAATCAAATAGAATCAAAGTAAAATGTGTTTGTCAAGTTACAATTACAAACCCAAAGTGTAGAAAAGTGCAAGGGGATGAGGAATTTTGCAACTCACTATGTCTGGCTCAAATACTGAGTCACAAGCTTTTTTTTTTTTTTTTTTTTTACGACATATTAAATATTGGTATGCAAGTGTAAATGAGCTCTTTGCAAACTGCTAACCTTATCCCAGCAATCAAATGGGTTTTATTCACCATTTCAACAGCTCGAGACTCATAATGATTCCCTGAGAAAGTTCCTGTATTTCTGCTGTTGATATACAGACATGTGGCTCCATAAACTGCTGCTGCAAAACCTTCATACAAAAGCATTAATAATCAGTATAAGTCCTGATGCATGTGATGAAACACTGCTGTATTGGTAACGCAGCCTGAGGCCATCCTGCTGACAGATGACTCGTCCTATGTTATAATAATAAACATGGGACATAGGAGGGAACATTAGACACAGCTTGACTTCCAGTCCTGATGGGTGATCCATCATAGCAATGCTGACTGGTTAACTTTAGCAGACCCATGTGGATGATATAGAATACATTAAAGAGAGAGTCTAAGAGTGCGTTAGCGGCCACCGGCTGATACTGAGCATTGTTTCCCGGTGTCTGGGCTGAGTCATTGGAGACCAGAAAGAATAAACAGACCACTGAGCTTGGCACTGAGTTTGTCCTCCTCCTTAATGAAGTGCAACCTTCTGAGCCCAAGCATCATTCATCATCCTCCTGGCCTCTGCGCCGGTGTGTGTGAACGAGTTTGAGTGCCTCCGTTTCTGTGCGTAACTGCATCTCTGGAGCTCATGTTTTCCTTTTCCAACCTACAGACTGCAGATGCAGGCACCCAAACAGAGCCTGTGTGACTTTAACTTTAAAGAGACTTGCTTTTGCTTTGCTTGGGCCCAGTCTCACACATCTAATTTCCTGTCTTTTAGATAGCGATCAGAAATAGGAGCTGTATCTGATTTTCATGACATTACAGGATATGTGGTAAGCAGAGTAAGATTTCAGAGGAGATTTGTGCTCAATTATGCTGCGATTTCAGTTATTCATGAAAGGAATTAGCCTGCTCCAACTGTGCCATAATATTTATTTGAAAAATCTGTAGCCTGTGTTTAGTCTGTGCTGAGATGTATGTCTAAATGTAATCTTTTTCCTCAATCGCATTTGGGGAATTATTATGTTATGAGTTATGAATGTCTGCAGGGAAACTCATACTGTATATGGACATCTGTGCCCCTGTGGTCACAGTTGAGCCTAAAAATTTGTTTGATGTTTAAAAGATTCAAAATTTTCCAAGGTCGTTTTTTTGGAGCTGGCTAGGAATGAAATTAAACTATAGCTGTATTTTATATTGCTTGTATGAAGAAAAAGATTAAAAGATATGCTCACTTGAAGATAATTCTGGGATATTTAAATGGATGTGTGACGTATGCCATGCTCTGTTATAGGGCTTCATCGTAACAAAAAAAAAGCTGAGCATATCCAGACATGCCATGTCCAGAGTAAGACATATGAGGTCTAGAGTGGCTGCTTTATTTCTCTGGTTTGCTGAAGCATAACACAGCTGTGGCTAAAACTTCTGCATCTGTTTTATTATACTGACAAATCTCTTTCTAATTTTCATCAGGTTCTTAACATAAAAAGTTATATAAGTGAAAAGTTTGTATGCAAAGCATCAAGAGTTTGTGCAAATGTAAAAGGAAGCTGCACATTTTTAAGTACTGGTGCTACGCAAACACATGCTGACCGTGTTTACTGTAGATTATTACATATAGGAATATGTTTAATAATAATTTCTAAACAATTATGGTTAAAAAAAAAAAAAAAAAAAAAAAAAAGTACACTGCACAGAGAAACTATATCTAAAATAATTTATGGAGACAATTGTTGCAAATCAACCCAAGAAGGGTTAAAAAGCAATTTCCAAACAAGTTAATCTGTAATTTTGAGAAAATTATTCACAGGAAAAATACATTTTTGGAAAACTTACAAATCTTCCCAGGAGTGACTGTCCATCCAGATCTATCTGGAGGATATACTGTGCAATGCTTCGAGATGCTGCGAAAACCCCTAAAAACCCCATCTCAAATTCTACATGCCTATTTTAGCATGTTAAATGGTAACTATGACTTGTATGAAAGGATTGCTAAGAAAAAGATGCCTCTTCCTGAAGATAACATTCTATGACTTAGGTTTGCAAAACTACAACTAAATGTACAACAAGACTTCACAAACATCCCTCCACCCATCCATTATCTGTCACGCTTATCCTTTTTAGGGTCGCGAGGGGGGCTGGTGCCTGTCTCCAGCAGTCATCAGGCGAGAGGCGGGGTACACCCTGAACAGGTCGCTAGTCCATTGCAGACTTCAGAAACAATGGTACCAATTTAGAGATCCTTAACAAACACCTTATGCCAGCTATCAAGTAAGAATCAGCTTTATAGAAAGAAGAATAGACCAAAATGCCTCCACAACAATGTGAAAAACTGATAAAATTACATAAAAAATAACTACTTCAATTTATGATGCTAAACATGGTTCTACAGGGCAACAGCTCCTCCATTAAATGTTTTTTTTTTTGTTTTGACTTTTTTTTTTTTTTTTTTTTTTTTACTTAATTAACAGTGACAGTGTGGAACCTCTTGTGTGATTTTGTACAATTGGGAGCAGATTTAAAATCCTTTTAAAACCTGGTAGGATCTGAACATTTTCTGGGTTAGGTTAGGTTTATTTTGCTTATAAAGTCATTTGTTTTTGCTTTAGGCTTTGGCATCCATATTTGTGTTCCTTAGCTTGTTTTGCTTTCTCCTCCCTGAACACCAGCTTTCAGCTTACTAACTCCCACACCTGCCTTTAGTTAATCCTTGCCTCCATTGGTGCACATATTGCCTCAGGTTTGTTCTTGTCCTTTTGTTACATTAAGCTTTTGCCACCTTTTGTTTTCTGTCTTTTGAATTTTGTTTCTGGCCTTGTGCTAATTCATTTTGTCTCATTTAATGAAAGTTTATTTACTTACATCGTCTAGTTATCTCCAGAGCTTTGTCTTCATCCTTCCTGACAACACTGTTTAGAACATATAATGATAAGACAGAGTTTGTATTTTCTGTTTGCATAATGCAGGCACATTTCTCTCTTACATATTACTGTTAAAGTGCTGATAGGGAAAAAAAAATGAAGAATCCACCCAATGGAACCTTCTTAGTTACTCCATGATCCATTTCAGTGCCCACGTGCCTGCCCTTTGTGGGGCCTTTGATTCAAGGGATGGGCTCAAGATTACCTCTAAAGACCCTGTTGCAGGTTTCATGTTGTCTTTCTTCAGAACAATTTTGGAAGGTGCTGTCATTGCAAACCAGCAATTTCCTGTAGAACCAATTCCTTTTGTAGTTCTGTCTCAGTTGTCTGTCATTCTTTTTTTTATTTAAACGATCTGAATGCAGCCAGGAGGGTTTGAATAATTACCAAAGCCAAAACTCAATAACATTGAGACATAACAATGGGAGAAACCAGAAGCAACTGGACCGTGACAATGTATAACAGACAAATCCACCAAGGAGTGACTGAAAACATGAAGGTTTAATGTTCAGAAAGATTGATTGCTGTAGTTAGGAATCTGCAAGTCTAATTAACAGACAAAAGAACAGCTTTGGAAGAACTATAAATGAGAAGCTTGGGGGGCTGAATAACCCAGTACTATGTAAACACTGCAGGGGACACAGAGAAAGAACTAAAGTAGGCATGACTATAAAAAGAAGGAATTTATATTGAAAACTAAAGTGACCACAAACAAACAGTTTTGCCCTCATCAGAAACCTTTATTTTCAGCCTTTTAACTTTAGTGTAGTTTGCAGAGAGGTTACAAATGTTCAAAATGATATTACTGTACTAAGGTATTAGTCAGGAGCTGAAAAAAGTACAGCTTCATTTAAAATATTTAGGCATAATAAGGACAGTCATAAATATATAAAGAAACTATGGGACATCAGCTACATCCTGAAAACTAGATGTTTATCTAAAATTTATGAAAAGATGAGATAGAAACTGAACTGTGAGGCTAACTGTTGACAATTCTGAAAGAGCTGTAGAAATTTCTGGTAAAAACGGATTGTATTCTACCTGTGCCAAAAATCTTCTACGTTCCTTTACTAGCCTTTTCTACCAAAGAAAGCCATCAATGTTAGCTGAAATCCTTCAAACCTTGTTGGAGAATGCATTATATTCCGATGGTTGAACTTTTGGACCAGACCTTTAAAATGAATACAAGGCAGAGAGATAAAACTGTTCTAATGTCCAACTGACCTGTTTCAGCAAACAGAATAAAATATGACATTTTCAAATACATCGATTTGCACATGTCCTGACCATGGATGTGCAAAACCAGATTTTTGTGTTCTTGTTCAACGAATATAGTGTAGTCTAACATTAAAAGGCAGAAAAACCCCATGGAGGGCCCATATTCATCTGCAGAACCCTCTGCATGTCCATGAAAATGTCTTCATTCTAGCTGCAGTGTGAACAGTCCTCCTGGGGAATACACTTGTGGCACCAGTCAATTTGTTGTTTCTCCAGATTAACCAAGATGTTAGAGTGATCTTCAGGGAGTTTGGAAGATCAGGTATTCGCAGGAATTTTAAAATCTTGCTTTAAAAGAAGAGAATATTTTCTTCGAATCATTAAAAACTTTTTAATATTGTTGACTCATTTGTGTTGTGTCACAGAGAATAACAATGAATACTAAATAAATTAAATTATATTTCCATCTCTGACTAAATGTAAAGTACACCAATTCTTAAACCACTACAAGTGTAAGTACTTAACAGCATCTTGACTGTATATTGGAGTATGTTCATCATGCTGAACTTCATTTGAAACCTAAAAAAAATCTAAAGTGATGTTCTTCATAAAAAAGGCTAACTTTTACACCACAGTTTCCAGAACTCTTCTCATTGGAGTCTATTGCCCTGACAATTTCATAAGGCATCAATGGAGTCAACAGTGAAACATCAAGAGAATAAATCCTTTTTCTTATTCAGTGCTGCTAACCTGTAAACAGTAGTTTTGAGAGCCTGTCCTGTTTTGGTTCCATTTAACAGAAAAAGCAGGCAAAGAAAAAAGGAACTTTTACATGGTGTTAGGAGCAGGCATGTATGTAAAAAATTGCAGAAAGGGAAAAAAAATAAAAATTTTTAAGACCATTGGGGTGTGAATATAATCCCTTTAAACTAACAATATTTTCCCATGACTGCCAAAATATCTTAGTTATGCAATTTAAAAAAACATAGACATCTCAGTTTGTAGATATTTTGTATAAAATGCTTAAAATTTTTGTAATAATGTTTCCACAGTTGCAAGCACATATTTTAATCCAATTCATTCCTAAAATATCTCCCCTAAAAATACACATGTGAACCTCAACAAATTAGAGAAGTAAAAATCAACATTGGTAAAGAGAACCCTATAAACCTGCTAACACTTCCCCACAATGACCACTTCATACAATAAGTGCGGTATAGGCTCGCAACTAAGTAATCATCATTGTTAAACCTGCCTTTCAGTGTTCCCTGGAACATGACAAGGTCTCCAAGAGGTGAAAGTTGAAAGTCTCCTGCACAGGGGTCTTGACCAAACATTCCCAGTTCACCCTCACACTTTTTTTTGACTTCACCAGGTCTGTCTGGGTGCATCGCCCTTGACCAGATTCTACTTATCACTAGATTGTTGTCCATTGACAGCTCTGCCCCATCTGTATTCACCCAAGTGTCTGAAATATAAAGCTGTAGGTCTGATTATTACAAAATCCATCAACAAGATTTTGCCCAAGGTGGCATGATGTACATAAGTACACTTATGAACCACTTTATGCTTGAACATGGTGTTTGTAATAGACTTCTCTGACTAGCACAGAAGTCCAGGAACAAAAACCACTAAGCCTGAGGCCCAGGTTGTCTTCCTCTACAGCTACCTAATTTCCATAGCTTCTAACTTTTACGGTACTCCTTGCAGGTGGTGGGCCAGTGTGGAAGGGGCTTCCTTCCCCAGAAGCCAAGGCTCGACCACCAGGTGCTCGCCTGTTAGGATTTCAAAACCACAAAAACATTTCCATTATACCATTTTATATTAAAGTCCTTTCATGAGGTGCCAGAGAAGGTTTTGGAAGGTTCCAAGGTTTCTCTGACTGTTTAGAGAGAAGACCTGTTACCACATCCTCAATCCCATATGTTCATCACTGACTTTACTTCTATTGGTCTACATTAAATTAACATTGTAATCATAAATGTTTATAATAGCTTATAGTTAAGACCATAATTTTTTATAGCGCTGGCACATTCCAATTTAAAATGCAATATCTTTGCTAGCTTTACAGCAGTCAAACCCTTCTTATAATTGTTGAGTAGTTTGTAGCATGTTTCCACTGGTACTTTTTTTCCTGTTTGTTTTGGGTGCTTGTGGCCATTTTTCAATTTTTTGGACAGTATGTCAACAGGAAGGGGGTAGATGACATGCGGCAAAGTTTCCAAGATCAGGAGTCGAACTCAGGACAACTGCGATGAGGACTGTAGCCTCCACATGCGGTGTGCCCACTTTACCCACTACGCCATGTGACGCCCCAGGTAGTTTGACGATTTATCTTTGGTGATGAGCTCAAAGTCTTTGATGCTTCCGCTTCCAGCGGCCTAGTCTTTAGATCCTTCCACAGATTTTCTATGAGATTCAGGTTGAGAGTCTAGCAGGGCCTTCTCAAAAACATGATTTTATTTCCAGTCAGGAGAACAATGCTGGTAAAAAGATAATCTAAACCTAAATCTGTCAGGGGTATAAATAATTTGGGGCACTGTTTTATTTTAAGTAACCTAATGTTTAAGGTTAACCAGGAAAGATCAATAAGGTTAAACCAGCATTTACCAGACTTTCCTGACCCCTCACTCTGAATCAGCTGGGTCAGTTTAAGATAGTGAGTTCCAGTGCCAATCTTTTGACAGCTACCACTGGGTTTATCAAGATCTTTTGGCTTGATAAGCAAAACACCTCCAAAAAATGCTTTTGCCTTTGCCTTTTCAAATAAAAAGGGTTGCAAACAATTTTTGGGGAGGGGGCATAATTGATATATTACAGGAGTTTTAATCTCACAGCACCAGCTAGCTGTGTTTTTTTGTTTTTGTTTTTTTTTTTTTTATCAGCCATAACTTTTCACATAAGCATGTATGTCTATAGTGCGGGCATGCAAAAGTGTGTGCCAACCCGAGGAGATGAAAATGTCTCAGTTTATATCAATTTTTTACTCATGTTAGTATCTTCATATGAATAGCTTGACTTATGAATGTAAAGTTAATGATTATTTTTCAAGCATGTGGAACAATTCTCTGGTTTCATCCTTCATATTTCTCCCCATCTGTTGTTCATATGCATTCTACTACTTTGTTCAGGCTCTGTACTGATTTAAATTCAAGGCAACAAATAGTTTTCCCTGGACGCTCTGCTGCCTCACAGATAGAAGATAAGAAGTGATCATAACACCAGGTAACATAAGGAGAAATGGGTCACATTAAGGATATGAACCTCTTTGTATCTATGTCTGTGTGTGTGTGTGTGTGTGTGTGTGTGTGTGTGTGTGTGTGTGTGTGTGTGTGTGTGTGTGTGTACTCTTAGTGCTCTGTACAGATAACTCTGTCCTATCTCAACTCCATTTAGTGTCTCCATGCTTCGGTCTGGGTTACACCGACAGGCACCTCAGGGGAAATAAGGATATGGTTCTCAGGTTCCCAGCAGGCCCAGCATATGGGAGCTGCTCTCTCATCCAGCAGAGATGAATTCATCCCAAACTCATCTCCTCACTCAGATTAATTTGGCAGACATGGTGAGGCAGGTGGAATGTGTTGAGCAGCATCTGTGTCTGTATGAGATTGATGTGGATGCTATACTTTTGTGTATGTCAGTATAATGCTGAAGGCTTTGGAGATGGAAAATGGAATGAGGTGTCAGTCTACTGTTATTTATTGTCATCCCTGTCCTATTATTAGTCAGAAAGTTAAGAAGGGGAAAGGAATAATTTAGTTTGACATCACAGTTGATTTATTACAGCAGCAGTTCATAACAGTGACAAAGAGTTAAGTTAGGAAACTTACGTTCAACTAAAACTACATTTTAATGTTAGATACAATAAAACCAGTTGAATATGAAGGAATTTACTGTTGGTAATCCAAATATTAGCAAGTAAGTAATTTCATAGTGATTCGAATTCAAAATTTAAAAAAAAAACATGCCTGTTTGCTAAACTCTATTGACCTTGTAGGATAAAGGGATCAGTTGTATGTAACTGATAGGTTATTGTACTGTCATCCATTGCAGTCAGAACAATTAGTTTAAAACCTTACTTTTAGTATTTAATGCAACCATTTTGGTTGCTTTGGAAGGATTAACTTCCCATCTACTGAATATCTCTACTTGTAGACTTTACTCAGAGTGAATCTTTTTTTTTTTTTTTTTTTTTTTTTAAATATGCAGTTCCAAACATTGTTGGTCTAAAAAGTAAAGCCACCAGTATGTAAGTGTACCTAGTAATGCTTATTACTTTGGTCCAAACATGGAGGAGAAATTCAGGCCTATTTGTGAAAAGTTCTGGGACATACATGATCTAGGTGTAGCATTGATGATGCATTCTCATCATGTATATTGCATTACTGTCTTTTAGTTTTTATGTTGTTGTTCTTACCTGACATTTTGCTGTCCATCTCTGGCCTTCCCAGGTGGGAATAAAGAGGAAGTCCATGCTGTTGTCGCAGTATTTCCTATCTTTTTATGTATGCTGGTGTTTTGAAAACATGTTTTATAGGTCTAAACATGAGAAAATAAAGCAGATTTTGTGGAACATCAAGACTTATTATGTCTTTAAAGTATGTCTTACTTTATTGATGTGCTCCCATTCTGATAGCTCATTATGTGGAGAGTGTTATTTGTTCTTCACTTTTTCAGGTAAGAAATATTGGAAAACAAGGCTATAATTTATAGTGTTGAGAAGGGAATAGTTATTGATGCTTTTATCTCCTCTTGCATTGACTCCTTTATTTTCCATTCTACCCGCCTCAGTAAAATCTCTATGTATCATCTGCACCTGATCCAAAATGCAGCTATTAAATTTTTGACCCTTGAGAAGCACTTGTATGTTACGTTGTTGTTGATGTTGCTACACTGGCTACCCAAATTAAAGTACAAGTGCAGAGTTTTATGGTTCTTTATAGTGATGTTCCCTCATACATGCATGAATGCAGTTTGCTTTCACACTGCATTGTGTCAAATGAACGAAACCCTTTGAAAAGCCTGTTTACCTCCTCGCCTGTGGTGACACTGCACCAAGAACCACTGAGGGAAATGATACAAAAGCCTCTGAAAAAGACAATACACGTAACTTCCTTTACCATATGTAAAAAAATGGAGTGGCATCACATTTTAGCGGTTGTAGGATTTCTCGTTTGTCTTTGGTAAAAGACCATGAGTCGTTTCTCCCACTAGTTCTATACTTACACATCTGTTTTTGTTGTATTTAACCAGAATGCCCTGTGCTATAGTCCGCTTCCTGCTTTTGGAGCAGTTTCTAGTTCGCTTGTATTCATATATGTATTTGAACCACACCAGAGATAACTTCAAACGAACCAAGACCTCGGTTTTTAAGCAGACCAGATTTTGGTCTTTTGGTCCGCATCAGAGTTCGATTGTGCATTTGCTCCTCCCCAAACGAACCAGACTTTCTAGGCAAATGAACTAGAGTTTGATTAAACCAAACTAAACAGGGCTAGTGTGAATGCACCCTAAAACTAAAAGTGACAGAGCTTTTACAGTTTTGGCACCATGCTCTGGAAACTTTTGCCCCTCTAACTGAATTCTATGGACTCGATGGACCGTTTAAAAAGAAATAAAAAAAAAAAAACAACAACTGAGGAGTTGCCTTTTTAGATTGGGATTGGATGGATAACATCAAAGTAAATAATACCTCTGCATTATACCAACAACCTGCCAGACAAACAATTAGAATTCAAAAAGTGCATAAAAAATAAATAAAGAAGCAAGAAGACCTCCTTAGCAAGTCCTGCCCTCCGCATCTCTTCAGACGTTGTTGTTCAGGAAAACATTGTGTCTGTACAAGGTTGACTTAATGGCACTTTAAATGATGTAAATGCTGCAATCTGAATTGTACGGTAAGCGTTTTTGAGACATAGCCATGAGCAAAGGTCTAAATAAAGAAACAACTTTCTCCAGTGCTTTGTTTTTATCTAACTTCATCAGAATTGAAGATTTCCTAACATTCACAGTATGCTAACAGATAGATTCACTAGTGACATAGCAAAAGGCTTAATGCTTCCTATCTATCTATCTCTCTCTCTCTCTCTCTCTCTCTATATATATATATATATATATATATATATATATATATATATATATATATATATATATATATATATATATATATATTTATTTATTTATTTATTTATTTATTTTTTTCCATTTCACAATGAGGCATACCTCATTTTGAGGCAAAAAAACAGATTTTGAACTCAAAAATATTAATTGACTCTTGGAAAAATTATTAATGTGAAACAGAATGCATCTCTGAAAAAATGAAAGGCAGTGGAGGAAAGAGGAAGTAGGAGTGAATTTTGCTGTCTGTAAAAGATCCGAGACAGTGGAACAGAATGTTTGATCATGGGTTTTCAACAGAGGAGTTGTACTCCTCTGTTTTTTTTAGGCTGAAATAAGTAGAAACATTAAAATTGAGTCATTAACAACACTTTTTTAATGCCCGTTAAAATAACCCTTTGCAATGTATGTGAGCATGAAATACATTACAGTTTTTCTGAGTCGCTTAGGTGCAATTCTCGAATCATTTTCGACATTTGCAAAACAGTAAGTGCCTTTCTCAAAATAATTCATACAAACAGCAAAACACCATGGATTACCTGCTAAATCCAGTCTCTCAAAATTAAATATCTGTGTCAATGAACATGTCAATGCCTCAGAATGACAAGTCCTTGTTTCAGTGTCTTCGGATAAGACAGCAAAATTGATTAGTTGTGTTGTCAATATAGCAGTATACTCTGAAGGGATGCTCTGTTGTCAACCATGGCTAAAGTTTTGATGACAAGTATTGTAAAGTGTAATTGTGGAAGATTAATGGCAAGAGATTGGACAGACAATGTCATTATGATACAGAAAGGAACACTGAAGAGCACAAAAAAACAACAGAAATGGAAACATAAGAATCTCCTTAAGGAAAACTGTATATGCAGTGTTGTAGGAATTATTGTGCAGTCTTCCTACATCTTCTCATGTTCATGTCTGTTGGGCCACAAACTCTCATCCACATCACAACGAATGTCTTCTCTGGCGATGCAGTAGAAAGAATCTTTTAGGAATTAGGAGAAAGGTGAGGGGAACTCCTTTAGCATCCTGTTGAAGGTCTCAAACCATTGCCTGATGATGGAGTGATGGAAACTGGCATATGTCCTCAGCCTCACCTCTTCCTCTGTTTTGCTTCATAATTCATTTGCCACAGCCTCACTCCTCTTCCTCTTCTTCTTTTTGGCTGTTGACCTCTGTCCAAATTCTCATCCTTCCATTGTCAGAACTGTAATATTGTGTTGTGTTCCAGCTATGTACACTATATTCTTGCCAGTTGATTGTTCGTGGCACCTTTGAGATATTTCAGAAAACTGGTTGATCATCGGTTGATCTGACGCTTCACACATTTACCTAGATTGGAGAAAGTCAGGATTCACCTGGGAGCAAGTTATCAGTTCAGGACAGATTTAGAAAAAAGTTTAATGGAAATGTATAGAAATATGCTTGACATATTACGCCAACCTGTTCAATCATTTTGCATGTAAAGACTTATGCGGTGAACTTATGCTTAAATGTTGTGGACGTTAAGACTATTGAACAGACACCCGTATAATTCATTTTGATCAACATTACAAAAGCAATTGCAAATGTGAAAAAGCAGAGAATTACACATAATCACTTACACAATGTACAAAAGCATTTACAACTTGCTCTAAGGAATCACAAATAGCTTTCTTGATGTGTACAAGTGACACAATGATTTAAAAATTGAACAAGTGGTTCTGAGAATTTCGATTCTGTTCTGACAAATGTCGTTCCGAGGTGCTTTACAAAAAAAAAAAAGTCGCTACATGCTCATCCAGGAGGAGTGAATGCTGCAAGTCAATCACTCGATGCAATCTATTGGGTTTCCTTCAAAACTTTTTTCACTACTTTGTATAACTAATTGAATGTACTGTACTGTTTGATAACTAGGATCAATTGGAATGTATGTATGATTGATTTTTTTTTTTTTTTTTTTTTTTTTTTTTTTTTTTTTTTTTTTTTTTTTTTAAAGTGCCTCGGGATGACATTTGTTGTGAATTGGTGCTATATAAATAAACTGAATTGAATTGAATTGCATTTTCATCACAACTTTTGCTGCAGCATTTTGGATCAGCTGAAGGCTTTTAACTACATTCTGTGGATGTCCTGATAGTAAAGGATAGCAAAGAATTACAGTAGTCCAGCCTTGAAGTCACAAATCCATGGACAAGTTTTTCAGTATCACTCCTGGACGTAATATTTCTAATTTTGGCAACATTCCAGAGATGAAAGAAGGAAATTCTAGAAACATGTTTAATATGGGACTTAAATGACATATCCTGGTCAAAAGTAACTCAGAGGTTCTTTACTTTATCTTTGGCCAATTTAATGCCATCCAGATCAACTGATTGACCAAGCAGTGTCTCTTTTAGAGGTTCTGGTCCAAAAACAACCACTTCTGTCTTATCAGAATTTAAAAGAAGAAAATTTAGTGTCTTCCAGGTTTTAATGTTCTCAAGACATGCCTATAATCTACCTAACAGATTGGATTCATTAGGATTTATGGATAGATATAGCTGAGTATCATCAGCATAACAGTAGCAGTTTATCTCATGCTGTGTGATAATTTTTTCCAATTGGAAGCATTTGTATATTAAAAAGAACTGGTCCAAGCACAGAGCCTTGTGGTACTCCACAAGTTACCCTAGAGTGAGAAGAAGATTTATTGTTCACATGAGCAAACTGGAATCTGTCAAACAGATAAGATTTAAACTAGCCTAGTGCTGATCCTTTGATACCTACATGTTCAAGCCTTCCTAAGAGAATATTGAGGTCCACTGTATCAAAAGGACTCAGATCAAGCAAAACCAGAACAAACAAGTCCATTATCTGAGGCCAAGAAAATGTAACTTTCACAAGTGCTGTTTCAGTGCTATGATGAGCTCTGAAAGCTGACTGTAACTCTTCAAACAGGTCATTACTTTTAAGATGCTCACACACTTGATTAGCAACTATTTTCTCAAGGATTTTAGATAAGAAAGGAAGATTAGATATAGGTATGTAATTTATTTAGTCATCTTGATTGAGGGAAGGTTTCTTAAGTAAAGGTTTAATTACAGTTACCTTAAAAGCCTGTGGAACATGTCAACTTATTAACCATATCTAAAATGGAGGCAGTAATCAAAGGGAACACCTCTTTAAATAATTTGGTTGGGATGGGGTCCAACATGCAAGTGAAAGGTTTGGAAGAAGCTAATATTTTTGATAACTCAGTAAGTGAGGCAGCACTGAATGTAACTCTAGAACATGACATGTGTTTGGACTGTTTTGAGACAGTTGAGCTTTCTGAGGATGAAGTAATCATGTTCGGGAGGATGCCAACAATTTTATTTCTAATACAATCAATTTTATTTCAAAAGAATTCCATAAAGTCATTACTGCTGAGAGCTGGGGGAATTGATGGCTCAACAGAGCTATGACTGTGTAAGTTTGGCAAATGTACTAAAAGAAACCTAGGATTATTCCTATTCTCCTCTATTAATGATGAAAAATACAGTGTTCTAGCTTGGTGAAAGATCTTTTTGTACAGCAGTCGACTATTTTTCCAATTTAAGTAGGACTCCTCTAGATGTGTAGAGCGCCATTTTCTCTCTAATTTCCTTGTGCTCTGCTTCAAAGTATGCAGCTCTGAATTAAACCAAGGAGCCAACCTCCTATGGATAATTACCTTCTTTTTTAAGGGGGCTACACTGTATAATGCCACACACAATGAGGAGGTAACTATGAACAAGAACATCAATTTGAGAAGGGCTGGAGATTAAATTGCTGCCTTCTACTGTTTTTATCTGAGATTCTGAGGAAATTAAACATGGAACAAATTTTTTAAACGTTTTTACAGTATTGTTGGATAACGCTCTCCTATAATGAAATTTTCTCTCTGGTTTGGAAAATTCAGTTAAAATAAACTCAAAGGTTATTAAAAATGGTCAGACAGCACAAGGTTATGGGGAAGTACTGTTATTTCTTCACACTCAATGCCATATGGCAGTACAAGGTCTAAAGTATGACAACATGAATGGGTAGGACTGTGAATTCTTTGAGTAGGCTATCACCCTCAATGTCAACATGAATGTTAAACTCTCCCACTGTAATGATCTTATCAGTATTTAACACAAAAAAGTGGTTTTACTGCTTTGCTACTAGGATGAGGAAAACTAATGGTTAGATGTTCAAAAGAACTGTAGCTATTAATAGGCATAGGATTAATTAATAAATCTGAATGAAAAATAGTTGCTTCTCCTCCACCTCACCCTTTACTTCAAGGAATGTGAAAATGTAAATAATTAGAAGGAGTTGACTCATTTATACTAACATAATTCTCTTGCTTCAATCAGGTTTCTGTGAGACCGAACAAATCAATCTGATTATCACAAATCAAGTCATTATCTAGCAAAGTCTTTGAAGAGAGAGATCTAATGTTCACTAAACCACATTTAATTGTTTTATTTTTCTGTTCAGTTAGAGTTGTTTTTATCTTTATAAGATTTTCATAATTTGTTCTTTTTAGGTTAGTCTTTAATCCAAATTTTGGTCATGCAAATGATTTTGCCATGGGCAAAACACTGTCTTCATAGGGTAATGGGTAGGTAACAGTACAGAGGGTGCAGAGAGGCGTGTTAAACTGTTACTCTGCTCCCTGGTCTGGACCCTGGGTTGTCTGTGTTTTTGAGGACTAATAAATTTGGCCAGATTCCTGGAAAGAAGAGCTATTTCGTCCAAAGTTGCATGGATGCCATCTCTCCGGAACAGACCGGGTTTTCCCAAAAACGTATGACAATTATCAATGTAGCCCACATCGTTTTCAGGATACCACCTAGACAACTGCGGTTGAATGACAGCATGCAACTAAACATGTCATCACTGGTCTGATTGGGCAGGGGACCAAAAAAAACTACAGAGTCCGACATCGTTTTGGCAAACTTACACAGCGAAGCAACATTAACTTTAGTGACCTGCGATTGGTGTAACTGGGTGTCATTACCACCAGCGTGAATAATAATCTTATTGTATTTACCCTTATCCTTAGGCAGCAGGTTCAGGTAGAATTTGATGTTGCCTGTTCTGGCCCCTGGCAAGCAAATGAGTGACAGAAAAAAGCTGCAATAAACCACTGCTTTATAAAAATGCCTTATCATTAGACCATTAAAATCTGAAATGTTGACAGATTTTTATGAGTACAACTAGAGCAAATAAAAAAAGTAAAAGTTTTACAACCTTTATTTTAGTTACTGAAAGATGGCAACCCCTACTCAGTCCCATCAGTGTGTGTGTTATCATCCTGCTCTGAGGAAAAAAAGTCCCCCAGTGTGAACAACCACTTCAAGTTTTCAGTGACCCACCAGGAGTGAATCATGATCAGTGCTGAAAGAGCGCCTACATAACTTAGGTCGAGATTGTGTGAAGTTTTTGTTTGGTCACTGTTGTGTAAGTTTTGTTATCAAGTTGTGTATGTGATGCTACAAAGCCATGAAATTTGTTGACATGCTTGACAGCTCTGTGGCAGTGCAACGCTGTTGGAGGTATGTAAAGAGACGATGTCACGGTTAGATGTTACTTTCTAGCATGCACATATCTCAATGTCATAGAAAAGCAAGGCAGATTTGCAAAAGTTAGAAGGATGTTAATGAATAAACTAGCTCTTATTGCAGCGTTACACTTCTGTTTTTTACAGTATGTATGTTTTAGGACACCTTCTACAGTACAAATATAAAACTAACTAGAAATTATTCTTTTAATTTGAAATAGTGATTCTCTAAGCAAATAAACACTCAGTTTTCAGACACTATTTAGACATTTTAACGACTTTACTCCACTAAAAAAAACCCCAAAACGTAACCAAACACAAAAGGATGATAAGTGAAATATCTCGCCTGTACAAGCTTTCCTTTAAAGGGTTGATTTAGAAAGTAAAATCAGAACTGGTGCAGCCCCCAAGCAATTTGCTTAGCTGAAAAATAAAACCATATGGTAGTAAAACAGTCTGCCTTGATCATCCAAACCAACAAACTGAGTCATTTGGTGCAGTGGCAGACTTCAGACAGAAATTAAATGCTTCACTGCCTTTCTGGTTTTGGGAAGGGTGACAGCATACATTAGAGGATTTGTGGTTCAGAGGTTGCCATGAAATAATCTGTCATCGTCTTTTTCCTGAAAAAAAAAAAAAAAAAAAAAAAAAAAAAAAAAAAGGCAATAAGGCAGCAACTTTTTAATCATCTTTTTGGAATGCAACATCAAAAGAGATTCTGTTTTGGAATTTAAATATTTTCAATACCAGAATATGACCTTTGGCATGATTGTTTTCCCCTGTACCTTACTGATAATTAAATCCAAGCAACTAAATCCTATTGTTCTATTAAAATACAACTTTAGCCCTCTAATTCTCTTTGTTTGCTGACAAAAAAAAACTCCTTATGGTGGAACTAGCTGTTACAGAAGTCAAGGATTTTGTTGGTGTTGGAAATTAGGAAGCATAAAACCTTAAAGAGAAAAATATTTAGCATGGCAGCCAACAGGTGGTTTGTGGTGGAAGTTCCTAACCACTGCGGCTGCATTCTGATGGCTTGCCAAGGATGATGGGAATCAGGGTGTATTTTTATAAAACCAAATCAGAGAAAGAAATTGAGGGACACTTAGCTCAGAGTGCCTGAGTACTCTCTTTTGGTTCCCTTGTACACTGTTGCTTTCAAGAGAGACACTTAATCACTGCCTGGAGGGAATATTACAAGTTTAAATTGAGTAAAGCACCTCATAGATGGTGCCAATGTTTACTATGCTATTTTGAACAATCGTTGCAAGCTCTTTTGAAGTAAAATGAAAATAAATTACATGAAATGTTAACAGCAGATCTTTGCAAAATATTTATTGGTACATTTGAATATTCATGAGCTGACAGTAGGTGGGAAACAAAATATCAGTAAGTTTGTTAATGAATAAACAGCTTCATAAAGACCAAGGAACTCAACAGACAGGTCAGGTATAAAATTTTGGAGAAGTTTGAAGCAGTGTTAGGATATCTAAAGTTTTGAATAGCTCACAGAGTGCTGTTTAGTTGAACATCTGAAAATGGTAACTTTTTACCCTGCATGCAAACTGTTATGTATGGTGACAAAATAAAATAACCTGACCACACCCATTGTAAATATGGAAGTGGCAGCATCATGCTGTGGAGAGGCTTGGTTGGAGGTTATGGGAAGATGGATGGAGAAAAATGCAGGTTAAAGTTAGAAGAAAAACAGTTAAGAGGCTGTAAAAGAACTGAGACTGTTAGAATGACCCAGTCAAAGTCCAGACTGAAATTAATTGAAAATCTGTTTCAAGACTTGAATATTTCTTTTTACAGACTTTCTGTCCATTCTCAGTAAGCTTAATGTATTTTTCAAAGTAGAACTGGAAGAAATTTAATCTCTGGATCTGCAAAGCTGGTGGAGACATACCAGCTATATTTGCTGTGAAAGCTGTATGGACTCAGGGAGGCTTGAATACTATTTCATGAGTCACATTTGAGATTTGTATTTGTTAGAAGATTTTGAAATGTACCACTTTTTTCTCTACATTATAATTATCCACAACTTACTGTATTGTTGGTCTATCACATAACAATCCTAATAAAATAAATTCAGATTGCAACTTGACAAAATGTGAAAACTTTCAATAGGTACGAATAATTTTGCCAGGCACTCAATGTTTAGTTTGTACTCATTGTATAGAACTTAATTTTCACATTTGACAACAGTTCTTGTTAGCTTATCTCATAAAATCTCATTAAAGTGTATTGACGTCCGGGGTTGTTATATGACTTTTGCAAGGCACTGTAGGCATTGTTCAAGGCCAGTTTTTAATTTGAGAGTCAAACTAACCATCTTTATTAAATGTTGGTACTTTTAGAAAGACTGTCTTTAGGTGTGTTAGGATGAGATTTCTCACCATGAGGTCATAATGCACTAGGTAATTAAATTAAGTAAGCTTTAAGGAAAAAGAAAAAAAATGAAAAATGAAAGTTTTTAAATTTTCCATTCTGATATGACAAAACATTGAAGAGTCAAAGTTTCAGTCTCTAATGTTTTAGTGATACACATCTGTTTTGCTTCAGTGCATGCAGTGCATGTGGAAAAAGGAAGAATTTATATATGGTGGTAAATTTAGGTTAACTGCTAACTCTAAAATAAATACTTAAATCTGTTTTCCATCCATAAATTCAATAAAACTTGTTTTGTGTTTGTTTTTCTGTCCATGCATCCTGTGCTTGGACAATATCCAGACTTTTCAAATATATAAGATTTATTGCCAAAAAGGCACCGTCACAACTAAGAAATAATCAAGTCATACACATTTTCCCTACTTTTTGTGCTAAATTTATATGTTAATGATCAGCCCTGTAGCTTCAAGGTACTCATTTTTCAAGGAAATATTAAAGAAGTTGCTGGTCCAGAATAATAAATGAATATATAAATATAGGTTCATAAAAGGTAATAATACAAATCTGTACAAAAGATTACTTTTTTATTTCTTTGTACTGTCCCCAATTTCTCCTTTTCTTTTCTCCCCACATCACTGCTCATGAGCATGACATTCCTCCTTATTTCTTCGATAGCCTGGCTGCCCTCCAGAGACTCTGTCAGTGTCTGTTACTGTCTTCCTCAAAGTTTGAATCTCCTAGTATTCTGTGTTATCCACACTACCACAGTTCTTGCTTAACTTAAAAAAAAAAAAAAAAAAAAAAAAAAAAAAAAAAAAAAAAAAAAAGAGCAACAGAACATGGTGGAAACTACTGTACAGAACACAACAACAAGAAAGCATTAGTCCAGGAAGCAGGAAAGCTCCTAACTACACAAGCAGCATTGAAGGACATCATATTTTCATTAAAAAGCAGAGAAACCACAAACAAGTGCAGCTCCCACAAGTCAGTGCCTTAAAAGTTGTATCAGCATTCATTAAATGTAACCACTTAGGCAGGAAGATATTTTACTGAATTTATTTAGGAGATCACCAGCAGTACTGATTTGAATTTTGATGATTAATCATCACTATGATAAAAGTCCCGATAATAATAAATTGTGTGCCACCACTGGGCAACATTGTGATAAGCTGAGAACAAAACAAGAAGTTATGGCTGCAAGAAAGCCATAAAGCTGGGAATAATCTACACAGCTTTCGCAGTTTTTGAATAGACTGGGGGTTCACACTAACAGACTAGTTTAATCAGATTTTAGTTTCATGGCTGAAAGTCTGGGAACAACACTGGTAACAACTGGACCATAATAATCTCCAGTTATAATCTCCAGTATTTTTCAAACCAACTAAAGCCAACGGAACATATCAAACTCAAGAAGTCAACAGTTTGAAGGGTGAAAACACACCAGTAGGGAATAGAATAGAAAATATTCTTAGAATACTGGAAAAACTATATCTGTTTCACACCCCCATAAATTGAAACTGATGCAGTTTAAATTACTTTAATTTCAGTTTATAAATACATTTCTCAAATTTGATTTGCACAATGTTCTGTAATACTTACACTGACCAAAAATATAAACACAACACTATTGTTTTTGCTCCCATTTTTCATGAGCTGAATTCAGAGATCTAAAACATTTTCTATAGACACAAAATAATTTCTCTAAAATATTGTTCAAAAATCTGCAAAGCTGTCGTAGTGAGCACTCCTCATTTGCAGAAATAATCCATCCCACCTCACAGGTGTGGCATATCAAGGTGCTGATTAGACAGCATGATTATTGCACAGGTGTGCCTTAGGCTGGCTACAATAAAAGACCACTGTGAAATATGCTGTTTTATCACACAGCACAATGGCATGGATCTCACAAGTGTTGAGGGAGCATGCATTTGGCATGCTGACCGCAGGGATGTCGACCAGAGCCGTTGCCCGTGAATTGAATGTTCATTCCTCTGCCATAAGTCGTCTCCAAAGGCATTTCAGGGAATTTGGCAGTACATTCAACTGGCCTCACAATCGCAGACCACATGTAACCACGTGGTCTGCGACCTCCACATCCAACATCATCGCCTGAGACCAGCCATCCAGATAGCTGCTGAAACAAATGGTTTGCACAACCAAGGAATTTCTGCACAAGCTGTCAGAAACCATCTCAGGAAAGTTCATCTGCATACTCATCGTCCTCATCGGGGTCTCGACCAGACTGGAATTCGTTGTTGTCACCGACTTGAGTGGGCAAATGCTCACATTCAATGGCGTCTGGCACATTGGAGAGGTGTGCTCTTCATGGATAAATCCCAGTTTTCACTGTTCAGGGGAGACGGCAGACAGCATGTGTGATGTTGTGTGGGTGAACAGTTTGCTGATGTCAACCTTGTGGATCAAGTGACCTGTGGTGGCGGCGGGGTTATGGTATGGGCAGGCGTATGTCATGGACATCAAACACAGGTGCATTTTATTGATTGCATTTTGAATGTATAGAGATACCGTAACGAGATCCTGATGCCCAATGTTGTGCCATTCATCCACGAACATCACCTCATGTTGCAGCATGATAATGCACAACCCCATGTTGGAATGCTCTGTACACAATTCCTGGAAGCTGAAAACATCCCAGTTCTTGCATGGCCAGCATACTCACTGGACATGTCACCCATTGAGCATGTTTAAGATGCTCTGGATCGACGTATATGACAGCGTGTTCCAATTCCTCCCAATATCCATCAACTTCGCACAGCCATTGAATAGGAGTGGACCAACATTCCACAGGCCACAAACAACAACCTGATCAGCTCTATGTGAAGGAGATGTGTTGCACTGTGTGAGGGAAATGGTGGTCACACCAGATACTGACTGGTTTTCAGACACCCCACTCCCCAATAAAGCAAAACAGCACATTTCAGAGTGGTCTTCTATTGTGGCCCACCTAAGGCACACCTGTGCAATGATCATACTGTCTAATCAGCATCGTGATATGCCACACGTGGGAGGTGGGATGGATTATCTATGCCCCCGCACCTCCCTCTGAAAAAAGATAAATATGTTCTGAGGGCACCACTGGTTACATGTTATACATTATAATGTCTACTCTAACAGACAACAGTGTGATGTTTAGCTGGACTGAAAAAACAATTTATGTCTATGTTTAACATTTAAAATGTTTGGTTTATTTTAATAAAACCCTTATGTTTACTGTATGTTAGTCTTGAAAGCTACTTCTCTATCTTTTGCATTTGTTTCTTTTTTGCTTTTCTTTTTGTCCCTATTATTGTAATTAGTTAATAGTTTGTGTTATACCCACTGTTGCTTTGTTTGTTTGTAAAGCTGTATAGTTACCAATAAAGTTTTCAAGGAAAAAAAAGGGGGAAAAAAATCTCACAGCTGATGTTAGGTCCCAGTCTTTATTTTTCATTGGCTGACATCAACATGTGTTTTCAGTTTACACTATCTAACTGCATCAAGGTCTGGCTCAAAATATGCAAATATGTTTACTTGACTGCAACTGAGTCAGTTCCCCTTACACACTTACAGACTCCAGTCTTTGCTTCCTCACAAACTAACAGATGTTTGTCTAACAGGTTGTGCCAACTCTTCCCAACTTATGTAAACTGATGCTGACTTTACACCAAAGGGGTTTGAGGGTAAAATTGGGCGAGAAAATTCTGGTACGTTTCCCCAGGATTAGAAGTCTTGTTTTGAGCTAACACCTTCTAGCATTGCAAATGTATCACATTGTGGAACAGAAGAACTGCAAAAATGCTGGTGTACTTCAGTATACAAACCAATGGTTTGGCATATTTAGAGACTAGTCTCATTGATTCTAAGTTGTATTTATTTATTTATTTCTCCCACCTAAGACCCTCCTCCTGGCTTTGATTGGTTATTTCTGACTGAGCGGTGTATTTCTGCAGATACTGTCACATTATAGTGACAGTTTTAACAAATATGTGAAAAACAATGTTTCTTTGTAATAGTTACATACTGCTGCTTTAAGAACTGGAAAGGAATTGTAAGATTTTCATAGTTTGAGACATTTTCTGACTTTTTAGAGCCACGCATGAAAAATTACTCTGTGAATTCTTGGTGTAACTTATTAGACTTGACAGTGTTGAACATCTGATAAGTGATGGTATAAATCCAAAAGGAAAACTACAGTTTCATTCTGTCTTATTCAACTTTCTGAACCCAACACCCATTTAATGCCACCTCCCTGCAGTGATTTTTGAAGTGATTGTTTTTTAGAACACTTCCCATTAATCTCCCCCATATGCTCCATGACTGTCACAAACAAAAAGCCACCTTGCAAACCAATTATGTGTCCGCGTGGGGAAGATAACACACGAGCGTGGTGACTCGATTAGATGGATGACAAAATGAAACAACAGAAAGGAAACAAATTACACTGTGTCAGCAACAGCATCAAAAACACCCAAAGGGACTGATGATGGCGCCGCCTCACACGGCACGGTTCACCTCCCCAACTCGGCTCTCCTCCCTGATCCTACTCACAGCTGCTTCTCTCTGACTGATGAGCCAAGTGAATCATTCATTGGCAAAAACAAACAAACTCATCGAGAAACACATTTGCAGCTCGGCATTATCATCTGGTTTAATTTTTAAAGATTCCAAGACTGCTTTTTGAATACAAATTGGTTCTTCAACCCAAACTCTTTCCAGAGACAATAATTGCTGATTTTGTTTGTGATCTTAATAATGAGTAGTCAGAATGTTTTATAATCATATTTTTAGAAATTGTACCATTTTCAGACAGGTCAAGTGGATGAATTTTATCATATAATTGTTACAATTGAACATGGAAAGCTGTGGGACTTACTGATGTGAGAGAAAGGACAGTTTTTGGAGTTTTTAAATAACATGTTAGAAACGGGACACACAGGTAAGCATGGTTGGCACATTTCAAAAAGTTTTAAGGTAAGTCTAACAAAGAACTGGTTCATGAGCCAAACTGATATCTGAAAGTTTAGATCTGCACTTTCATTTTCTCTGAATCAAATTCTGACCTAGTCCATGGAAGGTTGCAGCTGAACCTGCGACTCGTCCAACCAGGCAGCAGTTTTCTGACAATCTGTTATTGTCTAGTGTTTGTAAGTGTTTTTAAATTGTAGCCTCAGTTACCAGTGCTGAGACATCTGTGTGGTCTTCTGCTGCTATTGTCCACCCACTTCAAGGTTGACATGTTGTGTTTATGGTATTTTGCAAACCTTGGTTTTAATGAGTGGTTATTTTATCTACTGTTGCCTCTCTATTATCCCTAACCCAAGCTTTTCCAAAGTGTGGCCTGGGGGCTATTTACAGCTGTGTACTGATTTTGTGCACCCCCTGACCATAAGTATGATACAAATAATGGCCTGCCAGCCCAGGTCGTTTATTCAGATAGATAATTAGAGCAAAATTATTATGCCAAATTCAAATCTATTCATTTATTAAATTTGGCTAAATACAAATGTTTTCAAATAAATGTGATTTCAAATAAAGAATTTGCAAATTGGATGTTTTATACATATAACTTTGTCCAAATATGCTGGAAAAAGGTTTTAACTTCATTGATTTTTTTTTTTTTTTTTTTTTTTTTTACTGTGGTTTTTATAACAATGATCCTGGAATTCAATCCAGATCAAGTCCACAGCTTATTTTAGGAAAGTATTAGTGTAATTTTATGAAGTGTTTGTTTTTGTTCTATAAGGTGTTAGTATTGCAGCTGAAAACAGCAATCATGAATGCATTGCCCTAAATTTGTTATGTGACCTGACGACATTAACACAAACAGAAGGCAACTGAGAAACAAGCTCATTTTCTGCTCATTCAAATTTTTATTAATTTCGAGGTTTAGTGTCTCATTGTCCTGTCCTATATGAAGAAAACTAAAAACAATGACGTCACACACTTGAGTCCATTCTAGTTGCAAGCTGGAAGACCAGTGGGAATAACTAACTGTTGTACCTCATTGTTCTGGTGACAACTACTATGCATAACACAGACTTATAACTGTATTTCTCTCAATTTCATGAGTTCAAACATTAAAAGAAGATATTCACTAACAGAGCTTGTACAGTGCTATGTGTGGCAGAATTAATGAGATACAAACCACCAAATGTGCTAATGAATAGAGTATACCTCCAACTTTTATAGGCCGGCAACCGTAGTGCATAAATAACCTATGTTGGAGACCTGCAATTTTTCCAGTTGGACTTCCATCCTCATGGGAAGTTCTTATATTTCCAACCAGTAGCTTGAAAAATACAACTTCCAGCAACAAATAGAATACAATATAACTGAGGAAACTCATTGAAAAAAAAACACTGGTCTCCACAAGCAGACCTTTAATGAAAACTATAGCTAAGTTAAAACAGAAGAAGGACACATTGAATATAAATATATTTTGATTTGTTTAATTAGATATATTAATAGTATTTAGACACTTTTGCAAAAGTTATAAAAGCAAGACAGTTTTATAGAACTGACATCTTCGTGGCAGGCTAAACAGAGTGCATGGAGAGCCCCAGCATTTATTCCATCTCACAAAGATTTTATTAGAAAGCTATACATTATCTTGTCTCATTATCATCTACACCCTCATGAATGTCCCATTTTTATGGCCCCTTTTAGCTGCTGCTCTGACATTACATCAGTTTCTTTGTCATCTTCTCACACTCCACTGTCACTAAGACAGATCTTACTCTTTTTTTGCAAAATTCTACTTTCAGTCTTTGCTGTAACCCACATACACATTAAAACACAGACATGCCACACTTGACACAAACATTTCTTTCCATCATATTCTGCTTTAAATATGATAGCCTGAGTCCCGGACAGGCTCCTAATTATTTATGATGTAATTAGCCAGTAGGGAAATTATATTAAAGAATCTTAACTTAGACCTGAGGGAAGCTTTAAGCATTTGGTCAAATTAATGGGCCAGACATTCAAATAATATCCCTGACCCACTTCTGATGTGACTCCATCTCAGTTGTTAAGAAACTAAAAATTTGGGTGGTTTTACACACAAGTCAGGTATTCTACACTTTGGTTACTTAGTTTTACTTTTGTCTATATGTCAGACCTATGATATTTTTACATGTTTTAATTTTAGAAAAAAAGCACATGGGTTACACTTAGTTCATGTCATTTTAGCATCTCATTGCATACGATATAGTTTATTGCAAAAGTATTCCTATATTTTGAACTTTTCTGCATTTTCTCACATCACAACCACAAACTTTAATGTACTTTACTGGGATTTTCTTTGATAGACAAACACAAAGTAGTGTATTGTGAAGTGGAAAAATAATGATACGTTCAAATTCATGTTTGCAGTAGCTCCAGCTCAGTGTGACTGGATGGACAATGTCAATTCTTGTCTGGATTTTAATTGGACCATTGTTATATATGTTTTGATCTCAAGCGGTTAATTGTAGTTCAGACTATATGTTTAAGGTCATTGTCCTTCTACAAGATGAACCTCTGCCCGTCTTTTGCAGCTTCCAACAGTTTTTTTTTTCCAGAATTGTTCTCTATTTAGCCCCAGCAACTAATGGTTGTCCTGTTTACCCCTACCATCTTAGCTGTGGTTATGTACTGCTTATCTAGAGATACCATAGACCTATTCTTCTCTGAATACTGCAGTGCATACCTGGCCTGTAGGTTTAGCTGGACAACCATGTCTTTGTAGATTTGCTGTTGTGCCACAGTTTTTCCTTTTTCAGATGAATTAAACCAGCAGTGTCTAACTTTACAATTTTGTTCACAGTGGCAAAAAAGTTGCACATTACTGGTTAAAGTTTAAAGTACTTACATGCCACAAATGTGTTTTTTGTGAAGAAAAATTTGTGTTTTTTTTTATCTTTTCAACAATAAACTAAACATGCAATATTTTAATAAACAAAGAAATACTAAAATAAACGGATATGGGTTACTCAGTGTGTAAGTAAGTTTAATGAATGGGCCAAAGTGTTTCTCTTCATCACCTGGTGCTGTTGGACAAAATTTGTACTGTTCTTGAATTGGAGTTGGGATTAACACTTTGGGATGTTACTTTGGTTACTGTTTTATAATCTCATTCAGTTCAAAACCTCTCCATAACTTTATCACTGACCTGTTTAGTGTATTTTTAATGGCTCATATTTATTTGCTAACGATCACTTTTCACATTATTTAATCATAAAGGCATTTGAAAACTATACATAATTTTCAAAATTATGCAGTACTTTATTTCATTCCTTTTTCAATTAAGATATATTCTTAGCTCAGGATATCCATCAATACTTTTTATGAATCAAATACCAACATCATTCAAGTATTTTCCCCTATTTTATAGTGGTGACAAACAAAAGTCTATGTGCCTCATGTCTTTCAGTGCATCATCCGAGCTTGACTCTGACATTTTTGTTGTCTGTCTGTAGTAGTTCTTCTGCCCTTGATCAGAACTGACATATATTCAGCAGTGAGTTCTTGATGAATTTCCAGTTTCTTAATTTGTAGTGAATGATTCTGACACATACCTGAATCTGGACCTCTGCTTCATCTGTACTTATCAAATCCATCCTCTGATGGTACTGACACAGACCGCTCCTACATCAAAGCAATCTTAATTAGCTCAACATGGCTTAGTGAGAATGGGGGCTTTTAGAGCCACTGAAAACTTCATTGACCTGAAACTTTTTTTTATTGATAGAACATTTAAATCCAGTGGACATTCAGCCTTTAGAGGAAGCCAGCAGGTGTTATCGAGCTTAGTGATGTGTCTTTTTAACCCGTTCCTTTATTACTGACTTGAAACAACACCCAGTTTGTACTATTATAGTAAACGGAAAGATTTTAGCTCAGCCATCTTACTTTTTTGATGTGATGCAGCATTTCTGACCATAATGTTGCTAATAATAGCAGTCATTTTAAAGCTTACAAAACCTTAGGAAATACATTCTTTCCAGGTATCACCACAGTGACAGAAACAATGGTACAACTGAATGTGGACTTTGTCATCTTGTTGTATTATGTTATAAACAACAGAAAGATCCCATTACCTTTCAGAGGGTTTTCATCAACCCCAACCTCAAAGTCCAATATGGCCTTCACTTTCATTCCAGCAACAGCTCTGTTCACCTGAGATCATATTAGGACTCTATGCATGCCTACAATACATGTCAATTCTAAGTGTCTTGAGTGAAATACTTAGTGGCAGCAATGCTTCTCTTCATGCATTTGTTGTGAAAGTCTGCATGGGTACTTTTTGATTTTTATTTCTTCCCTTTGGTTTAAAGTCAGTTCTGAAATTGTCAGATGTCTTCTTGATGCATAAGTTGATTCCATGCTTGGGTCTCAGTCCATTAAAAACAATCAAATAAAAACATATACCCCTCTTTCTTGGACTTTCTCAGTTTACCTTGAGCCAATGGCTTTCTTTATTTTGTTCATAAATCTCATTGTCAGCCTCTGACTGGTAGATTGAGCAGACACAATGGGCTGCTCGTCTGAGCCTAGAAGGAGTTTGTTCCACAACATTACACCTTTGTTTGCAGAAAGCCCCCATCCTGAAACAAAGTGGCTCAGTTTCTGCACAGAGAGGAGGAAGGAGGTAATAAAATCTGTAAAGGAAGTCCTATGCTTTGATGAGGCTATAGGACATCAGTTGTTAGTTTTATGATGCAAATGAGGTCAGTCACTTATACTGCAAACTTGATTTCATTAAATTTCCATCTTTTTGGGCTTCTAACTGCCAATAACTACAGAGTATGTTCAAGTTATGACCTTGTCTTTAATGTAAAGTTTGTTATTCTTATGTTTGTTTGTTGTTTGTTTTTATATATTTTTAACCCTCCTGTTATATTGTGGGTCAAATTGGCCCATTCTTATGTTTAAAAATCTAAAAAAAATTGCTAAAAGTGTATTTTCTTTTTGAAACTTCTGCTTGACTTAAGAAGCATAATGAGCATATCAAATGAAAATGGATTAGTTTACATATTTGTAACCCCCCCACACATCTATATACTACATAGATACTGTTCGGGTCTAATTTGACTGCTGGGTCAAATCAAAGTGTAAAAAAGGGTCAAAAATATTTTATACTATTTGTTTGTTTGCAATTGTGAGACTAATTTCATACACATACACAGACACACACAAATGCATACCCTTTTTCCATGTTCTCTTTACATAAGTAAACTGTGAGATGGCAGGTGTTATGACTTTTGACACCAAAATTTGTCCATGCTGTGTGGACACTCAGCGGGGGGAAGACATAAATATTATTTGCAAGGTAGTCCTAAAACATTACACACTACAGATACATGTGATATAGAGTCATTTTCAGATTTTCAGTAAATCACCAGCAGAAATACATGACCAGCAGAAATACATGACCAGCAGAAATAAAAAGGTGACAGCCCTGAAGGTGCTGGGACTTACATTCAATTATGACAGTGACATACAGAAGGATGTGTCTGAAGCTGAAGACAGTGTTGAGATCTATTCTAAGTCTGATGATTGTGATTATGAAAGAAATGATGAAAAAACTTGTCTCAGCTTCCAAACTAGCTAAATATAGCAAAAAAAAAAAAAAAAAAAAAAAAAAAAAAAATCTGGGCAGCATGTGATGCAAAGACCAGCTAAACATAGAACATACAATGGAAAGCCAGCTTTGGGAGACCCGAGAAAAATCAGGGTACAAGGGTAGTGGTTGATATGGCAAATGGTCTAAAGGGGCACAACATCACCTGTGACAATTTCTTCACAAGCTACAATTTAGGTCAGAACCTGCTGAAGAGAAAGCTCATGATGGTTAGAGCGGTACAAAAGAACTGAGCTGAATTCCTTGCTGAGCTTCTGGTAACAAAAAAAAAAACAAAAAAAAAAAAAACAGGGCCTCTCAGTCTTCCATGTTTGCCTTCATAGACAACACAGCCCTGGTGTCTTATTGGCCCAAAAAGGGCAAAAAGGTTGTACTCATGAGCACTTTTCACAAAACTGCTGAAATCAGCACTCCAAAGGACCAGAAATCAACTATGATCCTTTACTACAGTGGTTTCTAAAGTCGGTTTTTAAAGGCCAGGATCCTGCATGTTTTAGTTCTCTCCCTGGTTCAACAAACCTGGATCAAATGATGGCTCGTTAGCAGGCCTCTGCAGAACATTAACATGCTGAGGAGATAGTTACTACCACGAAGGAAAGAACTAAAACATGCAGGATGCCAGCCTTCGAGGACCAACTTTGGACTCCACTGCTTTACTACTATGCTACCCTAGTGCCCTGGCACCAGCCCCAGTTAAGCACTGGAACCTCTTTGGTGGAAAATCCTTAGAGCCAGCCATTTCCAATAAGGTTCTCAAGAAGGTTCACCATTGTTTCATGTTTTCTCCATTTGTTGAGAATGGTTCTCACTGTAGTTTACTGAAGTCCCAAAACCCAGAAAATAGTTTTATGACTCTTTATTTTCAGGTCGATGAATGTCAATGACTTTCTTCGACTCTGTACTTGAAATTCTTTAGATGATGTGATGTGTCATTGAAGGGATTTCTTTATTCTACTGCTCTGGCAGTAATCAGGACTGGATGTGGCAAGTAAATAAAAAAAGTGGTTAATCACTCTTTATTAATGATTAAACAAGTGTGGCAATTACTTATACTAATTACTTACTAATATAGTACAAGTTTAGTTTAAACCGCTTTTTACACTTAATAAAAAAAAATCTTTTTGAAAACTGCTTTTTCATATTTACTCTGGTTATCCTCATCAGCTATTGAGGTTTGATGATCTGATAGGATTAAATATGACAAAAAAAGCAAAAACAATAAATTTGTAATGGATCAAATACTTTTACACTGCATTACATGTCACTAAGTGAACCATTGCATCATTACCCAGTTAATTGCCCAATATTACAGTTAAAACCTATTTTTACAAGCTTTGTGTTTGTATTAAATTATCTTAGTGCCAAAATCTATGTATGATTTAAGGCAAAGCTGAATATTTTTGCTTTATAAAATTCATCTGTCTGACTCTAGTGTGAAAAGATGACCACAACTCAAGTTAACATGATGAGCAATGTAAAACCAAGGGACAAAAATAAATTTTATGGATTTCCTTAAAGAATTCATCAGTCTCTTTTTCTTTGTGCTTCCTAATAATTTCACTTTTGACTCTTTAATGACAGAGCTGTCAACACATGGTCATTTTAAGACATCAGACTTCTTAAAGGGGGGCACAAGGGCAGTATTCTTGCTTTTTAGGCCAATACACATCATTATCTTTCATTTTTCTCTTCTCTAATATTCTTCACTACATCTTTTATGAGTGACAAAAGCAAAAGAAACTGCACAAGAAAAGGGTAAGTGCTATAACTGGTGGCATGTCGTCGCTCACCAGTTTCCCTCTCTCCTACCCCGCAGGACATCTCAGACATGGCCCATATCCCTGCTTTGATATGGTCACAGAGTTCGGGTGAGGTCCCTAAGGTAACGATAGACAGATCTCTAGGCCAGCAGAAGGCTTTAAGAGGAAAGAGAGAGAGACAGATGTATCATTGAAGACATCCAAGCATGGCTATGGGCCTAAAAGACTGAGAAGTTCTGACAAACTACAAGTGCTTTGCATGAGAACACATACAGCCACCTGTTTTTGTGTTTTAGTCCTGCTGAGAGGACATATCCTTCTCTGTCTGGGAACATAGAGGCAGGGGACTTCCTACACCCTATCAGTTTTCCTCTTTATCTTATTAATGGTTTAGATTGATTTTCCTATGAAATATTCTCCCATTTCACAGATTAAATTAAAACCACTTTAGTACTTTTACAGTGCTCTGCAAATAAATCGCTTCAATAAGCCCTTAACAGTTTCATATTTTGTCCTGTTACCAACACAAACTTTTAAGGGAGGTAGCAGTGGCTTAGGTGGTTGTGGCCCTGGGGGTTCCTGGTTTAAATCCTGTTCCTTCTCAGTGGTTTTTCAGAGAGCTTGTTTTAGGGACTGCATCTGGAGTACAAAACATGCCAAGTCTGTGTGCATGAAGCTGTGTGGTGGTGGTGGGGCTGCTGTGCTGTTCTGTGGGAAACCTGTGAAGGGAAGTGCCAAAAGGATGATAATGACAATTACCATAAACTTATATGTATTTTGGGGGTGTTTTATGTGAAGTTGTTGATTGGAAGATAAATAAATAAAGGAGCTCTGAAAAAAACATGCAAAATAAGACTAAGGTTCACCTTAAAGGAGGATAACAACCTTTAACACACAGCCAGAGCAACAGATGATTGGTTTAGATCAAACTGTACTCATGTTTTAGAATGACCCAGTTAAAGCCCAGACATAAATCTTACTGAGGGCTGGATTTAGAAGAGCGTAGGACCCTGGGCTGGAGCCAGTTTTGGTGCCTTATCCCCAAAAGAAAAAAATATTTTACTAATGCAAATTACAGTACATTGAGGCCCTATACATCAGCGGGTATGAATTTATGCATGGTCGGTTGATACCTCCCCGGTGGCTGCATGTTGTTCGGGGAAAAAAAAAAAAAAAAAAAAGTACTATAACTTTATAATCTGTCAATACTTTAGCATTATTTATATTCTTAAAATCCAAAAATGTTATTACAACTCACCTTTTATAGGCCTATGAGCTTTATATAAAAACTTTTTTTTTTTCAAAAGCATGCAATTATTTAAAAAAAAAAAAAAAAAAAAAAATCTTTGGGGTCCCTCAAAAATTGAGACCCTGAGCTACATCCCCTGTAAGCCCTTTCTAAAGTCTGTCCCAGCTCATTACACATCATGTGCAAAATTTGTTTTTGGAAGACACTACATGAGGTGCTTTGAAGTGGATTGCACTCATTGTTTTCAGCCAGGTTGTAATTTACAGTGGCAGAAGTTGAAAGTCTAATTCCAGTTGAGACAGTGCTTGTTTGCCTTTTTTCTGCTCAGTGATGTCAGTCAGATGTGATTAAAACCTAACCACACTGTTGTGATTAAACAGCTGCTATCTGGGTCTGGACCATGATGACAACAAACTGATCATTCTAAGAGAAGTTACTACTGCAGGCTAAAATTTCAAAACATTTTCAAATTGTCACCATACACATACTACACAACATTCTAATAAATGTTTCAGTGACAGCCACTCTTGAGTCCTTGAAATATATTTCTCTTTTCTAAATGTTTATATAGACGATGAATAAAACCTCTACTTTGCTACTGTAAAAAACACCCACCACGATATTAGCATTCCCATGTTTCCTAAAAGTAGCCACATAAGACTACTGATTCAGACAAAAACATACCAGGATAAGAAAATTACACTTTCTGGGTAAACTTTACTTCTGTGTACTATTCAGTGGGGCTTATTACAGTCTAAATTAAACCACTAAAACTCTTGAACCAAGGCAGAAATCAGAATGGTAATTTGCTTCTGAGGAAAATGTAATAATAATGTTACTTTTTTTTTTTTTCTCCACTGACTAACAGCAATAAGTCCCTCAGGAACGTAATGAAGCCCCCTTTGCTGTGCACTCCAGTGGATTAATGTGAGCCACTTTTGTCTGACCCACAGATGATGAGTTTTCTAACAACCCCCCACCACCATCCTTACACTAAACCTTTATCAGGCACAATTTATTTGATTTGCAGAACAGTTTGGAGTTGTGGCTCACATGTTGAAAGGGAGATTCAATTACTGGGACTTTACACATTATACTTAAATGGGGTCATTTGGCAGCTGGTATCTGCTCCGCTGCTGTGTGTCTCCAACATGGATCTATAGGGCTCATTCTATTCCATTGACTTTCAATCACGTTCCTCTTAGTTCCCTGGTTCCCCACCGACTGCCAACCAGTGACTCATTACAGTGATGGGTAAGGGTAACCAGGGCCTTGCAACCAGTGCATTATGGGCCCAATGACTATGAGAAAAACAAATCTCATCCTGTTTGCGGGAATGTTATAGCAATATCGTTGTTTATGCAATATATTTGCCAGCATTGTTCTCAAAAGGAAATTTTCTTGTTAGATAGAAAAGAAAAAGCCCAAATAATAAATTCAGGATTATGATTACTGAACAAGAAAATAATGGCTCCCACATGAGCATAAATAATCCTATTAAAGGCAAGCAGTGCAATTGCCCACAAAATTACTTTTATTTTTTGAATATTTCAAGAAAATCTAACTTTATTATAATGATATTCCTTTGAAAATAGCTTGTTTTCATTCCAGAAGTATAAAAATAGTGTGAACAAAGTCCTAGTCCTGGTTTGTCTCCGATTAAGGATGGATCCAGTTCAGCTAATTTATATAGTGGCAATTCACAACAAATATCATTTCCAGGTACTTTACAAGACAAACCTATCCAACCCATATCCAGTTTAGCATGTATAACCCTTAGAATGTAACACTGAAATTATTTTATTAATTACTTAGATCATGCAGAGAATGTCATATTTATTATTCGAGTTTTAACCAGAATGCTTTGTCATCTCTGCAGCATAATAGCCTAAGTCCTTGGGAGGTTTTGATAAGCCTCCAGCCAGAGGTTCATTTAACTTATTTTATGAGTTGTTGCTTTACATATTCATAATTATCATTCCATATATCTATGTTGTTTTATCCAATGATGTCAACCGAGGTTATTTTGTGGGAAACGTTTCATTTTTTTAATAGACAATTTAGTATTTGCACTCAAGAGTTATTATGATTTCACCCTTTGACATCTTTGACATATCTGATGTGGTAACTTAACCTTTGTCACTTTAGTGGCACATCAGTGAGCAAAGCTATACTGTCTGACCAGGCAAGTCATTCCATTTACATTAGACCAGATTCTGAGAACCTGTGTCCGGTGATTATTTTTTGGGGAAAAAAAAAAAAAAAAAATCAGTTTTGTCTTGGTCAGTACTGCATTAGAGCTTACCAAGACCTTTTCTGTTCCCACCCTCAAGAAGAGACATCTTCATTTCTATGTTTCTGTTGAGACGTTCCCTGAAACGACTTGAACTCCCAAACGCCAGTGCCGAAAGAGGCATTAACTATAGCTGATCATCTGTGATATGACTCCACTCTGACAGACAAAGAGAGATTCAATGTAGACATCTGTTACACCTTTCTGCCTAAATATTAGCAACTGAGGGGTGAGTGACTGATGTTTCCAATTGGACATGAGATCAGAATGCTTCCTTGTTACTGGCTGCTGTGAAATTGAACAAATTTGGACTGTTGGAAGACTGAACCTAACCCTCTTTCTTAAATAATTTATTTCCCCTCTGGGCTAGATATTAATCAGATTAAACTAGAAATCTTTTACACAAATTTCTGAGAATCTGACAAGATCTGATTAACCATTCGAGTTCGTTCAGTAAAAGAATAGCAATAGAACATAAATATTCTTTATTGGCCCACAGTGGAGAAATTCAGGTGCACCAGTAGAGAGTTCAAGTTAAATGGAAGCATACATATTTAAACTAAGGTAAAAAGTATAAAACAGAAAAATATGAACAAGACTGTGCAGTAAAGGCAAATATGCAACATAAGAAAAACATTTCTGTACAATTATTAGAAACAGCACACTGATTAAAAGAAATGTTCAACTGAGTAGGATACTTTAAAAGAAAGCTACAAGATGTGTACATTTGAGCACAGAAAACAGCAACAGACTATTTCCAAAAAATAATTAAAAAAACAAACAGGGAAAATATCAACAGCGATGTAAACACTTAGTGAGTTTGAGTTTATTGGGAGCAGTGATGGTTATGAAGTCTAATGGCTGCTGGGAGGAAGGATCTGCAGGACCACGTCTTTGTGCACCTAGGATGCAATAGTTTGTAAATGAAGGAGCTCTCCAGTTAACCAGTCATGCATGGGGGGGAGACATTGTCCAAGAGCAATGTTATTATTGCCAAAGTTCCTCTTTCTCTGAGTTGAGTGACATGCTAAGACAGAGGTGACCTTCCTGATGAGCTCATCTAATCTTATTGAAAATTATGAGATTCCTAAAAGTTCATCCCTTTTTCTGACATTTGCCCCCAGAAAAAAATAGTTTTTGAATGAATTATCATTAGAAAATAAAATGTTTAGTTTTCTGCTAAACTTCTTGAACAATCCTGTGATCCACTAAAATCAATCTTGTAAGATGGACTGATAACCAAATGGAAAGTTACTGTGGGAAGCTAGTATTAACAACATCCATCCCATCCGTTCCATTGTTTCAGTAAAGCAGCATTCAGGTCCATTTGAGACAAAAAAGAAAAACTGATTCATCTCCTTTGGAAAATATTATGAGGCCTTCCTGATTATAAGTACATATGGTCCGTCTGGTGCCGAGCACACAAACACAGATGAGTTTTTATTGTTTCTTTGGGTTGCAGTCTAGGATCAGCTGGGAACATTCCCATGTCATATTCTCTCTTTTTTACTGTCTACAACACTAAAAAAAAAAAAAAAAAAAAAAAAAACTTTTCACCTCTGTTGACTGTGCTATTGTATTTCTCTAAGTCTGATAACGTTATAAGCAAGATGTTTCAAAACATATTTTATAATTTAGAATAAACAGTCCACAGTAAATTAAGCAACATATTTGAACTCTCCAAGCAGATAGCAAATCAGCACTGGTATGTGTTTGTTACAAATTTTTCCTTGCACCTGAACTAAGTGTAGTGTTGTTTCTACTTTGGAAAGACCCATCTCAAGCTCCGACAATTCCTAAAAGCTTCTACAAACCAGCAGCCTTTAATGTGAAATGTCAGCATAGCATATACAAAATGGGACTTAACTTCCTCTCAGTGCTTGTTGAAATTCATTCTGTAAAAACACTCTGAGACTGCTTTATAATTTGTTCATTTGACATTTTCACAACCCCAATCTTTGGCTGGTGCATAATGTTTGGTTCAGGACAGTCCATCTCTGTTTATCTCATTGAAAAAGTGTTGCTGCATTAGTCTCCCAACCAATGGAAGCCCCTTGTGGGGCATCCTGTGGGGCATCCCCCATGTGGAACAAAGTACCAGCATGAAATGTGAAGAATGTATAGGCACCATATGCTTTGATGTATGGCAATGAAACTTCAGTTTATATTAATCTAGCAGTGTGGTAAATAGAAGAGTGTTTTCCACTTGGGTTAATAAAATCCCTTAAAAGTGTTAAAGAATTTTTTAAAATGTGTTGTACCATGTACGTTATAGCAGGAATGTTACTGAATAATTTTACAGTGTCATTTGTCTTGCTTTGTTAAGCACAGTATTTTCATGTTCCTACAACAGTGCAAACACATTCCATGTAGTTGCAAACTTTGACCACAAGAAGGCAGTGCTACAACTTTCAGTCACAGATTTTCAAGGGTTTTGTCCAAATGTGTCTTGGCATATTCTGTGTTTGTGCCAGTATGTAAGTTATGTCTAAAATCTGCATTTAAGGGGGAAAGGTTTTTTAAATAAACTGTATATGTAAATAACTTGGTAAATATGTTTGTATGATTAGATTTGAATGTGAAGCAATAAGTATTTTAACAATATCATGTATTTCTCAAATTGATTGTACAGGCGGTTTGTATTTAGTTTGTTAGTTGGAGGCAACTGTTTTCTGGGTTCAGAAACATTAGATGTACCAATCTGTGTGCTCAAGTGTTTAAAGTGAAGCATAATGTACCTTTGCTTTTGAAACTAGTTGTGAAAGCTTTTGTAAACATTCATTTTCCTGTTGCTTAAATAAAAGTAACGTGAAAAGGACATTTTTGTTCAATTTTGTCCCCTTGGGCAATTAAAAAAATTGCAATTCAGGAACTCTAGTAATAGCTTTGAAGATGAGCTGATTCCCAGCACATTAAGTTAAGTTTAAAGTGAGGAAAGACACATTCACGGATAACAGTCTGCTTAATGCTAGTGCACCAATGGCCCCCACTGTGGGCTCAAAAGCCCAAACTCAGACTATCTTGTGGGCAAGCAAACTTAGGGCATTCTGTAGTCCAATATGTTGTAATGGTTAGTGTTTGCTCTCTGGGCAAACATCTATGGGCCAAATCATTTGCCCCACAGTGAAACCACATTGGCAAGGTATGGGCCTGCATGCTGGGCTGTGCCACAGTATGATGGTCATGGTGAAAAAAAGTAAGCTCTGAGCAGGATACAGTTACTTAAATATCACTAAAACAGTTTAGATTACAAGGAGTTTTTTCCAATCAAGACATTTAACATCAATCAATGATTAATTCAAGTCCAAAACAAAACACAATTTCTTGTCAAATTGTGTTTCTACTAACTAAAACAGACAGTAAATAAAAATTATTCAAACTCAAAGGAAAACGTTCAGTTCAGATGCTAAGATGGAACTCAAGAGTATCATACTGGAGAAAAAGGTGAACTGTTTCCCAACAGAGAAGGGGTGTTGGGGTGACAGACACCCTGGAAAGGTCACAAGTCCATCACATACTAATGTGCATGTGCACACCGAAGGGCCATTTAAGCTAACATGCATGTCATTTAACTGTGGGGGAAAACCAGAGAGCCCAAAGAAAGACCACTCATGTCCACAGAGAAGACAGGTTGCCCTAGTCAGGATTAAAGGCTCCTTGCTGCAAGACAACAGTGCTAACAACTGTGTTACCATCCAGCTGGTAAAGAAAATAGATGGATATATGTTACCTAACACAAGACATTCAATTAATGCAGTATAAGAAATAGTACATAAATTCCTTAAAAGATACACACCTATGAAGGGATTTTTGGAAGTAATACTCTCTAAACATGCTACCCATCTGCATCCCTCCAAGCGAATCTTGAAAAAGAGGATAAAGAAGGACATGGTGAGAATACATCCTTGGCATCAAGCACGGTAAACATGAAGACAAGAGGAAGAGCTTCAGAGTCAAAGCCTGTAGAAGAGGACAAAACAACAGCATTCTGTGGAGGCAGTCAGCGATTGATCTCAGCACATGTGCCCAACCTCGCTTTGCCTGTGAAGTTGATGAAGATTGAGCCATTAAAAGCATCATCGTTGTTCTGCTCAAGGGAGCAATTGATGATGACTCAAAACAGCAGCAGAACTGTTTTAACTTGTCTCTTCGCCATTTATCATTGTTAGGACAACAGCTGCAGCACTCTCTGTATCCCCATAAAAATCCCCCAAATGTATCAACGTGTGTGCGCGCGAATGTGTTTCTAAGAATTCCTGTCTCGCACTGTATATTACACAAAGGAGGCAATTTACAGTGATGTGAGGGAGGAAAAACCTCAGTGACAGAGAAGCAAACACAAGAAGCTGTTGGAAGCAAATTTGATCTTGGCGGCAAATGGGTAACCAGAGGGTTGATGGTGTTTTTGTGTTCCATATGCGCACTGGAAAATGGGCTGTCATCTAGATTTCTCTGTGAACAGGGGACAGCAGGGGAGTCACAGCACATGGTTGATTCTTCCAGTGTACATTCACGTGCATATACTCTTGAAGATTTAGGAGTCTCCGGAGACCACAATCAAGTTGCATTTCGCACTTGTCTGTGCACAGACGCAGTTCTCAGTCTGTAAAGGTGATTTCCTGTGGCCATATGTGCTTGTATACATTTCCGACCACCTCAGAAGGCTGTTCGGGACTGCAGCATAGAGCACTAAGCACTGAGTCAGTACATAAGTGTCATGCCAGATGTATCCTCCGCCCTGTCCCCAAGCTCTCACTGCAAGCCCACAGAATGGAATTCAGTTGGAGCCAGCGGCACTTTGCATGATGAGTCTGGCCGATAGCCTCAATGAGGACTGATCGCACCATTTGGAGAGAAATGGGGATGGACATAGAGGGAGAGAAAGATGGATGGAAAACAGATGGGAAGGAAAAACGAAGGAAGAAGGACTGTGGAAGAGATATAGGTGGGGTGGATTGATGTAGGGTAGCGTAATGATGGGGAATGATAGGTTTAAGAAGAGTAATATTGGTGTGTACAGAGTTGTCTGTGTCCTTAAATAGGCAAATGGCCAGCCATTACAGACAGTGATCTTCTGACTACAGCAAGCTCTGACACCTATCATTACCCTGCTGAATTTATTATAAAGTTCAGAGGAAAATAGTCTTCTTCACAGCTCCAGTAAATCTTTGACTGTGGCCTTGGTGGCAGCTGAGCCTATGGCACGTGTCAGGCCATAGCACACTTTTAAAAACCCCCAATGAAGCAAGCTGCTGCTGCTGCAGAGAGGGGAGGGAAGGGCAAAGCAGGGGGTGCATCACATTAGCACTTCAGATCCATAGTGCTGAGACTTATAAATAATTAGCTGCAAGGCACTATAGGGAACCAAGCTAGCTGTTAGTTAAAATGCAAAAACAGGATAATTCATTTACATCAGGAACACTGATACCGCACACTATTCAGTCTGTACATGTTGGTGGGACAAATTATACTTTTTTTCACAGTCGAACAGATCTCATTCAGAGAGTTGTTTGTTGACCAGTCAACATGTTTAAGCTTTGCAAAGAATATAAAAAAGTAATTTTTCTTTAATTTACTGAATTTGACAATTACACATTTGCTACCTACAGTCACAGCTTACACTGTGCAAATGTTTTAAAGCCTACAGATTATTATTATGCACTCAAGTGCAATATGTAGTGTTAATATGTTTAATCTTCAGCTATACTAATGTACATAAATAAATCAGTCTCATTTGTCAAAAAATAATCCGCTGAAGGATTTTTACAAAAATTTTGTTTTTTTCTTATTATTTTATAGGATCAACACTAAAATGATCACTCTAAACAAAATGGAAGGATGATCAGAAAAGTCAGAGAACTTGAAATAATCAAGAATAGGTTGTGCTATTAATCACACAAAGATCTACTTATTGAGGAGTTAAGCAAAAGTAGGTGCACAAACAAAGATGAAAACAAATCCATGGAGACTAAGTTTATTCTATGAACTTCAACTAGAGTGGACCCATGGTATTTGTGGGGTTTCAGGAGCACAACTGTCTGTGAAAAAAAAATCTGTGAATATTTATGACACTCTATAAAAATGCTTATAACTGGCTATTTTAATAGTTCAAATACCAAATATACGACAATATGCAATAATACGCACATTGGGAGCTGCCTTAGTGCTAACCCAGAAGCTAACATCTACAGTCTTCCTTATCTCTGCTCTTGGGGGTACAGCCAATCAGCAACAAGGAAAATGAATAGTGTTCCTGGATTGGCTGCTTTGCAAACCCAATCAATAGCATGTCAAGCAACATTGCACCTAGGTATTTCAGCTTCCCATATGTATTTTAGATATGCTCTATGAAAAATTCAGAGAATAGGCAGATTTTCCACAAATAATTTGGAGTTACGTTCCACAGAAAAATCCGCAAATAAGTGAATCCACAAGTAATGTTGAGCTGTAAAACCTAATTTTAATCGGAGAGGGGACAGAAGGCAAATAAAAGAAGAGGAATTTAGCTACATGCTGCATGGTCTGGAATCAGCTGTTGTTTCAACACTCACTGAACCGAGTTGTATGGCATCCCCACAGTTCTGTCTCTCAGCTCAGCTGATGGGGAAATCTCAGCACAACAGCTGTTGTTTCTGTTGAAAGTTCGCTGGGAGACTGGCAGCTGTCGTTTCTGGCCCAGCTCTTGTATGTCTTGGTGGTTCCCCACTTTGGGTTCAGAACAGGGTTGGACTTGGAAAAAAAAATCCCCCTGAAGGAATTCATTAACTGATGCTGAGCAAAAGTCCAGCGCATGGAAGAAAAGAGAAAAAAATGTAAGAAGTTTGACACAAAACAGACAAACATGTATGTATGGTGCAAACAAAAATATCGCAACATAATCCTGACAGGACAAGGATTCTTAAAAGGTTTTTCTTTGACAAGGATTGACAGACATTCAAATAAAACATTTATGAGTTCAACATTTTGAGGTGGTAAAAGCATTTATATTTTGGAGATTTAAGGACACCGATTGCTTGGTTGTCCTTAAAGCTGCTGTTTCTAGATCTAAAATGTCCGGTAGGGACAAAAGAGACCTGGAATTAAAGCATTGGTAAAAGGTCTAATCTGATGTATTTTGTGCAATAAATATAATACAATACATATGGGTCATAGAATGCAACACTGTCATTTTAAAAGTTAGTACAGTGGTTTGTAAAATAATTAAGATAAAATTATGTTAACACACTGATAGTAACACAAACCAGTGATTCATCCTCTTGGTTTATAATTCCTTTTTGAGTCTTAGTTCAGTTCCATTTGTGTCATTTAGTTTCCCTCCCTCAGTTTCCCTGCTGTCTCCCTGCCACAGCTGTACCGCATCTCCTCTAATTACTTCATCTGGTTCCTTTGTCATTTCCCATCCCTGCCTAAGTATTTAAGCCCCTGTTTTCTCATAGATTCTTTGCTGGATTCTGTGTCACACTCGAGCCGGTTCCATGTCGTATTCCCTTCATCTTTTTCATAATTAAAAACTCTTCACTTTTAGCTTTTTGTCTATGCTCCTGCTTGCATTTGAGTCCAACTAAAATCAAGCAAGACAAGATGTTTAGATGTTTTTTTTCCAGAGGGTCAGACTTTGATAACCTTTGTTTTTAAAATAAAGTCTTTGCACCAGGCCAGGACAGGATATTGTGGAGTGTTGGCTTAAAATGAAAACATCAGAATATATGACATTAAAACAGAACCTTTAAGCAAGTATCTTTTTAGGAATCACATTAATAATGCCAAAAAATTTTGTTTTTTTGTCCACCATGCTGTGTTTGTGGATCTTTAGTAACTCTATCATTAAGACAACTTTTTTTCTGTGCCTGAATCTATGAAAAATACCAAATAGATTTTCAGTAGTTGTTCATGGCTTAACTTTAACTTTAGCCCATTACTGCTCAATTTATACACAAGGGGTTGGAGATTTAACTTGTAAAAATGAAAAAAGATGTTATTGGTTAAAAATGCTTCATGGGCATCACATGGCTCAGTGGTAAAGCTGGTGCACCGTATACACAGGCTACAGTCCTCAACGTACTGGTTTGATTCGCAGCCCAGAACTATTTGCTGCATGTCTTCCCCTTCTCTCTAGACCCTTCTTGCTGTCCATCTACAGTTGAATAAAGGCCACGATTGCCATACAAAACTTTAAAAAATGCTTCCTTAGTGAAATTATACAATCTAACGTGTCAGAGTTCACTAATCAGGAGCTGAACACCCACTGACCTGTTACATCCACCTCCACAGAGGTTTGATTGTCTCAACCTCACAATGCTACATCAAGGACTGCTGCTGATGGTGGTGACTGCTGATTAAGGGAGAGGACGTACAGCTGAACAACAGAAAATCTTCGAGAGGAAACAATGGTTATGACAAAATTTCCCATTACAGAAGCAAGTTTAGGACATAATTATTAACTTTTGAAACTCAAGAGACGCTAATATTTGCCCACTTTTTTTTCTTCCAAAATAGCTTATATTATAGAGCGAGCATCTGTGAGCATTAATTTTCAAGTCTAGCCACAGATTCTCAACTGGATTTAGGTCTGTAGTTTGACTAGTCCACTCTAACACATGACTACGCTAATATGCTTTGACTGAAATCATCCTGTTCTAACTCTTGCTGTATCTTTATCTGCACCCAATAGTCTCAACTCTTTCCAGTCCCCACTGAAGAAAAGCCTCCCAACAGCATGATGCTGCCACCACCTTGTGTGGTCATTACGCATGAAAATGCGTAATGACTTTTTTCTGACACATGTAGTGTTTTTCTATGTGTGCCAAAAAGTTGCATTTCAATCTCATTTGATTATGGAGGTGATTATTCAGTCCTCCAATAAAACAGTGGTAGAGATGTTATACTAATAAAAGCTGTAGTGCTAATTATAACTTTGCTCTGTGCCCACCTTCCTCTTAATTTGAAAAATCTTTTTTTCCAGACCACAAAACAACTCAGACCTCCTTTGCAAACAAAGTCTCTGTCATCATATATGTCATCAAATGTGGTTTATGCTTCTCCAAACATTGCCACGCTCAGATGCTTGTGTTATGATTATCGTTATGTGTTCCTGTTTTTGGAAAAACCCACCATCATCAGAGTTGGAGACCTCATTCCATTTTCTTCCCTGCCGTGAGACAAATCAAAAACCGGTTCGACTGCTGTCTTTGAATGCCATCTGTGCAACCTCATAATGACTTTAATATTAACCATTGTCAGGAGCTGGTCGCTGAACTACCAACCAGGGTCCACTTTTGACTGTGAGTCAGTCAGTGCAGAGGATGACTTCTTAAGATCACACATTATTATCATCCGCGTACTGCAAACCCATTTATGAAACAGTGTGAATGAGTATGTGTTGTTGTTCAATTACTCAGTGAGGGTTTATGGGGCCTCATGTAATAGTTATTTGTTTTCATAGTTTGCGTTGCAGTAACTGAAAATTGTCATATGCAGTTTGTATAGTATTACCACGTCAAACAACTTTGTGGGAAAATGATTTGTACATAGTTTTCCTTTTTTTTTTATTTATACAAATCTGAAAAGTGTGGCATTCATTTGTATTTGGGCTCCTTTATCCCTAAAATAAAATTGAAGTGGAGAAGTTTAAAACAGGGTTAGGTTATAAAAACAATATCCAAAGCTTTGAAGATCTCATGTAGCATAATTCAATCCATCATCTGAAAATGGAGATAGATTGGCTCAAATGCACACCTTCCAAAAAGTGGCCATCCATTTCAACTGACATCCTGTGCATGAAGAACATAAATCAGACGAGAGGCCCATGTTAAATATGGAGGAGCTGCACAGATCCACTGCACACATAGGGAAATTTTTCAATACCTGCCGTTATCATTCCTGCATTTCACAAATTCAGCTCAGTTTATTTATACGGCACTAATTTAAAAGTACTACTTCCAGCGCCACACAAGCTGGCAGTTGGCCACAGCAGCTCCGACTTGATTAAAACTATTTTCCTTTAAAATCTTATTTAGACGTGTTGTATATTTTTTTGCTACAACTCTTTTTTTTGTTTTGCTGGTTCATGCAATGTGTATGGTGGATAACTTTGTTTTTATTTTCATTTTGTAAGTCTTTTGTGTTTGGAGAAGGCGTGAATGGCCATTTGCCCATTGTTTACACCAGGGATCAGCTGCTAGCTCTCGGTAGCTCCACTGTACTGTCTTCCACCAAGCAACCCGATATTCCCCATGAGTTGAGAAGGAAGACACTTGGGACACGCACGGGCCTTGGGTGTCGTAACCAAGGAAGAAGGTACAAGCCAGTCATCCTGTCCATCATCATGGGAAACGTGAGATCTCTTCCCAACAAAGTGGATGAGCTGGTGACACTAGCGCTAACTCCAGACTCTCACATAAACATTGACGGCTTTCGTTTACTCCGTGCTCACAGGAAAGTGGTAAGAAGAGAGGAGGGGGTCTGGCTGTGTTTGTGAATGATGAATGGTGTAACTCTGAACATTTAACCATCAAAGAGACAATAAAGACATTGAACTGCTAGCTGTTAGTATGAGGCTACACTATCTTTCTAGGGAGTTTTCACATGTTATTATAATAGCTGTATGTCCTGCACTCTGCTAATGCTGCTGCAGCCTGTGATATCTTTCACACTACCACCAGCAGATTCCAAACACTGCACCCACAGGCCCTCTTTCTGATCTCTGGGGACTTTAATCATGTCTCCCTGTCCTCCACTCTACCAGCCTTCACCCAATATGTCACCTGCTACACCAGAGATGACAAAATCCTGGATCTACTTTATGCCAACACCAAGGAGGCATACGGTTCATCACCTCTCTCTCCCCTGGGGGGGGGGCTCAGATCACAACCTGGTTCATCTCCAGTCTGTGAATAAACACCCTTCTACATAGGGAACCAGCTGTGACATGCACAGTGAAGAAATGGATTGAAGAAGCTCTGAGGGACTGTTTCAGCTCCACTGTGTGGGAAGAGCTCTGTGCTCCTCATGGGGAGGACATCGAAAGCAACACAGACTGCATCACAGACTGCATCAACTTCTGTGTAAACAACACTGTGCCCATCATGACAGTACGGTGTTTCTCCAGTGACAAGCCCTGGATCAACCCTGAAATAAAAGCTCTCCTGAAGGAGAAGAAGAGAGCCTTTAGATCAGGAAACAAGGAGAACCTGAGAGATGTGCAGAAGGAGCTGAGAAAAAAAAAAATTAGGGATGGAAAAAACATCTGCAGGAAGAAGATGGAGGATCAGCTGCAGCAGAGCAACATTAGTGGGGTTTGGAGAAGTTTAAAGTCAACTTCAGGCCACAAACCAACCTCAAGGTAGGTAGGTTAGGGTGAGTGAACGACTTGACCCGGTTCTTTAATAGGTTTGACCAGTTACACACCCCTCCCCGAGCCCAGTCTTTATAGATGATGTTACCCCCCATCATCTATAAAAACTGCCAGCTTTGATTCACAGGACTTCACACCTCTCAGCTCTTGGCCATCATCCACCCACTTCACTTCAAAGGACTCCATCCCACAACCCCCCTCCCCCACCTCTATCTTGTCCCTTTCATCACTTCAGGTAAGGAACAAGCTGCAAAAGATCAAGGTGTAAAAGGCTGCAGGTCCAGATGATATCAGCTCCAGAGGTGCTGTGCATGTCAACTGTGTGGCATTATGGGATACATATTTAACCTGAGCCTGAAGCTGAGGAAAGTACCACAAATGTGGAGGACCTCCTGTGTGATACTGGTGCCAAAGAACAAACATCCAAAGGACATCAGTAGCTACAGGCCGATATCCCTGATGACCCTCAAGAGGCTAGTCCTCAAACATCTACGCTCCCTGGTGACATCTTCATTGGATACATTGCAGTTCACCTACCATCCTGGGATCAGAGTTAATGCCAAGGATCTGGTAGTGTATTTTTGCAGGTGCAGACCCACCTCACTGGCACCGGTGAACATCCAGGGAATGGACATTGAGATTGTGGACTCTTATAAGTACCTGGGTGTTCATCTGAACAATAAACTGGACTGAACTCATAACACTGATGCACTTTACAGGAAGGGTCAGAGCAGACGCTACCTGCTAAGAAGGCTGAAGTCTTTTGGAGTGCAGGGGGCACTCCTGAAGACCTTCTTTGACTCTGTAGTGGCATCAGTCATCTTCTATGGGATTGTATGTTGGAGCAAAAGCTTATCTACAACAGAGGAAGTGGTTAGATGAGCTCATCAGGAAGACCAGCTCTGTGCAATGTTGTCTCCTTGACCCGGTACAGGTGGTGGGGGACAGAAGGACACTGATGGACAAAGTTGTTGCTGAGCTGGACAGCTCATTCAGCAACAGACTGCTGCATCCTAGATGCACAAAGGAGCATTATAGGAGATCCTTGCTCCCAGTCGCTGTACAACTTTATAAACATCACTGCTCCCAAAAAACTCAATAAGTATTTATATTCATGCTAGTATCCGTACAACTTTACCGGTTTTTTATTGTCACTTTTTAATGCTTTGAGACATGCACATCTTGTACAATTTTAATTAACCAACTCAGTTCCTCTGGACTGGAGTATTTTTTTTTAATAAACTACAACACGGTATTTATGTTGAAATTTTGCCCTTACTGTATAGTATTTTTATTCTGGTTTTCTATCTTGTGTGAGTCTGTTTGCTGTTATTGCCTGTCACTGTCACATTGCTGCTGTTGCACAGAAATTTTCTCACCAAGGGACAATAAAGGATATTTCTATTCTATTCTATTCCACAACACGTCATCTCAAGGCACTTTATAAAAAAGAAATTTCAGTCCAACCATACATATATAAATCAGAGAGTGGCCATCAGAAGTCCAATGTGCACTTGGATAAGATATGCAGGGGACAGAGAAACATCATGTAGAAGATTCTTTGGTCAGAACTGACCAAAATTGAACCTTTTGGCCTGCATCCAAAGGCCTTTTTGTGTTGGAACAACACCATGGTGAAACATAGTGGTGGTGGCATCATGCTGTGAGGATGCTTTTCTTCAGCGGAGACTTGGAAGTTGGTCAGAGGTAATTGAAAGAGGAATGAAAAAAAACAGACAAAGATGAAAAATGAAACCTGAGATACAATGTAACAGTTTAGATCAAACAATACTAAACTTTTAGAATTGCCCAGTCAAAGTCCAGCCCTCAGTCCAATAGAGAATTTGCAATGACATGAGACTTGTTTTCACAGATGCCAAAACCATATTTTTGCATCCACCACAGACTTGCAGCAAAATCTGTAATACAATAACTTTATTTTGTTATATGTGAGGAAGATCAAGAAATGTGTGAATGTATGAAGTCTAATCAGTGCCTTGGCATTGAGTCTGCAGGGGGTTCTTTGAAACAGTTATTTTACACCACACACACACACTAACCAGTGGTTTGTGAAATGTGCAGTTATCTCTCTTACATCATCATTTTAGTGTTCACAGCAGGCACACTTGTCTGGAAATCCCCTCCCAGTCTCTCCCCTCCCCATCTCTATTCTCTCATTACCCCAATATCCTGCTTTAACTCCTGCGTGATGTCACACGGACAGATCCGGACTGCTCTCTGCACCCTCATTTGGTCAGCAGTAATTGGAGAGGCATGACATAAACCAAACACAGCTGGATTGGATTTTCAATCCAAATGCAAATTTGATTTACTTAGGGAAAGCGTGAACTTTTTTGCTCCAGGCATCAGACCTGTTTCCGTTAATTCTTGTTCATAATGTCAGTGAAGGAGAATTAAATGGAATAGGCTATAGACCAGTTAAACCTGGGGAGGCCTGTGGGTTAACACACGGTAACAATTTATTGTAGTAGTAATAATAATGATATTTTCTAGTTATAAATTTTTGCTAAAGTTGAACATTTGTGCGTTTTAAGTTTAGAAATCAACTTAAATGATGCAAAAGCAGTTCTTTTACATTAGAATATTAAATATGTGACTGAACATTATGCAAAGTATTAAAGCACAAATTTAATCCAAAACCCTAAAAATAACAAGGTGAACATTATCTGCTTCTTGTCTCTCTGCATTGGTGATCACCTGCAGCCCTCCAATGAGAGTCTTAAGTTGACATTCAGTTTTTCCTGGAGCCAAACCCTTGTTGGTGCTGCCTGCTGACTAATTGCAATAATAATTGTAGTTCCAGCTAAACTTGGCTGTGACCTGAGCCTGCTGTGAGCGGATCAGAGATAATGAAATAATTGCCCCTAATGCTGTTTTCCCCACCAAGCAGCCACTGAAAACCTCTAACCTCAGACGAAGAGGCATCAACATTCATTTGGTCTCCATCAGTGGCATTTTCCACTTTAATTGAAATTTAGATTGTTGTTGACCCCCTGGGTGAGATTTGGTGGACCGAGCCAGAGGGAGGCTGGATCTTGTGCAACACTAATGGGGTGGGCTGGCCAGAGAATGCAATCTATCTGTCATTGTATGTTTGTGTGTCTGTGTTTGTGTGGGTATGTGTTTGTTTTTTCATAAAAAGAGGAATTTCATACCTATTTATTTTTCCCCAGCTCTGCAGCCATTTCTGCATATGTATGTGTTTGTGATGATTAGATGTGAACATGCACACACACATGCCTGAGCTGTACGTGTGTATTTAGTGTCACTGCTTGGGAAAATGTGCGCTCTGATGGGATTTTTTTTTTTTTTTTTTTTTTTTTTTTTTTTTTTATGCTGTTCCCGAAAACAACCTCTGGGATGTTAGTGGAAGAAGTTCCTCTGGCTATGCTGCCTCTCCGTCTGCCTTTATTTCAGCCTGTCCTACACATCTGCTTCTCTAACTAATGAGAGAGGAGGAATGCCTGCAGCAGTAAATGTAGAAAATAAAATCCATCTTATGAATCTCTTTAAAGAGAAGCTTTTCAGGTATTTAGGATTTCAATACCTTTCACAACAGAAATGTTGGCTTAGACTGCAAAGGTGCAGGGCTCCGGTGCAGTCCGATAAGAAATGGAATCTAATTTTTGTGTTTTCCAGGTCTGGATAAGTACAGAAAAAAAAAAAAAAAAAAAAAAAAAAAAAAAAAAGTATGGAAAAATATTTGAATTTCCAAACTTTTAGACGGTCAGATTAAGGAATAAAGCTGTATCTGTCCTTCAGTCTTTCCTTCTATGGGACGATGTTGGTGACAGAGATAGGAGTTCGTCCTGCAATTTGTGGGTCACCAGATTGAGCCCTGTCCATCTCTGTTGTTGTGTCCTTGAGCAAGACACTTCACCCACCTTGCCTACTGGTGGTGGTCAGAAGGGCCGATGGTGCGATGTGGCAGCCTTGCTTCTGTCAGATTGCCCCAGGGCAGCTGTGGCTACAATCCAGTAGCTTGTCATCATCATGGGTGAATGTGTGCATGAATAGGAATGACTGATTTCTTTGTAAAGCTGCTTTGGGTGTCCTAATAAAGCATGTCTGATGTCATTTCATTCCCATCCTTCATTTTGTTTTTCGTCCCTAACTTGTTTCCTTCATCTTTTCATTGTGTCCTTATGTCCTTTGTTCCTTCCTTCCTTCCTTCCTTGGGTCCTTCCTTATTTGTCTTTTCTGTCTTTCCATCCATCTATCCTACCCTTTTTCCTCTCTTGTGTCCTCTCTGTCTTTCATGTATCCCACTTGCCTTCCTTGAGTTCTACCTCTTGTACTTCTTTCATTCTGTGTGTCCTTTTTCTTTGTCTTCAATTCTACCCTCTTTTGGTGTCTCCTGCCTTTCTTCCTTGTTTCCTTCCTTACTCTCTTGTAGTTTATCTTCCTTGTGTCCCCTCGTGTATCCTAACTCCATTTCTTCCTTCCTTCATTTTTTCAGGTTCTTTAAAGCCTGTTTGCTGTCATAAATTTATTTAGAACAGTTGCTGTTTGTATTTTAAAATTAACATGAAGGTCAGGGTGACTGAAACTTGACTGATAGTTGAATCTGAAATTTTTACATGAAAAAATATGTAGGAACCCTGAATGTGGTTTGGGTCAAACTGTTCAAAGAGACTAAATTCAGGTTATAGTCAGCCCAAATTATCTGCTCTAGTCATGGTTACATTTGCTGAGATGTTTCAGGTTAGTTTCCAAGTAAGAAGTCTTTTATTTCCCACTATGTCCATAGACATAAGGTTCATAAGCTTCCTGCTTTAATGTTTTTATTATTTCATAGACTTTCCAAGAATTCTTGCAGCAGTAGAGTGCAGTTTGTTGTAAGGCAACAGGGTCATTGTAGTCTGTATGTTATTTCTCTGAAAATGTGACACATTGTTACAAGCTTCTCTCTTTTTCAGAAAATTCCATGTATGGTTGAGTAATAATGGAGCTTTAAAGCTTTCACAACCAGAAGCTGAAGAAACAAGGTCATTTGGGTGAATGTCATCAATTCCTTGTCTGTGTGCCCGCCGTGAACAGTGGCGGCTTTTGTTTGAATGGCACCCAGGGCAGGTCCCTCCCTTCCTTCCTGCAGGAAGTTTGGTACCAACATGCTTCAGAGACGGCAACCAACGAGGGGAATTCAGACACTTTGACAAATAAAATGGGAAATTGACCTAAAGAAAATTATATATATATATATATATACACCCCAAACCACAGAAAGCAGAAGTTGCGGTAATGCAGTTTGTTTTGATGAATAATCATATGTTGTAACTGTTTCAACAATTGCATACTTATGGATATGTCCAAAAGTGACTACTTGTCCTAGAAGTCCTAGCATGCCATTGGGGTTTCAGCAGGTGCTTGTTAAACATGCAGCCAAAACATAATGGGATTATTTTAGCAATAAGGATAGATTATTTTCCCATGGTTACCAACAAAGCTGAAATCATGATGGATTCTGTGTCTAAATATTAAGCAATCATAAATCCTTGATATTTGCTCCTTTCAGTTTGTGTTTGGCTGCATCCATTCACTAGAGAAGAAACATTAGCTTATGATAAGGATTAACAGCTCTGTTCAGAGGAGATCAGGAACTTTTTTAGATTTAAGAAATAATGAGTAATGAAGTTATGTTTCATGTCATCAAGGCATCATATACTGATATTCTCAATTTACAAGTTACAAATAGTCAAATACACAACTAATGAACTCAGTGATTTAAAAGCAAAGAACAGCAGGTCAGTATCCAAATAATTTGTTTATAGCTCCCTTCTCATCTGCAGGTAGCAAAATAGCTGACAGAAAAGCTAAATATACTGATACACATAATCAGACATCATCAAACCTGATGTTCACTCACGTTTTGATTGATATTTGCTTTGCAAGAGCCTGATTCTTTACATGCAAGAACACTGTTATGGGAGTAGGGCAGATGAGTGTCAGTTTCTTGGGAGTGGATAACAGATTTTCCTACTTGAGTTTTGGATTTCTGCACCCCCTCCATGTTTATCATCATGAGCTTCTTGACTGCTTCACTGATTGATGGTGGAGGGCAATGTCTTAGTAGGTTTGTAATTATGTGACATGCTTTGTCATGTTTTGTGGTTGCAGTGGACCCAATTGCAGAGGCAGTGAGTAGATTTTGAAGATTTAATAAAAAACAACCCTGGAGGATGCAGGAAGCCAGAGCAAAAACCAAACAAGAATCCAGGGAACAAAAACCAGTGAGCACAACAGGGAGAAACTTGGGCAAGGAAACCAGGTTGACACCAGGCAGCATAACAGGAGGTGACAATGGGAGGAATCAGCAAGGAGTGGCTGAAGCAGAGGAGCTTAAATACTGAGGGAGTGAATGCTGGAACAAAGGCTGGGGCTGATTAACTAAACGTTTGCAGGTGTGGGCAATTAACTAGAGGGGAGCAGAGGAGAGAGAGAGAACGGCAACAGGGGGTGAGGGAGAGCAACAGGGAAGCAAGGAAAAGAATCTAAACACAACTGAGAATAACTAGACATAAGGAAATAACTAGAATAATTAAGAAAAGACTGAAAAAAACAAAACAACAAGGAATAACAAACATAATCTAAAAATAGCTGAATACTCAACTAAGGACTGGACAAATGAGAAATAAACTAGGATGTGGGAAAATATGACACCAATACAGAGAAATAACAGAAGCAAAAGTCCAAAAGAAACAGATCATGAAACTCTTTCCATAACTAGATGTTGGACTGAATAATACTCAGTGAGATGTTCAACGCTTTGGTTGTTTATCCCTGGCCTGTGTGTTGTATTCTTTGTTCTTTATTATGGTGTTTGTGCAATAATTTCCTCTAGCAACTTTTTGAGGCCTTTAAAGAACAGCTGTATTTAGACTTGGATTAAATTGAACAGTGTTGGACTCTTCTGATCAATTAGGAGACCTTTGAATTTACTAGGTTTTATTTACAGATATTAAATTAAAATAATTAAACTGAATACTAATACACCCCACACTATTTGGATTTTATTTTGTAAAGGTTTTGAAAATCATGTATCCTTTTCTTTTTTTCTGTATTTTTCTGACTCAGAAGCAAAATAATCATCAGATTTATTTCCCGTTGTTACAGCCAAATATGACTATGACAATGTGCTGCATCCAGGGGAACGCTGCTGCAAGTTCAGATATTATTGAAAGGAATCACTGAGCTGGGACTGTGTAAACCACAGAGATGGTTGGAAACCACTCCAGCGCTCTGGTTGGGATCAATATTTCTGGAGAAAAGAGACGTCTTTGAGCTGTGCGCCCTCTCTGGAACAGATGCCCCTTGTACCAGAATTACAGTTATAAAAGCTGTCAGTGCAATATGGGTATTAGTGGACATGAATTCTCATCTGGGGACTGCACAGGAACCAGCAAGCCTTACTTATTCAGAATGTGATCTTATGGGACTGTAAAAAGCACTGTGCAAACATAATAGGAACACAGATGAGATATAGACTCTGATCTCTATATTGTTTTTTAAAAATGATTATCTTTATGGCTCAAGTCATCATGGTTAAATGACTGCTGTGGTCTTCTTTGGCTAGGAACATCCCTGTGTGGAAAAAATACTAAAGTAAAGTAAAGTAAAGTAAAATACACACTAATTTACAACAGTTTAAGTTGAGTTAGTGTGTCTGTGATGAATATATGTAATATCTGGCCCCAAAGCAGCCACCCAACTGCATCAAGAAAGCAAAACATCCTAAAAGAATAATTAACGTTGTTTCAAATAAAGGAAAGAGACAAACAGTTTTTGTTCCTAATCCACAAAAACCTCCTCAGCCTTTGTCATAAAGTTTTCTGCTGAACTGCATTTAGATTCTGGTTCCTACGCTTGTCGTCACATGAATTAAACTAACTGAAGAACAAAAGACAACTCAGCCCAGTCCGTTTTCTTAATTGCTTTTTGACGCGAGGCACAGATCCTCAAAGATAGGACCCGAAGTCAGTGTTAGCGCTGGTACAGTTTTTAATTAGCCCCTTTCATAGAAATGACTTTCATAGCGCCGTTTCTGTGACAGCTGAAAGCACGTAGCGCTGGCGAGCACAAACCCGATTTGGAGGTTGTTAAACATATGGCAGGAGTCTAACAGGAAGTAGTTAATGGGAATAGAGATGTTTAATCACCCATAGGGTCATTCATGGTTGGTAGGTGGATTGAATGACTCTGAAGTAACCCATCAACATTAAAAACAGCATGCAAGCAGGCAGAACGGAAAGAAACTGACTGTATTTACAGGATTAAGATGAAGGGACTTGCAAAAGTATTTATTCCTCTTGAGCTTTTCACATTTTGCCATGTTACAAGAAGAAGCTTTTTTTTAAGGATTTTGAGGCACTAGTGGCCTTTATTCACCAGTAGATATAGAGAAAGTAAGGCAGAGAGAGAAGGAGAAGACATGCAACAAATTGTCCAGGGCCAAGAATTGAAACGGGGACAACTGCGTTGAGGACTGTAGCCTCTGTATATGGTGCCCCTGCTCGACCATTAAACTATGTGGCACCCTACAACCACAAACTTTAATGCCCTTTGAGAGTATTCCATTTAAACAGAAAATAATTATTTTTTAATTGTATAAACATCTGAAAAGTTTGGCTTGCATGCTATGGTCAGGTTTGAAGCAGGTTTAGGTTAAAAAACAATATTCAAAACAAATCTCGTGGAGCACTCTATCATTCAAAACTGAAAAGAATATGGCAGAACTGCAGTCCTATCAGGATGTGCATCCTCCTTAACTAACAACTGGTAATGGCAGCATTAATTAGAGAAGCATCTAACAGGCCCATGGTAATTCTATAGGAGCTGGAGAGATCCACAGCTCAGGTGGGAGAATCTGTTGACAGTCAAGTCATGTTAGCAGTTTGTCACAAGCCATGTAGGGACTCAACGAATGTGTGGAAGAAGGTGTTTTGGTCCATTGCAACCAAAACTTAAATGTTGGCCTACAGTACATGAAAACTACTGAGAGCTCTCAATCACATCACATTATGATCAGTCGAGACATGTTTCGTAGAAGCATCATGCTGTGGGGAGACTTTTCTCCCCCCAGTATGGGGAAGCTGGTCAGTGGTGATAGGAAGATGGACAGAGTTAAATACAGGGTAATTAAGATGAAAGCCTGTTAAAGGGTGCCAAAAGACTTGAGACGGAGGTTCATCTTCCACTACGACAGCGACATATGGTCAGAGCTACAATGGAATGGTTTAGATCAAAGTATATTTATGTGTGAATGGCCCAATCAAAGTCCAGACCTAAATCCAACTGAAATACTGACTAAACATGAAATGTTTTGAAAAAATATGTTTGTTTTTTTTATTCTGAAAACCTTGTTTCAGTTTGGTCTACTAGTTGGTCTCGTAGACTAACTACTTTGGTCACAAAAAATAAACAAATTTTTGGTTATGACAAAACAAAATGTTTAAGGGGTTTTAATACTTTTGCAAAATCAAAAAAGCAAAAAATATCCTTTGATTACACTCTTACAAAACTTTGCTTAACCTAAACTCAAGCAGGTGAATTTAAAAGATATGGTCAGAGACATCAAGTTTTCATACTCTTGTTATTTAATACATGTTCATATATTTTTCAGAAAAAACTTTTTTCATTTAAACACAGGTTTTGTAATCTACTCTGACATCACTGAGGCCTGAAATCCGAAGCATAGAGGAAAAAGATGAACCAGTCAGCTGGATAATCATCTCCTAAATTTGGAAGGGATCCACTGTGCTGTGGGATTAGCAGAGAGATTAAATGAGACCAGGATCTGAGCCGCCTTCAGTCAGCAGACGTGAAGAATGATCTGAGGTTTTTGCTCACAGTCGACGGGGAATTCGCATACTTGGGTACGTCAACTGTGAAAACACATCTTGCGTGTTGATAGTTATAAGTCTGAGAGTTAAAAATTACACCGAACGTTGTGTTTTGAATTGAGTGCAAATGTGTGTTTCATATTTGGAATAAGCTTTGCTGGAGTTTTTTAATCCAAACGTTTCAGTCTGTGCTCTTGAGAGGCTGGGAAATGAGATTCTGCTATCGTGTATAATCCACCTTTATAATGACTTCCCTGTAAAAGGAATAGATAGTCTGAGCCCGCAAGGGGTTTGCTAAGTAACTCCATCAGAGAGCAATGGCTACTCAACACTAACATAGCCGAACATCATAAATACAGCCGATCTGTGAAGGAGGGCATTTCACAGCTCCTCTCCAAGCTGTAAAAAGTCATTTTTCTTCACACAGGTGAACACTTTTTTTACTCACACCAGAGATACAGGAAAAAGTCAGTGAGTGACTTTTTTCATGTGATAAAGCACATTGATGGTTCCCCATAAAGAGCCATCAGATCTGCGCAGCCACAGTTTTATCAAACCTGGCACATAATAAAAATTTTCGTAATGGAGTCTCAAATCAATTCATAAAGTTGGGCACCAGTTTGGGGTTGTCGGGGGTGAAAATCTAATATATTAATATGTCACAATGAGTCAATGAGTGTTTTACTTCTGGATCACTTTCTGTCTGATTTGATCTTTAGAAAAAAGTATTTCACCATTTCAGAAAGAATAAAGGATAAGTAAAGAGAGAAAGGTGTAAGTTATGGGTATGTTATGTAATTTTAAATTTTTACAAAAATTAAAACTGTTTCACCAGAATTCAAAATTGAATGTTGGAAACATCAGTATTATTTCTTGAGGAATCCAGTTTCTGTGGAGCTGCACTGTTGAAGCATTGTCTCATGACAGATCCGCAAACACTATTAACATATCTGATAAAGACGTGTAAAAAGCTTTAAAAATAAACTTATCTTTAACGCAAAAGAAAAATCTCAATAAAAAGTTGTTTTTTTGTTGTTTTTTTCTAAATCCACATTCATTAAAAAATCCAGTGTAAAAACTTTTTTCATACTTTACTTTTACTGTTCATCAAAATGTTGAGGACAATTTATAAGTAATCTGTGACTTTCTCTTTTCCTTGAGTAGAAATATGGTGCAGCATATTAACTGATTTTACCCCATATTACTCTATCCCCTATTCAAAATGAGAAACACAAGAGAACATGGAATAGCAGATGTATGTGTCTGTTGTAAGTATGGAAACAGCTACAAGAAATTAGCAACTCTAAAAATTAAAATAGCAGAGTTTGTGACCAACAATGGTGCACAAAGAGGCAAGTTTTTCTTGCCACCACATACAAAGAGGAAAATGGTAGGGGAGGTAAAACCCCCCAAAAACAAACAAAAAAAAAACCCTCTCCACATTAAGAGAACTAATGCAAATTTTTCTGTGTGAGATATGGCCAGTACAACAGCAGAAGAATTTATTTTTGGGCCATTTGCACATCTTTACCCTGGGTGCCATTAATTGCAGATGATGCTGTTTGTTTCCATAGTTTTTGAACATGCATGAGAATTCTGGCTTTTATATTTCATTTAAAACAAAATAATTGAATATCTCAGAACCTAAGAAAAATTATAAAACATGTTAAAATGCTAAAATTCATCTAATAAAGGCATGATAAAACGTGGTCATTGACATTCAGTCAGTGTGAAAGTCTGAAGGTTTCCTTTAATAACGCAGTCACAGATGACCCTTTTATACCTCAAAATTAGCCTCCAAATTAAGGTTAAGGTGCCCAAATGACTGAATTAAGGTTAAGGTGCCCAAATGACTGAACACAGACGAGTGTTGACCCTTCAATCAAAGTCACATCATTGATAATGATTTTCTTCCTAAAGTCAATGGCTTTTACTGTCAACATTTATTATTGTTGTTCCAATAAATGGCTTAAATCATATTTGCTGTCTTGTTATCTGCTTTTAGGTTACAGTGACAAGACAAAACATGTGGTTTGATCATTCCAAGTATTTCAGATTTTCAAGTAGACATCATCCAGTGTTGTCAAGAGTTCCTTAATTGTAAGGATTGCTCTTCAATTTAGTCACATCAAAGCTATAAATTATATTCTTACTCTAGCGTCGTTAGCAGCTAATGTTTTACCAGTTGTTCTATCTTTTTACAGTGCTTACAAATCACTCAACCCATATTCCCTCCTTCCAAAATAGCTTTTACCTCATTACCAGGTTGGCAAAAACCTGAATAGTATTTCATGGGGCAGACCTCTCTTTGATAAAAAAAAAAAAAAAATAAAAAAATATGTGTATGTATATATATATATATATATATATATATATATATATATATATATATATATATATATATATATATATATATATATATATATATATATATTGTGGCATTTTAGTGTGTTTTAGCACACTGATGGAGCTAATGCATGTGATATGTGGTCTGGAGGTTGAACCACTTTAGACTTGGCCTTTATGCTGCTTTGGCACATACAAATGAAGAGCAAGAAAGCTCCAGCGGTTTCCCAGCCCTTTATAGGGCTCCCGATGACTGTCAAACTTTAGTCCATGGCAATGTCTCAAAATGTCACCGCAATCTGGCCAGGTGCATAAAATGATAACAGGGAGAGAATTTTCCCTCCAGAGTCCACAATCACCACTGAGCAGAGAGATATAAATTGGAAAGGCCCAGAGTAAATAACCCAGCTATACTCTGTGCTCCAGGATGGACAAGAACATACACCAGCAAACAACCGCCATTGCCTTGGGACGTGACTGAGTCTCACTAAAGCACATAGATATCACACACACAGACAGGCACACACTTGGAAACATATTTCAGGATTTTCAGGCCACTAACCATATATCCTCTAACCAGAACACCATGTAGCTGTAACTGACCAGGAGCAATGATGAGTAGAGACTCATCATTGCTCCTGGTCAGTTGCTTTGTGATTATACAGTGCAGCATACACAACATGCACTTTGCACTTCATGGCCAAAGCCTGGATTTACACCGGCTGACTGCTTTGTAGAGCTCCCTCACTTTCCCACAGTGCTTTATGTCTCTCTTTCCACTGTCATCCTGTATGAACCCACACTTCCTTTCCTTATGTATTCCCTAGAGTCTCATGTCTACTTGGGAAGTTAAGCTGTTTGTGTTAGATAGAGAAGATTGCAGTTCTGTTGGACTGAGGCATATAAAATCCCACAGATCTTATCCTAATTGCCTGAGATTTGAGGGGGGAAATCTGCTGAGCACAGCAGGGAAACTTGTCGCTTGAAACAAACAGGAATCCAGTACAGTTGTAGAGAAGCTACCTCATGTTTTCTTCACATTAAGACCTAGAAAAATGTTGCAAAAGCAAATAGGACAGCATGCCAGCAGGTAGCCATGCACCAACTCTCCCTGAACTGCTGGAAAATCCAAGCTTCCATTTACCGAAAATAATTACTTAAGCAATAGAGACAGAGAAATGACAGTAAAATGTCTGGGGTGTAGATTTAACAGTATTGTTGGTGATATCCTGAAATAGTAAACATGAACACATTACATCCTTCTCTCCTGCTGACAAAACTCCATCACTTTCTAAGAAAGATGTGGAATCAGTGCAAGAAATAATAAACTAAGGTTTTTTTTTTTTCTCTGGCTCATTCTCATTCTACTCATGTGTATGTAAGAGTAAAGGTCAAAATGAACATCTCAGCAATCAAAGCAAAATAGCTGCTTTACCCAGTGCAATATGCAGCTCAGTAAAACCAGTTATAAACAGCCTGCTTTGAATGTGTAGCTGCAACTCCAACCACAATCCATTCCCTGTGTCTGGGTAGAAATGTAGGAGATCCACAAGGCTTTTCAAAATGAGAATTTTATATAGTAGCCACAGAAATTTGACCGTATTAATAGTTTTATCTTAAGTGAATGTCCCTCTGTGACATTTTTCTTTGCTGTAATTTTCTTTTTTATTTTACAAATTATTTAATGTGTCTGTGTATTAGCAGTCAGTTTATCTGGTTTGCCTGGATTTGGACATCTGCTTTTATCAGGAACCACAACAGAAGCCTTTTTTTTTTTTATTTTTTATTTTTTTTTTTTTAAAGTCAGCTTTGAGCAGTTTTGAGACAAGGAAATGATGCATTTCAATTCATAATTTTGTACTTGAGGTATAGAAAACTGTGTTGTCTATATAGTATATTCTTTACACTGTTATCCCACTGTTTTGTTTTATTTTTCTGTATATGTTGATGTATCTATAAACCTCTCTTATGTAAACCAAAATGTAAAGAAATTAAGCACTTTCTGAAACTTCATCCTTTCAATTATTTTCTTTATGTGGGTCTCATAAGTTTAAGCATTTGGCATCTCCAGATATGGTGAGCTTCATCAGTGCAGACCGAATATCTGCATGGCACAGCATGGGATTAGGTAATGTCATTTTTGTGTCATTACTGTCTTTATGTAGCCCTTGGTGCATATGTGCAGCTCATATGGTGTTCAGACCTGCAAAGCTCATGCTATAGAATGTTAGACATATATGGATATATCTGTGGCAGCTTAGTTTAGCTAGTGAGCAAATCATGCTACAGTGTCAAATGTGTAGGAAAGGTATGCTGGGGGGTTATGGACTTGAAGCTTTTCTTCTCTATATGCCACTGAAAGGCAAGGCAAATAGGCAGTGTGAGAGAGGGGTTGGTGTCGGTACCAGTTTTCACATTTCTGTATATACTTGGGATATTGAGCAATTAAGATCTTGGCTTGCTTCACTAAGCTTTCTTGTGGATCCCTCAATGGCTATTCCTGGTCAAAGTAAGATTAACAAAACATTTTTACTTCCTCAGTTTAAAAATATGAATGTCTTTCTTACATCAGGTATCTTAGTGGTTGATACCAATAAATTTATCAATTGTCTAACGTAAGATATGGTCACAGAAGTAAAAGGTCCAAAATGGAAAACTCTCAAAATCAAGAACTCTCAATCCATATCCCGCTCTATCCTATCATCAGTCATGGACAAGATACCAAAAAACTTGACCTCCTCTACTTGTGGCAGAGACTGACTCCACAGCTGGAGGGAGGAGTTCGCTTTTTTCTCAAACCAGTCAGAGGAGCTAACTTTCATCCAGACTGTTGCATTCTCCACTGACAACCGCTCCAATGCACAACAAATTTCCTGGCTTGAGGTTATGAACAGAATCACATTAACTCCACAAAGCAAAAATAAGACTCTGGATACCAGACACCCTTCTTTTTACCACTAGACTATTGGATCCTGTCTGTAAGCACCAAAAAAGGATCAGGGACCATGGTCAGCCCTGGTGAATTGCAACCCTCACCTGAACAAGCTACACTTTGTGCCAAGAATGTGGACACATATTCTACTGTGTTTTAGTTCTAGACAGGGACTAACAGGGGCCAGTCCCCCTCCAGAACTAGTCCTAGTCCCTGTTACACCCCCTTTACTGAAAAGATAATACCAAATCAATTTGTTATGATAATATGTGCTGGCACAGAAACTGTAACTAATTGGTCCCTTCATTCAATTTCCTTTTAACCTTCACAGTTTTACTTTAACAGTGAATTAAAAATTAAGATGTTGAACTTTTATCTTCAGCCATATTGAGATAGGATCATAGTTCTGCAAGATCAGGCCTCTGCAACCTGCAGCTGCATAGCCGGAAGTGGCACTTTGGCTCTGTGGCTCACTTAATATATTAAACGATTAACTATTGCCCTGTTTTTGTTTTTTGTTTGTTTGTTTCATTCTTTTCTTTTGTGTCCCCATGAAAAAACAATGCCCCCCTGGTAATTTTAGTCTACAACCACTACTGCTCTTAATAGCACTCTGGGCTTACTTACATAGAGCCTCTGAAAAAAAAAAAATCCCTCAGGTAGCAATCACAAATCTAATCCAGATCCATAAAAAAACTTGGACAGGTCAATTACACTTCCTCAGCAACTCTGCAAAGATCTGGTCTCCTGTTCCAAAGACAGGATGAAAGCCCCATTGCTCCTGCTGAAGCTGAGGTTGTAGAATATGTCAAAGCCTTTCTTCTAGCATCCAAGTACAGACATTACTTTAGAGGCTGAGATGTGTTATTTCTCTATAGTTGGATATATATAATTTGTGCCTCCCTTTCTTAAACAGAGGGACCATCATGTCAAACAAGTGGTGCACCAGTCCTACATGCAACATCAAAGAGGCTCATCAACCACCACAGTCCCACAATGTCTATAACATTCAGCATCTCAGCATGCATTATGTGAACTGCAGAAATTAGTATGTTGCTGGAGAAGTTTTTACCTACCTCAGTGTCTGCAGTGATGATGAATTTGCCTTTTCCTTAAACTCAAGCTGTATCTTCTCCACAGAGGACTTAGTTAAGGAGATCTTGAAAGTCAGCCTGCATTAATAAAATGATAAATGTCAGAAATCCATTGGATAGGCCAGGTAAAATTGTGTCCTTCATTTTCAAAGTTTCTTTAGCAGATTCTGACTTTTCACTTGACTGTTTCTCAAATTTCCTGCAGTGTTTCAGTTTTGAAAAGGGAATCAAGTCAACTTTGTTTGTCACGAATCACCTATAAAACCTGACATAATGGCAGAGAGGACCTTTAAAGTAAAATGTCTTCTTCTATATTTCCTACAAGGCCTAAGTCATTTCTCACAGACAATAAAGTCTGGCATTATTGTCTTGTTTAACAGCCTTTCGAGCAATTTACCCTGAAGACAAATAGCCTCTGTTGTCTGGTCGGATTGCACAGCGCAAGCCATTAAAAGAAGATTATCAGAATGTCTTAAGAAAAATAAGGAAATACCTTAAGGTTTTTATATGTGAAAGAGAAACTGCTACTGTAATTTTCACAATGGCTAAAATTAAACTGACCTACATTTCTAAAATTGTGTATGTGTGGTTAAGAGACTGTTATCTTTTACACACTTAGAAAATAGTTTACCTTTCTTTCTGGTTGATAGCTGATGCATAGTGATGACTTATTAGCTTATCCGTATCGAACATCTCATACATCTTTCAGGGAGGTGGATAACAGTCAAAGAGAATGCTCTCTGGAATGTGGCCTCAAAAAATGAGAAAAGTGCATAATGTCTGGGTCAAAAAGCCAAGAGAAAATCTATTGACAGGAAGGGAGGAGGGAGAACAAAGATGGTGATGCAGAAAGCAAGGTCTGAAAGTTTCTAGGCAAATTGCTTTTGAGTCTCCCTTCCCTGAAGGAGCTGGGGATGGAGGAAATTTTCAAGCCCAATTCTTCTTAATCTACAAGGAGACAGATATTGATTATTTCTCTGAAGACTGAAAAACACAAGCAGCATGAGAAAAGAGCCTCCGGGTAAACAAGGACTATTGCGTCACAATCAAAACATATCATTTATAGTTAGCTGGAGAGCCATGTTGGTATCCAGAAGTTCATAAGTGCGTGCTGTGAAGGAGATGAGGGAGGGCCAAATGCGTTTTGCAGCTGACCTAATCAATGGTGTGATTAATGGAGCTAATTTTACCTGGACACTGCGGGTCATTACTTCCTGTTTTCCATCTTGTCCTTCCTTGTGTCTATATAGAGGCCAATGAGGATAATGTGTTTGCCTCACTAATGAGAGTCATGCATAGACAGAGAGGACAGCAGAGGGTTGAAGTCATGGACGACAAGTCATCTGGGACTGCAGCCCTGCATGCAGAGATGATATCTGCTGCAGCTGCTGAAAGTATCTCCAAGGTTTATACAATCTACTAACATGGTCCTGCATACCTGTCCTGTAACAGTATTCCATTATTCTGGCTTGAGTTTGAATGACTGGATAGACTGTTGTGCTGTCACACAATGGATTAATGTTAGTTTAAGTTTAATTTGGTTCAGCAGCATTTCTGTGTCTTTTTAATCATAAAACATGCTCACTGTTCTGTGTTGCTGTTGCTCCTTCTCCATGAAAAGCATTATTTAAATTAACTTTGTCAGAATTTTTGTTAAGCACTGTCATCTCAAACAGAGGCAGATAACAACATCTTCCCATATCTGTTCACCATCACTATATTTCCCTGTCTACATTGTCAAGACATTCTGCTGAGTGTTATTGATAGAAAGCAAACTTTTCAAGTTAGAGACTTAAGTTTCAGCACAGAATCACGTTTGAACTCCAAAAACTGACTTATAAAAGGATTTAAACCTCTTACCCTACTATTTAAAGCATAAGATGTCTCTCATCAGTTAAAGTTTTAAGATTCTAGTTTAGCTAAAACTTGTAGCACTGGATAAATTAAACATAATTAAACATGCTTCTTAGTATGACATGTTTCTGACTTTTTGAGCCTTTGAGAAATAGGAAACCTTTTAAAACAACAAAATTTGCATTTAAGCACTGGTAACTGAGGTCAGCAGAGGCTCTGTCAAACTCACATTATATAACCAAAGTGAACATTTTGAAAAAATTTATGACAGCAGAGAAACAAAAGCATCTGTAGTTAACCTAAATTACAAGTTCTAAAATGAGCTTTCAAAGGGAATTAAGCCTCTCACCATAAGCTTTAAGCCATTTAAGTTATGCTAGCTAGGTTTGTGGTTTCTGCAGCTTAGCTAATGTTTGCTGCACTGGCTAAAGCAAACATTACAAAAGATAAAAGTTCCTATTACTTTTTAAAGTTTTAATATTTCTACTCTTTACTGTTTTTGACTTTTAGAGCCTCCGAGGAATATGAAGCCCCTTAAAACATTAAAAAGTGCGACAAGACTGTATTTGAAATCGGCAGAAGGTCAAATCCATTTCTCCTGAAGCCTTGCAAATGTGACATTTTGGAAAATTTTATCTGAGAGCTGCCACAAGTAAAGCAATTTTACTTGACCTTAGTTGTGAATTCGGTTTCAGCATTTGTGTGATTCTTCTTGGTGTGAAAGTAGGCTAGGATTGATTATAGTGTCGTATCTGAATCCCTTTACCTCCTTGTAAAGTTAATCTAATCTCCTGTATATTTTTAACTTTATACTCTCAGAATTATGCTCACTATATCAATGCTTTTGCCATTTAGCTAATGTTTGTAGCATCAGCTAAAGTAAACATTGCAAGATAGATAGAGTTTATGTGGCTTCATAAAGTTATTTTCTATGATTCTGCTTTTAAATACACATCCTTTATAGAAACATGGTTCTATAAAAGATTACTTTTATAGCCTCTGGGAAGTATGAAGCCCTTTAAAATGGCAAAAAGTGCAAAAGCACTTTGGTTAAGGAGGTCAGCAGAAGGTCAAATCCACTTTTCCTGAACCCTCGCTAACTTGACATTTTGGAAAATTTTTTCAGACAGCAGCTGCAAGTAAAGCACCTTTAACTGACCTTAGCCGTGAGTTCAGTTTCAGCAATGGGGGCTTTTTGTGATGTTTTTTCATATTAATTTTAGTTGCATGACTGCAGAGACCACTTGAGACTACAGCTTGAATAATGCCTAAAGACAAGGAACCTCCTGGAGGTTTTCTCAAGTCGCCCACTACAAAGTTTGAACTTTTGACCCTTCATGCAGGAAAGGAGAATATGACCTCAGTTTGTTCGGGAGGTGTAAGAGGGTGAGGATATAAGTCATCTGATCTCTATGACTCTGTTAAGTATTAAGCAACCATTTTTAGTCCCCTCATGAAGAGGATGTTGCTATGGTTACTCATTTACCAACATCATATTTCAGCGTGGCAGAGAAAAAAGTATCTGACCTTTTGCATCTGCTGGATATATAAAATATACATTGAACATTTTTTTTTATTTGAAGTGCAAGGAGTGCTTGCACTAAAGTAGCCACCATTAAAACTGGTGGCCCTAATGTTAGAAATAAAGTGTTTTCTACTCATACAATCAGTATGGCTCTACAACAACTACAATCTCTAATCAGTTACGTTAAACTCAAGTAAGTTAAACCACAGGTTTGTCTGAGTTTGATGAGTTTTAATTTTCATTCTTTATTTAATGAGATCCATCTGTATTGTGGTATTATGCCTTCAATACCAATAAACTCATAGTTTAGGCAAACAAACAGCACAGGGACCAAGAGAGAGTACAGTAAAGACTTATTCCTTTACTTCATTCAGATCTTTCCTTAGCTAAACCAATTTCCTTTTGTGAGTCAGTCCATTAGCCCCATACCACTGAAGTTAATGACGCGAACGTGGTATCTAACGCAGCAGAGCAGGAGACAGCTGGAGAAAAAAAAAACAAACTAGAAAGAACATGGTGGTTAAACAAAATGTCACCAACTTGGAAAAAATATTTTAATCCTGTCAAAACACTGTTGAAATTCTTTCAGCAAAAGTGTAATGTGTCTCATTTGACTGTCTGTGGAATGTACAGTCTGGGCGGGATATGTTTTCATATGCATGTAGGTGTTATTCTAAGCAGAGTTCTCTGAGACACAAAACAACGTTTGGAACCAACAATGAAAATTATAGAGATTGGAAAGCAGATTATTAGCTGCTCTGATCGGGGCAGCCTGGTGAAAAACAAGCCAAGTCTAAAATGGTGATTTTATAGTAGATGTATAGCCTGGTGCATTGCAGCGGAGAGGAGTCATTGATTCTTTCATTCAATGGTGTTGTGCTGGAATGTCTCCTGCACCTTTAGAGGTTATTTTACCACTCACAGATATGAAGATGGTCTATTCTGCTGTATAGGGAGAAAGGCTCTCTGCCTCTGAATGGACTTGAGGGAGATTGGTAGATGACTTTCATCTGTCACACTTCATATGGTGACATTAACTTTTCTGTTTCATTTTTTTAAAAAGTGAAAAATCACAGCAGGGCTCAACTGCTCTTTGAAGGAGTGAAGCTCTGAATGGAGGGACTGTAGGAGAGCTGACATGAAAGCCTGGCATACGATCAAACAGTAAATATAATGCACTGGAAAGAAAATACATGTTATAACCCAGGTATGGCTGGTTCAAATTCACAAACATGTGGAGGAAGGTTGAAAAACTCCCCTTGATTATCTGTAAACTTTGCCCTCACCCTGTCAGGCTAAAACTAAAAGCTTGACTGTAGGCTTGTGAGAAATGACAGTGTGTCAGGATCATAAAGGCATGGGCACTGGTATGAGTGAGGCTGCAATGCATGACAACATGTTTTCAGATGTGTTTATTGATCGACAGAGCAATACTTTTAAAGAAAGATAACTGCAGAAGACTGAAGAGATTCTCAGTGGAAAATATGGTTTCACAAGATGCGTGCGTTTCCTCAAAATTAACATGATCAAACAGTTTGATTTGAGACTCAAAGTCCCACCAGCTCACCTGTTTTCTACACCCGTCAGAGACTCTGGTATAAAAATGCCACAAGCCGTTAGTGGTGGTAACCAGCAGCATAGGTACCTTTAGAAATCTGCTGCAATTAATGTAGTGTCTTGTAACGTTTTTCTTTTCTTCCCCTTGAATCTTTTCAGATTTTGTCATGTCTTTTCATTATGTTACAACCACATGCATTTTTAGCTCTTACCAGAGATTTTCAATTATAGTTAGGTTTGGACTTTGATTAGACCAAATATGTTTTGATCTAAATCATTACATTGTTCCTATCACTGTATGTTTAGGGTTGTTGTTCTGCTCGAAGGTCTCAAGTCAACTCAGGTCTTTTGCAGGTTCAATCAATTCTAAGCAGCTTCTCTAACCTTGATGAAAAGCCTCCGATGCTACCACCATCATGGAATAAAGGATGTACAGTCTGGAAAAAATGAAAAAAGGAATGATAGGAAAGAAAGAAGGATCAACACATGAAATCAAGGAAGGAGCGAAGAAGAACACTCAGTGGGAAGGAAGCTGAGAAGGACAGTAAGTAAGATATAAGGAAGGATGGAAGAAAGGACACAAGGGAGGAAGGAAGGAAGGATATATGGAAGGACAAGAATTAGGACACAAAAAGGAAAGAAAAGAAGGACCCAAGGGAGGAATGACAAATACAAGAAAAGAACAGAAAGAACATACATGAGGGGAGAAAGGAGGAATTAAGGAAGTATTTGAGGAAAAAAGAAGGGCCACAATTTGAAAGTTGGATATAAAATAATCTGTAAATACAGATATTTTTCCTTATTCTTAGTTGTATAAAATGTCAATTTTTCCATATTGTGTGAGACACCTGAGTTGTTTTAAGACAGGAGAAATCCACTTTGGTCTTGGCACATCTTCAACTAGCTGTTACCTTCAGTCTCAGGGTCCAACTAGCTTATACCAAATGAGACACCAAAAGAATTATCCACAAATACAGGCCACATTTTTTATATTCCTTTATCAAAACATTGCTTCATAAACTTGGAGCAATTCAAATAGCTAAATAGCTAATTGTGCTATCTAGCTAACAGTGTAGTTGTATATTTAGAACTTTTTTTTTTTTTTTTTTTTTTTTTTTTTTTTTTTTTTTTTTTTTTTTTTTTTTTTTTTTTTTTTTTTTTTTTTTTTTTTGAGAGAAACCAAGTAGATTGGCCATGCTGCTGAGTTAAGATGTAAGCATGGACTTTTGGCATAGAAATTTGAAACTATAGAAGTCAGGCTCAGGTGCTGATTTTATGAAGTGGCAAGGTAAAGAATTAACAGGGAAACAGCACTGATGTAACTGCAGTGAAGCCTAATACAGTGGACCCAAAGAAACCGTCTATTCACAGATCAGCATTTGCGATCTATTCACAGATTCTTTTGTGGAACGTGACTCCAAATTATTCCTGGAAAACCTGCCTATTCACGGATTTTTTTGTAAAATATTTGAAATAAAATTCACCTTGGAAAGATGGAATACCCAGGCAAAATGCTTTTTGACATGCCATTGGCTGGTGTTTGCAAGGTAGCCAATCTAGGAGCGGCATTTATTTTCCTTGGCTGTACCCCCAGAAGTGGAAATAAGAAAGACTGTAGATATTAACTTCTAATATCTAAGCTAAGAAGGTTTCCATTGTGCATGCATCATGTGGTATATTTGGTGTCTGAACTATTAAAATAGGCAGTTATGAGTATTTTTAGAGGTCTGCAGTATTCACGGCTGTGGTCCCTAACTCCTGCGAGATCCACTGTACACTGATTTTATCAAGAGTGCAACCAAAACAGCAAGGTTGTAGTACTTTCTTTCTAAACTTTATTTGCCTATTTTTTCATTTATGCTAATATTCATTCTTATTTCATAATTTCTGAATGGAGGATTTTTGCATTGGACATGTGCGCTATGTGCTTATGGTGAAAGATCTCTGAAAATCTGAACGGACAGCACATACCCAGACTTTAGATGTCATCTGAATGGCATAATGATCAACCATGAAAAGTGTGTTTGAAACTGATAATATGGCTTATGGATGTTGAGTTTTGATGGACCTTTCTTCTCAACCTATGCAGGTCCATTTAGCAGAGCACCATAAAGACTCGGGTTAAATGAAAATGCATGACTTATAGTCCTGTGTTCTTCATTCAAGCTCTGAGCCAACGACAGCAGGAAGAGCAGGAAAAATGCTGATGAAAATAGCAGCACTGTAAAAGAACAAAAAAAAGAGAGAGAGAAAGAGAGAGTGTGTGTCCTGGCCAATGCCAGTCAGTTTAACACTACTGAGAGAAGCAGAAGGGCTGTTGGGAGCACAGGGTTTACGCCTGCCTTCGTTTTTGAAGCTCATGTTTGCAAAAACTCGCATCTCAAAAAAAACGAAAAACAAAAAAAACATTCGATCAACATGCAAGAAAACTGTATATTTTAAACCTGACAAAAACACCATTATTTGAATGCCAGTGCAGTTTTTAGAACTTGTAATGTCTTCAATTGCAAACCAGCCACTGAGCACTACTCTGCATTCAAACAAACAAGCATCTCTGCTACATACATTACATGAAGAGTGAGCAAAGAAGCAAAGATATGAAGTTGAACACCAATAGGTGCATGAATACCCATTTTAAGTCTTTGTTTAAAGGGATGGAGAGAGCACACAATGAGGAAAAACCTCCGGAAAAAGCAACGATCTAAACATAGCTGAGCACATAATATGTTTGAAAGTGGCAGTTTTACTGCTGAACAGTGCTGTGATGAGAACCAATCAAGTGTTATCCCTAAGAGTACAGTTCCATCACACACACACGCACTCACACACACACACACACACACACACACACACACACACACACACACACACACACACAGTATGCCTTTCTATCTTCACAAGGACTTTGCATTGACTTCAATTCATTTTTCATTTATTTTTATAGCCTAACTCTAACCCTTACCCTAAACGTAACAACTACCAGTACATGCCTGACCCCAAATCTAACCTCAACTCAATTCAAATCTTAGTCCTAAACCTAACCCCTAACCCAAAAACAGCACTTCTCCTCGTGGGGACCAGGCTTTGGTAACTACAAGGAGCAATGAGTCCCCACAATAAAGTATCTGTTAGAAAAATGGTCTTTACAATAAGACAAATAAAAGGCCACACACACACACACACACACACACACACACACACACACACACTACAGTCAGTAAACTATATCTTGACCTTACCCACTGTGTTGTCAGTAACTGTATGTCAAATGTGTCCCAGCAAAGCTAGAATAAACATTCTGCAGCTTCTGTTTCACATTCAGTCCACAATAAATGCCAGAGCTACACCACTGGGACTGTACATCGAGTGTGCAAATTTTTATCATGCCCCCCAAAATAAAATACAGTGCCACACAACAGGAGGGGGACTGCTGAACTCTCGGAGCCCACTTCAACATAATTCTCTGAATAAAACTCTGCTGTTTATTTTCTTTTCCTGAGGTGGCTGAAGTTAATCTCTGGAGTTCAGAGTGTACACGGTGGTTCAAGCTGATAGTCTGTATTTACATTATGCTTGGGCTGAGGGAGGGCAGAGTTAAAACTGATCCCAGTCATATTTTAACTAAAACAAGGATTTTATTACACATCCAAGTGAGTGCTGGGAGTAGGGTCACAGATGATTGATGGATGCTGTGATGGATGGTTTGTTTCCTAGGTTGGCCCCAACCTGCCGACTTTAATTCCATTCCTACAACTGTGACTGTGAAGAAATTTTTATTTACTTAATTGTTTGGTACAATTAAAACTAACAAAAAAACAAACAAACAAAAAAAAAAAACGTATCCCTTACAGAGACTTCTCTCGAAATCCCAAGACATAGAGGTCCGGGTTACTAGACGTTTAAAGTTGACAGATTTGACAACTGCTGACAGATTTTATTCAATAATTGCCATGTATTTATCTTCTCTGAATATTGATATTCTTGCCTGGTACATCATTTTATGTGGATGGCCATGTTTTGGTAGGCTTGCAGTTGTGCTATGCTCTTTCTAATGTTTGATGATAAATTAACCCTGTTTAAAATCTTTCCTACAACTTTATCCCTGAGCTCTCTGCTGTATTCCTTGGTCTCCATGATCCTGGTTATCCTCTAGCTAACCTCTGAGGCCTTCACAGAACAACTGGATTTAAGCTGATTATTAAAAAGACAAAGTTTAGCGGTATTTTATAAATAGGTGACTTCTGAAGGCAATTTGCATAACTAGATTTTAGGGAATCAGGAGGAATAAGAAGAAGAAAGAGGAAGTGAAACCTCAGTGTTTAAGATTTTTATTTGTAGAAAAATTAAACCATGTATTCCTTTCTTTCCAGTTCACAATTACAGTTAAAATCATTTGCTCAATATGGAGACTGTTTCATGGACAGGTGCTGTTGAGACTTTACAAAAAACCTAGCCTATAAGTTATGGAGCAGCAGGCATATCTGTTCCCATAACTATCTTTAATTTTACTGTTTTAACACCTTACTGATAATACATATTATTTCACAATTAATTAGTTAGGATATTAAGAGAAAGCATCTCACTATCATGTTCACTGGTTAAAAGAAAATCAGATTTTTGATCCACGGATCCCCCTGTAACAGATCAAGCTGCCCAAGATGGAAATAGGCCAGTTCCAATCACCTGCTGAGCAATTGGTGCATTCCTCCTTATAAACAGGTTTCTTATCATCAAGTCAGATTATTCAACAGTTACTCAACTATCTTCCTGCAGCACAAACAAATTCTACACAGTAGTCAAAAAAGATCAAAAAGATTGAAGCCAGGTTTTCTTTGTATACTGATCAGTTTATTCATTCAGTCAGAACATGATTTCTTTTTTCTAGATGTCCCACAGTCTTATACAAAGAAACTGTTGTGAGACATCCAATTGAACCAGAAAAAAGAAAGGAAAAACATAACGTGAGCATGAAAATGGACACACATTCAAAGACTGCTCGCAACGACAGCGAGGGCACTGCTCGCTTGCTCGCACAACTACCGAGGCCAATTTTACTTGCCAATCATCTGATTTCCTGAATAAATCCCAAAAGGTACCACTTGAATAATTGTTTTTTTTTTTTTTTTTTTTTTTTTTTTTTTTTTTTTTTTTTTTTCATTTTTGATATCATTGTACCTAGAAAAGGGGTAGGCATGGGAATTGGGACACACGGAAAGGTACAAAAATAACAGCATTTTCAAGAGAAAATTTCCTTTAAAGACTGGTTCTGAAGCCACATAGAACAGAACCAGTTGTTTGTACAATAAATGCTTGCATGCATGTTGACACAGGCACTGATCTTGACTTGTCTCGCTTTACGGGTCCTACGCTACGAGACAAAAAGCATTCTGGGAACTCTGAGCTCTCTTACACAAGGCAGTCAACTTTTTTAAAATGTTTTTTTTTTTTTTTTTTTTTCCTGTTCACACATGACCTCACAGAACAACCATTTAAAAGAAACACTTCATCAAACTGAAGAGGATGACCAAAAGACAAATTCAGTGAGACCGAAGCTGCCATCAGCCTATTTTTGTCATATGGAAGAAATAAAAAAAAAAGTAACAGTAACAAAAATCTTAACACACAGAAATAGTGGCTTTACTCCAGAACCTTCCAACAATACAATACATTACTCGCAATACAGGCCAAACCTACTGTATATTGTGTCCAGAATAGCTCAGCAAACCAGTGCTGACTATTCTGCGTAGTGTAATAAAATCCAGAAAATACCAATTACAAGAAGCACTTATTTTAGCTTCTTTACAAACAAACAAAAATAAAAGCAAGATACAAATAAAAAATAACAGACAAGAAAAAGATAAAAACCAAGGAAACAGTAAAACCAAGCACAAGTCGTATGCTCTATATTTAAGGCGAGTTAAAATATTGCAGAATAATTTGGCCCCTGTGTCTCAAACAGACTGCCACAACAGTCAGAGCTCCCCGACTCTTAATCGCTGCAAGGATCCAGAGAAGGGAAGGAATCAACTGAAATGAGAACAACGACAAAAAAAACAATAAAAATGTGATCCTCTTTGGAAAGAAATGAACTTCTTTTGGTTTAGTTTGGTCTCAGGAGTTTCTTAAAGGGACATCTGAGGACTTCCATTCTCAGATTAAATCTATTTTCTTCAGTTGCAAATTAAAAAAACAAAAATAAAGGAAGCCATTTGATGATTAGTAATGAAGTGATAAAGGGGGGATTTGGGAGGATCATCAAGAGAATAAAAAAATGCTGTTTTCCCCAACAACCTGATATGAGAGATGACAATGCAGTGTCCTGTGGGAAGAGTGTGTGCCCCCTTTAAAAGTCTTCCCTCTGACTGAAAGCAGATAGGGCAGAAAAATAAAAAAGGAGGTGATAGGAAGTCAAGAGATACAAAGTGATGCTGACCTTCTTGATTTTTCTTATTCTTTTTTTTCTTTCTTTTTTTTTGTCTGTTACCAAAAGGTCTGTTCTGGCAAAGAAGCCTCCTGCTCCCGTGTTGTTAAAAAGGCTGGGGGCTAACAAAGTCAGCGTTAAGTTCTGGGATCTCCTGAATCACAGTCAGAATGTCTGGCTGTTTCTGCAGGTCTGAACAAAAGACTCAGACCACCAGAGAGAAGGAGGCATGGCTGTGGTTTTTAATAAAGCGCTCCAGAGTCAGCTGTCCTCCTTCTGTAAAAGTGACAGCTGTTGTCCTGTTTGTTTTTCTCCCGAAAGCGTCTCATCTCGCCCTGCTCCCTTTAGTCTCTTAACGGCTCAGACCCATTCCTGCATGGAGCGTTTGCAGTACAGTATGTGGCGTGGTGTGCCCTTCCTTTTGAACTGCACCACAGTGTAGACCAGCACCAGCAAGCACAGCGCGAGCACACATGGGATGACGATGGCTATGGCCTTCACCGTGCTGGCCTCGTTGTCTAGCTCAATCACCACGTCCGAGTTGCCGTCATCGGTTGGCTGGCGCCCGGGGTCTCTGGGCAACCGGTCACAGCCCATGAAGTCCTTGACGAATGAGCGTGGGTATCCCGGCTCCACCCGTAGTAACTGGTTGTTGAACTTCCAGTACTCCTTCCCTTTATAGAAGTAGGTAAAACCTGAGCAGAAAAGTAAATAAAAAAACCATGAGTGCCAAGTGACCAAGTAGTAGATATACATCTTTTGCTGATTCTTTAAAAGCATCTCAACAAACAAGCAATATGGCTGAAACAACATGCATGCTTTCAGAAAAACATCTCAGACCTGACAAAACTCAACTGGACTTTTTGTGGAATTCCACTTAAGATTCATGGATGACATTTTTAAAAACAAAGCTTTTTTTTTTAGAATCAATCAATTTCCAGCTTATTCATCACTGGCCATTTTGAAATCAAAAATCTGATTGTTTTTCCGATCTGTGAACACATCATATCTATGTGCTTCCAGGTGGTGGTAAAAAAAAACAAACACTGTTTAGTATGATGGTTATTACTATGGGAAGTACACGCAAAGTTATTTTGAGTATCTGTGACTTTAAAAAATGTAGGGAGTGATTTAAAGGGTCACTGTTTTTATGTATGCAGTTAATTCAGGGTGCGAGAGTCATAGAGAGCAAGACTTAAATAAAAAGAACTGGAAATTACTCTGAATTGTACTTTTGAGCTTCAAACCTGAGTGTGTCAAAGAACATGCAACATTTGGCAAATGTTGGCAGCCTTATGGAAATCTGTGAGGATCTACATTTTCTTGAGAATACACAGAGATTACACTAAACTATTATATAATATGATGCTAAACACAATTTAAAATGTCAGCTCTACAATGTACATGTCTTTGTGTTAAATTTGAAAAACCCTGTTTAACCACTGCTCTGTTGCCTCTAGTAGCATTATTAACAATTATTGACCATTTATATCTGAGAGGCTTGAAAAAGGTATAAATAATTCTTTAAAAAAAATCAAAATTGGCTAAAATAGCTATAAGCATGCAAGCTTTACAAAATCGGCATCAAAACTGATCAGTGGATCTTTAGTCTTACCACTTCATTTAGGAAAACAAATACATTCTAACAGAGCGTAAACTCTTAACTTGATGACACAAATATGTCTAAAACAGTTTCCAACAAATTGTGCACTGCTCTTCCTTTGATCTGTTTTTTTTTGTCTTCCAGCCCTCCTGATTTGCTAAGAGGTCCTTAGTATCCCTCAGGCTTAATTATTTTAGATACATAGTCAAGCAGGGGACAGAACCCTCAGGAAGAATCACATAACAGTACATAAAATGTCATTTTTTTTACCTTTGGTAATCAAACAATGCTCAAACTACAGTTGACATTTTCAAAACTTAAAATTTGCTTCTGTTAAATAGCAACATATTGATGAAAGGTTGTGGGTTTTGGGCTGACACTGTTCATCTGCTAAATACCTGAAATGCTTGTTTGCTGTTTATTAAATCTGAGCCCAAAAGCATGGGTGAAACTTTAAGTTCTCCTCGATCTCTCTGGCCTCCTTTACACTTTGTGCCTGGTCATTTATTATTCATGCACACATTTTCTCAGGGAAGATGAGGGGAGAAATGGCCTAAATTTCAGGCATAGAAGGGCCTGGGCTTATTTAATCGCTTGTTAGATGCAGATGTTCTTGGTGAATGAGTGAAGAAGCATGGAGTGAGCCTTTTAAAGATTCATTTTGGAGCGAGACAAAATGATCAAACGTGCAAAGGAGAGGAAAACCTAGAGATATAACATCAGACATGTTTCATTTAACTTGCACAATGTCTGTTTAACATTCAAGGCAAAACATGCTAACACTGTTATAGCAGCCACTAAACTGCCAAAAATTTCTAAGCGGAACTGGAGCTCCAAATTTTTTGTTTCAGGAGCCAAACAGGAAAGACACATATCAGCTTCTGACAGTAATTGTTTGACACACAGGGCAGACATAAAATAAAATTTAAACCAACTCAAACATCTCATACAGAACAACAGGAATCAGTTAGCTTAAGTAAACAATTAGCCTAGCACAAAGAGCGGCAACAAAAAGAGAGCTAGCCAGTCTTAGTTGGATGATTCTATAAAAATGTCATAATATTTCTTGTTCACATCAAATCTGTGAGCAAAGTGCTATCCAGCTGGTGTAAGAATTACTTTGTCTGGGGAGGTATTTCTAAGAGCCTTGGATATGAAGGTGAGTGCTTTAACCTTGGAACCCTGTAAGCCTATCTGTGTTTGACACTCTTATTTTTAAGTAAGATAGGAAGTAGTTCCTATCTTAGTAAATTGTATTAGTAAATTTAGTGTTGACTAAATTTACTAATACAGGCTTGTAATCGGGCAAGCTGCCAGCCTTGGATTACAAAAGCATCGAAGAAGCCACCACCAGTTGGAAATATTTGTGCAGGAGTTTGGGTTCTCAGTATAAAATTGAAGTATGTATTGTCAAAATGACAGACAAACACTCTGAGTATATCTCGACTAGCTAATTATTAGCCACTAACAATGCCTAACAATTATTAGCCACTAGCATCTGCCTAACAACTTCCTATCAGCACATAACTAAAGGATTTAGTTCTTTCATCTGGTTAAAAATCTAAAATAATAAGACTTGTAAAATCTGAACTGAATAATTCAGATCCTCAGAACCTTTGTTCTTTTGGTGAAAACCTTAAATGCAGGTTAGATGCAAAAACTTTGAGAATACCGTGACTGGCTAACCATTTGACAGTTACATCATTAAAACTAACAACTAAGCTTCCTATTGGTGCTAAAATTTAATTTCAGTTTTTTAAATAGGGTCTGAAAATACCTAAACTAAATAATTCTACACTAAGCAGAAGGTCTTTAAAACCTTTATGAAACCATTATTTTCTTTGGGAAATCCCATTTACTGAAAAATTCAATGCTTTGTCATTAGGACCATCTTATAGTTAGACAAACATAAAATCTGCAAGGTATACACACATTCCCCAACAGAATTGCCAGTTTTTAATTTGTGAAACCTTTACTTTATCTGTAAATACAAAAAAAATGGAGATTCTAAGTTTTTCTAAAAAAAAAAAAAAAAAAAAAAAAAAATTAGTTGCAGTATAGTAGCTATCGAGAACAGGACTTTGGAACCCCTGCAATAGTCCATCTCACATGAAGGCTGTTTGGTATTCATACAAGATCTGACCAAAACTACTGTGGAATACAGCTAGGTCAACAATGCCCTCAAGCCCGAAAAGCCTGCTGCCTCACTCATGTTATCATTGGCTCCAGGATAGACATCATGTCTATCTGGGTCAATGCTGTCAACGTGATACTTGACACATGGTATTCGCAATCAGCCAGACAGCCTCATAAATGTATGTAGACACAAAGATGAGCAAAAATGTGCACACGGATAACTCTGCTGGATAAAAATCCATCCTTCACGCTCCGATTAATACCTGCTCCATGACCTCGCTAGGACATACACACGGCCACAGATCTGGCAGCAGATCCTTAACGCAGATGGGCCGAGGTTTCAACACCACCTGTTCTGCTTTTTCCAACTGTGTTGCTGCCAATGCCATATACCTAACCCACCTGGCATAATGTCCGAAGGCAAAAGCTTTTTCTTTTCCTAACATTATTTTACTGGCCTATAGGTGATCTCTGTGAGAGTTAGACATTCCACCTCCTCACGCCTGAAGAGGGCCAGTTGGCTTAAACCAGTGCCCAGCGGGGATCTTGTCCTTTTTACTTTCCATAGTTCTGATCCAACTGGGTCTCACTGCAGTATGGGCCAATTATGAAACAATTTCCTTTTGACACCATCAACAAACAAATCAGGCTTTTTGTGGATAAAGTTATGTTAAACTGTTTGTGATGTGCAAATACTGTCTATCTCTATTGATTGTCCGTGGAAGTATGCCACCAGCTAAAAATCAGTGGATAACTAGGGCAAATTTCAATCAATTCTAGCCTGGTTTAGCTCCCACACACCATGTGCCAGTGATCAGCTAAAATCAATGCCGTCTGGCAGATGACTTGTGTTGTTATTACTACAGAACAGTATTGGGCATAACAGAGCGTACCATGGGCTTTGTCAACGAAGGCTCCCTGTGGTGAAGCAGGGACCCCCTTCCACACTGAGATGGGCTTTGGATAGCCAGGGTCCATGGTTCTCTTCTCCTCATTGTAGCGCCAGTACCTAAACAGAAACAAATGATGAGCCACAGGAGGACAAAGCAGAAGCTGGCAAATATACAGTTTAAACTGACAACAGATGGTATAATATGGTCCTAACACATGTTGGGTTAAGGAGTTATTCCATCTGAGTGCATTTCAGAGCCAGTTTTCAATATTTTGGATCGTTACAAACACATCTATTCTTGATCTTTTTTGTAACTGCTTTGTCCAATGGTCCCCACCTATCTCCTTTAAAGAAATAGGTCTTGGCCACATCCTCCCACCACACTGCAGTCTCGATGCTCTGGGATGGCATGCCGTGGCTGAACTGGGTGATGTCCCTTGGGTAGTCAGGCTCCAACTTTGTGTCCTTATATACCCAGAACTGCTTTCCTGCGTATCAGAAACAAACAGAAGGAATGAATAATTAAAACAAGGCAAACAGGGAACCGCTGAAATTACTGTACAGCAGCAAAACATTAGCCAAGAGCAGAGAAGGCTTAATAGCAAACATTAGGCAATAATCTGCTGCTTTGAGTTACTCTTTTGGATCTAGATATTTCCCTGATTTAAAACAGGACAAGGCTATTGTGAAACACTTTTGCCTTGACTAGAGCTACTCTGGATTAGACATAGGCCACTATGAGATCCTCTGAGTATGCAAATCTTGAGTAAAATAGCTTAGTTTCACAACCCTATCAAGGCTGTGGTTAAACCTGTTGGTTGTGAACCTTTTTCCATCACATTGCCCTCCTTCCTGTTAAGTAATTGGATTAAGCAGCACATTTTTGACACACATTTTGATCCATTTCCAATGTGACCCCAGGAAATGCATTTCTATATCACTGGAGGAGTTGAAGGTTAGGTCAGGAAGAGGTGCCTGAGGGGGAGGTGGATGTTACAAGAAAAGTCAAAGGCAAAGCACATTCCTGTCAACACTTGGAGCATAAATATGATAATATCTGAAATTTTTATACATTTATTAGTCTTTCTCCTCATAGTTTTGTTTTAACTCAGGTCAAGAAAAATCCAAAAGGAATGTTTTTGTATCTTTTCTCCATGTTGTATCACTTTACACTGCTTCTTGAGGAGTAATTAGGTCGAAGTGCACACTTTTGACAGCTGAGCAGTTGTTTATGTACTGATCTAACCAAGGTCTTTCATTTGTTCTTTACAGTTTGATTAATATTTCAAGGCATAACATGTCTTAGCCAAAGAAAACACAGAATCATACATTCAAAAGAAAAATATGTAAGTGCTAACTGAGGTTATTGCATCCTTATTCCTCCCTGGTTTCTAAATAAACACCAGTAAGTCTGCATAACCATTCTAAACTCTTGCAAGCTCAGCATTAAGATGCCCTGACCACCTTTCCTTAACAAACACAGAAAATGAGTGGAAAAAGTCAGGCAAAACCCTGGTCATATTCATTGCTTTTCTCTGCTATTATAAAGTCCACAAAAATGTGGATTTAACCTGAAAAACTAAATTTTCACTAAAAGAGTTTAAATGGGAAGGAGGAAGGAACTGTAGTACAGGGTGTTGCTTGAATATTAACAAGGGAGGATGGAGTCCTATTGGAAAGGAAATTCCTGTCATGTCATATTTTTCTCATACAGTTCTCTGCTTATTGTGGGTCATGCTTCCTCTGACACTAACACACCACACCCTGAGATTAATGGAGACTCCCAACCCCCCAAAAGCAATGAGTTGATTCAAATACATCCCCAGTCCTCCCCCCAAAAAACATACTGGATTATGTTTCTCTCTTAATCAATTACACTGATAAAAATATGGATTTCCTCCTTAGTTTTTTTTTTTTTTAAATGGAAGCCGACCTAAATCAGGCTGCACATTAAAGTTGAGTTGCTTCTTCAGAGAGGTGAGGGTTGCTTTGAGATTGTGTTGGCCCACGTCAATGACTGAAGTGACTAATTCCCCCTGCTTGACCTTAGCATTGTATGGTGAGTGTTAAATGTAATGAAGATATCTTACAAGGTTATTAACACCCCTTGAATTGTTCCATGTTTTGCCACACTACAACCACAAAGTTCTTTACTTTTCATTGGGTTTATAATTAAAAACGAAATAAAACCATCAATTGTCTACAGGCAGACAAGTCAGGGATAAAATTGTGGAAATGTTTAAAAGAGTTCAAGGCGATGAAACAGTCCAAGCTTAGAAAATCTCCATGCACTACTCAATTTATTGAAGCAAAAATAGAAAGCCATATTTGACATAACATGGCTGTTATGTCAAATATGGGGAAGGAAAGCTTTAATCAGAGAAGCAGCCAAGAGGCCTATGGTAGCTCTGAAGGAGCTCCAGAGATCCACATCTCAGCTGGCAGAGTTTCTTAACAGAATAACTATTTGTCATATACTCCACAAATGTAGTGTGGGAAGAAGAAACCCATTGTTGAAAGAAAGCCATACGATGTCCTGTTCCCAATTCGCCAAAAACTATGCAGGTAACAAAGCAAATGTGGAAGAAGCTTCTCTGGGTCAGATGAGCCTCAGATGTCAAATTTTTGGTCTACATACAAAAGGGTCTGTTTGTGGAAACCTAACACTCCACATCACCCTGAATCAACCCAGCATGATACTTTCACCACCTTGTGTCAGTGTGGGAATGTTTTTTCCCCCACCATGAATACTAGTCATTGTAAAATTGATGGAGTTGAATAAAGTGTTGTTCTATCAAATGAAACCCAAAAGTTTAGGGAGTATGGATATTTGAACACCTGTAACCTTGTGGTAATAGTTCTTTACAATGTTGAAATATAGTTCAGCAATTCTTTTATATTCAACTAACAAAATTCACAGTTTTTTCCTATATACTCTAACTTTCACCACACGGATTTGAAAAATGTTAGACCCGTCAGTCTTCAAGTAAATATCAAAACATTTCTGGCTAAAGTTTAATTCCCTATATTCATATACTTTTTTATTCTACTGTAAGATTATCTCATATTTATTTTTCACTGCCAGCATAAAACCTCTATATGACATTGAGTTGAGTAATAGCAGCTAAGCTATCAGAAAACACTTTTTATCCCAAAGGCAAAGAACTGTCATTTGTATAGGGTGACAAGTAAGAGGGAAGAGTAACCTGAATGTGTCTGTTATCTAAAGTTTAGCAGTTTCAATCCAAAACCATTTCAAATCTTAGTCTTTCAGAAACAATGTATCACAAGAAATAAAGTGTAGAAAGTAGGAAAAACAACTGAAGGCAACTGACAGTGGTGATTTGGTGCTCTCAGAATTATTATTAGATATTATTTAACAGTTAAAGGATGGTCATGATCATGTATTATATTATACATGTATTGTGTATTATATAGCAGTCACAGAAGCAACATTTCCTTTCAGCAGGGTATGAATAAATTATATAAAATCACTTTAACTCATCAATTGTAGAAGTTAGCACAAAAATTCCCGTGGTGGATACAAAAGTTTAGTAATAAGGGGACTATATGATTTTTCTCAACCTGCTGTCACACTGTTTCTTATTTTGCAATGCATTTTGAGATATCAAACTGCATGTTACATGGGTCTGAAGTGAAGAAATGAAGGACGTTTTGTGCAACATCAAATCCTTAACTTTCTGTCTTGCTTGATGTTCCCTGTTTTGTCTAGTGTGTGTATGTATTGGGATGAAGAGTGTAAAATTCTGAGACAGATGTTCTGAGGGATCAGGTAGGTGTTTTGTTGTGATGCCACCATCTCCTTTTATTTAACTATTTCTTAACTTAAAGAAAATTAAAGATAAAAATATCCAGTCAGTGAGTGAACCCATGTGGTCAAATAATTACTGACTTAATCAGAAAATAGTTCAGGGTACATCATATGGAACTGCTGCCACAGGTCTAATTCCTGATGTGAGTTGATTATTAGTGCACATTGAGGATCTGCATCTTTTTTCTGTATATCCAGAAATTTCACAGCAACCAATATTAGATGGTGATCAAATAGTACATGCTAAAAATCCAAGGTGAGATATTTTTGTAAAGGTGTGTTTCTTCCTACACCATTGAATCACAAGGCAGCTATAAAATGGTGTGAGAGCTATTAAGATCACCCAGCTTTATTAACAAGGCACATAATCTTCCAGGGATTAACATCAAGTGCCACAGAAAAAATAGAAACAGCAAAACAATGACTAAACAATTGACAGAGCAATTCCTTGTAGCAATGAACAACAGATGCTGTTTCTAGGTTTAATGTACCTCAGAGGTGTTAACATTTTGACTGTCTCTGGGATGCCTTTAATGCACAAAGACAATCCGTGCCAGAGCCATGACCTCATTGAAATCTAGACTTCAACATCTCCATCTGTGCTTTCTTTGTTTTTGGGAGAATTCATGAGACTTAAGAGTCTCAAGAGTACTGCAGTACTGCAATTTACTTTCAAACCAACCTTCTTCCTTTTTTTCTGGCTTCTCCAAAATGTGGAGACAGAATAAGACCTTCTGACAATTATGTTGTATGAGTTTAAATGAGAAATGGTATTCTGTTAATGTGGATTTTCTAAATCCACCCAGTCTGGGTAGTAAGCAGAGTGAAGGCAAAGGCAGTGAAATTCAAGTTGCAGGGGTTGTGGCACATGCAGGAACAGTAGTCTGCATTTCCAGGAATTGTTTGGGGTTGAAAATAGAAATGGCTTTGAGAGAGGATTTGTAGTTTTTATACCAGCAAACTTTCATGGCTTGCCTGCATCTCTTTGCAACATACCACCCTTTTTTCTTTCTTCTTGTCTTTCTCTGCATCTGTCTTCTTCTGTTCTTCTCTGAAGTGTGTGCAAATACACAGACAGACAAGTTTGTTTGACGTTTCTTTCAAGTGTCGTCTTAGCTCTTGACATAATTGGCTTCAAAGCTCTTTTACTTTTGGTCTACATTTGAATATGTTAAAAAAAAAAAAAAAAAAAAAAAAAAAAAAAAAAAAAAAAAAAGACTCAAATCATGCATCATTAAAACATGGCTTGTGGTAAAACTTCTTGGAATCAGCTGTGATTTCCTAAAGCAATCCATACAGGGGGGTGTTTAGCTACAGTTGATTTTTACTGAATATACAGTATATTGCCATAAGCAATAAATTCATATGCAGCATTCTGCTATGAAAGCAAATGTATTATTTAAAATCAGATCTGTCAGATTATGTGGAATATTCCAACCCAGCAAAATGCTTCTTTAATCTTTCCCAGTTTTTCAATAAAGTCCTGCACAGATAAGATCAATGCATGCATCAATTGAGTAAGCAGATAAAAACGTCTTTCTTCTTGTAAATATAAGCATTTGAAGAAAATGCTTGGAGAATACTGGAAGAAGCAAGGGTATACAAGCTTAGAAAAAAGAACACAACACTCATGTAAACAGATCTCGAGGTAAAGATTGCTGTGGCTAAACGAGACACAAGAGAGATCTCATAAACCAGGATTACACAGACACAATATTTGCGTCAAAGTTTAGGATCAAAGCTGTCTAAGAAAAGCTCCCCAAAGGAGAGGAACTGTACAAAGCTACATGATGAAAGCAGAGATGAGTGGTGCTCGTGAACAATGCCTTACCTTTGAAAAAGACAAACTTCCCCTCGCTGTTCTCATAGACAGCATCTATCTTTGACGGCAGCCCCTTCCAGAACATGCTGATGAGCATGGGGAATCCCGGCAATACAGAGTTGTCTCTCATTCGCCAAACCCAGTGGTCCTGAGATGGAAGAAGATGTTGTTAGAGAACATTAAGATATTTTTAGGAATAGTCTTTTTTTTTTTTACTCGAAGGTAGAACAGGTAAAGGTAACATTTGTTAAACTAACAGGTTCTTCATATTTTTTTGCTGTTGAACATGGACGAAACTTGGTACTGCCCCTGTGAGCAAAAGGCAATACACATGACTGAAGTATATTACAGAAGATTACCTATCATCTATGTTTTTGTGTTTTCACAAATAAATATCAAAATGAGAATCCATGTTTAGTGTAGAATCATTAGATTTAGTTTTGACCATTTTATATATTTTTATTTCATAATTGAACATGAGATTTACAGTTGCAGTCCAGATTCTTTAAAACATTTGCCTCCTAGTTTCCTGCCAATAGGAGGCCCTAAAGCAGGTTGTTAATTTTAGCGTCATTAGTAATCATATTAACCAAAAAGCACCTACCTGCATATCTGTGGCCAATATTTATAGCTTATACTAAGACGGCAACTAGATGTACTTCACCTTGAAAAAAAATATTGTGCGATTTTTAATGTTTACACCCCAATGAACTACAAAAATGTAGTTGATACCACTGTACGCATTGACCCAATGCAAGAATAAACCAAAAAACAAAGAAATTCTGTGTACTGTAACCCATTTGGCTCTATATTCAAGGCAAGTGCTTGCTTTGCTGCTTAAACAACAGAGCCTGCTGTCACTGATCAACTCTGGCTGCTGCTTTGACAGCTGTTATGCCTCAAAGACACACTTTCTCAGGTTTCCTATGAAGTGTCCTTTACACATGCAGAAGTTGAAGAACACACTGGGAAAACCATTACATATCAAGGGGGCAAAACGATAGCCAGGAGCTTTATGAGAAACCAAGGGTCTGATTTTCTTTGGGTGGGAGGTATGGAGGGGGACATGAGAGTAGCCAAGTGGAAGGTGTGTCCTTTTGATGTTGGGTGAAACTTGATGACAGAGGGCGCCGGGGGAGACCCAGCTGCGAAAGCCATTAGAGCCCAGCGAGATGTCCCACCCTTTGGCGATGAACGGCCAATTGCGCCTCCTGAATATGCTCAGCGCTCAGCCCAAACAATCTGACCTCGTACATGCTGAGAAATGTAGAGAGGGAGAGGAGACAACTCATCCTCACACCCTGCCTCTTTCATAGTCAAAGCTAAACTGACTATTCATGAAACACTTTTTACCCTCTCTCTTTCTCTCTTCATCTAATCCAATTGTTTCACTGGGACTGCACTCTCCCTGGACTCTGTCTCCTTCTGTTTTTCCTTTCCCCTTTGTCTCCTGATTCCTCCTATCTCCCTCTTTCTATGCCTGCAGTCTCCATAGATTTTAACAGTGCAGCACGTTCCTTGGTGCGAAGTCTGTCCAGTAATTGAAAACAGTTCAAACTGAGAAATCTAAACCCTTTGAATGCTTCAGACTATAGAAAGGGCACACTCTATCTCTGAAAATAAAGCTCAAGCAAGGAGACATCCCTTGCATAAAGGTTTCTGCAGGCACTTTGCAATTACTTGAAAAATAATCACTAAATTTCAGCTTTTGGTTCATGTTTTATTTTGTGAATTATGGGCAGTGAAGTGTTTTCACCCATGCTGGATTACCACATGTTCTCTATCTGACTGTGAATTCTGCACTGATCTGTGAGATAAGTGAACTATATCCACCAGAATGAAAAATCTACAAGAGAAACACAAACTGCAGAAAGGGTTATCAGACTGCAGATGACTTCTGCATTTTGTAAAGCCAAAATCAATACAGCACAGCGCATTATTGCACAAAATGAGGTACTGCACATTTCTGATTACCAGGACTGTGCTTACAAACCATAACAGTGATATAAAACCTCATCATGACCACCATCTACATCAATCCTAATGTGCATCCTCTCCTGGCATGAATCCTGCTGCATCTGAGAAAGGAGGTGAAACTGCCACTCACAGTTGTGTCAGAACTATACTGTTTTAATGTTGGTACATCATTAATGCTTAAAAAAAATTAAGAGGGATGAGGATTAGAGTTGAAGCCAGGAATAAAATATTTACCAAGTTATCTGGCATGAATCAACTGGAGATGCACCAGAATATCAGATGGTGACCACACTGGCTGTGACTGGTACTAATCAGAAACTCAAAAATTTAATGTTTTCCCTGGCTCTAATACTATTTGTGTCTTTGTTTGAGATCTTTAAAATGCAAAGGAAACTATTTTCTACACCAAGCTGAAACATGTCTGAGGTTCAGTCAGGCTGTAAGAGAATTAGAGAGAGAGCAAAATTTTTTGCTGATAACAGGAAGGTTGTAGAAAGTACAGCAGACTTGAGCTTTCCACTCTGCTACAGAATATACTGTACTTGGAAATGTTGGCAGCCTTTTGGAAATCACAGAGTTAAGGTAAGGATCTAAACTTTCTGAAGCATACCCACAAAGATAGCTATTTTTGAAACAAAAACTGCTTGTGTATCTGCTGGGTTTCCTTAGAAACTTTTTGAACTACTTTGAATAATTAATTGAGCTTACTGTACTGTTTGATAACTAGGATCAATTGGAATGTATGTATGACTGAATTTATTTTTTTTTTCTTGTAAAGTGCCTCGAGATGACAGTTGTTGTGAATTGGGGATATATAAATAAACTATATATATATATATATATATATATATATATATATATATATATATATATATATATGTATATATATATATATATATATATATATATATATATATATATATATATATATATATATATATATATATATATAGAGAGAGAGAGAGAGAGAGAGAGAGAGAGATAGATAGATAGATAGATAGATAGATAGATAGATAGATAGATAGATAGATAGATTACCTGCTGGCCATAAATTCATATGAAGCATTCTGCCATGAAAGCAATGATTACATCTAACATCCTTTATCTTAAAACTCTTCTGAAATCTGTAAAAGAGTCTGGGTCTAAATCGTTACACCTGACTCAGTAACAGTTACGCTTTTAGTTGCAGTTTATTATTACCATGTGAAACTAGGACACACATGTTATAGATCTGGTTATAAAAAAGCCTCATAGGATGTTCTGTTATATCTTGGCTTTCCATCTCTGTCTTTGTAGAGATGGAAAAGAGAAAGATACTACAAAGATGTGGCTACTGTGTTCTCATTATTGGATGTGGGAGTCAGAGCGTGTCTCAGACATCAGCAATCCTAAGCTTCAAGGGACCCCCTGGCCTCCCAGAATCCCCTGCTCTATAATTGTCCTTATAAATGACTGCTGACAATATATAATGTAAGTCCTGATCTGGTCTCAAGTATCAACTCAGGGTCTCATTTAAGAGATTTAATGCTTGATTGAGATCTGGGTCACTGAATGCAACCTCAACTCAATCTCTACGGGTTTATGTTAGCAGTAACAGCGGCCTAAGGTTATTGCAACATGCATCAATGGATGAATATTACAAAAGCTATCTATAAGGCTAAACTATAGCTTTTATTTCCATTGCTTTCTTCTTATTAAAACCACAGCAGCTCACCAACATCCCGGCAGGATACCAATATGTCGGCAGGAAATGAGGGAGTCAGTGACACCATGACATGTTTCAGTGAAGGAGACAGCAGACTGCCTGTTGTATTTATTGTCGCTTAATTCTGTGTTTAAAGTTAGAGAACCATTGTATGGTTTTTAAAGATGTCCCAAGCAGATTTTTCACTTGGCTCTAACTAGTGATCGATAGACCAATTACTACATACGTACAGTCATATTTAATGATTTAATGATTAATTCTATCATTTTCTGTTATATTCATAACTACTACCGCTATTTTTTTCCAAAGACATTTAATTGTTAAATAAAAACAAAGTTTACAGTAATGGGTGACATGTTTGCTTTACATTTCTAAGAAAACCAGAACTGGACAAAATTGGAACTGGAAATTGGAATCAGGCAATTAAGCCTGAATTTTACATTACTACTTAATTAAAGGTTTTGAATCTCCAAATCTTATGTCTGTAATGCTTTCATAATTACATACAAAGAAAGCTTTATTTGTTTTATATCACTACTCAATTCATGTAGTTTGATGTTAGAACAACTGCGAGTTTTACGTAGTACTTTGGAGAATTTATAACATTTTACTGAAATACAAAATCTTTACATGTCTCAAAATGGATAAAAGGTGTGAGAGGACCCTGGAAACAAATACTGACTCAGTATTGGCACATTTCAATTTTCGTGTTTTATTCTGATTTGATTAGAGAAACTTATGTCTAATACCCTCCAGCTCGCAAATTTTCATCAGGAAAATGATCAGTTGCTGATTATTGAGAGCAGAGATTAATTGGGCAAAATGTGTAAAGCTGTCAACCATCATCTTGATGAATAATCAGCTTTGAGAATATAACAAATTCAATAAATATAGTAATCTAGCAGAATATGTCACTTTCTGTAAGGTTGTGTTTGTCTTTTGTTCCATAAAGAAAATATTAAAGCTTAGAGGAAAGTGTGTTGCAGCAAATGTTTGACCTAAATCCCCAAATCCCTGTATGGATTTTCTGGCTCTACAAGCTGACAAGATATCAGTGAGCCATAAACCCAAAATCCAAACTTCAATAATAATGTCTGAGACTCTACATCCAAGTTTTACAGCACAAAAAAACCCCTGATAGAGTCCTGGAAACTTTGTGGCTGGTTGCAGTCAGACGGCATGCCATGGTTCAGCACATCTGTGGAACAGCAGCAGAGATCTGGTTGCAATTAATGCTGAAGAAAAGCACTAGTCACGTATAAATCCATATATATGGATGAATGTGTGTCCTACCCCTGATTCTGGTGGGAAACCATATGGTTTGGGAGCTCAATGGGAGCTGAAACTGGAGTAACCGAAACAATGAAGCTGGTAACTTTGTAGTTTTAATGGGACATTAACCGGTGAAACTGAATCCAGACTGTCATCGGTGAACCTTTATTGACCCTGTGTCACCTCACTACAAAGAAAAACAGGCGACCATAAAACTACCGCCTACGCAGGCGTGACTGTTGGGCTGTAAATTCAGATTAACACACTTCGTATAAATTAGGCCTGAGCATAGTTAGGTGGAAAAGCTGGACCCCACATTTCATCCAGCTATACACCTACAGGGCCTTGCAAGTGTGCTTCTATCCTATCAATATTTCCACAATTTGTCAGGTTACAACCACAAGCTTGAATAAGTTTTGAGTTTTATTTGATAGACCAGTGCAAAGCAGTAAAGTGCAAAGAAAAGGAAATATTGTCTTAACATATTAAAATCTGAAGAGTGTAGCATGAATTCAGCACCATTTACTCTGCCACTGCAACCAATTGCCTCGGGCACGTTAACACACGTTGGTCACCTGGTGCTTTTAACACACACTGAAGTGTGCCAGTAAAGACCAGATTACTAGACCTCTGCCGTGGATCATTTATTAGATTTGCTGATGCTCCTGAACAGAAGCGCTTTGAAAAGGATCTATCACATAAAATTTGATTGTGGGTGTGAAATGTAAAAAGTTCAGTCAATTTGAAAACTTTTTCAAGCTACTGTATCCACATTGCTGTAGCTACAACAGCATGGGAAATGTTGATCCTAATCCTGCTTTTCAGGAGCTACAGTGGGTGCCAATGAATGATAAAGCTAAGGTGCAGCCTGGAAAATCAAGACATCCTAACAGAATTAACATTGAGAGGTATGAGATTAACCTTTTTAACTTCTGGCAGAGTTTTTGCGTTTGGAGGTTTTTTAAATCCAATCCTTAGCTTTTCATGCTATCACACTGCTTATTATGATCACCGGCTATGCCCTTCTGTAGTGAAGAACTCACCGTCCAAGTTGCATCTGCACATGGAGCTGCTTTTCCTTCAGTTCCACATGTAGATCATTTGAATATTTTGCAAAAAATGGAACCTAGCTTTCCAAAAAGGCAACGTCCAATCTCCGGTTTCCCTATTTCAAACTGCCAAGGGGCCTCTTCAGGTGCAAACTGCTGATATTTCTAGCTCTGCAAGGTTTACATGTTGGAGCACAGGGAAAACTGACTCATCATTTTAAAGTATATACAGCGATTATCCCAGCACATTAAGAGGAAATGTTCTATTTATGTGTAAATGACTGTAATGTTAATAGGCTCTGATGTGCGTTCAAAGAGAGAAAACAATCAAGTGAAAATAACACCCACAGTTACAAGTCAATACAGCTGTATTCATTAGAGCTACACCATGAACGAGGCTCTTCTGTAAGTGTAGGGGAAATTTACACTTTTTTGCCTTGTTTGTTCCTCTCAAAGTGCAATAGTGCACATTTAAATGAAGCTACAACTCAAGGGTGTTGCTCATATTCCTAATAAAACACAAAGTCCAATATGACTTATATATATATATATATATATATATATATATATATATATATATATATATATATATATATATATATATATATATATATATATATATATATATACACACAGAATGTAAGAGTACAAGTAAAAGCACAATATGAAAGATTGAGTCAAAAAGTCAGATTTATACCTCCTAAAACCATTTTTTTGACAATAAAAAAACTAAAAAACTTCAGCTTTCATAGTATTTACACCTGATGAACTTTAAAAGTTCCCAAGCCTCTGCAGTCTACACCTACTGCTAAGAATTCTGCTGTAATGACTTGGCATAGACCGTACGCCAGCCTTATAAAACAATCGAGTAGGATGGTGAGTAAAGCCGAGTAGTGCAGGCCAAATGGCTCAAAAAACCAACGTAACCAAGCGCATAATTCATGGAACTACCAAGCACTGAAGAAACTGCTATTATAAATGACAACAAAGCAACACAATATAAGCAAACATGAGACTGCACATCATTTCTGAAATGTAAGCCATCAATTTAACCAGTCCTTATGTCTCATTTGTAGGTCTTGGCAGGTTCTGAAGGGAAATTTATCAGGGTCTGGAGTAATACAAACATCCCTAATTATGATTCCAGATAAACTTCTATATAGTTGGACAGCTTCCTCTGCGAGTGGAAAAAAGGTGTTAACACGATATGTCAGTCATTTTGGAGAAACCTGGCCAAAGTTTCACTGAGGAAGAAGAAATATAAGAACCACCTGCTGCTCCAGAGGGAAAAAAACTAAAATTTTGAATCCAAGTCAAACTCGTGATCCTTTGCCGATTTCATGTTTGGAAGCACCTCTAACTTTCTGAGACGGGGATTACGCTAAACGGGTGAGCAAATCATCAAGTCTTAAGGTTACTGGTGGTCCTAATGTAGCTGGGTTTACAGCTACATTTACATGAGTTCTGCAACAACAACAAATCATCGCTTTCCTCCAGTGTTTCTCAAAGATTTTGTTTGGACCTTTGGGAAAATGTGAGCTGGTGCTGCGAAAACATTTGAAACTGTTAGAAATGTGAGTCAAGCAGTTACTCCAACTGGTTCCTAAAATGGTTTGCTGACATTTGTAGCTATAAGTGCCTGAAGAGTGTTTTTTGTCACTTTCCACATTACACGGTCCTCTCATCCATATGATGAAGCTAAAAAGTTGAACATCTGTATAACATATAGATTGAGAACATTTGCACAAAAAAAAAAAAACAAACTAATTTTCAAATGCTTGGGTGCTATTTAATATAGAGATGCACTGATCAAGCTTTTCCTGGCCCGAACAGTCCATCCGGATTTTGACTGATCACGATTTTTGTATTCAAAAGTAAAAAAAAAAAAAAAAAGTGCAGCCTGTTCTTTGACAGTGGTTTTCAGTATTTCCGTTGCCAATCACCGATCTGAGCCAATCTGGAAGACTGGTCAATTCCGATCTTTGGCTGACTGACTGGTGCATCTCCAGCTTACCATATAAAGATGTAGTGCTTAAAAATTCTGATACTAAAACTATGGGTAGATCAGAAGTAAAAAGCAATGACTTCAAGACAACATCTGCTTTATTATATTCAAGTTAAGTTTCATCTACTGTGATTCTTTTAACAACACAAACATTGTTTTTGTTTGTAATTTTTGGGTTTTATGTGGGGAAATGCTACTTTAAAACTGTTTCCTTTTTTGGACCATATTTTCATGCACTGAGAATATCATAGTGGCCAAAGTTGAAATTTGAAATTGGCAAAATATGTATTTTGCCAATTTCAAATTTGGCAAAATTTGGCAAATTTCAAATTTGAAATCAGTGACCTGATCACTTTGAACTTAAGTTCAAAGTGACCTGATCAGAACAGGCCCACAAAACTGTGATCAGTAGAACTCTAATTTTACAGATTTTTAATCGTCGACTTCCTAAACTCAAAATAGGCTGAAGATAACTGAGCATTGTCTCTGTCTTAATATTTCCTCTCAGATGTGAGTAAATCCCATTATCCTCATCACTTATCAGACCTGGACTACTGCCCTTGAAGGCACTAAAGGCTGCAAACATCATGTGAAAAAAATAATAAACACAAAGTGGGCTTTGAGTGTAATTTTGTTTAAATGCTTGGATGCGTATTGGTTATATCTCAAAGCCAGATTATCTCATTCGGAGGGTTGAGATGAAAACCTTGGTGTCTGGAGCAGAGAGCAAACACATAAAGAGGGTTTTCCATGCCTCCATTCCACAAGTCTCCTATTCAGTCAGTGAATGAAATCTATTTATATCTGCAGAAAAAAAAATTACTCTAACATAAAGTAAAGTCACAACATCTCCGCTTGGTGAGACATACACAGGACAACTTTGTGCTGGCCTAAGTCCTAAGGTCAGTCTGTGTTTCAAAGCCTTGTGTTCACAAGCTTCCACTGTGGATAGTTTTTTTTTCTTCATTCACTGAAGCGAAAGCACTGCACTGTTCATGTGTTTGCATTTTGTTTTGGTTAGATTTCCACTTTGTCCAAATTTCTGATCAGTGGAGCCCCAGATAACCTGCAGAGAGCTCCTGTCAGACTAGAAAGCTTCCTATGTTAGTAGCTTTTACCACTTTTCTACAAGCTTTGCCAGCCAACTTTCCACCAAATGTCTGATATTACCTGTCGCCACAATATGCACTCTATGCCCATGCTAAATCTGAAGCAGATTAACAAAAAAAAAATTCCCACCCTCTGAATATTTATGCAGTCCTCCGAGCTCTTAATGATCCATTCTTCATTCACATCCAGTCAGCAGAATCTCAGTTTTTTCTCTAGGCAAACCTCAGACTGACAGACCATTCAAACAGTTCTGCATTAAATCTGTTGTGGTTGTTTCAGGCAATAACTGATACATTTTTCACCAGAAAAGTCAGGGAGGAGAAGTCTATCTTGAGGCATGAAGAGCTGCTTTGGTCTGCAAAAAGTGATTGCTCTCATCGCTAAGAGATTCAGACTACGGGTAAAAGGAAAACAGCTGCGAGGTTCAAAAATGACATATGTGAGAAAAGGCCCTGGGTTTGTTTTGACACGACAGACTCTCCATTTACCTTGAAGACAAACATCTCTCTCCTCAGTATGGCCACCGTGTTGAAGCCTCCGTCGCAGATGTTTGGGATGGCGTTAGGGTGGGACGGCCTGTCTCCCGGGGGGAGCCTCGGAGGTCGCGTCTGCCTGTCTGGTTTGCGGGGGTCCGAGGGAGGATGGGAGCGTGGCGGGGGCACCGTGGGCAGAGGCTTGGTGGGCTGGGGATTCCTATCAGGGGGCCCTGAAGGGAGTCAGAGAAAATAAATCTCACTTGGTGTAACACTTTTAATCTGCAGCATGCTGTTTTACGCCCAAACCACTTTTTCAACAAGCTGTAGGGGGGAAGAGTGGTGTAATAAATCTCACCTCAAACACATTATAATGTAAAGATAACTTCTTCTGATGGTGCAGAGAGATTACCAATATTTCATCTTTCAATGGTTCAAAAGTAAAGACACTGGGGTAATTTAAAGATCTGGCTTTAAAAATAATTGTTTTCAACAGAATTTCCTAAATTGTTTCTAGTAAAAGTCAATTTGGAATTTTTTTTAAATGCATTCTAAGCTTTTTTCAGGTTCATCTCTGCATTTAAGAACTTCTGATTTTTAATCCATGACTTCCTGTTTTCCTCGGACACAAATATCACATGACACAGAGGAACCATATATTTAACCAGTGGCCACTGGACTGGACAAAGACCAACATTTATCATACCACCACAGGATGCCACCATTAGATGTTATCGACACATTAACACCAATAGTGTTTTTTTTATCTTCCACATGTGGAATTTTCTTTTTGGTTTCAACATAAAACTATAAAGGGGTAACACACAAAAAAATTTAGCACCTTAGAAAGTAATGTCTGCAGCTTCAACCATTTTTATTATATGCTAGACAGTTGTCTGGAAGGGACAGAACATTTTTTATCCTATCCATATAAATGGAGACATGTAAAGCAACATGTGACGTTTGTTTTAGTCAGATGAGACAAAAACTTACATTTTCAGTCAGAAACACTCTAGATGGGTTTCAGCTTAAAACAAAGGATGAATACATAGAAAGCACTTCATGCCCATTGTTAGGAATGGTGAAGGATCTCTGACACTGTGTGAAATGGCTTTTTGATCTCAGGAAAATATGAGGAGATTCTAAATAGAAATTCGGTGGCCTGTATAAGAAAACTAAAGACCTGTCTTTCACAGGATAATGACCCAAAATATATGGTGAAATCAACATACAAACAGTTCACCACACACAAAATGAAGGTTCTTCCATGGCCAATTACAGAAAGTAACTCTAGCCTAAAAAACTTAACATTATTTCTTATTTGGGGATTTTCTCACTGAATAAATGTAGGTAATAAATAAATAAATAAATAAATAAATAAATAAATAAATAAATGTAGGTTGCTTTTTTTTCCAGAATGAGACTAGACTACTGCCAAAGAAAAAAAAAAAAAAAATGCATGTCAGACATCATTACCAGGGCCTGCCATTAAATGTAGCCAAGACTGAATGAGGCAATTAAAAGCTTTTTTATACTAGTTCTTCTTAAGCTTTCCTCTTCTTGGAAGCATTCTCTCTATGATGGTTACAGATGAAAAAAAATATATAACTTTTTCCTCACTGGATGCCTGAACACGGCTGAGTGCCATTCAACATTGATGAGGTACATGAGAGAAGGAGTGTGATGTGTTCATGGGAAAAACGAGAGAGGAGAAGGAGGATGAAGGAGCACAAACAAGTGGGTCGTGTGGATGAATAATTGAGCAAATGATGACGCGTGAATAACACACTCTGTAACTGTGAGGGTATGAGTTGCCATGTGTTGATTGGGGTCACGTGGGGTGCCATGTGTTGATGCAGGAATAGATGACCGCATTATGAATGATGCAAATGTGACAAACAACCACAGACACCCTGTCCTGAAGACACTCCAAACAGTTTAAATGGAGTTTTGGACACTGAAAGACACAATCTAACATACTTTTAATGCCAACAAGTAAGGACAAGATGAAATGTACTGGATGTGTCATTCAAGACACAGCAATCAACCAAAAAAATAGCGTGAAGCATTAATCTCGCTGGATTAAAATTTTGCCCAGTCGGCAAAACTCATCAGATGACTCAGATGATACTGATTCTGTTCACTGACTGAGTCAAATCCCCTGAAACACATCCCCAGATTAGTAGAGCCAAAGTACTGTGCAGTCATGTAAGCGTGACGAGATTCAGGGCCCGATAGACATGTCAATAAACTCGCAAATATGCACACACGACAGCATGTTGGCGCACAGCTGCAGTGACCGTGCTGATTCACAGATCACACATGAAAATAGAAGACCGGAATCTGATCAGTGAACTTAGATAGCTTGCTGATGGATTAACACAGGCACTCTGGGAAATATGTTGTTATTTGGATATAGCATTTTTGTGCAACTAAATAAACCAAAAAGAGAGACATGAATGTGTGCTAAAGACAATTGTGAATTGCACTCAAAGCATAAAGAACAATGAATAACCACATGTAGTATCTTCAGGGCTTTTTTTTATCCCTAGAAAAGCCTCGCACTTAGGACACTTAGGATCCAAATGCATTCCTGCAGAAAATCAATACAATGTTTTTTCCACTTTAAAAGGTTTGCATCTTTTGATCAGCTTCAAGTTTAACCAGAACAGTACATTTCTTAATACATTTTTGAAATATTTTTTCCCACAGTATTTATGTCATTTTTGGCATAATCTCTAATTTAAGTAGAAAACCAGAAACTATATTTTATGAAGTGCAGAGTAGAATATTTGGATTGTTTAGAGAGTGTGCATGTGTGTGTGATTTATCCACACTATTTTAGAACAGAGGGACTCAAATTTACACTCTTACAGCAGCTTTTCTGCCAGTGGTTGGTCACTTCATGAATTTCAACCCAGAAGCTCAGATTGAAAAGGTCGTCAAAAATCTTTGAAAAATGTTATCTGGACATTTGTGCTGAGGGTCTGAAGTGTGCAGTGTACGAGTAACGTTTACACTGCTAAGGTGGCAGTTTTCAATCTTGATCAAAACTTTTAAACTTTGAGAACCTTGTGCCATTAGCATTAACAAAGGGTAGAAGAGTGACTACTGAAAACCTACTGAAATAGAGTAAAATTTTCATAACTTTGCAAAATGAGAAACAAGAGTCAGGGTTTGGCTAGTCTTCAGCTTTCATGCTTGTCTAGTTCTAAGATGCTTCTAATGCCAAGAAAAGCGATTTATTTACAAATAAAGCAAATATTCCATGAATCTCAAAACGCTTTAAGAAATTTGTTTAGTGCAGAATTATCCATTTCAAGTTAGACCAATCTTCATCTCAGACGTAAGCAATATAAAGTTCAATATCTAGCACGATGATAAAATTAAAATATTTAAAAATCTGTCAACTTTTGGCACTTCATACTGTCTCCACCTCACAAAAAACTTACTGCTCTGAAGATAAAAGTGGGCTGTAAAACATCACAGGATATTGCATTGATTTATATGCTGAAACATTAACATAGTGTTGTGCTTACAATTTACTGTCAGTTCCATCATGAAACTGTTGGTACAAAAATAGCAAAGTAACAATCTTAAACAAACAATTTTTGGAGCTTGCAAGTCCAAAAAATTCTGAAAGGCCAACCCTCTCTCAACGAGGACTTGAGAGGAACATTGATCGTGTTCTGAATTTGGCAACATTTTGATGTATCGTTGGTGATCCCAAGTATTCCTGCATAAAAAGGATATGGGCAGGAATTGTCTTTAAAAGGGCAGGAATTCATTTTCTTCAAAGCTAATTGAGGAAAACATTAATTGTCCATGAATTTAAAAAAGGAAATATTTTTGCTTTAGATCTTAATATGGTAGGTGATTTAAGTTTAACATTTTTTCTACAAAATCTTTCTTTACTTTTCAACAATTGTTTCATAGGATATTGTAAGAAGAATATAAATGATTCAAAGAATAAAAACAACCAAGAGGTGTTTCATCCTACAAGAGTAGACATAAGCTCTGGAATATTAAAGAAATACTTTTACCAACTGCAGTCTCTCCTTGCCATAATGCAAATCTAACTGGTCTCAAAAGTTGTATTCCCAGAGTTTCTTGTTTCACTTCCCACACTCCCACTGACAACAAATAAAAGTTCTAAACCTCTCGTAAAACCCGTCACTGCCTCATTCTACCACTCTATTTTCATCTGGACTGCATTCACCTAGTCAAGTCTTCCATTTGTAATCCATCTTTACACCTCCCAGTTTGTCCCTGTTTTGTTTCATGAGTTACATGGGTGTTGCCATGAGGGAGAAAACCTGGCCATCTGCAGCAGGGAAGAAACAAGGCTGAGAGGAGCTGCCATCACTCCTCCTGCCCTTCAACTCTTGGAAGAACAGAGGAGGAAGGAGGAGAAGAGACAAGTAAAACATGAGAGGGATGAGGAGAGATTTGATCCCCTGCCCGGGTCTGTCATTCCCACAGGGACGTGCCCTGACCATCTAGGCAGATGGCAGGTTGTTTTCTGTGAGTGTGTGTGTGTTCACTGAGTAGTCTGAGTGGAGTGGGACTAGTTTACAACAACAGCTGTAACTGACAGCACCATCACTTTCCATCAACTCCACAAGTCAGACAGACTGGCGGTCGAGACGGCATCAACATACAGGATAAAAAAAAGAGATCTAATAAATACTTCATCGTCCACATTAGATTAAAGGGAAACATCTAGTCAGAGGTGACGAGCCAAAAATAAGGAACTTTGCTGGTGCTTACATAAAACCTTCACTGTTTAATTGAATTTTATGCTTATCCCCTGTAGCTCTGCGAGCTTTATGACTAGACAAAAGTCTCTGCAATCACTGTATCAATTCAAAACAGGTTTCAGCAAAGAATGTGTACTGTAGGTGGTGCAGTGATGAAAAAAAAATCAGTGCCCTTAGAGGTAGATCTTCATCTTTGATGTAATCTGTATGTGAAGAGATTTTCAAATCTAATGGTTGAAACCTAGCAAATTCTTTCTTAACCATTAAGGAGCAAGTTTAGAGATTGTGGACTCTTAAAAATCATTGTATGTGATTCCCAGCCTGGGGATTCCCAGCCATTTTCAATGCCTTATTTGGCTTTAGGACGACTTCAGGATTAGACAAGTATAAAAACCTTAATCTATGGACTGGTAAAACCTAGACTGAATTACTGTACACTGATTAACGATTCTCCAATGCATAGCTTGTAATTCCTCTATTTATGGAACCAAACAAAAGGGGACTCTTAAGTTTTTCCCAAATTGCTGTCTTGTCTCATTCTTGGAACCCAGTATCTTAATTCATGAGCTACAAGTATTGCCACACTCCAAGTCAGAGTGAAAGAGAGGCTGCTTATGAAGAACTAGCATGTCACAATCTTCTTTAAAATAGGCTGTAACTGGTGTAAATTTGGAATTAAATTAAATTACAGTGGACAAATCTAATAATCTAACAACAGCATCTCTGTTAGCTTGAGCCTCAGTGTATATGGAGTTCTGTACCATCTGGATACCAACATCCAGATAATGGAAAAAACAAGTGTTGAGTTCATGCAGACATTTCATCCAAACAAACCAAGTCATATAAAGTAGAACTTTTACTTATCATGCAAAACTTTCTGGATTAACAGTTTGCAGACAAGAATGAAACAAAGATTGATATAACAGGATTTACAACATATTTCTCAAATTAAAGGGTCTGAAGTGAAATCATGCCATTAGTTAGTATGCTGTTGCCATCCTTGTACATTAACTGCAGTTTGCCAAGTCCTTCAATTCAATGTGTCATCACACACCTACCTCCATGTTATTCATATCAAAATTCAGATTCAGTTTCAAAATCTTTTGTCAGTTTTCATTTAGCATTATAATCAAGCAAGAAGGGGGACCCTTACCGTAAATCTTCTGGATTCCCATCAGGTCATCCATGGGCAGCTTGAAGTTGTCCGTGTCCATGTACTGGTAGAACGGAGCCATGATGGCTGTGGGATCGTTGGAGTGCTCAAGGCCCAGTGCATGGCCAAGCTCGTGGACAGCTACCAGGAACAAATCGTTACCTGGGAACAGAAAGAAGAGAAGGGAGTGAGCAGAAAGATGGAGTAGCTCTGTGTTCAGAGCTGCTTTTCCTGCTGCTGGCAGTGAATTGTTTTGTGGCATCTTATGTCCTTCACAAGCAAACAGAGATGAATAAAAATCTTGGCCAGCCTTAGGGGTTCTTTTTTGGTCACCTTGCAGCTTGTCAGGTTGCACCTGTTCTGGTTGGCAGTGCTGGAATAGCTGGTGGAAATACAGCCAACTTTTCTAAGTGATGTACTGACTAGTGAAAAAAAAGATGCTATAACAAGAATAGTTTTGAGTATTTCACATTTAGAAACTAAAGCAGTCCCTGTATGGCTCTAAAGTGACCAAGGACAGATGGTCTACTTTCATTGCACTGAAATCCTAAGCCTTAATTAGCCATACCCATATATGAATATATATACATAAACTTTGCTTTAATGGGAAAAGAAAATACTTTACTTGGTCATTAGCCTTAAACAGAGGTAAGCTGATGACCTTTTGAGACAGAGTCAATGTATTTTACTGGGATTTAAAATAATAGATAGACACAATCTAGTTGCAAAATCACAGTTTTTTTTTTGTTTTTTTTTTTTTTTTTGTTTGTTTTTGTTTTGTTTTTTTACAAAAGTATTGCATTTATTTAAATTCGATTCCACTTACTCTGATACCTCTAAGTAAAGTTCCGCTGAACTACTTGTCAATAGTAGTGGCATATTTAATAAATCAGCTAGTAAATAAAATGGTTAAACTAGATTTTTTTTAGAGATATCAGAGCAGTCTTTTCTCATTGTCATAAGGAAAAAGCTCCTGGTCTCCGTCTTGCATCACTTATTGTAAAATTCAGAACCGTGATGGGTTAAATGGTGAAATTTGATTTAACTTTTAAAATTTAAATGTTGCCCCATCGATGCTCTCCCGACTCCCACTTTGCCTATGTTTTACCCTCCTTTCTCTTTCTTATCACACTCAGCAGGAATAGAAAGGAGCATCACTTATTTATGGCAATTCCTAGTAAAGCGAGGCACTTATCTGCTGCAAATCTGTCACATGAATAACACATCAGCGGACAGACCCACCAGTTCAGATCACTTCCAAGCAGGTACAGAATTTACGAACCTGGCTGGCTCACACAAATGGCTTTAATTGGGAGGCTCTGAGTGATACTTGACTCCATAAATGTCAGCAAGTCTTTACAGGCTTGATGGGAAGTCCTTCACAGCCAAAAAGTCTTCAGATGACAATAGAAAATTTACACAAGCTTGTAATATCGAACAAGCATCTGGAGATGTGGTTTATATCAAGCAAAGAGAGGCAAAGACTTTTAATCTGTGAAAGCTGGAAAGTAGAAGTGTTCAATAGTGTTCAAGAAGTGTCTCACAGAGACACTGTCATTCATAGCTAGCACACTGTGACAGAAGACTGGCTCATTTAATCATGACTGACCATAATGCAAAACAGTTTTCCAAGATATATTAGCCTTAGAAGACTGACAGTCAGATACAATCAATTCTTAGTGTGACAGAAGTAAAACATTTAGGAGGGAATTTCATCCTGGTCCAGGTCCAGTTTCAGGTATCAAAAAAGTACAGCCATGGTTTTTAAAACACAAATAAAATTGCCATATTCTGTTCCTGAGGTAGCCTGGGATTTCTCCAGTTTTAGAGCACCTTCCCCGACCCATTCCTGTCTTGGGTTTGAAATTAAAGGATCACCAACCGTATTTAACAAATTATTGCAACAAACTGTGAGGCAGCAAATCTGTAATGTTAACAGCACACTGTAGACTTGCTAACCTTATGAACTGACAAGTTAACATCAGCCTTCAAGGCATCAAAAGTTACTTTAAAACAAGGAGAATGACAGAAAAAAAACAATAACAGGCACATTTCTAGTACAACAGGGCAGCGCAATATTAGAAAAACACAAACGACGAGTTATATTGTTGAGCATTGCAGTGTCAATATTACTTAACTGACAGTTTCATAATTCTTTTCTTTCTTTTCAATGATAGGCTGAGCCAGACACCGCCCACGGAAACAAATATGATGCAGTTTTTAATGATGCACACAAACTACTTCCAGTTTCAAGCAAAGCTTTTAGTTTCCCCAGAGTGCATCTAAGTGCAGCGGCGATTTATTTACTCAAACTTAGAACAGTAAGTCAGAATCCCATGTTCAGAAAATCAGAAAATAAATCTAAATAATAACCGCAACGGTGGGGTGGACAAGCAAACAGAGATTGGCTTTCCTCCCAGATCAATTGTGCCACTGTTTATATAAATAAAAATAGTCTCCAGAGAACGTGGGCACTTACATAAAAAAAAAAAAAAAAGAAAAAAAAAATCTCTCCCGCAATTTTAAGTCTTTTTGGGTGATTTGGAGTATTTAAAATAAATACATGATGGAAACATCCAAAAACTACACACAACTAGAACAAGCACAAAAAAGGGAAATAGGCTATTTCTTCTGGATAAAGCTTAGAAATGCTTTGACAAGTAAAAACAAGCATGTTTACCCTTATTTGGATTTAGCAGTGTGTGCAGGTGGTTAACAATATTACCAGTGGTGCTGAAAACGAGTTCCAAAAATCTGCTTATGGTCGGTATGTATATTTTCCTGCCATTTGTGACACCAAGTGTAAATGTTTTTCATCCATTTTCCTTTGAGAGATATTTACAGTCAAGGTGCTCTGTGTCCATCTGGGTCTATCCTTTTTGCATTTAACCATATTTCGTATTTCTGCTGGTGAAAAGCTCTTTCAGAGCTTGTTTATGGAGCTGCAGCACCTGGTGATTGTGTAGCGTAATCAGCCGGATGGTGAACACGTAAACTGCACAAGCGACAAACCACTTTGGTTGCATCCTGTGGTTTACCTCTTTCATCCCGTTTAAAGCCAAAGTAACCCGAAGTAGGCAGCTTTGTATTTTGTTGGCAAATAACGCCTCCATTTTTGGACTTTTGTGTTCTAAACTGGCAAATCGGTCCATGCATGTTTACATTGTTCCGCCCACAAAAAATGTCCAAACGTCTCCTGAGCGAATATATCGCCCATCGTTGACTGTTGGACTTATGAATATCGCCTGGGAAAATGTTGCATATCGCCCAACCCTAATCCACTACGTCCCCATCACTCTCCTTGAGGTTTAGCACCTTTGTCATGAAGATCTATGAATTGTGTCGGCGTAAAAGGCAGTGCCAGTCCATCCAACTGGCCAAATATAATATTAACAAGCAGCGTTTGAATTTATTGAATATCCAAAAGTTACCCATTATTGTTAGGGTTATGTGCAACAACGATTACAAATATTAAGCAACTCTACTGAAGAACTACAACAAAATTTATCAACTGTTACTTTATAATTTTGTTTAGATTTTTCACCCCTGTGTACATGTGTTAATGATCCCAATATACTGAGTTTACCATTTGACCTCACTACTTGACACTTGAGGTAGAATTTCAACCTTTATGTTAAAAATGGGAGAACATATAGGTAACCCAGTTTTTCTGTCTTAATGAATGCATCCAAAACAAAGTAAAAAACAAAAAAACTGATTTCGTTACAGCTTTAACAACTTTATGTGTCAATATGTGCTAGAATTTTTTTTTTTTTGCAACAATAGCAATAGTGATGGTTAGGTTACAATTTTTGTAAAAAAAAAAAAAAAGATTATCTTATATATTTTAATTAAATACTGAAATATGAAAGAAGGGTATTTTGTCCTCAGGTTATCATACTGTTAGAATCCCCTACCAACCCATGGCTAATCATACATAAACTCATTGCCTAAACAAACAAGTAAAACTGTCAGAGGAATCCATCTTTAAAGGGCTAAGGAAACTGTGAGGCTGATTCTTTAGCTCCACTGGTGTGGTCAATGAAGCTAAAAGCATCCAAAAACAAATGAAATCATATTTCTAGGACACATTTTAATGGACACTTTATTATAGTGCAGATGGTGTCATCCACATGTGCTTTTTGCTTTAAGCATCAAATTAATTTTCAGCTCCTGCAGTTATTTAAGAAACCATGAAACCAACACAGGCTCGGTCTTGTTTTTGTCTCCAGCTGCGGTATTGGATATATTTTCTGATCATCTTTATCTAATTAATCATTTATTACCATCCACAAAAAGTACCAGTTAAAGTAAATAAAAATGTACACACTAAGCATGGCCAGAATAAAGGTAAACAAAACAAAACAAAAAAATCCACCCAAGCATTCATTTTGTTTAAAGAACTGGAGTGACTGGAGGTTTCTTTAGCTCCAGTTCTGGAGTGACTGGCTGAAGTTGATTATTTATTTATCTTTTACCACAAATTTAAATTTGGCATTTTTGGCCATGCTTGTTATTCTTATCAAAATTACTATACATACGACATATAGATACATTAATCTTACTAATAATTCATATCCTATGCTATTCTGGTATGAGGATGAATAATTGATGGTTTTATTTTTAAATAAAAGCAATAGGATCTTGTCATTCAGTTTTAATTTAAATTGCCAATTATACACAAAACAATTATCAGTGAAAATGGCTGAAAAATCCATGAATAAGATCTGTTTTTGATTATCTGTTTTTTCCTTTTAAAAATAAATGCAGTACAAACGCATGCCAACACTGTAAAGTCTGATTCTAGACTTGCTCTGGTCACATCAGTGGTCCAAAAAGATTGATGGGCTGCCTCCGTCGTTCTCCATCTCAGTCTCCAGTCAGCCTTGATGTCTCATGGGTCAGCTTTGAGGTCAGCTTTGTCGCTTTGTTTCACTCGCTTATGTAGCTCAAAGTGTAGACAGGATGTCACGTCGGCCCCCCAAGGCCATAAGTACAACTAATTATCGACTGATGGGTTTACTACATGGACATAAAGAGCACAGAAGGGTGGGTAGAAGATGAGGCAGATGAAGGAAGATGAGAGACACAAAAAGCGAGGGGGCTGTAAACAAAAGAGATAAAACAGGGGAGAAAGTTTGGGATGCAGAAGCAGATAAGGGGAAGAAAAAGATTCTGGAGCAGATGACCTAAGAGATAAACTAAGGTAGTGTAAACTAAGGAGAAAGGGCGTTAGGAGTGATAGCTATGGGAGGAAAAGGGGATAAAAACCTGAACAAACAGAGAAGAGGAAAATGATAAGGCTTGACTTGATTTATCTTGTACGAGGTTCCTGTGTTGGTCCGATCACAGAAGATGGAGATGATGAATTATACAACTCTAACCTTTGACCGATGCATTTATAACATCACCCTTCTGTCAGGGAAACCCAAACACACACGTAATGCAGAAAATAGAAGCTACATAAACAATGCATGACATGAAATACATCGCAAAACTACTCAGGGCTTGTGTGGCAACCCACTCAGAGCAGCATTTTCTTTTACTTGTCATTCAGAAGGAAGAGCACTTATCACAAGGTGATTCATCATCCCTGCATCTGCTGGCTTAGCATAAAATTAGCTTCTATTTAAAGCATGAAAGCTATTTTTGAAGAGGAAAACTGGTAAAAAAAAAATAAATAAATAAATAAAATCACCTCTGGGTAAATTATTATTATGCAGTGTATTTTTTTTGTTACATGAAGTGGGCAATGATCACAGTGGCAGCCCGAGGCAGCCACAGTCTTGTAGAGACTCAGCTAGGGATAGGTCAAGGTTGCTGTTAATGAGATAGTGTGGCTGAGAAGAAAGCGGAAAAAAAGGAGAGATAAAGTGGGGGAAGATTGAGTAGAAGAGGAAAGAGGCTAGAGATTTATGATCACATGTACCTTGCTTTGCCTTTCCCCACTGGGTTTGAAGCAAAGTAAACAGGACTTTTGATTAGAAACCTGAACCCTCTGGCTGGCTGTTCTCCATTATTTACCAGCTCCCTGTGCATACTTCTGCTGCTGCAAACCGTCAGCTGGTTGGAGGGGCGCGCCTGACATGACAAGACTGAATATGAGACACAACCGCACAAATAACAACAAAGGAATCTCACAAATCACAAGCAGGGGCTCTTGTCAATGCTGTTCAGTGGCTATAATAGCCCAGACTGTCAGCAGGTGCCTTCAGGAGCCTGTAACACTGCCTGACACTTCCCTGCTTAACTAAGCGGCCCCCTCAGTTCACCTGATACATGACATCTAACGAAAGAAAAAAGCAGAGGCTGCTCAGCAGGCTACCCGCCTCTTGCTTCCTCTGAACTTGTGATCCTTCACTTTTAAATGCTCAATGTCACACCTTTGTCTTTTATTTTGTCTCGTGTAAGCAAATCTACAGAGCTACTAAGTTTCCAACAGCACTTCCTCCTGTGGCATTATCATCATCTTAAAGGCCCTAAAACAAAGTAGCTACAGCTCTTCCTCTTCTGTCTGTTGTAAAGAGGGCATCCAGCAGAGATGAACAATGTCAAAATCCTCCACGCTTTTTGTTGAGAAACACAGCTTCAGCTGCTAGTCTGCTTCATGTCGCTCAAGAGTTAGCAAACATAAGCACTCCCTTTGTCCCAGAAGAGCTTAGATGTTTTCCCCATTGTTCAGCTCCCACAAGTCCCTCTGCAGCTGGCACTGTGCTTTAAGGAAAGGACTCGGAAAAGGCTTCTGGTGCTAAATGATTTTCTTTTTTAAAAAAAATGTTTCAGCAAGTAGAATGCAACAAAATGAGACAGCGCTTCTCTAGGATCAATCAACAGATAAGTGAGAAAATGGCTAAATTTGAAAAAAAAAAATCTCAAATGAGCAGGGTCTGTGTTATGCAATGGCAAATATTATTGTTAAATATTGTGGCAATATTATTGTTAAATATTAGCGTCTATCAAATAAGTGAGGGTTTGGTTTGGTTTGGGGTTATTTGTTTGTCTAATGTAGATATCTCCTCCTTGCAAAAAGTGAAAAATTTCCATGCTGAATTTTTAATATATAATAATAGTGAGAAAAGTTAGAAATCTTCTTTAAAGTGCAATTGTAAAGTCAACAGAGAAGTAAGGAACATATTTTTGACAGATGATACAGTTCATAAGACAAATGAAATTATTTTCAGTATTATAGTTTATACCAATCCTACAGTTATTTTTCAACTTTCAGCAAACATTTCTCTCAAATTGTTGTCTGATTTCACCTATACTGTGCATTAGAACAGATAATTAGTTATTATCTTCATGGAGCTCCTACAACCACAAGTGACTGTATCAAATGCTGACTGATAGCTCAACAATGTGGCAGGAAAAGGAAAAGGAAGAACCTGGAGAAAGCTTGTAATACCTACACGAGGTGTTTGTTCAGGCCAGGACATCACCAGAAATCAGAGCAACCTTGACCCTGAAGCAAGCTGGAGATCCATTTTGCCAAGTGAGGGGGAAAATCAGATTCCAAAGGTAGCAACCCAAACAGTAAACCACACAGGGAAGTCTGTGAGGGAGTGCTAGCCAGTCCAGGAGTGCTGCGCTGTACTGAAAAGCAGCCAGAGGATCTCAGCCCAGTGGTCCGGTGCTTGGCTTAGAGGGGCCCGAGGCGCGCACTCTGCTCACTGTCCAACCAGAGCTGTGTGCCTGATTTGACAGAGTGGGTATTGTGAAGGACTCAGCCATAGTACAAGGGTTACATTCTGCTCTTTTTATTTTCACACCCTCTCTGCTTCCAACAACCCCTCACAGGACAGAAAAGAAACACGCAGAGTGCCATTTGGTGCATTTTCCCAAATTAACTTGGAACACTACAATTGTTAACACAGGAGGCTTTCAGATGTCATCTTCCTCCTAAAAATAGCTGAAAAAAAAATCTTTTTTCCCTCTGAACTAGTATGAAGAAATCAGAATTACTTTTATAAAATAGGCTTGTTTTTTTCATGTTTTTATGTTAACACAAGAGAAGGCTGTACTGTTTATATGAATGCAAACTGAGTATAGCAATCTGTAGTTCCCGTTTCTTTTCTTCGCCCATCGTCTCGCTCTGGGCTGTTGACACTGATCGAGCGACACTTGTGCTGCCGAATCTATTACACTTAATTCTCACGAGCTTGTCAGAGAACAAAACGGCAGCTGATGAGAGCCCCATATGCACACTGGAGTAATTATTTATTTACAAAGACTGCTGCAGAATGAGATCTGGTGAATGGAAAGCTTCCAGGGGTTTGAAAATTGTCCATTTCTGTGAAATCGCGGTAAACAAATTAAAAGAAAGGAGCAACGCAATGCCACAAGGGATGGAAAGAACATGGCTTTTACTTTGTCAGCTTTATCTTTGGACAGCATCCAATACAGGTAACAGTGTAGGTTTACTTTGGACCACTATTCTTATTGCTTCTAGACTTTTAGATAAAGTTATAAAAATTTAAAAAACAAGCCAGAGTCCTGACTTGAATCTGATAAAGAATCTGCAAAGAAAGCTAAAGATTAAAGTGACGGCAAATAGGCCTTCCGAACTCAAAAACCTGGGGCTCAACACCAAAGACACATAACTGTAAAAACAGGGGTGCACCAGTTTCAGTTTCTGGCCGATCACCAATCTTTAAAAACGCTGACCTGCCAATTTCGATTTTGGCCGATACCGACTTTTTTTTATAACTGACCCTGTCAGGTGTTATACGGTGACAGTACACCTTAAATGTTACAATCTTATTCTCATGAAAAACACTGAACAATATCCATGAAACAGTCAGTCATCCCTCTCTCAAGGCAGAGCAAGAGGGGACAGTAGCTTTTTTCTAGACCTTTACTAAGGTAGTTAGATTGGTGTATAAGATCGGTTTCACATGTAAGCATCAGCTGATCGCCAATCTCGCAAAATTAAGGAAATCGGGGCCGATCGATTAGTGCACCTAAGTAAAGACATGCAAAAAGAGATTTGTCTCATATTTGTTCAGGTCAACATAACTGAGTAAATAACTGGAATCCTAAGTGATGTTCCAGGATACATTTGTTTACATTTTAACAGCAGATATAAAGTTTCTTCAGGAACCAAGTCAGAAATAGGTTGGTTTTATTCAAAAATCCATGCACCCCATGGCTGTTACTTAAAATAAATATAGATACATGCAGTCACTGCAAAATTTATTGGACTCTCTTTTCTGCATTCATAAACACACTTAAAATAGCATGAGTCTCTTGAAAGGCTTTCACTTCAGCTGTCACTTTCAGTTTCTTCAATGATGTTGACACATCTGATGCTTTTTGCTCTCACGGAACAACTGATATTTTATATTTCTACAGCTATTTCAAATGTTTTAGCTCCAAAAAGAAGCCCCTCTCCTTCTTAAGCTTCCTATCCAGTTGAGTAAAAATTGTTCTTAAACTCAACCACGCGTTTCCAAAACTGGATAAAAAGACATTTTAACAATACCATCTTTAAAGTTTCAAAAAAGTCTAATTTTGCTATTTAAATCCTTAAAATGGAAAAAAAAAAAAAAAATTTTGCAGAACATAAGTTGATTCAAAAGTGATACTCCTTCAAGAGTGAGAAAACTGCATATTCACATAAAAACACCTACCTTCGGCAGGGTTGTTTACACTTTTTGTTCACTAAGCATAATGTTCATGAGGATCTGACAGCATCTGAGCGACTAGTAGGAGGCCTCCCTGAGTCCCTGAAATGTGCACCTCTGACACTGTATGTGTGTGTGTGTGTGTGTGTGTGTGTGTGTGTGTGTGTGTGTGTGTGTGTAAGTATATTCATGTGTGGGGGCAAAAGAGAGGACCGCCACCCACGTGGAAAGTTGATGCTGTTACCAGTGGGCGGCCATCTATTTCTAGTGGCGCCCTGGTGGGCAGGAGCGCATGGTGATATCTTCGCTTTTGTTTCTACTCACTTCATCTCATTTTCAGCGGGGTAAAGTGTGAAAGCAATGATCTAAATCCATTTTGTCTCTCCACACCTGGCAGTCGGAAACACGGTTATGTAACTCCTAAAGATATATGTGGCCGCAATAAATAAGGTGTTAAAAACGGCAGTATCTGGCAAATCCAACTGAAAGGATGATAGAATAGATGAGGATGAAGGAATATCATCAAACAAAGCCGGAATTATTCTAACTTAAAATGGCAAAAAGTTTAACATCTCACAATTTTTACATCTATTTATTCACCTGAAATCACACTAGAAAGAACTACTTTAGTTTTCCATTGATAAGTTGTACCAATGATTTAAACCTATCCACAGCAATATCAGTTTATATAGTTAGAGTTAACACATTGTGAATATGCCGCTAAAAAAACAACTTTTTTCAGATTTTACTTATTACCATAAAGCTACATATTCCACAAATACAGAAGTTGTGCTAGACTTTTTCCATTGTCTGTCATTTTGACTGACGGGATGAAAAAAAATCCTGCCATAATCTATTTTTACCCATCAGTTTTTAAAAAGATTACAATGACATTTGAAACAAAATTTTATTTTCATAGGTTTTAATTAATATTCAAGCCAAACAAGCAAAGCAGAGAATCCACATTGTGCCATCATACATCAAGCAGAAGATAGATGTAACTTTTTCTCTACAGTGACAAAAACCACTGACTGTGGCCCCAGTAACTACATATAAACAATAAAACAAATGATTGCACTGAAATTATCAATGATTCACCTGCTGTAGCCTGAACAAACAATTTCTTCCTGGTCCGAATGGACCTGAATTGTGCACCCACTGGTGCATAATCAAATGTCTCAAGACATGAAGTTTTGGACTTTTGCCTCAGACAGACAACTTCTCATGGAGGTTTTGATGTTGATCTGGAGGCTGAATTCGAGCTCGACTGCCACACTGGAGACTGTAATTACAAGCCAAAGTTTTGAAATCAGAGAATATTTCCTGATTGTGCAAGCTCTCACTTCAGTGGGAGGAAATCCCACAGCAAGACATTCTGCACCAGAGGTTCAGCTGCACCAGTCTGTGACCTGAAGTGGTCATAGACATGCTCCAAGGCCTCCTGTTTATAACTCTTCAAAGTGCTGTCAGATCCTGGATAGCAAGATACATATGGTGATGCTAATATTTATTTATTTGATTGACTGATTGATTTAGTTTCATCAATACATTGTATGAAAATGTATTTTTTTGTTAAGTTGAAAATGTCTGCGCATCTTCATCAAGTGGTCAGGTGTGTGAATTGTAATCTGTCAAAATGACAGATGAGTCTCAGATTTTTCTGTCACCATTTAAAAAAAAAGGTCAAAGATGTTCAATATCTGTAGAAATGGACCAATCAGCACATTTTGTTGTTAAATAATATTTTAAATACAGTGATACAGCACGGCTGTTATTTCATATATATCATACTGGTCCATGCCTAGTCCCTAGCCTTTATCGGATTTTGAACCAAAATGGTGGAAGCTCTTACTTTTAATGCATTTAATTAATTTTCAGTATTCAGCTTGTTGATCAGAGCCAACCACTGGCTGAAAATATACCGATATGTTATCAGACTGTCATTTGAAATCTAGTTTCTATTACTACATTGTATCAATTCACAATGCTACATCATGCAGTGTCAACTGTCACAAAGCATCCTTAGAGATAAACTGCCCTAACTGTAGTCTGTTCTTCCAGCACCCTTGAAATGTGTATGTGCTCTGCTTTCTAAGCCAGTTCGCTTCCTTTGTCCTCCCACAAGCTCTTCTACTTACAGTAACTAAGCCATCAGTACTGTTTCAATTGCCCTACTGGATGTTGTGAACTCCATACATGTGTTTTTACTGAAAGATGTAGATCCACCCTCGTAGTAAGAAAAGTATTTGATTCTCTGAGTTCATTTCCTCTGAGAGGTAGAGAAGCAGAGACAAAGCAGAGAAGATTGAGACAAAGACAGAGGGTGGAGGTAATAACAAAGATTAAAAAATTTTAATGTAGCTGCCGAACAATAGGCCTTTCTGCGTGCCACAACCTGAAAAGAATGAGGATTTATTGCCACTGCAAAAGAGGTGATTAAGGTGGGTGACAGACGAACTAAAGGACAAATTTGTGTGAATTTATTCCTTGACTGATCAAACCAAGTTGTAGATGTAGGATTTTATTTCTTTAACTTTGCCAGAGGAAGGTTTTAAATCCATCCATCCATCAGTCCATCCATCTATCTAGCCATCATCTATACCCATTTAAATATTATATTGATTTTACATTAAAAAGTCCAGAATGTCAAGTAATATAAAAGAAATACCCTTTAATACAGATGACAAGCTTAATTTTACAAATGAATAGTCTGACTTGACCTTGAAAAATAGTTTTAAGCTAAAAACTATTTTAGCTTAATGGGTGATGTACCTGGGAGTTATATTAATTGAATCGGGAAAGGTCTGCGCATTTGATTTTCACATTTTTAGTGACAATGTTTTGATCTAGGAAGAAACTATAAAGCTTTTACAGGCCTGCGCCTTCATCTAATGATACAGTTACAGCCCTTCCTTCACTAGGAATTATATTAAAACAACTCTAAAATTTCTAAGAAGATTCACACAGATGCTGTTGTTAGGTTTTACATTATTAGTAAATTATGAAAAAAAGTTTGTTTTTTTTAATATATGTGTTTTGTCTGGTCTCACTAAAAAAAATATTGTAATCCAATTACCAATGCAAGGTAGTATTAAAAAAAAACAACATTAAGGCTCAACACTGAATAACTCTAAATAGACCATAACAGCCACTTTCATTTACCAAATAATTATGATGCTCCATTAGTGCTGAGTTTTGCAAGTATTTTCAAGGCTTAGCAGGAATTTCCTACATATTTAAAAGATCTAGTCATTCAAAAATTTTGACTATTTAACATTATCAATCTATTTCCTGGTCTGTGTCAACACAAAAGTAAAGGCCTTGACACCATAAAACCATAGACAGTCACAAAACACAGAAAAAAATGTAACTATTTGGACCAAATTATACCTGGAAAAAGAAGTATGAATTGCTGGAATGGAATGAAAAATCCAAACACCAGCTGGACTTATTTGTAGACACACTGGCTAAAAAAAGAAACTGATAACAAATCTGAATGCATGACGATGCACAGACTGGGTGACTGTAGTCGGACAGCAGACAGAGGGAACTCACTCCCCAGACACACTCAACTTCCTAAAGCTTCGTCCAAACAACATACAGACGCATTCTTTCCAGCACTTGGAAAAACATATGCTGCAATTCCAACATCTGGACAAAAACGCAAAGTTACTTGCTCCTAGGTGTGTTGCCACATGCTGCAAACAATGTGTATTTCAGCTGTTTCAATTAAATAAGTCCAAGGTATATACAGTCCTCACACAAGCTGTATTTATTTTGGTTTATTTTCATGTTTATAGCTCATAGGGAATGAATATCCAAAATTCTGTCTCAGAAAATCTGAATATTACAGAAGACCTGATTGAAAGTTCAGTGAAAGGAAAAAAATGTGTGATTGAAAAAGGTGCACAAGCAGCAAGGGGAAAAAAAGGCAGCCTTGAAATGGTGGTGAAGCAAAGCCCATTTTAATTGTTTGGGACTGATGTAGTAACTGATGCAAAATGGCATTCAAACAATGACTGAGTACCTATACTGTTCAGTCAGGTATACTTTTCATTAGCTGGCATTTCAACATTGAAAAAAAAGCAGGTATTTAATATTCCAGATTTCTGAAAAACTGATTTTCAGGTTTTTACTATGTGTAAACCATAATCATAAAAATCAACAGAAATAAATATTTAAAATATTTTGCATCGAGTAAATCCATATATAATACGATATTTAACATTTCAAATTAAATTCCTGAAATGAAACAACTTTTCAAAGATATTTCAAATTATTGAAATATAAAAGTGAATGTAATCCAATCAATCAAATATACAGAAACAAATGTTCTAATTGTTCTATGATAAAATCTGGTCAAGCAACATTTGCTTATCTAGATTGCATAAGTTTTAATTTTGATAGTTTTAAGATGATGGAGGTGCACCAAATGTAATTCCATCTAAAGGCACCAAACTCAGGGAGAAGATGTGAAGCAAGAAGGAGTGAGGAACAACAGAAAAACAGGAAGGAAAAGACAGAGTGCACTGCTGCCTCCTCATCGCTCAGTAGGAGAAGCAAACTAAAAATAAACCTGCAAGGACACCATATGCTCCTCTATTTCTCAACAACTCTTTATCTTTCCTCTCTTGTACTCTACCTTACTCTAGTATCTCTCATTTCCTCTGTACTCCTCTCTGTTCCTCTTCTTCATTTCTTTTTATTTCTTGACTCCACAGACCCAGCTCCACAGAACATGGAATATGTGCCCTGCTGAGAAGCTGAAGATTGATCTCCTTTCATTGTTGGAGGGTAAAAAACATCCAAAATGACAGCTGCTTTGAATGTGCCATCTAGTAAGGGGATTAGACATCAATGATAAACCGTTCTGCCAATCGACGTCTGGGGAGACAAGCTTTTTCCTGCAACCATCAATCAGTCAGCTGATGGAAGTCGATGATGTTCCAGCTTTCTCACAGTGGGCCAATCCCGAATCTGTTGTTTGGTGCCCCAGCAACCCAGCTTCTGCTGTCCAATTGTGGTACCTGGAAACATAAATGATTCTTTTTTTCTCTTTCTCCAGATGGTGACTACTTGTTTCTCTAACCTCTTTGGTTTATTTTGCAAGCATGGGTGAGGAACATAATAAAGCCCTTAAATCTCTCATTTCCTGTGTACAGATCTCACTCAGATGCCTAGCTGCTACATTGTTTCCTCTGATGCTACAGGAGGCTGGAGGACCTTCCAGACATACCAGGCCTTAAAACGACCTCCTTGGGTGAAATTGAATGTGTGTGCAGTGGCAGTATGCAAGTGATGATGATTTCTTTTTCTGGTGCAAAGCTATTTCTGTAAATTAAAAAAAAAGAGCTCCAGTGAGTCTGAAAGTCTGAATAAAAGCCAGCTTATCTATTCCTACATGATTTGCTTTGGTTTTGCAGACAAACACAGACTCCTCATACCCAACGATGACCTTGTGATAAAGCGCAGACCAGCACTGGCTTGTTTGCCTTTTCTGGCAAGCGGGGGAAAAAAATATGAAAAGAAAAAAACACAACCTTTGGAAAGTGCTATCTTTTAAAAAGGGACTGTGACACATTTGAGATCCAGTGGAAACACAATCTAATCATCTCCATGTCCAGTTCCAGTCTTTTGTTTCGGCCTCATCCCCAGTTCCCACTAAATCCCTCCACAATCCTCTTCTTTCTGCCCTCCAGCACTTCTGCCTCAGCATCACAATTTCATTTATGCTGTGATGCTTCAAGCAATTATACCCCATCCTCTTACTCTTTTAAATCTCCCCTCCCTATTGTAGCCTATACATTTAATCTTTCATTCATCTGTCCATCTATTGATCCCTCAAAGCCATTCCACTATAAGACTCTAAAAGTAATAGTTGAAGGGTTCTGAAAAGCTTCAGAAGCTGCAGGAAGGATGTTTTTAATGTTGTTTTTGCTGAATGTGTGAATGCTAATAAAGAATGTGAAGTTATATTTTGTTTGCTCGGTCATGCCGTTTATTCCTGCATGACATAACAAGCATTTTAGTGCACCTGAAGAGATAAAAAAAAAAGCACTAATAAAGGTACTCCATGCATTAAAAAAAAAATAAATGAATATAAACGGATTTGGATGTTTCATGACCAGTTTGTTTTTATTAAATTATGCAATTAGATTTTAGAACAAGATTAATTTGACGATTGACAAGTCTAGCAAGACTGACTGCTTTGGGCTAAAGGTTAAATCCCCAGTAAACAAGTTAAACAAGTATCAGCTAAACTAATCACAAAAAGGTTGATGACTCTGAAGCACTAAATTTTCATCAGTGCAGACAATGCGTCTGCGTAGGGCAATGGTGTGATATGAAGTATATATACAGTATTTATATGGTTTTTAAGTTGTGAAGGGGAATTTTATAAGAAAAAAACAAAAATCAGTGGCAGTATTGCTAAGATGGTGACTGAACTGCACGTTACGATATCAGATAAATAAAAAGCCCATTATTTACTTAAAGCATTGAACCTTTTTAAACTACTGACAAGACAAATTCTGCTGAAAGAAACTAAATTCAAGAAATTTTTTATACCTCAAACTCATAAGTTCAATATAAAGATTCAACTAATTACCTCGGGTGTTTGAGGAAGTCTAATACTCAGGTAAGCTCCTTTCCTGGAGATATTGCTGGGATTAACTGTGTACTTTTTGTTTCCTTTCATACAAAGTACTCCAGACCTCTTAGCCATCAGGTGGCCGCAGGAAAAGGCTGTTCATACTGAGTCCAGTTCTGCTGGGATCGGTTCCTCCCCACTGTCAGCACATGCTTGCTCAGGATAAGGGAGTGTTGCAAAGGCAATGAATCAATGCAATTTAAATATACTTTTAAATATACTTTTTTAAAATATGAGACTGACACTGCTGACACTATTGGTGTCAGCTTTCTTAGAGCAGCACTAGCAACACATTCCCCCTTTCACAAACCTGTTTTTAATGCTTGTTATATAGAAAATGATTAAAACTACAATATTAAAACATGTTTATGGTGTAATGAGATGCTAACAGTGAGTCTCAAATTCAATACTGGAAAGCCTTGTTCATTTACTGTATGTACTGATCATGCAAAGTATCTTCTGTTGATTGCAAGCTCACACCGAAAGTTCATTCACTCTTTGTAGCAAGCAGAAAAAGGCAGAAAGGAGTGGCTGAAAACTGGTAATTCATCAGTCAGCCTTCATGAAAAAAGGACATCTCTGAGCCTTTGTATCAAAGACTCCTTCCTAGCCTACTTTCACGCACATAAAGGGTTCTGAGGTTACTGTTTGGCATGAGTGATGTGATCATGGAGTCTGCTGTCTCCTTTAACACTTGACTCCCAGACTACATACACACACAACATAGATGAGAGCAATCAGCGTAAAGCAGAGAAGAAAATATGCAGAGCTGACTGAATGTTGGGTTCAGCTCCCTGGAGTTTTCAGATCTTTTCTCAGTCCTGACACACACATAATGCCACTGTTGCTGCTGAAAATAAGTAAATGATCCTTTAAATCTAATAAGATGTTATTAGCAGACACAGCTGATAAATTGCTAGAAGTACAGTTGTGACAGATGCTCAGCAGCAGCTATGTTATGTTTACATGCATCAAAAGACTACAGCTGGTACTCATTATTAATTAATCCGTTGAACATGTTCTCATTTAATCATTTCCCTGTAAAATTACCCCAAATATTTAATTTGCAGTTACATAAAGCTCAAGAAAAATATGCATAGAAATGTAATTTTCTTGATCGGAGTGCTTCTCTGCCATTGCCTTTTTTGGTCCTTTTATCCTCTGCACGTACAGTAGGCAGTTCCTGCGCTCGGCATATCCAAGTCTCTGAGAATGTCATTAGTTAATCCTAATAAATACACACATCATTCTGTTCTGTGTGCTAAAAATTGCTTTGCATGTAACTTTGGCTTAATCCTCTATCCTCAAAATGCCTCAGCATGAAGGAAGGTGCAGAGAAAACAGTGCTCTCAGATATGTGTGTATGGGTGCAGGCGCTTCTTCGGGACGTGCATGCATTTGTTTATCTCTGTGCAGACAGGAAATAATCCTCTAGTATGCACTAGTGACATCACAATCAACAACAACATCTATGATGCAACGTTGGCAACGGACAACATGCTGACTGATCCTTCTTGACAACAGCGTACGTGGGATTAGGAAAGACAGACAGGGAGGAGGCTTGCTGGACAGCAACTCATCTCCGGTGTGTATCTAAAAAAAAAAAAAACAACAACAAAAAAACGAGGGAAACGGGACTGAAATTGAGATGACGGAGAGACAGACACCGTGTGCTACTCTGAGCAAAAATTACATCACATCCAGCTGTTACCAACAGAGCTCCGACACTGGCAGAGGGGGAGCATGGAGGACAGATGAAACAGAACTAACACGCAACACTATGGTATATAAAAAATAATAAAAAATTAAAAAAATCTAAAAGCATGAAGTATATTTAGTTTTAGAATATAAAATAATTACTTATGCATTTGGTGGAAATTTGGAATTTCAACAGCTCAGCCAATTGTAGATATATCCCGCAGTTGCCTGCTTAATAAAAGTGCTGCTTGTAGAGTTTTAAAGCATTGCTATCTTAGTAAGAGTGATGAGTGCCACTCTTTTAAGTTTCTACACCTTAACAGTTCATGTGTTTCGTGACTGGAAATATTCCCAAACAGCCAAGTTTGTCTTTCTCTTAAGTGACGCAAAAGTGTAGGAAATGTCTTTCAGTCAGCTGACCTGCTGTGTCCAGCAACAGATGGGGAAAGGGAAGCATCGCATTACCCAAACTGTCCATCGCTCATTTTGGTGGTTTTGTACCTTTGAAATTTTGGCTCCATTTCATAACTAAGAAAGTCAGGAATGAAATGTAACAACCGTGAATTAATTCATACCTACCAGGTGGAAATTTCATACCTACTTTGACAATCACCAATTGAAAGTAGTTTCTGTAATCTGCCTGCTTACAGTCTATAGTAAGGGAATGTAATTATATGACTCCAACACTTTGACAGCCCAAAATGGGGATCAGAACCCAAAATAATAGGGTGCCATAAACAGTAATATATCATTAAATTACATGATTAGCATTATTATTTAAGAATTCTCTGAGCATTAACTTCATAATTCATGAAAATAACTGAACTACGAAGAACAATTAAATGAAACACATCAGTCTAATTACATGGGTAGGAAATGGTTTGTTTACAGGTGGAAAATAGAAGCAAAAAGTGGTAGCCTATAGGTACAAACTGACAGGGATGAACTGAACCATTGCCCTCTATGTTTTCTACAACTGGAGAAACCGCCAGTCATTTTGGCCCTTTCATTGACATCTTATTGAAAGCACTTTATACCACAGGAACATCGTGGTGTGAATCTTTGGCAGTTTTAAAACCCTCACATTTTTAAGCAGTAGTTTCCTACTGCAAGGTCTGCAAAAGGTCAATGAGAAACACACAGAAACCCTGCCAAATTTTTCATATCAGTGCATCCCTAATCTATTCATAGATTATGAGCATCTGAGCAGTTTCTCAACACATATGTCTTCATTCTTATGAAACCATGATTTTACTTTTTTTTAATTTAAAGTAACCGGCAAATTTAATCTTAGGTCTTTGCTGCACTGCTCAACCGGGCCGAGCTGATGCAGCAACTCTCTGACTGGAAGGTGCTTTGATCTTTGGCTTCATATTAAAGCGTCCTTGGGCCTTGAGCCCAATGCTCTGCAGCTTGGGAGTGCAAGACAGAGGGAAATTTCTATGAATTACTACATAAAGAAAGAGATGCTGAATATGTGTGTGTTTGCGTGTGTGTTTGCGTGAACAAGAAAATACGGCTGGAATGTTAAGTGCTTTGATTGCAAGCCCAGTCACTAATTATTACTTCCTCTGTTCAGTTTTCAATATGCAAATTGCAGAGCTGCTTTTGGTGTGGTAATACCACTCTATGATTAGCTTTAATCACAGTTTTAAATAGAGAGCAAGAATACATTTCTACATAAGGATATTAGCCAGAATAGTGTTGATGTTTCATTCATTAATTCTAATTAATATTACGCACTCAGACACTTCTTAGCAATTTCATGTTTGTTGTGTTATAATGGATTTGAGTGAGCCCCCCTCATCAAACTAGCCTCAAAACATTGATATTGTTGATTTATTTGTCACTGTTTATCTAGATTTTTATAAATCAAAACACAAATCAAAAGCCTTAAATGTGAAGCTTTTTAAGAATTAAGCACGCGAAAGGTAAAGGTGGCTGAATGAAAAGACCAGCCCTGTCGCTGGAATGCTACCACTGCTGTGCCAAAAAAAGAAAGAAAAATCTAGCACTAAAACCTAATATCTGTAACAGATTCTTGGCACTAAGACTTGTTCACTCTCAGGATAAAGCCATGTTATAATCAGCTTTTCTATGCAACACTGGTTACTATGTAAGAAAATGACTATATGCAACAGTGAGGATACAGTAAGAGCATGTTCACATTTAGCAATGGAGGCCAGGCATAACAGAACTGCATGCATTATGAGATGTTTTCACAAGAGAGTGGGCTGTAGCAGCACTGTATTAATATTGCATAGGAAGGCTGGAAGAGAGGTTGACTGTGTTTGTTTGAATGCACTGAAAGGAATGAAGGGAATGAATCTTAGCTCTCAATGATTGCTGCTTCTCCTTCCTTAAAGAGATCAAGAGCAGTGAAAGCAACACAATACACTGTGTATGGTGTGTCTGTGTTAATGGTTTAGCTGAAATTAGAAGCAACTCCCTTTTTACTTTTAGTAGTAGAAGGTTAAAGCTTGTTTGACAAAAAGATTAGAACATAACATGGGGATCCCTTATTACACCTAAAGCTATCAAATGCAAGTTTTCAAAATGGTGCTACAACTGCAAGTATAACGCCTTATACATTGCAGTTCTTTTCTTGTTAACTTACATCATCTCAGATGCTGAAGAGTTACTAACAGCAACTATTACACCAGCAGAGATAATTCATTATCTCCATACACTGTAGTCTATAACTTCTAGGATGTGTTGTGCGATAGATGTTTGCAGTATACCTAGAAAATACACAGAGAGCTAAAACTGTGTTACAGGACTAGGCATCAATACACAAACTTTGTTTTGGGTTTTTGAGGGCAGAAATCTGTATGGTGCTGCCAGACACTTTTGGAGGAATATTTTTTGAAACACACTAAACATTTTGAAGGCAATGTCAGGCATCAATATTTAAAAAGTGTTGGGTTTTTTGGAGTGCAAGAACAGAATAAATGTTCTCCAAAGAGATTCAACCAAACACAATGGAGTTCCTATAGAGGAAGAGTTTGACTGGATCTATTTATTGTCATGGGCAAGGTTAATCGAGTGTGTATGTATGTAGTCAAACTTACCAACAATCTGCAACTAGGTTTCATGTTAGATCAGCATTGAAATGTGTCACCTAAATGAGCAGAGCATTATAACCGCAACTTCCTTTCTCCAGATGTGAAATCATAACAACTGACTGGAACATATGTACTGCAAGATAGAATGTTTGAATGTCATGTATTGGTAAAAAAAATTGCGATAATTCAGGGCAAAGCAATCCTAAGTGCTCAAACAGAAGACAACTGGACGTCTCCTGTGTCTTTAATACATTTCACCTCTTGTCCAAAAGACTTCTTCAGTTCTGAACTTGAGTTCAAGTTATCAGACTTATAGACTATAGTCAGAACGATTACATTAATAGCGGCGTTGTGGTCACTAATGGGTCACGTGAGTCATTGACCCTATCCTCCATTTAGCTCAATGGTTGTGTCGTCGTCACTTGATGATCGAAATAGCTCAGCTGTTTCCTGTTTAAGCACTTACCAATGCATGATGTTTCATATTAAGGACACATAAGCACGTTATACTCAATAAGTGGGATGTCCTTAGCAGCTGTGTGTTGATTGTGAATGAATTTTAATATAATGGTCTGAAGTGCACCTCTGGTAAATGAGGTAGGTTGCCCCATCACTTTACCTTTCCACTTTTCTCTGTTATAGCGGTGTAAACAGGACACACTAGACTTTGGCACTGAGTGAAATGACCATAGTGTAAAAGTAATAGATGAAATAAGGTTGGGCCCTGCTGTAGTCCCTTTATTTGCAACGTTAATGTGCACAACTAATACCTGTTGGTTCAGTCAATCTATTCAAAATCCTTATATAAACATCTTGCCTCATGTTTAAGATTCTGCCTTGTATTCAACAGCTCCCCTTTCATCTCTGCTCTCTTCCTCAAATATTTTTACTCCCTGCTATGCAGCTCGTTCAGTATTCCCCTCTCCGTCTGTCTCTCCTGTGAGCTCTTCAAGCTCCAGTATTTGTCTAGAGATACTCTGCCATTGTCTCTCATCTTCTCTTACACTCTGTTATCCCTGCTGCTTTCTGCTAGTCAACTCATCTGTTTTTTCTTTTCAGCTTATGTCCCCATTTCCTTATGAGTGACAGCTCTGTCATAGATTTCACTCAATAACGGTCATGCTTCCCCTCAGTTTCCTCTGGACCTTGGTCAAATATGGCTCCCTTAATTTCAAACTGAATGCAAATTTATGAATAGAAACCAACTGTGTTTGAAAAATATGAAAGAAGTTTAACTTTAAAATGAACTCAATACATTAAACAACTGATGTTCTTTGCTTTACCAATGGCCTTAAAGATGTTTCTTTATATCTTGCTTTTTTCTAACTCTCTAGATCAATCATAGATTTCAGAGGGTGCCCTGCCTCAAATTATATAGATTCACAAACACATGCAGAGATCTACTGGACTTCAGCTTCAACAAGCTGCTCAACTTGCTAGCTAAACCTCTCCTAAGGCACCCTGACAAGTTGAAATGCTCTAGGAACAAACGGTTGGTCAGGGCAGAGGTTTAAGGTCAGTATACAGTGAGAGGTAATAAGTTTAGCTCAGCAAAGGAAGTACCTCAACAAAGCAGACCACCACGACCAAAGTTCAGCAGCATACCTACCCCCTGCAGCAGGATCAGACAACATAACAAAGCTTTAAGCCCCATCAGAGCTATCAGACTACACAAAACACATCTTCTGGGTAGAGATACTCTTATGTTGATTTTTGAGGGTTTTTTTTTTTTTTTTAAGATTTCTGATGTGTGGGTCTTGTAAAAGATTTAACCTGCTAAAACAGGTTTTTTATTTTTATTCAAATATATATAAGATGCAATGAGAAATTAAAAACACATTTTTTAACTTCCTGCTTGAGTGGTCATTAATTTATTATATTAAGAGAGGAGGCAAAGTTTTTAGCATCTCATATTAGCAATTAGCATTGTTATATGAGCAATAATTACTAAAACAGCAGTCTCCATGTGTTTTTTTCAGGAAAAAATATATATTTTTTTCCCTTAACTCTGAGGTTTCCAAACTTCTCCCAGCAAGACAGAGGTAAAAAAGTCAAAGATATAAAATAGAGCACATTTGCTATAATAAATTCACCCTTCCTGTTTTGTGCTAGAAGTCTTGTTCTCGCTTGTTTTCTTGAAGCCTGGTCGAACATGCGAACTTTTAATCTTTTTTCAGCAGTAGCACTTTCCAAACAAAATGGTGTCAGTATCTCAACCTGGTGTGGTTACTGTTTGTATAAGAATAAGAAATGTTTTACTTCCAACTTGCCGCACTCCTGTCAGGGTCAATCCAATTTAAAATCACAATTAATTTTTTGAGTAGTCCAGGTGAATTATTTAATTTAAATGAAATTCAACAGTCTAATGCACTCGGAGGTGTCCATTGCCTACCATCATGGTTGGGGTTTCCCAGCGTCCACGGTTCATCAGAGTCAAAGTGCGTGTCACCTCCTATTCCAGGCCCCGGAAAGTATGCGTGGGCAAGAAAGCCCCCCTCTCCGTCAAAGGGGGAGCTGTCACCATGGAAACCCGAAGCAAAAATGATGGTGATGTCTACATCTTTCTTGGTTCTCTCCAGCTCGCTGTAGGGCACGGCCTCAAAACGCAGCGGTGTCACGCTTTGCCACACGTCGAAGGCTCGCCGAATGGCATCGTGGGTCTCATCAGCGCCCACTTTGGGTGTCACGTTCTTTATGCTGCGGAGACATGAAATAAAAATATAAGTGTTTAGCACAGAAAACACTACAATGTTATAATCATGCTTTTCCCAGCTAGGAGGCTTGAAGACCAGAATATACTGATATTTAACTTTATAACTAGAGATGGGATGGTACCAGCTTCAATGTACACCCAGGTTTTTAAAAAGTACATATTCTATCACACTGTTCTCATGGTTTAAAGTTCTTTTGGTGAGATGACAGATAAAGTGCTAGAGTGACCACTGCCAGTCCTCTGGCTGAAAGAAGACTGCTACAGTTCCTCTTGGTTAAAAAATAAAAATAAAAAAACTTCAGATATAGGGGGGAAATTCCTGTAGTAAAACCTAATACAGTCATGGTGAAGAAACTAAAGTAAAAAATATGTCCAGTAAAACATTTTTGTTGAAAATGAATATCTAAATACCATGATAATTTGGAACCATGGTGTTTTTATTTAAGGTTATGATACCTTGAGAATCTCATACTAAAGCACACCTATTTCTAACACTTCATCATTGGACGAGGACTAAAAAAGAATAGAACACCACTGCTTGTCAATCACCTGTACTTTAACTTCATCTCATGATTCAGAAGAACCTAAAAAAAGTATTGTGGTTATCCCTGCTTGGTGCTATTTCACGCTCATCCGGCTCGCCAACAGAGAGCTAAATGGAGCGATTTGTGAAAGAACACAGCTGAGCTCTCCCATGCTGGCTTTGAGTTGCTGCAGGTGTGCTAAGGATGAGACAATTTCCTGCCACTGGAATTTATTTTCTAATTAAGGATTATCAACAGCCCACTGCCTGCTGAGAGCTCCAGTCTGGTTTGGGCAATCAGGAAAAGTTCTCACCAGTTTATTCGCTGTGAATATATCCTAGTGTCATGCTCTTTAAAATTGAGGTTTTTTCCTACAGAGATGTATAGATAGTCATAGTTTACATCACAGGCCTGTTTTGTGCCTATTACACAGCAGACGTCTGAGAAAGATGGGTGGCTGATGTTTAGCCGATAAGCACAGTGGGTATAATAAAGTGTTCAGCTAAACAGCACTGTGCCAGATGCTCTCTCCCACCATAGTTTTCATGTTAGGGCCTTTCAAGTTTATTCACGATCTCACTGTTTTTCTCTTTCCATCCCACATGTCTTCTTTGTGTACACTCTGCCACCTCCTTGCTTTTGTTCCCTTTTTTGTTTCAACTTTTCACAGTGTCTGTGTTTGCCTGTCAAGCTGTCATTTCCCATAACAGAAGTAAATATTATCAGAAAGTCTTTGTCTAATGCTGGAAGGCAAATTTATATGCTGAATATTTACAATTCATGTTAGCTGATGTTTTTCTCTTGGATCCGACTCCTACTTCCTACTTCCATTTCAAACCACTTACAAACATTTTAGAGCAGATGTACTGAAATTTTTCATATCACCATATTTCTCTAGGTTGATATTTACAAAGAATCATGACTCAATCATGAAATAGTTATAAAAAGCTCATGTCATTTGTAATTCAACTTTTATGAAACATGAGACCTTTCCTTTTAGATGACTATGTCAAAGCAGGTACAAAACATTGTCAAATACAAACTGATGGTACGAAACTTCCCATGTCCGATGAAACCAACAACTTCAAAAGCTAAATGACAGGGGCCATCTTAAGGTTCTCAGTGAAAAGAGTAAGCTGGTTAGACGACCGCAAATCATTTCCACCTGATTCAGACCACATGGGGCGAATCAGAACAAATGTCCACTTTTTGGAGGTTTTTACAGCAAATAGAAATTAAAGTGTGATAAATACATGAAATACTCTTCAAACCAGTACCACCAGATCGTGACAGACTTGGTAAAAGGCACTAATGCAATTCCTAAGATCAAAATAAAGAAATAAAGGTTTTTTTTTAGCACCTTGGTGCTTTCCACAAACACATGGCCCTGCTCTGCTCTGTTTAAGAGCCCTTAACAACAACCCCTTGAGGATTAAAACCTGATTTCATTTGAGTCTGTGACCCAACTTGCTGCGTGCATGTCCTTTTATAAGGGCATGTCAGATAAAGAGAGAACGGCATGCAGGGAGAAGCTGCACAACAATAAATGAGAAGATTCCCAGGCTGTGTCAGGCCCATAAAGGATATTAAAACTCCACGTTGCGAAGTGATGATGCTTCCGGATGCAACTCATGTGCTATAATAGCACCTGCGCACAGGGAAAACAGTGGGGAGGCCAAAGTTAATTAGTGCCTCCACACGGAGAGTACTGTATGTGGCTACATAGAAACTAGCACACACCTGGGGCAATCCTGCATTTCTTCTGCTTTCCAAATGCCAGCAATGTTATTTAAGATTATTTTAAGCCTGAAACAGCAAGAGAGGTTTTAGTAGAGACTTTATGAAGGAAAATTGCTTCCATGCAACCGTCAAGATGGGGAGTATCTTAGCAGGGTCTAATATTTCTCTTTGTTCCAACTTTGATTCATTTTCTGAGGAGATTACCAAAAAATAGCATAAAACAAGTGACAAGTCAATTAAAAAACCCTGTAGAACAACAAAACAACCTTGTTTACCATTTAAAAAGTACTGATACCCACCTTTTCAAATTTTGCGGCATTTCAACCACAAACTTCAATGTATTTCACAAAAACCCCTATGTGATACAGCAACACACCATAGCCTTTCATTTCAAAGTGGATAGAACTGCTTGACAAGTCATAATCTAAAAACTATGGCATGCATTTAAACTTAGTCCCCTGGACCCAAGACTTTGTGGCACCACTTTTTGCTGCAGATATAGCTGGAAATCCTTGGGGGTATGCATTTTATGGAGCGCCCACAAATTTTTCATGACAGAAATCCATGGTTGTCCAGAATTAACTTTCCAGTGTATTTAGTTGTTTACTTAAGTTCATTATGAATTTATGACAGTGGGAAGGAGGCTTTAAATATTCTGAAAAAAAAAAAAAACAGAAAATAGTGAAGGAAGGAAGGAAGGAAGGAAGGAAGGAAGGAAAATCTCAAAAAAGACAACATTTTATATGAAGCCTGAAAACAAAAATATATCTTTCAGTAGTCTAACTTTCTTTTTCTGTACCTATCCAGGCCTGGAAAATACAGAAATCAAAATCAGTGGACTGTGTAGGATCCCTTTTTGCATGGGAACATTTTTTTTTTTTTTTTTTTTTTTTTGGCAAAATAGCTCAAGCGCAGTCAGATCAGATGAAGAGCATCTTTGAACATCAACTTTCAAGTCATTCTCAATTAGATCTAGGCCTGGATTTTGACTGGACAAATTCTAACGCATATGGACCTAGCACCTTATGATGACCTAGACCTTATGATGCTGCCACCGCATTTCACTGCATGGGTGGTGCAATCATGGTAATGTGCAGTAAGAGTTTTCCACCACTTTTAGCATTTGATATGTAGGTCAAAAAGTTCAATTTTGGGTGACACGTTTGCTGCATCCACTAAATTACTCCAAATACATTCTTCTTGCAATGCATGACTAAGAGATGTCCTGTCACCAATTCTCCCATCCGAAATGAAGATCTCTGTAGCCCCCCTAAAGTTACTATAAGCTCTTGGCTGAATCTGATTTGCTTTCTTTGTTGTTTGTTTACTGATGTTCTCTAACAAACCATCTATGCTTCATTAGGTCACTACTTGGTGCTGTTCTATCAAATAAAATTCCCCTGAAATACACTGAGCTCTGTAGCTGTTATGTGACAAAGCCTAAAAGTTTAAGGGGTATGAATGCATTTGTAAGGCCCTGTAAATGGAGATCTGCTATGACTGGTAAGATTTTCCTTTGAGTTGTTAAATGAAACTGAAACATTAAAGCGATTAAAGGAGTCTGAAGATTAATCTGCTGCATTACCCTTTGCACCAATTTGAGATAAAAGGAGCAGCTGCAGGCACGTCCGGCAACCAACAACAGGCCAGGTTTTCGTCCATATATGACAGAAACACACGAGCGTACATACATGCAGGCTTGGAGATTTAAGATGCTTCAAACTTATTACATAACTCCTTAGCTTCAGAGAGCCCTCTTTGGCCTTCCACCAGAATTTCCTCCTCATCCTTCCTCTCCTAATGCCTTTCTTTCTGCAGCTGCTTCTCCTCCACACTTTCCTCCCGCCTCATTTTACACTCCTCCACTCTTCATCAAGCCCGCTCATTTGCTTCCTTTCATTTGGGTGCTGACGCAGATGTGCCGCTTGCTTGGCGGACTAATTTTAAACCCAGTCCCAGCTGAGTCTCACAAAGAGAAAGGAACGTGGGCAGTTGTGCCATCCGTGATGTAAAGTTCCACTTAGGCTGTAGGTTAGGATACATCGATTAGATTTAGTGTGTAATACTGCCTATCCAGTGATCTCTAAGGTGGAGAAAAAAGAAAAATGACAAAACAAGAACAATTGTAGAGGATTATTAGATGAACCATGGAGCTGGGGGCAAGCGACCCTCTAGCAGCAGAAAAATATTACAAAATGTGAGCTACTGCCATCTCTAAATCAACAGAGTAATATTATACAACCACAGCATTCTGTTCTATACATTACTTCTCATGGAGCTGGATGTCAGAGACGGGGTTTGTGAATTATGAAACTGGTGATGAGTTCTGTGGTCGAAGATTTGTCATACAGACTGCTTTCCTGTCCTGGTTTTAGCGCCAGTCAGGGATAAAGCTGGCTCTTTCACAGATTGAGGCCCTAATGACAAGGCTTTTTGGCATTAAGCAAACTCAAACTTCTGCTGACCCTCGGTTCTGTATTTTTTGAGTTCAAATCGCTGTCTATTCTGTTTACTTGGTGCTCATTTTCTCCATAAGTCGAGGGATTTTACACTAACATTTACAGAGACACGTAGGGAAGTTCTGTTGGGTCAAAGGGATTTTACAGTTTGCCTTACAAGGAATATAAGGTTTGTGATGCACTGATCATTCAGTGACTGATTGGCTCTAATCTGTAATCAGTAGGTCAAAAAGTAAAATAAATAGATTTCTTGTTATGTTAATTAAAATTATTAAACAGAAAATTGCCGCTTTTAATGCACCAACATTGTTCAGTTTAAGTTTAGTTAAAAAGAGAGCAAGACATCAGCAGATAACAGGAAGGGTTGAAAAAGTCCAGATTATTTGTTGTGTTTTTTTTCCCTTTGAGCTTTCCAGCTCGGTCTGTCATGGAACATGCTAGCTTCGGAAATGCCTGCAGCCTTTTGGGAATCCCAGAGCAACGTTAACGACATATGAGATGTTGAAAGCATTTGAAAATATCCTCTCATCATCTTGTCTGCATTTTAAAAGATCAGAAACACTTGTGACTCCTATCTTATACAGATGCTCATAACATATATAAGCAATATCTACTCTCAGCAGGAAGACTTAAAAAATATAAATTTCTTACTTTGTTATAGCTCTAAAGGGTAAAGAAGAATTGGCTTAAACTGATATCAACAGGTAAAAGCTATGCAAAATTCAGAAATTGGAAATCGGACACAGAATTGAGACTGGTGCACCTATTGATAGAGACATACTCACTGGATCTGCATTGTACAAAAAATGCCACGTCTAACCTTGGAAAATGACAAAAACTAAAGACAAGAAAACAAGAAAAGAAAAGCTAGGCTTACTCTTTAATAGTTTAGGAAATTTAAATCCATCCACCTGTATGTGATATGTTTATGTTGCCACTTCTGGCCAGTGAGGGCGTATCGTCGTTTCCTGACACTGAATCTGGATGCACCGCCGAGCTCATCAGGAACCCCACACCTGGGCCTCTTCATCCACCTACAGGGTGAAGGTAAGGAAAACACGGATCAAAACTCAACTGACATTTTGTTGATTTTAATTAAGCTGTACAAGCTGAGAAGAGCAAATACCAATCCAGGGTAGGACATAACGACCCCGAAAAATAATACACAATCTATTGACATTAGATACATTTAACTGTTATGCATCTACATACACGTATTAACACACAAGAGGTGCCTCACCTTATGGTGTTATCGCTACATCAAGCCAGAGAAGCAGCAGGGGAAAAAAGCAGACAAACTGTTAGCTTATCATATTTTACTCTGTTTCAGCCTCGTGGTTAAACAGCTGTTCGTTCGCTGGCCACCGCATTGCAATCTTACAGTTCAGTGGCCAATCAGAGCTCATTTGCTCTTTGTAGCACAGATGGTATTTTACCGTCGGTGAGGACAAATATCAGAGGATACAGTTTGCAGGTAAAAACAAATGAAGTCAAGTTAGGATGCCCCGGTTAAAACTAAGGCGATGTTTAGTTTACAGGGATGATCCATGTTATGTTATTACAACTACTGTCACACAAAAACACTCTTGAAATGACTGATTAAAAACACCACTATAAATTGAATTTATTTAAGAGAGCACCATGTGGGTTTGCTCTCTACTGCACACTATTCTCACTATTTTAAACAAGACGTGGTTGATTTCCTTAGATGTGACTTATTGAACAAGGAGTAACCAATCACTGTCCCTTTTCTTCTTTTTCCTCCGCTGGGCATTAATACTGAGGCACTTTGTATCCTTTGATCTGACACCGGAGATGAACTGTTTGCAAAAGGTCCGTTTGATCAAATTAAAACACCCCACTTAATCTATGTCAGGGAAACTTTGTGTCAAACAGAATGCCTTGCTTCAGAATACAAAGTATGGGTTGAATGAGGAATACAGTAATCATTCACATCCTAGCTTGAACAAGAATTTTTATGCCCATTTGGTCTTTTCGTGCTTGACTTTTTCGGTTAATAAATGAAACCGTCTAGCATGGGGGGACCACACTGAACATGTGTCAGTTCCTATCCACTACCTGGGACATTTCGTACCCACTTTGGCAACTCAGGATTTAAAGTATTTTTCTGTAATTTATTTATAGTCTACTGTAAGGAAATATGATTAAGTGACTCCAACAAGCAATGTAAACCAGCAAGAGGTCTCTCAGTTCTACTATATTTTGGTTTGATAAGGGGTCATAAACTCCCTCATTTCACATATATATATCGGGATCAGAGCCAAAATAAAAGTGCTACATATCTCTATAATTTATACAAACACAAAATGGCAAAAAGCGGAAACGATTATAGGTGTACAAATAGACAAAGCTTAATTTTAACCCAGGCCCTGATTAATCAGTAGCATACCAGCTAATATGAATATTATCTCAGAAATTAAACTTTCTATTCATTCTAAGGCATTATTCAGGAAAATTTAAAATGTGTATTACTTACTCTATAGTGTTGCTGTCCAGATTCCCTGTGACATTTAGGCCATAGCGGCGCTGCATGGCAGCGATAGCAGAATGCATGACTCTGGCAGAACGCAGCACAGACATTCTGGGGTCTGCAGGAGGTAGGTAGCCATACCTCTGGAGCCACGCCTGGAGGCAAGGAAACACAGAGGAAAACATTATTCAGAACTCTTACACATAAATAAATGAAGGTGTTTTTTATTGACTTATTTTATTGTGAAGACGTAACACATTGGCAAAGAAAAGCAAATAGTGATCAGTGATGATAAGAGATAATTAGCTTATCAATTAGAACCAAGGAACACTGTTCTCTCAAACTTAAATAGCTCTGCTTTACAAAAAAAAAAAAAAAAAAACTTATTTAGCCCCACTTTTTACATGTTCATGGCAGACAGAAAGGGGTATCTCAACTCTTTTTGTCATGTAAACTGAAGATGAAGAGGAGGCGCTAACAAGTCCCTCAGAGATTTTATAGGTGGCACACTTGAAACGAAGTGGTGTAATTTGTACAAACAAAATCAATCACCCTCTAGTGCAAATCACATTAATCACAATAATTACAGTTTTTAACTGTAAATCTAAACTGTTTCTTCAATACAATATCTCATTGTCCTTTAAAAAGATTTATAAGAAAATATGTCAGTCTGTTAAAGGCTTTGTAATAAGATTTTACATGAAATACTTAGAAATGCAGATATATCTGCATTAACATTGGTATTGGATATGTGGTATTTGTTTGGGTAGGTGACAGTGGTGGTGGTGCAGCGCTGGATTGTGGGGTGTTTAACTGAAGCAGTGACCCCCCAAAATGACCCCCCAATGTCAGTTGGGGGGTCATTTTTTTCACGGTGCCGAAAAGACAGGGAAATATATACAATATCAGTTATCAGCTATAACAGCAACAATAATATTGGATATCGATATTGATGCACATTTTCATATTGGTGCATCCCTAATATAAGCGGTAGACTGAAATAGCATATTTTTATGGAACAGAGATGTAATAACAGACGATGTGTTGGCTTATTGGATAGGTTTTCATTTGTTAATGAAAGATTGTTATGCCAGAACTTCATAGGGATTTGAATTGAGGGGCAAGAAGTAGGGTTAAAGATAGGGCAGGGCGAGGGGTAACGCTCCAGATCCAGTCTTATAGCTTCTTGACACTAAGAGAGGAGAAAATAACTCGCACTGCTCTACCTAATTTTAAAAACACGTGTTTTTTGATGATTCTTAATTTTCTTTAGCAATAAGTAAAAAAGCAAAACTAAACAAAAAACAACAAACTCTGTACTGGTGGCACGTTGAGTTTCGCATCTTAACATATAAACCCAACAAAACTGTCCTCAAAAAAACCCCTCTACTACTGGTAGATGGTCAACTTCAAGGGCTCAATCAAGCTCCATCTGTCCTTTCATCTAGTTTTGGATGACAAACTCAAATCAAAAAGAAAACTAAAAAAAAATGTAAATAAGTAAAAAAAAAAAAAAAAATTTAAAAACCCCAAACTTGCCTGTATTCTTCATTGACCACATTTTTTTTTTCCAGATTTGTAATTTGCAAAACCAGCAGTGCAAACATATCAAATTTGATCTCATTGAGATGGCAACGATGTTAATCTATAGCCCATACACTGACAAGATGAATGGATAGATTGACAGATGATTACTGAAAATTGCAAGACTGACTATGATTAACCTTCATTTTCATTTCTTTTTTTTTTTTTTTTTTTTTTTTTTGGGGGGGGGTGTCATCAGGCTTGAGAGATTATAAATTGTTTTAAATAATCTGCTGCACTAGCAACTATTTAAGACAGATTTACTAGATAAGAAATATCAAGATGTTTTAAGGTCTCCAGATCTGGTGGAGCTAGATCTTGGTGACATATAACAGATACATAGCTGGAGTAAAAAAGCATGTTTATAAGGATATAGGAAAGATGTATCCATTTTTAGGAAGAATTTGTTGCTTATCATGTCATTTGCACTATCAGAAGATCAGAGCAGATACTAGCATCAGAGAGCAAAGGAGGGGGATGGGCTTTTCCACAGAAGAGGCGCTGGGGATTTAGATAGACTAAGTTCTTCTCCCAGTTCTCATAAAAATGCTGAGCAGATTTACTAAATTCTGTTCAAACATAACAAAGCCAACAAGTTTCTTCTGGTGTTGTGTGCAAAACGAGCAACAACATCATCTCAGAGTGTCAGAGAGCCAACAAAACCCAGACCATTTTACTCCTAAATTCAGCAGAGCGGCACTGAAATCTAAGTACTACTGTCGTAAACAATGTTGTTGAGGTGTTTCTGTCATCAAGGTGGCTTCCTGTTCGGGATGGCGCAGGCTACACACTGGCAATGAAATTCACTAAACAGAGAGGGAAACACGGCATGAGAGCGAGCAATGAGAGGGGAGGGAAGGAAAAACCATTACTCTACTTGGGTAGAAATGTGAGTCTACAGCTTCGGTTACACTGGGTGAGCCTTGAGTGAGAAAATAAGCCACAAAAAGGAGTACTTAAGAAGGTTGTTGTATGGTATGATGTTGATATTTGTAAATTTAGACTATGCATAGTTGTTATTTTGCAGTTTGATAGTACTCTGAAAATGTGTCAATAGGTTTTTACTCAAGAGTTTAGTTTTTCAGCAAACACTGAATGCTATGTCCATTAAGCAGAAGATGAGATGCTACTTCTTAATAATAATTTTTTAATCTCTTTTTTTAAAGTATAACACTTTTTTATCATTTTAAGGCAAGGTTACGTCACTCATCTTTTGCTGTCTCAGACTACAAGACAATATGTAATAAGGCCAAAGCATGACAGATCCACCGTCATGCTTTGCAGTTGGCGAGTTTTCTTTATTTTCATTTTGCCAACTCATTGGCACCTCATTTAAAACTGCCCAAAATGGTGGTGTTTAGATTCAGATATGCATCCCAAATGTTTATAGTAAAGTTGGTCACAGTATTTTTTTCTGGAAACTTTGAATCTTAAAAAACAATCTAACAAGGTCACTAAATATTGTATGGATAAATTAATTTTGGCATTTTTATAAATCCTATAAAAGCAAAATTCTGTTTCACACATCCACTACTTTATACATCACAAACACCATGAGAATTGATAAATTAGACAATTAATACAGTTAAAATGGGTATTTTTCTGGCTGATACAGATTTACAATTTTCTGAGGTCTGACTCCAGATTGTGATTTCTTTTCCTAAGAACTCAAACATAAAAAAAAGAAATGTGAAGATTCCTTAAGAAAGATATACAGCAGTAAATAAAGGTATTATAAGATTATCCCTATTAAAACATCACAGCATCCAGACATTCATCTTATTTTTATTATACTGAAAACAATGTACATTAAATTTCATACCATTTGTTGCTGAGTTTTATAGGCCAAATATGGAGAGAGCTCTTAGTTGATGCAATAATGAATAGGGGGAAAAGTTCTGCTTTCTCAGTATTAAAGTAACTGATTGAGGAGGAAATATGAATCTCTTCAAAAAAATAAGCCATTTTTTTAAAAATCTTTCATTTACCATGCTGACATAACTATATACTACAAAAAGGCAACAGACTGTATTATTTTATTCTCTGGTGGAAGATAAACAACAGAAGTCCAGACATTTCTAGTATCTGTTTATCTGTTTTGACTGGTACAGAGAGAATAAAAAACTGAGACCAAAAGGTAGACATTCACATACTGCTACAAACAGTCAACATATAGTCTTGTCCACACTTTCTCTCATATTGTTTTGCCATCTAAAACACTGCTCCCTCATATTCCTTAGCACTATCTTTGTCTTTTCTCATGCAGTTCCCTTTTGCTTCACTTTTTCTGTTTCCGCTCCTGTCAGCTGAGCGGCGAGAACATTACAATGTCTGTCAGGTTCATGGGTGCAATTTTCATTCAGCTGCTCAGCTGCTAAAGCTTCTATTCGCTGCCTACCCCGGCAAGCTGCACAAGCATGCAAAAGGCGCTTACAATGGGATGTGCTGCCACATCAGAGATTTCAATGTTTAAATAAGAGTTTACAACAAAGATATTGTTCAAACAAGGCGCAGACAAGTAGTTTGTTTAATCCTAAAGGTAAGGGGTGTGAAGATATTATTAAAAATGTCTTAAAACTATACATATGCTAATATTTACAAATAATAAAAAATACCCCATGATGGATAAAGCCAAGATAAAATCTGCTCAAAGTTATCATTTAGTGTTTGAATTTTCTTTTTGGTTATGAGTAGTTTCATAATTACCACAGCAACACAAAAAGGGAAATGAGTGTATTTTTACCAGTTAAACATAGGATTATGACCACTGACAAAAGAAAGGAATGACACTGATGATATCTTTATCATGGCACCTGTTAGTAGGTTTGATATATGAGACAGGAAGTCAATATTATTATCTGACAGTTGAAGCGTTAGAAGAAGGAAAAATGTGCAAGCAGGATTCGAGTGAGTTTGACAAGAACCAAACTGTGATGACTAGACAACTGAGTCAGAGCATCTCCAAAACTGCAGCTCATGTGGGGCATTCCCAGTCTACAATGGTGAGCATCAAAAGTCAGTATCAAAAGAGATCGAAGGAAGAGACAATAGTGAGCTGGTGACAGCGATACCAAGGCTTAAAAGCAAACAGGCAAATGAGGCCTGCGTGGTCTGAACAAACAGATGCTGCTATAGCCTAGTTTGTAAAGTATAGGGCTGCATAACTGCAGACCCATGTTAATCATAATGTTATGCCTAACTGGTGTGTTTACATGTCCAAACATAAATCTTAATTTCAAACCTGCACAGCTTATTTTTACTGAAAGAAATCGACAAAAATTAGATACACGATCATTTATATGGTACTAAAACCTTATTTAATGTATTTCTTTCCAGAGTTTAGTTTACTTCTGATGCTAAAATATGTAGAAACTGGTTTAATAAAATGTATGTACACAGAAACTGAGCAGTAAGCACTAATCTGCCAAGGCTATACTTCCAGCCAGTGCAGCTTTTATCAGATACAGAGATGTATTAAAACCATCAGGGACACTGTGAGCCAATCTAGACTGACAGTTGTTGCGTCTGATGCTCCAACGGTGACAGGCTGTTGGACGGTGTCTGTGTGCACGCAGGAGGTGAAATGCTGTTCAGGGTCCCATGTGAGAATGAGACAGATACATGGAGGTAGGATGTGCAGGGTGTAGCTGTCATACTGATTCTTTATACACAATACCATGGGGAAACAACCAGGCAGAGCAGGCAATGAACATAACAGAAGAGGGCAGGAGGTGATTCCAAAGAAATGTTCTGCACTGGCAGCAAATGCAGTATAGCTAGTCCTCCTGGTCTCTGTGTTTCTTTCTTTACAATGTTCTTCGAACTATAAAAAAAAACCAGACTCCAGACAATGAAATCTGCAAATTCAATACAGTTTTACTGCAAAATCAGAGGTGCAGCAATCAGTGAAATGGAATGATTATCGCCCCCATCAGCTCAGTTCTGTGATCAACAGGTCGTATAAGGAAAGATCTGTTCATTGAATGCATCAAAGATAAGAATTTCTGTTTTTTCTTGGTCTATAAGCACACCAATCAAAAGCATTTATTTTGATGCCCCTTTTCAGGTTAATAAAACATCAGCTAAAAGTTGGAACATATGCTTTGGTGCATAAACAAAACTAATCATTTTATTCTCATTCATATGGTACAGCCCTTCGAAGAAAAAAAGAATGCGAAGTTGTCAAAGTCAGAATCAGTACAACAGATCTTCCAATGCCGACTTCCGCTAAAAAAATCAGAAGTCAGCCAGGAAAAGTCGAAACAGTGCATCCGTAATTAAGATGTTACACTTCTTAAAACACATCTGATGATATTATAAAAAATAAAATTAAAAAAAAAACAGTTGAGATTAACATCAGCTGACAAAAAAAATCAGTAAAAAGATCAATTTCAAGCTAAAACGATGTTTCATGTTTGTATGCCATCTCTATATCATAATGGGTGATCTTCTTGCATGTTTTCCCTGTGTATACGTGAGTTCTCTCCAGGTACTCCGGCTTCTTCCCACAGTCCAAAATCATGACTGTTAGATTCATTGGTCTCTCTACATTTCCCCTTAGGCATGAGCGTATTGAGTGAATGGTTGTTTGTCCTGTGTGTTTCTGTGTTGCCCCGAATGGACTGGTGAAACGGCCAGGGTGTACCCTGCCTCTTGCCAAATGACTGCTGGAGATAAGCACTAAGCCCTAGAAAGACAAGCAGGTATAAACAATGGATGGATATATTAAAAAACTGATGGAAACATCTCATCTTGGTGCTCAATGGTTGAGCATCTCATTTCCATATCTCAGATCACCCAAAAGCCCCAGAAAAAAAGCAAGTCTCTCCCCTGCTCATCTGTGGCAGCAGGAAAACCTAAAACATGCATGCTCGGACAAACCTCAACAGCCACACCTTTACGACAAATTCCCCAAGCTCCAGTGTGAGAATCAAATAGAATCTGGGCTCTAAGCTCAAATATGTTAAAATGGTGCAAATGTTCAAAGATTAAATCTTAGTCTTTGATCTTTTTTTTTTTTTCTTCATCATGACAAAGACTACAGGTCATGTCTAAAGTTTTATTTGATTAGCATCTCATGACCACTTTGGGACTGAGTCCATGAACAGTACATCACATTGTGAACACCTTACTCCATGCAGAGGTAAGTTTCCACATTGTTATAGTCTTAATGAATAAGAAACTACAGATCTGCTTTGCTCAATCAGAGAGCACTTTTTCCATCTTTTCAGTCACCAATCTCTTCTTATCCATTCCAGTTTTCCTTCCTTGTCTGCTGCCCACCTGTCCTGCTCATTGATTCACTCTTTCACACAGTGATCTATGGCTGCCGGCATTCTGCAGATGTGAGGATTCCTGAGAGCAAGAGGCTCCAGCACGACAGCCTCATTCATTCAATAGGAGAGAAATTCCTCCCCATCCTCGCTCTGCAAATGGATGGAAATGAGAGAGAGGGAGAAAGAGAGAGCCCTTGTGCAGCATGTATTGTGGTGGATTCCTTAGAAATGTATTAACAGTGACAGTGAATGAGAAAACATCAAGGTTGTTTTGAGTAGGAAAGGGTTACAGCTGCAAGAACTTTAAAGGTAAACACACTAAAAGCATGCTAAATCCTTATTAACCCAACAAAGACGAGAAAATGACTATAGATCCTCTCTACGCACATAAACTGTGTTATTTTGAGAGGTTTGTGCACTCTGAGACAGCAAAAAGCAGTAAGTTTAATGAGTTTCAACTTCTCCAGATACCCAGGTACTGTTGAAGAGAAGAGAAAGAGTCCACCAATGATGCACTGATGAAGGCTAACTCCCTGAAATATATATGCACCTACTTTAGGGGGTCTCTGCACTTCATTTTACATCACCTCGAAGTGGATTTCTTTCAAAGACCTCAGGTATTAGAGAAATCTGGTCAGAGATCAACTACGTCCAAACTTTTTTTCTTTGAGCACTCTTGCAACCTTATTCCAAAAAGTGTACAGCTACTTCATACATAGGTACTTATTTTGACTCTTCGGTTACTTTATAAAGACATATCTGCTGAAAAATACAATTGATATTTCTCCCAAACCTGTTCTTCAAATCTTTGACATTGTTTGTGCAGTAAGGTATGGTTAAAAACAAAAAGTAAAGCCTAAGCTGCTGCAGGTTAACCCAAGATGGTGACATAAGAACTAGGGCATGAAAGTGACTCAGATGCTTCGTCCTCCTACTGATGCCTCACACTGCCACTGAACTTAGGCGAACTTTGAGCTCACAGTTCCCATGGTCTCTCTCTCTCTCTCTCTCTCTCTCTCTCCCTCTCTGTCAGCAAGCTGGTTTGCCCTACTACCTGACAAATAGAAGGCAACCCAATTAGCCAATGGGTGCCACAAAAAAGCAGCCAACTTATAAGGTGGCCAGGTCACTTTATTATGAATGAGATCCGGCTCAGGAAGCCTGGTCAGCATGACAACGTGCAGACAACATGTGGTAGCTTGACGTCGTTGTCATTTGTGATCAATCAGCTGATAAGAACTCAAGTCACCTCCAGTTACAAGGGGCACATGTGTGTTAATAGTTCATGGTGAGTCAAGAGCATGAGCATAGTCTCAGTCAGGATGAAGAGACATCAGGAGGAAGATCATGTGATGTCTTTAGGCACAAGTTCAACATACATACATACACACACACACACACACACAGATATATATATATATATATATATATATATATATTCAGAAAGTGAAGTTTCAGATGCAATGAGAAATCGTTTAGTGCCGGAAACTGGACAATTTTTGCAAAGGTGGTTCAGTGAACTGCTGCAAGTGATATGTAAGCGCTACAAGGAAACACTGACAACTGACGTATTGTTACTGTTAGTGATGAGGTAATTTTAGCATAATTCAGATGGTTACATGTCCTGACTCTCTACATTTCATCAAGGCTACAAGAGAGTGAGAGAAAACAGGACTTTTTCAGGAGAAAGGAGGGAGACTGAACCTATTAAAGTGAAGTATCTCTGTTCTATCCCTTTTGGCCTGGCAACTTTGTCCATCTTAGAACACATTGGATTTGGACATTTGTCAGCACTTTGGAAATCTCAGAGTTCAGGTAACAGGCCTTGCTTTTCAAGGGAGTACACACAGAGATAACTACAACGTAACATGCTGCATACAGATTAAATTTTATCTGCATAATCATTTAGTATTTGTTTAATAATGTAAAAAGCAATTAATCTCTGCTAACTATATCTCCTGCAGAGAAATCAGAATCAGCAAAATTCAGAATTGGTCAAATCTGTAAAAAAAAAAACTGGTGATAGGCAACAAAACTGATTAGTATATGTCTAAAAAAACAAACAAAAAAAATACTGAATGTCATTCTCATTTTGTTTGTCCAACTGACACCAACTGATGCATTATTATTAGCAGCATGATACAGTACCTAGCACCTAGTGAGGTAGATATACTTCCTGAAGGTTTCAAAGTGCCAACGGGTTTTTGCACCACAGACTTGTACTAATCAGTCATGTTGAATGCACCTACTGAAAGTCCCTCAGCTTTTTTATTCAGGTCATCTATTCAGTGACGGATTTCAGTATATGCAGGAATGCTGACAGAATATAGTTAGCACCCTGCTAGGGCAGAAAATCAGAGGTGGAACATCTTTGCTCTGAGTCTTTTTCATTCCTCAAAAATAGGTCAACCAATTATTCAAAGGTGTATTCGGCCATTACTGGTAAAGCACATTCAGTCATTTGATACATTAAACATTCATCTATTATGGATATGACATTAAATGTCCAGTGATTCTGCCATGCTGCTCTGCATTAACCTTCCTGTCACACAGCAGGTGGTAATAGTTAAAAAAAACAGTGCCTGTTTGTCCAGTAACAGATTTGAGACCAAGCACTGTGAAACAACAGCATTTTTTAGGCACAGGTGAACGGTCGAAACGTGATCCCGTCCTCCTGGGGTTGCTTTGCCACCCCTGACCGGCCTGAATTATTTATCCAGTACATGCCAGACCGCTGGCGAGTGTGCCAGGGTCGTCAAGGCAACCGCTGCCTTTTTTCTGCCCACACCGATAAACTACAAACCCACACGCGTGCAATAATTGAAGCTGCTGTGCTTAAATTCATACAATGGACTTTCAGCAGGAAAAAAAAAACATAACTTAATGAGACACAACCCATCATGTGCACCTCATGACCTCTGACGTGGTGTGATTATTGCAGAGACTGAACAGGGAATTGCTGCATCTTAAGCCCCGGGCGCCTACAGATTCACAAACACAAAAATTTGTTTTATGCATGCCATGTCTGCTATCTTGGTGGCCCCATTAGGATAAAATGCCACAAAAATGTCACCCAAAAATGTCATGGTGTGATCATACATACTGAACAGTGACTCTACAGTACACAGTCTTTGGAGGTATTAGGGGCCTAAAATAGAGATCAGAACCTTGTGGCCAATCTCTAGCATTTAAAATGCTTTGATCTGTGTATACAGATTCCTCCATAAGAATTTTAATACAGGAAGATATTAAAATAGCTTTGAAGATCTATCTTTTTAGTTAGGTTTTTTTTTTTTTTGCTGTTAATAGTCATTAATTATTGTGACATCCCACCTTGTGTTTGACAAAGCAGTGGTAGGACAACAGGGTTTTAAAACAGAGGTGCATACAGTGTTGACATTCTAAGCTGTCCCTAGGATCGTATCGTTAGCATTACTAAATTATCAGTCTCTCTGTGTATTTTCAAGAGAACAGTTTCTTTTTAACCCTTATAACTGCAACCCTTATAAGTCTGCAAACATTTCAAGATCCAGCATGCACCACAACAAAGACTGAAAACTATAAAAAGGATTTAAAAAAAGATGAGCTCTGTTCAGCCTTCCTGTTGTCAGTGCTCTCTCCCACTCTCCCGCTGCCTGATTAAATCTCTGATATGTTTCAACATAGAGGTATCTTTAGGCACTTAATGATTAGAATTCAGAAGGATGACAGGCAACTAAGAACCCATTATTGATGCAACCCCTCTTTAAAAAAGTTCTGGAGACCTCTGCACAATCTGAACTAACAGCTTACCTTGTTGAAAAATACAAAAATGTGTCCAAGGTCACACAATTCATGAGTAACTAAAAGTAAATCCATTTTAGTAATCTGCTATTCCTTTGGTACATACTTTTATAGCTCATTTATATTTGCAGACGCGTGACTCTCAGTCATTGCTGTCATTTGGCACACCCATGAAGTTAGCTGTGGTGCCTCAGAAAATCTGCAGTTATGTTTACACAAGATTCCACAGTCATGTTTGAACTACCTCACCTGCTTTTAGTGATCCCAGGAGTTTTTGGGTGGGACCTAATGTGTCCTGAGCACGAAAGGCCTGGTTCTTAAGGACTAAATACAGTCACAAATCCTTTGTAGCCAAACTTGCGATAAACATAATTTGGTTTACCTTTTCTATTTTAGGGGAATTTACAGGTTGCATTTCTTCTACAGTCATCTCCCAGCTACTCTGTTGCGTTCATCATAAACTGTACAGGTGCCACACCTAAGCACTTAAGAGTTCTTTAAAATTAGGTTATCAATAAACTTTAAGACAATGGAATCATGATGAAATCATACAGGCCACCTGCTGATTTGTCGATGCATCTCCAACTTAGGGTAATGGATAACAACCGCCAAATAATTCTTGACTTAGGCATCAGATTTATATTTTATGATGGCTGTTGTAGTTATCATGTTTGAAGTTATGATAAGAACAGCTTGCAACAGTTCACCATGACTCATAAAACACTGCATGTAAAAAATCCACACACGTGTTTTAGCATTTCTTTCAAAGGCTAAATTTACAGCCACATAGGCCCCCCCCACAGGTAACACGTAATGTTGCGATCATCAGTCACATTAAAGACTTAACACCCCAGTAAGCTGTGACCAAAGACATGTCTCAGAAAGGGAGAGACCGTCTGTTCGCACACAGAAAGGAGGACATAAAACAATACATAACAGTAACAAGTGCTAAAGAGTGTCAGGTTGGTGCATGCATGTGCTGAGAAATCATTTAGGTCAGTGAGGGTGTTGTGTTTGTATCTGGGTGAACAGACTGACACAGACACCCTGGTGGTCCAGAAATCTGCTATCCTACCAAAGCCAAATGACGCAATTCATATGACTTGCTCAGGGGTGAGACATGCCGATAAAAATACACCATTCATTGCACCTACGAGCATTCAGACATGGCTGTAGGCTTGTTCATATAGATTGTACTGTATGTTCGGAGGAAATGTGGCTAAAGGCAAACAGCAGAAGCAAACTAATATATTTACTTTGTTTAAAAGGAGAACATAGAAGATTATAGCCTCATGCAAATAAAAAGCCCAGTTGCATTTGTGATTGATGGCACACAAAGGCAAACTTAATCACTTTTACATTAAATGCCCTGGGAAAAAGCCCCAGCTGCAAAGGAACTGATGCATTTTCAATTTTAGGCTATTTTGCTGAATTGTGTAGAGCAGATAAGTAGTTAATACTAATGCCGATAACCACCATGCCGCAGGGAGGGAAAGAAACATTCAAACTTCATTAACACAAAGTTCAAGGAAAAACACACTAGAGTACAAAAGTACACTGACCAACTGCCAAGCAATTTCTGGGAAATGGCAGAGCAAAAACACACAGCAGGCGAGAGCTTATCGTTAAAAATAGCATGCAAGATCTATTAGCCCAGTTATCTGTTTTCTGTAGTTATAATCCAGAATTTAAATTAAAATGTCTCGTTTGGTCTAGTGACCTGCAGGACTGTGGCTGTATGCAAGCAAATGAACTCACCCACATTCCAGCAGCTTCAAACCAACACTTGCTTGAGACATTAGAGAAAATCCCTAGAAGCTGGAGAATCCACGTGTTTCAAAGAAACTCACACACACTCATTCACGTTAGTTACTTTCCACTGTTCAGGTGCCACTTCAGAGGCTGAACATGCCAACTGGGAAGACGGGCTGAGATGGTAATGAAATGCTGCTGTTTCTCACATGGTGTCAACAGCTCTGTGTTGTCTGCTCTGTGCTGTACAAAGCTTCCCAAAAGCAAAGTGTTTTCAGGAATTTTCCAGCTTGTAAAAGTGCAGCATGATTAACAGACACAGCTATGGCAAATATCTTAGCTAAAGTAACGTTTCCTGCAAGGTTTGAAAAAGTCATAACAAGCAAATACATCAATAATTTGATACGAGGTCATAAATAATATAAAGATGTGTCTAAAATTTGTATGTTCACTTATTTACTGTTTATTTTTTCTTATAACAGTTCACAAAAATCCATTGTCAGCACCTTTCATGAAGCTTACTACTTACTGTAGGAAGGTGTTATGTTGGGTAGCCCTGGTGTAAAAACACCTCACTTTAAGTTAAATTTACCTTTCTTAATTTATGTCTTAAATTAAGTCATAAATTTAATGTGCAAATTTGCAAAAACCCTGGAGTTAGTTGCCCAATAAAATGAAAAACATTATAATGAGGATCATACTGCATGTTAAATGACCGAATAATTTTTTTCACACTTAAACTAAGGCTGAATCTGCCTTTATCCCACCATGTAACTGCCACTGTGTCCATTCCTACATCCATTATGGAGCTTAATAGTCATAAAAATGCCTCAAATCGCAGGTATAATTTCACTTTGAAGTATAACATTATCTGAGGACTGTATTACACTGTTTCCAGTTCTTATTTAGCCACATTTGGGCTAATTGACTCTCATGAACTATGACGGATTAGGACCCCTAATCAAACTGATATAATTCTTACAACCCTCCTCCTGGTAAACTATATTAATTGGAATCAAACGGTCATATTTCCATACAGTACACTACGAGTACAGAAAATTACTTTAAATTTGTCAAAATGGGTACAAAATAACCCACTTGTGGGTATGTGTAGTTGGTATAAAATATCCTGTAGCCAACAGCTCCTTTCATACCCAACTTTTTTGGGATATAGGCCTAAAACTGCAAATATCTGACATGGTGAAGAAACGAACTGATCAGAGTTAAGACCTTTTTTTTGTTGTTTTTTTCCAAAGAAAACTTGTCAGTCATCAGTCAATGTTTTTCTTTTTGACTAAAAAGAACTAACAAAATTACTTACTGAAGATTTAAATGTTACCTGATAACTACAAGGGGTTTTTTTTCTCAACAGAGCTGATACATCAGCATTATCTCATTTGTGTTGTGTTTCGCCCATCTGGGACGTTTCATGGAAATCTGCTTCAAGATTTACATGAAGAAAACGATTAGCACTGACTTGCAAGCAAAGTTTACCTGAACCATAAATTCACACATGCATTCATCTGAGACGAGATGCGACAACAGATGAGAGAACAATTTGGCACTCTCTTTGTTGTACAGCAGATTATCTCTGACTAAGCAACTCTACTCAGTCTCTGGTGAGCACAAAGGCATGACTCAAATGCTTAATGTTAGTCAGAGCGCAGTGCTGCACCTGATGCCTCTCTGAGTAGAATCAAGCCAGTGTGACGCTCAGGAGGCTTTGATGTGTCTACATTGTGTTCTTTTAGGAATGCTTCTTCAGCAAGACAAACAAGACAAATCTAGGTGAATATGAAAAATCTCAACTGTACAAAGAGGGGACTGAATTAGTAAAGCACAGAAATATGTTTATTTTCTGAAAACAAATGTAAAGTATACATGAGCTGGCTACAGTTATAAAGGGAAACCAAGGTTTTAAAAAAGATATGGTATCACAACTGCCAAAAAATAATTGAAAAAACCATCTCTAACACTTCACAAGAAGGCCATAAAGACATATTTTGATGTTTAATTATAATTGTTGAAGAGAAGTTGTGATTGGTTAAAGTCTGTTAGGATGAACAAAATTTGGGACAATATCGATATCTAATATTAATACTGCTGTTATGGCCATTAAGTGATTTTTCCAGAGAGATATATATATATATATATATATATATATATATATATATATATATATATATATCCCTACACTTTCAACACTGACCACACCACTGACATCAGTTAAACACCCCATAATCTTGTGCTGCATTATTATCACTGTTACATGACCCAACAAATACCACAATCACAATGTCAGTCCCCTCCTGAAACACATACACAAATGGCAGCAAGATGGAAATAAACATTGGTTGTTAATATCAGCCCCATTTTTACTTACTGGACAGACGCCAATATGTAAAATAAATGACTAACATCAGCCAATACTGATATATCATGAATCCCTGAAAACCAGTCTTAGCAGGAAAAATGTGGAGATAAGAAATTGGCCACAGAACTCTGATGGGCACAATTCAACATGAAACCACAGTATTATATCATTATCACACCATCGGAATCTTATACTGGCCTTTACTCAATATATGCCACATTTACTCAAAGCAAAAGCAGTCCAGAAGCATAAGTATCTTGTAGGCTGTTCATTTTAACCTGAAAACTTCAAGATAAAATTTTAGATTAGCTGAAAACAATCTTGGTATTTTGCTTATTTATTGCACTGTGAAATAAACCTGTCAGAAATAAACCAGTCAAAAAAGGAAAACACCTCTATCTCACTTTTTTGTCCTTTTAATTTGAACTGTATGAAAGCAAGATGATAAACAGTTTTTTCAAAGGCTGTCCAATTATGCCAACTGAAATTGAAAAACGAAAGCCCAAGTTGAACGGATCATCTACTGGCATCAGTAATAACATTTTCCAAGTTCTTTAGGGGGAAACAATCGGACAACCAACAGCTCATAATGATTCAAAGTACAGACGGACACAGCTATAGTGTTAAATTAAGTGTTAGAAGTTGGTACAAATTACCATATTATCACTCCCTGGCAAGCTGCATGTGCTGTAAAAATGTAATCCAAGGGAAAAGAAAAGGGAAAAGAAATGAGAAGAGAGAGGCATTCTGCATTAATTAGACCACAAAGCTGTCACTGAAGCTGCCACTCAAAGAGGTGATGTTTTCTAAGACAGCAGACTGACCAGCGATTACAGGGCAGCGGCGAGACGAACTTAAACCACTCCTGTTATTTAAAGGAAATACTCACCTTTGCCTTCGTTATTACCCTCTACAACCTGTGCTAGAGGCATGGGAGACAACACATCTATCAACACCGCCATAACAAACGCAGAAAGTGGCTCCAGTGAAACTAGCTGAGTCTCCACAGGTTTTTTTAGAGACAGAAACTGTTTATAAGACTGCAGACGGACAGGGAGACACAAGTCATTCCTGGCTACCAAAAGCTAAGATCTCTCTAAAATAAAAGATTTGTGATACTATCCCCATTTTGGCATTGAAGCACTCTGAAGATGTACACTGTTGAATGATGCCTAAATAGACTGAAAATGGTGGAAGTTTGAAAACTACCTTCACACTGTTTCCTATTTTGCCATTTACTGTATGTTGGCATATTGGAAAATGTGTGATGTGGATCTAAATGACTGAAAAATTAGCAGGATTATGTAACATGAGGTCCTGTTGGGTGAGTGAAGTATATGCGTCACTTTGATGCATGCCTGAATTGAATACCGCATGTTTATTAGAATCAAGGGTGTGGGATTCACAGTGTTCTGCTGCAGCAAGACAGGACATATACTTTTTCTGTTATGTCACTTTCTTGCATTTGTTTCTGTATTTTAGGATCACCTGTTTTTCTGAGAATTGAGTTTCAATGCGGCACGTGCCCTCAGGGTGTCAGATTGATGTTAGCTGAATTAAAAGTAAGTAGGTACTGCCGTCAGTTTCACTTTCTGTTCTGAACATCTGTCAGTCCAATGTCAGTAAACTTCATAAACACTGCCATAAATTATGCGCATAGTGTTGCATAAGATTAACATATTTATTAGTAGGCAATTGTTATGTTTCAGTAACAGTTGTATAAATCTCTTTTATATGCCGTGTGAATGTTGCGGAAATTATTATTTCGAGATGGCCAAAAAATTAATACCGGACTGGTCTACCTGGCCATATATATATATATATATATATATATATATATATATATATATATATATATATATATATATATATATATATATATATGGCCAGGTAGACCAGTATATATATATATATATATATATATATATACACACACACTATAGTGTTAAATGCAGTATTATAATGTATTAGTTAAATGTATGTATTAGTTAAATTAGTTAAATTACTGTTGATTTTTGTGTCGTTTTTCCCTTTCAACATCTTCCATTAATTCCTTTTGGGATGACTAGCCAATGTGGAAAAAAAATCTTCACACTTGAAATCCCCAATGTAGCAGATAATAAACTTTAGATGCTAGCTAGAGTGCTGTCTTTCTGTTTTTGAGATGGGATTGAAATGAGTTAAAATCAGGGGCAGCAAAAAAAAAAAAAAAAAAAAAAAAAAAAAAAAAAAAAAAAAAAAAAGTTAAAATTTTCACCAACAAGAGAAGGTCCACATGTGTGGAAGCTTTGAAGTCCTGTACACACGCTGTGATGTCAGGAAGCTCAGGGGTATCAAACTACTGAAACCGTATTTATTCAACACGGCAGCATAAATACTCTGACAAACACGTGGTCAGAAGTTTCTTTACAAGACAGATACACAGTCAACATTGGGATGGTCTTGCTTGTTCGCTTCCAGAAACACAGTGTTGTCATATCTTCCTTTGTTTGTTCATATGAAAAAAACATAGCTCCTTTGTCTCTGACTACATGCATTATTCAGAAGAATATAAGCATACTTAAGTCATGTGAGGGCTGCACACTGCTTTACTATATGTTTGAGATTTCTAAGCAACAAGTCACAGCATCATGGTTGTGCTCCCACAAAAGTATTTCAAGGATGCAAAGACTGAATGGAGGACAATACAACTCAAAGAGGACGGCGTGGGAGAAGGGAATGCTCTAAAGCACCACAGCGATGTTAATATGAAAATGACACTTTTAATTACATTGTGAATTGTGTCTTGCAGCGGAGGAGCTTGGGTTGAATGTTACTGAATGAGATGGGTTTTTCTTCTTCAACATAAGACAGAGAAATCTCTGTCCTGGTCAAATGAAGCCATCCCTCTGTTTTTTCATGTCACCATGAGGTATCTAAGTAAAAGCTAAATCTGTTGCCAAATAGTGCTGGTTTACCAAGTCTGTAAAATCATGTGGATTTGTGAACACAGGTCTTGTATGACCTTCAGTACACAACATGCCTGGACGATCTCATTTGATCTTCAGATGATCAATGAGAAGATTAATGTTTAAAGTTGGATGTGAAACAGGCAGATCAGATTTTCTTTATCCTTTCCTTTCCCCACATAAAATTTCATGGAAGTGCCCTTACTTTAGCCCCAAGAGATCTCTTTCTACTGAGCATAAATAGTGGGAGGCTAGAAAAACACAAACATCTGGCATCCATCCAGTTCAAATATTTGCTCCAGTGACCTTTGTGAGATCTTTGCTGATGTTGAAATCACTAAGTTGTCCCTCTTTCATAAGAGGCTGGTCAGAATGGGAATTGCTATTCTTGGACATGACTTTAACCAACAAGATATCCCGCACAGGAGAACAAGTTGTTTTTTTAAATCATTTTTCTATAAAGAATAACACCTCTTAGACTGGTTTTATCTTGTCCGTATGTTGCTGACCTCATCATTTTTTCCCCTTACAGTGCTTAGGGGTTTGCACTAGTCCTACTGTCCAGTTTGGCAATCTATTTAATCCAAAAAGAGCGCTGATTGCAACAACTGGAACAAATCAGATTCCTTCTTTTTATTTAGCCAACCAAGGGTTAGACGTGATGAACAAAGTAAAATAACTGGGCCATATCATTAGAAGTGAGGTATGTGATGATGACAATGTGCAAAGGCAGTGCTCCAAATTCGGCTTACCAACTCATATGTTGCCACTTAAATTTTACATGTGCACAGATAATGTCACAGTTTGCTCAGTTTTACAGCCTATTGTACTTCCTTTTTACACAGCATGCTTGTAGCAATTACAGTAACGGCAAAATGAAAAACATCCAGCTGGCTTTTTACAATATGGTAGAAATGAAACATATGACATGATGGAGATACTTTTATTTAAAATAGAGGCAATAATTCTTCCTGTTGCTGCCAAAAAACGTTTATGCATTAATTTATTTTTTGTGCTTTTGATTTTGATCAAATGAAGCTGAATCAAATGAAGCTTCTGAGTTCTCAGGAGCTTCATTCAGAGCCTGTTATCCATTTCTACCATTCTGCTTTAAATAGAAAAACACAAACACAGCAAGCTGGTGATTTGTTCATTTTGGCGGTCCACTTAGATCGCCAGCCTGCAGTCATGCAGATATGTCACTTGCCATTTGTAGATTTAAAGCAGCCTTACATTTTTAAAGTGATGAGGGGAGTTCATTTAGTTCTCACAACACTGCTGTCTGTGTTTTTGACAAACAAAAATACTGCCACACACCCATATCTGTCTTCCTTGTAAAAGAGGAAAAAAATGTTACATTCCTTCAACCAGCTGAGTGGCAATGTGCAGCAACAGGGGCTGCGGTGGGGGGAGTAGTAAAGGGTAACTCTTACAGCCTCGCCATACCTTGGTATAACTAGCACACACCTTCTTTCAAATTCACATACAGTAAAGAGATAAATCTGGTTACTACACCACCTTCAAATTAAAAATAGTTTACAACAAAGAAGGGACATGTTAGTGACCATGAAACTATAACTTTCTAAATCTTTGACATACCTAAATACCAGGAACCTATCCTGTTCCTGCCTTGTTTGATAAAAGATGCCATTTTTAACCTGTGGTGTTTACATGGATTGCTTCATTACATTTTATCTCCTTTATTCATTTGCAGAAAAGGGATGTTGTGCATGAATGAACATGTTGAAAAACACAAATGTAACTGCACCCAATTACAGCCAAGGTTTCTCTTAACCGTTGTTGAGTTACTCTTCTGTTTAGTTGTTTTTGTTGTTGTTTTTCATGCCTATAAACAAAGTGTGGGGATTGACAAAGTGGAGCTATAAACCAGCTGGACTTCTCACAAAGACCCTGTTGTTTTCATTGTGGGAACAACAGCTACACTCTGCCTGTAACACTTTCTTCATTTGGTGTTATTATAGGCATAATACAGCTGCACAAAAGAGCAGGCTCGTTTCTTTTCAGAGATGCTTTTATTTTAACAGATACTGGTCCAGTTCTTACCTCCACACTGAACGGCTGCTCCTCTCCGTTCACGGCACATAAAATCCACAGCAACAACTGCAAGCATAACGTCCCCATACAGCGACTATTAAGACATCTCCTGCTGCGGAGAGCCAATAAAACCATAGTGAAGCCCGTCGTTGTTGTTGTTGCAGCTCAGTGTCCGTGCTCAGCTTTATTCACAGTCGATGCACATACACACACACACACACACACACGGCAACAAATCCTAGACGTTCAGCAGCAACATCGCGGGAGTCTCCTTGCTTTTCTTCTCTTAGCGGGGTTGAAATCAAAGCTGAGGAGATGTTTGAGATGGAGAGAGGGAAATGGGAAAAGAAGCGGATGCGTGCAGAGCGCTCTCCTCCTCTTCCTCGGCCGCGGTTTTCAGGGAGGAGGTTATCCCCGGGGAAGCGGTCGCCTGTCAGCAGCCTCCCGGTGCAGCGGTCCCCGGGTCGGTCCTCCGGTGCAGCGGCCGTTGTTCCAGGCGGACGCGTCCAGCTCGTTCTCTGTAAGCGCGCGGCATAGCTGCCCGTTTTCAACTGCGAGTTCGATCGATTGCGCATGTGCGCACTGGCACCAGCACCCCTCCCTCCATCCTTCTCCATCCAAAGTCTCCAATAAAAACAACTCTTATCCCGGCAGCTCACTTTGCCGTGTTTGACACAAGCTGAACGGTTGCTGCCTTTTTCGTTTTCTACTGTACTTCATTTGAACGTAAATAAACACCTGCGTAGCCTGACAATACAAATGGTGTCGTGCCAAGGCCTCTTTTTTTTTTTTTCAACTGACAAGAGCCATTGTTAGGATATTATTGTACTAACCAGAAAATATTGCCATTACTTTAAAAATGCAACAAAAAGGAGTTGTTAACATCTACTTATAATATTTTTTTTCTGTAGACTTTTAATGCTAAAGTAATACAGTACAGTGTACAAAGGGGTAAACATCTTCAGTGGGTCTTAAGAAATCATTGTTACTGTCCCTTTAAAAACAAATAAACAAACATAAACTTAAAATGTATTTGACAGCTTCCGATTTTTTATTTGTCTTATGTTAGATTAAGCCCATGTTAATAAAAATTAAACGTATCATTGAGTCTGTCTGGGTATTAAACAGTAAATTTTCGCACAGCCAGTAGAGGGCGATGACAGGACCAATCCTATTTAAGACCATCACATTATTCAGCAGAACTGTATTTAGAAGATGCTGACACTTACAAAGAAAATGAAGCCAGTTGACCTGCTATTACAGCATGAAAAACAATGTGTTCAGTCCTACTCTGTATTAAAAATCCTTCTTCAGTTTGACTAAAGAAATTTCTCCTAAAAGGTTTGGGGGTTTTAATAGTCAAGTCAAGATTATTTGTATAGCAGGTTTCAGCAGCAAGGCAGTTCAAAGTGCTTTACATCATGAAAACATGCAGTTAACGAGCAAGAAACATTACAAATAAACATAATGGAGCTTTTAACAATTCTGGATATTATGCAGGTTCACTTCAATAAATTAGAGTCTGTTAATTTATTTAGTAAGAGTAATTGTGTTCAAAAATAAAAATTATATAATATAGGTTCATTTCAGATGTGCTTCAAGAGTTTAATTCTATGAATTTTTAAGCTGTTCACGGAGTGCTGTATCAAAGTATATCAATGGAAAGTTAAGAGGAAGGAAAAAGTGTCAAAGAGTAGCAAAAGGTTCAAAAGCAACTGGGATAACAGGAGCCTTTAGAGGAGATGGATGCAAATTATATGCATTAGTTTGGGAGAAATTTGCATGGTGTAAATAGCTGGAGTCAGTCCTTAAAGAGCTAAAACACAGAGATGGGTGTGGGTTACACACATGGGTTACAACTGTTGCATCCCTTGTGTGAAGACACTACTGTGACATGAACAACATCAGAACCATCTAAGAGAGCCTTCTCTCTGCTGACAAGCTTTATGGAGATGCTGATTTCATCTTTCAGCTGGACTTGGAACCTGCCCACACTGACAGAGGTACCAATATGCCCCATTAATGCAAAAAATTGTGCAAAATGAGCCCTAACAGGGAATTGAGTTCATACACTATACAGTACATTGACTTACTTTTCAGTAGGCTTTTTTATTGGCCATATAGCATTGTTGAAATTTCTAAGAAACAGAGTTCAGGATTTTCATTATCTAGAGTCATAACCATCAAGATTAACAGAAATATACACTTGAAATACATCCCACTGTATGTAGTGAGTCCTTATAATATGCAAGTTTTACTTTAGAATTTGATTAATAAAATAAATTAACTTTTTAAAGATATTTTAATCTATTTAGATGCACATTTAAATAACCTTTTGACAATTCTGGGTATTATCTGATACATAACCTGGCTGTCACGGCTACTCTCTTACTCACTCACAACTTGTAGAGTTCAGTTTGAAGCCTGTCAGTTTTAGTTTAGTTTCCTCTGAGACAAAACTAAATCTGAACTAAATCTAAATCTAAATCTGATGAGCCAAATCAATGTTTTTCTATTTAGACTAACTCCAAGGGAAGATCTAGTAAATGAGTGCGTCATTGTGAATAAAGTTAGATGGACTGCAGCATCAGCTCATTATTGAGTGTTTTTTTATGCACTTAAACATACATACATTCCCTCCATCTTCCTCTGAAGATTTTTCCCTTTCAAAGCTAGACTGAAGTCTCTAAATCTTGGCTGCAGTTATTATCAGTGAAGTACCTTGCAAAAGTCTTGCACTTTTCCACGTTTTATAACGTTATAACCACAAGCCTCAATGCATTCAAATATATGAAGATGCTTTCTTCAAACCCATTCTATTGTTGGTCTGCAAGTATGTTGTTCTGCAAGGTGAACCCCCACAATAGTGTCAAATTGTTTGCAGCCTCTAACAGCTTTTCTTCCAGGATTACCCTGTATTTAGCTTGATGCTGCCATTGCCTTGTTTCAGTATGAGCAAGATGTGTTGAGGGTGACATGCAGTGTTAGGTCTTCACATGTAGCAATTTGCAAGTAAGGAAAAAGTTCTATTTTGATTTCATTTGATCAGAGCACCTTCTTCCACATGTTTGCTGTGTCCCCAACATGACTTGTGGCAAACTCCAAACAGGAGCTTTTCTTCAACAACTGCTTTTTTTCATGCATGTCCTCTAAACTGGCTAGATTTGTGGACAACTTATGGTTCTCCCAACTGATATGTGGATCTCTGCAGCTACCACAGAGCTACCACAGGTCTCCTGGCTGCTTCGCTGTTTAATGCTCTCCTTGTTTGTTTTTTTTTGACAGCAATATCTGGGGAGCTTTGCAACTGTGGCACAATCTTTATATCTTCACTGCACTGTAGGGTTTTTAGACATTAAGATATAGTTTTATAACTTAACCATGCTTTAAACTTCTCCACAAATTTATCCCTTTCTGCTCAGTTCCTTGCACTTAAAGGTGCTGGTGGTTCACAAATGTTCTCTAATACACCTCGGAGGCCTTCACAGGATAATTGGATTTATTTTGAGATTGAATTCCAGACGATTTATTCATTTCATGACTTCTGAAGACACTTGGTTCCTCTGAGTTTTATTTAGGAAGTCGTTTATTTATACTTATAAAAATTGAATCAGGTTATTTTCCCAAGGGCTGCACAGTGGCAGAGTTGATCTTGTGGCAAAAAAGTCCAGGGTTCGAATCCCAGCTGGGGTCTCTCTGCATAGAGTTTGTATGTTTTCCCTGTGCATGCATTTGTTCTCTCTGGGTACTCTGCCTTCTCCCTACAGTTCACAAACATGGCTGTTAGGTTAATTTGTGTAAATTCCTCTTTTGGTTGGTTGCCCTGTGACGGACTGCAGACCTGTCCAGGGGGTACCTTGTCTCTTACCCAAAGACCGCTGGAGATTGGCACCAGCTCCCCATTCACCCTGCAACGATAAATAGGAATAGAAAATGGATTTTCTTCCACTTTACAGTTACAGTTGCACTACTTACAGTAGAGTTGGTCCATCTCCAGAAATCCTACTAACATGCATTCAAGTTTGTTACTTTAACAAGAAAACGGTTCAAGAGACATGGATACGATTTCAAGCCACTGTACCATTAAACCTTTTCATATTTTGGCTGCACTTGTCATTCATAAATCTATTTACAGAAGCTCTGTAAGCCAAATGTCAAGTCTGCAAAGAAAAAAAAAATTTATTATGTTCATAGTGGCTGGGGGCTTGAGCATAGGCACTACAAGACAATTACACAAACTCTTACCTGCAGCCATTTTGGAATCACCTGCTAACATTCATGCCTAGAGAACAGGCAGAAATTATTTAAAAAGGCTCTAGTTGGTCGATCAGCTTTGAACTTTATGCCAGAGATGTATGACTTCCCTCAAATTGACTTGTTGCTGTCAGGTTTGCCCAGGTGTCTCTTGTAAAAGAGATTTGTAATCTCAATGAGACATACTCATTTATTTAACCAGTTAAATAAAGGTTACATACAAATTCTCGAAAATCAAACAATAAAAGCAGAAAACTGTTAGTAAAAATAATTTTGTCAAAATAGTTATCTAAATATATATCATGGTATTTGAACTGTGAATGTGAATATGGTTGAAATAAATAAATAAATGAACTGAACTAAGATATGCATACACTTGTCATTCGCATGAACTTCAAAGTGAAATTATCATAAAACAAATAACATTGATAAAATTAAAAAAACAAGGGTTGTTTGAGGAAGTTTTAATTTCTTATGTGTTTTTTTTGTTTGTTTGTTTGTTTTTTTTTTTTTTTTTTTTTTTTTTTTTTTTGGGGTTTTTTTCAAGCTTACACATACAGGCTCAAATAAATACTTACATACATACACCTCTACAGATATTTAATTATATCTCCCTGAGCAAACGACACCTCAACAACAAGTTGATTGAAGCCTTCAACAAGGTCTTGGCATAACTGTGACTAGCTATTTGACTACTATTCTGGCAGAGTTGGCAATGTTTTATTTAAGTGGTTGGGTTCCTGCCAAAGACTTGACTTTAAGCCTAATCTTCAAATTTGCAGCAGGGATAAGATCGAGGGCAAAGCTTTACTGTGGACATTGACACTGCAGTTCCAGGAGTTGCCAGTTCATAGCAGGCTTGAGCCCTGATGGTTCATATCTCTTTCTGAAAATCTTAACTGGTTTCCTGGGTAACAAGATGAGTAGACTAAGGTTTTCCAACAGGACAATGATCCCACAAACAAACAGGTTCTGGAATGGTCAAGCCTGTCTACTCTGCTTAGCAGAATTGGAAGCCTAATATCCAGCCAGAATGATGCCAGAAGCTTGTTGATATCTGGAACATGTATGTGGTTCAGGTGCAACTCTAACTGAGAGGGAATGTCTAAACACAGAGAGAGAAAACTTGGATGCTACCTCTCATTGTGGCCATTAAAGCAAAAAGGATGTGTTTGTGTTCTGAGTTTACCATCAAAAGTTGTACTTAACACTCTTTATTTGTTGATGCCTCCTAAAGTGCTGAATATCCTATTTAGAACAGAGGGCAATGAGGGAAAACAGAGATAGCTGATATATCTCATCAGTGTACTCAGCAGAGCATAAATTAACGAGACAATTTATTACCAAGGAGATGATGATAATGTGTTCCTGTCACTCAGATTAGTGGCTTCTCTTGTGAAGGGTCTTCCTGTATTAATAACTGAGTTGCAGGGGGTACAAGACTCACTCACGTACATTTTCAGCCTGAAGAGGAATATTCAAGCTTATAAATGAACCCAGTGAATTTCACATTTTAAAAACTAACCTTAATTAGCCTAATCTGTTTTTTTGTGATTAATGTTCAATTTAGAATAAATTACCATGTTATTATAGCAACATTTTCCTAAAACAGCTAATGATACCAATATTTAATTATTTCAGTGCTCTTCCATTATAACTGCACTAAATTTTGCAGAATATTTAGGCTATAGTCCAGCCAACAGAAAAAGAGAGTGGTTTGTATGCTTGTAGACTGGACTATCCAGACTACTCTTTTTTTTTTCTTAACATGTCCTCTCCGGCAGTGTGGCACTCAGAACTGTCATCTAAGTGTCAAGGTAAGGCCCAACAGATATGCTGTCACAAGCAGAGCATTACGGCTTTTGCCATGATGTTCGACTTGGTATACATATGAAACTTTATCAGAAATTGCTTTGGGTTTATTTCAAATGTAATGGACACAAAGATGGAAAAAAGGGGCAGAAAGGAAAGAGAGAAAGCTGGAGAAAAGGTTTAAAGGGAAAGAATGAGACAGAAGCAGAGGGTAGGAAAAAACATAGATATAAAACAAGTTAACACCCTTGAAGTCTGCCTCGAGACCTGTGGAAAGAAAAACAAAACAAAACCAAGAATCCACAACAACACAGCATGGGTTTATAACAATAGTAACAATAATCATTATATCTTCAATGGAAAGTACACAGTACAAGGTAATACAAGATGTATATCTGACAAACAGATAAAGAGTATATCTGACAAACAACTGAATCTAAACACCTGTGTGTGTGTGTGTGTGTGTGTGTGTGTGTGTGTGTGTGTGTGTGTGTGTGTGTGTGTGTGTGTGTGTGTGTGGGCGGGTCGGTGTGTGTGCGTGTCTATTCTTTAATATCATCATCTATTCACCTTCATAGAAATGCGGCTGTGTAGAAACAATGAGTTAATGACCAGCTGTGAGGAAAACCAAATTTTTTAAGGAGAACAATAGGCATGCCTAATATTCAACACAGTAGATTAGTCAGATGATTTTTTTTCATCATAGTGCCTATTAATCGTGAACATCAAAGTCCTCAGGAATAACACTTACTGAGAAATACTGAACGCAAAGAGAAAACCACAACAGTTTAAAACCATCATAAATAATCCCCAGATCTATTGACTGCTGCTTTTCTAACTTCCTGTAGCAGCTGTGCTGTAGAATACACACAGACACACTATGTTTTTTGTCTTTAGTTGAACACCATTTCTTTGAACAGTCTTACTTTCCTGCCTCAATCACTGGCATTATGTTAGTCATTAATGAATGGATTTTTATCATGTTGGATCTTAATCACCAGCCAGCAATAACTTAAATTACTAAACACACGACAAAAAAACAAACAAAAAACACAATTAACAAAACAACAAAAAAGAGTAAATAGCAGTGTTTTATTGGATTGTTAAACTGCTACTTTTCTCAGTACCTATATAGTGGCTAGCTTTGCACCCTCCAGCACCCTACGTGCTGGAGGGTGCATGGGAGTTTGCCCAGCCTACATGTGTTTTGTGGGCATTTGACCATGGGGGGGGGTGTACTCCGGGAGTATGGTGTACCAGGCCCTTTGATACGGGCTGTTAGGTCCCTGTTGGGCCTGTGTCAGAGCTTGGTCTGCTTTGCTGGCAGTAAGTCGGATTTGTTTCTAGTGAGAATTGGGCTCTGTCAAGGTTGCCCTTTGTCACAGATTCTGTTCATAACTTTAACGGACAGAATTTTTAGATGCAGCCAAGGTGTTGAGGGGATCCGTTTTGGTGGCTTTAGGATTGTATCTCTGCTTTTTGCAGACAATATGGTCCTACTAACTTCATCAGATTATGATCTCCAGCTTTCATTGGAGCTGTTCACAGTCTATTGTGAAGAGGCTGAGATGAGAATCAGTGCCTCTAAATCTGAGACCATTGGCCTTGAGCCGGAAAAGGGTAGAATGCCTTCTCCGGGTCGGGGAAGAGATCCTGCCCCAGTAGAGGAGTTCAAGTATTTTAGGGTCTTGCTCACGAATGAGGGGAAAAATGGAGTGGGAGATCAATCGGTGGATTGTTGCTCCATCTGCAGTGATACATACACTTTATCGATCTGTCGTGGTGAAGAGAGAGCTAAGCCAAAACCCAAAGCTCTCAATTCACTGGTCGATCTGCATTCCTACCCTCATCAATGGTCACAAGCTTTGGGTAGTGATCAAAAGAACAAGATCATGGATACAAGTGGCTGAAATTAGTTTTCTCTGCAAAGTGCCTTGGCTCTTTCTTAGAGATACGGTGAGAAGCTCAGTCATCCAGGAGGAGTTTAGAGTAAAGCCAATGCTTCTCCACATCAAGAAGAGCAATTTGAGGTGGCTCGGGCATCTGGTTAGAATGCCTCCTGGACGCCTCCCCACTGAGGTGTTCTGGGAACGTCCCAGTGGACGAGACCCAGAAGAAGACCCAGGACATGCTGGAGGGACTATGTTTCTCGGCTGGCTTGGGAACACCTTGTGATCCCTCGAAGGAGCTGACCAAGTGGCTGGGGAGAGGGAAGTCTAGGTCTCCTTGCTTAGGCTGCTGCCGCCGTGACCTGACCCCAGATAAGTGGAAGATAATGGATGGATGGACTTTGATTTAATTACTATCTATCCTTGTAAAAAATCAATTACATGTGAACTCACAGTGAAGATATATACAGTAATTTTGGACTGGACACAGTCAAAATCATCCTTTGATTTTAAATAAACACCTCTGCAAGCCATGAAAAGATGCTAAAAGATCATTTTAGAAGTACTTTAATTTAAACACAAAAGACTGATTCACCAAGTATGAAATTGAAGGTATGCTTCTTATCTGTATTTGTGGGACATGCAAATGATCAAAACTAATTTATTTATAAGATTATTTTTAACTTTAATTTTTTTTTATAATTTTGACTTCATTTCTTTCCTGTTCCTATCCCTTACAGAAACTTCTCTTCCTATTTTTACCGAATGACTTCCTCTCTCACTCTATAATCCTGAATACCCTTTTTTCTTCTTTAATGGTTCTAGCCATTCTAAGTTGTCCTTCCACTAGTGAAGTGCATTGTCAGGACTCTCAAAGCTTCTTTCTGCAAATGCAGCTCCATCTCCTCACTGCTGCATCTGCTCCCAGTCAGACATTGTGGATCACCTGGCAGCATAAACCTAAATCATTCCGTCTGTCTTCTTCTCTCCAGGAGCAAAAGATTAGTGGAAAAGATATTATGAGAACAGGCCTGCAATCTGCAGAAGATAAATTGCTGCTATTTTAAATTAAGAGTTCTAGAGACAGAAAATACTGCACTGTGTTCTGGAGATTAACAAGTTTGTTCCATTTCAGATTTGGTTGGACATTTAAAAAAAATCTACAGTGCCTTGCAAAAACATTCCCTCCATTAAACCTCTTTACTTTACTCTTTTTGTCATGTAAAAATCATAAATGTCCAGGTATTTTGTTGAGATTTTATGAGATGGAGCCAACAAAAAATAGTGAAGTGGAAGTAAAACAGCTGATCATTTTCAACATTTTATAAAATAATCTGCAGAGTTGTCATATATCAACTTTGCACATCTAGAGACTAAAATTATTGCCTATTCAAATTCAGGCAGATTGGATAGAGCACGTCTGTGAACATCAATTTCCAAGCTTTGCCACAGGTTCCCAATTGGATTTAGGTCTAGACTTTGACTGAGCATTCTACTGTAACACATGAATACACTGATTTGTGCTATTCTATTGTAACTCTGGCTGTATGTTTAGGGTTGCTGTCTGACTTTAAGGTGAACATTCACTGCATATGCAGTCTCAAGTTTTTTGAATCCTCTAACAGGTTCTCTTACAGGATTGCCCTGTTCATCCATCTATCACATCAGCTCAGTTTCTCTGAGCTTGCTGAAGACAAGCATCACCACAGCATAATTCTGCCACCTATGGAGATGGGTGATTTGAATGTATGTCGGGGGGAAAAAAAAAAGAATTTGGCATTTTGAGGCCCGAGTTACTTCTTCCACATGTTTGGATGTTTCCCCTACATAGATTGTTCTCAGTTCTCCATGAGATATTAAAAGCTTGATATGTAGATTTTTTTAAAGCTAACCCTGCCTTAAACTTCTCCATTACCTCATCCCTGACATGTTTGCTGTGTTTGTTGGCCTTCATGATGCCATGATGCTGTTTGTTGTCTAACAAACCTTTCAGGCCTTTACAGAAAAGTTCAAGTGGACTACATTGTCTAATTTACTTCTTAAGGAAAATAGTTGCACTGAATTTCACCTAGGGGGTATCACAAGAAACAGGGCTGAATACAAATTCATGTAACTTTTTTTAAGAAAAGAAACAATATGTATGTTTACTTTTAATGCTCTGAGCTACGATTTATTTAAAAATTGGCTGATTCTTTCAGTTTTTGGGTGAGAGAATCACATCTTAGGAGGCTTTGTTTCTTATGTTACTCCTGTGTCTGGGTGGGATGACACTCCACTCCAGATGTTGCTTTGAATTGAGCATGGAACTACAGAGCAAGCTGAATGGTGTACAATGAGAAGCAGCCTCTTCAACAAGGCCTAAAACTGACTGATGTTTAATCAGCCAGCTGAGCCTAACTGAACAGGTCAAAGAGCCAAGAAAAGAAAGCCTTGCTTTATATTCCAACAAGTGTTTTCCACAGTTGGACACTTTTATTTTGCTCTAAATCCCTAGTCTACGCAGAGTGGTTAAAGCTATGCGGTTTGTGTAAAATTGTTAGATGCATAACCCAATTTTTTTCTCTATTGTTGTTACTTGAAATGAATGAGAAAGTCTAATTTGGCTTTTAAATGAAATTTTATGGGCTGGAGTTTAATTGCCGCTAGTGCACATTTAGTCATATGGTTCAAAAATAGATGGAAATGTTATGTTTTGTTTTCCAGCTTGTACAGTAGCCTCCTACATATCAGAAACAGCCTTGCCAAAAACTGTGCAAAGAAGCCCCACTGTGGTTTTCACAAGCATGCATCCCAACTTGAGAAGCCATCCTAAAATCCAGCTTTGAATGCTCTCTGAACCTTTAATTTTGTCATTTTCAATCATGCCTTGGCTAAGCTTTGAGGACCAAATGACACAGGAAATCCACACATCTGGGGTCCCTGGCTCCGATCACTCGCCCATCAGTGATGTAATTGCGCTTGCTTCCTGGACGTTTTAACACAAGGCAGAGAACTGCTCTCTATTAACCCAGCCATAATGCCCTGCCATGTGAAGCTCTGCACTGGCTTGTTTAAACTTGGGATACACACGCATCCAGCAGAAATGGGGCCTGTTTTGTATTAAAACAGCCTGATTACATCCCACACATTGCCATCACTGGAAAAAGAAGGAATATTTACATAATATGCTAAGCTTTACACCTGCCTGGTGCCTGGTGGTGGTGTGGGTTCAGGATAAAAATTTAACCAACTTGCAAAACGCAATTCTATTTACTGTGACTCAGAACAGAAAGAAATTTAATGAGCCGAAGCTGCAAAGTTAGTAGGATGGTCGGTTGATTTTGTTGCTAAATTAAGCGAGAATACATGGGGATGACTATAGATTTTTTGCCTTTGAAAACACACCGGAAGACTGGTGGGTTTTTTTTTTTTAATTTAAATAAACATCACATGGAAAGTTCAGAATAAAGATGCAGCTATAATAATCAAAGCATTTCATTAGAAGTTTTAAATGTATTTTAAACATAACATAAAAAAAACAAATGCATATTGTTTTTTTTCTTTATTTCCTAGTAACAGAGCTCATGTTGAATCATCAAGGCTGATCTTTAGAAAAGTTTAAAAGTAATTCTGGCTAAGGTTCCCCCTAAACTATGCATATACTAGATTTTACAGTCATACTAGAGAAAGTTAAAATGTTTATTACCAAAAGTTGCCATTAGGGGTGTCATATTAAAAAGCCACAATCATTTTTGTCAAAGTAAATTCTGACTGTCCATTTCTTGTCTGCATAACCTTGTCCTGTGAAGTACTGTAAGTTGATGGCATTAATATGAGCCCTAAATATGAAAGTGAGAGCTTTAAGTTTGTTATTCTGCAGCTATGCTTGAGATTCTTATGTTGAAATAAGAAAGGAAGTAAAGCTGTGTTGACAGAATTGACTAATAGAGAGTGATTAGGGCCTCACTGACAACACTCAGTTAAAAAAGCCCTCCACCACATTTAAATTGTTTATCGAGCTGTATTGTGGGTTTTTGATTAAAAAAAAAAAAAAAAAAAAAAAAAAAAAAAAAAAAAAAAAAAAAAAAAAAAAAAAAATTGAAAAGGAAGACACAAAGGAATTGTAAGCACTGTGGGAACATCATATCTGACTAACTGTTAGATGCTAACAATCTAAAGATTAGCATTTGCTTCAAAGTTTCCTATTGGCATTTAACTATAGGGATATTTTTCTGTCTCTAAAGAGTCTTTACTCAACCTTAGTTGTGACAAATAATTACAATTTTTAGTTTTCAAAATAAATAAAATTTTGCAAAAACCTTGCCTTGTTCTTATGAACCTTATATTGTGTATGGTGTCATCTTGTGAAATGGATGTATCCCCTATTTAGTAGTTTTAGAAGAGACAACATTATAGAGTTCTAACCATAGAAAAGACAACCAGCTTATTGTATTTTGTGAGATATTCGCTTCTCTGTTATTAAAGTTAAGATGCTAATTGTATAAATGTTTCTATGTGAGATTTCCATGTTCTCCTTAGGAATGTGAGATCTAGTCTGTTGGTTTATCAGTTTACAAGATGTGATAGGTCAATCTAATTAAAAGCTTACAGTAGATGTGACTGTGCATTGGAAGTTGTTTTTCTGTGTTATCACTTTTATGCCTCATCAAACTATGATATAGCTGTCTTTCAGTGTCTAGGTGTAGGAACATCCCTGTACATATCAATGGTGTAGGAAAAGCAAATGAGATGGTAATGCTCCATTGTCACCTTACTTCACATTTGACACTGTGACATGCATAGTTTGATCATCAAACCAAACATTTTTTGATCATTTCATTCCATTAGCACCGCAGCTCTCACACAGCATACCTCATACATCAACCGCTGGTACAGATTCGACACGACTGCGACTCGAATAACACAATACTTGTTGGTTAAATTTTAAAGTGCTGGATGACCCAGTTTAGGATTATGGGCTAATAACTATCAAAACACTTTGGGGCAGAAGAAATAAAGAAAATAAATTTCCTTCCCCAGTTGAACCTTACATATCAAAAGATTTAGAAGGTGAAGGGGAAAGTAATGGACCGCATCCTGAGGTATCATCACAGTGATCCTTATTCACACAGATCATTTCAAACCAGGAGCATATCAGAAATGACACAAAAGTACCTTTATTCTCTCATTGTTCGACCCATGTAACACAATTTTTAATATACCACTATCCATTGCAAGATAAGAAGTGTGACAGCAAATTTAGCCTTTATCTGAATATTTACCCAGTTGAAATGGGTACACATCCCTGCACTCTATGAACTTATTCATCAGTTTCATAGTAGTCAAAGAATTTAAGATAACATATATTAAGATCATCTTTCCCACTTTTCTTCCTCTTAAATCCTGTCATCCGTTCTCAAATTTCTCTTTCATAAAAGTTTCATATTAGTCTTCTTCTTAGAAAATTATGATATCTAAAGCACAGGAATTACTTCCAATTTTTCTTAAGTCATGAGAGAAATAATAAATCTGCCGAGATCATAAGTTAATCATGTTTCTTCCTCCTAGGCTTGACATACTCACAGTTGTATCTACCCACCAGCTCTTGCCAGACAGAGCATTGAGATTGGGTGATTCAGTGGATAATTTTCTATACTCAGACAGGGTTTGCTTCAACAATGTTTATTTCTTTAAAGTCACATTATAAATTTATGGTTCTGTAAAGGCCAAATGTCATAATTCTCCAATTGCTCCAAACTATTTTCAAACACAACATGCTTGAACATAAAACATCCACTGATTAACAGAAACATTATTTTTATTGGTGTAGTTTTTATATGCAGACATATTAAAAGAGAAGCAAATGAGGCCAGATTCATGTTTAATTTTTTTTTTTTCTGGATTCCCACTAAACGCCAGGCTTAAATCTGAAACCATAAACGTCCTGTAAATGTTGTCAATCTGACAGATTTTTAATGTGTATCAGATGGTATATTGAGTTTAGATACTTCGTGTAATAGCTCCTCAGAGAGACCTCTTATAAGCCTGGAAACCGTAAGCTTCAAAGATGGAACAGGGAAAAGTAATTCACCACACTCACACACAAACAACCTCCGGGGAGATTTTCCTTCTGATTGGATGTGGTTACAGTATCACAGACAACTAGAGTTTCCCCTCTGCACCAAAAATGTTCTTAACATTTCCCGTAGAGAGCTAACATTTATACACTGTACGGTGCAACTACCCTTTCGCTTTAAACCTGTAACTGATCTTCAACGCAAAATCGGAAGTGGGTCAGATGGTGCTTCTGGCAAATGCTCTCTTTCTCTGGCTAAGGGATCAGGCAAGAGTTTATTCCTTTTTAGGCTTGTGCTTGTGGGACTACAGCAGATCATAACAGAACTGTCAATAATTTCAGTGGGAGAACATTTGAGAGGAAGTGCAACACCAAAAGAGGGAATAGCCACCCGCTCTGTTTTATGGACATGATATTAAAGTTATAGTTTAATTTTGTCTCATTTAATTTGTACAAATCCAGATTAGAATCTGAAGGCTGAATGGCTAGTCCAATGAAGTCCAAAACCAAAGGTGGGGTTGTTTTATGACAGAAGTCCAGGACTAGATGTTTTAAAACAGATCTACTATCAAAATTGCAGAGGAGGTTTATGAGAACACTGTTTTGTGAACCTTTAAACTATTGTCACATTTGCATGGGACAGTTATTAACACAAAAGCCCAAGAGTCCTTACATTGGTAATTGACGCAAAGGGAAATGTAAAGTGTATTTAATCAAACTAACTGATAGAAAAATATGTTTGTGTAGAAATCAATGAAATATTGTTCACAAAAATCAAACAAATGTCCTAACTTTTTAAACTACTTTTTTCATATGAGAACAGTTTTACTGATCAGTGTGCGCTTCACAGGGAAGGTTATTGGTGCTGCACAGTGTCCCATGTTCATTTCTGATCAATAATTATTGACTTTCTAATCGACTATCCACAGCAAACATCCAGTTTAAAGATTAAAAATAGCATTCATATAAACTTTTATGACATTTAGAGAAAGGATGTCTTTTTTATGGTAGAAGTTAACTGATCTCTGAGGTAAGTTATCTGATGCAGGTCAGAGCTCACTTCAGAAATTGTAACAATTCTTGTCAGGAATTTGCTTCTAATTCTTCTTAGAAAGACAAAACACAATGCCATAAACAATAAATTCACAGACTGGAGAAGCAAAAAACAATGACCACTACAATATGATATAATCTAAGCTGGGATATCTTTTTTCCAGGTATTTATTTGGAGTGTATTCTACATAAATACAGTTTGGGGAACATGGAAAATTTTAAATCGAGATGCAGCTTCTTGAAGACCTAGATCACGCTCTTCTTGAAAACCAAACAAGCTGCAGTATATTAACTGAAGCCACATTGAGGCATAGTCCCCGTGCAATACATATGTATTGCAAAGTGGAGATGTTCTGCTACTAAGACTAAGTAAAACTGAAGTTTTTAGGAGCTCTGTTTGTTGTGTATTTGTTTGGACTCAATTTAAGGGGATAATTAACAGGATTTTGTGAGAGCCCACTTTGCACATGTCCAATGTCTGTACAGTATTTAATGTATTTAATGTATTTATAGTATTATGCGATCTCTGTAGGTAAAGTGTTGGTGGGGGTTTTAATGTGTAAAATGCTGACAAATTATTTGTTATAGACTTGTACTGGTAACAAGGATGTAACAGCACATGCATTCATGAAAGTGTAAAGTGTTCTGACTTGCTCCCAAAAAAAAAGTTAAATTGGGTGGGAGGTTATCCCCATATATGCAAACTGGCTTCCATGGTAACCTGAGGGCAGAATTTACCTTTTAGATACACTTTGTCCTAACATGTCATACCAGCTTTTCCAAAACACAGGATCTAAAATCACCCTGGCAAAAACCAGCCCCTTGTTCTACGCTTTGCTTCATACCGAGGGTCTTTAATCGAGCAAGGTCGAATTATTTACTCACAATCAATCACATTTTAATCGAAAACCATATATCGACAAAATAAGCAACATTTTCTATTCAAAAACCCTTTCTGATGCTCAGTTATTAAATAAATAGACATATGAGCTCAACAACAAAGATATTTGTTGCTTTTAATGTGTTATTTAGGTTATTCAACCATCAGATTGGTGCAAAGGGCTATTATACCTATTCAGCTTTCAAGTGTTTCAAGAACCCCAGATTATTCATGTAACTTCTTTGAAAAAATAATTCTTTAGAAATGTGGACTGGGGACGCTGACATTAGCACTGGGGACACTGTGCTTTTTAACTTTTTTTTTTTTTTTTTTTTTTTTTTGCACCTACTTTCACAGTCTTTTTTGTTTCAAATGACTCTGCATCAGTTTGAGTTTTTGCTCCCACTGCAAAAAAACAAATTTAATGTCCCTGATCATCTCAATTTCTTCATATGTTTGTTTGTGGTTGTCTTTGTAAGGATAAACAGGTTGTTGAAGATCTAAGAGCCAGAAAACATCCAAGCATTATTTGTGGAATGTAATGTTAAGATTGCAGGATGGTGTTTTAACACAGATAATGTTAGGGTGGAATGTTATGCAGCATAGAAGTAGAAAGGATCAAATTCAGCAGAGAGAGGAGACCCGCTGCTGCAAGGCGAGCAATACTCTCAACACTCTACTTTGACCCATTATAATTGATTATAGTTTCCGGAAACAGTCATTATACTGCTCCTCACTGATTGTTCAACTGGTTCTTGGCTCTGGGCAACACATCATGTTCCTCAGAACCAATTTGAAGGTGCCTGTAACCCAGAAAAGTGGGTTAGCCAAAACCAGTCACAGAAAGAGCATGAATTAATTCTGAGATTCACTAGATGAGTTTTATTCTTATTCTAAGAGCGACTGCAGTAACCCAGCTGTCGGCACAGATTAGACTCATGTGTGAATTGGCTGAACAGTGAACACCTTGAGTGTCTCGATTATTGCAGACGCTTGGGGCCAGTCGGGCACCCAAATGATTTTTTCAAATGTGTCTGAATTGTAGCCCAGTCTCGCCTGGTTCATAAAGTATGAAGCAGAACAAGACTTCACAGACTCAAAGTTTTTTCTTTCTTCTTTCAAGCTCAAATGCTGGGGAAGAAAACTAACTGTACAGAAACTGAAGTCATTTTGAACTAACCTCAGGTCAGACTCCAATCTGTTTCAATTCAAATTTAAAATGTGCAAAGAAGAGAAAAAAAAAGGTATCTGAAAGGGAATGTATTTTCTTTTTTGTTCCTTATTCTTATCAGGAGATACACACAAAGATAATATAAAAAAATGTTTGCAAATGACAACAAAAGTCGTTATTAAAAATATTTGAAAAAAATGTCTGCACAATATTTAATTTACTGTGGCTGTAAACCACACATTTTTTGCTTGATTACTTTTTATGTTGTATATATAATATACATATATATTTTATTTATATGAATATTTATTCAAAAAGCTTTAAACATTCTAAATTTTTTGCAAATCAAAGGTTTCTAGAGTCCTTTCCACACAAAAAACATATTACTAAAATGTGAATGTATATAACCATATCATTTCTTGTATAAAACCCATAATGCATTGCGTTTGAAATGGTCTGACTTTTTAAGGTAGTTTTTCTTTAACTCTATTCATCCAGCTCCATTCATTTAACAGTCATACCGTTAGCCCAGATCAATAGGTAACCTGGCTTTCAGTGCTCAGCAAAGGACACATGGATATGTAGAGGGGGATCCTGGAGTCAAAATCATAACCTGCTGATTACCAGCTGACTATTTATCCACTGAGCTACATCCTTTCCCTGTGATGGCCATGGGACAAGAATGACGTTACACAATCCCCAAATCACAATGGAGCATCTGTGATTCCTTGAAAGACCATCCTTTAAAGAATACCTTTGATGAAATTATCTTAATGAAGTAAGATATCTGCAAACATTTCTTAAAATATGGATTCCTACTCTGGCCTAAAATTGCAGTTTGCAATCAGCCAGTACTAGGTATCTCTCCAAATTAAACAGGGTTTTAACATGTCGGTTTAACCATATGTTTCCCATGTGGGAAAATTTGTATTATGTAATGGCATGTGAAACATGTGAGTAAAACCCTTCTACAAGTGAGAGCTTTTCTTGTTCATATTTTTTTTTTCCATTTAACCTTTATTTAGACAAGAAAAAAAAAACTCATTGAGACTTAAAAATCTCATTTACAAGAGTTCCCTGGGCTAGATAGCAGGTTTTAATGAAATAGCATTGTGTAGTAACATGAAACATTTCCAAAAATGAAAAGTTTTCCCACCAGAAGTTTTTCTGTTGCAGTGCTATGAAATATGGGAAAAACCTTTGATAAGTGAAATGGTTTTTCACCGGTCAAATTTTTATTGTCTATACCTGGTTATTGACACAGTGTCCCTAGGGATATTTCTAACGGTCACTGGGTAGCATGCAGCTTGCACCCTGAACAGGTCACTGGTCCATCATTGGGCGACACAGAGACATGCATACAAATAAGCTATCAGTCATGTTTTGGACTGTAATAGGAAGCTCCACTACCAGGTCAGAACCTACACTTGCCCAGGGATAACATAAACTCTTTGCAGACAGACCACAGGCCTGGACTCAAACCACTGGACCTTCCAGGTTAGGCGTTAGCACTGACATCTTTTCCACAGTGCAAGTGTTGCTTTCTGGTGGAACATGTAGAGACATGTGAAACATATGGAAAACCCTTCTAAAAGTGAAATGTTGCCCTACGTGTTTCACATGCTGGATTATTTATTGTACAGTGGCATGTGGAACACCTGTGGAAAGCCCTTTTATAAGTTAAATGTTTTCACAAGTGTTTTTGTTTAAATTACATCACATAGGAAAATCTTAGAAGTTCATGTGTTTTTTCATGTAAGGGGTGTTGCATTTTAGGCTGTCGGTTGGCAGACATTAGATATACTATTTGTTGTATTTATTTATTTCATAGTAATGCATAATTTCCTAACAATTAGACACAGGTGTCATGAAGTGTGGGTTTTGTGGCTGGACCAAAATGCAAACAGGAACTCGGAATTGTCATAGAATGCATATTTAATGAAATAAAAAACTTACAGAACAACAGGGCAAATGATGACAATATCAGCATTGATCACTTAGAGGGTGAGGAGATACCCTCTAAGTGATCAATGCGTATCTCCTCACCTTGCAGAAGGTGAGGAGATACGCTGAATGAAGAGCTTAAATAAACTAAGGAAGGAGTAGAACAGAAACCAGAGGAACTAATCAGATGAGAATGGACAGCAGCTGAGTGAAAGTGCAGGCAGAGGAGAATGAGAGAGCAGCTGTGCAGAGGAACAGGTTGGGAGACTGAAGGAAAGAAGAAACCAAACAGAGCAGAAGAATCAATGATTGTAGAACTTAAGGAGAGAAATCTGAAACTAATATAGACAGTAAATCTCATCTAAGGAACCTCAAAATGTACAAATGAAAATAAAAGCAGCAAACCCTCGCAAAAGAACAAAAAGAAAACTAAAGTGGCAAGATCTAAGGTCCATAAATACAGAGACGATCCTAAATAGAAACACCTGAGGATCATAACATACACACACACACACACACATATATATATATATATATATATATATATATATATATATATATATATATATATATATATATATATATATATATATATATATGTGTGTGTGTGTGTGTGTGTGTGTGTGTGTGTGTGTGTGTGTGTGTATACCACACATATTCTCTCTAAGAGAAACTTAATGTAATTTTTAAGGTTTTATTTTTACAAGAAATAATATAGGGTTGCAGTACATTATGTACTCAAGACAGAAATCTCACAAGTCTCACAGAAACAGCTTTAGGTTTATATTTAATTTATTTCTGATTTCCACAATGTTCTTTACCAGCCTTCTAATGTATTCCTGCCAGTCTTATTTATTTATTTATTTTTACTTTACTTTTCAATGCTACCTGAAAATGAGACATGTACTGTGCAGGGGGTTTACATCAAAAAATCAAGCTTGAACTGCTTCTTTAAAATCTGACTGCAGATTTCTGCTGATGTTGTGTTCGTTTGAGTGCAAGAGTTTGTTACAAAACCTGTAGTTTAGAATTCTTGAAGCCGTAAACTTTCTATTGAAAAATGAAAATACACCATGTTACAAACTCAGCTGTCAATATTTTTTTATAATTTTAATTGACAGGTAAACACAACATAGTGCAAACTTGCAAAGTGGAAGGAAATTATGTAGTAATTACAAACAGGTTTGAAATATAGACTTGGCAGTGTGCCTTTCTTTGGTGTGCAACACTATTTCGAAAAATACCTGAGAATTCTGTCTGAATGTCATCTTTCTCCGCTAAACAGAACCTGCAACCGTACCTTACACTGAAAGACTCAACCAAACCAAACAAGCTATGTAAGCTTAAATTATCCTCAGTACCTTGCACAGCACTACCACAAACATGACTGCAGTACAGTGGAATAAAAATTCCATCACTACTGCAAATTAAGTCTTTGGGGTATTTCTCAACTAGTATTGCCCATCTAGAGACTGAAATGTTTCCATTTCCTTGCTTTGCAAAATAGTTTAACTCTTTAAAGACTGAAAGCAGAGTGTTTGTGAAAAGCACTTTGTCAAGTCTTGCTGCATATTCTTATGCTATGTTAACATAACAGGTTTAAATGCTTAATTCCGATTTTTTGCTGAAATCGTGATTTTTTTTTTTTCTTTTTGTTTTTTGCATTGTCATTCATACTACTGAATGATGCTGCCACAATCACACGTCTGTATGAACAGTTTTCGAGTTATGACCCCAACGTGGCCTGCATGCGCAGAAGAAGAGCATAGATGTCACACAGCAGCACACTGTTTACAGAAGTAATATTGGATGCCGCTGTCTATGGACTGATTTTCAAGTTATTCAGAGCCAACAGTATTGTCACAAGATCATAACATGATAGAAGCTAATAAAAAGAAAGCGCAACCAATAGCACATAAAGTACTATTGAAATGAATTGAATTGAATGATCTGTTGTGGAGCATTGACTGCAAATTCTGTAGAGAAGTCTGTTTAGATGCATAGTTGGAACCAGGAGTGGTGGGAATGTGATGTGATGTGCTTCAGTGATACAGACTCTTTTTGTAATTATAATTTTTCAGGCATTATTTATGTCTGGATTTTCCATATCTGGCTTTTTCTGGTGAAGAATTATGATGCACGTCTCACGTCAATGATGTAAAAGTCAGATTAAATGCAACATGACCGCTCTGACTGCAGATCCCTTAAAAACTATTGGATACATACCCAATTTAGAACCATATATAGATGTGGCACAGATCTAATCTTTTTGGGTGAAAAGATCAGAACTGGATCGTTCAGACTGTCTTCAAAAAGTTAGATATTGGTCACATTGTGTCACAAAATTCCGATTTGGGTCTTGGTGTTCATCTAGACAACAGACTGGACTGGAGACTCAACAGTGAAGCTGTCTACAAGAAGGGACAGAGCAGACTGTACTTCTTGAGGAAGCTAAGATCCTTCAAGGTTTGCAGCAAGATGTTGCAGATCTTCTATAAGTCTGTTGTTGAGAGCGTCATCTCCTCTGCCATCATCTGTTGGGGCAGCAGCATCAGAGCCAGGGACCTAAAAAGGCTCAACAACCTGATAAAGAAGGCTGGTTCTGTTCTGGGGACGACTGTGGAAACTCTGGAGGTGATGATGCAAAGAAGGACTTTGGATAAAATCAAGAAAATTATAGACAACCCTGAACATCCTCTTCATGAGACTGTCATTGGAAAACAGAGTTTCTTCAGTCAGAGGCTTCTTCAGACTGGCTGTAAAACAGACTGCTGCAGGAAATCTTTCCTGCCCACAGCCATCACCATCCATAACAACTCCTTGACTGAATGAGTTACATCAACATTTAATTTCCCTTTGGGATAAATAAAGTATTTTTGAATTTGAATTTGTCTGCTGTGTGAATATAGCCTTAGTTGGACTTTGACTGGACCACTCTACCACTTTATCATCCTTTGATCTATTTTATTGTATTATAATCATTCCAGCTATATGTTTAGGGGTACATCTTTTCCATCCTCTAAAAGGTTTTCTTCCAGGATTGGACAATATTTATTTCCCCATGTTTCATCATGAGGATTGTGTTTTTTGGGCAATTTACAGAATTACATTTCTGTTACACATAGAATTTTTACATGTAGGCCAACACGATCTGTTTCATCCCATCTGACTAATGTGCTTTCTTCCACAAGCTTCCTGAGTTAGCTACAAGGTAAATTGCAAATTGCCAGGGTTGGGCATGGTTGCCAGTCTTTAATAAAGGACAGATGTATGAAGTACACAACCAATAATTGTCCTGTTGACATATTCTCCCACCTGAGCTGTGGATTTGTGCCGCTCCTGAAGAGTGAGCTTAGGCCTCTTGGCTACTTCTCTTAGTCATCCTAACCTTAACCCCGATGGAGGTATATATTCCATATTCAGATGACGGGCTTAATAGTGATCCATTAGATTTCCAAAACTTCGGATATTGTTGTTTACCCTAAACCTGTTGTGATCCTTTATGTTTGGTTTTGTGTTATGATCATTTTGCAGGCTGGGTTACATTTGGCTTTCCATATACTGGATAAGATTCTGTTCAGAGTAATCGAAACTGTTTTCTTCTGTTTAATTTCTGTGATCCGTATATTCCCTTGAACTCTGTGACCATTTACTTCCTGTTATTCCTGTTTCTGAGGGTTTTTTTTGTCACATTATGGTTTGTGTTGTGATTCTATCTTGTGTTGGATTGTGTTTCTGGTTTATAATCTTTTTTTGTTTCTCTGTTAGTTTCCCTAGATCCCTACTGATGCTGTTTATTATTCAGTTTCACTTATCCTTGCATAACATTGCTTCCCTCATAATTGTCATGCATTCACCACTAAATGACCCCAGCAAACACTTCTTTTAAGTATTTAGACATCTAGTTTTCTGTCTTTCTTTGCTTTACAACATGGTCCCTGTTGCCCCTCTACTTGTCCATTTGTGCTTTAGTACCTGGTGTTGTTTTGGATGCTTCATTTTTCATTATACCATATCTTTCACCACAACACTGCCTCTCTCCTGCCTGCATCTGGATACTTCGAACAGCAAGCAAAACATGACTAACTCTACTTTAAACCTCTAAACATCTTTATCCCTGACCTGTCTGCTGTGTTCCTTGGTCTTAATGTTTGTTCAGTAATGTTTTCCAACAAACCTCCGATGCCTTAACAGAACAGCTGAGATTAACATGTGGATTCTGGTTACGAATTCAGTGGCATCTGAAGACAACTGGTTGTACTTTATTTAGCGATATCTGAGTAAAGGGGCCTGAAATACATTTTCTTGTTATGGTTAACTGTTATGTGAAGATGATATCATGAGATAAGAAAAGATTTCCTGAAATGGTTTTCTTATGGGAGAGTGTGCCTCATAACTGTGATCATAAGTTTAAGTAATATTCATAAAACACTGAAATGCAAATCAAGATCAAATTTGAAAAACTTTTAATTTTCCCTATCTTTGTCATGTTTTACTGACTGGCAATTTAAAGGAATGCTTTTGGTTGCCTGGCACATTTTTATCAATGTTCAGATATGATATCTTCCTGCTTTAGTGTTAAAGTGGCGAGTCTTCAGCTATCAGTTTTCACCAGGCATCTGAAATGTAAATGTTAAAAATGCAATGAGAAAAACAGGTTTGGGCCGGGAACAATCATGTGCCACAGGAAAACCCGTTAGCCTGCAGATGCTTCTCAGTTGAGCGATCAAGATAAAATAAAGGTGTTATGACAGAAGAGGCCTTTTAAAATGTTAATTGTAAGCAAAAAGCCCAGGGCTGTCAATGGCAAATTGGCTTCATCAGCTGAGAAGCACTTTGGAAGAAGGCTATGTTGCAGATGTTAAGTGGATATAAATTGAAGTCAGAGGAACATTTTCATTTTAAATGTTGTAGGAAATCACTCTGTTATTAAGCTGGGGAAGCATACTGATGGGGATATGTTATGTTTCACTGAGCTGTAGATACAAGAGCGTGTTTCAAACTAGCAGTGCAGAAAAAGATGGAGAATTTCGGGTTTACTTACTTCCAGATCACACAACCTCATTTAAATATTTTTGTGAGAGTGCATCTGAAGCTCACATAATAAACCATCTATCAATAAATTACTGATCTCATCTTGCCTTTAAAAGCTTTTTATTTGAGCTAACAAATAATAATTTTACATTTACATGTCTGCCATAGTGGGGCTGAATGGTGACAGAGTTGGTAGCACTGTTGCCTTGCAGCAAAAAGGTCCTGGTTTCAAATCCCTGCCTGGGGTCTTTCTGCATGGAGTTTTCATGCTCTCCCTGTGCATGTATTGGTTCTCTCTGGGTACTCAAACTTCCTCCCATATTTCAAAAATATGACTGTTTGAATACTCTAAATTAACCTTAGATATGACTGTGCGTGTGTCTCTGTCTTTCCCTGTGATGGACTGATGTCTAAATTAGTAAGTGAAAATTAGACCCATTTATCTTTTCCACTGGATACTAAGTTCGAACCCATGTTAATCTTGCAGGCACACACAGAAAGCAGGATGTTATGGGAAGTAAAAACAATACATGTCAACACTGACTGCTAGAGTGGGATCTTCACTTTTCTCAAGCCAACAGGTTGTTTAGGAGGTATTCTGGAAATAATCCCTTTCTGTTCTACAATCAGAAAAGTCATCAGAAAAGTAGTTGTGTAAAGTTTGAAGAAGTTACTGGAACCATTTGTGTTGGTCAGAAAAGATTGAGTTTTACCGCAACAACTGCTTGGGTTACACAAAACACAAAGGATGACTGTGTGGAAAATCACAAAATGCACACTGTTAAGCATTATGGAGGACCTGTGATGCAGTCGGCCTGTTCTTTTTCTAAAGCCCTTTGGGACCTTGTTAGAGTGCATGGCATCAGCTGGGGTAGATTTCTAGTCATTCAGGACATAACAACTTTAAATGGTTTAGAGGGCAACTGGATTTCTTCTGTTTGTTTCTTGTTTCACCCTGTTCCATTCTACATAAAGCCCTTAGGGGTGCATGGCATCATGACTAATTTGAAATAAGAGGAAAGAACAAAAAAAACTCAAAATGGGTAGTGGCTGGGTATTCCAATAGGATAAGGATCTAATACAAAATCAGCACAGAAATGGTTCACCAGACATAGAATCAACCTTTCTCAGTCCCCAGACCTAAACATGTGGTATGAGCTGAAGAGAAGAGAACACCCTGCATTTTCCCACCTTCTGTAAGGTTATAGAAGACTAAGTGCTATCCTATTAGCAAAATGAAGTTGTTCCAAGATACCAGCAATTGTGCCAACTGTAATTTTGTTAAAAACTTTAATTTCTTATCTCCGGATTTCCCCTAGTGAAATTACATTAAAATGATCTTTGTGAGACTTGATGAATTCATTTTAAGACTCTTTGGACATCTTTACCAGGGGAGCCAATAAATGTGGCCAGCACTATGAAATACTAATAAATAATGCATTACACTATTCAATTCCCAGTTCTCCTTGAGTTTGTCAAATTTGTGACAAGTGAGCAGTATATCAAAACTAATATTATGACACTTCACTGACTTCCATAATAATCAGCAGAAATTTAAATGAAACAAAGGCTGCACATATGATTAAGAAACAAATGGAAGCCTGACAGATGCATGCACAAACAAACGGATGAAAACTGTTTCTGCACCCAGGTCCCTGTCCAAGACCATCCTGGCAGCTTTGTCAGTGACATAACGTGTCTTTCCTGGCAGGGCCCAAGCCCCCCTACACACATATGTGACAGTATCACAGGAAGCATACCTGCTGTTTTTGACCCTGACTCATAAATCACACTGCCAACTAGGGTGAGGATGATGTATAATGTGTTTATCTGTGCTGCAACAGTTTTTTTTTTTTCCACAGAGGATGTAATAGGTCACATCCTGTGATATTTACTGTATGTTGACCTTTTTCCTGTTGAGTACAATCTTCAGCATGTAGGCATGTAGTTATGAAGTTTTCACATACTGTATAGTGCTAAGAGAAAGGTCTAAAACGTGACATTTTCCATCATGCAACACCAAGGACACCCAAAATGAAATATCACCAACCTCCCCAATTCTGAGCTTGTGCAGATATAGCCATTAATTTTCACCTTCTAAAATGTGCACTAATATTAATAAGGAAGATGAACACTATTGACTGACGGTGGGAGAGCAGATTTTTGTTGAATTTTATTTACAGGTTATGATGTAGGCCAGCAGTCTGCACCATCAGGGTGAAGAGCCAACCTTGATGGACACAGTTGATGCAATCTGAAATGCAAGTGCAAATAGATTCAATTCAGCAGCATACCACTGTCTATATCCTGTTGTCGGAACACACTCTGCAGTCCCCCTTTTTGAATAGGTGGACCACCACCCCAGTCTGCCAATCCAGTGGAATTGCCCTTGATGTCCACGCAATATTGCAGAGTCGCATTAACCAACACAACCCCACAAGATCCAGAGCCTTAAGGAACTCTGGGCGAATCTCATCCATCCCCAGGGCCTTGCCACCAAGGAGCTTTTTAACCACCTTGTTGATCTCAGCATCAGAGATTGGAGAGCCCAACCCAAGATCCCCAGACTCCGCTTCCTCAGTGGAAGACATGCTGGTGGGATTGAGGAGGTCTTCGAAGTCTTCTGCTCACCGACCCGCGACATCCCGAGTTGAGGTCAACAGCACACCATCCCCACTATAAACAGTGTTGGTGGTGCACTGCCTGCCCCCCAAGATGCTGGATGGTGGATCAGAATTGCCTCAAAGCTGTACGGGAGTTGTTTTCTGTGGCCTCTCCGAACGCCTCCCATGCCCAAGTTTTTGCCTCAGCAACCACATGAGCCACATACCGCTTGGACAGCTGGTCCCCATCAGTTGCTTCTGGAGTCCAACAGGCCAAAAAGACCTGACAGCATCCCTCACTTCTTCAGCCTGACAGCATCCCTCACTGCTGGTGTCCACCAGCCGGTTCGAGGATTGCTGCCATGACAGGCACCAACAACCTTGCGACCACAGCTCCTGTAAGCTGCCTTGGCAATGGATGCACGGAACATGGCCCACTTGGATTCAATGTCCTCTACTTCCCCTGGAATGTGTTTGAAGCTCTCACACAGGTGGGAGTTTAAGCTCCGTCTCATGGGAGACTCTGTCAGGAATTCCCAGCAGACCCTCAAAATGTGTTTAGGTCTACCAGCTCTGACTTGCATCCTCCCCCACCATCGGAGCCAACTTGCCACCAGGTAGTGGTCAGTGTAAACCTCTGCTCCTCTCTTCACCCGAGTGTCCAAGACATGTGGCCGCAGATCAGATGACACGACAACATAAGTCAATCATCGAACTGCGACCTAGGGTGTCTTGGTGCCAAGAGCACATATGGACACCCTTATGCTTGAATATGGCGTTTGTTATGGACAATCCATGATGAGCACAGAAGTCCAACAACAAAACACCGCTCGGGTTCAGACCAGGAGGGCCATTCCTCCCAACCACACCTCTCCAGGTCTCATTGTCATTGTCCACATGAGCATTGAAGTCCCCCAGCAGAACAAGGGAGTCCCCCGGAGGGGCGGTCTCCGGCAGCCCCTCTAAAGACTCCAAAAAGGGTGGGTAATCTGAACTGCCGCTTGGCGCAAAAACACAAACAACAGTCAGAACCCTTCTCCCCATCTGTAGGCAGAGGGAGGCTACCCTCTCATTTACCAGAGTGAACCCCAACATACAGGCACCAAGATGGGGGGAAACAGGTATGCCCACCCCTGTTCGGGGCCTCTCACCAGGGGCAACTCCAGAGTGGAAGAGTATCCAACCCCTCTCAAGGAGACTGGTTCCAGAGCCAGAGCTGTGCGTCAAGGTGAGTCTGACTATTTCTAGCCTGAACCTTTCCACCTTGCACACCAACTCAGGCTCCTTCCCCACCAGAGAGTTGACATTCCACGTCCCAAGAGCCAGCTTCCATAGCCGAGGATCAGACCGCCAAAGTCTCTGCCTTCGGCTGCCACCCATACCACAATGCACCCAACCCCTTTGGCCCCTCTCACAGGTGGTGAGCCCATTGGAAGGGGGACCCATGTTTCCTCTTCAGACTGTGCCCGCCCGGGCTCCGTGGGTAAAAGCCCAGCCACCAGGCATTCACCAATGTGCCACACCTCCAGGCCTGTCTCCAGAGTGGGGCCCTGGTGACCCAGGTATGAGCGAGGGAACACTGTTTGCATAGGTTGAACTCATCATAAGGGGTCTTTTGGGCTGGACTTTGTCTGATCCCTCACCTAGGACCTGTTTGCCTTGGGTGACCCTACCAATGGCATAAAGCCTCTGACAACATAGCTCCTCGGGTCACTGGGACACTCAAACCCATGGTAAGGCGGCAGCCCAAGGAGGGGTCTTTACCTAATCAAAATTGGAAAAGTTTGTTATAATTGAGTATTTTTAAAACATGTATCTTCTTTCATCTAAACTATTGCAGCTGTGGCTGTATGTTTATACAGCCACAGCTGCTTTGCTGAGTGATAGATCTCCACCTCAATCTGATGTATTTTGGAACCGCAAACAGGCTTTCTCACAGGATTGCCCTTTATTTAGTTCCAATCATTCTCCCATGCACTCTGGTCAGCTTTCCTGTCCCCACCGATGAAAAGCATCACCAAAATCATGATCTTCCTACCACCATTTCTCACAGTTTCACATAATGTGTTCTGGGTTGTGTGCAGTGTTAGTTTTCTAGCCTCAAACACCATTTTGTATGTAGGTCAAAAGTTTAGTTTTCATCTGACCTGAGCACTTTCAGCCACATTTGCTGTTCCCCTTACATGGTTTGTGGTGAACTGTAAACAGTTTCTATGATTTTTTATTTTTTTTTTTTTTTACAAGGCAGTTCTTCTTTCCTTTTCTCCATAAATATCAGATTTATGAAGTGAACTGCTAAAAGTTGCCTCCCACCTGAGCTTTGGATCTCTGAAGCTCTTCCATATTGGGCATGCCTCTTCTAAAAACTTGGGTTTTTTTCTTTATAATCAAACTCTGCTTTAAACCTCTCCACATCTTTGTCTTTGACCTGTCTACTGTGTTCCTTCTCCATGATCCTGTTTGTTCACTAGCATTCTCTAACTGTGAGAACTGAGAACTCAACTGATCATCTCATGCATTTACGTAAAAGTTATATTTGTGGTTAGAATAAGTTACACACATGGACTCTTTTGAACAATTGGGTGAGTGATGAAGACAGTTGGTTGTGGTGACTTTTATTTAGGGGTGTCAGAGTAGAAGTGGACGAATACAAATGCATGCTTAACTTAAAAACCATGTTCTTTTTTCATGCAACTTTACAACTGTATGCTAATTTCTGTTGGTCTATCAAATAAAACTCCAATAAAATCAATTGAAGTTTGTGGTTTTAACGTGGCAAAATGTGAAAGGTTTAAAGTACTTTCACAAGCCATTTTATTCACCCAAAAAGCAACAGTTGAGATATTGGCAAACAATTCATTACCTACATATTTACCTTTCTGAGACCTGAAGGTATTCACAAGACGATCACACATTTCCTAATTTGACTGATCAATAGCTAAGGTTTTTGTTTGCTGATAGAGTCAGAGTTTGTAGAAACGCTGTTTCCTCATAGGAAAGCAGAGATATATACTGAACAATATACAGATAATAACTCGTACTGCCTGCTCAGGGAATTAAGGCCCCGCAAGCAACATTCTAAGCAGGTTCCCCTGTCTGATACTGATTTCTTTGGTCTCATCCTTTCTAATGAGCACAAGGATGACTCACATCATCAATATGCAGCCATTTCCCACCAGTTTGTTGCTGAATGTCATTATACAGTGTGTCCTGTATGAGTTTGTGTATCTCTGTGTGCACTCTTGAAGGGCTCATAAAACCTGCTGCGTTCTTCACCACCAGTAAGCCATGTTACATATGCAAACATTGCTCAACTGCTCCCATTTTGCTTCTCAGTGAATCCATTCAGTGTCATCTACCACAGCGGTGGCCAGCTGCCGATCCAAACAGCTGCTGGCATCAGCTTGCTGTCGGCCTGTCAACTGCATACGTTGCTATCGCTATTATTCGTTTGACCCAGTAAAGCACATTGGTGCTAAAAGCTTTATCTAAAGCTGTGATGGGCAATCTGTGCAAGCTGTAATCAACAGCTAATAACCATACAGGCGACTCAGCCAATTGTTTAGACAGCCAGGTGGAATTGGACTAGCTGATTGGGTCGGTCGCAATTTGCCTGGGAAGCTGCAGGGTTAGATGCTCCAAGTGGGAACAGTACAATCACTCTGCTGGAACCACAGGGACACACGGATGCTGGTAATAGAGAGAGTCATAAACTCAAAAACAGACAAACACAGATCCAATCAGGAGACAGCATCCAAAATGGCTGAGGAATTTCTATGATTTGATTTGTCGTTTTTAATATTTGGATGCCTAGCTAAATAGTGGCAAAGTCACCATGTGTTCTTTTAGAACTGTGAGAATGACTGCACATTCTGTTATTAACAGGTAGGGATATGCAGCCCTTCTAATCTGCGTAATAGTTGTCCTCATGAGAAACACTAATCAGAACAATGACTCTGTGTTGCTTTGATTTGTGCATTTAATAGGCTTGTAAATAGGAAACAAAGTAATGCTGTCTTGCATAGTTGTTAATGCACTATAAAACAGCATGTTGTATGTGGTCAGTGTTGTGCATATTTTTGGGCTGCACTTGCTGCAGAAAAAACCTAAAAGGATATTAAATAGTTTTCTTATAGGATTCCAATTCGAAGTAAATGTGCACATATAATCTAACGAAAATACAGGGAAAGTTGTGATGTCAAACAATGAAGAAGAACATTAACAGTTTGCACGCTGCAGGGCTGCAGTATATTTGTGTTGCCATTGCATGTCAGTGCTGACCTATAAGTATTTTGCAATCAGAACATGCACTTTCCCCTTCATCAAAGGTGATCAGGTCTGTTTGGCTCCATTTGATACACAGAGCTGCTGCAGTAACACAACCTGCACTTGTGGGTCTGTTTTAGGTTCCTAAATACACAGCTAAAAAAAACAAACAACAAAAAAAAAAACCTTCCACCTAACTGAAAAAAAAGCTCACCCAGGAACTGCTCAGTGGTATGTACCTGATTTTAATACATATGTTTTCTGTGTGGTGTTTGCATGTTCTGCCTGTGCAGGAGTGGACTCTCTCTGAGTGCCCTGACTTACTTTCAAATTGGGCACTGTAAATTGTCTTTAAGTGCTAATTAACTTCCCTACCCTCACTCCCCAAATCCCCACTAGGATAATGAATTTGTACCCCAATGTAATGTAGAAATGTAATTTCTCATGATTTTTGTTCTCAGATATATGAACTTTAGTTGATTACATGTTACAGACCAACCTAATGTTGTCCTAAATTATAAGGTGAAATGAAAATGATGCATGGTTTTTAATGGATTAAATTGTACACTTTGAATTATTCCAGCTGATCACTCATTTTTGGACATTTTAATCTTGGTTTGACTAGTCTACATATTGCTGTTTTTATGCCTTTGTCTAACAGAGGGCTCCAGTATATGTTAAATAATTATTTTTTTTTTTTTGTATTTTCACAAGTATAAAAATAGTTTTAATAAATCTCAAACTGTCCAGTTCAGGTTTGACCAGTTTAGCTTTTTTTTTTTATTTTGAGCAAGAGGTTAGACTCCTTCTAAAACAGAAAAGTAGCCTTTTATTATAGCACCATGTCAGAAGCTGAGACCCAGATAGAAATTTTAGCCATATTAGCAATCCATAATATACAGTCACATTTTCTTACAGTACTCAGTCCTGGACAACATAGGGCCCACACTCTTTATTGACTAGACATGCACATAAGCATTGTAAATGTTGTTGGGACAGATACACATATAATTTGAATGCTGTTGCTGCGGAATGCCTTCATTGGCAGTCAGCCATGTCAGCCATATCAGAAACCTCCAGTCAGAGCATCACAAGGGCTCTGAAAGATGCTCTTTTACAAGATTAAGTTTAGTTCAGAAATTCTGAATGTTCAGAAAAATATATTTTCACATTCCTGGGCAGGTTTCAGGAATTAGGTTAACTTGTAGCAATTTCTGGGCATACTGATGGCCACAGGGGCCCTGAGCAAAGACTAAAACTAATTAATGAGGCTTGTAAACCGAGGGTACCTAGGTTTTACTTAAAAAGTAGAAACTAATTTGCCCTGCTTTTTAGTTTTTGTTTCATGTGGTAAATTAAAGCAGAGCAATTCAATACAAAATCAAGCGAGGTATTTCCAAATGTGAGGGAGAGGTTAGATATGTTCTGAAACTCGGCTGGAGCACGTGGGAGCAGGACACACACGCTGTGGGAGCGAGAGGTGATGCTCAGAAATCAGCCAGCAGAGGGATTAAGAAAACAGCGTTGAGCAAGAGTCTGCACCACGGTATAAAAACCACCAGCAGCAGCTCCCAAGCTGTCAGTCAACCGCTGCTGAGTAAAACCCATATGGATCACAGTTCAGACAGTTTTCATTTAAAAAAAATTCCTAAGGTAGTCATTGCCTGTTTTGTTAAATGAAAATTTGCTCACAACAGCTGCAGAATCTGTATAATGGATTGAACGTTTGCAAAACAGGTGTTGAATTGAATCCCATTCCAGCAAGCTGTTTTTGTTGTTGTTGTTGTTGTTGTTGTTTTTTGTTTGTGTGTTTGGAGTCTTACTTTGGGATCTTTGACTTCGTCTTTCCTTCTGTTCGTTTCTCCACAACTGGCAGTCTCTTTGATTAAAATCATGCTGTCATCTGCTTTCTGTGTTACTCACCCTCAGAAATGGGACATGTCCCTCCCACTGCAATCTGTCTCTGTTACATAGCCGACATTGGGGAGGGACTCTGGTCACTTCACACACACTCTCTCTTATCCTTACACACCCACTTGTCATTTGGTGCCCAGATGGAGCCCATGCAGGCAAAGCAAGCTAGCTGTGCATCCTACTTCTTACAGAAGGAACTGCTTCAGGGCATAGAGGGTAAAAGAAAAACATCAATGAATAACTGTGGCTCTATTCAGTCGAGAAAGCAGGTAGGTGCCAAAAACTGAAGTATCTTTGAAAAGTAACCAAAACCATAAAAAATAACTTTGACATTGAAAGTTATACAGAACTTTACAGGAATGTCTTACTGTACAAATATCTGTAAAATATTAATCATATCGTAGGTAGAGTGGCTCTCAAATGTTTTAAACATCCGACGTTCAAAATTTTTGTTATGTAAAAAGAATTTAAAAAAACAATTTGACTTTCCTAAATCTATAACAAAACTAAGAAAAAAGAATAAACTGTTCCAAACTAAACTAATAGGAGTCAAATAAGCAGCTACAACAATGACTTGCTCAACCAGCATAAGTGTACTCAGTGTCAGAGCCTCCACCTACACACATCACGCACTGAGTGGGGCACAAAAAAATAAAATAAAATAAAATCAGGGTTGTGAAAAATCGTCATACTTATAGTAACCATAATAACATATTACATATAAAAGTATGTAAAGAATGTTAATAGGTTCAATTCAAAAGTAACATTTTTGTTAAGGAAAAAGATGAGTCTCCTGTCTCCCCGTGATGACTCCCTCCCAGTAGTCTGTTCGATTATGCCTCAGTCTCAAACTTGGCAGACACCTGTCAAATTTGAGATGCCTACTTGGTTCTATTTGTGTGATGTTTGAGAGCACCAAAACAACAAAAGCATTTGTGCTTAGGGCACCTAAATGGCTAGCACCAGACCTGGGTGTTCTCACCCTTGAACTTGATTCAAAAACAGCATTCAGACTTTTTTTTTTTTGCAGTAGTCCACCTGCGTCTCACTTCTTCACTTGGCAGTATTTGTCCTGTCTTGCTTGCAAAAGGTCTACAAATCTGTCAGACAATGAGAACATCTCATTCACAGCTCTCTTCAAGGGAGAGCACAGATGTTTGGACAAATTTAGACTAGACTGGCTAGGCTAATCTAGAACTCTTATTTATCTTCTGGTGAAGCCATGGTTTGTTCATTTGGATGTATGGTTTGGGCTCACAGAAAAACAAAACACGTTTTCGGTTTACTTGCAGACACCTGGAGGTTTTGGAAGTCTGTCTGGTATTTGGAGTAGTTTATAGTTTCATTCACTTTGACATAGACCCTGATTTAATCTGAAGATTAGTTATTCCATCATGATGCTCCTACAATCATGTGTAGTGGGTATGGTCTTTATTGTGATGCACGGTGGTTTTTTTGTGTGTATTTCAAACTTACTTGTTGGAAGGGTGGCCCAAAAATGTAAATTTGATTTCATCAGACCAGAATACATTAACCTACAAGCTTTTAGAATATTCTAGCTAGATCTGGCGTTTGCCGATTTGTCTTTGGTGATGTTCACCAAGTCTTTGAGGTTGGAAGGCCTCCTTGCCATCACCCTAATCTTTACCTTCCTCCACACATTGTCAATCATATTCAGGTTGAGACTTTGGCAGGGCCACTCCAAAACATCGATATTACTTACAGTCAGAAGAAACATGTTGATAAAAGTCAAAGATTTAGCTTAAGGATGCAAATGTTATGAAAATCCAATTAGGACAGCTAAACTTAACTATAGCTGGTGTTTGGAGTGTACCAAAGAAGGTAATGTTTAAATTGGATCAAAACATTTATAAAACAAAATTCTGACAAAGGCTGTAGACCCTTGTTTAACTGGGTTATTGTAACTTATTTCAATGGATATGTTTTTCACTTGAATTCTAATGTATATGTCAGAATAAAGATGGAAAATATTTTAAAAATCATTTTAAACTCTTTTATGTCCAAAAAACTTGACAGGGGTCTGCACACTTTGCAGGTTTAGTTTTAAGATTTTGTTTCAGTAGAAATATTCTGATATACATAATACAGTAACATCAGAGAATTAGAGTCTCAACTAGCTTAGTACAGCTAGTAAAAATATGATCTCATAGCAGAATATGGAAATAAATACATTTTAAGTTTAAAAATGGGTACATTTTAAAAACAAATGCACATGTGGGTGTATTCTCCACTACCCTTGTTGGCCCAGTGTCAGCTTGTTAAGACATTTGCACCTACCATATTGTGGGTTATTGCACAATACGACCACCCAAGCTCAGGAATACCAAAAACATTCCACTCCTGATCAAGAAAAGTCTGTAAACCAGCAAACCGTTTAAGTCATCACAATAACTATAATAATTTATGAAATGCAAATTATTTGTACATTAATTAAACAATTCATTAAACTTATCTTAATAACGGCTAATTTTTGCAGCCACTTTATATATTGTCTACAGATATTGTCGACAGTGTTCAGTTTCTCTTTAAAAAAATTTGCATCTCCTTAAAAGCTTGGATGAAATGTTATACTAAGTATTTTATATTTGCCCCAAGTCCTCAGTATCACTCACTGTGATGGGAGATAGAAGTTTACAGTGAACCAATGTGGAGGAGTAAATAAGAAGGTCTGGCCATAATACACTTGTCACACTATTGCATATCTACCTTGCATTTCTGAGGCATGTGAAGATACACATCTTTAGGTACAATCACATTCCCATATGAGCCTTTCAAGACAACTGATAGTGTAGCACAAGTTAATTATCTCCCTCTAAGCCAGGCAGTCATGGGATCTTTTTTTCCATGACTAAAAACTTCCTACATGATCATTATGTCTACAAAATGTAGCCAAGTGCTAAACAAATACAACAACAATGACCTGATAATAATATGCTTCACTCTGTTGTTCTGTCTGCACTGATAAAGACTGATTTACCTCAGCATGCTGAATGCTTATAGTGGCTGACATGGCAAGGGTAGTTGACCCTGTTTTCTGATTAATTCAGCAAATACCACGAGAAGGCACTTGTAGATTTTGTACAGAGAATTACATTTGCAGCCTAAGATAGTCAAGCAATCAGTGAATGTAGAAAAAAAACCATGGCAGGAAGTAAGTTACGCTGCCTTTATGCAGTAGCACTTTAATTACTATTTGAATCCTTACAAATTAAGCTCAGTAGGAATGAGCGATATGAAAAGAAAAAGTGATTTTAAAACACATTTACAAGTTCATTGCAGTACTTTATGGCAGTAGATTATTTGACTCTTACTGTGTGACACTACATATACGAAGAGTCCTACAAACACAAATACGGCTTTAAAAAAGAGAAAACTTTGACAATAGGTGACTTTAGATCACCAGTTACATTAAGTTGCACCACCACAACTACTCACTACCTGCATCTATATATATTTTCAAATATGATCATATGATAAAACATTTAAAAATAATTAAAAGTAGGAGAAAAATCAATCATTTGTAGAGGATGAGGCACTGTGGAAACACAATCGTGTAGAATAGCAAGGAGACACTGCTTTTCATGTGAATTTGTTCAGTTATGCAATATTTTGCCTAAAACCATCTTGGTGTTGGCCTCCTTAGGTTAAATGTGTCTAAGCAGTCGAATTCTCTGATTGTTTAAAATGGTACAGCTTTATGTCACACAGTACTGCATTGGATATAAAAGCATCTCACACAGACAAACACCCCTGGTGGCGGCGAGTCAGGAGTTGGAATAGTAAGCATGGCAAACACTGATTGACTGAATGCAGACTTGAAGTGAATGTCCGCCAGACACAGCGGACACGTGCAAAGGTCAGTTTTTATGACTGCATAAGTGTACTCTGTATCGAATGCAAACTGCTCGGAGTAAAATAGCGCTCACTTCGAACTGTTTTGTATGCAACACCAAACTGTTGTTGAGAGTCAGCGTCCTCTTGTGGATGCAATGGAGTCAAATTTTGAAGAGCGCCTGACAGAAGAGTTTAGAAAATATAGAGTCTTGTATAATAAATCAGTAATGGGATATAAGGACTTTCAGAGAACAAAAAATATGTGAGAGGAAATAGATCAGACACTGGGTAAAAAATGAGGCACTGTGTTGAACTCAGTGGAATTGTGGGAAATAAAGGAATTTATCACAAGATGTAGGAAATCGGTACTATGAAGTCTCAACCATCCACAAACCGTGTGCGTGGAGTCACAGAATACACTTGAGTATATGTGGGAGGCTTTAGTTTGCATTTAAACATATCTACATATACGTGTGCTGCAGTGGTAAACCGCGCAACCCATGTATGGTGGCCTCAGTCCTCCACACTGCCCTCATGGGTTCGAGTCCTGGCCTGTTGACCTTTGCCAAATGTCTTCCCCCTCTGTCACATTTTCCTATCTACTCTCAAAAAAGGCCGCGAGAGCCACAAAAATCTTTTTAAAAAGGGTAAAAAAAAACAAGGCAAAATCTAAGCAAATAAACATCAAAAAAATAAAACAAAAATTCAGATCATACCCAAAACTGAAACACTCAAGGATCATAATCTAAAACTGCCCACAAATCTTCAGAAAGCCTGTTCTACTGCTGAAGGCCACAATAAGACGAAGATGCTTCCGTCTGTTTTAATTCTCCCTCTAGTACCAACAGGAAACCCCTTCCAGAAGACCTGAGGAGACTTCAGGGACTGTAGGACACAAGCAAGTCTTATAGATAGGGTGGGCTAAGACCACCAAAAGCTTTGAATATAGTAAGAGCACCCTTGATCAATTTTTAAACGGGTAGCCAATGCAGGGATTTGATATCAGTGTGTTGTGAGCTCACTTTCTGGTCATCAGTATTCTTGTAGATGAATTCTCAGTAGCTGTTATGGAGTTATAGATTTTTTAGGAAGACCAGAAAGCAGAGCATTACAATCATCTATCCTACAAAATTTAAAAGCATTACCTGTCTCTGCATTGGACTTGGAGAGAAACAGTTTCACTCTGGCAATGTTTTTCAGTTGATAAAAGGAATTTTGTAACATTTTTTAATGTGGTTTGTGAAATTTAAATTGAATAAAATATGAAGCCAAGGTTTTTGGCATTAACAGAAGGGTTTATTGTCAATGTTCCAAGTTGGATTGTATGTTTCTCTCCCTGAATGTCTGTCAGTAACCAAAGCTTCAGTTTTGACCTGATTTAGCTGAAGGAAATTGTATGCCATCCATGACTTAATGTATACCTAAAATTCAATTAAAAAGTGCATCAATGGATCTTAGGTTATCAGAAGACACTGCAATATACAGAAAAGCTGTGTGCAGCAAAAGGAGAACATGAAGCTCTGTCTGAAAGACCCAGTACTCTTAGTAGATATGCTGTGACTTGTATTTCTTGTAACTTGGATAAGAGGGTTATGTAACTGACCGTGATTAATCTTAAGTGTACTGTTACACTGAATACAATTTCCAGGAAAGCTCAAACACATTAAAAACAGAGCTCAAAAACCCTTTTTGCTATTGAATGTAGAGAAGGCCAGTACTGGGTATTAGAACTGACTTGGACTATGACTCTAGATTAGTATTAAATATTTGAGTTGTTTTTGAACTGCATGCAAACAGTTACCCTGTGATCCCAGAGGAGTGCCAGATTTGCATTTTAATGCTTTCTACCACAGATGAAATGACAGAGTAATTGTTTAATCAAACTTTTGCATAAAAATTGTACAGAAATTATCAAGGTCACTTATATTAATTCAAATCCAGTTTTTGAATTTGAACACTGACACATGGAAGTTTGAAGGATATTAGGAGCTGCAGAACTCCTGCATATAATTCATGTGTTCATTTTTTTCCCTTGTTTTACTTAGGCATATTGATATTTAATACGAATTTAAACAATATGGAGTAATTCAAATAAAATACATTTCTATAAAAAGTTCTGTTGGGGTATGTTAAAGCCCCCCCCCCAGTTGAAGGAGGGGGAAAACACAAGACAACCACAATAAAAATGTCAGAGTCCTTCTAAATGTGACAAATAGGATTTATTTTCCTTTTTCAAAAACAATCCCAAAAGGTTGAACAAACTGTGGGGGAGAAAGGGGCCGTTAGGTTGTGCCAAATCAAAGAAAGAAATAAAACAAAACAGGGCCTGTCTATCCCCTAAGTAAAAAAATAAAGCAGAAGAAAACCCTGCTATTCTACCCTAACACAAAGGCTCACCAAATGTTACCTGGCTGGCACAAACCTACTTACCTAGTGTGCATAACAGAATGAAAACCTACATGACAGAAATGTACAGGGTACCCCAAACTTACCTCATTTACAAACCCCCACCACAAACCTTCAAACAAAGACAGAAAGCAATACATGTGTCAATTAGCCAGCTAGGTGAGCAGATTATATAGGACGGACTTGAGTCCTGATTGGTTCCCTCAATCCCACAATCCAATCAGGGCAAATTGGCACCAACCTGCACACTGAACCTGTGAAGAGACAGGAAACATAAAAAAAAGGGGGGGGGGGCACAAGCAGTCTGGCAGACATGTAACAGGGAATAAACTAGGACTGCAGCTGGACCTTTTCTAGCTCACCATCATAGAATCCACCATGAATTCTACCGTCTATAAAAGGGTACTTGAGGGAAATGTTAGACCATCTGTAACAAAATACAGCTGAAATAGAACTGGACATTGCAACATTACATGAGCTAAAATATACAAATAAATCCACCAAAGACTGGCTGAGAATTGAGAAATGGGGAGTCCTGGATCCCAGTCAAATCTCCCACTCTTCGAGATGCTGTGGGATACCTTGAAATGGGAAGAAACTCACTAATATCTCAGAGCTAAGAGTAAGGAGTGGGGCTAACTTTTCTCAGACTGATTTCAGAGACTGGCCGATGGCAGCAAGAAGAATCTCACAAAGTCCTTTTAACCAAAGGAGGTAAGTTTTATAAGGGGAAGCATGTCCTAAATGTTCCCGCTAGAAAGAAAACACATTTTTGTTGAAATCTTTTGTCTAATAAATAAAACAAAGTACATTTTTGGTATAGCTGTGATTAAATCAAATTGCTTTCCAGAAATGAATTTTTACAAAGATCAACAATCAATATGCCAACATTTCTGTTGAAAGAATTTCATATTTAATAAAATATCCTTATATTTCTGGATGTCTTATTCCCTGTATTTTTTATCCCTGATCTTTAAAAAAAATACAAGTTTAGTGAGCCATTTTTGTATTTTCATTTATTTAAAAGTATAATCAAAGAGCAAACACTCTGGCTCTGTGCAGTCTGGCCTACAGTCAGGCCTGTTGTTGTGAAAGCTGTGGTTTGCTCACTGCAGTTGACTACCACACAGAGGATGCATGTTTTCCTTTGCATGAGGATGCTATCAGCATCGATGCCACATGTGCTACTTGATACTGGCGGGGAGGTGAGTCTCTGTAGAGATGAAATGCACTTCAGCATGTTGTCAAAAAATGAAAAACACCAGAGGTCTGGCACAAGTCTCCCATTAGCCAGGAACCGGGGAGCTCGGCTTAGATTACAGGTTATCCTGAAAGTATATCCTCCCTCGTGGTCTGTGGAGACATCAGCTGCACATTCAAGCTTCTCCTTGAAAACTAGTGTTGTACAGCCTTATTTTCTTACTCGACAACATGCTTGAAGACACTGAGACCAAACATCTGGATTTCTTGGTGGAATACAGCTCTTTTAGCTTCTGGGTAGATAAAAAAAAGTCCTTATTAACATTTTTCCAGCCACATGTATGTATCGTAGAATTAGAATGAGCATAGAATATTGCAGTTATATAGCTTTATAGTAGATTAATTAAAATAAACTTCAGAAAGCACATTCGGATGAGAACTATATTTTCACTGGCTTTGTGTTCGTTTTGCTTAGCAGTAGTTTTGGTGTTGAAACACTCCCTAGATGGCATTATTTCCTTGATTCTTACTGATTGTTGGATCATGAACTCTGATCCTAACTAAGGCAAGTGAGGCCTGCAGAGCTGTGTGACCTCCTGTATGAGCTGTTGATACTCTAAGAGTAATTTTTGGTCAACTAATCACTCCAGAGAGGGTTCACCATGGTTACATATCTTTTCCACTTGTGGATAATGGCTCTCAGTAGCTGTGTTTCCATTAACCTTGAAATTGTGAAAATTGAAATTATGAAAATAAATTTGCTTAATGGAAACACGGCAGTTTTGAAAAAAATTCTTTTTTGATAAATTTTGGCGCTAGGATAAGGTGGTTTTCTGGCTGTATAGAAAATTGGTTTATTTCGCAAAAATGCAATGGAAACACTTTTTTCTCATCACATGAGTCACATGATCAACAACCGGATGTTGCCACTGGCGCAAACCTCGAAGAACATGACAACAGGAAATAGTTGGAGGATCATGGCATGACACGTTCTTTAATGACTTATCGTGGGAACAAGCTTAATCATGTGTGATTTTAATTTTTTATTTAATGGAAACACGGCAACTGAGAAATTGTGTTTTTCCAACATTAATAGAAAATTGACAAAGATTTGTGCACCTTTGTTATGGAAACGCAGCTAGTATGGTTTGTAGCAGTGTTAGCCTTATGAAGGGCATAATAAAATTTGTCAAAACTTTTGTTTTTGAATTTCTTTAGATCTTGGCTTGATATGTTGGTTTTTCAGATCTTTTAGCCTACTTCATGTTGTTGAACAGGTTTTATTTAAGAGATTCCTTTAATATTTGGGCCTGACTGTGGGCAGTGAAATTAAACCTAAATGATTAAAAAATGTAGTTGATCACAGTAAATTCATGATTTAAGAAGGGTAGAAATTCCTTTTTCACACTGGGACAACTTATTTTGGATAGATTTTCCACCTTAATAATGGAATTCCAGACTGTAAAAGGCTTTTTTGTATTGACTCAGGTTATCTTTTTCTAACATTAGAATATTTACTTGACAATCTGAAACCTTTAAGTGTACCAAGCAAAACATGGAAGAAATCTGTAAGGGGGCAAATACTTTTTCACAGCATTGTAAAACCATTGGAAGTACAGTGCCACCATATGTTTGGAGTGGAGTCAAGTCAGCTACTCCAATACAAAATATTTTTTAAAAAAATGCATTCACTGGGACCCCAAGTTGATACTTGGGACTGAATTGAGAAGTCCCTGTCTTAAACATGCCACAAAGATGGAGATTTCATTTCATGTTTTTTTTTTTTTTCTCAATGATATCTATAGCTTCAGTTACCTCACATAAATTTAGGTTTTGTTCCAGTTGTAATTTTTGTTTTGTTTTTCATCCATTTACTTTTCTATAAAGAAGGTCGAACGCCCTACTTCAGAATTTGTACCACCTTGAATTTGTATAATTAAGGTAAAAATGACTTGCAATTTTCTGCTATTTTATGGGTTGGAATAATCAGTGGTTAGTCAGCTTTTTTCAAACTCAACCAAAGGCTCCAATTTCCACTCAGAGATGATAAACCCTTGACTTTGAGGAATCCTGTCAAATTCCCCAAAAGCAGAACTTATCTTTCTGTGAAATTTTTTTTCTTCTGTGAGACTTTAGTGGATGGTTGTTAGGCAACTTGTATACTCTTCCTACAAGGTCTCAGGTTAGGTATTAAAATAGCAAAAATGTTTCCAGAAGCTGGTGTTTGTGGTTGTATTCAATGGATCCTATTTGATTAGTTTGTCCTGAAAACCTTTTTCTTTTCATAAAATATGAAAAGGACAATAATGCAACAGGTGGCACTGATCAAGTTTTCATAAGCCCCTCAGGCAAACTGTCTGAAGTACTTTTTTTCTGCAGTAGTCTTGCAGATATCTCTCCTACTTATGCGTCATTATTGGACAAACTTTCATGATGACAGTGCACCTACAAGAGCCATAACAATAAACCTGATCTTAATATGTAGGGAGAAGTTTCAGGAGAACATTATCCTCTTATTGTCTGTGCTGCAGGCAGAAACTATGAAAGTGGCTAGAAGACAGGAAAATCACCTAATCATCAGCCTCCATAAAAACCTAATGTGGCTTTGCTTGTCTAGCAATGCCAGTTATGGGAGGACATGAAGATTTTATGGAGTTAGAGATGACTGGGGCATAAAATCAAGCTGGTGCGATTGCCTTGGAGAGGGTTTTTATGTCCAAACTGTATGAAACTTTGAAAAATTGGACACGTTGGGTGGTGATGGGTGTTATCTACTCCAGACACTCCATAGGAGCCTGTCACGGTTTCATCTCCCTCCTCTGTTTCAAGCCTTGCTGTACTGTATATTTTCACCCAGGTCACAGTGCATCGACAAGAAAAACTGATGGATAAATGTTGATTCAACCAGAATGGCAGTTTCTGGGCAGGAAATGTTGTGATGTGTCTCGGAGGGAGGTCAGCTGAGACATCTCAATGGTGCCACTGGAGCTGTCTTTCAAAATATCTTTCACTGCAACCTCCTGTTCGGTGTAGCTGCAACACATTTAGGCTCAGCTCATAGCAATCTTCTGTGTGTCTCAAGGCTAGTTTGTCAAGGACAAGCCAGCTGTAAATCTAATTGGGAGAGTTGGATCGCAGAGCCTGCCACTTAGTCCTGCCAACAGCCGTGCCCTGCCTTTGACTTATATCCGACATAATTCTGATGAGAGGATATGACCTGTCCTCTCTATTTAATCGTCTACTCTTCTCTTTTCCTCTCCTTACCTTTGTTCATATCGGCTAAGCCAAGGGAGATCAGATCAGATCATCAGATCTTATCCAAAGCTTTGATAAATCATGTTCAATAGCTCATCCTGAAGACAATCTCTGGTCATGAAACATCAATCTCACTAGGGTAGTGTTTCTTACATGTTCTATTTTATGTATTGATTTATAAAGACTGACCCACAGAGTTAATTGTGCTAATCAGGGATAGCACAGCCTACAAAAGCCCTCTTATTTGTGACTACTTCTGTAAGACAATGATAAATAGCTCTATATTCAGAAGCACATTGGAGTGAACAAAAGGACTGATACATTGAAGAGACATACATGTCGCATCAGTTCATTATCTGTTTCCAGAGGCAACCTTGGCACATGATAAAACAGTATGTTAGCTACTTAATTCAAGATGTTATGATTGTGTTTTCAATAGTCAGCGGTGGCACTCAAAAGTGAAATGGCATATATCCATGGATCTCAAATTGTGTCACTGGTACTCTGCCAGCATTTTGTTGTTTGGTATCTATCAACAGGGGCAATGTTGGCCACTGGGGGGTTTGGAAGGTCTCCCAAATGGCTGGTCTTTTCCAGGCCGAACAGGCCGGTGGTCGGAATGTCTTATTTAAACCCCATAAACAAAAGGGCATCAGCGCTGCCGTGCAGCCACCCTCACAGACGTTTTGGCGCTTCATAGGGAGTGAAACGTCAGACTTTGTCAGTCTGACATTTCATATACTAAGGGGAGATACATGCTAAAAAGACAGGTGAAAGACATGGGTGGGGCTGAAAAACTTGAATGGCTTGCTGAAAGGGAGAAAAAAAAAAACTCAAAAAGTTGGTGCAAGATCAGCCAAATGCACTAAATTAACAATTATTTTCCAGGTGGAGGGGCAAAGAAGAAGGACTACAGCAGGTTAGTAAATAACAAGCACTGCCTACATGGCTCTATCATCCCATTCCTGACTTGGCATATAGTGTGTTTGAGTTTTTGGTTGTGTTCAGGGCACACAGAACATCAAAGGCAGTCTATCAGCAATGTTATACTGTACGTGCATAAATAATTAATCTGCTAGATCAATTAAAATCAGCCCATACAGACCAGAAAAAAGGGGCACATTTTTATATTGCAAAAGAAAACATTTTAGGAATTTAAGTCAATGTTCAAAGTAAAAAAGATCACATCTGCATATATAGACTGTATATCTAGTGATCCTGTTCTGTTTTTCATCAATATATAGCTTTATTTTACTAGCTCAAAAAAAGTACAAATAAAGTCCGGAATTCACATGTGTGTTTAGTGTTTTCTTATGTTGATTTTTATATTCTGTTTGTGTTCTAATACTTTTCTTTGCTAAAGTTCTATAAAGTTTATCATTGTTGCTGTTAAGTTGCAGACAATGACAATGTCAGCTGTGGTTGTGGTTGTGGAGTTGTGAAAGAGGGACAGGATAATGCCTCTCAGATTTGGAGTAAGGAGGAAAAGATAGATGCAAAGGTACAGGAGAAGAAGGAGGAGAAGCAGGAGAGTGGAACAGGAGCCACTAAAAAAAGTGCCAGATACAGGTATGGGACTGGGTTGCCATTACATCTTTCCTTAATATTATTGACCTCTTAAGATCAAAGGATTGTGGTCCAAACCTTGACTTTTTGACATCTGAAAACAATCGAAAAAGTTATTATTTTCCTTCATAATGTGGAGCTTTAGTTTGGAGATTCTTTTTATTCCCTACTATGTGCTTTGATTTTTTTTTTTAAGCTGCTTGTTGAATAAACTTTTGTTGACTGATTTTTATTTTTAATTTTGTCATTAAATCTAATCACACTCAGTAGTCTTGATTGTTGACAAAACATAGTGTTTCTAAACCTCAAATTAAATTTTTGGTCTCAAAATTAAATAGTTCCAACTTCGTTCGTTGTACAATCGAATGAAAGGCCTCTCCAAACCAGGCTCCCAGGCTGAATTTCAACTCCAGCCTGCCCCGTCCATCAACGTTTTACAATGTAAACACAAAGCCAAATAGTCAATGAGATGAATTGCTTTAAACAGAATTTATAAAAAAGGGAAGTGCAGAAGAGAGCAATCTGAAAATTCAGAGAATAAACTGAAGCAGACAACGGTGAAGCAAGGACAGATGTTAGTGGCTACATATTTTCTCTGAAGTCATAACATGGATTTGGGAATGACACCAATTCCAGTTTAACACTGAGATAAGCTAGTTGATGTGCTTAGTAACAAGCTAACTTTAGCAATACTTGGTGATAAGAGAATAGTTGTTTGTGTTTCACAGAATGTATTCAAACACGAACAGAACTTGGTCACTAAAAGCTCCCACATGCTCAGGCGTACTTCACACTACAGAGGTCCATGCGTACTGAATGTCGTCCGGACGTCTGCTGGACACATCTGCACAAAGGTCAGTTTTTACAACCACGAGCCTGTAGTCTGTGTCACACAGTAAACTGCTTGGTGGGAAACAGTGTTGACATTGAACTGTTTTGCATGCAACACTGAGCTGATACAGTTAAGAGTCAGTGCAACCAGTCGCAAGGTCACACAAACTGATTGCCAATCTCTGTGCTGCACTGACAGGTGTGTGGTAGCTGCCCTAGTGGAGAAGAAAGAGGACTAGGCATCCAACTAATTCATCAAACTTGCTAGTAGCCTTTTGGATTGTGAGAAATTAAGGAATTTGTCACAAGAAATATAGATAATTGGTACACCCAACTATGACATCTTAACTGTCCGCAGACAGTGCACATGGAGTCAGAGCTGGTCACAGAATATGCTTAGTATGCTGAGAATGTGGGAGCCTTTAGAAAGGTTGCAGGGAAAAAAAGAAGAAAGGCTGGACACTGCTATGTGTGAAAAAGATTTAACAGGATGCGAACTGACAGAAGTTTAAATAAGCACTTTATTGCTATAAAAAGCTCTGCATATTAAATGTGCAGCAGCCATATTGGATTTCAAGAGTTGGTGAGAAACCTCCATCTTTCTCACTCTGACATCAGGGAACTTCTTGTGTAGTTTTTTTTTTCTAGTTTTGAACTAAATTTTTCAGATTGTAAGTAAAAATTGATTGCACAATAAATTTGCAACCTTCAGCCAAACTTGCACTTCCATTATATATAAGGTACTTTTTCACTTCCTTTTTTATGTTGTGTTGCTAAGGTGGTACTTGTTCTAACACATTTTGATAACCACTGGTATATATTATCAGTTTAGAACTTTTTAGCAAGAACAAAATACCTGAGAATGCAGCCAAAAGTTTGGAAAGAGTGATGACATATTAGTGCAGAACACAGAACCTGGGCATCAATGCATAATATAATAGCCTGGGAAACCACCTCTGCCAGGTAAACCTTTAGTTCCTGTTTGATCGTTACTTTCTAGTTACCTTATCCATCACTCATTATCATGTCTCTTTTGCAGAGTCTGATCTGAAAGCCACCTCTGCGAAGCAGCCTCGTTCCCACTCGCACATTCTCATTTTTATTGTTAACAAAGACTGTTTAATCTTTTCTGGGTCATGGACTATGTCTCTCGGCTGACCTGGGAATGCCTTGGGCTTCCACCTGTGGAGCTGGAAGAGGTGGCTTGGCTGAGAGGGAAGTCTGGGCATCTCTCCTGAGACTGCTGCTCCCGCAACCCAATCCCAAGCGGATGATGAGAATAATAAGATTTCGTATCACTTAATGTTTTAGTTGACTCATGATAAAATAGATTTTTGAATAGCTTGTGCAAACATATATAATCCTGTCATAAATTATATATCTAAGCATAGATCTAACATATTCTTCAAGCTTAAAAACTTGCTCTTTAATACATGCATACTTAATAGTTTGTTAGGGAATATGATTTTTAAGAATAAGACTTTTAGTAATGTATCTAGTTTAAAACAAACATGGGTGAAAACATTCAGCTAAATTTTCTCACAAGCTTGAATGTATCCTTTCCCCTTTCTTGTCTAAAAGGTCTGTTGCCATCTGATGCTGGAGGCTGAGCCCAAAAGGCCGATGGTGACATACTGCATCCACGCTTCATGAGTGCCAAAAAGCATAAATAGGAAACAGTAGGCAGGTCACCATTAGCCTTTACTGATGATTTGAAGGCTTTTATGATGTATGATTTTGTGATGTGTTTATGAGTAGTCAGTGTCTTCTCCACAGTAAATTTTAGTTTTAGGGTTTGAGTTTTGTTGAAAACTCTGTACATGAATTTGAGTGACATTTGTTGTGAATCTGTGCTATAAACTAAACTGAATCAACTTCCTAAAAGATCGGCTCCACCAACAGCAACTCAGAATGGCACTGATCACAACTAAAACTACAGATAATAATCCTTTCATGCCCAGTCTAGTTATCATGAGTCTCTTGGCTGCTTCATCAGTTAATGTTCTCCTTTTCTGGCCCATTAGTTTAAGTGTATGACCATGTCTTATTAGGTTTGCAGTCGAGCCATACCCTTGCCATTTTGAGAGGATGAATGGTTCTATGAGATGTTCAAAGTTTGGGATATTGTTTCATAACTTAACTCAGGTTTAAACCACTACACAACTTTATTCCTGATCTGTCAGGTGTGTACTTTAATCATTCATTTCATGCTGAGCTTGACATGTTATCAGCTTTCTCCAGTGACAGTTGAGTCAGATTTGTTTTTTTACTTTACTGCTGAGTATTGATGCACAAACTTTAAAGATACAGATACATTTTAGCTAATTTTCAGTCACTATGTATACATGGATGCAAAGCAACAAGAATTGCATGTAATGGGAAAAAAAAGCACAGTACAGTTGGATAATGAAAAAGGCGATTACTGTGGCTCTAAACCTCTATGTTCTGGACTATTTGAGATCCTCTATCATTGTATCAACCTTCCAGACCACTCAGGTCTTCTGGTTCTGGTCTACTCTGCATCCCCAGAACCAGAACCAAACATGGAGAAGCAGCTTTCAGTTTTTATGCACCACAAATCTGGAACAAACTTCCAGTAAACTGCAAAACAGATGACACACCAAGTTCCTTTAAATCAAGGCTAAAAACCCACCTGTTTAGAGCTGCCTTTGATTAGTAGTAAGTGGAACATTAATCGATATTTTTGAACTATATTTGCTTGATATTTGCTTGATGATCCACATGATTTTGATGGATTGATATTTGCTTTATGATTTTGATGATTTTCATGTAGATTTGCTTGAAGATTTTCGTGTATCCTTGATTGATGTTTTTATGATGTGAAGCACTTTGAATTGCCTTGGTGCTGAAATGTGCTATACAAATAAACTTGACTTGACTCTAATCTAATATTTTGTTGACCAACTTAAACACCGGAGTACACTCTTGGAGTGGCTCAAAACTTTTCAGCTTGGATTGATTAAGATCTGTATCTGTACTTAGGATCTGGACAAACAGCACATGTTTGATTCTATCAGCGTCGTTACTCTATACAAGGAATGTTCTTTGATTTTTCTTCATCGTCAGCTTGGAGATATTTTACAGCATGTGCCTTTGAGCTATTTTCTATGTTTCACCACAGCCATTCATTTATACTGTTAGCCAGCCTTGACATTCTGAACAATGAGTGTGCATGGAGTCTTTTAATCAGTCTGTGCTTAGCTAAATAAATTAACAAAATATGTTCAATGTTTTTGACTTTCATGTAAGTAGGGTACATCCAGTTCCCACTTCCAATGTTTGTGTTTTTTATTTCCCAGTTTGCTCAAGAATACAGCATCATTATATTCCAATCTCTACACAGGTTTAGAATTTTTGCAAGAAAAATAGTTTTTTTTTTTTGTTTTTTTTTTTTTAATTCTATGAATTCCTTGCCATGACAATCTCTTTCTGTTGATTCCAAAAGACAGACATTATCATTTTTGACACACTTTATTGAAGTCATTGAGGATGGATGCACTAATGGGTTTATATTTTAACAGATGAGAAAGGATTTTACAGGTATTATTCTTGTAGTCATAAAGGTTCATTTCAAACACACAAACACCTCAGATTTGACCAAAAAATATTGATTGTTGATGTGTTGGACCTTAAATGTGAATGCTGTCTTTTATTCCATGGAATAATGTTGTGTTCGAAACTTTGTAATGTGGAAACAGGCTCAATTATGAGACAGTATTAGGACAGAATTGACATTTCTGAGTCTCTCTTGTTCTAAAGATGGTGTTTTATATAAAATAGTAAAAATCCATTTATTATTGACTGTCTTGTTCTCACATTAGCCCAAGTCTAGTACTGACTGGCTGATCAGTCCCTTATGATATCTCCTCTCCTGGAAATCCATTCTCTCAGCAATCCGAGTCCTATGACTGAAACCAATCCTTAGACTCCATCAGAAAGGGTTTTTTTTATTTTCCATAGAGTCAGAGAGAGGACTGATCCTCAAGACATCCACAACCTCCAGAGATCCTACCAGACCTGATAGCCTATCTAGCTCTGAGTGACCCCCAGACAGATGTGTTAACTGGATCTAAACATTAGGAAATAAAGCAGAAGACAATGTTCTGTCATATCTCCAACGTATTCACATTTCTAATCTTTATTAGTAGTCTAAATTTGAGTGTTGATTCCAAACAAATCCTGACCCTGAGAATTATTCAAATATCTCCTTTCTTCTTTGATATATGTTGAAGTATGAAGTACAAAAGTGTACTGTAATTTGTATATTCAGTAAGAAAAAGAACATTTGCTGAAGTAACCAAGTTTTTGAGAATTCTGATTGAAACACATGGTAACTTTATTTAAACACATGGTAACCAAATTCTGTTATCTTCTCTGCATGCTTTATTGCATAGAACATTTCTGCCTTCCTGACCTAAAATATGTGCTAATGGTCCAAGGAGGTTAGCCAAGGCCAATACATGACAACGGTCTTTAGTTGACTGCTGAACTGTTAAAGGAAAGACTTCAATACTGAGCCAGTAGGACTACGTTTTAGGCTCAGCAGGGCCTCTTTGAGCAGGTGTTTCAGCTTAAAGTCTGCAGACATGAACAATGGCAATAATGTTGAGCAAACACGCAGAGGATCCCTCTGCTAGAATGGTATTTCCTTTTTTCTTCTTTTAAAGCTGGAAACAATTTTAGCCAACTGGGTTTGCCAACTCTCTCTTTTTCCCCACTCACTGGCATATCTTATATCACAGCATACACACATACAGGATATCTGTCCACACTTGAGTTATTCTGCACTCTACTTCTTTATGGTCTCTGTAGCTTTCAGTATTGAAGCCTTTTTTTGATTGATGGGATTCTGTTTCATAGACTCAACCGGGCCCTTTGATACCGTGAAGAAGGATGGAGGATAAAAAGAGTTTTGAAAATAGTTCCATGATAAGATAATGCTTTCAATGAAAGTTGTCTTCCATGTTTACAGATTTCATTTCATTTTAAAGCTGGGCAATACCACATTGAAAGGTTGGTTCTTTGAATAGTTTTCCTGAGGTTTGTGTAACAGTGAAATCAAGATAACATGAATCTTATTATTTCGGACGAGATTTCCAAGATATGTGCACAAGGTCCTCCTCATCCCAAGAGTATGACCCTGAGTCTGGTTTTAATCCCATGTATCTTGGTCATTCTTGCCACATAAAGCTCCAAGGGTCACAAGAATTGACAGATTTTTTTTTTATTTTTTTTTTTGTTAACAATGTTAACAAACCACTTTGGCGTAGTGTCAAGACAATGTTTGCTTTGTGTGAGTGTCTGGTGGTGAAGGGGGTTTAAAGACTCTGCCCAAAGCGGTATGATGTACAACATAACTAGCCTGCTCTTTGGGATTTTCTTGAATTGAGCCTATAGGGGGTGTGCCATCTGCAGCTTGCTATCAAGATGTCCCATAGAGATTGTGTCATAATATGCCTTTAGGGATGTGGTCACTCTACCCTTGGAGATATATATATATATATATATATATATATATATATATATATATATATATATATATATATATATATATATATATATATATACTTTGACTGTTGCCTTAAACTTAGTGAGCTCAGCAGCAAATCCTAACAAGGCATTCATTGTACTGCATGTCTTGTAAGATGGGATGGTTGTGAAAATATATGCAGAATTTACCTTTGAATCAATAGAAGTTATGAACTTATTGAGGAAAAAATGGTGAAGAACATAAATAATTTGACTTGCAACACATTTCTATCTCAGAGGCAAGTATTTTTCTTGTTACGCCACTTAATTTGTCAGTAAGTAACATCCTGTATTCCTTCCTATGAATGGACTGGAATTTCCCATAAATGCTATAAAATTAAAGATGGGATTTGCAATCTTGGAATCTTGAGGCCACCATACAAAGAGGCACATCAAAAATAGAAACAGAAGATAAATGAACCTTATATTTTGCCTTTAAGTGACCCACAATGGCTGCATCTTTTCTGCTGTTGACATGCCAAGATGAAGCATCCAAGATCCTTTTCAAACCTTTTCTATTATGTAGCTAATGTGTATCTATTGATGTTACACACTGTGGCATATGGGTTACCCTTTAACCAAGAGAGTGTTGCAGTAGAATGACATAATAGGAAAGACAATAAAAATGGGTCAACTGGAAGTACAGCATTATTTGTTCAATGATCCCTCATGAAAACTGTAAGGATAGACTTTATTAGTTAAAAAAATGCCCTACAACGTAGAAGATGTGTCACCCAGGTGAGGTAAATCTCTTTTTGGTAAAATCACTATTTATTTTTATTTTTTTCTCATTCTTTGGGGGGGATAGCAGATTTTTTTGGATTAGAGTTTGAAATATCTTCCATGATGTCTAACTTTATTAAAGTAAATTTGAAATGTTTAACATAATAAAAATAATTTGAAAAAATAAGTTTGCCTTTCAAGAAGGTCCTTGACTCGAATCCCAACCAGGTTGCTTCTATGCACAGTTCATTTTCTCCTCATGCATGCCTGGGTTCTTGCTGGGTACTCTGGTTTCCTGCCACTCTCCAAAAAGTTGCAAGCAAGCTTAATTGGCCACTCCAATGTGTCTTTTAAGTGTAAATTTGATTGATTGGTGGTGAACTAGGGCTCTCTCATCCTGATTACGGCATAAATGATATGTATAGAAATCCCTGTTGCTGGATGTGATTTTATGCCAGGCACAACCATCGTATTAGTCAGCAATCTGTGCTGCTGCATGTTGCAGGGTTGATTTTAAAAACGTATAACTCCTTTTTTTTGTGTGCACTCCTCACAAAGCTGTATAATTGGCTATTCTCATCCATCCATCCATCATCTTCTGCTTAATGCAGATCACAGGGGCAGCAACTTAAGCAAGGAAGCCCAGACTTCCCTCTCCTTAGCCACCTGAGCCAGCTCCTCTGGCCCAAATGTCTCATTCTTTTGTTGATCTAATAAATATTTATGCCCACAAGTGTTTGACACCCTTTACAATGATGTTCACTTGCTCTGCTCAGTATGCTGAAATAGCATCAGACAGTTAAGGGAGAACTGTACAAAGAGCAGCTGAAATACTTGTCAATAAATTTATGATGTTCAAAGCAAAGCGCTTAGCTAGTAAAGATGAATAACATTTTTCAGTTTCAGTTACACAGGATAAAATATACCAATGTTGACATATGTTCCCTGCCAAAATGTGATTGAGACTTTCACAATCCATTGGTGTTTGTGTTTTGGTTCTGTTTTTGTGTTCCCTTTCTGATTATTTTCTGGGCTCATCGTTACCCTTTAGGTTTACCTGCTGTTCATTTCTTTGTGTTCACGATTGTCTAGAAGGTGTTACCATATTTGTTCATTCTTCTTGATTCATCTGTTCCATGGTTCGTTACTTTGCTCATGTCATCAGCTATTTCTCTGCCCATACTTCATGCTCTCATCTCCTAGTACTATTTGTAAGTTCCCTGTTTGTTTTCATAAAAACTGTTTATTTAAATCTACAGTATTCCTTTTTCTACTGACTGTCTGTGCCTTGGGCCTGCTACAAATCACACATTTACAGAGTTATATCAAAACAGGGTAAACATTCTCTTGTTAGCCTTGCTCAACTTCTCTGCATGAAAATATTGTCAGAAGGAGCAACATTAGTTCATTAAAGCCTGAAGCTGTATCTGTTGACTAAGACATATATTTAGAACCAAAAAATATTTGTGTCATAGGTGATGTGATGTCAGAACATGATCATTGTTGCTCAAAGGCAAGAGTAAACCATGCCTTTGAGCAATGTATCAGAGCAACCCCTGTTGGAACAAAATATCTATTGGGATAAAATATCTAATGAGATATTGCTGTCAAGAAAAACAGATTGCTATCCAGATTGTCAGTGCTGAGTGAGTTAAGTGGGACACTATTACAAAACTAGTACAAACTATGTAACCATGAGTAAAGTATTATGCTATTTCACACCACTTAAAAGCTTTTGAGTTTTCAAGCATAGAAAATGCATTGATTTTATAAACTTTAATTTTGTATGCAACTTGAATCCACTATTTTTAAATCTCAAATGGCTTAAATCAGAATTGGGATAAAGTCTTCTTTGGAACATCCCTGTTTGGAATTTTTCCATTTCATTCCTGTATACATTTGTAATGTCAAGCTGGTTGTTACTTCATTTATCTAACATGCTGGTAAATACCAGAATATTGGTTTGGGAACCAATTTTTTTTTTCAAAGTTGTTTTCTTCATTTAATATCCCATTTATGAACGTTTTTGGTGGTTTTGCCAGCTCATTTATTTGTTGTTTTTAGTTATTTAATTATCTTTCTTTCTTCTTTTCGTTCTCATTCTTTTCATTTCCTTTCCAGGTGTTCTGTACTTAAAAATATAACATCCATCCTTCATGATAATAACCAATGATGTAGGCTTTATCTATTGTAAGGGCTTATTACAGTAAGATACTAAAACCCTTTAAATCAAAAGTTGCCTGTTTGCATGCTTTCACGACCATCTTTATTCCATACACTGCACACTAAAGCCAAGAATGCTTTGGCAAAGGCTGACAGCTTTTTTCTCCATTATTGTAATTGCATTCAAGTTGAGATCAATATTTACAGCACATGGACCCCAAAGGGCTGAAGGACTAAGCATTTCTTCTTTTCTCAAGTCTTTTATTTGATTAAGGAAGACTGCAGGCAGAGCTAAAGTATGCCTGCTGATTAAAGCTCAAGGAAACCAGGGGTTAGTCTTTCCCGGTAAAATAATGTGCCAACTCTTGACCTTCCATTGTACCTTTGGAGTCAAAATGGCTCTTAGGGGAAAAATGGCTTAATTTTGAATAAAATTTACCTAACACGATGCAATTTATAGCACTGCAAAAATCAGAGACAATATTAGAATAAAAAAAGGTGAAACTAAGAAGAGAATGTATTTATAAAGAATGAAGTGGGTAAGTTGGATAATGAAAGAGAGACAAAAATGGTTGGTGAAGGACAAGAAACACAGAGAAATGAAGTCTCCAGAGTGTGAAAGGCCAACATCCCACACTGTGATTCCATCTGGCCTCCATCTCAGCATGTGTGTGTGTGTTTGGGCGAGTGGAGGAGCGCCAGAGCGAGAAATGACCCTGTGTGTGTTTGTGCATGCAAGCGCCAGGCTGAATTTGTGCGTTTTTGTGTGATGGCATTCCTGTGTATCTAAGCATGCGAGTGTTTTTATTTTGTGAGTGTATATGTGTGTGTGCGTGTATGTGTGTATGTGCCTCTTGCCTTACCAGTGTGTGTCATTACCTGACCTGCTCACAGAAACTTAACTAGGCCAACAGGGAGGCATCTGTGACACAAACAGGACATGAAGCTACTAAGACAACTGGAGGCGATTACTGAAAAGATCAATTTGAATATTTGAGTTCAAACACGTATGTGGTTAGATGGGTAATAAGTGGGTCTGGGTTCACAACAAGTTTTTAGCATGGGATCCATTTGAGCAGACTAAATACAACCCCAGTGAAACCAGTTAGGTATCTTATGTAGGTATTAGCAGGGGCTTGAATGGTTAGAAAGAAAATCAGTTTAAATCGAGCAGCACATCTAGAGCCCATATGAGGCCAACTTTTTTTCTCAGAGTTCTCCTGTATCAGACTGGTTTCAGTTAATGACATGCAGCCATTATGTAAACAATGGAAAATCCTGCTTGTAACTTAATTTTTTCCTTATTTCCTACCCATAAGTTCCCCATATATAAATTCTGGCTTCGTTGAAATTTGAAAACCTATTTTTTCATGCCAGTAACAAATGTGTATACTCACTAGGCATAGGCCTTTTACTAGTATTAAAGTATGTCAAGGTTTTGAAAAGTCATGAGTTTAAAACATTTTTTTTTTTGTAAAGTGCCTTGAGATGATGTGTTGTAAATTAGTGCTATATAGAAAAACTGAACTGAATTAAAACTGATCAGATTTTTCATTATGTCATTCCTGTGGTTCAAAGACCTTTAATGGATGCCAGGAAAAGTGGAATGCAGAGTAACTGCCTCTCCCCCATAAAGACTGGTGCACTCTGCTAGTCAGCTCAAATATATAAACATAGTGTGAAAAAATATGTAAAAAAAAAAAAATAAAAAAAAAAATAAAAAAAAAAAAAAATAAAAAAAATCATCAGTAATACATTTATAATGTTTTAGGACTGCAGTTGATAGTTAAATAGTTGACTGAGAGCAAAACAGAAAAAAAGAGGAAACTCTTACAAACTACCAAATTCAGTGTCATGATCCTGGAGTGTTGGAGTTTTATGTTTCATTTGTGTTTGTGCTTTGATCACTTCCTTGTTTATGTCCGTGTTCCTTATCTTTGCTTAACAGGTCTTCCCATATTCAGTTTCATTATTATTGCTTTGTTCATTCCTTTGTAATTAGCTCCTTCATTTATTCTTATGTTTTGTTCTTTGTGCTTTTTTATTTTGTTCTTTTAGATTAGTGTTTTTCCTTTGCCCTTTATTTGTAGCTTCCTTGAGTCCCAGCCTGCCAGTTTGCTCCTTTCCACAGCTGTTTTCCATCTCCTGATTTTGCTCTGCCTGCACTCTCCCTCGGCTGTTCCCTCTTTGCTTCTGATTAGTTTGTCTGGTTCCATTGTCATTTCCCTCCCCTGCACCTGTATTTACGCTCCTGGACACTCATTGTTCTTCATTTCATTACTCTGTCTGTTCAACTGCCTGTTGCTCCAGCGGAGCTTCATGTCCTGTTCTCATCGTCTTCTTCTTGTAAGTTTAACTATTGTATTAAAGCTTTCACAACAATCCTCCCCAGCTCCTGTCTGCATTTTGGTCCAGAAGGTGTTTATTTTATATAAGGTTTATAAGGTGTTTTATTTTGATTAAATCTATGTATTAACATTGAAATAAATTAATGGTTTTGGACATTATGACTGATTATAACTGTAATATTCAATATGTTAAAATATTGTAGCAGCAGTGTGAATGGTTTTTGCTGTTCTGTTTTAAAAACGCAGTGATAGCATGTTGGATACATTTTTTTTAGTACTTTTGTGTGAATACCATGAAACCTTGATATTTTTTCACAAGGTCATCAAACCATGAGAATCTGATTCAAGTCAAGCTTAGTAACCCCTTTTCAAAAGTGTTTATTTCTCTAACTTTGCTGTTTTGATTAAAGACAGATGAGATGCAACAACAAAAATCAAAGATTTTATTTTCACTGACAAAAAAAAAAAATAATATTTAAAACTAAAAACCAGGTAAATAATATTAGCATCTGTTAAAATTGTGCATTTCATTGAGAATAAATGAAACATATACAACAACAGATAATTTGAAAATAGTTTAATCAGTGTTAAGTGGTTCTGTTAAGAGTCGGTTCTTGGAAGCCGCCTCTTTGCAGCACCTATTAGATTAAATGTAAAGAAGCCATCAGCTTATTCCCTGTGCATTTCCCTCAGGAGAAATGCTAATGTGTCGGAGCATTCAGCCAGCAGATACCAGGACTGTAGTTTGTGTGAGGGATGAAGGCACATAAATAAAGAAAATATGGAAAAATTAAAAAGACAGATTTTTTTAAGGATATATTTAATGATTTTTGGCATATAATGTATGTGGATGTGTTTTAATTCTTGTCTCCTTATACAAATTGTTTTTTATTTGTACTTTCTGTAACTCTTTGGGATGTCCTGACTGGCACTAACATAATTAGACATTATATAAATATGGAATTGAGATGTTCAGTCTTAACCATTCAACTGTTCAATGAACCAAACTTGTTAACTTTATTTTATCTTTGTAATACATATACAGTTTTGTCTTAGACAAAAAACAGGAGTCAATTCCCAAAGCATCTCGAGATCTTCCTGTGTTAAATGGAGCCAGAGACTAGTCAAGTAGAAATGTTGAATTTCTGTTTGAAACCAACTGTTTCTAGATGGTTTTACTGTAAAAAGTTTGGTTCTCTACTGCTTTAAAAGTTTTTGTAAAAATGGTCAAAGGTGGTGATATTCAACAGAAAAGCTAATGATTCTGTCTTGTTATTCCTTTTATTTCACTTTTTAGTAATAGGTGCTCTTGCATGCAATTTTCAGTTTTGTTTAAATGTATGTTCCTGTACGTATAACTGTTTTCTTGGTTGCTACTTGTTAAAGAAAAATGCACTAGCTGTAAAAATAATAATAATGAGGCCATCACATCCATTGCATTATCAACAGGACTCTACTCTTCCACTACAGGAATACCTCACATTATTACCCTCAGGGTATAGATAGAGGACATTATGGTGCAAGCCTGATACCTGTAGTTATAGCCATCCTAAACAACAGGCCCCGCTGAGGATAGCATGTACTGTTATGTTGTGTTCTGAGGAGGTTTTTATGCTGTATCTTGTACGGTGGAGTTATGTTTTGTTCTGTGTTATTGTCTACTTCAGGGATGCCAAGGCCAGTCCTCAGAGTCAAAAGTCTGAATTCCGTCACCAGTAGTAACTCAGCTCTGCAGAGGCCTGGTAACAAGCCATTTATTTGATCCAGGTGGGTTGGAAAATGGATGCATCTAAAAGCTGTAGGGTGGTAGCTCTGGAAGACTGGACTCAGGCACCTGCACTCTGCTACTAGTCTATTGTTATTGTTTATTAAAATTTAGCTAGCTGGAGATCAAAGCAGTGCTATGCAGGTTTTCTCTGGTTTCTCTCTTTATTTACACTTAATATCCAGGAATCAGAAATTCATCCCTGACTTTTGCTGTTAAGGAAACCAGCAATAATAGTAGGTTTTGACAAGTGCCTTGTTTCTTTATTTATGAATAACTTTATGTTGTCATAGACAAATTTAATTCTGTCGTCTGCTGCAGAGAATGTGTAGTTTGCATTCAAATGCTGAATGTTTAGCTGCTGGTGGCAAACCACTTAGCAAGTTCAACTTCCCAGTACCTACTATTCACAAGATGTACCAACTCTTGTCAATGCAGGCACTTCTGTAACCAAAGGGTGCATCGAAACTGTATGTTTAGCAACCCTTTTCGTTATACAAATAACCTGCTGGAGCCTGTTAATTGTTTATTAATGTAATCATAGCTGTGGTAAGGTGATTGATGCAGAATAATTCATGCTGCATTCCAAAGGCACCCTGTAAGGAGGGGGCAGTTAAAAGGAAAACCAAAGTGCTCTACATGGCAAAGCTATGTGGGTAAATAAATCACACCTCCAATATCCCCATCATGTTAATGGATATCTGCCTTGCTTTTCAATGGCTTAGGATGATACAATGCCAAAGAGAAGACTTTGCAGCACATACACTTGATTACCTGATACATCAGGTTGCCATGGCTTTTTGTGAAAAAAATTCTGCCTTGTCATCACTTCAGCTCTCAAACACAATGCATACCATACATGTGCATCAGAATCAACATCAAATATCATGGAAGTTGCCCAACAATAACAGTAGTTAATCAAACACTGCTTTATTCTACTGGCATGAAACTTGGAACTGTTGTGAAACTGACAGCCTGACCTTTTGGTTTTTCTGGCTGATAATTATGAGATCACTTGGGGACACACATTGAGTATAGAAATGTCATTCCCACGTGGTCAATTTATGCTAAAATATAAAAATTTGATTTTATAAAATGAGCAATTAACATGATTAAATCACATTGAGAGCTGTTAACAACAGATGGACAAAGCATGGAACTGTGGTAAAATTATTCTAAGACTCACCCAGGAGGTCAAAAAATAACCCAAAACATCCAGATTACTGCAGATCTCACTTTCCTTAGTTAAGGGCAGTGTTCATGATTAAAACATAAGAAAGAGACTGGGAATATGGTGTCAGTGGAAGAGTCTGACCAAAAAACAAACAAACCACAAAGACCTGTCTAATTTGTGCACAAAAACATCTTGATGATCTGTTCCACTACTACTACTACTACTTCCGGTGAAAAACAACCACAGTGTTTTAGAAAAAAAGTACATGTCAGACATGGTGGTAGTAGTGTGATGATGTAGGGCTGCTTTGCTACTTTAGGACCTGGATGACTTACTGGAATTGATTTAACCATGAATTCAGCTCTCTACAAGAACATTCTAAAGGACAGTGTTGGGTCTTCAATTTGTCTCTGCAATGGTTCAAAGCACACCAGCAAGTCCACCTCTGAATAGCTCAAAACAGAAAGCTTTGAAGTGGACTAGTCAAAATCTGGATTTTGACTAGTCCATTAATTCTAGACCTAAATGTATCCATTGATTCACTGAAATACTGTATCCTGACATCAAGTATGCCATTTGTGTTTGAAAATCTCCTAATGTCACTGAATTAAAAAAAACTTTTCAAAGAACAGTGGGAACAGTGGTTTGTCAGTTACTTTTCCACATGGGGCCAGATTTTTTTGGATAGCTTTTTTATTTTGAAATCATAATTTGAAAGCTAATTTGAAATATTTTATTATTCACATCTGTATATCAAATTGTTAATATTCAGAGGTTGATAGTTACTGCTGATGAAATTTTTGACTTGTTTTGCATAGGAGACTGTGGCTTCTTCATAAGGGAAGAGGTCAGATAAGAAGGTGAAGTCGAACAAGAAAAGACAGAAGTGGCAATTAAAGCATGTGGTGTAAAACTGATAAAAGAAACATAGAAGTGGTGAAAGAAGAAAAATCAGTTCAGACTGCTTACTGGTAAGAATAAAGCACAGAGCATATGAAAGGATACATTGATCTTTTTTAATGAGTGACAGCAGCAAAGCATAAGGTAGTTTGTCCAATAATTACATACATTGTGCTTCAATATGAACTAATTCAACTGGTTATTGTGAAATTTATACTGCTGCTCTGGTTTGTGAAATGTTGTCTAGTATATCTGCTTTTAAAACTTTGGCCACCTTCCCTTCTATAAGTCCTTGAACAGTGCTGGTTCCAATTTCAGGCCTCTGTGACATCTGCAAAGCACACATTTATGGCACACACATGATACATGGCCGCTCCATGGAAATCAAACCAATTACATACCCTTGTCTCCATGCGTAACAAATTACAGATCCATTCAATAAATTAGAATATTATTGAGAAGTCCATTTATTTCAGTAGCTCCATCATCCAGTGAAACACATTACATAGATTAATTAGGCAAAAGCTGGTGTTTTAACACCTTTATGTCTCTTAATCATGATGATTTTCTGCTAATGATAACATGACATTAAAAATTAGAATATTACATCAGACCAATAAAAAAACTATTGGTAAAAACAGAAAAGTGGGCTTACTGAAAAGTATGTTTATTACCTGCTTAAACGTTATTTTCAAAAGGTACTTTTAATCTAACAAACAAGACTCATCGAGACGTATATTCTAATTTATTTAATATGACGAACATTCAATTCAGTTGATTTCTTTATAGTTGCTTGCCTCTTTTTGTCAGTGAGTGTATAGGCAGCCATGGATACATTTTTGTCTATATCAATCAAATGTTTGAACATATGTTATAAAGCACTGCTGAAGCTGAATCAGGTATTCTGCAGCCCTTGCATAGATGGGAGCAATTCGACACACCTAAAGCATTCTCCAGGACCTGAGTTGGTTCCTCTTCAAGCGATAGTTTTGCTGTCTTTTTGTGTATGATCTCTGCTTATGTTGGCAGACCAGGGCTTCTACTTAAAACCTGAGTCAGCTTATTGCACAGTGCAGTATATATTCTGTCTTTTTCTCAGTAAGTATAAGTAGAATAGTCATAATGTATTGGTTCTGTAAGAGTTCTTTAGTGAGCTTGTGCTAACAAAGAATTAATAATCAGTGCAGTGAAGGTCCAGAAAGCAAAAAACAAGTCTGTTATTGCCAAATACCCAGGGAGCTTATTATGTAAATAGCTTACAGTAAGTTGGTGACCTCAAAACTATCTTTTGCATTTTACAAAGCTGTGCCCTTTTGGCCTGGATTGCTTAGCAAAAGCAAACTCTATAATGCTAAAAAGAGTGATAAAAAATGCAACCCCAGCACTATAATCCCAACTGCCTTACTAACAAATGGTGATGAAACAAACAGCTCCTTAAATCCTTCTGATTCTTCCCTTCTTCACTCCCCGGGCGCTCTTATCCCTAAATATCCCCTGACCCACTTCAGGCTTTTGTTGGGCCCAGTTTAGATAGTCTTGCATAAATTGTTGTCTGGAGCTGCTGGAACAGTGCCTGATCCACAGACAATATGGGAAAAGTAGTTTGGCATTGTTAAAAAAATGTTACTTTATTTTACAGGGTGATTATGTGGGTTAAATAAGGAAATGAGAGGGAGTTTGCAATCTTACTCATTTAAACAGCATTAGCTTGCAGTTGTCAGAGATTTATGTTCCAGTAATTATGGAGTATATGTTAAATTATAGTGTTGTTTAACAGAATACAGAGTATGGCAAAACTGTAAAGGAGAAGGAAAATGCTAAAGATATATTTTTCAAAAAGTCACAATAAAAATTAGAAATTTGAAGCATACATATTTATTCTGCCTATTTTATTCTGATACCCTCAAATGAAATCTAGTACAAATTAGTGTTCTTAGTAGTCACTTTGTTGTTAAATATACTCCATCTGTGTGTAATTTAATCTCAGCAGGATAAAGGCTGCAGAGGTTTGTTAGAGAACATTGATGAACAAACAGCATCATAAAGACCAAGGAACACAGCAGGCAGGTCAGGGAAAAAAGTTTTTTTTTTAGAAATTATAAGGTTAACTTTGGTTAGAAAACAAAATCCCAAGCTTTGATCATCTAATAAAACACTGGTCAATCCAGCATCTGTAAGTGGAAAAAGTTCTGTACATCTGCAAACCTACCAAGGGATGCACATAAACAAGTCAGGTACTGAGAGCATTAATTGGAGAAGCAGTCAACGGTTACTATGGTAGAGCTATTCACAGCTCAGGTTGGGGAATCTGTTAACAGGGCAACTTTTAGCCACACATTCCACAAATCTAACCTTTATAGAGGAGCCGCGAGAAAGAAAAGCCATTTTTTGAAAGAAAGCCACTGGAAGTCCCGTTTCCAGTTTGCTAGAAGTTAACAATCACATGGAAGAATGTCTTGTCAAGAGTACATCAAGTTAGAAAATTTTGACCAACATGCAAATGTGGTGAAGAACTAACACTTCAGATCACCCAGAACACTGACTCTTACCTCAAAACACATGAAACTAATTTCTGTTAAAGGTGAGTCTAAAAAGTATTAACATTTGGGAGATAAATGCTAATGCAAGCCTTTTTAGACTTTATTTGCAAAAAAAAAGGCATTTAAAAACTGCTTACCATTTTTGTTCCACTTCACAGCTATATACTAATTTGTGTTGGTCTATCACATAATATCCCAGTAAAATGCACTGTACTTTCTCATTCTACTGTGACAAAATGTGAAAAAGTTGAAGAGGGCTGAATACTATTTATCTAAATATCTAATTTCACCTTTTATTTGAAAATGTTTCTAATTTAAACTGTAATCTCAGATTATTTTAAACCCACAGTAATAAAGCTCAGATATACTAAAACTTTTTTTTTTCAGTATCCTGCAGTTCTGTGTAACATGATGTTTAAACAAGAAAAAAAAATTACAGTCGTTGCCAACAAAATTTCAGCTGTTGAAAACAAGCCAAAAAGACGGCCCCTCCAAGCCCTGAATGTGCCTCAAGCTGACCTCTATCTATTCTAGTTTTTGGACTCTACAGATAAGTTTCTATTTTGTATTCCAGGGCTGAGTTGCATTTGAGTTCCAGGAATCAGAAGCAGGGAAAAGAAGCAAAAAAAAAAATGTGTAAGGAGACATTCTGTCTGTGCAGAGGTAGCCTTTGACATGTCTTTCACAGTCACATGAAATGATGGGATGAGCACATACTTAAAGTGAATTCAGTTAAATCTACAGACTTGTACTACGCAGCCAGATGGTGCCGGAAAGATTCTTCTATTCTGCCTGGAGGATCCAGACAGAGTGGCCTTTTACAGTGCTGCAATAAAGAATGCTGGCCTCCTCCAGCTATTCATTATCTTAAGTGTGTCTGCAGCAGACGGTGAGCAGGGAGCATTCAGATGCACAAGGGAAAAGACTGCTGAAACAAGGTTTTCAAAGGAGAAAATCTCAGCGAACACTGTTAATTAAGCAGAGGATGTGATGGGTCTGACTGACATGTTCGTCCTGTCAGCTTGTTGTTCAACAATGTTTGACTTGCTGCTCTGAAAACGTAATGCATTAGTTTTTTAAGCCTGCAGCCTTCCTGTTAAGGTCTATTGAAAATGTATGTTCAATTTGTCAAAGTAGTACTTATTAGCTCTGCCTTAAAAACAAAAAAAAAAAAAAAACAATGCAAGTGTTAAACACCTAAAATAAAAGATCTTGCAGGGTACATGAAATAATAGTCTTCACCCTATGACTTGCAGCTGGAATGAATTAATATCATACTCAATCAGCTCAACTCAACTTTTAAACTGTTGGTATCTTTCCTGTAATTACCAATCAGTGTTTCAAACGTTATATATAGAGCACTTTTCATACAGTGAAGTGAAACCCAAAGTGTTTTACAGAGGCTAAAAACAAGAAAACATTGAACCACTAATTAGCTAGGAAGAGTACTATAAAAAAGGCTTTCTGAAACTATTTCAGTACAAAATACCTTTCTTCATAATCCATTGATTGAACGTTGCAGATGTTAAACAATTATTGCTGCATAAAATGAGACTGTATGGACAGGAGTGACCCAAGATATACACCTAATAAATGTGCAGTTTTGATCACCAAAAATACAGAAATCCAAGTAACTGTTTATTCATTAGGCAAGACTATTTCTACTAGTTGTCATGTTTTCTTTCCGTCCATCTTTGACCATAGAACAGCACTTTTTCACACCGCCCCCTTATTTCTGCCATGATCCTACGTTGTGTATATTCTCTTTTGGTTTCTTCTGAGCTTATCTTCCTCTTACCCTTTTCCTGAACCCTTGTCTTTTAGATGTCCATCTGTCTGTCCATCCCTTAGTGTTGGACACTCGTCAAAACAGTGGCTGTTGTCACACATCGTTACGGATATTGTGACCAATGTAGAAGACAATCAATTCAGCAGGGAGGGAGTTATTGGGCAAGAGGCAAGGTACATCCTGGACAGGTTGCCAGTTTATACAACCCTTGCTCACTCAAACACACACACACACACACACACACACACACACACACACACACACACACACTCACTTAAGAGAGGCCAAATAAGCTAGGATGCATGCTTTAGACTGAGAGAGAAAGCCGGAGTACCCAGAGAAAACCCATATATTGCAAGAGTACGCAAACTCCAGGCAGATAGCTGGCTGCCTCTCTGACAGCTAGGCAAGTAGCCTATGCAATAGCTTTTATACCAAGACGTCCATTATCTTCCTTAACTAACAATATAGATTTGATCTTTTTTAGTTGCTGATCAATTATTCATATGCCCATTAAATCATCTGGTGAACTAAAAAGTGCAATCAAATTCAAATACCAATATTAGACTCAGGGAAAAAAAAAGATTTTATGCAATAATCTCACTGTGAACAATGTTATTCTTGCTGTTACGCCTATAAGACTTTTATCAGCGTGTCTCGCTCATACTGTCCCCTCAGTTCATTTATCCTCCTGTCCTACCATCAGACGCAGCTTTGGTTGAAATATGTTTAGTTTCATAATGTCTCTTTAGATTTCCACTCCTTGAGTCCAACTGACTCAGAATATATGAGGCAGACTGGCCTTACACCCAAACAGGGGTCACGTTAAACAAATGTTTCCCGGGGTTTTTTTTTAAATGGTGATGGAAAAATCTGAAGACATTTAACAGTTTACACACTCTTGGCCGCTTTGTACAGATGCACAGATATTTTCAACTTTATCCTCCTAAGACCCGAACTCTTTGTATGACATGCATTATTGTCCACATATGTGGATGCCAGGTTCTAGGAGGTTAAGCACAGAGTACATCGTGGAGGTAACTAAAATTAATTAATTTTAAGAAATCCCATCTGAGTATCATCTCTGACCTGGACACTGAACTCAATGCATCTCGCTGCCTGGGAGCTGAGTGTGTTGAAGAGTTATGGAGGCTTTGGAGCGCATCTGCTGAAGCTGAACCACTGTGAGAGTTTCCTCCCCTTGAGTGTTTGTGGGATCAGGTAGCCCCTCGTTCAGAGAGTCTTGGCGACTTCTGGTCGTTTCACTTTGAGAAATATTCCCTGATTTCAAAACTTGTCACTGCAGAGAAAAAGTAAAATATATTCATCTGCTTGATGTGTGACAGCACATTGTGGATTCTCAGTTCAGCTTGTTGAATGAAAATTAAATGCAATTAAATATGTCATTATTATAATTTTAAAAATCAATGGGTAAATATGGATTATGATAGGATAGGATAGTATTTTTTTACCCCACCAGTCAAATGGATGAACAATGAAAAAGTCTAACACAACCTGTGGACCCGATGGAGGTAAAAATGAATGCTTCTGTACATTTATCTTTAAATGTGCAATTAACATAGACCTCTTTCCATATTTTTGACAGGGCCATCTTCTTTTACTCAATCATCTGTACACTATTAAATCATTGTCCTGCCTGCTTGCTGTGTGTGAGCTTCCAAGCTTGTAACTTAGCAACCCACTTTAAAGGACCCACAGGATGTCTCTGACCCACATAGCTGCCCGTCGCGCCTGTTCAAAAGTCAGACACCGCTGCCGGCAGGAATAAAATGTCTAAATACAACTACAAAGTAAATTAGAAAATGCTTTGCAATCCGGACAAAACCCTCTCGATGTCCAGATTTGGACCAGACTCTGGGGACTGGGGACCCCTATTGTAGAGAATGAACTTGTGCAGTTTTATAAACCCTTTCCCATTTATCTAAGATTTCTCTTCTTTCAAAGGCTTGTGTTAAGATATACTGCATTAAAATAATTTTGTTAATTTCCTTTTGTCAATATTGTATTCAGCAACAAAAAGAAAATGAAAAATTTGTCCTCAGAAAAAATGTTTTCAAAAAGTGAGACAAAGACATGAATGAATTACACATCCTGATACTAAAGTATTGATATAGTAAAATAATGTAATTTTCTCAAGTGAAGTGAATTATCTAATTGTAGAGTGATATTTTTGCACCTTTGTAAAACCAGTATACCGTACAGATCAGACCCTTTTCTGACTTATGTGCCTTTTTCTTAATGTGTTTAAGAAAATATGGTCAGGTCCAATAAGTTAGAATGTTATTGGTAATTTCCTTTGTATAGGTAACTCAATTCAAGTTAAGTGAAACACATTATATAGATTAATTACACATTGACTGATGGTTTCAAGCCTTTATTTATATTAAGTATGATTTTCCATTTACAGCTAATAAAAACATCACATTCAGGATTAGAGTATTTGTTCAGGTCAAAAAAACAGAACTATTGGCTTAATGAAAGTATGTTTAATACTTGCTTAAAAGGTTGTTATTTTCAAAAAGGACTTTTATTCTGACCAGCGACTCTCACTGGAACACATTTAATTTATTGAACATGATTGTGAACATTAAAGCTAATTTATTATTTGAAAGAATATTACCTTGGCTAGACATTCATCATTTTTAAGCATGTGTTTTTTTATTAGCACATTATTGTGTGTAGAGAATAATATGAATGTACAAATAATACTCTTCAACTTCACTGAAACACTGATTTCCTTACATATTTAGTATTCTTTAAACATCCACCAATCCTATAAGAGCCTGACCTAAGGCATCTTGTTTTAATTGCTTTTAAAATATCCTGTTTGCTGGCTGAGGGTGGTCATAGAATTAATTTAGTTTTCTTGAATGCTAATTATCATTGGTGCCAAACAAGTCATTTGAGTAGACCTGTTGGATCCCAAAAGCAGCAAATGCAACCATTGTTGAGTTTGAATCAATCACCATACAATTTACTTTCCAATCAAAGCAAACAAAGAACCAATTTGGAAACATAATAGAAAGACAGATAAAAGGCTATATTTTGGTTGAAGCAAATGTGATATCATTTTTTTCATTTTTTTCTGTGATGGCATAGAAGGTTAGAGAAATGAAATTACATTCAGAATTAGAAAAAGCAAATCTGCTTTAAGTCATATTTTCTATTCAGTCTCCACTTGTAAGAGTTGTTCATGCTTTCAGCAACACAAAGACAAGAAAATTCAAATGACAGCTCCTTATCTTTCTTGTTCCGCAACAATGAAAACCCAATATATTTTATTACTTACAGGAATTGTAATTAATGTCTGCTTTCTAAAAAGAGGACAATCACTTGGGTTTTATCTCCAGCAGGAGCTCGATGCATTTGAAGCTGTGGAGGAAAATAGAGAGGATTCCGAGATGACAGAACGTAATATCTCATTTCTGAGTAAGGAAAAAGTGGAGCCGGTTGCAGCAGGCGCTCCAGACTTTCTTTATGGTGAACAGCCTGACACTGCATCTCGGGCTGCCTCGTTCTGCTTCACTTCACTCACTTTGCAGATGAGGTTGGCAGTGGCAGCCGGCTCCATATTTCAGACTAATTTATAGCCTCTGCAGAGGTGGGTGCATTAGGCAGATAAGGCACGTCAGCCGTTGCCATGCTGCAACAACTGGCCATGAGGAGGCCCGAAAATGGTATAAGACACGCAGAAACAAATATGAGTGTCTGTACATTCACTGAAAATTGAAATTTATCAGACTTGAAGACCTTTTAGTTACTCTTTAAACGTTTCACTGTTACAGTTTTACAGCTGTATGACTCCTTTTTTGTGGTTATATTGTGTGCAGATTATTGGTTCTAAAATTCTGCTAACAAGTAAAAATAAATTTAAAAAGCTATTCTATAGATTGGTTTTGTAGCTTAAAAATCCTAAAAAGTGGGATAGTAAGGGACAGAACTATGACCTAACTGACCTTTCTGTCTAAAATAAGTGAATTGCCCCTTTAAACATTGACCAAGGTGTTTGACTACATTGTTCTGACAATTTACTCAGCAGCCAGTTGTATATGAACCTGGGTTTTTTTCCGTTCTTTCTTTAGCATATCTGATGACGGAAGGACAGATGTATAGCCAACAGGACACAGCCACAGCTTTTCCTCTAGCATTGACCTCCTCTGATGACAGCCATATGTTTCTGCATTAAATATTTATGGCTGTGGGAAGAACTGACAGAAATTCAGCGTGGTCCAACACGCTTGAGTCGATGAAACCTCATGCTGCCATACGGCTTGATGTCAACAACCTATTACTGAGGAAACCATTTTATTTGTTGTAAATAAATGTTTGACTGCAAGAGTTGAGTTATTTTTATGATTTTTTTTTTCTTTTCTGAATACCTTGATTTTTTTTTTTTAATAAAGTGTAGATTAAATCATCGTGGACCGGGCAAACTGAAGGAGAAGTTGTGAATGATGATGTCGATTTTCTGCCTGTTTTTTGCCTCTGGCTTTTTTTATTCCCCAATGTTCTGAATAGCTAATGTCCAGCAATACTGAGAGAAAGCTAAAAAAGCAGAGAAAGCTAAAATAGCACAAAAGCACAGTGTCAGACTATACAGCCTACATTTAGTATGTTTCTCAAGTTATTTTAAACTGTGTTTCCCCACTTGAAAGGGATAGACATCTAGTTCTAGTTCATTGAGTTCTTTCAGCTGGATTCCACTCAGTGACCTCAGTGAAAATCTTTCTTTCTTTTATAATTTATTTTCAGGCAGGAATTGATAGACATTTTTCCAGTTAATTTTTCAGTCATTTTGCTGTTGAAAAACCGTAAATAATACAAAGATAACACCGAATCAGATCTGGTATACAGTAAAGACTTCTTCTCTTTGTTGTGTAAATAATTTAATGCATTGAAAACCCATTACCATGAATAAATACATTTTCATCAACAGGAGCAAATTATGGGTATCTTCAAAATCTGATAACTATTTCATAACAGTCTTCTTTTTCACAGAAACACTGTAAAATTTGCTAATTAGAAATACTTCAATTATTTCATACCATAAACAACACTAAACAAATCTTTACACAATATGTTTTCAATGAGCCAATTAGCAACAAATAGTTTACTTTAAACATTTAGTGAATGCAAACAAACACTATTGTCCTAAACCAAGCAATGCATGACAAGAATTCCTCATCAGATTTGCTTCGACCACACCTCACTAATCAAATTGCTCTGTGACTGCATTAGCTGTAGCACCATCTCAAGAGTAACAATGTCCAGAACAGTATTGTTTCAAAACTTTGCTTCTTTACCTGCTGCCTCTCTGGTACTTGTAAATGTATGTCAGTTTTGCACAACATACATGTTTAATTGGCACATATTAGACTCCTTCCACAATACTCAAGTGTCGTGCATCATCTTTCTAATCCCTATTCCATCAGGTTATCACAGAATGGTTCCTACCCCCTTGCTTCTAAGCTTGACTCAAAAAAATTAAATGCTAAAGTATATGACAGCACAATTCACAAAGAGTGAATGTGTATAGCTTGGTTGTAAGGGTTGTTATCGTCTTCTTTCTTAAAAGAAAAAGGCAGTTTATGTAGGTTTTTTAAAATTGCAACCACAAAACCTTTGGAGCCATGCTATTTGAACAGATAGGACCAAAGTAGAGTTGTTCAGCCATGATGTACAGCACCATGTTTGATAAAAACCAAATGCGGCAAATCAAATATCTCATACCAATTGTCAAGCACAGTGTTGGAGGTGTGATGATTGGGTTTTAGTTTGCAGCCACAGGACTGGACACCTTGCAGTCTCTGAATTGACCATGAACTCCTCTGAATGTCTTGTTAAACACAAAGCCACCTGTCAAATAGCTAAAGCTGGTTCTAAACTGTGGCATTTAATAGGACAACTTTGCTCCAAATCCACAGACAACTGGAAAGAGAAAAGAATGACAGTGTTAAAATAAGGAAGTCAAAGTCAAGCCCTCAGCATAAATAAAATGCTTTGGAACCTTAAGGGGGGCCACACAAACAGCAAATGTTCTAAACCTTCAAAATTGAAATAGTATAGTAAAGAAAAGATGGCCAAACATTCATCCACAACAATATGAGAGACCTATGAACTCCGATTAAACAGCCTCCTTATTTGCATGTCCATGAAGAGGGTGTTCACTAGTATATTGAATCGCTCTTAACAGCATGTTGCAGATCCATCCTGCACTAAAGCAACCACCATTGTCCCTCTGCCCATAAAGTCAACAGGCATCTGTCCTAGTGACTAGTGGCTCTAATAATTAAATGTTTCGAGAAGTTGGTATGATAATCATTATGATAATGATGATGGCCAGTTTACTTACTAAGCAAAACAGTTCAAACAGAATCATATCTTTATTAAGCTTCATTCAGCTCTGTTCCATCCTACCTAAAGAAACCCCAACACAAATATATGGATGCTGTTCTTTGACTACAACTCTCTCTTCAACAATATTACCCTCACAAACTGGTCAACAAGCCCACAAAATTAAGATTACCCACCACAGTTATTGAAAGGATTATGGACCACAAAAAGTCTGGATTGGACATCAGATACAAAGTATAATCCTGGACACGAGTTTGCAACAAGGCTATGTGCTGTCTTCTAAAGTCTCTTTATACACTACTCCAACACCAAGAGCAAATTTGCCTATGAAAACCTGTGGTAGGACTCATCATAGACAACAATAAGTATTACTATAGAAATGCGAATAAAAGTTTTAGAGACAACAACCTGGTGATTGGATTGAATTGATTTTTTTGAAAAATGCCTTGAGATGACGTGTTGTAAATTAGCGCAAAATGAATCAACTGAAACTGAACTTTTTTTTTTTTTTTTTTTTTTTTTTTTTTTTTTTTTAACTTTCATAAAAGAACTAGAGAGATAATTATTTCCACTGCTTTCCACACAGGTGTGTCAGAACCTGTGTGGTTTTGGGTTGTTTTGGAGTTGATTCTTGTTTTGATTATCATCCTGTGTTCCTTAGTTTCTAATTTTGATTAGATCAGCCTTGTTTCTGGGTTACTTTAGTTCATTCCTTTCTTAATTATTCTAGCTTAAATATGTTTTTTATTCCTTATCTCCAGTTATCCTCTGTTACTGTTAGATTCATTTTCTTTGCTCCCCTGTTTACTTTCCCTCACCTCCTGCTGCCATTCTCTCTCTCCTCAGTCTCTCTTCAGCCCTCTTTCCTCACACCTGCAAACTGTTAGCCAATCAGCCCCAGTCCAATGTTTCAGCATTCACACTCCCAGTATTTAAACTCTTCTCTTGCTCTCACTCCTCGCTGGATCCTTTCCCAATGTTCCTTCCCCTATGCTGTTTTTGTTCCCTGGATTGCTGGTTTTGTTCTGCTCTGGCTCCCTGCATTCCCTGTGGGGTTTTTTCTTCATTTTTTCATTAAATCCTCAGTGCTACTTGTTGCCTCTGCCTCTCTGCATTTGGGTCTACAACCAACCACAAATCATGACAACGTAGAGTGGAAGGTTCATGAGGGCACAGGATGAATTTGGAGTGAGTAGCGAAAGAACTCCAAAGGGTTACGGGATCATGCTGCCAACCCTCGCCATAGTTTACACTGATTTACTGAAGCAGAGGGTGAGCACCACCAGGATCATCACTCTGCTGTTTTCACTGTCACTGATTACGGTTTTGTTGTATTTACAGTTTGTTTTTTTATGTTGGTAGCATCTGTACATTTGAAAGTTGGTGCTTCTTTTTAGATAGCTGGAAATAAGTTCATAGTAGTAACTACAATAATAATGAAGTCTATTTATCTTTCCCCACTGACCAGAGGATGCATGGGCTTTATCTTTTCATCCCACTTTTAAAGTTAGTTTAACTTGTGATCCTAAATTAACCTTAGCAATGAGTACAGATATAAGTCTTTGGAAGATTTAAAAAAAAAAATTATACTATCTGTGCTGCAAAATATGGAACTGTCTTAATTTCTTTTGTTTAAAAAAACCTATACCTCTTCTAACCAGTCCTCACTTGTTTGACATAGCCTAACACGAATCCCTAACGGATGATGCAAGGAAGTAAATCTACTGTGAGGTAAAGTATGTTTTGTATTTAAGTGTACTCTCGCTCAGATTTAGGGATCGTTTCTTAACATCGCTTACAATATCATAATTTTTTTTAATTTTATTGTAGCTCTAACTGAAGCATAATGTGTGGAGAATTTTCCAAGGTTTCTTGTTATCACCAGGAGCGTGGTTGCTCGCACACACCAGGAGAATGTTACGCACTGAGACGGGACACCAACTTGTCATGGTGAAATGCTCCTTCTCCTCTAGCTGTGTGGTAATTGCGCCACAAATCACAATGACTTCCTGGAAAAGTGGAAAAGACAGCAGCCCTTTTCACCACTCACCATTTAGAAATGGGTTGCTATGGTCACAGATGCATTTTTTTTTTTCCTCACAGAAAATGCAATTTTTCCTAATTTAGAGTAGTGAGTCAACACACTAACTTAATTCTGTCACATCAGTACATCCTGAAGCAAAAAAAAACTTCTTTATTAACATTCATTTTTCTCACAATTATTATGTAAGGCCATATCTTTCATTGAAATGTGGCTCATATTAACACAAATTTGACATGTTGCCACTATACAGTAAACGGCAACAAAAAGCTTTTTATTAATAATGTGTTGGTAACAAGTTCCTCTTCAGAGTATTGTCATAGATGTGCCCCCATTCTGTTGGCTGTGGTCTTTAAATAGGCGTTTATTGTAGTTGTTGCACTCAAATAACTGTGTTCCCTCCGAGCATAAGTGGGTGGCAAATGTTATTCTCTACACTGGCTCACTCACTGTTTTTATTAACAATCTGCATCAGAGCTGCCCTAAAGAATGGAAGAACTTGCTTATTTCTACTCTTCATTTTAAGGAAATTTTTTACAAAAATTTCATATATATATATATATATATATATATATATATATATATATATATATATATATATATATATATATATAGTGTGTGTGTGTGTGTGTGTGTGTGTGTGTGTGTGTGTGTGTGTGTGTGAAATCACATGTAAATAACTATTCACAGACTATGCCTGGTAATTTGCTTATGCATCTTTGGCATCCCCAGTTCTTCTTGAAGCCACAAGCTTGGCATACCTATCTTTGCACAGTTTCACCATTCCTCTTTGGAGAACCACCCAAGCTCCAATAAGTTAGATGGCAAATGTTGGTGTAGACCCATTTTCAGATCTCTCCAGAGTTCTTCAATTTAATTCAAATCTGGGTTATGGCTGGGGCACTGAAGAAAATTCTCAAAGCCACTCCTTTTGATATCTTGGCTGTATGCTTGGGGTCATTGTCCTGCTGAAAGGTGAAACTGTCTGCCCAGTCAAAGATCAAGAGCACTCTAGAGCAGGTTTTTGTCCAGGATGTATCTGTACATTACTATATTCATCTTACCCTCTATCCTGACAAGTCTCCAAGGTTGTGTCACTGAAAAACATTTCCACTGCATGATGTTGCCACCACCATGCTTCACTGTAGGGATGGTATTGGCCACTAAATGAGAAGTGTCTGGTTTCCTTCAAACAAGTGTTTGGCATTCATTTAAGGAGTTAATTCTTTGTCTTATAAGAACAGATATTTTTATTTGTAGTGGTCTGAGATTGTTGACAAAGTCCAGGTGGGCTCCCGTGTGCCTTTTACTAAAGACTAGCTTTTGTCTGGTCACTCTATGCATCAATCCACCAAACAAGCCTGTTTCAGAGATGGTTGTCTGTCTGAAAGGTTCACTCTCCATAAAACAATACTTGGGCTTTGCTGGAGTGGCTGGTTCTTGATCACTTCCCTGACTAAGGCTGGGAATACACTACACAATATTTTTTTTCATAGTTGTGTTCAGTTCCACCTCAAACTGTACGACTACATTGCAGGATTCAATAATTCACAGATCATGAATAATGTTCTCACACTGTAGAACTTGACACTCAGATGTAAACTGACTGCTCACACTTTTCGTGAAATTGTGACATGCCATAGCCTTGAATCTGGAACTACAAAGAAGAAGTAAACCTGGAAGTGAGGAGAAGCTCACCTAAGAAGAAGTGAATGCTCAAAAAAACAAACGTGCTCCCTTGGCAATCTTTGCCATTCTGTGCGGAGAAACTTCAGCTTTAACTTCACAGCAGTGTACTGCATATTTTTCATTATAAAACATATTTATGCAAGCTAATGTGAGAGAAATTAGTAAACCTTAAATTAAATATTCAAGCAGGGGAAAAATATGTATTTTATGTGGCTTTGAAGACATCTGAAGTTCATAAACTCCAGTGTTCAAATTTCTGCCTGTTATTTTATTTACATCTACTTTCAATTATATTGTTGTATTTAGTTACAGTAAGCCAGGTTACTTATATACTTTCTTGAGTAGCAGTCCAGTGAGTGACTTGTAAGTATGAGAGGTTCAGGTAAATTTGGCGCATGGTGCTGCTTCAACAGTTTGATACCCTAGAAAGAGGCAACCAGAATTTCAAACTGACTTGATTTTTATGCAGCTGTATGATTGCTGAGGTGGTTGTGAGGTGTGAATCACTTCTTTTCACCCTCTGTATATTATACAATGCACGACAAATGATTAGGCCGAGATTCAACTCTATTGTACAAATTGTCACACTACTGGAAAAACAGCTGAAAATGGGCCAAAAATGGGTTGGATGTCAGGGACGGGATATGTAAACCTCACACTGTATGGTTCATATATCTGTTAATACTACTGAGAGTTCTCGATTGGCCATGGAGGTGAAAACAACTTCAATTAGCATAAAAAAACAAAAAAGACTGAATTAGTTAGGAGCAGCAGTATACAAATTTTATGAAGCAGTAAATGTTACCTCTTTTTCTATATTTTATAATAAAATTATCTTTATTTACATTTCTTTTTTGGATCACAGAAAATTCCAAGTTTTCTGCATCAAGCTTGCCAGCTGTTGTTTCTAAAACAGCATTACCTTGCTAAGAATGATGGCTGGCACTCCTTTAGTTTCCATACCTCGACTGTTATATTTTTAAAAAATCCATCTTTGTCTTTCTTCCAAGTGAGTAAAAGTGTAGAAGTCTTCTGTCAGCCTCAAAAGAAGCAGTGCACAGAAATAAGTAGGGGCAGCATAGTTTATGTCTATGCTCCACAAAGCAGTATAAAACCCCTGTCACTCTCGCACTTTCTCTGTCAGTAAAAGCATTGCCCATGCCTGGTTTCTATATATTCTCAAATACTTTGTCAAACAGTCAAGACTAAATTGCTGACCAAAGGATTCAGTTTTAGGGGATGGACATTGTAATGTCGCACAATTTAAGAGACCCAAGTTCTGTCCTTTTACACTTGAATACTCACTATTTGGAAAGGTTTTAGTAGCAAAAGCACAGAAAGTTTTTTTCAAGCTGGCTTCAAGGAAGAAAAGCTCTCAACCAAATTTTAAATGGTTTCGCTTGAGTAGAAAGTAAACCAACCTGATATAGAAATGAGCCGGATGGAGGTTATAAGTGATTTTTCTGAAGGTAGAGTGTAGTATGACTTCTAATAGTTTGTTTTTTTTTTCAAAGCTTAAAAGACTAAATTATATTACCAGTATGCAAGTATGTAAATTATTTTATATCGAGGCTTTACTTGTGACATATATTACTTCATTGCATTTTCCTGAAGGCACACAGTTAGAGGTTTCATGCCACTCTGCACCAGAGGATGCTTTTATTCTGGCTGAATTCTGCCTTTTAAATTAGATGGAAAAGAGATAACTGTTTTGCCTAATAGTATGCACTGATCCATCTTTATCGAGCATGACATTGAGAGCCATGCCACCATCCTCCGCATCTGAACCACAGCCAGTAAAACCAATCAGAGTACAGAGATACACCCTCTGGCCACATAGAAGTAGTGGGAGGAGGAGAGAAGCCTGGAAAGAGAAAGACAGGATGAGAGAAGAGAGGGACAGAGGGAAGAAATCTCTAAGTCAAACTCCAGGATGACTTTCAAGGACACAGAGAATACCTCTGAGGCCAACAACTTGTTTGGAGAAACTCATTTAATCTTATTCTCTGTACCACACACCTCAGAAACAAATAGAGCTCAGAGTGCTGACTGACTACAACAGGTCATTCACTGGTGGTGGAAGGAGATGTATGTTGAATAAAATAAAAAAGGGTGCAAAAATGTTTCTGAAATGGCACTATTCTGAGTAAGTTAACAAGTAACCAATATTTTGGACCACAGCAGGAGACTGGTACATGCTTCCTACCCTTGGCTCACTGCTGTTCTCTGTCCTTCAAATAGAGCTGGTATCCAAGGATCCCTGCGAAGTAGGTTTGCTGAAAGAACTTTTATCACAGTCAGGGAACACAACTCTCCATGGCCTTTATATGTCGTAAAGGGCATGCTGTGTTCTTTCTTTCACAATTCTGTATTACTTTTGACAGAACACAAAAAAATTCAAGGGGTATGAATACCTTTGTAAAGCAAGGAATAATGCTTTCAACTCATGGACAAATTTTCACAAATTACCTTGACAAATTTGTCATGATAATTTACTGTTTATTGTATTGCCATAAAAAAACGAATCGTTCCTAAAAACTGTACTTCATGTTTATAGAATGAAAGAGGTTGTGGTCTAATTGTAGTAAGAAGTTCAGCCTTGGCCATCTTCACAGCTAAGTGATTGTTGACATCAACCACATCATCCTTGGGCTCTGTAAGAAACTAATGAACTTCCTTGGAATTGTTGATCCTCTTTCTCTGAGCACAAGTCCACAGCTTGAATTTAAAGATTTGTCCCTCTTTTTGGATCAATGCTGTTTCAGCTTTCTAACAGGGTGTGCTTGCTGCATTGCTCTTTGTTTCAAGCCTGGAAAGAGCTCACTCTGTTTCTTTCTCTGTCCACCTCACAGGTTTGGTTTTTGTTTGTTCCCCCTTGGCAAACTGTGGGTGTTGAGTTGTTATTCTGTTCGCATTCTGGCTCTGAAGCTGCCCAAAAACACACTCTCTTCAAGGCCTCTGGGCCTTTTCTAAGCCAGTTTTCTGCCGGCCCACATGGTTAGGAGCTTAGCAAAGTCGTTTTTTGTTGTTGTGATTTTTGTTTTTTTTTTTTGTTTTTTTGTTTGTTTTTTTTTTTGTTTTTTTTTTTGTTAAGTGTGTCTCTCTGGCCTCAGTCTGTTCAGCATTCCCTCTACAAAAAGTCAATCACCTCAGAGTTTCACTGACCTTTACTGTTGTTTAAAAAGTACTTTTGCGAAACTTGGGTCTGGGTCAAACTTTCTCTTCTGTATTTTATGCTGCAAGAAGGGACGGAGTCAACTTTTTCAAACTAAATTAGGAAGTGCTCAGTACATTGGAGGGTATCTGTGCATTAATGGCCTGTTTAAGGTCATGCTATAGCACCTCAGTCTGTACAGACTTGGAATAGGTCAATGTTGCAGGACACTGTGCTTCAGCTTAAAGCCAGAAACTGATGAACACAAACTCTCCTTCAGGTTTTTTGAATGAGAGCAGGATACATGGTTTCATCAATTACAGCCAACCAGAACTGAGCCATCATACTACCTCTGCCAAGTTTAACTGTCAGTATGAGGTTTCTTTTTTAAATGCTGTGTGTTTACACCACATGTAACTGCACACACCTACCAAAAAGTTCCACTTTTGTCTCATATGTCCTCAGAATATTTCCCCTGAAGTCTCAGGGGTCATGAAGTTGTTTTTGGCAAATGACAGATGTGTTATTTTATGTTCTTTTAGGTCAGCAGTGTTTTTCATCTTGAAACTCTCCTATGGAGGATATTTTTGCCTAGTCTCTTTTTTTAAAATTGTTAAATCATGAACAACAAGCTTAGAGAGGCCTCCAGTGCTGTTCATGTTTTTTGGGGTTTCTTTTTGTGATGTCCTGTCCATTTGTATATAATGACTCTCACAGTGCCTTAGAAATGGCTTTGTAATCCATCTATCCTGATAATGTCAATTTGTTTCTCATTTGTTTAGGCAAATTCAGTTGGTTTTTTAGATCTTTTAGCCAGTTTCATGTTGTTGGACAGGTTTTATTCAAGTTATTTTTTTATTCTACAGATCCCTCTACTTCACAGTTATAGACTGCTGTGTACTGAATATAAAAAGGTAAAGGAGTATGAATAATTTTGCAAGATCCTGTAGTTGCCTGTCAGGCCTGCAAATAAAATTTGGGACTTCTTCATTGAAGATCACCACAATATGAAAACATTAGTGTTTCTCAAGGGAACACAAAATTCTGTGCAAAACTTACTAAACCCTCTGTTTCAGAAAAGGTACAAGATTTTGATAAAACCAATGTCCTTGTCAACACCATCCTTATTCTTCATGGTTGCTAAACCCCATATGAAAGCCACCTGGCATACTGGATAATATCAGCATCTATTAAAGGTACAAGTTTTTATGTATGATGATTTGTTCTGTGAAGACAAATGCCAATGTGGATGCTGCTAACAAGACATTCGTGTAGAGGAAGTGGGGAGGTGTGAGTGTTTTGGGGGATGGAGTGAGGAACAGATCTCCCACTGCTTACAACTTTCCTGATTCATATCTGCTGTCACTATGACCTTTATCCAAATGTGTAATTGCTTCATCAGGGACGTCAATAACGTCATTTTGAGTCAAGGGACTTGAGGTAGAACAGAGTGAGCCAGGGTGCAGGAAGCACCAAAATAAATTTGAAGAGGTGAAAAGTTTAACTTCTGAACAGGTTTAAGTGAGCAATCGTTCTCCTTTAGCACTAACAAGGTCCAAGGGAGCATTTTATTAACAGACTTAAATCATGGCTACAACTTCAGCCAGTAATCCTGCTTTAGTGAATTCAGTAGATGATTTAAACACTAAACAGATGAGTAGTTGGAGCTCTGCCATCAGAGCAAGAGTTTAGTTACATTATTCATAACTTCCCGTTTCCTAGCAAATCTGACATGAAACAGTGGCCAGTTTTTCAAAATGGGAATGATAGAACATGGCTTTGTCAGAAATTATACATTTATGCATAATTTTTTTGGACTGAAACAACCCAAATTCATTTAAAGCAGGGTTCAGCAGGAGACACACCCATGTGGTCAATATTATCAATCTATAGCTGACATTAATAGATTACTATGGCCATTAACAGTCCACGGTCTGCGAACATTGCTGGCTGATAAATCAAGTGCATTCTTTTTAGTGAAAGCGTGACCTGTCAGAATTGCAGTCTGTAGCTTACATACCAACTTACTTTCACTCCAAACTTTTAAGATCAGTCTTATATAAAACACTTGAGCCTCAGGCCACAAGTCTATGTCAAGTGCTGAGTTGTTAGGGTACAACTCTAGATCAAGTTAGTGGACTTTGCTTTTGCGACTTAAGTGTAACTCAAGTCCGAGTCTGAAACTTGAGTCCCCATCTCGGCCAAATACGTTTTACTATCAGTTTATTTAAAGTGTTTCCACCCTGAGCCCTTCATCCTTCATCAGTGTTTCTTGAATATGAGAAAACCTGTGAGCGAAAACCTCTGTTAAATTAATTGAATCAAGAACATTATGTGAGAAGCTAATGTATGCATCACTTTTTTCATTGTTTGGCCTTAAGTTACCTTTATTTATTGGTTTTTTTGCCTCCTTGAACAGCTACAAAGTTTATGTTAAACAGTTAAGATTATAAAAAGTAATACATATTTATTTTTCCGAATTAACGTGAACGAAATCATTTTGCAAAGTTTCCCTGCAGTGCTTTTCACCGGAGGGCCATCAGTTTGTATAATGTTTTAGGGTTGTAGCTTTGCATTATAATGCTGTGTCCATTACCTCTGTAATACCTCATCACTTTCAGTCAAGCCTTCGTGGAACAGCTTATCAGCAGGTATGTGCTTAACAGGTATGAAGTGCTGTCAAATCTACTTACTTGGAGCAGCATGAGTTGAAAATATGTTTGCCTCCTACGATCTTGATTAAATTCTCAGAAAATTTTGAATGTTTTAGAATTAAAATTGAGAAACTTTAGCTGTAACACTTTTCCAGAATTCCATGGATAGAGAACATATTGCATTATTATTATTAATATTATTATTACTACTATTATAATAAATATTGTTTACAAGATCTTAAGGGACAAAGAAGATGGGTGAATTTGAGACTATCTTTCTTGTTGGGTTAATTTTTTTTTTCTTTCTTTCTTTTTTTTGCCAGTAAAAGCAGCTTAGTTCTGAAAATGTAAGAAGTCATGCCTATAAAGCAGGAACAACTTCTCAGATGACAGTATTGTCACCCAGTCGGGGATCCATTTGGAGTCTAAAGAGAACTGCTCATAGGATCAGTAGGAAAGCAAACTTCAAAAGACATTCAGGAAAACTTAGACTACAGCAGAAGTGCAGTGTTCTGTTTCCTGGCAACACTTGAAGAAATAATAAATTCTTGGAAAAGATATTTGAAGAAAGGAGTTTCCTGAAATTAATAATAAATTTCTAAACATGCCATTTAGGAGCTTGTGCAGGAATTTGAGGTACTAAAAACATAATTTCAATAGGAAAATAATGCTCAGCCCTCTATTATTCTTTGCTAGGGTCACAGGGGGCTGGTGCCTGGTTACACCCTAAACAGGTTAACTGTCTATCACAAGAATAGCCAGTTTAATATTGTGGTAGAAGTTAATAATGAAAAGAGTACACCACATAAAAAATAAAAAAGTATACCTCAGTTATGTACCACATACAATTTTCACTGCAAAGAAAAATAGAAATGGACAAAAGTGTTGAAAATGAATTAATATTTCATTGCTGTTAGATTTAGATGAGGTTTAATTATTTTTAGAAAGTTGATTTTATCGCATTTAGAGTCTCCATCAGCTGGGATCTGAAAAAAAATAGATTGCTACTATAAAAGCAATATGATGTAATGTTGGGAACAAGTTAAGCATAACTGTCAGTGATGATAATTATAGAATATCTCCTATACTTCTACCAAAGATTCCACTTCATCATCTACACAAAACAACACCACCTGCCCATGACCCTGGATGGATGGATGGATGGATGGTAACAACACTAACGGCATGCCCTCCTGAATCACACATTCAGGAAGGTTGCTATGGAGCCAGTCAAAAACAATGGCACAGCCTTGTTTTACCTGCATGTGTCCATGCTGCATGTGTATTTTCACCTGTAAATAACCCTTTTTGTTATTCAATGTAGGGTGAGAAAAGAGGCAGCAGTTGTGTTGTGTTTTGTACTCAGCCACTCCTGGTGTGGTACTGTTACAAAGCACACCATGTTATGTGCATCCTCACTCACCCACCTTACTGCCTCTACATCAGTTGGCCATTTGGCTCTCCCTAATGAAAACAAGATCACATTTTTTTAATGATTTGTTGAAGGCTTTACCAATTATTAATCCTAATTCATAAAATTTTATTAAATGGTAAACTATGACATAATAAAAAAAGTTTTTTAAGTTAAAAAAATGTTGTAGGCCACCAAATTAATGAGTAGACAGATGTGAATTAGAACATAAACAAGCAGGTCAGATGTTGACATCCCTATTTTGGCTCTGAAACCTGTCTACCTGACAATCTAAGCAATGTGGTCTCTTCCTCCATCACTGTTTGAAACTTACCTTCCTCTTTTGTGCTTCCAAAATCCTGTGCTTCTCACTGCTGTTCACTACAGATAAGGTACTGAGTCATAAATACTGACAAAGACTTCACATCACTTCAACAGAGATTCAAAATTTAACTTACTATTGTGTATGTAGTTTATAAAAATAAAATGCACTGTTTTTTTCTTATTTGTGTCTGGTCCCTTCCTGTTTTGAGAACATATTTGCAATGAGGGAAAGGAAATGTGACCACACTCGGTCTGATTTGTAAGTTATTAGCAGCAATGTGGTTCCTCTCAGACACACAATGAAGACTGGCCAGTTCTGTCAAATTAAACACAGCTTACAGATAAAACTTATTTATCTGCAAGCAAACCTCAAACATGCCCTTTGGTATGGTGTGGCTTTTAAATCTTAAGCACATACACTGCGTCAAACCCTCTTTTGATGGCGGTCACCTCTGTCCTGGGATGCCACTGTGAAAGAGAGTTTGCTCCCTGCCAAGCATTAGTGTCAGACACTATCAGCCATTTGTTTCTGTTTAACCTCTCATATAAATGTGACATGTAGGAGCTGCTATTGATGCTGGCAGGCAATTTGTGTTTGTGGGATATTTTTCCATGAGCGTCTATAAGTGTGTGTGTCAGTGTGGGTTGAAGGCTGAATAGTGCACTTCTCCTTCAGCCCTCTTTAACTAATGCAATGAGTTCCTGAGTCCATCAGTCCACAGCCAGAAAGACTGCAGTGCTGCATCAGGCCTCTCAATATTCTCTTTACTGCCTTTCCACCCTCAGCTTGGTAACATGAGTGTGTAATTGTATTTCCTGAAATGTAGTGTGAATTTTTGGTCATTTTTTATTTTTGAAAAAAAATGCATATTTTAATAGTTTCATATGAAACATGTTTGTTACTTTTTCTGTAATATTTCTTTATATAAAAAATATTACAGTTATTTTGCAACCGGATTATTCAAAAGGGGTACATTACCCCAATGACTGGACACCTTTTTCGGTTAAATTATGTCTTGTCTTTGTGAAACATGAAATTTAAAAAAAAATTATTTTAATTTTTGGGAGAAAAAATTTAACTAATTTATAAGGGACAGGGTGTTTTTTTCATTCTAGGTTCTTATGTATCTTTGTACATCACTTATTGCAAGACAGTTGTGTCAAATTAAACTAGTGCTACAGATAAAACTGTTTCATAACTTATTTATCTGAAAGCAAACCAAGGTAAATAGAGGTTTTTTTTTTTTTTTTGTCTTAACATTTGTAAGCAAATTAAATCATAGGGATTTGCTCATCATTGGTTGTTGCGGACCTTTGACCTTATCTAGAATTCAGATTTGGATCTTTAAAAATGAAATCTATGAACACCTGTGATAGACTAATAAAAAATAGCCCAAAGTAGAGGAAACGATGCATGATTTAGAGATTATATTTTACAAACAAAAATTTATAAAGTGTGGTATACATTTTTATATTTAGCCCCCTTTGCTGTGATGCCGCTGATTATAATTCAGTAATTGCATTCAGAAGTCACCTATTTAGTAAATCCACCTTTGTGTAATTTAATCTGAGAATAAATACAGATGTTCTGTGAAGGTCTCAGAGCAGCGGCCATGTGGTCTGTTGCTCAGAGCAGCATTAGAGTGTATGTAATCAATGTAGAGTTGGTGTCTCCTGCTTTCTGCTGAGGATAGGGAGACCGTTTTACATATTTAGGGCTCCAATGTATTGTATTTTATCCTGACCCAGAATTTGTATGATTTTCTACATTTTGATTGGTTGGGGGGCACCAGAATTGAATGACATGAATGACGCCTTGGCTTGCCCAAGGCGTCATTCATGCAAAAACCCCCATTGTCTCAGAGGTTTGTTTGGGAACATTAGTGAATGGGGCTGGGTGCAATCTTCAGCCTCTACATGTTTAAATCTGTTACAGGCATTTTAATACTTTTCAGATTTTTATTTGTGAAAAGAAAAAGTTTAACTTTCTTTACTTTTCTATCCACTGCACAGTTGCTGATTGTTGGTCTATCACATAAAATCTTAGTATGGCATTCATAGTTGTTGTGATGTGACGGAATGAGAAAAGATGCTCTTGCAAGGGACTGTAATGTCTACGCCTTCCTGTTTTTCTTTCAATATGCCTTATTTTTTTGGATCTCCTTTTTATTCCAGCTGTTTCCTGCTTCATCCATGCATTTCACTGCCAAACAAAATAAATGTGTTTTCTCCTACCTTATAAGGTGAAAACCTGCTTAAATGCTGTGATGTTATTGGAGCTTCAAAAATGGCAAAGCCAAGCAGGGATTCTTCCATCTGTGGTCCTGCAGTGAATCACCAGGAAGTTGGATGACACTTTCACCAGCAGACGTCAAACTCATCCCTGAATAAGGACCACCACAGCAGAAGATGGGTGTTTAGGGCTGGAACTGTAGCCATGAAAAGCAAAAATAACTGGATTTGAAAGTCGTGCGTGTACATATGAATGTGCCTTTCCCTATGTGGGCAAATCTGTGTGGGCACATTCACAGACATAATGAAAGTTTTGGAAGACGAGGTGATGACAACGTCTTGACGTGCTGACAGCCAGCCCATTGAGCACATCTGACATGAATTCAGTTGCAAGACACATCTCTTGTCTCCAAGCTGCAAACAGATGTCGGTCATTCTTCTGAGTGGCAGCTGCAAAAGGCCTATTTTGGGACCATGAATTATCCTTATCACCATTTTTGGGTTTTTCATTCTCTAAAGATGTTTAAAAATGGGAATAGAGAATGAAGCTGCAGGGTGGTCTATTTGAGAAGATAGAAATTATTTTTCTTCTCACTTAGCACCTTAGAGTATTTATATAACTTGTATGCAAAGGGCCAAACATTTTTGAGTGATTGTTTTCATAAATATCTATTTAAATAGCGTGTATAGGACACCTACAATGCCATGCAAAAGTGTTCATCTCCCTTTACATTTTTCCTAATTTTGTTATATTGCAACCAGAAACGTCACTGCATTTCAATATTCTTCTTTGTAACAGACCAATAGAAAGTTATAAATAATATAAATAATAGTTAAATGGAAGAAAAATAACACCTGGTTTCCAAAATGCTTTATAAGTAAAAATTTGAAAAGTGTGGCATTCATTTCTATCCTTTATTCTTACTCCCCTAAACAAAATCCAGGGCAAACAACGAACTTCAGAAGTCAGACTATGTTTAATCTCAGTATAAATCCAGTTAGCTGAATACAAATGCATTGCACACTTTTTGTTAGTAAAATGTTTGAAAAAATAAAAACCATGTTATGCACTACTTTTTGTTAGTCCGTGACATAAAGTTCCAAAAAGGGTCACTAAGTTTGTTCATTTTAATGTAAAAATCATGTGATAAAGCTCTAGTGGAACAGTTTACATTGTTTGGTTTTATTCTCTACATGCTGCTCACACTCCTCTGAAATCTACCCTACTGTGTTTTTGTTAAAATCCCACGTTGTTCTATGTTCACCTCACACTTGCCAGTTTTCTTTCATTTTCACAGTTAAAATAATAAACAAAAACCCCATTGAAAGTCCAAAAGTGAAAATACATCAAACCCAATATGACAAAATGAGAATTTCTGTCTACTTTCAAAATGCTAAGTAAGGTTACATAAAAACTGAAGGGTATTTTAGGGTAGAATAAGTTTCAGTGTTCTGCTCAAATGCTGCACTGAAATCAGGTCAGACACGTAGATGTGTTTGTCCTTATAACACAGATTGCAGATATGTTGGCATCTTTGCCCCAGGCAGTTAATGGATCAGCTGTCGACCCCCAAGTGTTACTTATAATCTCCTCCCCAAAGACTTGATGAGATTTAAGACCTTCTCTTCAAAACAACACGAAAAGCATCTCTGCAGGGAATTGGAACTAAAGTTCTGGAGGAAAAAGGAATATGCACTGCAGCAAAAATAGCTTTTTAGTCAGACAGGGATTAAAGTCCATGAAAACCTTTGCCTTTGGAAGTTGGGAAACTGCTCTTTAAATAAATACATACATAAAAAATGAGGTATTCCTTATTTATTTTATTGGTAGAGTTTATTTGTGTTGTCAGTCATCCTCTTAATCTCTGCTTTGGTGTTTGTCACTGAGAGATTGCTTTTCAGTACAATGACTTGTGTTTACTCAGATAGTTTCAAGTGACCTTTCAAATACACTGGCATTTTTCTCCAGACATCTTTCACTTATACCTTTTAAAAAACAAATTTATGAGGCATGTCTTTGTTTGAAATAATCCAATGAGCTGCTGTGACCTAGGAGAGGAAGTGTAGAGAACAAAACAGGATTAGAATTAAAAGATCACAGATTTCTTGAACACAGTGCTTTCATCTAGTTCTACTGGGTTCTGATCTGAGTCTAATATCTGATTTTAAATCTCCTGCTAATGATATTTCCCAGCCCAAAAGGCTTTTACTTAAACTTTTAGTGATTTTTATCCTGGTGTTACAAATACATAAATATACCATATGGGGATGGGGGGGTACTACAGACTTTAAAAAAACAAAGCTATTGCTAATTCCAGAAGCAACATTATTTGGTAACTGTAATTTAACGAGCCTTTCTGCCACAAATGCTCACTCATTATTAATGAGAGGAGGTGACATCACACCGTGTGTATGTGAAAGGTTAAAAGTTTTTGTTTGTTGTTATTGCTGAGTGTTGTTAGCATTGCCAACTGTTACAATATCTTTTAGTTTCTATACTGTCAATGTTGCACATAAAAACATGCCAAACTGTTATCTTCTTTTTTCTCTCTCTCTCTAAACACTGGAAAATCTCCAAAGTCTGCAGATTGCTCACACTTCAGCCAGTGATGCATGTATAAACTTTAATCAACCTCATTCAGTAAGATAATAAGTCGGCTGCTGCACGACCAACAAAGCTTCTTTGTTGAATCTAGCTGCCTCCAGGTTGCCCTATAGAAACTCCTTTTTGGCTTCAGTGACATTTGAGCCATGCTCCTGAACATCATACTTTATCAGAATACCCTCTGGGTCACCCACATGAACTTTGTTTTTGGGTTTGTTTTTGCCCCTCCTTACCAGGCCCCTTTTTGCTTGCACACTTTCATTTTTTATGAGTTTTGGAGGTTTCTCTACTTTGTTGTGTATATTCTTATGATGTATGTTTCTGTTTATTTTTATGCTTGGTCTGGTTCTGTTTAGTTATGATTTTCTTTTTGTGTTTGTTCAGTCATAGCCAGCCTTCCTTTGTTGCCTAAAGCTTTCTGCTACACAACTGCTTCAACTCTTCAACTGTAATTAGTCTCTGCTGTTCTTTGTTCAGTGATCACTCGCATAGTATATAGACCTCCTGATTCCCTCAGTCCCATATAAGATCCATCTGCTATCCTCTGCTCTTAGCTAGTGCATGTGTGGAACTTGCCACAACCTGTTTTTTCCAGTGTTTTCCTGTTGCCACCCTGTTTAGATTTTGTTGCTACAATTGGACTACCAATATGTTAGTTACCAACTTTTTCATCATAAAAAATCTTCTTCACCTACTTCCTGCTGGTGTTTGGGTCCTTCACACAAATGTATGATGAAGACTGGGGTTTTCTGTACTTAGATTTTGTGTTGTATTTTTTTGTTTTGTTTTGTTTTGTTTTGTTTTTATACACATTTTTATCAAGGGTGCCAATAAGTATGGCTGGCTCCATACGCACCTTATTTTGAACTGACAGAAGCAGCACAATATTTTTCATTAGCTCATATGTTGAATTGACCTTTTATTGCAATACTGCCTGCTTTCAACAAGAGTATGATTTTATCCGTCCCATAGAAATAAAAGAAATGTCATTGTCATTTATTTCTGAGCTCTCTATACAACATATACCTGATGTCTGTCACAGCAGCATGGAGCAAATAAATCTGTCAGGTTCACGTTATCTCGTCACATTGTCTTTTATTCCCTTCACATATCCGTGTTTGGCTGCTGCAGGCCAGCAACAAATGGAAACAATAACCATAAACGTATCACAGAAATAAAAAGATTGCTGTTCCAACTGCTTTGAACGCCCTTTAATCATTTTAAAAGTAAGGGGCCCAGTCAGGCGTGAACACATCCTAAGGAGAAACAAAGACAGTAAAATCCAATGAAATGTGCGGCTGCAGATAAACATAATAGACTGTATGAAAGTGAAGTAGATTGTGGTGCCTTCGGGGAATTGGAAAAAGGTATTTCTACACTTAGCAAAATGGTTTAGGTCTGAGAAATCCACTATAATGAAGTAACAGCATCGTGACACCAACAGATCCATAACTGATGCTTTAAACTAATAAAAAAAAGAGCAAATAACAAACCTGTTTGGCTATGATAATTTAAAGGGACTATTTTTATTGTTCATTCTGCTTTACAGTGGGATGGACAGCTCCTGTTAAATTTAGAATTCTTCATTAAAATGTTAATTTAATTTGAATCCTTAAGTTGTTTTTGCACGCTACAACCAGCATTACTCTGAAGAGAAAAGTGTGGCTTATTGTCTCCTAATCGAATCAATGTTAATTATAGTAGAATTATAGTTCGCCGTGCAACATGTATCATTCTAAGCATGTATGTAACTGCATGTCTCTCTTTAAGATGTAAGATGCAAAAACATAATCTAACTGTTTAAAGAAACACAAGATTTTAGATTAAAAGTCTCTTCTCTTGTCTTCTATTTGTTGAATGCCTTGTTGTAGCTAAATCTTCATTTGAGATGACCTTTTCTGCCAGTGACTCACTGGCCTCTTTTTGAGCTCTTGGTGGGATGAGTCAGCACACAATCACTACTTGATCGCTCCAAATATCATCCTGTCATCAGAGACAGCAGCTTTGCTTGGGTTTGATGGAGGTTATGGGGAGGGAAAACAGTTTGTAAATGTAAGGGATCTATTCTCACAGGTGTGGTTTAATAATCAACAATGATCATTACACAAAAACATTTATTAACCTTTATAGGTATGTTTTGTTCTTGCTTTGGATACTGGTGGAATACACCTAAGATGAATGGCATCAATGCAAAAAAAAAAAGAAAAAAACATCCTCTTAAACACCCAGGAGCTATATCTCATCTGAATAAATAAAAATAATAATGTAACCTTCCTCAACCAGAAGTAACACAAATGGAGATGCCTGGTCATGAGGTGCAATGCCATTGCTGACAGGTAATCCCAACTGTCAAGCATGGTGGTGGAGCCATTATGATTTGGACTTATTTTTCAGTGAATAGATTGTGAAGTCCTCTGTATATCAAAGTTTTCTAAAGTCAAATATTATTTGTGCATGTCTGAAGTCGGTGCTAAGTCTAACCATGAAACAGGAGGATAATACAAAGCAAACTCAGTGGCCGGATGATATATAGTGGATGATGTCAAAACCCCAGCAAATACAGATAAATTCTAGGTTTATGTCATTATTCAGAGCCAGATAGAAATCTATCAGGTCTGTTAAGATTTATAGAAACGTTCTTTTTTGGTTTTCAGAAGTATCACTCTAAATTAGAATCTACAGACCCTGATTGTTGCCTTTGTTTCTACTTTATGATTGTTCAATTAGGTTTTCTATTAAATTGTATTTAGTCTTCTTAAATCAGCAAAGGTTTCAACGAACAAGTGTAACCTGATATATTTTAATAACAACTGAGTGTGTTGTGATCCTTCAGGTTTCTTAACAGAAGACAACTAAAGACAAACAGAGAGTTTTAGAGGGATTCTCCAAGTGAAGTACTGGATAGCTGAAGTCTGAACTCAAAAGAAGAAGAAAAAACAGCTGTCACATACCACATTGCTAAACTGATAAACTGATGATGTATGAGAAGCAGAACATAGTAGACCCACCACAGGGGCATCACAGCAGTTACAAAGAAACCATCTTAGCCAGTCATAACTGATCCAAATCAGCAGACACAGAAAAATTATGGGAACACATGGGAAAATTCCTACAGCTAATTCCTGCCTTTAACTCTTTTGAGTTTTTTCTGTAATAAGGCTCATGATTAGATGCCTAAAACACCCACTGAGGCACTACGGTCTATTATTAAGAGTGAATGATTCTCTCTGGCCATGTGATGGAACAAAAATTCAATTATGTTTGTTAATATATAAAGTTCACATTAGAATGTTGCCACCACACTGCGCAGCATTGCTCAGCTACTGCTCTAGGACATATCTGATTTGATCCAGTCACTGGCTTTATTTACAGTTCTCAACTCTTTCCTGAATTCAGAAAATCTGCTTTTAGCTTTTTGTGCTACAGTATTCACAGAACACACACAAAATCGATTACTTGGTAAACTAAAGTGAAATGGTGGCATAAACTTTTGGCAGGTTCCGCACCTGTTAAAAATGTTGTTTCATGTGGCGTGGTCAAATTTTGCTCCTGTAGTCAAAGTATTGCACTTCTGCAACAGCTTGTAGTATTTTCTCAGTGGAATAATGGAAAATTATTCCATTACTTCCAAATAGTTGTTACCGTTTTTTTTTTTTTGTTTGTTTGTTTTGTTTTGTTTTGTTTTGTTTTGTTTTGTTTTTAACAATTTCAGCCAGTTTATAGGTAGAATTCTGTGAATTCAATGAAAACGTTTTTTTTTTTTTTGTGGGGACTATCATTCCATAACAAGATCCAAATCTTTAGCACCAACATCAAAGAAGACCTCCCTATGTGTCTGAAACATGGCGAATCATCAATAGATTTAACAGATGTCTTTAGTACACCATCCACATCAGCTGGCCTAAAATCATCTCAAACACTGACTTGTGAATGAGAACAACCCAGGGCACAATCAACCTGGATATGAATAGGGCAGGACATGGCACAACCTACAGTCATCTAAAAAAAAGAAACTGAATGCCTCAGTAAATATCCAGGTCTTTCAAAATAAATTTTCTCATTTCCTACATCTTCTCTATTTGAAGACAGTGATTTAACTACAGTTAAACACCAAGAATGGAACAAGTTAGGACACCCAAAAATGGCCAAAATAACTTCAGTGAGATGCTTTTTGTAGCCATCTACCAGTCTTTGACTTCAGTCTGAGGAAAGTTTGTCTCACCCCTCACTTTCAGCTGATTTTTGAGGGATTGGTGCTCCATCTGCAGTGATGAGGGTGCAGTACCAATCTGTCATTGTGAAGAGAGTTGAACCAAAAGGCTCAGCTCTTGATTTACTGCTCGATCTACATTCCTACCCTCATCCATGGTCAGGAGCTTTGGGTAGTGACCGAAAGAAGGAGATCACTGAGACAAGTGGGTGCAATGAATTTTCTCCACAGGGTATCTGGGCTGTCCCTTAGAGATAGGTTGAGAATCTGGGATATCCAGGAGGTGCTCCAGGAGAGTAGAGCCACTGCTCCTCGAGAGGAGTCAGTTGAGGTGGCTTGGGCATCTGGTAAGTAAGCCTCCTGGATGCCTCCCTGGTGAGGTAATCTGAGCATGTCCCAGGTGAAGACCCAGGATATGCTGGAGGGACTATGTTTCTTGGCTGGCCTTTGAACACATTGGGATTTCCCCGGAGGAGTTGGTCAAAGTGGCTAGGGAGAGGAAAGTCTGGGCCTCTCTTCTTAGGCTGCAACCCTGGATAAGTGGAAGATGTTGGATGGATTGATGGATGGATGGATGGATGGATGGATGGACAAATGGATGGATGGAGTGGTTTCTTCCATGTACAGTCTGATTCAAGTCTACCCAAAGCATCCCAGTAAGATCAAGCTTTGACACAGTCCAGGAATTTCTATTTCTTAATTCTGAGCTAGTCCTTGATGGATTTACTGGTAAGAGTTTGGGTCATTGTCATGTTGCAGTTTCCAGTTCTCCATTAGCCAACAGCCTCATAATTTCTTGCACCTTCTGATACATGCTAGAATTCAATGTGGGTTTTATGTTGATGTGCTGGAATGCTGTATTTGGTTTATGCCAAATGTATCCTGTTTGGCATAAACCAAAAATTCATGGACACCATGAATTTTTTTCATGGTGTCAAAAAAAAATTCAAATTTAGACTATTTTGTCCAATGAGCCTTATTTGTTCTAAAAAATTACCAATTTCCTCCTTGAACACCTATAAGGTTAGACTATAGAAAATAACTAATCGATTGTCAAAGCATGTATAAAACAGGGACAAATGGATGCATGGTCGGTATGAAACGTCCAGTGGCAAACAACTCCATTTTGTACCTGAAAAGTTATGTATCAAACATTCAAGATACCAAAGATTGGAAGTTGGTGACACAACATGTGCAGCAGCTCTGATGTATACCATTAACGTAAACATGCAAAGTGTAGAACTGGTATCACGTGACTTGTTTTGCTTTTTAGGGTAGTGCTGAAAAGTCAAGTTCACTGTGGGTTTCTCTTCTCTCTATTCCAGAATAGTGCCCTTCACCACTCCACTGCTCTCCATCAGTCACTGGCTCTGAATCCGACCCGGGGCTTTTCTGGGAAGGGAGTTGTTTTTCAGTATGTAGATAGTAGAAGCAATCTCATGAGTTTCTTTTTCTTGGAATGAATTATATTGCTGAGTGTCTGAACAGCTCTCCGGAGAGTTTAGAGGCTCGTGTGCAATAAAGAGAGTGATTTTATTGATTACCCAGTGGAAATGTGGCTTCTGTAAAACTCTGTCTTCATGCTTACTTGTCAGGTCTTTCCTGACTAATTTGGTCTTTGTGACAGTTCCTTCTAGAACATATTTAGTTTCTTCTTGCAGCACAGCTGCAAGAAGAAACTAAATACTGTACACCAGTCTTGATGCAACTTAATCTGACTGTACACCAGTCTTGATGCAACTTAACCTGACACCATTGTCTTTAGTCTTTTCCCCTCAAGAGTAATCAAATTAAGTCCTTCTGATCTGATCTGAGAGGGAATTCATCAAAAATAATCTGACTCACCTAATGTTTAAAGTTTCTTCTAGCAATCCATATATTTGACTATAACTGCTCTCACTGTGCTATCATGTTACTGTTAGTACACATCATATGGATCCAGTTTGTCCTCAGAGAGGTATATTTAGAGTGATATCACCAAGTGCGCTTCTCCTGGATGATCACAGCATAGATCTGTTAATCACCTATATACTGGATTTGAAAAGTGCTGCAACCTGAAACTTTAAAGGTGTCTCATGGCTCCATGACATCACATATCATATACAACTGTGAGCTCTGACCCTATTAAAACCATCACTGACCACTGAGTTCCTCTGAATAGATGTACTCATGAGTATAACAAGAAACAGTTTAAACTGTGGCAGACTAAAGCAGAGAGAACACCAGCAAAGGCATAATGGACCACCCTTTAAGGGGCTGCACTGGTGGGAAATGACTTCTAGTTTGCTCTTGGGGTCAATAAACAGAACTTCAGAATTCATACTTTGCCTCACTTAAAACGGTGGTGTCCAAAGTCAGTCCTCAAGAGTATCCTGCACATATTAGTTCTTTCCCTGGCTCAAAACACCTGAATCAACTGATGATTCATTAGCAGTTCCTCTAGAGCAATTTGACATACTGAGGAGGGAGTTGGATTTTTTAAATCACCTGTGTTGGAGCAGAGACACGTCTAAAAATGAAAAGACACTGGCCCCTGAGGACTGGAGCTGGACACCCAATAGCTTCATTTAAATGGGATACATATTATAGGGAGCTGTGGGTGTTAAGAGAATATTTGGCTCTAGGGCTATGCTTTATAATAAAAAAAAACAAAAACATTCCAACATAAAAACTAATACATTATGAAAGAACACCAATAACAGGAACTGCCTACAAATCTGCATGTTAGCTCATCAACTCCAGGCGATAAAAGAAGCTGCATCTGCCCTGCCGGATTGCACAGAAAACCTAACTACTTTGTCTTTGTCTGCTTGTAACTATTATGGATCTAGAGGCCTATAATTTCTTCAACTCTTCATTTTATTGTTCTCAGGATCACCTGGTTCATACCCCTCAAATATAAGCCTCTTTCACAAAACAGTTCCATCAAAACCTGCAAAAACAGCTTCTGGCCATTCCTAAATCATCAATCAATTTAAAAACATCATGGAATCAATGGATGTGTGGAGAAAAACTCTGAATGGTTGATATAGAGAGGTACACATAAGAAAAGCATCAAACATCTCCCATTCTGTTGGGTTAAACCACAGATCTCAGACTCTAGCCTTAGTCTTGTAACTTTTGGATGGCTCCATGGTCCTCCACCCCTGAACTAAATTGCCTAAATTGCTTCCTTTGCATCCAGTCACGCTCTATAGAGCTAATAATGTTATTGCTTGAATCAAGTGTGTTAAAGCAGAGATACAGTTAAAGGTTAGAAAAACCTGGCTCTCAAGGACTAGAGTTTGAGGCCCCTGGGTAAAACATAATAGTGGCAATCAAATCAGACAAAATTTGGCCTATTTTCTAACTTAGATGCTACTGAAGAAACCAGTAAACCTACAAGTAAAAATTTTGCATCTTCAACATGTTTTAGCATTAGAACCAAGCCAAAAATAAGCAGTATATGGACTTGTCAAACTCTGGGATGAGTATTCTTCACTGGTTCTTTATATTTTGTAATGTGTAATGCATTCCATGAAAAACCCAATATTGCTAAAATCTCACCTTGGCTTGTCTTGTTCATGCAAACCTGATAATGCAGATTATATTGTCTCATGATGATAGAGAGTTCACCAAGTCCTGAACCTTTTCATTTTTTAGGCCCTCTAAGTTGCTATCCAGGTGAATACAAGGTAACCAGTTTTCCTCTTTTTCTTTTCACAAGCCATCAGCAATTTTGGAGGCAAATCCTACAAACACTATATACATGCAAACAAACAACTAGATCTAGAAAAAGCTTCATTTGTCTTCACTTTTGAAAATGCCATTAAAACTCTACAAAGGTGCACTCAAAAGGTTCAAGTATGAAAAAAGACAGCAAAGAACAACACATTTCTGCTGTTTTGTTTAATGGGTCTATGTTCTATAAATGACATGGTTTACATTCGTTACTTGAATAATATCTGTCTACAAGACATCTATATCTACTATGTCTAAAATCTTCAACTCATGACTTAAGTTACCTATGGTAAATATGCCCAAGATGGAAGTAAACTGAGGCAATCAATGGAGGACAAAAAAAAAAAAAAAAAAAAAAAAAAAAAAAAATCAGTCACTCTTGGAAATTTAGATATTTAATTTTAAGGGAATAAAGTCTGAAAATATTACTTATTTTTTTATCCCACTCTTATTATCCTCTTCCATAATTACACAGACAAAAAAAAAAAAAAAAAATCCCAAATCAATTTTCATACAGTTCCAAGGCTCTTTAAATTGCATAGGAACCCTTCCAGTGTAAGAAAAGATGTTTATCTATCCAGCAAAATTTATGGTAGTTTTGACTTTAAAGTCTTTTCTTGCTTTTTCATAAATTATCAGTCGGATTTTTTTGTGGTGGGTTTAATCTCAGAGCTCTATGACACATTAAATCCCTTACTGCCTGAATTTTTGTACACTTCACATCACATGAACACCAAAATTACCAGAGACTAAGATTTGCTCTGTGATTTTATATACAGATACATAGATGTAAAGCTTTGATGTATTATAGATGTATAAATTTTCACTGGAGACCTCGTTGAGGGAATCTTGTTCATGACCTTTAGTGAACACCAGAGTGGTATGTAGTTGATTGAGAGGCAGACTGGATGAGAGGCAGCTCTTCCAAATCTGAAGTTCTGAATCAAGAAAAAACGGATCGTTCCCTTCAGATTCAGCCTTTGAGATGAGGAGAGGAGCTCCATGATGCAGGAGGAGCTCGGAGTAGAGCCACTGCTTCTTTCTATTGAAAGGAGTCATTTGAGGTGGTTTGGTGGATCTAATCAGAATTCCTCTTGAATGCCTCCCTTTGGAGATTTTCTGGATATTTCCCATTATTAGGAGACCCCGGGCGCATACCCCAGACCCCTGGTTCCACTTTGCTTTCAATAAAGACATTTAAAAATGTAAGTATGTAAAAAAAAAAAAAAAAAGGCCAAATAAAAAATAAAGTTTTTTTTCTCTGCATATGTACATTGTTTTCATAAAGAGGAAGACAAGGTTGAAAGTGGAGCAGCAATGTGCATGACAGGACACTGAGTGAGCAGGAAACTTTCCTCCAGAGTTCTGGTGCACAAGATACTGACCTACATCTAGGTCTTGCCAGGGGAGCACTTTTAAACACTGACAAAGCCTATGTTTGGAGGAATGTGGGAGGACAGTTTGACAATGAAGCTTCAGGAGTTCAGGCAGAATCTCCTCTCTCTAGATTATATCATCAGCACAGCCTGCTTTTTCTGCCCATTTGCTTATTTGACTTGTTCTACATATATAATGTTTTCAATTGCATAATCATTACTTTTAGTTTTCTATTTTGATACTTTGACACCTGCAGTAGATTGTTTCTCTTTTTTTTTCATTTTGTTTGCCCAGCTCTGTTGAAAAGCTCTCTTAAAGAAGTTTTATGTTCCTTTAATTCAATTGACAGCTCCCCCTATTGAGATAAAATGGTGAATTACAAAAGCTTACAAACTTACAAACTTCAGTGTATTTTATTAAGAGATTACGCTACAGACTAACACAAATAATTAAATAATAATTAAAATAATTGTGAGGAGGAAGGCAAATTATACTTGATTTTACTTTGTTCTAAGAAAAATCTGAATAGTGTGGCATATATTTCTATTCACCCCTTGTAGACTGATACCACTAAATAAAACTGAGTATGACTCATTTCAAAAGCCACATAATTGTAATGTGTGTTTTATTCCCAGTATAAATAAAGCTGTTCTGTGAAGGCCTCAGAGGTCTGTTATGGAACAATAGTGAACAAACAGCATCATGAAGACCAAAGAACATAGCAGACAAGTCAGGGATGAAGTTTTGGAGAAGTTTAAAGCAGATTTGGAACAAAAAACAATATCCCAAGCTTTGTAGGAAAAGAAAACATGTGGAAGAAGGTACTTTTTGGCTTAGCTTACCCTGAACACACTATCCCCACTTGGAAACATGGTGGTGGCAGAATCATGCTCATGAGGTGGTTTTCTTCAACAGGGAAGCTGGTCAGAGATGACAGGAAGATGAATGGAGATAAATACAGGACAAAACCTGTTAGAGGCTGCAAAACAATTGAGTTCCACCTTCCGGCAGAACAGAGAGCCTAAACCTACAAATACAGCTACAAGGGAATGGCTTAGGTCAAAGCTTATTAATCTTCTAGAATGGTGTAGTCTTTGCCCAGACCTAAATCCAATTGGTAGTCTGTGCCAATGCTTGAAAATAGCTGGCCAGACATGCTGTCCATTTAACTGTTCTGAACTTGAGCTATTTGCAAAGAAGAGTGGGCAACAATTTCAGTCTTTAGATCTGCAAAACTGGTAGAGACATACCCCAAAGTACTTGCAGTTGGAATTGCAACTACAGGTTGTTCTACACAGAATTGGGGGTGACTAAATACAAATACACAGTCCGCTTTTTGGATTTTTACCTCTAAAATGTTTGAACATCACTATAAGTCATATCACTATTCACTTTATACAGAACATAAACAATGATTATAAAGGGAGTCTTTATTACTACCTTTAAAAAAAATGCACTGAAAAGCAAAAATATGAGGATTGTTGCATAAACTACAGCTTATTGAATGCAGTGAGTCAAATCGAGTCAAATCTAGATCATATCTCTTTAGCACAAAGCAACATTACCTTTATTCAGAAGAATTAGCTGATGTGACTTTTCTCTTTAAAATCTGACCTGTTTCCACAGTAGAAAATTATAAACTTACAAAACTATTCTGGGTCGGTTTAATGACTTCACATTCTGAGGCTTCTGCTTTTAAATGCTCCATGCTATCTTGCTGTAGGAACGATTTTCCTTCAGCTTGTATTGTCTAAGAAACGCAGTATTCTGATCTCATCTTGCAATCAGACACTGCATCATATTTACCTGCCATTATATCCGGAATATCCTTGGTGCTAAAGCATTTCTGCAGCAGCTTCTGGCAACTTTATGTATGAGAGCAAACATGGCCACTGTTATACAATACATGTGAAGAACCTGAAAAGTCTACTTTAGCTCTAAATCTTTATAAGCACTGGACGCATTTGCCGTCTGCTTACTAGATCGGAAGGTGGGTTTTAAATGAGCTGAGAGGTTCACACAAAACAGCAGAATGTGAAATCATACTGCCATCTTGTGGCTAGAGAGTAAACTGTCTCTATCGCTTCATCAGACAATCGACAAATAGTTTTCCAGGTAAACCCAGGGGTGAAAGTAGCTTTAAATTCTTGCCGGTACTATGACAAAAACCGTCATTGTGGCTTAAAAATTGTATATTCTCTCTCTCTCTCTCTCTCAAAGCAAAGTCCAAACCCAAACAAATATAAGCATATCAGTATTGTACTGTACTGTAGGCTACCTATATGGATAACGCAAAAAGTAGAAGCATTTTACAATCCATATTTTGATTGTTAAGGTACTGGCATACAGGGGGTGGAAATTTACTTGCATTGCTGTAATTAATTACAATTTTCTGTACTTTTTAAAGTTGTTTACAAAACCTGAACTTTTAGTTTTACTTGAATCTTTTTTGAGTAAATTATTTTACTCAGTTACATTTGAAATCATACCCGTTAATGACTGAAAAGAAAAGAAAACACCAGAAAAAACGGCACTGATCCTTCTGCTAGGTTAATATTAAGAGCTCATGGTGTTGCATCAACTGGAAGACAGAGGTTTTAGGAAAAACCCATCAAGTATAGTTCGAGTTAATCTCTGAGAAAAAGAGAACCCATGACTGTACCTACGGGACCAGTTTAACTGTATGAGAAAGGCAGCAGCTTTATCATACAGTGTAAACTTTGTTTGGTTTATGTTCAGCATGTATGAGCATGTAAATATTTAGAATAATGTTTTACCAACAAATATAAAATCAGTTTTATCTGGTGCTGGTGATAATAATTTCTATTGGCTAACGCTGAAAACAGAGGATCAGGTGCTTTGGAGTCAGTTATTTAAAACTATTAGACAGGAGGGAATGTGGACATATTGGACAAAGGATGGGATGAAGATCAGAACTGCCAGGTTCTAAGGAAGAGGAAAACCACAGAGAAGCTTCATAGATGTAGCGAAGGATGCAGAGATGGGGGAGATGATCAGTTGCAGAAATCCCTACAGACAGCAGCTGACACAAAATATTGGAAATGTATGCTCAATTAAAATTACACATAATACCTCCTAAATATTCATGATGTCATATGTTACCATCTTTTATTTTGTGTTGGATTTTTATTTTTAAAGGTGCTTCTTTAAATAAAAACTGTTTGAGACCAATATGTTCCCATTTCCTTTGTGATGAGCAGAACTTTCTTCTGCTCACAAAAAAGTAACTTTTACTTAAAGTAAAATTTTAATTAGGTACTTTTTAGTTTAACTATTACTAATTTTACTTGTATTTAAGTGCAAGTTTTATCAAAATAACTGTGCTTTTACTTGAGCAGCCTACATTATTTTGTACTCTTTCCACCTCTGCTGGCATGTATGAAACACTGCTAAATAATTTTCTGATGTGTTGTAGCGTATGGGGTAACTTTTCATCTTCGGTATCCCTGTCTTTTCTTTTGAACAAATCAGTTATTGTTCTCTGCATTGTTATCAAGTTTTGATTTCGTTTAAATTAAAAATTCACTCTTCCGCGGTGTTTTCCTGTTTTTTATTTAAAGGTCTGTCGATTGCAAGCGACGATTTTTTTTTTTTTTTTTTTTTTTTTTTTCATATCTGTGGACCACCTGTGTAAAATGTCCCAGTCCTTTAAATCAAACGCACCAATCCTCTCAGCTACTACTCTGTTTAGGAAGTAGACGCCCATGCCACGCGCTCTCTTGTAATATAAGTGAAATCTCCGGTCATAAACTCATAAGCAGTTTTTTTTTCTTTTTTTTTTTTTCTTCGAGCTGTTATGTTGTTGTAATTGAGCAACATAACATGAAACACAACTAGTTACTCTCCGTTTGCTTTTTGTTGGGACATTTTGTAACAAGCAGACAGACGTTAAACGTAGCGGCGAACGTTTTGAAGGCTGGCTTTTGACGAAAGCTTCGAGCTGAGAGGGGAGAGGAGAGAAACACGGTTGGAGCATTCAGGCTCCAGCTCAGCACGGACAGTTCAGAAACAGAATGAGAAAAACGCTATTTATAAACAGATTAAGACGTGTTATTGCTAGCAGATCTATTCTGACCCAAAGTGCTCCGTGACTGGTTCTGACTGACGGATTAAAAACAGACAGCCGCTCGCCCCTCTTCGTGGTACTGCGTACCAGGCGCAGAATCTCTTAGTGGTATGCAGTACCGGACCGTACCGACTTACTTTCACCCCTGAGTAAACCTACATAAGAAACTCTAATAAATCACTATTTGTCTCATTATTATTAGTTTTATGAAAACGATTAGTTGAACCTAAACTTTAGATGCTTCTTTTATTCGAGAAAAAAAAGTGTCCATTCTTTCCTAAACGAACTTGCCACTCATAATATGGTGGATGCGCTGACGCATAGTTTCTACAGACTAACGTCCTGCGAGTTTACGTATTATATTTCCCAGCATGCTATCCAACCTAGGAAGAAGTTTAACCTCGTGAAAATGGTTTAGTTTTAACCACTGGACATTTGTCAGTGTTCTTTTAAAGTAAAGAAGTCAGCTGTATTTCTTAAGTACTGTAAACCACATGTGAAAATCTTGTGAAAATAAAAATGAAACCATTAATTTTATAGTAGTATGTGGTGCTACTATATATACTTGTCAGTGGGATATATTTTGATGGTTGGTCCGAAGGTGGTGCGGTTTCAATTGATTGCTACAGTGAGTAACAGAACTTCTACGTTTCTTCTCTCCCCTCCCTCACCACCGGAATAGACTAGCCTTTTGTCTTTCTGATTAATTTAATAATTAACAGTTAAGCTAATTTTCATGACATGACTTGTACCCACCTGCTGTCATTTTAATCAGAAACCACTTCTTCAAAAAGCTGATAATTTGAAAAATCTATATTATAAATGTAGGGACATGTTAATGTACCTCTCATACAGTATTGTATACATTTTCAGCTTGAGTCAGTGGGCCAGACTGTTTAACAATTATATTTTGCTAGTTTTATTTTCAGTGGGTTGTATAATTTGATAAATGCTTCCTACCCTTAAACACAACCAGACCAATTTTTCTTTTCATTTTGACAGTCAAAAGCTAAGAGCTAAAAGTGGTTGGAATGAACCAAATATACTAGGAATGCACAACCATTCCATTTTTTTTTTTTATTTCATCTGTATCAACAAAATAAAATATTTTTAAATGATGTCTGCTTCCAAAAAACCTGATGGCAAATATTGACACATTGATTGTTTTTATAAATACAAATTATACAGATAAAAATGTGTTGTGCATTTGTACTCAGTCTTTAAGAGCTTTGCACATCTCGAGACTGAATTTGCTCAGATTCATTCATACTGGATGTAAACCAGCTGTGAATACGTGTTCAAGCATTACCACACATTATCAATCACATTAAAGGTTTGAAAGTTGACTGGGCCATACGAAGATGCAAAATTACTTTGATCTAAACCAGGGGTGCCCAAGTCGTCCTCAAGACCTACCATCTTGCAACATTTAAATGCAGTCCTGCTCCAACACACCAAAATCAAATCAGTTCCCTCATCAGCAGTCAGTCAGCTCTGCAGAGCCCCTGGTAACCAGCCATTCATTTGGTTCAGGTGTGTTGGAGGAGGAACGCATTTAAAAGCCGGAGGATAGCAGATTTCTAGAACTGGACTTACGCACCTCTAAACGAAACAGTTCCCTCTGGTTGTATGTTCAGTGCCATTTTTCTCCTGGAATGCGAAACTCCATCTCTGTCTCAAGTTGTTCTCTTGCAGGAGTTTCTTGTATTTAGCTTCATCAACATGGAACAGTGTCCCTTTCTCTGCTGAGGACAAGCCTTCCCACAGCATGATGCTGCCACCACTGTGTTTAACCATAGGGATGGTGTCTTTAGAGCCACATGAAGAGTTTCCTTTGCAGACAGCATTTTGCATGTAGATCAGAAGTTTTAGTTTCATCTGACCGAAGCACCTTTTTCAATGTTTACCAATGAGATACCTTCTGAAGGTAAACGGTTGTACTACATTTTATTTAGGCGTATCCGAATAAAAAGACCAAAATATTTATGACTCATACATTTCTAAATTTATCTGTAAAATAATTAAATTATGGATCCTTGTGCTTCCTCTTCTCTATTATGCAGCAAGTTGTGTTAGTCTATCACATAAAACATGTTGTTTATGAGATTACGTATTGCTGTGCAAAGACGTTAAAACTTCATTTCACTGTTTATGATTGATAAAGTTCTGCAGAGACAACAGTTTCGCTAATTAGTTCCATTTTAATGACTACACAGAATTCTAGATAAACAGGAGCCAAAGTTCTGCTTCAGCAGTTTTCTGGTTGGAGAAATAAAACAGATACCATGAGGAAGAATGTTATTTATTAGAAATATTATCCAGATTCAAACACAACAAAAAACCAGACATGAAAACCAGACTGAGTCACTGCTGTAACTCGCTGCCTCTGTTTAAATTACATGACCACACTACCATGCATCAGGCTCACCTTCTGCCTAACACATGGCTGAAAGCAACTGCAGCAGCCCAGCTGATGACTTCTGTCCTGGAATGGATTATCAAATATATTTGGAGAAAGGAACCTAAACATGTGTGGGGTTGTGTATTTTCTATGTCCAGCAGCTTTCACAGCAATCCGAGTTTGTATTCTACCATCATGTGAGGCTCGCCCATCACTTCACTCTGGGCTGGATCTGCAGAGAAACAAACACAGACTGGTGGTCAGGCTTTCTGTTAATACTGACCAGCGTTCAATCAGCTACACTTAAGCACAGTCGATTCTGAACCTCTCAACAAATCAGCACAGGGTACATGTCTTGATTTTATTGTTTTATCTATCTAGCCATCAGCCATTCAGCTTAAATATGATCAATCTTTATTCATCAGTGTGTATATCTGTGTGGGTAATCACAGCTGAGGTCTGCCTATAAGAGAGGGAAGAGGCTCTCACCACAGAGGATGTCCTCGAAGCCGATAGACTCATCGCTTCCTCGCAGGGTGTCCAGAGCCAGGTTGGAGCTTGGTAAGAAGGGCAGACGCTGGATCTGGAACACAGAAGCATCTTTCATAAGGCTGATAGACGAGGCTGAAAACTGAAAAAAGGGAAGAGAAAGGGGGTGGGCTATCAAGGGTGTGGACTGCCCCTACCTGTCTGGCTGCTCTGTACTCCATCTGCAATTTGAGTGGAGCATGAAGACCCTGGATGTTTCTGAGCGTAGAGAAATTCATCTTGTCCTGGTTAAGCTGGAACTGCAAAGCACAGAGCGACACCACAGTAAACAGTCTGCAGGTATATGTATATAGCCAGGCAGAGGTTTAAAGAGGAGTGGCAAAAGCAAATGAGGTGGATTAGCATTGCTTGCCAACAAATGATGGTGTCATCCTGGAAATATTACTGTGGAATATCATCTCTGCAGGAAACTGAGCTGTTAAAATGTCAAGGCAGTCAGAAGACTGTCATACAGCAACAGTCTTCAGTCAGAGGCCACTTCAGATTTGTTGCAGGACTGACTGCTACAGAGATCGTTCCTGCCCACAGCATCACCATCCACAAAGACTCTTTGAGGATAGTGGGATTAAATGAGTTATGGCAATATTTAATGTGGTAGAAATGCCACTGACGGTATACCGGTTGCATTTAGTGGTACTAAGATGGAGTAGTTAAAATATTTGCAAGGTAAACACAATCAAACTGATGTACTGGATGACAGGGAACTAGGAACAAGAGCTGGTAGATACTTGTGACATGTTTCATTTTTCTCTGAAGTTGAAACAGTTGGTAAAAAAAAAAAAACAAAAACAAAAAAAAAAAAAACAAAAAAAAAAAAAAAAAGCTAACAAGGTTCTAGAACTAAGTTCAAAAACTAATAAAGTGTTTCTCTGCAACATGTACAGTAAAGATGTCCAGTCAGTACCACGTGTGTGAAAGAGTGAATAACATACCAATCATCAGAAGTGCATACAAACAAGTTTCACATGAAAGGAAGTTATAGGTCAGGACTGGTCAGAAACCTCCAACTTCTCCATTTTATCAATTAATCCCACTTCAAACTTCTCAAATTTAAACTTCTAAGCAAAAACATAATACAAAAGTACACCACATCCTTCAATCAAGCAGTGGTAAGGGATAAAAAGGGGATTTTCTTTCTTTTTTTTAAAACCCAAGTCCTGTTTTACAGCCATTTAAAGAAATATCTGTCAGAAAGCTAAAAAAATGACAAAGGTGGCGCTACTTCTTATAAAATGTTTGATAACATCTAGTAACACTCCAACAGCTGCCAGAAGGATGAACACAATTCAGCTGTACACAAATACTTGAATTGACAGTGAACACAATTTTCTTTAAAAGTTCAACTGTTTTAGAGTAGTGATAATTGTCATTCAAAAATTGGAACAAAAAAAATAAAAATAAGGTTGCTGAAAAAAAAACAAAAAAACATTCTTAAAAATGTGTCAAAATTTCTAATACACTCTATTATAATAAAGAGTTCCTAAGCTGCTTGGTGATAAGTATAATCTAGATCAGTGCAATATCACTGAAAATGTATTTTGCCCTCTTTCCAGTAATTTAAAGACTCACTCGAAAATGTATTTGCCACATGTGTACAGGCATTTGCTGAGGTGCCTATGAGGGGGTCTCATCATTGGTATCTTTTTCAAAGCTTGAGACATGAAGTTGACATTAAAAGACAATCAAGACAACTTACATTCTTTTCTGACAGCTCCAGTGGGTGGCTTGGGAGAAGCTCATTCTTTACACTTGTGAAGCTGTTACAGCGAAAGGCAAAAAATAGTCATGAAATGAAAACACACATTTACTGAAATCCTAAATTTAGCTAAATATGGCAGCTCATTTTGAAAGATACAATAAACACACCAACACACACACACACACACACATATATATATATATTAATATGTACGCTGTAGTATTTTACAGTATGGGATCTGAGTGTTTTAATACATCTTTCAGTTTCTTACCCGCTCCGCAGAGAGTCCTGCACCCCATAAGCTCCCTGTGGACACAGTCCTGCCACAGGTACGCTGTCTTTGAGCTGAGAACGGAGTCCGCGGCTGTTCTGTGACATACAAATATAAAACACCCCAGCCCTTCATATCTACTCACAATAAACTAATGAAAACTGTACACAAACACTCAGAGCTGACATTAAATAACAAAATCCAGGAAAACTTAGTTGCTAACATTAGCGCTAATTTAGCTTTAGCTCGAGTGACTAATCAAATTCACGAGTCAGTTCCAGAACATAACCAGACAAAACGCTACAGATGAGATGACAATGAAATATATAAAACTAATTAAAATAAATCAATAGGCTTTAATGTGTTTAATACGGAAATGTAAAATATGATATAAACATGGTACAATACCATTGTGTCTTATTCCCTTGCACTTTCCTTTTGATATCTCGTATATCCTCTTGCGTCGAGTAGTAAAAACGACACATCCGGTGCAAACTCCGCCCTCGCAAACTGCTCCGTAATTCATGAAATATTTTCACAGGATTTTGTGGTGCTGTCATCACACACTCTATCTGAATGAAATCCCGTTTTGATCTGTCTAATTTAGACTAAATAGCAATCAACAGCTACACAACATACATTGCTACCATGGCAATATTTGGCAGAGATTTAGTAAGCATAGACCACGGGGGTATAGCTCAGTGGTAGAGCATTTGACTGCAGATCAAGAGGTCCCCGGTTCAAATCCGGGTGCCCCCTCTTTTGTCTCACTTCTTGATGTTTTAGTTTTCTTGTTTACACACCAAACCTTACAAAATTCATTTATGATTCCATAACATCCCATCATTTTCAGTGATTAAAATCATCCAAAAAAACATCAGGAGTCAAGATGATGGAAAAATATTGTTCCTTTCACAGCAAAGCATCAGACCATTTTTGCATCTTTTTCCCTATAAACTTTACTTTAAATGCCATGTTTCACAAAAATGATCAGTTATAATTTCTTATTAAATATCTTTATATACAGTTTATATCCACTAAGGTCTTTCTTAAGTCTCCGGAGAGAACAAATGCATGCACAGGGAGAACATGTAAACTCTATTAAGATCGACCCCAAACTGGGATTCAACCTAGTGCTACCAACTGCGCCATCATGCAGCCCACAACAGGTTTCAGTTACACTAAATCAAGTATTATGGTGCTGACAAACAAATATGTCATGTCCACATAGGTGGATTATTTTTGCATTAGTGAGTCCTAATGAACCAGTTTCTACTGCTAAGTCATTTTCCTGGTTCTACAATCAAAACCCCTTGAGAGTGCAGTGGAAGTGGCTTCTCCAGAAGTGATAAATAAAAAAAGGAAATTCTTGAACAGGCTCATATATTCAATTTTTTTTAAATATTTGATCGTCTAATACCACCAATTGTTTATATGTTAAAAAAAGAAAAGAAAAGAAAACTCATCCTAACAAACTTTCACCAAATGCTACAAAGAAATAAGAAACCCATGGAGGGATGATATTTTTATTTGAATTTACATGTGAGAAAACCGTCAGACATTTTTTTCAGATAATGTTGGAAAGATTTTTCCATCCACAATCCAAGTTTTCTTTAAACACAGTGAGAGAGCTCTTAGACATGGAATGCTTAAATAAGGGATTTGGCGAGATTAACTTCTTCATCTGTGCTCAGACGCTTCCTTTCATCAGCCTTGTATAAATATTTAGGGCTGAAAAGAGTAAGGCAGTGTAGAAAAACAAGACGCATACATGTTTATAAGTCTGAAAATTAAGTATTTGACTTTAATTTGGCTATACTTGTAAATTTTACAATGTAACTGACATTTGGCTGTTGTTTTTCCATATTCCAATTCTACATACTCTGCAAATTTAATAAATAAATAATCTTATTTACAGCATATACTTCCAGAGACTGGTGGAGTTAAAACAATGTGATCACATATATGGTAGCAATGAAACTAAATACCCAATAAAGTTTTTGGAGACATAGTTCAGTTTAAGCAGACACAGTTTTACCATTGTTGATTTTATTCTTTTTGACCTAAAGTTTTGCAGCTCCCAAGTCATGCAGATCCAAAATTGGCGTACATATTGGATAACCTGTTTGGAGAAAAAGAAAATACTGAGAAAGCAGGAGGAATGAAGGTAATAAAATGAGCAAAAGTAATCGACTTGTACTTGAAAACTTGAAAAAAAAAGTATATTTTGGTGGGGGGGGGGACAGAATATTCCTAAAACTTAAAAAAAAAAAGAATAATTTGCCACAAGTTCGTTTTTTGAAAACATATATTGACACAAAAAAAAAAACATTTCTATAACTAAAGCAGTAATAAAAAGATATGTGCTGAAAGACACCTGTGCTCCGCTCGGACGGGTAACTGCAGGCCAGATGTTGCCACTCCTCCATGTACCTGTAAAAGCAAAAATATTAAAGCAAAACTTAATATAAGGGAGCTTTCACACCAGAGCTGTTAGGTTTGCTTTAGGATAGTCTTCTTCATTTGGACAGGTGTGAAAGACTGTCTCAGTTGTGGTGTGGATCAAACAAACAAAGCTTAGTCCATCTGAAAGAAGTGAACCCTATCCGTTTTATGGTGAAAAAGGAAATGAACAATTTAGTGAACCAAAGGGAGAATGTGACCTATGATTTACAAGCAAATATAGAGCAATAGCTAATCCTAAATAGCTCGTAAAGAGCTCTCTGCCTTAACTGCTGCTCACAGAGGAAACCTATTTGTAACAATGCCATAAATAAGTAGCCACTTGAACTGTATGAAGCTGCTCAGGCAGTTCGGTTCTCTGTTAAAAGTGTACCAAAAAAATGAAGATAGGACGTTTTCCAACTTTCCAATCAAACCAAGTCCTGGTGTGAAAGCACCCTAAGACAAGACAATGTAAAAATGCACATTGCAAAGAAGTGCCTGAAGATCTCACTCCTCAAAGTTGAGACTGTCAGTCCAGGCCAACAGTTCATCCAGTTCCCAATCCAGTATTTCATCGTCTCCTTTCTTTTCAATAGTCTCAATCACTTCCTGAGCTGAGCTTCTTGCCAGGGTCACCAAATGAGCCTGATCTGAATGAGCCTGCAGGCGCCCCTCACTGTACCTTTATGTAGCAGGAAGATAAGAAATATGTACAGGCACCTCAATTAGACGACAGCCCTGTACACAAACATGTAGAGTTTAGACATTTTTCTGCATTTGTACCTCATAGACAGAACTTTTGGTGAAAAACCAGAAATTAAAAAAATCTTACTAAAGTGGGGCTTTTTAAGTGTGGACTGAATATCTGGAGATTTTTTTAAAAATTGATATGAAGAATTACTTTGCTGGTGCAATATATGAGCACTTTTATGGGTTATTTCACATCAAGGTGCCTCAATGATACTACGCTTGACATGTGGTACATCTGTGATGATATGCTTTGTTGTTGTTTTCTAACAATGGATTGTTGTTGTTTTCTACTTTGGCACCATCTGAATAAGCTCCTTCACTTTTGAAATAATGAATTTTAATTATTAGGAAAATAATTTGGCCTTAAAACCCTTCCCTGTCTGCTTTACAACAGAAACAATTGCTTCTCTAAAGACATTGCTGATGTGTTTCCTTTTTAGCACTGTGTAAACAGACACCTGTACAGTTCAGTCCAGGAAACTGCCAAAACTCCTGCCCTATTTACATCAGCAAATCCCACTAGCTGATCATTTAGCAACATGCTTTTATTAACGATACCTGGCTGCTTCTGTCCCTCCTAAATCCTACAAAATCAGCTAGGGTATATTTAGTTTTTCACACACAGCCTTTCCAGTTTGTCTCCATTAATGTGTGACAAAAAACACAATTTGCTGTGTGTATTTTTGTATACTTTAGGTCAGTAAAGACTACATAATTTGCATTATGCACCGATACATAGATCTGAAAGAGGGTGCATTTTCTTTTCACTGCTAAAACTCACATTTGCCTCAGCCACTCAATCTTCTTCCTTTTCTTCCATTTCCTCACATCCTCTCTCCGCTTCATCTTTGACGGATGAAAGTCTATTCTTTTGTTGGTACAAATCTCTGTGGGTTCATCCCTGCTCTTCACCTGTTAGAGCAGTGAGAGACATGCGTTGTTCTATCTGCTTGAGGTAGCTAAAAGCGGAATTGTCTCTAAGCATAAAAAAAAAACATTTCCCCCCCCACACCTTGGAACAGAACAGCCTCCAGGTGTTGTTCTCTACACGCTGGTACCAACCCAATCGCTCCTCTGTCTGGTTCAGAGCTTCATCACCTTTTTGATGCAAAAGCTTCTTGCGTCCGAGCTGATTGTAGTCCCTCGGGCTGCTTGCGCATAAATCCACAATGGGCCGATAGGTAAAGATCTTGTAATAGACCCTGGGAGGGAAAGTGACCTGAAAGAAAAGTAAAAGATTAAAAAGTTTTTTCATATCATATACATATACATATATATATATATATATATATATATATATATATATATATATATATATATATATATATATATATATATATAAAACTTTGTCCCTCTTACTACCGTACCCCTCCCAGTCGAAATCGGATAAGTACTCCTGCTGCAGAATCAAGCAGCTGTGCCTGGTAAACATAAACACATAAACACATTTTTTATAGTTTTATGTTTGATTAAGATTTGTTTATTTCACTGAAATGTATTGTTCTCTTACCTCTTGAGGATTGACAGTTCGGAGGAGTGTCTGAGGATCCTGTTGATTGCACTGGCTGATCAACATCTGGATGTGCTTGAAGACCATTCTATACTGTCGTGTTTTCCCCATTTTATTACTTTACAACCAACAACCACTTCATTGTATTTTATTGGGCTTTCATGTGATAGACTAACACAAAGGGGCACAGGATTATGAAGTGGAAGGTTTAATGGTTTTCAAAAGTTTTTGGGGAAAAAAATTCCCTAAAAATGTTGTATGCATTTAATTTAGCCCCATTTACACCGATTCCCTTAAAACACACACACACACACACACACACACACACACACACACACACACAAGCGCAATGAATTGCCTCCAGTAAATATGGTAACTCTGGTGAAAATACAGAGATCCAAAACTCACCATTAAAGATGGGTTAGAAAAAATCTATTATGGAGAAGGCGTTCTGGTCAGATGAGACCATAACTGAACTTTTTCATCTGAAATACACCATCTCCATAGGGACAAATGGTGGTGGTGGAAGCATCAAACTGTGAAGGATAGTACAGGACTTAGGTACCCTGTTTTGTTTTTTTTTTTTTTTTTTTTTTTTTTTTTTTTGGGGGGGGGAGTTCTGATTTGCAAAGCTGGTAGACATAACAGAAAAACATGGTGCATAATCGCAGCAAAAGGTGGTTTTAGCAAGTATTGACTCAGGGGGACAGAAAAGAAAATGCACTTCAATCTTTGTGTTAATCACATAAAATACCAAAAAAAATACATTAGATTTTTCAGGCAGTAAAGCAGCAAAATATAAAAAAGTTAAAACAAGTATGAAAAATTAATCATAAATAGGGCCTATACAATGGCAAATTAGTTCCTTACAAAGACTGCAGAACGTACCACATGTCCCCTCCAGGCTCTCTGAATTATTTTTGCTGCAACTTCCTCCCGACCATCCTGGGTCTTCTCTTCCTGCAAGCGACGGGTTTCTATAGAAACATGAGTATATTTAGTACAGCTGCTAACTCTTTGCTGAAAAAACAAACATACAGTACTAATGTTTACTCTGTTCCGTTTCAAGAACTGCAATGACGCTGCAACAATATTGCAACAAATAAATACAAAACAAATATAGACTATCTAGACAAATTTAAAAGCTGATCAGGTAACTAAATAAATCCCGTTTTGACGCGTTGTTTTTTTAAATTCACATCGACTCACTCATGAAAACCACTCTGAGGTATCCTCCCTAAAGCCGTCTTCAAAACAAAACAAAACAAAACAAAACACACGAGTTCTTTAAGGAAGGGGGGGAAATATGGCAGGAGAGAACACATTTTAACTCAAACGGTTACTTGACAACAGCGGGGTTCTGCATGACAGCCGGAAGCTTCTGGAAACGCGTTCAGAGAGAAACAGTTTCAAAATAAAAGGAGTTAAGTGACATTTGCACTTGATTTCCTGTTTTAGGTCGGTTTGCCTTACTAAAATTATTTCTATTAATACCATAATAATGTTAAAAAAAATTCTCTAATTTCTTCAAATTAAGAAGTTCTTATAGCAAAATGAAAATGTCTTTAACATTTTTGGGAAAGCCCAGAAGATGATGTCATGGCTTTGTAAGCTTTTGATAGGTTAATAACAACATTTGCGGTAAATAGAGCCACTGCTGGGAATTTATTTTAAGGCAGCGCCCTAATGGACACCAGCTGCAGCTCGAGAATTTTGTTCTGGGTGGCTTAGGACAGACACGAATGGGGTGTCACATGGGAGGAAGGACTGAACAAAGCTTCTTGAAATAAGTGCTTTATCAGTCAAGCAAGCAAGCAATCAATCAATCAATTGATCGATCAATCTCTATTAATGGCAATAATTAGATCTCAAATCATCTTCAAAAAAATTGCTAAAAAAACTACTGATTGCAAACTGAAGGGATGCTGAGATTTGTCAAAGACACTCTAATACAAATATATGTAGGTGAACAGCAAAATATTAAACAATCACATTCAATTGCAAAAGCTGAGGTAAAAGGCTTTCAAAATTACAAGGCAAAAAACAGTATCCTCATGAAATCATTGTAATAGTAACCCAAAACTGTATTAGTGTTAATTGGCCAAATCATTTACATCTAGACTGTGTAGAATATTTCAACTTTGTTAAATTCACAAAGTATTATGGTTTGATCTGACTCCAGTGGTTCTCCAGTTGAATCTTTGGAATAAAGACATCATCATCCTGTACTGAAATGCTGCACCAATAATTTATTGACCGATTTATAGTCTCTAATCTGAAAGTGACAACATTAGTATGGAGCATGGAGTGGATGTGATCTGTTTTTGTTGTGATTTTGCTCTATCATGATTATATGCTGGCGGTCGTTCCTCTTCATAATATGTATTTTTCTTAACATGCATAACACATTGTGACTACTGTATCATATTTAAAAATGAGATAGAAATAAAGAGGAAAACAGAACATTTTCTGGTGATGGTGACACTGACAGTGTGATCAGGGTATAAATGTTGCTCTCACCATGTCAGGAGGACTCATATCACCACATGTATTTTTATGGCTTTAGGTTTTACATTTTACCACTTTGCAGTGATACATGTCAAACTTTTTTTTTTTTTTTTTTTTTTTTTTTCAGCACTCCTACAAGATGCGGCTAGAAAATGATAGGGTTTCATTTGGAAATATTTAGGGAAAATAGTCACTGTGTGGTCATGAAGTTGATTTGTCTTTTCTTTTCCAAAGATTATCTGTCAAATATTTGATGGAATTTATATTTTTGTTAAAACTATTTTCTAGGCATTTACATATTTAATCTCTCATAGATCTTTAAAAACTAATCAGTCATTCTGACTAGATAGTAAGAGAAGTTGACTTTGTTTGCTTGAACAGCAAATTGGTTTGCGAATTGATTTGCTTTTGGTTTATAATAACCTGTCATTGGTTCATTGTCTTTAAACTTGTCTTTCAACTTATTTAATAATTTTATTAAGTATTGCGATAAAAACACAAAATGTTTACTGGTGTCACAGTTTCACTTGTGAAGACAAAATTACACATAACAACTCCAAAAAACCAACTGTGTAACGTGTTCATAGTTTCCATTCTTCATGTAAAGTGAATTGACCAGTGACTGATAATCTTTCTGCATCAACAGGATGTTGCAAAAGTGTATACATACAGGAACAAAGTGATGGTCATTTATAACATGCAAATTCTGAAGTCAGTGTTTTATAGGAAAATGTTGAGACGTTGACAGTGAATTGCAGAACAAGCTGAGATGAACTTATAGTAAAAATAGGATAATGGTTGGTTCCAAAGGTTACTCATAGTGATGGCTGCTGTACCTTTATGTTAAATAACAGATCATCTCCCAAGAAATTTTTGTGAGTTATGTATTTTGAAACAACCTTTATATGATGAAACCCTGATGCTAAAATAAGTGATGAGTAAAAAGTCATTTCCTGTTGCAAAAAGAAGTCTTTTTTCCTTTTCCACCATATTATCTGAGAAGCAGAGCAGGAGGTGGTTTGATCGGTGGAAAACTGACGACAATCAACAGGTTTTACAACTAAACTGTTTCTGTTTCTGTTTCAGCTGGAAAATATTTAGGAAATTAATTTTACATTTAAGCTTTTTAACATTATGGGAGATACATGCTTACAGAGTAGATATTTTATTGTTTGAGGTTTTAACTGTTTGAATATTTAAAACATCCTTCAAACTACTGAATATATTTTCAGATATTAGTCATTCTTATTTTTTTATTTCTAACATATTATTACTGGATAGCATCTTCTGGTTTGATTGCATTACTTTGTAATTGTTAAAAAGAAAGTACTGATTTTTAAAGGCATCTTTAAACCAGTGGAAACTAAAATGGAGGAGGCTTTCTTATCTTTGTCTAGAGATGAAGGACCATCAGAGTCTAATGGGAGGTCTGTCGGTGAACATGTTGACAGTCATCATGTTACTGAGTGTCTTCTTTTTGTCAGGTAAGCTTTTTGCTCACTTCCTTTCATTTGGAGCCATCACATGAATCATTTCTAGCCGGAAATAGTTGATCCAGATATTGTTTAAAGGCTCCACATGTAAAATGCTGCAGCTGAACAGGAGTTGGTGGATCATGAAGTTTTCTCTGCTGGTAGATGTTACTTCACATGATGTTCATCATTTATCTATCCTTACAGGTGTACTGGCTGATTCCTGTGATGGTAGAACACCAGCCTTCTCCATTACTGCACCAATGAAGATTAAAGCTCTGAGTGGATCTTGTGTGGAAATCCCATGTAGCTTTAATCCAAAAGACACAACATTTGACAACAGCAGAACTATCTTTGGAGTTTGGATGAAACATAACCTCGATTTTCATGGCGATCCAAGCAATGTTATTTTCAACAGCAGTAAGTCAGTTAACAGCTTTCCACTGAAGATTATTGGAAACTTAAGAGAGAAAAACTGCACCACTCTGTTTCCTGATGTAAACATAAGTTATACCGAGAGATACTTCTTCAGAGTTGAGAATAGTCGGTTCAGAGCAACAGCTTGTAGCGATCCAATTAGGATAGAAGTTAAAGGTAAGAAAACCTTGCTTTAAGAGTTTTGTAATATCAGTCCAGTGTTGAATAAGTTGCTTAATAAACTTCTGTAACTGTAAATCACTGGGTCACTTTCTAAACTCTCTGATGTGAAACTCCAGATTCTCCTTGGAGTCCCAGCATTATTGTTCCATCTAATCTGAAGGAGCATCAGTCTGTCACTATAACCTGCTCAGCTTTGACTCCCTGTCCACACTCACCTCCTGAACTCACCTGGAATCTCCAACAAGACTCTCACAGACAAACAGAGAATAACACAGATGGAACCTTTACAACTAAAATCCAGGAGACCATCACTCTGTCAGACACACATGATGGATACAACATCAGATGTTCTGCCAGATATCCTGTGAATGGAGGAAGCAAGACAGCAGAGACAGAAGTGACTCTCAGTGTTTCATGTAAGTGATCCTGTCAGCAGGTCATGGTTCAGCTCTTTCTGATCTATAAAGTTAATGTGTGTCCCATTTTCCTCAGATGCTCCTAAAGACACCTCAGCATCCATCAGTCCATCAGGTTTGGTGTCAGCAGGTAGCTGGGTGGAGCTGAGCTGCTCCACCAGAGCCAACCCTCCTCCCAGCTTCACCTGGTTCAGGAGCAGCACAGATGGATCCATTAATGTATCTGTGGGGCAGGTTTACTGCTTCAATGTTACAGAGGGAGGAGATTATTACTGTGTGGCCTCAAATGATCTGGGGAGTCAGAGATCATCAGTAATATTTATTGGTAATGAAGGTAACAATTGTATTCTTACTGATTCCTGTGCATTTAAATGTTTAAAAATTATTTTTATCCTGAGATTTTTTTAGTTGTTAATGTTTAGATGTTTTTTTTTTCTTTTACTTTGCTCCAACAGGTAGTCCTGCATACTGGCTGGCCATTTTAGTGGGAAGCATCATGTTCATCTGCCTTATTGTTGTTTGTATCTGGTAGGTATTAGACATAATCCATCTGAACTCAGTGTAGTTCAAAAACAGCATTTCAGTTTAATCATATTTCAAATTTTGAAAAATATGATATTTAATATTTCAGGAGGATGCATGTTGGGCTAGTCACTGGTTATGTTGCCTCATAGCAAAAAGCTCTCTGGTTGAAATAATTGTTGTTCCCTTTGTTAGTTGAGTTTGTATGATCTCCTTATGCCTTTGTGATTTTTCTGATTGTATTTCAGTTTCAACCTATAGCCTTAAAGATTAGAAGTCAGGTTTTCTGGGTGTTTCAAATTTGCTCTTACTTATGAGTGAACCATTTTATTTTAAACACCTCTTTCCAGAAAAGTATTCACTCATCTGCCATCACTTATATATGAACTGAGTTACAAACCATTCCAAAACCATCGAGTTTTTTAGGATGATGATGCACTAATGGCAGCCATAAGAGCTTCAACTCTTCTGGGAAAGTTTTCCTAAAGGTTTATGAATCTGTTGATGGGAAGTTTTGATCATTGGCCCATAAGCACATATCTAATGTCAGTCACTGATTTTGGACAAGAACTCTAATTCAGCTCAAAGGTCTTCAATCTGGTTGAGGTCAGGTCTTTGTGAAGACCACCCCAAACTCAATGTCTTTATGGAGCTTGTTTTATCATTTTCTATTATAAAAGTAAGCAAGTACCCCAGTACCTTTTACAGATTGTCTATCATTTTGATTTCCTTGCTTTACACTTTTAAGGGCAGAAAAGTGACCCAATCTAATGTTCCATCTGGACAAGCCTATTTAATTCCTTAACCATGGTTCCTTTAACTGAAAGCTCACATGGTCCGTGACCTCACCAGATCGCTTTGTATGATGTGTAAAAGTAAAGTGATCCATAATGAAGGTTTCGTCTTTACATGTTTATTGCTTAACAGTTTAATTTTAGCTTTATCATCAGTCTCCACCAACTGGTATTTAATCTCATGTGATTTTATTGTTGTTCTTCCACTATTTGTTTCATATCAGCTTCGACTATCTTAGTCTACGTCCTTGTTTTGTCTCCTGAAACTCAGCAAAATTACTAAGAGAACTCTAATGTCTTCCAGGTACTTAAAGTCCAAACGTCCAACCTCTCAACAGACTCAGGTGGAGACATGTTCAACTTCTGTGTCTAGCACTGCACAGTTTACAGAGTTTTAGCTGTAGATTTGTGATACCATCAACATGAACAAACATATGTACTTTTTTTTCCACAGAGTCAAACATGTGAAGATGCGACTGTTGAAATACCAGCCAATGAAAGAGAGGAAAAACTTCATTATGCAGGAGCAAACTTCGTTCAGAAGAGACCTAAAGCTTCCTCCATCTTAACACAGGACAGCAGACAGCAGGAGAAAGTGTACTCTCAGGTTAAGGTGTCTGCTGCCACTCCAGAGGATCTCTACGCTCAAGTGAAAAAAATATGACTTCTTTTTTGTCATCAGGCTTTACTTTTTGTTCACAGGAGATTTTGGCTTGTTGATTTTGGACACAATTCAATGGAAGGAAGTTATAAACCCACTGCTCTCATGATCTTATAATCATCATTGTTTTATTGCTGATGTTTGGACCTCAAACTCTTACATAAACTCAGGCAAGTGGAAAAGAAGATTCATGTTGCTGATACAGTGGGAGATATAAATGTAAAATTCTTACTTTTTTCTTAATTTAATCATATTATTTCACTTTATACTTACAACAAAATCAAGAAGAGAAGCTCTGAAGTGTTGCTTTTATAAAAATATTTCAAAAGCTGCAGCCAGTTTTTAAGTGTATAAATTTGTATAGTTATTCCCAGGAGCCTGTATTAATGCGATGTTAAAGTAAAATGGTTTAAAAAACACAAGAACCATGGGGATTTTAAAATGTTTTTTTTATGTTTTATATATATATATATATATATATATATATATATATATATATATATATATATCTATATATATATATATAGATTATATCTATATATATACATATATATATATATATATATACATATATATATATATATATATATATATATATATATATATATATATATATATATATATAGCTACATAGTTTTTGATTAATAATTGTACTTGAGTACCTTTGCAGCTTTGCATTAACACAACTTAACTGAAGAAATATGTTTTGTATTTTATTCAAACTAATAATAAAAAGGTAGAACTTCAATGTTTTACTAATTTTTTTTTTCTTTTTTTCTTTTTTTTTTTTTTTTTCTACAAGAAGTTATTTCTTTAGTAAAAATAAGAAACAGGAAAGCTAAAAAATATCTTCAATTTTATGTTTTCCTGTTTGTATATCTAAAGGTCTTGATAAATATTTAGAAGGGATGTACATCTGTTACAAGAATAAACGTGTGGGCTAATTGATGATGTTTTAAGAAAGTTGTGATCGCAATCTAAATTTATAATGTGTATATCTTTAGTATTACATCTCTGCTGATGGTTTTTCCCATTAGTGCTGCCATTTATGTCAATTTGATTCTTAAAAAATGTAGGTGTAATATGCTTATACTCACAGTTTACTATCAATATTTTTTGCAGATGTTTAGATAAATTTAGACTAACATGAAAATTGGGTAATTGTTGGCAGTTTATGCCACATCACTGTTGAAAAACAAATAATAGCCTCTGTAAAAAACACTTTAATCATTGAATGGGTTTTCCATAGAATAATTTGCCATTAAATTAGAGAGCAGAAACATTATTGTGATGGATTTCAGAGCATATTTGTAAGCAAGCCAGATGTTTGAAAGAAGGAGAACTTAAAGGAGGAGTACTTAAAGTTAAATAATATTGAACATCCTTTCACACTGATGTAATTTGGCAGTGTACAGATGAAAACTGCTTTAATTTGATCGTTAAAATATTATTTAAGCATACAACTGTTATCTTGAAGGTTCTATTTATGTGTACCAGAGGTAAAATAAAAAATTATGGCGGGCCAGATTTGGCCCCGGGCCTTGAGTTTGACACATGTCCTTTATACTATACTCTTTTGTTTGTCTGAGAAATATACTTTGAAACACTGACATTGTTGTGTTTTTTTGTTTTTGTTTTTTTTTAAAGAGCAAGTGTTCCTGTTGTAGTCAGAATTTATCAAAATGATGAGGGTTTTTTTTTTTTTTTTTTTTTTTTTTTTTTTTTGTTTTGTTTTTTAGGAGATGACAGGGAGAAAGCTGAGATGACAGAAAAGTAGAAATGAAACAATGGAAATCTCAACAAGTACAATAATCTCTCATTGGTTAAGCATGTTTGTGTTTTATGTTTCTAAACTGGGAATCCTAGTATTTAAGAATTTTACATTCTTAAATATTTTTGTTAAATGAATATTGTGATAAAGATACTAAATATATACTAGTGTCACAGTTTCACTTGTGTAGACAAAAGTACACACAACACCTTCATGAAGCCTACCATGTAACTTGTGCATATTCTCTAATGTTCATGCAAAGTAAATTCACCAATGACTGATCATTTTACTGCATCAACAGGGACTACAAGATATTTGCAGAGGTGAAAATAACAGTAGCCTAGTGGCAGCAGAAATCTGGATATCACAAAAGTATCACAGAAGATCATTTGGGTAAAATAAACAATGATAGAAAAGAAAATGGAGAAAATAACTTTTTTCTAAAAATAAATTAAGGGTTTTTGTGTTTGTGAAATTACGATTAAGAAATACATGCATTTGATTTGAGTTGTGATAGTACAACACAGACAAGGTACTTAAGGAAATTCTCTGCATACAGGAACAAAGTTAAAGTTATTTCAAACATCCCAATTATGAACAAAAGCCAGTGTGTTTAAGGAAATGATAAGATGTAGACAAAAAGTGGAAGAAAAAGTTAAGACTTTTAAGTGAAAATAGATTAGTGATTAGATGGTTTTGCAGCTTCCTCATACTGACAGCTGCTGATTTTAAATAGACACCTGGATAAACATGCAGAATGGCTGATCATATTCAGCATTTTAGAATTACATTCAGGATATCACATCTGTACTTCACCTTACCTTAAAGTATTGTAAGTTATTTATTGAGGAATAACTTTTATAAAATGACATCTTGATGTTAAAATGAGTGATAAGGAAAAAGTACTTTCCTGTTTTTGTGGTCAAAGAGAAGAGATCTGTTGTAACAAGTGTTGCTTTTCCACCACATTTTCTGTAAAGCAGAGAAGGAGGTGGTTTGATCTGCTGCTGACTGTTTCTGTTTCATCTGAAAATTATTTAGTAAATTAATCCTGTAAGTTTTTTTATATTTAAGTTATCATAATGGCAAACATTATGATATTTACATGCTTACAATTTATATATTTTATTGCTCAGGGTTTTGTCTGTTAAAAGAAATTAAAATTTGAAAATTATTTGATTCTATAGATAATTTTGAGATGATAAATTTTTATTATTTTTTCATTTCAAAACTATCTTCACAAGAATTTCTGGTTTACTAATCTTGTCCAGAGATGAAGAAGAACTATCAGAATCTGATGGCAGCTCTGTCTGAGAGCATGATGACAGTCATCATGTTACCGAGTGTCTTCTTGCTTCCAGGTGAGATGTTTGTCTGTCTTTCATTTGGAGACATCATGTGAATTATTTCTAGCCGGAAATATCTGATCCAGATATTGTTTAAAGGCTCCACATGTTGGTGAATCATGAAGTTTTCTCTGCTGGTAGATGTTACTTCACATGATGTTCATCATTTATCTATCCTTACAGGTGTACTGGCTGATTCCTGTGATGGTAGAACACCAGCCTTCTCCATTACTGCACCAATGAAGATTAAAGCTCTGAGTGGATCTTGTGTGGAAATCCCATGTAGCTTTAATCCAAAAGACACAACATTTGACAACAGCAGAACTATCTTTGGAGTTTGGATGAAACATAACCTCGATTTTCATGGCGATCCAAGCAATGTTATTTTCAACAGCAGTAAGTCAGTTAACAGCTTTCCACTGAAGATTATTGGAAACTTAAGAGAGAAAAACTGCACTAATCTGTTTCCTGATGTAAACATAAGTTATACCGAGAAATACTTCTTCAGAGTTGAGAATAGTCGGTTCAGAGCAACAGCTTGTAGCGATCCAATTAGGATAGAAGTTAAAGGTAAGAAAACCTTGCTTTAAGAGTTTTGTAATATCAGTCCAGTGTTGAATAAGTTGCTTAATAAACTTCTGTAACTGTAAATCACTGGGTCACTTTCTAAACTCTCTGATGTGAAACTCCAGATTCTCCTTGGAGTCCCAGCATTATTGTTCCATCTAATCTGAAGGAGCATCAGTCTGTCACTATAACCTGCTCAGCTTTGACTCCCTGTCCACACTCACCTCCTGAACTCACCTGGAATCTCCAACAAGACTCTCACAGTCAAACAGAGAATAACACAGATGGAACCTTGACAACTAAAATCCAGGAGACCATCACTCTGTCAGACACACATGATGGATACAACATCATCTGTTTTGCCAGATATCCTGTGAATGGAGGAAACAAGACAGCAGAGAGAGAAGTGACTCTCAGTGTTTCATGTAAGTGATCCTGTCAGCAGGTCATGGTTCAGCTCTTTCTGATCTACAAAGTTAATGTGTGTCCCATTTTCCTCAGATGCTCCTAAAGACACCTCAGCATCCATCAGTCCATCAGGTTTGGTGTCAGCAGGTAGCTGGGTGGAGCTGAGCTGCTCCAGCAGAGCCAGGCCTCCTCCCAGCTTCACCTGGTTCAGGAGCAGCACAGATGGAGCCATTAATGTATCTGTGGGGCAGGTTTACTGCTTCAATGTTACAGAGGGAGGAGAGTTTTACTGTGTGGCCTCAAATGATCTGGGGAGTCAGAGATCATCAGTTCTCCTTCTTAGTATTGAAGGTAAACCAATTTTTTCCTTTTGTTGTTCCTCTTTTCAAACTGTTTAAAGGTAGTGTTTTGTATGCCGGCACGAATACGCATTAAACTGATCTGTTACAACCACAAATGTCAATGTATTCCACCACTAATTTTATATATCAGCTCAGAATAGTGGATAAGATTGGACCCACACCAGCTCAATATGTTGTAGAACCATCTTTTGTTGGAAATAGCATTGTCCATAGTAAATGTGCATATCTTTAGGGCTGTATGTGCATTTATATGTGAGTCAGTTTGATTTGGTGTTTCAGTGTATGGGAATTTCTTTGTTGGTTCTTATTGTAATTTATAAAATACAAATGCCATTTAGCCATCATCTCAGATTTCACTTATCTGTAAACAGCAAGATTATAAATTGACGAAGATTTAGAATCAAAACATTCAGGAGAATCTGATCATGCTGTTCTGTTGCAGGACATCAAGGACCTCTCTATGTTACAGTGAAGATCCTGGGAATTATAATGCTCTGCAGTACAATCATTATCATCGAGCTGTGAGACACTTTTTTATTACGCCATACTTTGCTGTTCTAATCCTTGTTGTATTACTTAGTCTCATCTTTTTCATTCAACTGGATTAGATTCTCCAACAAACCAAGGAGGGTAAGCCAGAAGAGCTTCTTAAAATTAAAATCATTTAAACATATTATTTAGCAGTAGAGATTCAGATAGAGAGGATTTATCTTATCTTCCATTATATTTGTTTTAAATCTAGCCAGACTGTAAAAGAAGTGACTGTCTCACTGCAGAAAGTTCAACTTTCTCCTCTGAAACATCTTGAATTCCAGTAAATTTCCTGCAGACTTTGCTGTTTTATGTCCTCAGGACTCAGAGGAAGCACACGATGTCAACAGAGTGATGGAGATTCGGGCATCATGAACTACAAGGACACAAGGAAGATGTTCACTGTCAGTGGGAGGATTTCTTCTTCCTGAGAAGACTGTACTTGTGTTAGTTTTAGTGAACTGTAACGCTTTGCTGGATCACAAATTCATGCAGACAACAAACAAACTTAGAAACAGTTGCTTGAAAAGGGTTTATTTGTAAGACACTGTACATAGAAATGATTTAAAAAGCTTACAAAACATTTCAGTGTTCATCCAAACACCATCATCATAAAGGAAGTCACATGACTAGAGTTAATTGTAGTCTTTTGTTGTTTTTCCAGAGAAAGGTGTTCCAACTGCTTAAGGTGGGAATTAAAATCTTCTTAAAATCGAAAAATTGAGTTGCTACAGTACGAAGTATTAATCTTTTGTTTGCCATGTTTTTTTTGCTTTTGTTTTATTTCATACAAAAAAGACATCAGCGTCCAGCAAGGATGCACATTTTCATTGAACTTGACTAAATGCAGAAAGCAACTTGAAAGAGATTTTAAAAATGTGCCCTTAATCCTATTCTTATTGCTGAGAATAGACAAAAAAATATATTTTTAGACCAAGACAAGACAAAACTATCAATCCAAAGAGTTAAGATGATGCCTTTCTTTTGATGAAAAAAAAAGTTCACTTTAAAATGGACAGGTAGAACCTTCCACTTGGTTTGGTTTACAGGGGCCAGGCCGTGGTACTTTATTACCCCCTTCCTGCGCTATTCCTTCATCATTGTTCAGCTTCACTCATTTTCTGGAAAAAAGAAACAAATCAGTTAGTTGGCTTCTGTTTTGTTTGTTATTTTATTAAAATTCATTCATTTGGTTGTTAATAGAGTTTATCACAATGTGATATTAGACACTGGAAGTGCATTGCCTATATTTTCAACCCCCACACTGTATTTTACTGCTATCTGTTAGATCAAGTATATTTTAAATTCTCAAATACAGTTTAAACCAGAAGTTTACATACACCGAATGAAAAGACACATACACATTTTTTTCTCACTGTCTAAAGTTAAATCAAACCAAACTTCTCTTGTTTTAGCATAGTTAAAATTACCAAAATTATTTCTATTTGTTAAATGTCAGAAAACTTAGTGAGAACATTTTTTAAATGTAAATCTTTCCCCTTTCTTATGGCTGCATGCAACACTTTCTGTGACCTTCATTATTTTGGACATTGTAATCTGTGTCAGGTGCAGATAACTTCTCCAACTAAGCTCCATTCAACTGACTGAATATATTATTAGCAAAGAAAATGTTGTTGTAATTTTTAATCAGAATAGAAGAAATATAATTTATTGTCCCACAGGAGGGATATTCAAGTGTCACAACAGCAAGTTAAGGTAAGCAGGAACATGCGTATTCGAACAAAGTTAAAATTTATAAATATAAGAATAAGGTGCTGTACAGTAATGACAAATTTAGAACATAAGGAAAATAATACTGTGCAGTTGTTACAAAAATAGCACACTCTGATTAAAAGTTATGTGCAGCTGGGTAGGTTAATTTAGAGAAGAAAAATGTACAATATGTGCATGGATATATATATGTGCATAAAAAACAAGAATAAACAGACTATTTACAAGAGCTGAAAAAAATCTGCAAACAGGAATGTGCAAATAACAGCAGAGTTTTAAAGACTTTTTGAGTTTGTTGGGAGCAGTGGTGGTTCTAAAGTCTTACAGCTACTGGGAGTAAGGATCTCCTATAATGCTCCTTTGTGCACCTAGGATGCAACAGATCCAATGAAGACCTCACCAGGGGGAGGAGATGAAACTGCTTTTATTTTATTTTGAACCACTGAATGAAATCAGAGTAACCAAAGAAAAAAACATGAATGTGCAGAGAGCTCATGCAAGCTTCACACCGAAAGGCAATGAATCAAGTTAATTACCTTCTTCCTTTGAAGAGTGCTACCAGCTGCTTGGCAAGTAAAAAAAAAAGATTTAATATAACGTCATAATTCCTTAGCGTTCTATGAATTTTGGAGTCAATTTTTGTTTGCTAAGATGTAATTTTCTTTTAGACAACTTTTCGGAATGACAAGGGTTTTTTTTGTTGTTGTGTTTTGCAATTACTACAGTACTACAGATGTTGTATAATACAAAGGTTAAGAAATTATCTAAAATTTCCTCTGGAAAATAAAAATAAATATGAAAAACACAAAGAAGACATTAGATTTCTCTGAGTATATAAAATATTGTACAAACTAGTTAAAGAGATTGATCACTGCATGAGATAAACAAGGACTGGAATTAATGAATAACATGCCACAAAAAAATCACTGAAGGTGTTTTGAACTGAACGTTGATTATCTGGGTTGACCTGAAGTCTTTTAAATTCTTGGAAGGAACCTACAAAAAAACTCAAATTCAAACTTATGTCAAAACAAAGAGCTACAAAATCAAACAGTACGAGGAAATAATATCTCTAAGATCTTCATAATTGTGTGCTGAAGAGATGTGTTAGGTTTGTATATTTTACTGATTCAGATTTTGCTGAATTCTGTTTCTGATTCTGTGTAATTAAATTAAAGTTTAAAGAACTAAAAGTTTTGATATCAAAAATGTAAAGATGACCTAACCTCCCTTCGTTACTTCATGATGTAACTCAGAGAATATTAAATCTTTGTGACATTTATTGTAGTAGAAAAAAGAAATAATCAATGTATTAAGCTCTGCAGATTTCCAGAGCATATTGATTCGACTACGGATGAGGAATAACAGAAAGTTTAAACTAGCTACATCCGTAGCGTCATCTACTTCTCTTTCATCCATGTCACTATTACAGACTCTATTACACACAAAACAACCACGCCTGTCTTGGTTCTGTTTATGTTCTAACATTACATCCTGTTGTGTTTGTTGTGAGACATGATTTTCTCTGAATAGCAGTTTCACACTGTTACAAATATTAACAGAAATAGATTTTTCTTTGTTACTTCCTGTTCTGAACCACCCTGATTGTGTCACAGAAACAAGGTCAAATGCAGAAAAAGTGTAGTCTTTAAGGTAAAAAGAAGAAGTTAGTTAGGCATTTGTTCTGAAAGATGCTAAGAAAAAAATCCCACACGTCATTACTGAGACCTTTCAGTGTCTTTACATCAAACAGACACCAGAAAAACTCACTAATTTACCTGGACTAAATAAATGGCTACATTTAAAAGTGAGAATATTACATCTAATGTTTCAAGTGACTCAAGTGTGAAATAGTATGTTTAAAAGATGAATCTAGAATGTTGCAAAAATTTGACTTCCTGTTCCTCAGAGTTGTTCTTTAAACATCAAGATTGGTTTTCTGTGACATACTGTGTAAAGAAACAGGAGGTGGTTGTTTGCTCTGCTGCTGATCAACTAAAACTAAAATTAACTAAAACTAAAGCATTTCTGTTTTAGCTGAAGACCATTAAGTAAGTTAATGTTAATGTTTTTTATTTAGTGTTTTCTATTTTTTGTCATACTGACCATTTTGATTTCTGCTAAAATACTTTCTACATTGAATCATTATTGGTTTCATGATCAAAAATAATTTCTGATTAAATTTTATACTTTTAAAGAGCAAATATTTAATTTATAATTATAACCCAAAACGGTCTACTTGATGATAACGATTTTCTTTCATCATAGGAATTTGGCAATGTTGTAAAAATGTCAATGCTTTGCTTAAGAGTTTCTTAAATAAGGTCAGCTAAGTAAAGCAGCTGTTTTTATCGTGTTTCCATTCAAGAACATGAAGGAAGACTATCAGAGTCTCATGGCAGCTCTGTCTGAGAACATACTGACAGTCGACATGTTACTGAGTCTCTTCCTTCTTTCAGGTGAGCTGTTTGTTCACTTCCTTTCATTTGGAAACATCACATGAGCCAATTCTAGTCTGAAATATTCTGATATTGTCTAAAGGCTCCACATGTAACACAATGCAGCTGAACTGACAATTGTGGATCATGAAGTTTCTCAGCAATTTTTTCTGCACATTATTTCAATCATTAATCTGTTTTTACAGGTGTTTTCGCTAATTGTCCAAATCCAGTCCTCATTATTGAAAGACCACCAATGATTGAAGCCCTGAGTGGATCTTGTTTGCAAATCCCATGTCGCTTCAATTCAACAGATTCCAGATATGACCCCACAAGAGTGATCTATGGGATTTGGTTGAGAGCTAGCAAAAAGTTTGATGCCAATCCAAGCCCTGTTATCTTCAACAGCAGTGGGTCAGTTAACATCTATTCACTGAAAATGATTGGAAACCTGAGTGAGGAAAACTGCACTGCTCTGTTTCCTGATTTAAATTCTAGTTATACAGACACATACTACTTCCGAATTCAGAACTGGCCATTCAGAGCAACATCTGAATGTCATCCTTTTCAAATAACAGTTAAAGGTAAGAAAAAAAATATGACTTTTATTACCATATTATTTATGTGATTTAATAAATTTGCTCTTATTGTGCAGTCTCTTATTCTTATGTTTATATGGGTGAATATACATGCTCCCACTTACCTTTGACTTGCCACTGTTATACCTGTAGTTCCACACTGTGGAACAATAAAGAATATTGCTCTTCTCTTCTCTTCTCTTCTCTCCTCTCTTCTCTTCTCCTCTTCTCTTCTCTTCAAGTTGTAAATTAAAACATTTCTTTGTTTTAAAAAACGGGGGGGAAGTCTATAGTTAAAATAAACAGCTTATTGTTAGAAACAGTTTGTTGTCTGCACCACTTTAACTGGAACTCAGCCAGAATGTTAGTAGGTCACTTTCTAAATTGTTGTGAAACCCCAGATTCTCCTTGGAGTCCCAGCATTATTATTCCATCTAATCTGAAGGAGCATCAGTCTGTAAATATAACCTGCTCAGCTTTGACTCCCTGTCCACACTCACCTCCTGAACTCACCTGGAATCTCCAACAAGACTCTCACAGACAAACAGAGAATAACACAGATGGAACCTTTACAACTAAAATCCAGGAGACCATCACTCTGTCAGACACACATGATGGATACAACATCAGATGTTCTGCCAGATATCCTGTGAATGGAGGAAGCAAGACAGCAGAGACAGAAGTGACTCTCAGTGTTTCATGTAAGTGATCCTGTCAGCAGGTCATGGTTCAGCTCTTTCTGATCTATAAAGTTAATGTGTGTCCCACTTTCCTCAGATGCTCCTAAAGACACCTCAGTATCCATCAGTCCATCAGGTCTGGTGTCAGCAGGTAGCTGGGTGGAGCTGAGCTGCTCCAGCAGAGCCAAGCCTCCTCCCAGTTTCACCTGGTTCAGGAACAGCAAAGATGGATCCATTAATGTATCTGTGGGGCAGGTTTACAGCTTCAATTTTACCGAGGGAGGAGAGTTTTACTGTGTGGCAACAAATGATCTGGGGAATCAAACGTCATTAGTGATCGTTTTCAATATTGAAGGTTATTCATTATTGTCACTAAATCTGGCCTGTTTAAATATCTAAAAGAGGATTCTAAATATGATCTATAACATGTTTTAATATTTCCATATTGTTTTTATTCTCCCAAGGTCCAACAATTAGAGCTCTTTACTGGCTGGCCATTTTAGTGGGATGCATTTGTTTCATCTGTCTTATTGTTGTTTGGTGAGTATCAATAACAATCTAAGTTACTGTGGCAAAAAACAAGCATTTCATTTGGAGCTGATTTTAAAGCAAGAAAATTGTGACAATCTGACCATTCAGTTGAGCTAGCATTTTTTTCTCTAAAATCTGGTTATCTCTAAAGCAAACCACTGTTGTTCCTGCTATTTGTGTCTTTTTTAAATTCATTTTGTTAATGTTCGTCTCCTTATCTTTGTTCCACATCAGCTTTCACTCTGCCTGAATTTTCGTATTGTCTCCTTAAATGGACCAGAATTATTCTGACAGCTCTCTAATATCCTCCAGTATAGATACTGTGCCATACTCCAGGTGGTCCAAGTTCAGATGTCAAACTCCTCAACAGACTCAGGTGGACAAATTTCTAACTTCTTTGTTCAGTACTGCACTGAGTTTTCATTTGTGGGTTTATAAGACCATCAAGACAAAGAGTTAAAAAAAATATTTTCTACAGAAGCAAAGAGATGAGGACCCTGCTGTTTCAATAAGACATGATAAAACAGCGGAAGAAATTCATTATGGAGAAGTAAACTTCCTACAGAGTAGTCCTAAGGCTCCCTCTGTCTCAGGGCAGGACAGAGGACAGCAGGAGATGGTGTACGCACAGGTAAAAGTGTCTGCTGACAACCTAGAGGATCTCTATGCTGAAGTAAACAACGAAATAACATAATTTTGTTCCGTCTGAGTTTTACTTTTGTTACCAGAAAATGTTGACTCATGTTAAACACAATATATTGCATTTATAATTTTAACATCAATGATTTCACCATTGTTTATGTCTGGGTTTGAAGCCATAGGTCGCTATTATATTCCAAGACTTATGGTTCAATCTAAACATCAGTGTAAGTACAGAGCGGGAGATTATTATAAAAATGTATGCTTACCTCAATTTGATGATAAGAACGTTGAGCTTTAATTTGTGAACAGCCAGTAAAGCTCCTCAACCATATGTTTAGAAATTGTTAATCACATATTTGTAATTGTACATATAATAATTTTGCCATTTCCCAACAGTCTGACTTTGTTTTGTTTTGATGAAAGAAAATATGAATTTGTTATTGTTCCGTTTACTGTTTATTTGGCAAATTAATTAATAAGTAAATCTAAAGGGTGTTTTTCATTAAGTAAATAAATTGGTAATCAAAGATTTTTGATTAATGTAGAGATCAAGTCTAATCTGGCATAAAAAATATGTTAGTTAAATCATCACAGATGCCTAGCTTAGCAACAACTACTATTACTAACATTGTTGCTTCAAAGGGAACATGCTGAAATGCTCTGAGGAAACAATTTTCTGATCAAGTTTGTAATTTGTTTTAGTTTTTTTGTTTTTCATGTCTATCTAAATTTAAAGTAAAGACATTTCACCCAACAGTCTATCATGTGCTTGTATAGTATGTGAGAAAATACTCAAAGGTCTAAATGTTCAGTCAGAGCTCTAACTAAAGAAGCTCTGAGGTCATTTGCCTGCAAACAGCAACAGCCTTGACTCTGTTTACATGTCTGGTTTGACAAATGTTGATTTAAGCTTCTTCAGCAGCAGCCTCTGCCTGAGTTGACACATCAGCTCCAATGAATCCAACCTCCTTGGTCTCAATCTGTTTTAAAGACTCAGCACACAGCATTTCTTTGTTTAGCTCTTTTGAGAACTGTAAGGTGCCGTGCCATCTTTTGACAACCAGATGATGGTGCACATTTTAAGCTGTGTTGTTTTTTTTAGCATTCTAGATGTAACAAAAAAGTTCCAAAATAAAACAATTTTTTGCTACCCTCATTTAAATAAACATTTTTGAAATTCAATTTTGATCTGGATTGATGTGAAATGTTTCTTCAAGATCCATTACGTGAATAATCTGATATGGTTTGGTTGAACTATTTGAAGTTATTCTGCACTATATTAGCCAAGAAGAAGTTTTGGGAGTCGGGAAGTTAAAGGGTTTCCACAACCTTGAACCTTTTGTTGGGTTTTTCCATATGTTAGTGAAGGACCATTCTTATATTTACTTCTGTTCTTCCCATAAGTGAGAGCAGAGGGGTGTTCTTGTGGATGAGGTTTTCCTCTGTTGTTTATAAAATATGGTTAGCTGTGTTATGTAATCCACCCTAGTGGAGAGAGTATAGCACAGATGTAATGTTTCCTAAGTGTAGTAGGATAGTTAGACTGCTCTGAATATTGTTAACTGGATGGATTATTGATTTGCTGTAGAGGAAATAGTCTGCAATGGGTGAAAACGTACAAGCGTGACTGAGAAGATTGTGCATTTGGGGGAAGAGTAATACATCATCAGGATAGAGGTTAATTTTGTGAGTCAGATGAGCTGTTTTCTTTCCATTGATGTTTTGTCAATTTGCACCTGTCAGTGCTTGATAAATACAGCATATGGTAGTTGAAAAAAGAACAAATGTCTATTCTGACATTGAAATTTATTGAATTCTGATCTTTTTTTGACACAGGAGCTGGGGCATACACTCTATGGCCACAGTTATTGTTGTGGACTTTCAATATTCACACAAAGAAGTTTTTAGATTTTCACTTCACGATATGACTGTAGTGCTGAGTTCATATTGGACACTATGATGTGAAACACACATTAATGTACATTTTTAATACTTTATGTGAATGTTAATTATTTACATTTATGTTAAAAAATAAATTTCAGCCATCAATATAGTGGGTCTAACTATGTCAGTATCAGATAAAAATCTATTTTCTCTGTTTACTATCATATTTATATCTTCAATATTTGAGTTCAGCTTGTTGGTCCTGCCTTCCAAAACAGTTATAGTTCCTTATTAAACCATTTTGGAAAAGATTTGTGGTAAACCTAGCTTATGTTTGGATGATTAGCTTTCTGTTGGCAGGCACTGCCAACATAAGCTCTGTGTTATGTATACCAGAGAGGTCACAGAGGTGACCTCCTTCATGATATTGCTTAGTATAACAAAGTTAAGTTTTTTTCAAAGTTAGCCTGGCTTATGTTTTTTGGATTATTGAGAGAGAGATAACTCATAAACTGAGTTCTCTTGTATAGTGAAAAAGGTAAAGAAATCCTAAATCAGAACTATACACTTTTCCATAGCAAGATGTGAACATCTCAGTATTCTAAGTATTAATAAATTGTTTTAAGAATATTTTGCCATTAACCGTTCAGCTAATAGACTTGTATGGGGAAAGTGGTGTGTGTGTATGTCTGAGTCAGAACTGCACACATAATCAGCACTGGATTTAGATCTCTAACAGCTGGTATTGAGCAGCAGCTGTCCTCCATAGATGTGACTGACCACAGATGAGTCAGTCTGAGGTAGGGGCTGGAAAAAGGTAGCCCAAAAAGAGCCCATTCATGGGAATAGATTAACAGAATATTTTGCAACCTAAAAATAATATGGCAACATTGAACATTGCCCACTCCTGTGGACAGTGACTGTAATGATTGTAGCCTATAGACTAAATAGCAACCTTTTCAACATCAGAGGACTGCAAACAGCCACCAAACTATACAGGGTAAGTGTCCTTGAACTACAGTATGTTGATGACTATGTTCACAAGACCCCCACTTGGTTCTTTACGCAGCAGTAGGACATACAGCAGGATGAGGATGTTTCTAATTTTAACTTGGTGTTGATTTGTCTTTACTGATGAACCAACTCGCTACTTGAATGTAATTTTCTTGTTTTGCATTTTTGTTTACCTTTGCTGTTTTACAACCTAAAAGTGGTTCCATTACTTAACAAATTAACCCTCATACTTATGCAAATATTTGTATTTTTTTTTACTAATCTTCTGTAGCTCTGCTTGTGCTGTAATTTGTTTTGGTTAATTTAACTTTTAATAACATACACTATTTCCCATACAGTTAAAATAGCCTTGTTTTCAGACACGTTCCTCTTTTTTGTGCTCAGTCACTGTGATGTATTTGAAAGAGATTGATCAATAAAAACATATTCTTTATTTGGCAAGAATAGTTTTTAAATATGTACTATTATTTGATCAGATATAGCACTGAAGTCTGTCTTTTCGTTTTCTACACTCTATTATTTATTTTGATTTCCAAAAAAAAAAAAAAAAAATTGTTTTTAACTTTTGACCATTAGGTGGTGCACTTGACTAACTTTAGTTTGTTTATGGTTTGTGGTTTTATCCACTAACACAGCATATATTCTTCCTTCATATGGCTATCCTATCCTAACCAACTATTAATATGAAATGTGTAACTTAATTTAATGCATGTCTCAACAAGAACCTGAGCTCACTCAGAGATTTATTTAAAGTGTTTAGTTTTCTTTTACTGCAAATTTTCAATCCTTGGGTAAATGGTTTGTTCTGATATAAAATAGTATCCGACACAGTCTCATTTCAGCTAGATATGTCTGAAGTGTTGCTCTTAGTTGTTGGCCTATTTACCTTCTTTGGAGAAGTTTCAATGATTTTCCACCATATATATTTTCCCTTACTGATCATTAAAAACAACAGCTCATGGGGACAGTTTGAAGGACGCATCCCCTGCTCTTTCTATCGTCATTCCATAAAAGTCACATTTAGTAAAATTTAGTCCAGTTGTTTGAATAATGGCATTCGACTCGTCTGCATTGTTGGATCTGCTATCTCCCATCTTCTTCTTGTCAATACCACTCAGAATCTGTTTAGGTTTTAACTGGTTTGTTGGCCAATCAAGAACATTGATACCATGGTCATTACAGCAGGTATTGGTACTTCAGTCAGTGAGAGTAAGATTCAAATACTGTAAGTAAATAAAATCAGTTCTGCAAAAAAGATTTTCAGCATAGGTAGGCGTGAAGTGCTGTAAAATCTTTGGATTTAGGGTTTGATAAAACACAGAGGATCAATACCAACAGAAGAACTGGTTCCCCAAATCACCACTGAATGCGGAAACTGTTTATTAATTAATTGTTCTCTCTAAATTGTCCTTAGGAATTAGTGAATGTGTTAGTTGTTTTTCCTGTGTGTCTCTGTGTTTCCCTGTGATAGACTGGCGGCCTGTCGAGGGTGTACCGCACCACTGGCTAGGTGAGCGCTGGAGATAGGCATCAGTCCCCTGCGACTCTGCAAGGATAAGCGAGTATAGATAATGGATGGACGTTGCTTAACAGTTTTAAGCCTTGTTCATTCCAAAGGTCCCTGCAGCTGTTCAGCTCCAAGTCAGACTGAATTAGAATTACTGCAACTGGCTTCGGCACAAGCTTCATTAACCATCATTATATTCAAGCCTTGGGGTCAATTATTTGATCAGATTTTTGTTATTTCATCTACTAAATATTTGAAGACCACATACACACACACACACACACACACACACACACACACATATATATATATATATATATATATATATATATATATATATATATATATATATATATATATATATATATATATATATAAATTCCCTTCTCACCCTCCACGGGTGGTCTTTCTCAACCTCTGAGCTCGGGTCCTCTACCAGAGGCCTGGGAGCTTGAGGGTTCTGCGTAGTATCTTGGCTGTGCCGAGAACTGCGCATTTCTGGACTGAGATGTCTGATGTTGTTCCTGGGATCTGTTTTAGCCACTGCTCCAGTTTGGGGGTGACTGCCCCGAGGGCCCCGATGACCACAGGCACCACTGTGGTCTTCACCTTCCAGGCCTTCTCCAGTTCCTCTCTGAGGCCCTGGTATTTCTCCAGTTTCTCATGTACCTGTTTCCTGATGTTGCAATCGCTTGGTATTGCTACATCCACGATGTCCGGTTGGTTCGCCATTACCATTTTGTCTGTCTGGATCTGGAAGTCCCACAGGATCTTAGCTCGGTCATTCTCCACCACCTTTGGGGGTGTGCCCCACTTTGATCTCGGGGCTTCCAGTCCATATCCTGCACAGATGTTTCTGTACACTATGCCCGCCACTTGGTTATGACGTTCCATGTACGCTTTCCCTGCCAGCATCTTGCACCCTGCTGTTATGTGTTGGACTGTCTCAGGGGCCTCCTTGCACAATCTACACCTTGGATCTTGTCTGGTGTGGTAGATCTGTGCCTCTATCGCTCTGGTGTTTAGGGCCTGTTCCTGTGCAGCCAGGATGAGTGCCTCTGTGCTGTCCTTGAGTCCAGCTTTTTCCAGCCATTGGTAGGATTTCCTGATATCAGCCACTTCAGTTATTTGTCGGTGGTACATCCCATGTAGGGGCTTATCCTCCCATGATGGTTCCTCCAGCACCTCATCCTCTGGTCCCCATTGTTTGAGACATTCGCTGGGCACATCGTCGGTTGAGGCTTTGACCTTGATGTATTTATGGATCTTGGATGTTTCATCCTGGACAGTGGCTCTCACACTCGCTAGTCCTCTGCCTCCGTCCTTACGGCTCGCGTATAGTCTCAGGATGCTGGATTTAGGGTGGAACCCTCCATGCATGGTTAGTAGTTTCCGAGTTTTAACATCCATGGTCTTTATCTCTTCCTTTGGCCAGCTTATTATTCCTGCAGGGTATCTGATTACTGGCAAGGCATAGCTGTTTATCGCACGGATCTTGTTCTTGCCATTGAGCTGGCTTCTCAGGACTTGCCTTACTCGTTGGAGGTATTTGGCTGTGGCTCCTTTCCTTGTGACCTCATCGAGGCTGCCATTTGCTTGTGGTATTCCCAGGTACTTGTAACTGTCCTCAATGTCTGCTATTGTTCCCTCTGGGAGTGAGACCCCTTCTGTGTGGATGACCTTCCCTCTATGTGTAACCATCCGACCACACTTCTCTAGTCCGAATGACATCCCAATGTCAGTGCTGTAGATCCTGGTGGTGTGGATCAGTGAGTCGATGTCTCGTTTGCTCTTAGCGTACAGCTTGATGTCATCCATGTAGAGGAGGTGACTGATGGTGGCTCCGTTCTTGAGTCGGTATCCGTAGCCAGTCTTGTTGATGACTTGGCTGAGGGGGTTCAGACCTATGCAGAACAGCAGTGGGGACAGAGCGTCTCCTTGGTATATGCCACATTTGATGGACACTTGTGCAATTGGCTTGCAGTAGGCTTCAAGGGTGGTTTTCCACATCCCCATCGAGGCTGCAATGAAGGCTCTTAGAGTCCTGTTGATGTTGTACATCTCTAAGCATTCAATGATCCAAGTGTGTGGCATTGAGTCATAGGCTTTCTTGTAATCAATCCAAGCCGTGCACAGGTTGGTGTGTCGGGTTTTGCAGTCTCGGGCGACTGTGCGGTCTACCAGGAGTTGGTGTTTGGCTCCTCTGGTATTTATGCCGAGGCCCTTCTGTGCTGTACTCATGTATTTATCCATGTGCCCACTTATCTTAGCTGCTATGATGCCTGACATGAGCTTCCATGTTGTAGAGAGACAGGTTATTGGCCGATAGTTGGACGGGACCGAACCCTTTGAGGGATCCTTCTGGATCAGGATTGTGGATCAGGATATATATATATATATATATATATATATATATATATATATATATATATATATATATATATATATATATATATATATATATATATATATATATACAGATCGGCTTGTTGCAAAAATAACATTTAAAGACCAATATAGACTTAAAACATCCATGTAATTTCAGAGTTTTGTGAAAGAAGCTGATCCAACATAATAATCTTTGGAACCAGTCTAGTGTTTGCTTTTGAAAATAATCTGGCTCTCTGCTAAATCAAATCCTCTGGCATTTTTCTGCTAATGGTTTGACATTTCATTAAGAGTGGGGAGACCTTTGTTTGTCATGCCACCCAGGCAAATGCCTTAAGATCAAAGGCTGTCAGAGAGTTTGCTCTTCTAAACCTGTCTTCATTTTAATGGCTCTCACAAGGAAATATATTTCTGTAAACTGCTTTGTATTTAAAGAAACAGTCCAGAAATATAGCTTTCTCATTGTGTTGGTCTTACTTGCTACTAGCACACTTCCAAAAGGAGAAGCAAAAAGAATTGCCTGCATTTCTAAAGATGACAGAAGGACATGATTGTATCTGTTTTCATGTCAAGATTGCATTTTAAGTAGGTGGGCTAAATTTAGATAGCCTGTGTGTCACTAAATGATGTTTCCCCCCCCTCACTCCTCATCAGCCACACACTGCAGCTGTGTCATTTCCTCCTCTGGTCACAGATTGCTCACAGTATTTTAGTAGCAGCTTAAATGGGGTTTCCCTCAGGGGCCCAGGAGAGATGTCACCCATGTTGCAGTTCTCTTCAAAACAGAAATGATTTGTCTTTCCAGCCTTTTTATCAGAGGCATTTTAGTATTGAGCTATATCCAGAAAGGAGGAAGACTCAAATCGTTTCCTGTTTAGGGCATTTATCTCACAAATGCTGATAAATCTTGGTTAATAGTGATCCATCCATCCATTTATCCATCCATCCATTTAAAGTGATCACATTTTTTTTACTCATTATTAGATGTCCACATTAATACTCAAATGTGTTTAATATAGAAGTTCTACTGTTATGTATATTAATAGCAAATGGTCATCTTATGTTACAGTGGAAAAGTCATTGATATAGCACATCTCAAACATAAAAAAAAACAAACAAGTACCATGAAATAAAGAAGTAATGTAATTAATTTTTCATTTCATTTTTTTTTTTAATATTACATGAAACTAGAGTGTGTTTCTACTGTCTGGAGGGTGAAGATCAGCACTTGAGATGGGAGCTTCATCTGCCGAATTTCTCCACATCTGTGTATCAGGAGCACTTGCCTTAGAATTCTATGTGCCATCAGCAGTGTCTCTCCATCAGCCTGCATTCTGCTTGTAGCAGACGCAAAATTTTGTTGTGGATAAACAGGAAAAGGCAGTGTTGTAACTATTACACGAAGATCCACCATAAGCTGTTGCCATCTGAACAGCACTGCTGCAGAGCCTCCATCTCCAAGTATACTGCATTTAGCACATTCTTAGTAGGTCCACTCATTTAGCTTTCTGCCTCCTCAGCAGATGATAGTGCAGCTTTCCCACTTGTATTTTATATTTCATACCCATATGACTGATACTGGATGATTGAAGTTTAAACAAGAGATACTTCCAATTTAACTATTTAACACCATGTCCTCCACATGGTGGTTGCCAGCTTGGTCACACACTGCTGTGGGATCCCATTCTTCAAACAGCTGTTGTCGCAAATCAGACATTGTGGTTTTGTTGGTCACTCTGTGACAAACAGCACACCCAAACTGATCCCACAAGTGTTAGTGGGGCTGAGGTCAAGACTGGAGACAGGACATTTCATCCTCTCCACTCCCAAATTCTTAAGATTGTCTCTAATAAGCCTCACTCTGTGTGTGTGTGTGTGTGTGTGTGTGTGTGTGTGTGTGTGTGTGTGTGTGTGTGTGTGTGTATGTGTGTTTTGGGGGAGACCTTTGACATCTTGTAGATAGAGTTTGATCCTTAAGACTAGAGATATGGGTTCTTATCTCAACTTTCTTTTCTATTGAGATTACCTCGAATGTTGACTAGTCTTGTTTTTCCCAAGAGGCAGATGCGTCAGCATCACACTGCCTCCACTAAAAGCTGTTTGGGTTTGAAAGAGATGATCTGGCAAGTTTTTAATGTGTAACCCACATGCTCAGCCCACAAATCCATTTGTTTGAAATGTGAAACTGTTAGATAGGACGGACGTACAGAAGAACAAATGGACGGATAGACAGCCAGATGGACAGAGACATTTTGTGTAAGGTTACACAAAATGTAATAACAATTCAACAGAGCAGGACAGTTTTGAACTTTGCTGCTGAATGTAAACACAATAGAGAGAGACCTGAGGTCAGCCAACATTGATCTAATTCCTCAAACACCTAAAAGTTCAGCAGCTTATGATGTGAGGGACCTGATTGAATTATGGGAATTGGAATATAGGAATGGTAGAAAAAAATGATAAGCATGAGCTTAAGGATAAAGCTGAACGTCAAAAGTTTGTCAAGTGTGATCCAACATAAGTATAAGCAAAGAAATAATCAGTTTCTGCTCTCTCCTTGTAGCCCATTAGAATGCTGTGAAAGTCCATTAAAAGGCTATGACTCAGCTCTGCAGAGCTTATAGACTAGTGGTATTTCTTCTAATTATTGTCAACATAGAGTTTTTAGTTATTGTCAGCATACACTTTATACCACTGTAAGGTTTTATTATAGCAATGTTGACATGGGTAGGTTGGTCTTCTGTGCATGTCTGTGTACTATCTCCCAGACTTTGAAGCTCTGGATACCAGCCAGCATCATCCTGACAACATCCATCTCTCAGTGGCTGTTCTCACATTCAGCAGGATGTTTAAAACTGCTCAAAGGACTTTTGACTTTACTGACTTTTTTCTTTTCTCTGCTAGGTCACATAACTTTAATCAGCTTTCTTAGTCTCCCTCACATATTGTCTCGTGAACAAATACACATATTTAATTATCAATATCATGGCCCATCAGCTAAAAGAATGCACCTCTTCTTTTAAAATTCCCTTGGCCACTTCCCAGTGGCAAACACACACACACCTAATCTACCCCTGCAGTTAATCAACTTGCGATTTCCTTTAAATACTGCCAACAACAGAAGCAGCTAAATGCTGCCAGATGAAAACCTTTGACCAACCTTTTTTATGTGCTACCTGCAAATGCCCCTCATGTTCTCCCTTGTATGCCAGTAAGATTCCTCCATTATCTGCATCTCTCTGTCACAAGCTTTCTCCAATTTGCCTTCACCACAAGGTTTTTCCTGTTCTCTTGGCCTCTGGCAGTTTATCTGTTTACCTGACTGGCTTTGAAATCCAGTGATTCAAATATGCACACTGAGCTCTAAAATTTTCCTAAGGTTTGTGTGCAGCATTTGTCTGTTTATTTATTTATTTGAATGAGTATTTATTAATTTATTAATTATTTATCAAAAATAGCATTTATTTATTTATTTATTACATTTTGAATGAAATGGCTCTCCATATGCAACAGCTTATTCCCAACAGCAGAGCATGCCATAAATGCTCAGGCTAGTTAGCATGGCCACCGGCTACTGTGGATAAACAGTTTTCCTGTAATGGTAAGTTGTTTCTCTGCCATTAGTACATTGAGCAGCGTGTACACAAGCGTGTTTGACTGTGATTAGACACTCCTGGCTCTGATTGGTTGTTTCTGATAAAGACTGAACTCACCTTGGGATGCTGAATGCTCAGAGCAGTTCCACCTCGTGAACTCTGACCTACTTTCTAATTATTTCAGCCAATAATTATCTGGCCACTTTCAGGCACTCAGAGACTCTGCATATGGTGTTAGATGTTAATCTTAAATATCAAAAACAAAAGTAAGGGAGACAGTGATATCACCTAACCTTGTCTTGACGTTGCGGAACACAGTGAATTTTATGTCCTTCTTCCCAATATACACACACTGTACAAAACTGGGTCTCATTAGAAGTCACATCTATACTTTAAAGAGTTGATGGAAATTGATGTCATATAATGTGCAGAGTTCCTTTACACTTTGACTCATGCAGGGCACATTTTTAGTTGTGGCAACATACATGGCAAGATAACAGTGAGACAGCAGCTTAAGGGTGAGAGTAAGAGCACAAGTGGAAGAAGATGGGAGAAACAATGAAGGCGGCTGGGGCAGACATTAAAAACTCTCAGAGGTCGGGGGACTTTAAATAAAAAAGCTGCTATGCCTAAAAGAAGTTTAGTTCAACTCAATCAAAAATATAAAAGCCTGGGCACCCCTCCAGAGACTCCTGTAAAACACTATGATGAGAAATGCACAGGATGCTCCAGCACTGATCTCTAAAATACTGTAGATCCAAAAAAGAAACAATTCATCAGAGCACTGTAGCACATACAAATATAAATCAATATGTGGCATGTTAGCCATGACTTCCACCATTAGGAATAATATTAAAATGGAATGGGGTGTAAGGGGTGTCTGTGAGCACTGTAAGTGTGCTTTTTCATTTAACTAACTATTCTACACTATTCTGCCCCTCTGAATTGGAAAGAGTCTCCACGAGAGTCTGTTATCCCTCTCTCCTTCATTTGTGTCCACATGTTTGGGAATTCCTTGTCATCTGAGTGCTTCAATTGTGTGTGGGTTGCTGTGGTTTAAGGCCACATGCAATGCTGTTTCATCTTGATGGTGAACCTCCATTCTTATTTGTTCCTCTTGTGTTAAAGCAGCTCACGTCATTTCATATCAAATAGACCAAGAAACTGAGCGCTAATTTGCTATATTTGCCCAGATTACATTCTCTTCCCTTAATGCATTTCTCAGTCATTTTAAAGACTATGAAATGTATACCTCCTCAAGGTTCATTTTAATAACTCACTCTATATTGTGACCATCTGTCTTCAGGCTCCCAGCCAAACTCTTGGTTCCTTTTCCTTATTATTCAGTTGGCTGTGCACTTATTTCCGTCCTCCTTCCTTAATGCGAAAAATATGCACAACACCACCCAGCAAAATAACAATAATAAAAACGTAAATAGAGCTAAACCTGCATCACCACTCTACGTGCAAAATTCACTTATTGAGTTAATTGCACTGCTGGTTAAGTCTTAACCAGCAGCCAATGAAAAGAAAAAAATAAGGCTCATCTAGCCAAAAACATAAATTCAGTCTTACCTTGTATGTTTTGTGGTCATAAACCATGTTAGAGAAAAATATTCCCACTCGGCTCCTATAATCTGTTGTCTCTACATTATCCCTGTTGGCTATATGATTATTGTAAATCTCATGGATTCTATTGGCCCTGATTGTTTTGGAATTCCCCCTGTGAGGCAATCTTCATGCCTGCATGGACTAATAATAATATTAAAATGCATAATAATTTATTAATATGTCCAGCATATGTGTTTTTTAACATCTGATACTCTGATGAATTGCTTTTATTCAGATGACCATAAAAGGAAAGATTTTTTTAAATATGACAAATCTTTATCACCCTAATCTCTCACTGTTTTTTAAATGTATCATACAACTATTGTACAATGTAAGCTGATTATTTCAGTTTAGAAAGTGTGTATCAATGTATGGCTGGATTTCATAACCTAAGTATTAGTTTATTATGACCATTATTAATTTAATACTAATAAGTGGTTTTGGTTGAGTAATTAACTGTTTTTCCATTAATTTTTTCATTGGTGTACAAAAAGCAATGTTCTGAAAAGTTGTCGACATGATAAACTTTCGGCCTCAGTCTTGGTCTCAGTCTTGGAAGAACTGGTCTGGACTCCATCCCTGGTGGGTATGTTTAAGGTCAAATAGCTGTAATGATTGCATTTTTTAATTTATAAACTGTTGGAAAACTTTATTAAAAAACATCATTGTGGACAATGTAAGATACAGTACGGATGTTGTGATTATGATAAACTCATTGCATCTGTTGGGGCAGTGCATGGTGTAGAGTTAGTGTGGCCACCCCTCATGTGGAGGCTATTATATGAGAGGCCCATGGGACAAAACTTACAATTGTGCTTCCATGCCTACATAAACTCTCACACAACACAACCATTTCCTTGCAGCCACTAGTGCCAGAAACACCTTATAAAAGACATGCATCTGTTTAAAGCTTTTCAGTGAGGAGAGTCTGAACAAGTTTCTGTCAGCTCATTTTTTTATTTCACCTTTATTTAATTAGAATAAAAAACTTGTTTTAGAAGAGCAAAGAATTGCTGTTACTGCTGACTTCTTCTACAATATGAAACATAAAGAGATATATGTCAGATTTTTATTCATTATTTTCTTAAATGTGAGACTGGTTACCTTATATAATTTAATATAGGTATAGAGAATAACTAACCAATTTTACAGTTATCTAAAGTCCAGAATCTGGTGTACTACTTTGTTTAGAAAACAAAGGTATTGTCTAGCAGCAGAGCACTAATAAAGTGCAAAAATTACATTTAATTTCATGCAATATAGAATTACATACCAACTGCTAGAACAGAACGAAGTCATAAAGTGAGGCATGACTTTATCTCTTTGCTTTTGCTGTATGGAGCCAGAGAGAAAAACTATTTATTTGTTTTTTTTGTTTTCAATTGATATCAGGTATGGGTGTGTGTCAGGATAAGTTTGTTTTGAACTGCCCACAGATACTGACAAACCAGTTCAGTCACAGAGATAGACTCATACACACACATACACAGCCTTTACTCCTATCTTTGACTGGTGCCTTTTTGTCTCGCTGTTATTCATTTAAAGACAAGCCTGATAGAATTCAGGGCTTCATTAGGCAAAGCCTTCCTGTTTTCCATCTAAATAATGGAATGTAAACAAATAACTGCTCATGAACAAAGTGGTCTATGAGGGTCTCTGTTGCTACACTTTTTAATTATTGTTGACAATTTATAATAAATTGTTGTGGGGTTTTAAGAAACTGATTCAAACAGATGATACAAAAAATAGAATGGGAAGGGTAAATACAGTAATAAGGTATGTTATCTTATGTTTGTGAGATGTGCCATGAAAAATAATTTTCCCATGCAGTTTGTTTTATGTTGTCAGTTAAAAATTTCAGATCCAAACACATTTTAATGTCAGAATAAATATTAATAAAAGTGTTTGAATGATGACTTAGTTTAATAAGGGGAAGAAAAGTTATAAAAATCAATTCCCACCTCCAATTGTACTGTTCTTAGTAAATCATGATTTAACAGTGATTAACCCCATTTCTCAGGACAGCAGAATTTAATTCCACAAGGCAGATCCAGGCTTGATCACTATCAGAACTGTAGAATCAAGGAATCCCTTAAAACCTCTCTGACAACACTGAGTAGGCTAATAGATCTCAAAAAGCAACTGATCATGCCCCTATCAATAAAATTGAACACAAACTGAAAAACAGAAAGATTGATATTTATCAGTCTTTAAAGGGCTACGAAGCCATTTGCAAGGCGTTGGTAACTGACTGACCCATGAATGCAGGATTTCCTGCACCAGAAAGTGCTGAAGGAGAAAGTTAGGCCAGCAGTTCCTGACCTTAAGTTTCTGTAAGATTGGGTTATGTAGTATAGGACAATGATCCAAAATTGACAAGCATATCCATCTCTCAATTACTCAATTACTTAACTACTTTCTGAATTGTATATGTGAGAAAGTTTTTAAAGTCATTACCAGTTGTTTCAAAGGTTAGAGGATGGGCGTTCAAATGAAACTGTAAGGCGGTGGGACTGTATTATATTAGCCTGAGTCTCTACAAAGATCCAACCACAAAAGCATGCTGTTAAACGACACAGGTGCTTCCTCCTTTTGCAGCTTTTCTCCAGTGACCTTTGCTCCAAAGATAACTTTACATGCACTGATATCAATAGCACACACACATCCAGATATTTCTCTTTTTATTTTTAGGTGCCTGACTCATGGCTGCCTCCATTGTTTAGGATTAAGGCTAAACAGTATATTAGAGTTTAATACATCCTAAAGCACAGAAATAGACTCAGCTGGTGTTTTCACTCTTGTTGTCATGTCATACTTTGTGTTATATTAAACACAGATTCAACTGAGATCATGTTTTTCCTCACCATTGCAAAAGTTTTTCTGGAGTTTGATTATATTGTGTTTTCCCACTGAGCTAATTGACAAATGAGTGAAACATTAGAAACGTCTGATATTGTCCAGGCCAAACAAGGGATGCAATCAGAAGAACACACCAGGTAACATTTGCATTTCCTTGAACTCAAGCAGTGAGTCGATAAGTTCCTGATTAGAGGATTAAAATCAGTTAGTTATATATGCAGTTTTTTAAACAGCTCTTGATAATACATGAGCAGATTTATAAAGTGCAAAATGAATAGTTAAAAGCTAAACTTTGTGTTAAACTGCCTGTCTCAAAAGCATATAACAGGTATTTCCTCAGGATGGGTGACCTGGTGTTTGGCATGTGCAGGACCACCATATGTCCAGCCTGTTAAGATGCTTCACCAGACAAAAGCCTCCAGCCAACATAGAGCTGTTGTTAAGGAAGAAGGCAGGAAGATATATCTGATCTGCCAACGGTCAATGAAAAAGGGAAGCAGGAACATATCATGATCATATCCAGGTGGTTGGGTCATTAAAGGTCTGTGATCTTAGAAGATTTATAGCCAATAAGGTGAAGGGACTCAATCCAGGGGAAGAGGAAACTGGTAAGTGGTTATTTATGACCGTTTTTAAACTTGGAAGAATGACAAACATCCGCAAGCAAATAAGTGGAATTGTGATCATTTTTAACCATTCTCCTAAAATAACTAGCCGACTCCAAGATACACAGTTACACAGTTAATTACAAAAGGAAACACACTTCTATAAACCTTTTCAAACTTTTTGACATGACAACCATGGAATTCTTTTTTTCTTCTTTTAATTTTTTTGACAGACCAACAAAGTGATGCATAATTGTGAAGTGGAAGGAAAATTAAATGTTTTCAAATGTGTCCAGATAAAGATCTGACAAATGGACCATCCAGTTCTATTTAGCCTCCTGGGAGTAACATTTGAAAACCACCTTGCTGCATGTTTTGGTGCTATTATCACACCCATTTTGAACATCTAGTTACTGAAATTTTTCTCCATTCTATGCAAAATGTCTGAACCATTGTCAGATTATATGGAGAGAGTCCATCAACAAGCAATTTTTAAACCTTGCCACCTTGAAGATCTGAGCATTGACTGGGACATTTTAACACTTTCACCTGCTTTAATCTAAACTATTTATTATAGCTCCTGTTTGATGTGTAGGGTCATTGTTCTGTTGGAATGTAAACCTTCACCCCAGTCTCAAATCTTTTGCCAACTCTAATAGGTTTTCTTCAAAGACTGTCTTGTATTTACCTCTATCTATTTTTTAAATCTATTCTGACTAGTTTTCTTGACTGTCTGTCCTTGTCTGATTGTTCTTATTTTTATGAGTTTTTTTTTTGTGTGTGCTAATCACACAAAATGTGTTTATAGTGATTGTTCTTATTCTTCTTTGTCTTCTTTTTACCACGGGCCTCTTGGTTGCTTCTCTAATCAATACTCTCTCCTAGTCTGTCGGTTTAGGAGGATGATTGTGTCTTGGTAGGTATTAATATGTACTATAGCCTTTCCATTTTATGATGTTAGATTGAGCAATACTCTGCAACATTTCCAAAGCTTGAAATCATATTTCATACCCTAACTCTGCTTTAAACTTCTCTATCACTTTCTTCCTGAACTACCTGGTGTGTACCTGGATCTTGATAATGCTTTTGGTTTATAGATGTTCTCTGACAAACCTCTGAGATCTTCACAGAACAGCTGCAGTTTTACTCAGATGAAATTACACTTTGACTCTGTTTACTAATCAGGTGACGTATGAAGGCAACTGGTTGCCAGGGATGGTATTTAGGGTTATCTAAGAAAAGGGGGCTGAATAAGTTTCTGATTTTATTTGCAAACAAAATTTAAAAGTATGTATCCATTTCTTTCAACTGCACAATTAAGCACTGCTTTCTGTTGGTTTATCACATTAAATCCTAATAAAATACAAACAATTTTCTGATTGTAAGTTGACAAAATGTGACAAAGTTCTAGGAGTATGGATACTTTTGCAAGTCCCTAAAATAAGTGATAAAGATGAAAAAACATATATGAAACAGTGCTAAGTCAACCTTGACCATAATAGTTCTCTGCAGTGAAAACCAACATTGGCACATTTTTCAGGACAAAGAAGAAAAAGTTAATTACTTCCTAACATATCAATCCATCTCTGTCTGTGTCCCATTGGATTTAAAAACTAATGTCTGCTTTGGTTTCTTTTTTTCAAATAAAATTGTCTGGTGTGACATTGTGACTAGTAGCTTCATATTAAGGAGTGGATCAAAGAAGAGAGAATATTTATTCCTTTAAAGCCTAGTTGAATATCTCTGTTAAAATGAGAAAAAAAGCAATCTTGATGAAAGTGTTTCACATCACATGCACTGAAACTTCATAGACTTCTAACCCTTCATTTGATTATGGCAGCAGAAGCGCCACAGTAATGGAAATAGATGTACTGTAGGAGGTTCTGCCAATCAATGTTGGAGTAATTACAGCTTTCTCTCTTCCATTATTAGATTTGACTCCCTGATTTTAAATCTTACAACACACTAGTGCAACACAGGATCGTTTTATGACCCTGGTGGATACATGAAACATTACCACAATTATTTATTGCAAGATAAAGTATGCTGTAAAACACATTCCATATTCTTTTTAGATCACTGAAAGGAGAATTTATGTGTAATATTTTTATTGCCTTATTTGTTTCTTTTTTTATTTGTAGAGAGCAGAATTTGATAAGTTTAGCAATTGTATCACAGACTGAGTATAGTGTTTCTCCAGTCAGAAAGCCACGCAATAAGATCTAACGATGAAGGTTGAGGACTGATGGTCACATAAACTCTTTCTTACTTCAGAGGACATAGTCAGGTGAGTAATAGGACTTTAGAACTGGGGTGATGTGCTCTATCTTCCTGGTTCTAGTGAGAACAGGAGCAGCAGTGTTCTGGATCAGCTGCAGATCTCTGATTGATTTTTTAGGCCGACCTGTGAAGACACTGTTAGAGTAATTAATGTGAAGTAATTAATGTGTAAAGATAAATGCATGGGTGAGTTTTTCTAGATCTTTCTGGGACATCAGTCCTTTGATCCTGGAAATGTTCTACAGGTGCTAGAAGGCAGACTTTGTAACTGTCTTTATGTGTTTTTGAAGGTTCAGGTTTGAGTCCATCACAACACCCAGGTTTCGGGCATGATCACTAGTTTCTAGCTGAAATAGCTGAAGCTGCATGCTGACTCTTAAACGTTCCTCTTTAGGTCCAAAGACAAGTAAACACATCTGATATGTTATTTCAGGCTCAGGATCAGTGTAGAGAAGCATCACTGTTATTCTTCAAACCCACAGTATCATGTTGAGGCTTTTTGATGGATTTCAAAAGTGTAAAGTTGTAACTTTTTTTTGGCTTGTGACAAGAATATGTTATCAGCATTAGTATCCCTTAACTTGAAAAATAAACCAGCTAAAAACCCATTAGTCAATCAAGTACTTCCTCTTTTGATAGAAAAGATAGAAGATAGAAAATAAAATCAGAAAATCAAATGTTATTTATATAGCATCTTCCAACAATACCAAAATAAATAAATACGGAACACAGTAAAACAGGAATAATGCCAAGTAAAAAGCTAGAAAATGCAACCATGTTACATGAAAATCTAAAAATTTTAAAAGTCAAACATCAAAAGCCTTTTTAAATAAATGGATCTTAAGTTGGATTTGAACAAAAGTAGGTCAGAGATGGCATGCAATTAATAGGAAAGACTTTTCCAGACCGTAAAGTTTTGCTGGACCTGTGGGATCTCAAAACCTCACATATTATTGCCTTTCAGTGCAATAAAAAAGTAAAAGTTTTTTTTTTTTTTTTTTTTTTTTTTTTATTATTTTATTATAAAGTTATCCTTCTGAGGAATCACTGATGATGCACAAGGTTTGGTTAAAAAAGCCAATATTCCTGTAAGTGCATCTAAATTCTTTTGAAACTCTTAGGAATTTTACGTCGTCAGGTGATGGATAATCTCAGTTCCTATCTCATATCTGAAGCAGTATCAAAAGCACTCAGCAGCACAACACAGAAACTTGCTTGTGTCATCCACCAAAATCCTTCCTGCCTGAAAAAAATGTGTTCTACAATTGCCTCAGCTTTTGTCTTTTAATAGAATATACACAGAGTGTCTGGTGATGCTCATGAAATATGTAGATATTGTCCATCATCAAGCTCCAGACAGGCTTATTGCTGAAAATATATAGAGAGAAGCTTACTATTAACAGCTTGAGCTGTTAAGAGCCTTAAACTGAATTGCTGTGGAGGCAGGTTGACACTAAGATGCTACTGCTTGCTCAGACAGTAGATATACAGGCAACCTATAGCTATGTTCTCACAGTCATTTCCTGACTAATGAAAATCAAGATGCATCTGCCTTACTTAAATAGCATGTTCTCTTATCTTATTTGGGAGAGGTTAAGGAAAAATTAACTTCTGTGTCATGTATTCATCAACATCTGGTTTTGAATAGCACTTAATGTAGACACAGATAAATTGTGATTATTTAGCAGCAGTTAAATATCAAGCTGATTTAAAAATACTTAACTAACTAAGAAGAATCTTGTAATAATACACAGATCTGTATTAATTAAAGATTCTAGGTGTGATGTTTGAGCTTAGAAAGGACCCAAATGTAGAGAAAAACTGTGGTAAGCAAAGTGCTTTAATAAAATAAGGAGAACTTAAAAACCAGGAGCCAGGGTGGGAAATGACAAAGAACCAGATGAACTAACCAGAAATGTGATACAGGGACACTTAGGAAGGGAGAATAATTACACAAAAGTACACAAAAGGAGCTACAAACTGGAGGGGAAAACGGCACAGATCTAAGAGGAATAAATGTGGTGCCAATGGTGCACTTTCTCTGCTCCATCCACCCATCCATCCATCCAACCATCCAACCATCCATCCATCAGAGTTGCTGGGGAGCTGATGTCTGTCACCAGCAATCATTGGGCAAGAGGCAGGTGTCTGCTTCAATCAAATTTAAAATTTGTTAAGTATGAAAAAAGCAGATGGGCTGGGAAGCTGTGATTATCTTAATATGTGCATTGAATCATGAACGCTGTAAAAGATTGTAATATATTTTAAATCCACTGAAAACAAGTACATCACAACTAGGGATATGAATTATTATTTCTTCTAAGGTTAGTCAAATTTTATTCCAGTGTTTGAACTTTTGCATAAAGCATTGTGATATTCAAGTTGAGTTGCTCTGTTTGAATGTTTGGATAACTCCTGTTTTATAATTTATAGTTACAGAAAAATATGAACTTTAGAGGGGTTTAAACGGGTTTAACCTCACCTGTGTTTCGGAGTCCAACAAAAAAGAACTATCTCTCTACTTGGGCCCCTTTCTGGCGCAGATTACTACCATGATATTCTGTCATGGCTCTGGTTCTTGCAGTGAAAGTGACTGGGATAAAAAGATGGCCACAGAAAACTGGTTCCTGGATTGCTTACTGTCAGGGATATCAGCTTTCACTGACACCACTGGAGCTAAAACCTCCATCCTCAAAATTCAACACAGCTTTCCTGTCTTCCTTCTTTGTGCTGAAAAAAGTAGATTCTGGGCTTTTTCAGTGGTGGTTTAAACATTTCATATAGCAGCTGCTCCAATGTGTACAATGTCTCTCATCTGGGGAAGGACTTCCTCACCAGCTGCTTTCTAAATCTCTTATAAGATTCTTCTTCTCTGTGTTGCACAGACAGGTACACAGCTAATGGTGCTGGCAAGCATTCTACATTTATGTTGCCACTCTTGTTTGGGCTGATTTATAAAAAAAAAACCCTTCTACAACTTCATAAATTTTGTACAGGTAATGGCAAATTTATATAGCATTGATGCTCTCGAAAGGTAGCCTTCGATATATGCTGTGTAAATACTGCAAAGCAGGCAAAACATGTAACTGAGCTCAAGACTCATCTATAGAGCCATTAAAGCATTGACAAAAAAAGATTTTGACGTAAAATCCAACCTGCTGACAAATTAAATAATTAGTTGATCAGCTGACTGACTCCTTTATTTCTAGGAGATTGTAATGTAAAGGGAGAGTCCCACATAAACTAGCAAATGCATAAATCTAACACTCTTATATATCTGTGTTGTGTTTCAAGGGCACAAATACAGTGTGGGTTCTCTACTAACTATCCCAAGTGTCCCAAAGATATGCAGGTTTAGGAAAGCAACACTCCAGCATCCTCTTCCTTCCTTTGCACAATCTGATCTGCAGCTAAATAAGGCTGCTACTCATTTTTGGACACTACAAAAAATAGCAGCATGAGTATTACAGCTCAGAGGTTCCATATAATGTATATGCTGCACAGATAAATGGAATTTACATAAGTTCTTATTAAAAAATTGCAGCAATGGCCTGATTATAACATTACTTACTCTCATGCTATACTATGCAGACTTTCATTCTGCACTGTTGAAGAGTTCTTTACTTAAACATGCTGAACTTTTGAAGTGAAGGTAGTCTGAGATACTTAATACATTTAACCTCTATAGGACACCCATAGACCATTAACTTCCCATCATCAGATGGGCAGGTCACCCTTAAACATGAAGAAAATCAAATAAAAAAAGATGTTGATGTCACGGCTAAATTCTCTCATTATTTCCTGATCCAGTGGAACCTTGTGATTTCCACTCCACTCACCCCAGTGCAAACAAGCTATATAAACCGGTGTAAATTAAATGCAACAAACACTCGATAAATGTGACAGAACATGATGTATGATGTTCAACAAGATGGGTAAAGCTTTCTCATGATTAGGCATGTAATGTACAATTTTTCATAAACCAACGTGCATGACCAAGTAGGAAACAATGCGACAGCACCTTTAGAGAGGCATCCACTGGACTGAGAGAACTTTGAGACTGCAGACAAGTTCAGTAAAATTCGGTTCTATGTAATAAAAGCTACCTTCTTATTGACACATTGGTATTTTACATTGCTTGCAGCATTATATACAAAAAAATGTTTTCTATGAAAACAAAAAGGAAAAAGCTTTCCAACAATCTTCCCAGTCAGACTGCTTGTTAAGTCACCCCAGTAGAGCACTATATCTTGTGTTCTCGACTGACTAATCTTTATTATAGATTTCTGTCTTTTTTTGGACTTCTGCCTGACGGCCTGTGCTCCTTTATACTTACTTCTATCCTTATACTAGCCATAGTGTTTCAGCATACTGTTTTGATAATTATGTTCTTCTTTTATGCTTAAAGAGATGCCATAGTGCACAATAAAATCAGTTCTTAGTCATTTTATTTTTGTCCAAAGTTAAACATTTTAATAACCATTGAGTACCCATTGTAATAAAGAGATATATCCTTTGAAATATGTCTACATCATTACCTCATTCCATCTTGATGTAACTGTATTAAACACCAGCATGTCTGAGCTGCAAAGAATAGCAGTACTGTCATTTCCAAAAATTTTACTTGCTTAGCATGAAATGTTCCTAACTGATTAAATAGAAAATGTAAATACAGAGGTCACGTCATCTATAATCCTTAAACTGTGAAGGGAAAGCTCGATCACTGTCACTCTGTGTGTGTGTAGCAGTGTGCCTTGGCAACAATTTGAAGTGTCCTTTCCTAAAAGTATAGTAGCAGCCAGTAATCTATGTCGAAAGTGCACCACTTAGTGCTGGTCAGTAAAGAAACTGACCTCAGCAAGGAGGTAATCAAAAATGATCTTTGCCTGTTTTACATTTAAACAATTATGTGGAAAGTATTGAATGGCTTGTTTTATAAAATCATGCTGCTGGATTGCATAAAATACACACAGAAATGGCTTTAGATGCAGAAAATAGGATTCTGGTGTTGGGAAACGATGAGTATGTACTTTCTGTGTGCTGGCAGTTTACAGAAAAATGATTCACCCCTCAGCCTAAATGGCAGGTAGGTATTGATGCATTGATTTAATGGCTAATAACAACCCACATTAAGGTTTTGTCAGTTTTTAAACCAAGCTAAACGGCCTGGTTTAAAACGTATTTAAGCTCAGACTTTAAATTTAAATAAAATTGATAGGTACAGAAAAAGTACAAATCATGCAGCAACCATAATTCAAACTTCATTTGATTCACTATAAATAAATTCTACTTTTTTTCTATTGAAATATTGTGATACTAAACCCAGCCCCTGTGTGGAAAAAATGCTTTATCTTTGTCTTTATCTTTCAATCTTACTTGTGAGCAGAAATCAAGGGAATAATATTAAATATGAAAACATTTTTACATGTTTACTCTTTAATAGCAGATTGAAACTTTAGATGAAAGTGAGTGTCATTTCCAACATTTGAAGTACAAGCAGCGTGGACAAAACAAAATGAGAGTCATTCATCATGAATGGTATTCTCTTACTAAAACTGACTGGTAATAATCCATCCATCCGTCCATTGTCTATATCAGCTTGTCCTTGCAAGCATGCAGATGTAATAATTATTTATTAGAAAAATAATAATTACATAATAAAGATGGAGAGGGGTTAAGGGGCACAGGGTTGAGATAACGCCAGTTTTAAAAAGTCAACTCTTTAGCTTTAGTAGGATGTAGATGTTGATAATATTGTCTGATAAGATGCTATATCCAGCAAAAAAAATCCCTCTAATACATTTAAATTTACATTTTCCTTCTGGAAACAGTTGCTATTCTTGAGTTGAGCTATTTGAGTGTGAATTTTGGCTAAATTAATTCACATTTTTCCATTTTTGTCCAACAAAGCTAAGCACAAACGGCAGTGATGTTATTAAACAAAGTTTTTAGCATTTCTTTTTGTCAATTAGCACAGTTATCATATTTAAATCTTTGTGTAATTTCTGGATTTTAAATATTATAAATGTGTAAAATCTTAGAACAGACTACCAACATTTTCTAATGTGTCAGGCTCCAGAGCTATGAGAGCTAAAACAAGAGAGAAAATATCCAAACTTCTTTACATATTGATATTGTAGTCATAGGAGGATATGACCTGTAAAAAGTGTCACTGCAACATCAAACTGTACACACTGTGTTTTAACCACAAGATGCATTCTGGATTTCATAAAGAACACAGTTGTTTTTGTTTTTGAAAAAGAAAATGCTACAATTGACTGCTTACACTATGAGTAGTGTAAGGCATGAACTCTTTGCAGCTAATCAGCTAAACATGGAGATAGCACTCAACTGACAATAGAACACATCCTGAATACAGTGAAGATTTAAGCTGAAGTTGCGTTTTTAAAAAGAAAATGGCAATAATTTAGTATGAATTGCAATTTCCGACCACAATGAATACACCCCACTGTGCACAGAGGTACACTCATGCTGCTTCATATTATGTGCATCGGGTCAGCTATACATTACTCCTGATAATTTTGGCTACATGGAGACTTGATTAATTTATCAACTGAATTTTTCGTAACAGTCTGAACTTCGCTTGATTTTAGCTGGGACATTGAGAGTTAAAAGGTCATTTGAATGTATTTGCCCCACAAAAATACAAATCGGGGTCTATATGTTATTGATATTTCATCCAAATGCATGAACAGTTGTGTACCATGTAGTTGGGAAGGGGAAGAGAGTACAGTTTTAAGATGCATGAGGTCAGCTGAAGAAGGTTGTGAAGGATCTTTGCTGATCTTTACAGCACAACCCACAAAAACAGTAAATTATGTCTATACCGCATGCTGCCCTACTATCATCATCATATCTTATAGTTACTGGGATCTTGGGCAACATCTTGAAAACTCAATGAAAAATTGTGCATTATTGGCTTCTTGCTGTTTAGATTTCAAATGATCATGAGCTACAGCAGGTGTAGCTTCCCATTACTAGTCAACAATCTGTGTGTTATGCAGGAATACTGCTAAATCCTGTTAAGAAAGTAAGTCTACAGACTAAACAGGGCATTAGCATATACACATTTACACTTTCCATGCTGTCAAAAGTGAGGACACATGGAATATGGTACATGCAGATGCTGCACTGCTAATATTCAACAGCCTCTAGATGATGTGTAACATCGTGTCATGCATATTTATTTTGACTGAGCTTCATGCAATAAAAACAGCATGTCAGCATTAAAATTTGATCATTTGAACTTTGCTGCAGAGGGATGATTACCAGGCAGCTGGGAATTTACATAGGCATTTTTTTTTTTTTTTTTTTTTTAAACAGAAGTGCTGATTCAATGGTTCATAGGTAGCAAACGACTGTAATTTTCTGATGGTATATGCTGAAAGTACTATGTTGAAAAGCACATCTGTTGTTTCTAGTTTTAAGATGACAGATGACACAGAAAACAAAGAGAATGGTTAATGTGGGGTTTGAAATAAAGAGCTATATTCATGAATTTGTTTTTTGCAAGACTTAAATGTGTATTCCTTTTATATTTTAGACAAGCAGTTACAGTCTGCGAGAGCAATTGGAAATTACCCTAAAGTTTGAAGTTTATTTTAACTGACAAACAGGTCAACCAAGCAAGGCTTTATATGACCTATTTTTTTTTTTTATCACTTTTACAAAGCATAGATGTCTTTGGCATACTGTTTTCATGCTAACTTATTATGAGCTATAATTGCTCCTCACATCAACTCTAGTGTAGTATTGAGCTGTGATTAACAATCTAATGTTCATAAACCAATCAGTTCTTTTTATTCTACCAAAAAGATCAATTTAAAGGATACATCTCACTGAAGTGCTTAAAGAAATGGGTTTTAATTTGAAGTAATTCTGAGTTTGGAATACCTAATTTAGCCTGAAACCTCTTTCAGGCTAAATTACAAGTATATCCACAAGTATATCCATCAAGATATTGAGGCCTGTGTGCCTCCAGCTCATAGCGGAGACTACAGAAGAAGACTTACAATTTGAAGCCTTCACCTTGCATGGGATTTCCCCACTCCATGTTGCATTATGGATTATTTAAAAGCTTTCTTAATTACTAAATTAGGTAAATAAGTATATTAAGGTATAACAAACTCTGATTTGCACTGACGAACATTTAGTAAGACATTTTTGTTGTGTATATGGTCATGTGCTCATGTGCAGAGTTGTTTTAATCAGACCTATGGTTTCAAAAGGAAATTTTGAAGGGACCTGGAAAAAGCAGTTCTTGTTGATAAAACTTCAGATTTATCAACAGAGAAATCAGGCCTCACTACAATGTTATAACACAAGCAAGGGGCGTCAGACTTCAGTTCAAGATAACAGTGCTAATCTACCAAATAAGGTGTAATGGATTCTGCATGTTATCATACATTGCCTTTTCTTAGAAGGGCTCAGAGAATATTTTGGAAGCACACAGATGCAGACCTACTAAAACGAGCTCAATCGCCTAAACTGACAGGGTGCGCAAGAGAAGCATTGTTTACAAAAATGTGAAAAAGTTCAAGGGATCTGAATACTTTTGCAAGGTACTGTAAAATGCTTCATTTTGCATGAATTTTTTAAAAATCCCTTATTGTGACCTCAAATTTAAGATCAAAAATTAGAGCTAACACTAGGAAATGTTTATTTTTTCAGTTTATCTTCCTAGCAAAGGATTTGGAAGGAGAAGGGTTACTTCATAAAGCTCAATTTGAAAGACAAACACAAGTAATATTTGCCTGGAGACAATTACATTCTGACTTGTCCGCTGGGTCTTAGGACAACATAAAGAAAATGAGAGGAAGTATGACTGATTGTCTATATCTTTGTGCATCTCATTATGAATCTGTGGAAGGCATCCATTTTCCTCCTTTTTTCAACTGCTTGTACCTTCCTCTTTCAAATTATGTACAACTGTCTCCAGTAATAGCTCATACACCCACTCATCTTTTGCACTCTCGATCCTTTTCTTATGTGATGCTCTGTCACTGTGCTCCCTTCACCTCCCATTCTATGCCCTGCTTCCATATCTCTTCTTCTGTTCTCTGTTTGTCTTCCTTCCCTCCAGTATGCAACATCTTCCCTCTTAAGCCTCTCTTTTGGATTCTTTTTGTTTTTCTTAATCTGAGCAGCAGTCTCAGTGACTCCAACAGGAATCTATTTGAATCCAATTACTTCTTTTCATAAAACTTACATTCTCTGATGCCAAAACAAAGATCTATGAAATGAAAAGGAGTTGTGCAGTAATGAAGGACATTGCAGATCATTTTATGGGACTTATTACCTTGACGGCTAGTGTGTGACAGAGTAAAGAATGCATAATGAGCCCTATATGAAGACAAACGGGGCCATGGCGCCATCGACTACGAGCGCTGAAATAAAAATGGCTCTAGTCATATGCAGCTGATCTGTCCGGAAAGTTATGAATTAATCACAAGACTGTTTTGCAGCCGTCCCTGAGAACATGGCGGTATGAATGTGGCTGCTGCATAAATTGTGAAGCTGAGCAATAACTTCATTGTGGTTTGAAATGCCAAGCATCTGTCATAATTATGTCAAGCTTCTGTGGATGTTACACTCCCACAGGTGAACGCTCATAAAGGGCTGATATCCACAGAGAAAGTCGTACATCTATCACAGCATAGCAATCATTGCCAGTTTGTGCTTTCAACATATAGCCTTCAAAAAAATTAAACAGTAAACACCCTCTCACGTGTTTAAATGGATTTTTCAATATCACTTTGATTTGCAGAGTAATATTTCTGAGCAGCTGAACATGCAAACAAGTGAAAATGATGCCAAAACCTTAAGTTATGTAATAAGCTTTCACTGTGCATGTATCCAGCTTCTTACTGCAAAGGAAGGGTAGAGAACAGATCAGCCGATAACTGCTGTCCTTTTTCAACCCCTGATCATTTAAATTTCAAATACCATGCTGCCTGCGCTTGGTGTTTCATCTTCAAAAGGATAAAAGGAAGTATAGATTATGTTGCTGTTAGTGTATGATCTTTTGTTAGCTGCTTCAGTGTCCTGATTTAGCTACAGCATTTGTTAAGCTGCTATGATCTGATTAGTGCCATAATTGAGTTATTGGATTGTCTCCCCAAGTGTGGGCAGAACCTGGACAGTAAAACATTGTGTGAGACTGTAAGACACTGTGTAAAAGTAAACATTTCTGAAGCTGTGAAACCACAGTTCAATATTTTGGTCCACAGTTAAAAAAAAATGTTTGTTTGACACAAAACAAAATGTTGCATTAAAAAAAGCCACCATATGCATAGTTAAGATGGTGCTGGTATCATCATGATTTTGAGTTTTTTGTTGGGTTTTTTTTTTTGGGGGGGGTCTTTTCAGACAACTGGAATTTGTCAAAGGTGGATGAAAATTACTAGCGCTTCAATATACCAGTTAGTTGCTGACCTACAATCTTAAGCCAGTCTGATGTTTTTACTTTAGACTGGCTTCGCAAGAGTCAAGACCTAGATCTGACAGAATCCGAAGGTACTTGAAAAGAAAAGTTTTGGGGTTTCTTCACTTGTGCTATCAGATTATTGCAATTTGTAACAGATGTGTTTGTTTTCAGTTGAATTGTACATGTACTGACAGTAAATTTCACTTTAAAGGAAGAAGTAAGATCAATAATCAATTTCTCATTTTTTTATGTCATCAAAGCTTCGCACTTCATTTTAAATTACTGTTAAACATTTTGGTTGGGAGACATGCAATTTTTAAAATGGTTTTCTTGTTGATCTGATGGTAAACATTTCTAGTCTTAGCTAACTGATTAAGAATATTTTTTTGCTGATAAATTATTGGAGTTTAACTGGGCTATGGTCTAGACTTTGTTTCATAAATTGCCCCTCAAATTTTAATTCAAAGCAAATAATAAAGCTATTATTCTTATTATTATTATTAATATTATCTTATTATTATTATTATTATTATTATTCAAGAACTGAACTGGTTCATCCAACTTAAATTCGCAAATAGTAAAAAACACTCTTTTTATTCACTCAGTTTTAATTTTTCTTGTTGACACAGTGATGTATGTTGTAAAACAGGAAACCTCTGAAAAAACAGAAATAGACTGAACTGGGATATTTAAAATCTCTGTTATAGACACATTAATGAAATACTGTGTTTAAGGATTCTTAAAGCAGGACAAAGCACACCGATTTTATTGACTGTTAATTGAAATCAACCTGCGCTGCATTGCATTGATTCACTGAGCTAATTCCAAGAAATGCCCATTAATTTTGTAATCCTAGTTTGTCCCACCCCACCCATCAATATCCTATACAGCTGCAGATTAAACAAGTTTAATGTTCAGTTTTGTCCATCCACATTTACTAACATTACCTTTTAGAACAACTGGTGCTATACTAATGTTAGAAACATTATAGTGTTGGAATATATGTCTTTTTCATAAATGTGCCCTGTAGTATAAATGTTGCAGTTATTTTGTTTCAGTCATTTTATTCCAATACCAATGAAGGTATTTTATGTAATTTCTATTCAAGCAGCAAATTGTGTTTAAAGCTCTGAAAGCTGCACACTGATGTGCAGCTGTATATTTGTTTTCCTCTTGTTTATATTTTGTGCATTGTCGGGGGGGGGCTAATAACTGGCCTGTACTTCCAACAGCCCCCTCAGGCAAAGGCCACCTGCAGAGAGTCTGCTTCACATTAACATTTCATTTCCAGCACCAATGTTGCATCACACTGTCAGCGAAAACCCCCCTGGTGACCATCAGTGTCACAGCATGACACAGTGTTTGGTGCTGTGCAGCCATTTTTTTTGTGAGTTCAAGAGGACTAACCAAGGTTGTTTGCCTCATTATGCTTGGGAAAAAACACATGGAACACTCTTTGTTGCATTTTTAACACCTATATTTACAAATCAGTAAGAGTATAATCTTTCTATTCGTGTATTTCAGATCAGCCTTTAATACCGTTATTTCACAGCATGTGGTGAAGAAACTGGCCGTTCTCCTCATGCCTGTGTCCTGAGTCCGCTTTGGGTTACTCTGATGACTCGTGACAAGGGCACAGTGTCGTGAAGAATGCAAACGACACCACAGTAGAGTACCTTCTGATCTCTGGGAAACCTCAATTTTTGTGCCCTGTTGGACCTACCACCTCCCAATGCTCCTCAACTGATTTTGGTTTGTGCTTCAGTCTGTTCTTTCAAGACTTCATCTTTTCTTTTGTTTTTTGCTTTTTTCTGAAGGTTATGCCTTCAATATGAATCGTTAAAGACCCTTTGGGTGCAGGCTTTCTCAAGATATCTTCTGTGATGGATATGTTTAGCTAAAATTGCTATCTGAGAGCTAGTAGATATGAGCATATTTGGTATCCCATTGAGCATTAATGTGTTTTTCATGAAATAACTTCATATAAATCAAACGTTTGTTCTAGTCTAATGGAAACTGTTACCTAAAAGCAGTGATAGCAAACAGAATCTTACAACAACAGCCTTAAAATAGGACTTCAAATTATAAATCACATATTGTAATTACCATACAGAAATCATATAAGGCATAGTGTTTTATACAACAGTGACTAACAAAATGTATATTTTCTATAGTGTATTTTAACAAAAGACTAATCATCTTGTCTTTTTTGACAGTTAATAACAGTAACTTTACACAATAGAAGCATAAAATTACCTTTGTAAATTAAAAAAAAGCAATATTGACATTTTACATCAGCTCCCGACACAATTACGTCAATTGTCAGCTTGCCATATCTCTTCACATCTTAAACTTTTCCCATGTTACGAGATTAGATTTGTTTTCACATCAGGTATGAGTCTTCTTCAGCTTTTCAAACAAACTGAGATGAAAAAAAGTGAACAATTAAAAGACCAAACCATAATTAAAGTAACTCCAATAGAAAACTAAGATTAAATAATATTCAGCCAGTGTAAAAAAGATTCTTAAGATATTCATTTCCATGTTTATGTTTTATAATTGAAATATGCTGATTTAAAGTTGTAATTTTTTTTTTTTTTTTTTTTTTTTTTTTTTTTTTTTTTTTTTTTTTTTTTTTTTTTTTTTTTTTTTCAGACTGAAATGCATTGTTGGTTAGATCACCTTTGCGGCCCAAACTCCTGTGAGCATGTCTGCTATCATTCGTCACAAAGTTGTTCATTGTTCCTTCTCTGCTGGGGGATGATGAATGAATAAAACAAGCTATGTTGACAAAATGCCAAGAAAATGAGTGATTTTATAAAGCTTGTGTTGAAAGGTAGAGAGGATGGAAAAAGCTTTTATGTCAACATATTTAGGCACATTTTCTGGTCAAATGCTCTTTTACACCAGATTTGAATTTCCATGTAAATAGAAACATTTCTGAGAGCCATGACTCTGTCTTCCACAAATTCTCCTGCTGATTTATAAATATCATATATAATTTTTTAAAAATTTTTTATCTTGTTGGATTATTGTCTGTGTTACCAAGTGCTCCTTTACAGATCAATCTATCAGTCAGTTTTTCTGTAAAAAGCATATCTTATACAACTGAGAAGGAAACAAACAACTGTTAAACAAACCCACAACCACTAAGCAAAAGACGTCAAAACTGCAATGTCCCTGTCCCTAATATCAGGCCCACTCAGGGCTTTTTTAAATTATCAGTATTAAATTACAAGTTATCAGTGTCATCAACTGATTTCAACTCCTGACACATGCACTGTAAGGTGTCTGTGATTTTGTCAGCCAAGCCCCAACCAAGTCAGTCAACAATAGCAATTCTTAAAAGACACAGCCTACTTTCACTCAAATCTCTGTCTGTGTATCTTGGTTTGTTAGATGTTTGTTTATCATGTGTTTCATTAACTTAATTAAATATTTAGAGAACAGATATTAGTATGGTTAAAATAGTTTAAAATAAAACTAAACTCCCTCATTTCTTTAAATATTAGTTGATGTTCCTTAAACAGTTGATTAATCTTTGATTGATCCTGAATAAATTGTGTTTGTGAGAAATATACAAAAATCATCTCTTTTGCTTTATAAGTGGTACCGATTGTCCAGTGGATAGGAAAAAAAAATCATCCTTCAAGTTGATTTATGAAAGATTATGACGCTGTTTGGTTCATGAACCTTAATATAATCTTTGGTGGCTTTGGTTCTGTAATCATGTCAAAGGCATTTGATCAAGAGCTTATATAATTGCAGAAACATGTGGAAAAACTGTATTTTTCCCCAATAAAGTAAAAGTTCCCATTTCAGTTCATTTTATATCTAAGCTCTGATTTCAACCAAGCTTGGTTTCACTGTCTACCTAAATCTCCAGTCTTAAATATGTTGTTCAGGTCTTAATGGGTATTAAATGCTTCATGTCTTGAGGTGTATATCAGTCTATGCAAATATTTGATGTACTATACCTGTCATATTTTTAATGCATTAGCTCTAGAATGTCTATGCCTATTGCAGGTTCACCTAAAGTCAGTCAGTGCACAGGGAAAAGTAAACTCAGACTCATTATTTTACCTGTTTTTATAACCACAATGGTGCATGTATAAACACAGAAAGCTCTTACAGCAGGAGGTGAGGATTGTTGTTATAACTCATTACCGTACTTTCTCATCAGCACACGGCTTACTGGAGAAGTGATGCTGCCAGGAAATAATTTACTCTGGAACATGGGTCAGTGAATTGAAACCTCCTACTTTCTGTTAAAGCCTAGGGGGAGCTGTGACAGGACAGCATGCTGTGATAAGGAATCTCTAAAACCAGAGCAATACTTGGATCCTTTAAAGAGTGTTATAGGTGCAGTGGAGAAAAAAAAAACATTGTAATCAATGTGTTACCCTTCCGGGTGCACAGGATAATATAGTTTAGCCTCGTCTGTGGATTTGCAAGTCTGAAAGATGTTAAAAAGAAAAGCTACTGTGAGTTCTCAGATGCTTCGGAATATTTATGGAAAGATACATTTCATGCCACCCCCTCCCCCCAACTCTCTTTGCAAAAACAAACTGGGAATGTACAGTCTGTTTTTATTTTTTAAATACTCCATTAAATGTCTAATGATGAGAATAAATCACATAGTCACAATGCCAGTGACTGTCCACTGTCACTACGTGCTCATCCAGGAGGAGTAAATGACTTGATGCAACCTGCTGGGTTTCCTTAGATGGTAAACTTTTTAACCAGTTGGAATAATAAACTGAACTTGACTGTATTATTTGATGACTAAGATCAATTGGAACGCTTCTACTTGACTTTGATGTTACTTATCCTTGTAAAGTTGCAGGACCATACATGCAAATGTATTAGTTATTTATTAGAATATTAATAATTACATAATAAAGGTGGAGAGGGGTTAAGGGGCACAGGGTTAAGGTAACACCAGTTTAAAAAAGTCAACTCTTTAGTTTCAGTGGGGTTGTAAAATACTGGTAATATTGTCTGAAAAGATGCTATATCCAGCAAAAAAAATTCCATCTAATAAATTTTTCTTCTGGAAACCGTTGCTGTTCTTGAGCTGAGTCGTTTTGAGCGTGGATATTGACTAAATTAATTCACCTTTTCCTATTTTAGTCCAACCAAAGCAAACAAAAATGGCAGTGATTTTTTTAACAAAGTTTTTAACAATCTTATTATCAATTAACACAATTATCATATTTAAATCTTTGTGTAATTCTGGATTTTAAATATTATAAATGTGTCAAAAACTTAGAACAGACCACCAACATTTTTCTAATGTGTCAGGCTCCATATCAGATAGTAAAGGTTAAAAAAAATGGAATAAAGCAACTTTTTGCATTTCAGGGTTTTTTTTTTTTTTTAGTAAAAACAGTAATAAAAAAAGCCCGCTCAACTCTAATGAATTACTGAAATAATACTTTATTAATCTTTCCCAAATGGGAAATTTAGATAGTTTGCCACTATACAACACAATGAATATCTAAAAAAAACCAAGTACTGCCTGACATGACATGTTGAACAAAGCACATAACCATTATCCATCTTGACTTTTCTCCATTTCCACAACAATACTTTCTCCATAAATTGCAATGTTGCACTGTAGAACGCTCACTCTCCAGATGCATATGTTCACAAGCAGTGGTTTTCTGTAACAGGCTCTGTTCACATGTTTAACTTTAAAGTAATATGCAAAGTCAAAAACAAAGAAATAAATCTGTTAATATTGTTTGAAATCTTTGTTTACATACAGTACATAGACTTTCAGAGATTACGATACATATTTTATGGTTGCATGCATCACTTAAACTTGTTGAGTAAAATCTATCAATATATGACCTCCAGCAACACGTGACCATATAATTTAAATTGGTAGATTGATTGGTGGCCTCAGTCCAGCATCTGACCAATTATGGATCAAATTGGTCCAATCTCTAATTGAAACAGGAACATTTTGGAATAAGGACTTCTGGAACAAACAATAGTGTGACTCATGAAACCCTCAGGGAACCATCAAGGTGAGTCTGAGTCAGTGTCAAACTGTATTACTGGATTTGAATGTCTGATGCTTGATCAGGAGTCTGTAACACTAAACGTCAGGACGAAATTGGCAACTGGAAGATTCCATTGTTTACAGGTTCTGCAACCCATCTCCAGCTGTCTTACCAGCAGTCTTTGTTAGTTTGACATTCTTTTAAGCTGGTTTTTTTCTGTCTAATGTTTGGTCTTTGATTCTTTTATATCTTATGCCTTTTAGTGTTTTGATTGTTTTTCCTTGTAAAGCGCTTTGTGCAACTTAAGTTGGAAATATGAATAAACTTGTTCTGTCCTTTGGGGTTAAGAATGTTTGAGTTGCGCTTGCATGTGAGAACAAGAAAATACTATTTGATAGATCGTCAGTGGCCCACTCTGTGATGTTGTTAGACTTTGACAGAATTTGATCCTCTGCAGCCACACACACACACACACACACACACACACACACAACACACACACCACACACACACACACACACACACACACACGCACACACACACAACACACAGGGTGAAGGTGTCAAGCTGCTCATAAAAACGAGTCCCCAATCTATCTAATGTCAGCGAGCTGGTCGACGTAAAATTGCGTTATGAAAAATGGAGGCCCACACAGACGTTCCTGCCATAGGGTGTGTTGAGATGGATGACGTAAGGAGACAAGTCAAACAAAGCTGGCATTCACAGGAGTGTTGAAAGTTTCACCAGCTCAACACCTCACTGATGGCTAAATCCTTCTGGTCTCTTCCTGTGTTCTGTCATGATGCCATGAAAACCTCCGGTATCAAGCTTTCTAAAAGCACCAAGAGATGCACTTTATCAACAAATGCAGCTTGCCAGATTGACGGCGTTATGATTGAATATGGCAATATGAGTCTCTGCATAAATGTGAGAATTTGCATTCATAACTCAAAGACTTTACAGTTCCTGCCAGGCATTCATTAATCTTCTTGAAATAAACAATGCAGAGATTTACACCGCAGAGATTGATGCTTTTCATGAGAACCATTACAGTTATGACAAATACTACAGCCTACAAACAACACATCTTCAAAAAACATAGTTTACACAGCCTCATTAAAGCTTCAGTGTCTTTAGTATCTAATCAGAGGCCATTTAAAACTGTTGGGTATAGCTATAAAAGCACATCACTTCTTGCAAAAACTTTCCTATACACAAAAGCCTCAGAATCAGATGCCTCTAAAGTGAGTGGGAAGCACTATGCAGTTAATCAATACCATTTGTTTTGTTTGTTTCCTACTAAGAGAGACGAGAGCAGTTAGTTTATCTTCAGGAAGAAAATTAAATTGGCACAGACATTTTCACTTCAGACAAAAACATGTAGCTGATTGGATTCTTTTTTGAAGTTATGTTGTTTGATTTAAATGATATTATCTTTCCTTTCCAATGTTATTTTAATTAGTAAAAACAGACTAGAGTGCATAGTGGGACCGTAGCAGTGCTGTCTTACATGAAGAAGGTTCTGGGTTTGAATCCAGCCTCTTTCTGCATGGAGCTTGTACGTTCTCCCCGTGCATGTGTGGGGTTATCTCCAGGTACTCCGATTCCTCCCACAGTTCCAAAAAACATGACTGTTAGGCTAATTGGTCTCAATAAATCGTCCTTAGGTATGAGGTGTGTGCGTGAATGGTTGTTGTCCTGTGCGTCTCTGTGTTGCCCTGTGATGGACCAGCAACCTGTCCATGTCACTATCATTGGAAGTCTGAATTTAAGGTTTCATTTATGTTTCTGTTCCTTTAATGTTGCTCAACAGGTCTTGCCATATTAAATTTTATAAGTGTTCCTTTAAAGGTCTTGCAGTATAAGTCCATTCCGTTGTATTTAGTTTTCTAGTGTGTTCTTGTGTTCTGATTCTAGTATTTTTGTAATGATCTCTCTTAGATTATTGTCAGACTTATCCCTTTACCTCTAGATCCTTTGAGTCACTATTCTCCCTCTGCTGTGTTCATTTTTCAACCTTCCACAGTATCCCTGTGTGTCTTCTCTCTCAGCTGCACCCTGTTTCCAATCAGCCACCTTTCTCTTGCCAGTAATCAAACTCAGGAGTAGTTCGACCTGTCCTTTTCTGCTACTCCCTGCTGGATTCTTCCATTGCCTTCCCATTGTTTGCCTTTGACTCTGCCCTTGCGCCATGCCATGTTCTCCTCCAGTGATTTTGAAAGTCTCCTTGTCATTTTTGTTAAAATACAGCTGGAGATAGGCACCAGCTCTCTCATGACCCTGCAATGATGAGCAGGTGGAGATGATGGATGGCTAAATGGAGACTATTCATACCCTGACAACATTTACATAGATATGGTAACAAAACATTTTTTCTAATGGATTTTTACCTCTTATCTGCATGCAAACTGCATTTTTTTCTGGTGAGAAAAAAAATGGGGGAACAACATTTTTTTTGTGTGTTGTGTGTGTATATTTGCTTGGACCAAGCAAACAGGTCTTTGAGAAACTATGAAGTACCAGCTGTAGTTCATGCCATCCATCCGTTCAACCATTGGCTACACTCATTCATCCTTGCAGGGTCACGGGGGGCGCCTGGTACCTATCTCCAGTCGTCATCGAGTGAAAGGTGGGGTACATCCTGGACAGTCAATCATGCATGCTATCGATTTCTGCCCTGGAAATTGTAGTTTTTTACACCTGTGTCACCTTTGCCATTAAAGTTCAGCCATTTGCTGAAAAAGTCAATGAGGAAATATAAACAGCTTAATGAACAAGTAACAGTTGTTTAGGTGGAATGGTTAGCAATACTTGGGGTTTTCATCCTTTATGGTTTGATGTCAGTATTGTTAACCTTATTGCCTCTGATTGAGATCTCATCATTTCAGTTTGAAATTCTGCTCTGCGTGTTAACAGAGATCCAGTCATCCATTTCCTATACGCCCTAAAGAGGATCGTTCAGAACTTTTAAGGGGGGTTTCAATCAAAGGTAATAATCAGTTAATTTCTCCTTACAGTAGATGGCTCTCTTAGTGTCTTCATTTATTAATAATAAAGATTAGTTGGTCCTGAAAATCAGGTGGAGACAGCAATGCAATGACTACACAGTCTGTGAAGAGGTAAGATGTATTACATCCATCTATCCATTTTCTTTCGCTGATCTGGGGTTGGGTCGCGGGGGCAGCAGCCGAAGCAGGGACACCCAGACTTCCTTCTCCCCAGCCACTTGGGCCAGCTCCTCTGAAGGATCCCAGGGCGTTCCCAAGCCAGCTGAGAAACATAGTCCCTCCAGCATGTCCTGGGTCTTCCTCTGGGTCTTCTCCCAGTGGGATGTCTGCAGAACACCTCACTAGGGAGGCGTCCAGGAGGGATCCTAACCAGAAGCCACCTCAACTGGCTCCTCTCAACATGGAGAAACAGCGGCTCTACTCTGAGTCCCTCTCGGATGAGATCCCTAGTGTCTGGAACATCTAGCCCAGACACTAGGGATGTCCCAATCCAATCACATGATTGGAAATCGGCCCTGTCACGTGGTTTCAGACATGGAATCAGGCATTGCAAATCCTGATCAGAGATCAGATATATGTATGTATATTTATTCTAAAACCCAAATAAGAATAATAACAGTACCATTCTGTGGAGGTACAGAGTCAGGTTGTCTCGAAGCAACACTTCTTCCAGCAGTACTGCCGTAAAACGAAGCAGAAACATGGCATCAGCTTGAAGTGGGCAGCGCTGTTGCCAACTTAGCACAGTTGTCGCTATATTTAGTGACCTTCAGACCCCTCTAGTAACTCTTTCTTTCAAAAAAAGTGACCAGCGACAAATCTAGCAACTTTCTGTGGTTTATTGGATACTTTGGCAATAAAACAGGATAAGCAACCAATAGTACTGCAGTAACAGCAAGCAGTGAGAGCTGCCGTGATCCCCTTCCACCTCTGTCTGACTTACAGCAGGCTCGTCATGCAGCAGCCTGCAGTAGAGCAGAGAGGAGACCTACTCCATTCCATTTCCACACTGCAATGGAATCACGTATGCTCAAAGTTGCTGGTGATCCCACTCTGAGTTATGGTAAATATACTGTAAATACAGTTATTCATGTTACATAATATTTTTTCTTTTTTTTTTTTAACCAAAACTGTTGTACCAAAATAAATACCTGCATTTTATTCACACAGCCTCAGTGTTCTGTTAAATGATAAACAAGGTAGCTAAAATAAAAAAGTAACATCCTGGATCTGTTTGTTCACTCTTCTTCATTATTTAAATGTACTTTTGAAGTATCAGATCAGGATATGCCGACACTCAAAATCAAAGCACTCGAATTCAGACTCAGGAGCAAAAAAATCTGATTGGGACATCCTTACCAGACACCCTGAAGAGGAAACTCATTTTGGCCACTTGTATCCACGATCTCATTCTTTCACGACCCAAATCTTGTGACCATTGATGAGGGTAGGAACGTAGATCGACCAATAAATCGAGAGCTTCGCCCTTTGGCTCAGTTTTCTCTTCACTGTGACAGACCAATATAGCGCCCATATCAATGCAGCACCAATCCGTGTATCGGTCTCCCGCTCCATTTTTCTCTCATTCACGTCCAAGACCCCAAGATATTTGAACTCCTCCACTTGGGGCAGGAACTCCTCCCCAGCACGGAGAAGGCACTCTACCCTTTTAATCAACAGGGTTAATAAAGGAAACACATTTCAAATAAGACAAATAAATAAATAAATAAACCGCTCCTGGTGAGAAACAACTAATCAGACCCAAAAGGAGTGTCTTATTTCTGCAGATGGCAGTAGGACCACAGGGAGCAGGCAGAGAAGCTCAAGTTTTTCACAGATTATCTGTCTATACTATCAGGACATAGTGACAGTTTTAACAAATATGTAAAAAACATTTTTATAAAACTTACCTACTGCAGCTTTAAAAATTGTGCTGAGTGGGGTTATTAAGAAAAGAGTAAAACAGTAATTAAAGTAAACTAAGTATTCCTATCTAAACAAAAAAAAGAATATCCTTGCCAGCTATGCTCTCTTCCAGTTGTTCCACAACAGCTGGACTGCTCCCCACACTCCACTGCTCTCGCAGTAACAGCTGACGCACTTTCACACTGGCTGAACCTAAGGAACAGGCTGTAGGTCACCAGGTTAAAGCAGATGTGATGTTGTTTCAAAGATTTAAAAAAATTGCTTTGATTTTTATAAGCAGGTTGTTTAATAAACCTTTTGGCTGATTTTTATTTTTTATTTTGTTATTAAATAATAAATATTGTCCACATGCACAGTAGTTTTGATTGTTGAAAAAAAATAAAGTTCTTTTGTTTTAAAATTATGGCTCCACTTTTATGTGCTGTGTGATCGGATAAAAGGCCTCTCCAAACAAATTTCAACCCCAGCCCACCCCTGCTAACCTGATTTTAATTGTTTACTTTGTACACCATGACATATATTTCTTGTGGCTCTGGAGGTGATGAAACCTGTACTCTAATAATGATTGTCTAATGAAGACTGTCTATGAACTTTGTTAAAACCGCAACAATAAGCAACAAGCAGTAGCAGGTGATCTTTTTCTTTACAAAAATCAACTAGGGCTCAGTTAACCAATAGTGACAACACAGTACATTAGGTTTGGCACAGTTCAGTGGTCTGGAGGAATTTGATGATGGGGATTCATATGATTTTGTGAATGTGTGTAAGATGAATAACATTAACCCTCCAAACAAGTGAATGGAGGCTTTCTTTAACCAAAAGTAAATCAATGTATTGTATTGGTTTAGAATCTGCAATGACATTAAGATCAGATCAGATCATCTATTCAAATCTGACGTCAACAGAACTCATGAGATCAACTCTTCAGGGTTAAGTAAAATGTTTAATGTTGGTATTCTACATAATACAAGCCAAAGTTGACTCAGGAGAACTTTTTAAGACCTTATATTTCATACCTTGAATACCAGATAAGGTGAGACAATAAACATACAGGCAGGAAAAAATAGAACATATCTACAACATTTTTGGCAGTTTTATCACCCAACTCTGCAATCATCACTGATTGTTTTGTCCATCAAAAACATAGGCACATAAGCAGAAACATATGTTGATCTGTTGAATCAAAGCAATACAAATCATCAGTGTTAATGTAGGAAATTTAATTTTATTATAAGGGTGAGAGCTGATTGTCTCAACTAAAAGCCCTGAATCCTACTAAGTAATATTGGCACTACAGCTGTAAAATTTGGACAAATAATAGATATTTATTGTTACTTCAGAAGCTGGGAAGCCTTTAAACACCTCAGAATTTGGTTGGACTGATAATCTAATAGCAATTTTTAGGAAACAAGAAATAGTCTTGTTTTAAGCTGACTGGTGCATACAAATAGTGTTCTGGTGACAATTTGCATATGCCCAGCAGTGACTACAAAAAGCAAATGTTAAAAAGTATCATTTATTCCTGTGTCGGTGTTGATCAAGTGTAACTGCTAGAATCTTACCTTTGCACACAATACAGAGAAATATGTTACACAAACTGTAAAGCTGTAAATACTGGCATAGTTTGTTAAAAACATACTGAATAATATTTGTTATCTCAAAAGCTCCTGTAACAGATTTTTATCTAACCTTGTATGGTGGTGCATAAAAAATGTGTCCTACCTGGCAAGTGCAATGTTTTAAATGAAAATGTGTTTTTTGTGTGTTTTTTATGCACTCCTGGTTTGAAAGGTGTGTGTTTTTATGGAGTGTGGAATTTTTAATATGGAAATAAATTACAAGGTACATTCTGTGCCTTCAAGTGGTCAGATAATTATATAGCCAAATGAATCATAAGCTAGGTCATGTCATCAGTTTTACTTTCAGTTTCAAGCAACTGAAAGCAAGTGAATCTTCCTCCCTTCAGACAGAGTTTTGTATGGTGTTGCATGAGATCAAGGAACTTTATTGGGTCATTGCAGCAATAATGGAGTTGCAGTTGCAGTTGCAATTGTGTAAATCCTTTTGTGGTGGTGCACATGTGCAGTACATATGATATGTAAGAGCTGTGGCACACATGGTAAGTAATAAAAAGTCCATAGCAGCCTGATTTGGCATGTGTAGAAAGGCAATGTTTTTTAGTTTTCTTTTCCTTAACTTCCTTTATAGCACGGTGGTTAACATGAAGCTAGTTAAATAGCCTCAACCCACTGAGTTATCTACAGTACCACAACTCTCTGTCAGCCACTGTGTTATTGTAAGCATATCATTTATGTCTCCTGGTTGTGAGATTGTTCATTTCCAGATAGCATGGCATTGTGATAACACATCTGTATGCTCCTGAACAAAAAATTGCCAGACACCTGCATTCATCGCTGTAAACCTGTAAAATATATTACGAAACTTTTTAAAAAATTGAGATTTGAAATTTATAAGTTCAAAATTTTAAAATCCTTTTTTTTTCTCCAGAAATTAAAATGTTTATTTACATGCTACATGGTGATCAATTTAATTCAACTGTTCACTGAGTAAGTGCAAATATTTTAAGTACTTTAAGTTAGCTGACATATCAAGTCAAACATTTTTTCATAATAAAACTCAGAAGTGTGAGATTTCAATCCATGGGAAATATGATGAAAATAAATAAATCAGCATAGCTTGACAAAATAAGCACTCAACCAGATGATTTTATTTCAAAAAACGCAATGTTTAGTTTCTTCAGTCAATGTTTTCAGTAGAGAAAAGTCAAAAATGTCAGTGGTCACACTTGCTGATAGTCAATTAATCAACAACTTTATAAAACAGCACTGGCTGCTATGGCTAAATTTATGCAAAACCTTCTGAATATCAGAGTATTAATAGTTACATGACAGTCATTCAGTGTTTTTTGTTGTCAGAGAACAAAGGCGTTTGTCTGCAGTTTTATAATTAAAAATGATCATCAGAAGGGTCATGAGTGCAAACCCTTATTCCCTTTGTCTACTTGGGGTCACATTTCGGTCAGAGCATGTAATAGCTATGCAGCTTTAATTCAGGGAAGCACTTATAGCAAGAATCTCTAACAATGGAGATTTCTGTGAACACTGTTCAACATGGTTGTTGGCAAAGTTATATGACAATGCAGAACAGGAAAGTAGTTTTCTAAAATCTTTGGAACTTCTCTAACTTCCTTGCTTCTGATTGATTTGTATTGTTTGTACATTGGTATTCTATTTGTCTTTACCAAGCTGCAGTTCTAGTCTGATAATTATCTGCTAATAATCTAATTATGGACTGGCCACTGGTATTTGGCTTGTGTGTTTCATAATGTATAAAACTTTGTGTAATTTAGCAAATTTTGTGTGTTTGGCTTTTATCCATTTAGCAACCTAGGATAATCTCACAGTTCAGATAGATTTTAATTTTCGCCCAAACATAAGATATTTCCTTCTTTAACAATAGCTTATCTCCGCTCTTGGGAGTATAGCTAATCAGAGCGAAGAAAAATGAATGGCGTTCCTGGATTAGCTGCTTTGCCAACAGCCAGTATCATGTCAGTCAGCATTGTGCCTCAGTATTTCAGCTTTCCAAGCTGCATTTTCTTTCGACTATTTTAGATAAGCACTACAAAAAAAAAAAATCTATGAATAGGCGAATTTTCTGCAAATAATTTGGAGTTACATTCCATAGAAAAATCCTTGAATAGGGAAATCTAAGAATACTGAAGCACCAATAGGTGGGGGTCCTCTATATTGGTTAAAGGGTGTGCACACTTATGCAAACAGGTTATATTTTTCGCAGCTGAAGAGCACAGTCTAAAGAATTTATAATTAGTAATTAATCATTAATTACATCACAACAACTTGCCATTTTAACAGAGGTATGTACACTTTTAAAGCAATTGTACATCTTTAAAAATGAACGCCTTTTCAGATTCTGCTTTTCCTATTTGGTTAACTAGTTTCATTGCGCTTACAACCTTACAAAAGCTGAATACATGACAGTGGCTACTCATTCATTATCCAGACAAAGACCACAGTAAAGCTGCCTGTGGTTTTTCTATTTTCCAAATTTCTCTCATTTAGCTTTTTTTCCTGCTATGACAAGTGAAAACCTTTAACTTTATATGAGAGAATTTTATGTTCCACCTTATATTTCTTCGGTAACCATTCAATGACATTTCACTCTCAGTATTTTCTTGGAGGTAAAACCACTTAAAAACTGAAGTAACCCTTTGAAATCTAAACAGTAAATCACTAGTGTCCATTTTAGTGTCTTACTTGCATTGTTTTTCTTCATTTTTGACCCTCGTTGTGTGTATTAGCTGACCCCAGATGGACTTTGGCTATGGTATGATGTCTATACCAATAACAGTACGAAGGATGTCAGCAAGGGTTATTCTGTAAAGGTCAGAGTTCACAACTGTACACAGACACACACACACACACACCACATACACAATCATTTTTGTGGATTATATTTTCCATCTTCCCCTTGGCCAGTGTGCCTGCAGTTTTATTTGGGAAAGGAATACATCTGCTGTCTGGTCCAAACATGAGCTGTAAATTCACATCATGATGAAAAAATACTACCGCTGTTCTTTGTAACTTCTCAATACTATAATCTACTTCTAGTACTTATAATACTCAATGTCACACGTTAAAAATCAAGCTTTTGGATTTAGGCTTCTGTCATGCCCTTTAAAGGTCAGTAGCTTTTTTCACCACCTGAATAATACAAGGTCTTTCCTTATATTTGATATATAATGAAGAATGTTTTTCCTGCTTTGCTTTTAAGTTAGAAAATCTAAAAATCTAAATTTAATCTATTTCATTCCCTTCCAGTTTCTCTAGAAGGTTAGGAAAACCGTGCCTGTGAATCAAATCGTGTGGGACTCTAGGTCTTTACAACAACACATCTGGCTCACATTCCAACCACAACAAACCACAACCTACCCCACCACTAAAGTTCATACATTACTGATTTCATGAGGTGGACATCAATCAAAATCCAACTGCAATTTCACATTTTTGTGATAAAAATAGTTTTGCCTTAAAAATCTCGGCAGACCAGCTATAGTGCAGTGTTCTGCTCTGCTGATAGAAGCAGCAGAGCTGACATGTATCCTCAGGGAAGGACTCAAATGAATCTTTGAACAAAACACGCTAGAACAAATTAGATCTTCTTCTTTAAATTATCATTACCTTTAAACACCAAACCAACAGCTGACTTTTTAGAAATCTCTAAAGCATCATGAATAAATGAGTAAGCTTCAGCAGAAAAACATGTGGCATGTGTGGTTTGGAAAGAAAAAAAATTATTATTTCTAATGCCTTGAACTTGTTTGAAATAATGTGTAGCTCCTTGCCCCCAACATAACTAAACTCCAAACTTACCTAGGCCTAGAGGTTTTTTTATCACACCATACAACTTAGTCATGGACCTTAAGACAGCCACAACCAATGAATTAATCTCCACACTCATCCTGCCAGTATTTCACAAGCAGTCAGTTAAGCGCAGGAGTCTGAACTAGAACTAAGCTGGAGGCCCAGGGTCCCGAAGTACCTTGCTAGTCACAAATGTGGGATTACAGTAGCCTGTCCAGTAAAAAGGGTCAGAAAAAGTCCTGAAGCTGTGGAAGTATGTTCTTTAAGTGCCTTTTGTTCATTCACCTAGTTATCCACTATTCAGACCCTACTGCACCTTGTTCATCATCCTGGGAGTCCACAAAATAGATCCATCAAAAAACCACAAAGACAAGCCCCATTTAACCCCTTCATTTTTACTTTATTTCTTCAGCTATGGAAAATATACATCATCTGTGTTTTTTGCTCTCAAGCGGACAAAACTGAGTCTAGGCTGTTTATTGGAATGAAAATATACATATAGGGATTAAGCATGCAAATTAAACAAACTACAGCCAGGAATTAAACTCTCTGATTCTTTTCAGTTTCTTCATAATGGACATCAATAAGACAAAGGTCCATCAAAGTTATCTGACTCTTTTAAAATTAAGAACTGATGCAAACTGAGTCTCAGTTAGAGACTTAGTTGAAGTTAATAAAATCAGTGCCATGTTTGTGCTTGAAAACTTTGTAGCGTTAAAGTTCAATGAAGTAACACACCACCATTGATCAGCATTACAACTCGCTCACCAATGATGTCACAGACTCTGGAGTCTCTCCTACTCGTCTTGATTTTCTTGTCTTCATGGACGGTATCCAATTTTTTTTTCCCAAATGAAAAATTTGCAGGACAGTCTTAATTTGTTGCTCCAGCTTGCACTGGCTCTGACTTTTTTAGGGATATCCCATATGAGTAAGCTAATGGTAGAAAAAAATGCTGTGACATTTTTCATTTATACACACTTTAGGTCTTCATCAAGTACATACTCATGTATAACATGTAATGTACATGGAAAGTTGATTTAATTCTATTAAGAATCCACTAAAATGCAGCTGTTGTGATCTAGGAGATTCTCAGTTGAATCTCAGCTGTCAGCAAAATGATGAATGAAGCCCCAGGGTGATGGCAGCAGACATCTGGTGTCATAAGACCATAGCAGCATCAGACAGGTCATCCTGCCCAGCAGGAGTCTTATCTAAAGGCCCTGCAGCTGATAGAGGGAGTGTGTTTCTTGGGTTAGCGAGTGCTCGCCTCCCAGCTGTAATCCTTGCAAGATATGACAAGGAGTTGTTGAAGGAGAGGCTTTCTCTTCATGTTACATTTGTGCAGATTTACTTGAACTATTCTGAATACTGATCTTTCACTTTATTGTCAAGTTTACAGGGAGGGGTTTGCACCATGTACAAACACATTCACTTAACATATAATATAATGTAATGTTAAAACTATAAATGCTGGACTTTCTGCAGTATTGTTCATTCTAAGAGTTAATTGGAAAATTTAAATTAACTCTTGCAAGTGAGGAACATTTAAAAATGTTCCTCACTTGCAGCTAATAACCACTTAAATATGAAATGACAGCTGTGCTTTGCAAACATTTGGCTAATTTCAGAATTTGGGATATAAAAATGGTCGAGCTCAAGACAGACATATCCTTGGTACATTTAAAGCTGTACTGTGACATTTGATTCTGACCAGTAACATTGTGCAGCAGATTTTACTGTGTCGTGAGTCGAGGCTCCACACTGACAGCAATAGGACTGTGTCCACTGTCAGCTTATCAAGGGTACTTCAAACACACTAAGACAGTCCTGTTATAGACCCATGACCTGTCCTAGTGGTACATCTGTCTCACCCCTTTGTATGCTGGGTCTCTCTCCTACTTCCTGTGACCCTGTGCAGAATAAGTGGATCTGGAAAATGACGATAAGATAAAGACAGCTAAAATACAGCCCTCATCTTTGCAGACAAAGTGCACATATAGCTTTTGCATATGAATGGTAATTTATATGTTAGAGACAAATTGTGGGTTGTTTCTGAAATAAATTGGGATTATCCTGACATATAAGGAGACGAGCCAATACTTGTGAATAAAACTCATCTTACTTACACCAAATGTTGAGTATTTATACTCTTTGGGCTTTTTCACATTTTATCACCTCTCAGCCACAATTTTTTAAACAACTTTATTTCAATTCTAAGTGACAGACCAACATCTGATGTGTTCCTTGGTCTTCATGACCATGCTGTTTGTTCTGTAAAAAAAAAAAAAAAAAAAAAAAAAAAAAAAACATCTGACCCCCTCAGAGAACAGCTGTGCTTTTACTGAGTGTAACTTACATACAGATGGACTCTGTTTACAGATTAGGTGACTTTTGGAGCCTATTGTTTTTATTATTATTATGTATTATGTAAAATTGACCTCTTTCAGCTTTACATCATGTTATAATGTTATTCCCTCATCAAAAACATACCTGGGCTGTTGCTTTGATTCTTTCATGTATGTTTGAGAAATCCTTTAATCTCCTGTGGCAGCCATTCAGCTGTGCAAAACGCCTGGATGGTAGAGGTGGGCAGATCGATCTAAAATATTGATAATATCGATACCAAGTCATTATCAGAATTGGATCGATACTAGCATGATAAGCTCAATACTTTACTTTCAGATTCCCTCTTGAAATATATTTTATTTTTGTACTGTAGTTTCTAAACTCTACCCAGGAAAAAATGTTCGATTTTCTCTCAATTATATTTTTTATACTTTATTTAATATAAAATTTACACAAAGTTGTTTTATTTTTGTATTGTTACTGTTATCATGTTGATATGTTTTTAAAGTATTTTGTAGATACCTATCAACTTTGTCCAAATTCTCTAAGGTTTTTAAACAAAAATAATTCAAAGGAAAAACCCACAAAAACACCCAACGGTCAGAAGTTTGATGATATAGCAAACTAAAATAATAAAAAGTATCATTATCAGTATCGGTGTTGGCGATACCTGCCTTGTATTTACTTGGTATTGGATCGATACTAAAATATGCAGTATTGCACACCTCTACTAGATGGTGTGCAAGGTGCAGCTCCTCCTTAGAGCTGCAGCTTCTAAGCTTCCAAGCTTCCACCTCACACAGCAGCCCTCCCCTGCAACTTCCCCACTCAGCTCCTTCAGACTAGCCAGCAGCAATTAGTAAACACCTGGTATTTGGAATTTGCTGAGCTCATTATACTGGCTACTTCTCAGTGCAATGCTGGTAAAAACCTTTGTTAATGGGCCAGTTGTTGTGATGACTTCCTGAAGATGAAGTTTCAGAAAAAGCAGGACTTTCTTAAAGAGACAGAGGCCCAATTTCAAGGTATTAAATTACGAAGTCAGATTTCTTCTAAGTCATATTTGATATATACAGCATTTTTGTAACTACTGAAAGTAACGTCGTTACTTGATTGTACTGTAAAATGATTCTATATGCTTGAAAAACACACAATACTGCCCCTTTAAGGGTATCAAATGAGAGGTAGGAATGCATATTCAGAGGTTTATTTGCAAAAAGGATTTTGGAAACCACATATGCTTTAGAACAGTTATGAACTACTGAAACAATGTGGAAAAATTCACGAGGTATGTATACCTTTGCAGGGCATTGTAATCCCCCTCATGTCCACAGTCTTCCTTCTTTTTCCACAATTAAATCTATGGCAATAAAGGCTTCTTCAATAGCTTCTTAAAATGCAGGCACACATTTTGTGCAGTTGTTATCCAAGCATAGGCTTTAATAAAATATACTCTAAAGCCCACTACTAGCTTATTTATTGCATTTTGCCAAGCTGCCTGCTATGCAATACAATATTAAACAATGACTGAAATCTAGTTCCTTTCTATAGGAGAGCACTTTGGTATTTTGTCTTGCTTATCCTTTTCTCAAGATTGGATTCATTAAAGTGAATGCTTGTCATAACGTGCATTGCATTATGCTTCTCAGTACCTGAAAAAGGAAATTGAATTGTGGATACTGGCACCTGCGTGAGTTCTCTGTTATTATACCATTTTGTATGTCCTTGATATAATAATTTGAGCTTCCGAACAAAAGCTGGTAGGCTTAAAAATATTTAGAGAAGATGTAAGAGAAAATTAGCACATGACAAGACAGCTAAAGAGTCAATTAAGAAGCATTACTTGTTCTCTGAGGGTATAGTAAATCCACTGCCAAATAAAAACCAGGTTGTTTTGCAGTTGCCTTAAAAATGACATGTCATTATTTGAAAAGAATTACACTAAAAATGCTTAATCGGAAGATTTAATTGGAAGCCACCTTTAGCTCTGTATAATACAGTATGTTTATGCTTGGTGTCATGTTGGATTAGAGCAACCTCTATCAAAAGAACACATGTCTATGCATCTAATGTATGTCACTTACAGATATTGTATATCAACCATTTATCTTGATAAAGTTTCCTTTAAAGAAGAAGGTACAAGTCCGCAGGTGATCAGTCAAGGCATGCTTGTTGCCACCATATCCAAGGCTAACGCCAGCATATTCAATGCTAACACTAGCCTGCTTTACTATTACTTTCATGGTAATGTGTTCAGGGTGATCCTCAGCATTAGCTCTTCCACACAGACCAAAATAAATCAGAAATGGCCCGTACTGGTATAGCACTTTATCTAGTCCTGAGGACTTTTCTTGGTACTCCATCAAGTCTAGATTTAATAAGTGTATAATTAATAGTTGTCCTGTCAATATACTCTCCAAGCTGTGGGCTTCAGGTGCACCTCCAGAATTACTTTTGGCCTTCTGGATGCTTTTTTGATCAATTCTGTCAGTTTATGTGCATTTCAATCTCTTGGTAAGGTAGTGTCATTCTCTTTCAGTTTTTTAGATGAATATTGAACAAGCCATCATTGATACTTAAATCTGCTTTAACCTTCTGCAAAACATTATCCCTGACCCGCCTACTGTGCTCCATAGTCTTCCTGATGCTGCTTGTTCCTTCACAGACCAGCTGAATTCATACTTAGATTAAACTACACACTATTGGACTATATTTAATAAGTAGATGCAATCTAAAGTCAATTTGCAGCACTAATTTGAGTTTGGAGGATAAGCACTGATGAACAAAATTTCAAATTTCAAATGTACAGAAAAGCAGAAAATAAGTAACTTTTTCTTCTGCCTCATTGTTCTGCTCTGCATTGTGTCAATCGATCACATATAATACACCAATTATTTGAGCACTGAAGTTGTTGGGTGTGATGTGACAAAAATGAAAAATTTCAAATGTTATTAATACATTCCCTGAAACTGTTTATGCTCTCAGCTAGTCATTTTGGTTGTTTTGCATTATTTGTAAAGTAGTGCAAAGGTCTGTTTTTGGGACTCCTTTGAGACTTTACAAAAAAGTGTGGCTTTGAAAGTGAACTGTAAAATGATGAATGGCTCAAAACCTTACACGGTAATGGTATGAATGCTCAAAAAGAGCAAAATTATTTGTGAATCATAGATCACGGATTGCTTTTCGAATGAAAACCACCGTCTCTCCATTTTTAAATTCAGGAGGCATTACATTTCTATTCCAACAGCTTGAGGGAACTGTTAAGGCACTCATTTGCAAATTAACTTGCAGTTGCAGTGCCAGCATAGAAGAGACTTCCACCATGGCTTGTTGCTCGGTGGGACAAAAACTAATCACCACCTGGTAATCACCTCTGACATTATTGTATGGGTACAACTCGACTGAGCACAGAGGTCCCATTAATCACAAGCGCGCTGCTGGGTTCACATTTAGATCTTATTCCAGCAGAGTTACAGCTTTCATATATCGCTGCATTGGGAGAATGTGTGTGTGGATGTGAAGAAAGCATGTGGAAATCACAGAAAAAAAGGGGGAGAAAAATTCACGGGTTCGTGGCTTGTAGTTTCAAAATACAGGAAAAATGATATAAAGCATAAACAAACAGAAATGGAACGTCTAAAACTCTAGACTGCATGAGCATGCTCTGGTGGACATTTCAATTGATCTGAGATTTCTGTTGATTCAAGAAAATTAAATTTTTGCAGAAGTTACATAAGAGATTTAGGAGGTGGGTTTTTTTTATTTATTTATTTTTTTTAGCTGTTCTAATTTTGCTTTCCCAGGATCAAACTGGGGCGGTAGTAATCTGACAACTAGAAGGTTGTGAGTTCTATTGTGCCCTCAATTTGCTTACCAATCTGTGTAATGGTGTATGCATGTGTGCATGTAAAGAAATCTGTTTGGTATCCTGGTATAAATTAAATGACACAGAACAAAAATGATTGGATTCACAATGGTTAGCAAAGCTTGTTTTATTAGTTATGATAAGAATCACAATGGAATGTATTGCTGTTGAGGTTTTGTAAATTTGGTACACTGCAGAAGGTGGAACTTGGAACTGTTTACAGCATTCTAGTTGCATGTTGTAGGATTTGATTACTTTTATGCACGACGTTACCTTCAATATCGATCCAATACTAAAAGAACATTTTCACATATAGATGTTGAACATTGATTTAATGAAAGACAAACCATTGTTATGTCTGCAAATTTTCCTATGCTTTAAATACACAGTGGTCATAATTGATCAGAAAGTAAAGTTCCTTGAGGATCTCTGAGATTTTGAATCGGAATTCTGACCCCAGGGGGCATTTAGTTGATTTTTCCAAATTGAAAGTCTGACATTCAAACTTCTGAGCACAATTAGACAACATGCTCTACTTGTATGACAAAGGAAGGACATTTCAAGCATGCAAATGCTGTACGGAGGTTATTTCAACATACTTCCATTGATGAATGAGAATTTCAAAATTCAATTCAAATTCAAAAATACTTAATTAATCCCAAAGGAGAAAAAATATGTTTAAATTAAACATGTTTAAAATTATTTTTTTATGTTTATAAATTAAAATATGTGCCTCATACTACATACTAACAGTAACATACTACAGTAACAAAATGGGTTGTAGCAAGCTTTGGATGACGATGTCGTTAAAGTTCAGAGTTTACAGTCAGAGTCCCAGGCAATGGTATAAAAAGGAGGACAGCAATGGAAAGACCACATTAGGTGAGTTGTCAGAGGACCTTTTTTACCTGTGAGTTGATGTTGAGTCTTGTAGGGGGTGAAGTGGATCCAGGGGTAGCTCAGTGCTGGACAATTAGGTTCTAGAGAGTCATCTTTTTGTGCGCTTACAGTATGGTTGTGTTGATATTGCTGGTGGCAGAGGACAAGCAGTTAGGCTGTTGTAAGCAGGATCTGTTTTAAAGTCCAGCAACAAATTCCCATAGTGGTTGGTGAGTATGCTGGAGAAGCACCAAATCAGGAAGTGACTACAGCACACTTTGGTGGAGACTCAAGATAAGAGATCCAGGAAAACAATTCTAGAGCAACAGAGCACTCACTTTAAGTTTTTTTTTTTTGGGGGGGGGGAGCTCTAGTGGCCTTTATTTAGTAAAGGATCGACAGGAAGAAGGGCAGAAAGAGAAAGGGAGGACATGGAGTAGATGGCCTTGGAACGGGAATCAAAGTTTGACAATCTGGCAGTGGATGGAAAAGCCACTGGTCTTTTTATACTGTTGCTTTATGAACTGATACTTTGCAAGTAGCAGAACAGCAGAGGCAGGGAAGGGGAGACAAGAGATGAAACTAACTCAGGATCACAACATAATGTGGTCACAGACGAACTTAGGTGTCTTGAACTTCATTATCAGGTTTCACTAAAAATTGCCATATCTGTCTTTTTCATGAAACTTTTTTATACCAGTATTCTGTTACACACGAATCATTGTATAACACCTGCTACAGACCATTATCGTCTCTCATCTACTGCAGTGATCATTTTACAGGTTCATCGGGATGCACATTAAAGATGCTACAGGTTGCAGTGGATCTAGGACATAAAAATAACCTTTATATAACTGCAAGGTAGATCAAAATTTGAAAACTGTATGTTGTAGGTTGAGTTTTAAAAAAAAATTTTTTTTCTTGCTATGGATGTGAATATCGTAACTAATGGACTTAAAAAGGTTTTAATGTCTTGATCTGTTAAAAATATTATTTCAGGGTTATTACTCTCTTTTGTTACAACATTGAAACATAACTTTTGAGCCCTTGAAGCAACAAAAATACATTATGTAGTAGATGAATCATGATATATGATATACCTGGGGTTCTTAGGTAAATCTTCTGACTGAAAGCACAATAATCCTAACGGACCCACCTCGCAGTCACTTGAAAGATGATGATTTTAATCAGTGGATTAAAGAGTGGAGCTATTCTGCTGATATCGCCCCATGGGTGTAATAGACGGTTCCATCATGACGTGTTGGAAAAATAAGCAACGAGGATCAACCTTTAAAAGCATCCAGTAAACTGAAACATGTTTAGTATTTAGCTTTTTTCAACCCACGTTGTGTTTATATCTGTGTGTGAACAGCAAGCAATGAAGGCTCAGGGGGAAAAGAAAGCAAACACATGTCCAACGGCGGAAGACATTAGCTGTGAAGTTTCCTCTTTTTAAAAAAATTTGGATAGTAATTTTCCGTCTTGCTGTTTGTCTGCCATCACCTCAATCAACAGACATATGGGAAAAATTTTCCATGTAGGGGTTCTTGAGTGGCTTCAGCTTAGAGCTTTAAAAGGAAGAAATGTCTTTGGAAACACAACAAAGCGTTGTTGTCTTATGTTTTCAGTTCTTCCAGAACCTAACTTAAATAGATTAAAGTAAATATAACACTTACAGATATTACTTTCCTCAACTTTGATATAATTGTTGCTATTACTATCCAAAAGAACGTTTTTGGTTCTATGACAGGCTTAACATTACCTGTTGAAGAGACTGAGGTCTTTTTCAGTACAGAGGGATCGCCTGAAGAACATTTATATTCTGTGGTAGCGTCAGCCCTCTTCCATGTTGTGGTCTTCTGAAGTAGCAGCATATCAATTCCTCAGAGGAAACACTTGGGTGAGCAGGTCAGGAAGACTAGCTCTGTCCTGGAATGCCTTCTCGACCCAGCGCAGACGGTGGGGGACAAGAGAGCTATAGCCAAACTAAAAGCATTTACTTTACTTGTAAAATTTTGGATATGTTTGTCCATTTATTGCACAACTATAATTTTTTTTCTTTTAAAAAACTGTTTTTAGTGTGCTACTCTGCTGCTGATATCCTGAATTTTCTATGAGAAATAAATTCCTGTTCTATTCTATAATAATAATAATCTAGAAAGCACAGATTTCCACATGTCTGGCCCACTCTAATATATCGTTGATAACATGTGGAAAAAAAGGTGTATTTGAATAATATAAGAACAATATTAGAAGAGAAAAAAAGAAATAAGCTTTGTGAGATCCATGCCAGGGAGGGATGAGGCAGACAGTTCAGAACCTCCTGGGGGACGATCGATTGGGGTCCATTGTATTCCTCTGGTTTAGTCACGATCAGACAGGATGCAGCCTGGTGGTCAAACTAAACAGCATTATCTGCATGTATACACAACAAATTTCCACTGGACCTTTGGCCCAAATACAAAATAAACCCAAACATCCTTCCCAAGTACTGGAGATGGCAGGGAAAAAGGAGAGACACGTGGAACAGAGCAGTTGAATGAGATTCTCTAGAGACATAGTAGGTGTTAGAGCAAGCAGAAGTTTTTATGGTGTTTGTGATTTTTTTCCAAAACATCTGGAAGCAAGGCAATTAGGTACAGACTCTTTTCTTCCATTGTAGAAGCATACTTAGTGAAATTGCAAAGAAGAAAAATGTGATGTGATGTGATGTGATGTGCATGCATATTTCTCTGATATGAAGAAGGGAATATTGCTTCCTGTGTTGCTGTTTTGACATTGATTATGCTGACTTTGGAGCACAGAGAGAGTTTTCAGGAAGTGCTGTAAAGAAAGATGCATTCATCTGAATGCACTGTGAGATCTATAGCCTGCATCATGGCAGTGGGTGCAATTCATAAAGAAATATGATAATTAAAAATGAGTCCATAATAACTCAGTCTTTTAAATCACAGTATATTTTTGCTTTCAGACAGAATGATGAAAGGATTGTAAAGAGGTGTTTCAGAATGGCTGCATGCACATCCTCCATGGCCTTTCTTGCTACCGGAAAGCAAAATTCATTTTTGGCTCCATGTGCTATGATGTAGAGGTTTTTTTTTAGTTTTCAGTGAAGACTGGGATGTTTAGATGATATATGGAAGATAAGAGATGGCTTACCATAAAAGAGAAGCTTTATGAACAACTGTTGAGAAAACAGCCACGTGCCCGAGGTGACCATGTGAGGATGCACAGAATGTGGTGTTCTTGGAGATGCTCCAAAACCTCTGATGTTTGTCCTTTAAATAGTAGGCTGAATTATTTTCAGCTGCAGGAACATACAGGTCAGCCTTCTGCTTTGCCAATTCGTTACATTTCCTTCCTCCTAATACATGCCACATCTCAATTGGATTTAATTCAAACTTTGACTAGGCCTCTCCAAACACTTAATCAGTTTGTTGTCTTAACCTATTCGGAGGTTGATGAAGTGGTGTGCTTTGGATCAATGTCCTAATAAATGACCCAAATGCGCTTGAGCTTAAGGTCACAAACAAATAATTTTAAACAAAACATTTTATTTTATATTTTTTGTATTTTCCTTCTGTTAATAAGTTTTAGGAAGACGATCCTAATGACCAGCCTATTTTAGTAAAAAAAAATAATAATAATAAGCAGACGACAGAATTTAACAGTAATAACTGACTTCTAAACAGAGACTTATTACTTTTATTGTATGTCATGTTTTCATCATAATAATAATAAATAATGATCTGATCAAGATTAAATAGGTATTTATACATTTATTGAAAATAATTACGTATTTAATTTTGATCTTGCCAGTGTTGTCCTTTGCCTTGTGACAGAGGAAATGTTTTCCAACAACAATTCACTGGGTGAATTCCTGACAGGCTGTCCTGTGATAAAGCTCTTCCAGGTAGAAAACTCTGAATTTAGCATTTGATTTCAGGCTTGAAATTCAGCAGTTTAGATGTTTTAAAGTCATTTGTTCAGCTACAGAATCGGTTAATTAAATAACTTCAGAATGTAAAGACAGCAGAGGCTATTACTAATGTAATTTAGCAAAATATAATATAACATAAAGGTCTATGAGCTACAAAAAAGTTAGCACTCAACCTCCAAAGATTTGCATAAAATGGGGGGGGGAGCTTGGTTATTGACTGTAATTATGAAGTTTTGTGTTAAACTTTGAGTTCCATCTCAAATTTGGAACTCTCCTATATTCACTATTTTTGCCCCATCTCTTTCTAATTGCTAAATTATGAACTCTGACCTTAAATGAGGTGACTCAGTCCTGCAGAGCTTTATATGTTGTTCTGGGTGAGCTCCTGAATAAGTTGTTAACTCACTCTTACAATAAGTTTGGTAGGCAACACACTCCTGGGAAGGATTACCACTGTGCCATGTTTTTTTTTCCCTTTTGACTAAGGACTCTTAACTGTGGAGTTTGGAGGAGTCCCAACCAGTTTCCAGATTAACAGATGTCAGTAATTTTCTTTCTCTTTTTTTTTGTTATTTTTTTTACTTTTTTTTTTCTTTAGATAGAGACATGCTCTTTTGCTTATTGAGATCTTTTAGCTTGCTTCATGTTGACGGATAGGTACTATTTAGAGATTTTGGTAGAGATTTTTTTTTTTATTTTACACATCTGTCAAATCAGTAATCAGGCCTAGGTGGTGCTTGTGAACCACAATAAAAGGGGTTAATCACAGTTAATTTGTTATTTTAAAAGGACAGCAGTTATATTTTTACATAGGACCAGATTGGTTTGGATAGCTATTTCCCAAATAATTTGAAAACTGCTTTTTCCCTTTACTCAGGTTGCATTGGTCCTATTTTGAAATTTGTTTCATGATCTGAAACATTATGTATCAAGAAAAAGGAGCAGAAGAAATCGGTAAGGGGCAGATGCCATTTTACAGCAATGAATATTTGATTTGATTTCTTCAATTTAAACACTTTTGACCTCACCATCCCAATCAACACAGAAACATCAAGCTGTGTGGGTGTAGCAAACACTCTTGTGAGAACTTGAATTTTAACAATCATACTCATCAAGCAAACATGTCATAAGACTTGGAGTAAATCAAAAGGAACACTTACCTTATCAGACCTCCACAACGAGCACAAAGCTTCCAGAGGAGAAACCTTTGAATATTAATAGTGTGTGGAGATTTGGATTCATGTGTGATGTGAAAACATTTGCAGAGTTAAATGGAAATCAGAAAGTTTCAAGTCCAAACTTTTTCAGTTTGTCTGCTCTGAGTCCTGGATTTAAATTCACCAGCTCTGCATCATTGTGATCTTGGAATATCTTTTAGTCAAAGCCAAAAGATGCAGTTTTTCTTTATATAAAGTTTTACAGATTTATGCAGAATTCTGATTCAAATCAAACATTTTATAAATATTGCAGAGGCCGAGGTGAAATACATCTTGCTTATAGCTGGAAAGAAATTGATGGGGTCGAGAGAACCAAAACAAAGACCGGAAGTTTTAAGATTGTTAAATATTGAACATTCTGTTTTGCTTCCTCTGTTTAATATATATTTACTAATTTTGGCTCTGTTAGTATTGGTTAACGTTCAGTGTATTATTTGTTTATTTATATTCTCATGCACTGCTGCTTTGGGGTACTTAATCTGGAGACGTGCCGCTCTCTTGCTTATTAGTTATGTGGAACCAAAAAATGACAAAGAAACCTAAATCTTGAGGAGAACAGCAGCAGATTGTAACACAAAATGTTTAGTTTATTCCAAGCTTGTTGAGTTTTCAAATGATTAATGACACTGAAATGCAGATAAAAGACACTGTATTTTTTTCCAAAAGCATGAGGGTCAACAGCAGCAGTAGCAGTTTTAAATCCCAGACCACAGAATCTGCGTCATGTTGGGAGTCATCATCACTTTCTTGGCCAGAGAAAAACCAATCACCATACTGGCAAACAGGAGCTTTGTTTATCTGAGCACAGCTTGGCCATCGGGTCTATTTTTCCACTCCTACTTCCTGTTCCCAACAAACAGACATAGAGGATTTAATGTTGAACTTTGTCCAGAATGTTAGCCTGCTGTTACTAAAAGTCTCACTTTTTTTTTTTTTTTTTTTTACTGAAAAAGGCTTTCCATCTGATGTCACTGTTGAAAACTGTTCATAACTGCTGCCGTGGTGCCCTGCCAACACTGTGAGCTCAACTGATAAAGCGTTTTACAATATAATCTGAATTAAACATGTCAAAAAAAAGCACAGCTGGTTGTACAAGGCGAAATCCACAGATCTAATAGAAACCCTCACTCTGTGGGCAGGGGTGGGTTCATTCTCTGCTTTTTTGTGTGGTTTAGACACTTTTGCTGCATGTGACCTCCCTTTGTTGCTGTGTATTTTACTTTGATTTTAAAAGGGATACAGACTCTGAGGGGATAAAGTGCTTTGCTGACCACTGAAATTGGATTCTTGAAAGCATGCAATTCTGCAGAGATACTCCCAAATGGAAAGACTTATGAGGACGAGAGAGGATGTAACAAATAAAACAGAGTGACACTGTGCTCTGAAGCTAAAATGTGATTTCTACAAAGATGCTATTGAATGACTTGTCATAAAAATTGCTTCTAATGTAGTTTGCAAGGCACCCACAAAATAATGTTTTCTTTCAAAGAAAACATATAAAGAGTGACTTGCCAAAGTATTAATATGTGTTGAATTTTTTCATATTTTGTCAAATAACTATAACAAACGTAGATGTCTACTTTTTTTTTTTTTTATTTTATATCACAGATATAAAATAACAGTCCACAGTGGTGCAGCTGGTAGCATTATTCCCTTTCAGTAAGAACGTTCTTGACTCGAATCCCCTCCTGGGGTCTTTCTGCATGTCTTTCTGCAAAAAGGTCAAATGTTCTTCCTCTGAAGGCATGGGTTCTCTCCAGCTTCTTCCCACAGTCCAAAAACATGAGTGCCAGGTTAATTGTTCTTTTTAAATTTGGGCCTTCCATTCCTCTTTAGTCCCCCTTACTCCATCACCCCAAAATGCAATTTAGTGCCACCAACTGTCTTTAGAAATCACCAAATTCATAGGTAGTCCATATGTGTTTTTATCCCAGTATAAACACAGCTGTCATCTGAAGAACTAAGGCCTGACCATCGACCTAAACTGAGGGGATTATTTAGAGAAGCCAAGCTCCTGGTAACGCTATAGGAGCTGCAGAGGTCCAAAGCTCAGGTGGGAGAATTAGTTCAAACACAGCTATTAGCAGAGCACATCACAAATTTGGCCCTTATTGAGACATGGTAGGACTGATGAATTATTAGGCGAAAAGCTGCAGTTTGCCACAAGCAGCATATGGAATCTAGCAAGTGATTAGAACAAATGTGACGGGCCACAAGAAAAGTAAGAACAAGTTGCCAGAGCACAAACAGAGAAAAAGAAGAAAAAGACATAAATTTGTAAGAAAATACTAAGTTTTGTTTTTGCTAAATATTCTAGTTGAAGACATGAAAAAACCACCCCATGCTTTAAATATCAGAGGTTTTAAAATTGCAAACTTTGTGCTTGAATTTAGCTTGTTTACTGAGTAAATCTGAGCTGACTCGGAATGTGGGGGAAACTCACAGCTGATTAACATACTGTCTTTGAATGGCTGTTCACACCACTATTGTTGGTTCAATAAGATGGACTTTTGAAAAGAATGCATGGCTAATTTGCATCATCAACAGATCACCCTCAACCCACGACGTTATCAGGTTGGTTGGAAAAAGAGACCCCAGGCCAGGCCCGTTAATAGTTCTGAGCCAAACGCTCACCTATATTTGACTCAGAGCCATTGCAGATAACTTTTGCTCCTCAGAGTAAATGCTATGAGAGATAAAATGTTGTTGAAATGTCACAAAATGTGAACAGGTTTAGGGGGAATGAATACTTTTGCTTGCCACTGTGTACAGTGGGTGCTTCTGAGGCAGCAGTCATTAGACAAAGTGAGATGCTGCACACATTTTGTGATGTTGTGGTGGGCAGCGCTCTAATTTATGCTGCTGTTTGTTTGGATAGACTTCTGATGGACAATTGTATGGAGAAGCAACAGGGCTTGGGAGAAAAATTGCTGTATTTGGCTGGAGGCTGGACTACATTAAAACTGTGATATAGATAGGGACACTGAATAAATGAAGAGCTATGATGCCCCCCACAGACACCCACTTCACAAGCAGCATTAGCAGGCGGTTTCTCTCTCGCTGCACTGCACGGCTGAGTAGATCAGATGGTCCTTTTAAAAACACTCGGATCTCCCACCCTTGTCATGATCATGAACTCTCTCTTTGATAACGAGATAAAAATGAGATTATTTCTTTCAGCATCATGAACACTATAAAATGGTTTACAGTCATCTTTGTGTTTGAGCATGATGCAAAATTCTGATAACCATACGTCTTATAGTAGAAAAAGGAAATTATTTCAAGTCAAATAGTATTTTCCTTCATCAGTCACTTAAAATGTCATTGCAAAATATAAGAAGGCAGAAAGAAAGAGATGACCATGTCTGAGCTACCATGGATTTTCAGGGTTTGTGCCTTTCTTCACTTCAGATGACAGAATCATAAGTGGGCTCAGTGGAGCATTCAGACAGTAAAAAGAGAAAAGGAAGGAAATCTGCAGTGAAAGGAGGAAATGGAGGAGAAATGGTTCACTGTCTAACAATATAAATTATAAAAATCTATTATTTCTTATACAATGAACCTACCAGTTTGTTATATAACATTGTGGTGCCCTTTTAAAAAAATAGCCACGTTAATCTTTTTGAATTTGATTGACCTAGAATAATAATAGGAAAATAATAAAATCCCTTAAACGTACATTTTGATCATTGCAGACACCACAAGGAATTGATTTCCATATATTTCTTATACACCAATCCTGATTATAATCCTTAAAAACCAAATGTTCCTCACTTAAATCAAGACTCTGTCATGAAATGTAGTCCTTTAAGGCTATTATTTTGGGTCCAACTATTGAAACTCTCCTTCTCTCACTGCTGTATTATTTTATGTAAAACCACAGAGCTCACTATCACATGGCCTACACATCAGCCAAACTTTGATCCTTTGGGATGCTGGCTGGTCACCATGGCAGCTTCATGCCTGTGGTGACTATGTGCTGCTGTTTAAATGATTTTGGGGTTGAGCTGGTTTTAACTGCTCAATGTTTTAAATAATAGATTTAAAACCAGAGATATAATGTACATCAAATGTTTCTGTCTTTTGCAACCCATTGTTATATTTTATCAATAGCCTGATTTGTCCACTGATATGGAAGGTGAGCTAAGTGTTTTTTCAGGAAATGTTGACAGTCTTGTTTCTTAATCCAGTTTGATATGAGAGCAAATAAAGGACAGAAACAGATGTATTTAATGTTTTAAGATAAGGTCCTTAAATTTTTCCATGCATGTGTTGAGATTTCAGTTTTTTTCCCTATTTTCCTTTGAAGGTCCTCATTACACGTAATAAAGAATGATGAAGGGATTAGTCATCCCTGTAACCTCTGACAGATTAATTCCACCTGCTTGTGTTGCTTTGCTCTGAGTCATCTGAGAAAAACTATACAAACCCCCTGGTGGTGGGCAGATGCATATCCTATGACAAGGAATCTACGGTGTCTTTTCTAAAACGACCATATTTGAAAAAAGAAAATAGTGAAATGTAAGCAGTCCAGAAGTATACATACACATGTCAACAGCATGAATGTCACAGTGTTTTGAGCTCTTAATGATGCTTTTGAAAATTTATTTTTGTCAGAGTGACCTGACAATACAACAAGCAACTTCAGTAATTCTTAAAAACAAGAACTGTTTAAAAACAAGATTCTGATATGCTTTTGGTTGGATGTTTGAGCACTCTTTAACCATACTTGGCTTTTAAACAAAAATTTCATTTGTGTTGTGTATGAGACAATTTTTGAAACTCCATGGCAGCTAGCTTTACACCAACCAAAACCAGTTTGAGTGTCAAGTGGGGATTGCTGTTCTATTGAAACACTCAGATGTGTCTACATTATAGAGGTCTAGTTACTGTGCTGTGGTGAAGTTAAAGAATTTTGCATTAGTCTTTCCTCCTTATTTTTCCAACCTCCTTGTGTAATATACCAGTACAACTGGCAGCGAAATAGCCCCTTACTATGAAGCTACTACCACCATTGCTTAACAGTTGGTATGGAGTTCTTAAGTTTGGAAGTCTCAGTTTGACTTTTCCAAACATATGTCATAAAAACAAATGTTGGTGTTTTGGTTTTCTTTTGTGTTTCCTTTTTAATCATTTCTGGGTTTGTTATTGCCATTTACATCTTTCCATACTCAGTTAGTTTCTCTGTGTTCATTGTTATTCTTTGGGTGTTGTCTTGGTAATTCATTCATTTGTGTTTAGTTTCTTATTAATTTCATGCTTTATTTCCTCTAATTTGTTTTTGCTTCATTCTCTTGTGTTAGTTTCAGACTTTTTCCATTTTGGTTTGTATATCCTTTTGAGTCGTAGTTCTGCTTCCTTTGTGTTAGTTTCCTTCCTTCATAAATGCTGCTCTCATTCTGCTGCAGCTATTCCACATCCCCCAATTAGCTCACTTGGTTCCTTTCTCATTTTTGCACTCCTGCTTGAGTATATAAGCCCCCTTTGAACATGACAACCAATTTCCAAGAAATTTTCTTTCATCTAAGTGGCACAGCTTAGGTCAGATTGGTAAAACTTTGACACAACTGGGTGTTCCAACAGAGCAATTTCAAATACATATCAAAATTGGTTTTGAAAGGCTTTCAATAAGCATAAGAAAGTTATCTTTTCAAAGATCCAATCCCAACCTCAATGAAAATGTGCGAACCATATTTAAAAGCTGAGTCTATTTATGGAAACATAGTTCATTTAAGTGAACTCTGACTCTAAATAATAGTTATAACAGCAGCACATAAAAATTAAGAAAAGCAACATTGTATAAAACATCTTTAAATTATAAGCTGCCGAAATTTCTCCTTAGCTATTTTCAGTGAATGTTTAAATTAATAAAGTGAAGTAGTAACAGACTCAGATTTGTTTAATTCTATTCCAGCTGAATAGGCTTGGGGTTTAAATATTCAGCAGATTCTGCAGATAATGTTATCAGAAGGATGGATCAAGCACAGTATTAATTTGTCGATTCCACTCATGGAAGAGACCAACTGTGGAGCTGGAAAACTGGGATGCACTGTTACAGTAAATGTTAACTCTTTTTTTTAGGTTAAACAATACATCATCCTGTGGCAAGAATTCTCTGGCATTAATGGAATGTTGCTGCCGTAGATACGCACATGGACGGGCTTCCTGGTAAATGTAATGCTTCATTTGACTATGGTGCTCCACAGGGCTCAGTCTTAAGCACCAAACATTTTAATCTTTACATGCTAACATTTGGTGCTGTCATCAGGAGAAAAGACATTAATTTTCAATACTAAAGATAGTATGCATTTCATTTGTGAGGAGTGAAAAGTTCCCTATTTATAAAAACTGGTTGCACTTGTTTATAATCAATGAAATGCTACACACAGTACTATGCTTAGATTATTGTGCATGTGAAACATGTATACAAGAATTCTGACTGATGATTTGGAAGCTAAACTCTGCCCAGAACATGGTGATTTCCCATTTTGCATATTTCCTATAGCATAAATCGATTTACTTTATCAAACCTGTCTAAAACAGCAGCGTTATTCATGGTGAGAACGAGGCACAATTTAGCTTTAACAGATATAGTCTAACTCAAATATCAATCCATTTTCCAGTCTCATTCCACACTGTTTCCCCACCACATTCCTCACCCCTGCTGTGCATGGAAGAGGTCATGTTGTAGCAGCTTATACCCTTGTTAAGCTGTGGAGTACTGCAGCTGTTGAGATGTTGGGATAGTGCCAGGAGATGGCAGGTGGCAGCATTCAGGCTTGCTCATCTGGGATAATAGACATGAATCTACTGAGGCGTTCTGACCACAAAAAAATATTTTTGAGCACATTTGATGAACTAATCGTCGGCTGCGGATATCCAAAATGTTAAATAAATTAAAAACTGCACAGTGATTTTAATAGCTTTAACTATATTTGTTTTCCCATAGAATAGATCCTAATAGAAGCTAGACCTCACCGAGACCTTAATCCCACTATTTATAGTCGAGATTATGCTACTCATGTATCTGGTATAGGTTTAGACCAAGCAAAAATGTTTGGTCAAAATGCTTAAGTTTGAACTAAATAAAAAGTAAGGTTTACCAAAGATTCTGTAAAAGATGTAAATGTATCATAAAGCATAAACTGAAACCCAAAGATAGCTTCTTTTAGTTTAATATTAGAAACTAGTTTCATCCTTTTTTTGTTTGTGGTGTTGCAGTAATAATTAATGTGGGGACATTTTTTGTCTTTTTATGTGGCTAAGTAATACAGAGATCAATGACAAATATGATTAGATATTTATATATTTACACTGGACCAAACTATGGGAAACATGCACATGAAGTTTTTAAAGAATCAAGCTACACCAAAAGTGCACTAAGCACTAAAGACTTCCTATTATTGACCAAATTCGAGTTTGTTGCTATTAGAAAAATATCACTTGTGCAGCAAAATTCATAATTTCTAAACAGAACTACACAGAGAGAGGACACAGTACTGACAGAAATTTGACTTATCATAGATTTTGAAATAAAAATGTAACTGCAAAATATTTTAAAAATCTAATGTGTGGTAAAAGGTTCTGTAGCCATAAAATACATCCGAAGTGACAGGTAACCTGCTTGATAGCTCTGTCAGAAAACCAAAGGACTGGTAACTGAAGGGACCTGAGTTTGTGAATGGCTGCTATCAGTCCTGTTTTCTTTTAGTTATGCTACTCTATCTCAGCTAAAACAGGTCTAAATTTAAGCTTCCAATAAACATCTAAAACCAATTGCCGAGATCAGAAAGACTTGCATTTTTCAAACCATATATCGACCAAATTAAGCCTCGACATCTATGAGCCATTTAGACATTGTTTGGATGTATTTTCAGCACAAAATGCTCACTGGGGTATCACTCAGTATCAATAGTCTCAAAAGCAAACCACTGCAATAACAAAGACTTTGTGAGCTTCTGACAGACTTTATCTCTCTTGCAGTTATCTCACCAAGCACATCTTCACCACCTCTTCACTGTGCAAATTGGCAGTCTCCTGAAATAAAGCTAATGACAAGTGCTGCACAGCCATCACTCTTTAGATTCTCATTATGCATCTCAATCACTGGCAAAGGTGATGGCACTGAAATTGTGTTCATCTGCCGTGCTGTAATTTTATGAAGTTATTCCTGGCTATCTATCGATTCTCTAGATCATTTTGTCAAGATGTCAAGCAATTGACATGACTGTTGTAAACATATAAATATTGCACTGCCTCTTGATTGCCTCATCCATGAGATTATAATGTGAAGGGAGGAAATGATTTGGATTTTCTGGTTATAAGCAGAATGCTGGTGCCATGATTTATGTTCTTTTTACATCCACTGATCAGCAGGCTCATTGCTCTTCATTTACATGCATCATGTACTTTCTAAAGACATGTTTGAAGTGGACTGTGGGCATTCAGATTGTGATATGCAAGGATGATCTACCTACACACCAATCAAGCTAAACTGTGATTGATACCAGAAGAAAGTTCCATAGCTTTGTAGGTTAGATCATTTGTGTTTCATACTTTTCAGATGTGTTCCTGTACCATGAATAAATCTTGAAAGTTCTCACAATTTTATATGTTACAACTATGAACTTAAATGTATTTTATTGGGATCTTATGTGATTTACAGAAATTTGAGGACGATTGTGAAGCGGAAGGAAAAAGATAGGTGATGTTGAAAATATTTTACTTCATCAATACTTTGTAAGAAAACCTTCAACTATAAGGCTTTTTGTGGTCTTTACCAGCTTTGCACATCAAGAGATTGAAGGTTTTTCCATTTTTTCTTTGCATAAATCCTCAAGCTCAATCAGATTGGATGAAGAGTGACCAAGAACATCAATTCACAGTCCCATATTTGCACTTGTTCTCAACTGAATTTAGCTCTGAACTTTGACTGGACCATTCTGACACATGAATATGCTTTGATCAAAAACAATCTAATCAAAATCTAATGAAAAAACAATCTAATACTTCGCTCCTCTGGTCTGCTTCTGGCATTTATTTCTGCTGTTGATCTCCAAATCCCCAAACCTTTTCCAGTCTACTTTCGATCAGAAATAACCACTGTTCTTGCCAAATAACTTGCTAAAGTCACCTAAAGTTACATGTTCTTTTTACCCCACCCTTGCATCCTACTTGTCAATCTCACACTGGGTCTGGAAGTTTTTAAGGAGCTGTCAATGAGCAGGATAAGTACATTGTTCTTATTCCCCCCACGGTGATAGAACTATTAGGGGTGCATCGCCATGGCATATTAAAAACATCAATGGAGCTTGAGAATGTTTTTGAAAGCAAAGTTCTACCAATAACTATTTTAAATTCACAGTAGATTGAAACTAAATACAATTGATACCAGTATCATGGTTGTGTCTCATCTCTTTTTCTTTGCAAAAGACAGAAGGGATGCATTGAATATCAATGTTTAAAGCACCCTTTAGGATACCTCTGAGAGACAGATTCACATTCCACTGCTTCACTTTCTGTGACACCAAAATGATTTCTCTCAGCCTGGAATTCAAAGAATCAATGCAGATTTGGCTGCTTTGTGAGGCAGATTCCTCAAGGGGTGAAAGATTTGACAAATGCACATTCAGTATTCCTGGGAAGTTAATTTCCTCATTTTCATCTATTCAACATACTGATTTGCTGTGGTTTCCATCCAGTCTCTCTCCGTGTGTTCCGCCAAATCTAAGCTTTGTGAGGTCAACTTAACCTTATTATGGGTATCTAACATTTCTTTAATTCCAGACTGTATGAGTAGCCTATACAATTTTTGTAAGTGTATTTAAGAGTGTCATACTGCCTTGCTGACATGCTGAATATTGTAAGATTGGAATTTATGGTGACATCAGTTCACTGACCAAAACAAAAGAAAACAATGTGTAAAAAAGACACACCTGGTACATGTGAACTAGAGATGGAGGAATATAAAAAAAAAAGCAATTATATCAGTTTTTTTTTAAATCTTCTGCTTTTACTGCTTTCCTGTCGATGAAACTTTATTTGAAAAAAAAAAACTATCTTTTAACTGTGATTTTGAGCTACACTCAAAAATGTCTCTGTACCTTCATAAAATGATTAAAATAAATGATAGCACACCTCATTAAACATTCAGTTCTTTCAAATGAAATATTATTCATATACACATGGATGTCTAAACTTGTTTTATTTATCACTGGAAATAAAAGTGACTTAATCATACATAAACAATAAAAAAAGTCAACCTTGTCTCATTCATTAAAACAAAATAGATCAAGACAAATATGTATTCTGAGAAAGTCAGGACACCATGCCCCCTTAATAGCTAGTCATATCCCATCAAGATGAAATAACTTCTTGTGGCCATCCACCAGTCTCTAACATCAGTCTGAGGATAGCTATCCCTCTACTTACTTCCAGCTGTGAGATGTTTGAGGGATTTCTTGCATGCTCAGCCCATTTTATGTCGCCCTGCAGCATCTCAGAGAGATGAAGATCTGGGTTTTAGCTCCGTCCAGGACTTTACATTTTTTAATTCTCAGCCATTCCTTCATGGGTTTACTGCTATGTTTTGAGTCACTGTTTTGTTACAGGGTCCTGTTCTGCTTTAGCTTAATTTTTTGTTTTGCAGATGTTCCCCCATTTTCCTCAGGCACTCTCTGATACATGGACTTTCTAGATTTCTTGAAGGGTTATTTGATAGTGAGCTGACCAGGTTGTGTAGCAGCAAAGGATCTCCAAACCATGACACTTCCATACTCATGCTTCATGCTAAACATGTTTTTTGTTCTGGTGTCTGAATAATTTATTTTTAGACTCATCTGGTGTTTGTCTGTGTTCTCCCTGGCAAACTTGGATCTGTGCTTCATGTTTTTCTTAGAGACCAAATGTTTCCTTGCTGCACACCTCTCATGAAAGTTAAACCTGTGCTGTATTTTTCCCATTTTACAGGCATACAGTATCATATAAACAGTCCCAATAACCAGCTGTAGGTCCCATGAGGACATTTAAAGTTTTTTTTGAGGCTTCTTGTAGTGTTTTGTGGTCCTCTGTCCTCAAGAACTTACTTGGACAGCAAGACCTGGGGATGTTGGCAGCTGTTTTGACTGTTCATAACTCAGAATGTTTTTTGAACCTCCTACCAGACTAATAAGCTACTGCTGTCTTCAGAATGAAGATGGCAGCAGCTTATTTTATGGCAGGCTCAGACAGCTCTTTAGATTTCACCATGATGTTTAGTCTCACTTCAGTAGTCAGGAGTACACCAGATTACTGTTAGCGCCTGAGGTTTAAACACAGTAAACTCATTGACAATGCTGAGTAATGATGTTTTAATCATGTATTGCTGATATACCTGTGTGGGATCTTATCAGTTGCAAGTGTTAATAAATGAGTGGGTGTCCTAATTTATTCCTCAGCTGAAATTATGTTTTTTATTACAATTTACAGAAAATATTATGTTTTTAAATATTCTTTTCATAATACTTTTATGTTTTATTTATATTACTCATTTTTTACAGTAATGCTGAATTTGATATTAAATATCCATATGTCAAAATATGTTAGGAAATTTTGGAGTGGACCATTTTTTTCACATTACCACAAAAGGCTTTTAAAATGATAAACAATTTCACCCACTTTTCTCTGAAGCACTACTTGAACAGATTCAAACCAAAAAATGACACTAAACATCATATGGTGACCAGTTCGCTTTGTGATAACTCCAGTTGCTTGGCAACAGACGCCTAATGAGGCTTTTATTGGTGGGTAATAAGACAAGTCGCTCCTGAAGTGACAACTGGACGTGTGGATTCTGCTCCTCTGTATAGCTGCAAAGTAGGAATGTCCCAATTGGGATTTTTGTTGTTGGTTTCTGACTCATTCAGTGTCATTTAAGTTTAGCATCTCATCATCAATTTCATTTGAGATTCTTTTTCTAATTCTCTTTTTTTTTCCAAGGCTCTTAAATGTGAAACAAATTATAAATGTGAACAGAAAAATCTAAACTGAAGATAAATTAAATAAATAACAAATGCCATCTACACTTTTTGAGCAGTTAGCTCAGTACAGTAGTTACAGCCTGCTAGTCAGGAACAGCAGCCTAATAACAGCGTTGAGCCATCATGGAGGACCAACAGTGTGTTACAGTCCCATTTGAGCTAAAAAAAAAAAAAAAAACATTGTGAGGGGAAGCTTGTTCCAATGATCCATAAGTGTTAGCTGATAGTCACCAGAGGTGATTCTAGAGTTTGTCAGTGTCCTTGGCAGAAATTCACAGCAGGGCCCTCCAACCAGCATTCACTAGGGATGTTCACAAGTCTGAAGTCACTAAGTGCCAAGTTAAATCTCAAGTCCCAAATGACTGAAATAAACATTTTTTCATCAAATCTATGACATCTAGTACAGGTCTCGGTTGGGATTCCAAATCCGTACTGTTTGTCCCCAGTCCTAAATTATTTTACTATTTTGTGCAACTTAAGTTTGAGACTCCGACTTGAGCTGCAGTGAAGCCGTTTAGATGTTCGAAAACATATTCAAGTAATAATGTATACACATAACAAAGGCATGTCAGCAGTACCATCCTAAAGGACATGGTTGTTATAGCAATAAATTCTTCAAATGCAACTTTTTGACTGTCTTTACTATTTAAGCACATGGATTGCTGTGTATTAGTGGTGTTCAAACTTTTTATCATGAGAGCCAGCACTGTCTCGTTGAAAGCATTTGGGGGCCACGCATTCAGTTTTGTTAAATAAAAATGTACAAATAATTGCATTGTGCCTTTTTAAATTTTTATCTGCTTAATAATAAACTGAATATCCAAGATGTTATTGAAAAAACTTTTGTATTGAAATGGATCTGTAAATCAATGTAGATCCAAAAAAATAAAAACGGTCTTTCATGATAGCTTTATTTTAAAGCAGCAGTTTCTATAATTTTACAGGTGATTTTTTTTTTTTTGTCAAAGTTATCTAACATGAATAAGACATGGGTTAGTTTTTCTTGCTGTGACAATCAATGAGGAAGGGTAGGGTAAGGTGGTTGGTAGATGGCAAGTCTGCTTTTAAGTAAAAGTTAAAAGCTGGATGTTTGTGGTTCTGTTCTCCACAAAAATATGATGAATGTGGAGACCTGTTTAATAAATGAGAAATAATTTGCGTTGTAACTAACATTACTTTATTTTAAAGTATATTTGCTTTATTTTAAAGTATATTTGCTCCATTCTAGAATTGTGGTCAAGAGGCAAAATCATTCAGAGGGCCACAAATGTCCCCCTGGCCACACTTTGGACAACCCTGCTCTATATTAAAACTGAGATTATATGTACTTGACATGATTATGATATTTGATGCAATTTTGTTGCACAGAGAAGCACACAACTGGTTATGAAGTGCATTACTCCCATATCAGACTGTCATTATGAAAGGAAACTTTACATGTGCAGCGTTTCACACAAGAAGATCCAGGTGGGGCACTGTCTCCTACTGACAGTCTCGCCCAAAATTGTTAACATCAGTAACTGATTTAGGTTTCAGGCAATCTTTTAATTTTAGCACATGGTTCTTCGGCTCCAGCCAAATCCCCATCTGATGCAGAATCTGTGAAGGTATAGCTAAACATTAAGGCGATAACAAGGAGATCCTCTTTATTATCACCAAAGTCAAATTGTCAAAATGCCGGTGGAAACATGTAAAAGGATAGTCAGAGATTAAAAGAAGGGGTTGATTGCCAATAAAGGTTTTCTATTCACTTTTCATGTTACTTTTTTTTTTTTTTTTTTTTTTTACCAAATTGTCACTAATTTCACTTTGTATTATTATCTTTTGAGAGATGCTTGTCTTTTTTTCCATTCACAAACCAACCTTTTAGATGAATGCTAATTTTACATCCAAATTTGCCAGGACTTTGAATATTTTTAGCTTGACTCTACCTCTGCATTTCTGTAAATAACCACCCAATGCAAACTTGATAATAGTTTAAATTTTTTATAACTTTTACATAAACCAATAACACTTTTTTTAAACTGGAGTTGTTTTAAGCCAGTGCAAGTCCGCTTTGGTTTTACCTCCTCTCAGACTACCCATTAGCTTCAGGAACAACTAATCTGAATTTACACTGAAAGGTATCTGGACAGGTTAGATTCTTCAAATTAAAGTAATCATAAACTGACACAGACACAGTGGACATGATAAGGCGTTAAAGCGGCTAAAGTACAAAGTTAAATCTAAAGAGCTGTTAACTTGACTGTACTACTCTACTTGTAATTGGTTCCACTCCTTACAGCTGGAAGCAACAGCTTTCTTGCGTGTGGTTATGCATTTCACTGTAACTCCTCTGAATCTTTGACCTCCTTCAAGCTCTAAACTTACCTCTCTCTTCTTGTTCAGTCTGACCAGCAGGCACCTTTGGCCCACAGGAAGGTAAGTGTGGTTTGAAAAAGAAAAAAATCACACTTTTTTTGCACACGAATAAATCAAACAGTTTTCACGTTCCACAGTGAGTTTGTTTTTATTCTTTGCTGTGATGTGAATCAAAGGCTCCAGGAGATCCAGCAGCAGATGATGTCAGGGGAAATCCTGCTGGGAGACATGTTAACTGGATCACTGGAGCTTCGGTACAGGTCAAATGTTGAATCATCAACATGCAGTAATAACTTCTTCCTTCTCAGAAGACTTTGTTAATGTGTGTATAAATTTAGTTAACTTGTGAATGTACATGGACTGCCTTTACTGTACATCTGACATGAACTCAGTAACACACATGGGTGTTGGATGAGTGTGTGTGAGTGAGCGCACGTTTAAGTGAGAGAATGGGTATAAACAGGAACCCTGAGGTGGATTGAATGCTGCTTTCAGAAAAAGCCTCCTTTGAATGTCTTTTTGTATTTGCAGCAGCAGGATGCAACACCAAAAATACAACAAAGAAAAGACCTGCCACCGGAAAAGTGAAACTGAGTTCTGAGGTTAAAAATACCTCCAAGGTACATTCACACTCACACTTACAGTAACCGAAAAAAAGCTCCTACTTACAATGACCAAGTCCAATATTAACACAGTAACAGTAATAATTATCACCATTTACAGTGTAAGTGTTCGGAAATATAATATGACTGGTCACTGATTTATTTGCTCGTTGTTCTACAGTTGAGTCCATTTTTTTAAGCTTGTAATACCTCTCTAAAATTTCCACAGATGCTGTAACAACTTAAGTGGAACTATGCTAACCTACCACAACTGCAGCACAAGTTGCAATAATGTCAATCTGAGCCGATGAGTAAATACCCATTAAGGTTTTGTCTAAAAAACATTGTGTACCTTCAGGTTTTCACAACTTCATGTGCTTTTAATAACTGTCACTTTTTGACCTCATAATGGATATACAGATGTATCCAAATTATTGCGCATTGGTACCAACTTAGTGAAAAAGAAAGTACACTCTTTTTCAATCTTAGGGTGGTGCACATCAGCATCTGATGAAGTGAGCTGTTTCTACTTATTCATAGTATCATTATACACTACACAAAAGACCACAAAGACCACCATATAAATCAAAAGCATGTAAAGCCACATTTAGCTTTGAATACTTAAAGTAGTAATTTTCTCACATCATTATGGAGGAATTACAGCCCACTTTTCTTCACAGTGTTACTTCTGTTAATTTAGGTTTACACAAACTATTTTCTGAAAAACTCTCCTTAGTTACCACCTCTGCATTTTATTTGGGTTTTAAGGTCTGAACTTTACCAGGTAATTGCAAAACCTTTATTTTTTCCTTTTTTAGATAATTTTGTCACAGATATCCTGCATCATTTGTCACACTGCATGACCTGGATTGGGCCATCCTTTAGCATTCTGAGAAATGGCTGCACATTTGACTGGATTTTTTTTTTTTTTTTTTTTTTTTTTTTTCAAAAGAAGGGACTTTATTTAATTGAATCAATATTGACTTAAAGATGCCCAGGTTCTTCAAATTGTCCAGGGATGGTCTTCTAACCCTTTCTCAGACTGATTGGCAGCAGCAATTCTATCTCTGAGAACATGTTTACACCACTTGGTTTTAATGCAAAGGTTTTTTGATGGAAAAAAAAACAGACCAACATAAATAATTTCAAAAAAATTTTTTAGTGAAAATGGACAGATATTTTTGATTGTTCAACAATAAAAAAAACAATAAAAAAAGGGAAGAAAAAGTCAAAAATAAAAAATTGCAACAACCTGGGTACATTAATGTCGTCATTAATGTCGTCATTAAACTCATTAATTTTCCAGCAGTCTGACTTCTTTGGGTACACACCTGCCATTAATCATGAAGAATCTGATGATCCTGAAATAAAATATTGGTTTCCTAATTCTGTTTTCCAATCATTTTCCTCCTTTAGCTAAAGCCATAGTTTTCAGACAGTTTACAAGGTTTAACAGGAATTGATCTTATTGGTCTTATAAGGTAGTCAGGAGAAGGAAACAAAAAGGAAAAAAAAAAACATACCTCACATGCAGATCATAGCACAGCTCCCTATTTTAAGAAAACGGGGAGCCACAAATTTACAAAAATTTGAAAACTTAAAGATGCTTAATGATGGCTCAAAATTGAATCTATTTGGGAAGTTGCCAAGAACCTGAAGCCAATATTGAAATTGCTGCAGGATTTTCTTATTTCTACTGGTTGAGTTCTACATGTAATAGCAGTCGCCAGTGTTCTCCAGATGCCTGGAGAACACTGGCGACATAAAGTTTGACATTTCTTACATAAAGAAAATATCCAGGCTTGTGTAAAATGTGATAAAAACATGTAAAGAGAATGTGTTCTCATGAAATTCTGGTCATATTTCAAAAAGTTAGGTTTGGCACAAACACAACAGTGCATATCACTACCGAACTCCACACCGACAGGGAAACAAGGTGGTGGACGGAGTCAAACCTTTTGTTGAGATGGATAAAATAATGAACAGTTCTAAATACTAGTCATCTTAGACCCAAATCATTCAGGTGTCTGTTAAAAAGTTGAAGATCAGCAGCCACTGTGGACAAGAGAAAATGTAAGCATTCAGTCTTTACTGAATGCTGAAATTAATCAAAACATTCAACACATTATTAGTTTTAGGTTGTGTACACTTATGCTATTGATTATTTTCTTTTTAAATAAGTTGTAAATGATGATTATGTATCACATCAGAAAACATTACCATTTTAACAGGAGTGAGTCCACATTTGAAAACCAATTTAAAGATCTTTTCAACCTTTAAACTGTTTTTAAATGATCTTGACAATTCAATAAATTACCAGACAGCATCAAGTCAGTGCATGCCATTTAGACTGAAACATCAACACTGTAACTATGAATGTGTGCTCATCGAATAGTTTTATGTCTATGGTATAATACAAAATTGCTATAAGCGCAACACCAACAAAATCTATCGTAAACACCCGTCAGGTTCCCCATAGAAAAATCCTTTTAAAATCTTAGGGTGTTTTAAAACTGTATGAAGATTTGTAAGCAAGATGCTGCTGTTTGAGCCCTGGTTATAGAAATGTGCTGAGTCGCGGTTTGAGGCACTCACATATTAATACCCAGTTTCCTTCATTCCCCTTTCCACTAGAGGAAACTGAACGCTTCACCAGCAGCATGAATTAAAGTTTGCAGCAGCAGGATGTACATACACAGCTGAGTGCTTACAGGGAAGAAGTAACAAGATGAAAAGTTGTAAATGTGCCAAAAAATCTAATGAGATTTTTCCTAAACTGGAAGGAAGTCAGAAGTTGACTGGACTGATTGATTTGATTATACCATATATTTCTGGATATAAATTGGATCTGTTTGTTTTTGAAAAGTGCCTTAAGGTGACAATTGTTGAAATTGGTGCCAGATAAATAAACTGAATTCAGCTTACTAGTCCTACTATTATTTTTGAGCTGATGTCATGGCAGAAGTAGAGGTTGCTTTGTAGTAACTAAGTTTAAGAAAACTGTATTTTCTATTCTGGTGTGCTGTGTGTAAACATCTGTACTGTAAATAAGACAATTATCCAAAAATTATCCATAAATTTTACTTGAGGTATTAATGGTCTGTTGAGAAAATGTTTGAAAAAAAGTATTTTAAAATACAAATTGCATGAAAACAACATCAAACGCACCACTGGTATGGCCATGGCAGGATTTTGTTCTCTTTAGAGGTTTGAAAATGTGACCATGAATTGGACAAATCCATGTTAGCAACTGAAAAGAAAACTCAAAAATTTCAGCATGTAGTTTAGCTAACACTTTTAACTGATGCTAAAAATGATGTTAAATTATGACAAATAAATCTTCTCAGGTAAAAGCAAGAATTAGAATAAGCCTGAAAAAGAGCAAATCGATGTCTTTAGGTTATTATATAGCCATCTGACACAGCATTACAGCCCCCTAGACATTTTAATATTGCATAACAGCTGGAAGAAAACTGACACTTAAACCCCTAACAGACAGAAAATGTCAAAACCTCATTTTTGTAAAAATGGCAAATTTGGAACACATCCAGGTAAATCTGTCATAAATCCACAGATTTTCTTAATGTGGTTGATGGGAAAATGATCCAAAATGTTGTAAAAATATCTTGCTAAAGAGACCCAAGTCTGTTAGTCTTTAAAAAGGCTATGTTATTTTCAGAAGGCACCGATTAATCTCATAATGATTTCTCTTGCAGACTGATCCGGCTGTTTGTGTTTCAGGGATGTAGATAGACTCAAGCTGTCTGGTGATCTTGCCAGCAGCAGAGGAGTCCAGCTGAGCGGAGCACATGAGATCACTGGGGAAAAGGAGAACGGAGAAGGAGGGCGAGAAAACAGAAAAATATGAGGAAGGTGAAGGCAAGAAATGGGATAAGACCAGGATGCAAAAAATGTCAACACCGGAGGAATGAGGAGGAAGTGCAGGGGATTGTGAAATAAAGATAAAGAGAGAGGCTGCAATAGTATGAAACACTGAGCAAAAATTTGGTAATTTTGCAACAGAATTTATGTAAACTTCAATAGAACTGTAAGATGTTGCTCAAATTGTCAGTTTGATATGTTGGCATAAAACCTATGGCAACTACTGCAAGTTAGCATGTTGAAGAAATCATCATGTATGCTTAGATTTAAATGGTAGAATACACTGGATTCTTTCCAGTTGTCAATTTTCAGTATTGTTCAGATTTTTTTTTTTCAGAGAAACCAAAGACAGTCAGATCTTATCCTTAGGGGTACGCCATTCCCATATTGTAGATTAGAATAAAAAAACAAGCTTTTTTCTGCCCAAAAGTATTCACATCCCCTGATCTTTTTCACACTCTGTAATGTCACAGCTACAAACTTAAATGTATTTTACTGTGATTTTATGTGATTAAGCAAAACGAAACGATATATGGTCTTCTTTCTTTTTTTCTTCTGAAAAAAGCACAAAAATGTCTTCTGGGTAGAAATGCACAAGTCATTTGGCCAGAGATCAAAATCAGACAGCTTTTTTCCTGATTTGCTCTAATCCTGAACAGATGTGGACAAAAATTGGGGACCTTCTCTGTGGCCCTCTTGGGTCATCAACATGGATTAACCTAGATGAGAGCCATGTACATTTCCATTTGGGTTGATAATGGACATTGTGAATATACTCAAAATGCATTTATAAGATGAATTAGAAAACACATGTTGTGGCCAACCAGAACCTACTGTATCCCTGTTTCATACTCTAAACAGTAAAGACTGCTTTAATGTAGAACTTCCAGAGACTGCCATGTATGAATCATAGGAATTCTTCATATCCTTTTGAATTTAAAACTTTTATTAAATGATATATTATCTATTCTTTTCTTTTTATATGTTGTATAGTGTTAAGTGAAAAAAAAAATCCTAAAACAACCATCAAGTGAAGCTTTAAAGAAAATAAGCAATCTGGATCTCCCAGTGAAAGCCTGATCTCTCCCGTAGGGTATGTCTGTGCAAACTTTGAACTGAGAAAACTGAGATTTGTGCCTATGTTTGCAAAAGATGCAAGCTCAGATTGGACGATAAGCATCAGTAATCAACACGACTTAGGTCCTGTCACCTAATCCTAAAAGGGTTTTTGTTTGGACTCTGTATGGGTCATTCTAACTAATGCACATGCTTTGATCTAAACCAATACTTTACAGCTCTGGTTGTATATTTATGATCATTATCCTGCTGAAAGGTGGGCCTTTACCTCAGTCTCAAATATTTTGCGGCTTCTACCAGGTTTTCCTTAAGGCCTGCACTGTGTCTACCTCCATCCATCTTCCCATCAACCCTGACCAGCTGCCTTGTCCCTGCTGAGGAAATGCATCCCCACAGCATGATACTGCTACCACCTTGTTTCATGGAGGAGTGGAGCTGGTTGATGTGGAGTGTTGGTCTCTTGTCACGCATAGCATTTTGCACATTAATTAAAAAATTCACTTTTAATCTCATCTGATCAGCTCATCTTCTACAGTCAAAAAACATCCACAAGCATGCATTTGGCTTAACTGATCACTTTAAATTACCCTTAAAGCCAAGGCGATCCAAAATATAAACCAAAGAAACACAATGAATTTGTTGTTGGAAATACAATGAATAGCAACGTGAATTAGGGAAGGTTAAAACAATTACATCCTAATTGTGTCAGTGATAACCTGAAAACAGCACAAGTGCTGTGAAACAGTGAAATTAGCAACTCACCACTGAAGGCTCTAGAAAATGTCCAAAACAATTTATTTTCAGCTGCTGGCCATATGGTCTGTTTGCCATTGTGTTTTGGTGGTTTTAAGTGAAACTAAAAGGAGCAGTTTTATACAAACCATTGTTATTTTTTACCCACTTTGACAACTAGTGATTCAAAGGAATTTTCTATAATTGGGTCATGACTATATGAAAATGTGATCATTTGATTCTGAATAATTAACATATACCATCAAGTGATGGCTCCAAGAGATTTTCAGAAATCATCTCAATATAAAAGTTAACAATCCTTAAAAATATAGAACAAATTAAATTATATCTTAGATATAAGTATTCACATGAATATGTATCTCTATAATTCATAAATGTCGGTGATGGTGAAGATAAAGAAGAGAAACTATAGTATTTCTCCACAGGGAAGGATCATGGCTACAACTATTGATAGGTAATGCTAAGAGAGTCGATCACATGAGATTTGGTGTCACGTTATAAACTTGGAAGGAGAGGTTTACGATGGTGGAGAAGGGGAGTGGGAGGTCTGGAGGGTGAAAGATTGAGAGGATGTCCTGTTTAGGTCATACGCTTCAGTGCTTTTTACTGTGGGAAACTGTGTGTGTGAGCGTGTATATGTTTGAGTGTCTGTGGTTGTGTATGTTTTTGTATGTGGTCCAGTTTAGTCACTTGTGAGAACTGACTTTAAAAGGCTCAATGCTCTTGTAAGGAGATTTTGGATCATCTGTAGTAACTAGTGGAGAGGTAATTGTGGTTGGCCCTGAAGCGTTTACTTGAAACCCTGGTAAAAGTGATGAACGCCAGTGTGATGTCTTCCCACAAGCTGTCCACTATCAGTGTGTCTATTCCAAGCTTGTTGGTTTTGAGTGGGTAGAGAGAAACCTCCCAGCTCTTGGGCCTCCATAGAAAAACATTAACATTCAAGAACTTTATCATCAGTTCTAAAAGCAAAACATGTCACATAAGAGACGTCACATGGAGAAGTCATATGGTATATGTTAGATGAAATATAATGCTGTTATTCATGTGTGTGCTGATATCAAGGCAGAAAACCTGGAACATAAACATATATATTAGAAAATGCTGTTTCTAAAGTTGCTTTAACTCCTGCAGTCGGTATACTTACTTGAGGAAAATTGTAATTTCTGGTTCATTTTATTTCAACTCAAATTAATTTTAAAAGTCCCTTCTCCCAAAAATAATAATTGCGAAAACATATATCTTGAAGTAAAAACTGAAGTTCGAGTCAAACACGTGTTAACTATGGGCTCACATCATAAGTCCACAGCAGCTGCCTGTTGCGAACACCTATTTCAGGCATCATAGCTTTTCACAGTTACTATGTTGCATTTCGCACATCACCATTAGCATTTAGACAACAGCTAGTGAATTTTTCAAAACAGTACAAATTGCAAAAACTAGTGGATGACCTACAAAAGCGAGTCACTTGCTCAAAATGCATAGTTCATTCCTCAAAACTACATATTCATGTCAATGAAAGTATCAGTGTCATCAAAATAAAAAGTCCTGACACCATTGTTGAACAAAACAGTCAAATGGCTTTGTCATGTTTTCATAATGACAGTTTACTCTGTCAGTGTTATCCAATGCAAAAAAGTCAGACCTTGGTGACACTACGGGAAAACGTTTAAGAGAGCTTTATATACTATTTACACAGCCATTTGAAAGCTACATTTAAGTTACACATTTCTGTATTAAGTGACCTAAATAAGTACCGGACACTGACTACATTTGTTTCACGTTTATGCTGCATATGCTCTTTGCAGTTCTAATTTGTTCTCAGCATTGTATCAAAGCAAAGTTCAAACTTATTTACAACAAACATAAGAAACATCCTTTGAGTAAAGCTGCTGTGCACAGCTGAAAAAATATCATCAGTGAAAGCTGAGGATCACCTGAGAGAAACTGTTCAATTTGGGAGAGATTTTCAGAGAAGAATGACAAAGAAATGCATAAAATTTGCGTGACAGATTTTGAAAACTATTTCACCATTTTTGTATGTAATGAGTCGAGCAATAAAATGACCACTTTTAGTTTTAGAGGGAATGACTATTCAACATTCTTAAGAATAGTTCATTTTGACTAACAAAACATAATACAGTTATAATGTTATACCACAGCAGAGAAATGTATGGAAGCAATTGATGCATGTCCAAAAGGGATTTGTAATTTGTCAGAAAGAATGAGAAATTGGGACTATGATGTTCACAAAAAACTAAGTGTTGTGGAGGTTGAAATAATAGTGATGGGAATTTTAACTGATCAGAGAAATGCACCAAAGCAATTGAGAAAAACTAATGTTTCACCAGTGAGACCCACTTATGTGCAGCAGTTACCTGATAACCCAGTAAAATGCTGTGGAGGTGGAATTGTGTCACATTCAATGATGAATTAGATAGATAGATAGATAGATAGATAGATAGATAGATAGATAGATAGATAGATAGATAGATAGATAGATAGATAGATAGATAGATAGATAGATAGATAGATAGATAGATAGATAGATAGATAGATAGATATGGCTTTTCCATGATCCCACTATTAACCTTACTGAAAATATGTAGATGCTGATTAAAGGGTGTGTACAAACCAGAAACTCAACTTTTTAAATCACCTCTACCATTTCTGCGAAGAAGAGGGGTTAAACATCCAGCCTGAAATATGCCAGCTGCTTCTTGATGATTGCAAAAGCATTCTCTGAAAAAAAAAAAAAAAAAAAACTTGACTGTAGCACTTAAACATTGATAACTGAAATCTGATAGAACTAAAAAAAAAGTATTTTTCGTATAAAATCAATTTCTAAAAAATAATAATCAAAATAAATGAATAACAAGCAAAAATAAAATAAAATCAACTTTTAGTTCATGATCCTTCAACAATTATTGTGACAGTTTTAAGGGATATAGAAAGTGAATAGACATTATCAATTCCATCCATGTCTGGCGTAACTGCAACTATTAAAAACCATCAGCAGATCTTGTTTGAAGTTGCTATTTTTATATAAAAGTGCTCTTGGCGTTACAATGGTAGAAATCGGCATCAGCCTTGAAACACTGTTTCTTTGTGCACTATCAGCATCTTATCCATCACAAAAGAGCAGGTCTGCATGGAAGCCTGGCACTCTCACACTTCCTGAACTGCTTTTGGTCAAAACCACTGGGTCAACCCACTTCCCTGTATTCTTCTGTCAACTCTGGGAAAAAGCTTTAATATCCTTCCTGTGAGCAAGATGCTGGCTGACTAAGCTTTGTGAGCAGCCATCCTTATGGATAATGGCATAGCGTTTTGTCTCTTTCAGCATGGAGTGAACCTTTGTCTCCTTTGTTTGCATCTCCAAATTATCTTGCTTTGCAGTGAAGAAGAAACAGAACAGCCCTTGCATTGTCTCCTGGCGGTATTGAACAGAATAAATGTTGCCTGATATAATAACATTTGTTTATTTAGTAATGACTGTGTGACTGTTTTGTGGTCAGTGAGTTTGTTGCTGCCAGCTTTGTGCCCTGTTGGATGATTGGAAAGCAATGTCAACACCATTGAGCGTCAGCCAGTGACAGCATTGTTTGACCCTGAGTTTATTTATACGATGCAAAGATAAGATTGAACATTGCATGGTTGATGTTCTTTGCATTGTTTCAGAAGTTTACACAGACAGATAGAACATCAGTGACAGATTCAGTGGCATGGCTGTTTGTATAGCCTGAGATAATACTGTTGTCCTGATAAAAGACAAGATCTGGATGCACACACACACACCCCCATACAAGTGTAAACTTTCCCAGGGTTCTGAATAATTGGGAAAACTGACTTTTTCCCTTTGTAATTCAATAAAATATTTCAGTTCGGTTCATGTTGATCAATGCAGGTTCATGGGAATTGGGGGGGTTGATAATCAACATTTTAGGCCAATATTGTTTATCTCTCTTTTCTCCCTGTATCTTTTCTTGTTATTCTTTATTTTTGAGTGCAATTAGGTGAATGTGGCCATAGTGTGAAGCACTTTAACTGGTCAGTATTACTAGAAAAGTACTACAATTATGAAAATGATGTACCAATGTACATCATTTTCATAATTTTGATGATTCTATATTATTATTGTCATATTAAATATTATTATGATTATTATTAAAGCCCCTTTCTTTAAAGATGCCAAAAAAAGTAGCTTTTTAAATTTTACTTTTATCTACTGTCAAATTTACTTTGCCCTGCTTTTCTAAATTGTTCTCATGATTTATTTTATGTGTTTTCATTAATAATAAAAATGCTAAGCATCCAGAACAAGGCTGCTTCTTTTTTAGCTACAATCAGTAATTCAGTTGTGTTCCTGGACTCTTCTTGAATCTATGTGCTGCATTTATGATCCCCATTGTCAGCATCAGCTCCAAGTGTAATTATCCTTTTTGAACATGCAGCGGTACCACCATGCAAACCATATCCTTTTCTGTGCTTTTGTAACATCAAGACATGTCTGACATATTTATAATAGTCACTGGTATATTTTTGTAACGAGTATAACAACAACTAAATCTTGTTCTTTGTAGGGAGCTAGAAATAAACTAATTGAAGCACAAGAATAAACAAGATGACAAAATAGATGGTTTAGGGTGTAGAATAACAACAACACTTTCTTACTATCTGTAAAGAAAGAGTATGACACAGCTGTATACCTACCAATACAAAGCTGTCTACCAAAACTGACAGGCCAGGCAAGAAGAGGATTATTCTGAAAAACAGCAGCAATTACAGGAGAAGCCTGTGGTAACTCCAGATGAGTAACAACAAACTCCACAAACCTAATCTTTATGGAAAAGGATGATGAAAATTCACTTGACAACACTGTGACACAAAATTAACACTACAAATCACCCTGAAAACACCATCCCCTTAGTGAAACATGATGGTGGCAGCACCAGGGCATGAGGACAGATTCTCAGATAAGCTGACAAGAGTTGATGGGAAGATCAATGGAGAAATACAGGGTGACCTTTGAAAAATATACAGCCACAACTACAATGTAAAAGTGTGGATAAAGTTATATTTACCAGTTAAAATGGCCCAGTTTAAGTTCAAATATAAATCGAACTGATAATCTGAGCAACATTTTACATGACAAAATGCTTAAAAAGTTTGTAAATACTTATTCTCTCCAATTGATATGACGTCATCTTAAAGAAATGTGACAAACTGATGGTTTTAATTCATATTAGATGTTTAATGATGTTGATTTTGTTCATTTAATGAATTTCAGTCATGCAGGACTGAAATGTTAGTCTTGACCATTAGAAAGGTCACCATAGCCTTCTTATAGTATTCATGTTATTGTAAAGGTGAGGTTGGACACTTTTCCCAAAGCAATGTTGCATTCGGAAGTCAGTATCCTGGTGTGACAGTTAGGAGAAAATTAATTTCATACTTCTATCACAAAGTAGAGACTGGATATATCAGGCAGTGGATGTGTCAGCAACTTCAGGTAATAGAGACAACCTTTTAGGTCTGGTCTTTGGCTCATTGGGTGTTTTTGAAAGCTGTTACAGCAGTGAGACACACAAAATTGGAACCGCATGGACAACTTTGATTTGAGTTCAACTGGAAAGTCACCATCGGTAAATAACTCAGAGGAGACCTTTAAATGATAAAATAAACTCTCCCCTTGAGAATACAAATAGGTATCCTTTAGAAAGCGATGCACATTCAGTCTTACAGAGACAGTCAGGTCTCTGCAAGAGCTCTGAAGCAGCTCATGTGATGAATTGTAACCTCTGATTGCTTTGATGAACAGAGTGGGTGCTTTTCAGAGTACAAATCTCAGGTGGATTTATTTCAAGGAAAGAAAAAAACCTGTTGAACTCTTAATAAATATGGATGCTTGACATTTAAAGTCATTTAAGTGTTCATATCAAATAATCCTAAAAGGCTTTTGAAGTTACTTGTAGCATCAAATAATATCCTTGATCAAAAAGTCATTCCCTTAAAGAACCAAAAATCTGATGACTTAAAGGTGAGAGAATATAAGAAAATGTTGTCATTTTTAGTTCAGTTTAATGGCAATTTAATTTGATTAAAGGATAATCCGATGTGGCATGGCTGCCTGTACCATAGTATTACAGTATAAAGTATTTTAAAATGAACCTTGGATACTGTGCATTTATTTTTGGGTACATATCCCTTATATGGCAGGTAGTAATCTCATGATGGGGTAATAAAATCATAAGTAGAAAAATATAAGTAAAACAATGTTAGAAAAGCCATTCTGTGATGTTACCTTTTTAATGTTTTAATGCAAGCTATAGGAATTAGAATCAGATTTAGCTGGATTGGCTAAGATTATGTACACAAACAAGTCATTTGACTTTGGTTTCAAGCACTCATAGCATATAGTCATTAAGTACAAATATGTAAACTCTAGTGGAAATAAAGGATAAAAGGAACAGTAGGTACATGTATGTGTATTCACTGCCATTTTTTATGCAAAGAAAAGTTTTTAAAAAAAGGAAGGTTATGACAGTGCAAATATACAGAGACAGTCGGGTACCTCTGAAGCAGCTCATGTCATGAATTGTTGTTTATTTTGTTTCACAGCAGAGTAGCTCACTACTCTGGCTGTAAGGTGTTCGGTGCATTCATCAGAGAGACAATCTGGGGGAAAAAACTGTATTTGGCAGCTGGTTTTAGCAGATAACGCTCCGTAGCACCAACCTGAAGGTAAGATTCTAAACATTCTGTGTCCAGGATGTGTGGGGTCTGCAGAGATGTTAGTTAACATTTTCCTGACCTGACACAATACATCTTTCTTCACTTATAATATAATAATCTCATAAAAACTCCTTTGTAGAAGGCAGTGTGGAAGTTATTTATTTACAATTTTGTTCTGGTAAAAAAAAAACCTGATTTGAAAGAAAGATATATTTAGATCTGTGGTTGTTACATTTTAGTATGAGTTACACATAATGATAACCAAAAAAAATAATTTTTAAAAGAACAGTATAAAAGATCTTATACTTTATTGTGTTGTTCCTTATTTCAAAAGAGAGGAAAATAACATATTTTTCAATCAGGTATCATGTAGGATGGAAGATGAACCGTGTCAAACAATATGTTGCTCAGCCCTAAAATTTCACTTAAAGCTGTTGCCACAGATTTGCTGGTTAGAAGGGAAATAAAATACTTAACATCTATGGACATATGTTCTCTTCTTTATTTGGCTCAGACACTGAGGGAGAAATTAGGTTTCTACAGCTAATTATTGTTAAAAAGTATTTTCTTATCTGATAAACTTTATGCTAACAAAAAACATAGTCACCTCATTCTGGCTGTTGACTCTGCTCAAGTTACCTAATGCTGAGGGACTGTGTTATGTCCCTCACCCTTAGATTGTGAAATAAAAGTCTAAGATTATAATTGTTTTATAATTGTGGAGCCAATAATGTTTCTAATATTGAAACAGTTATTAATAAGCAAAGAGAATCTGTTCTCTCAATGTTTGATTACTTTTACAGAGCTCACCAATGTGTCCCATAAATGTCTTAAAACAAATAAGCTGCCATATTGGATGACAAATTAAATGACACACTACAATATGACTTCACTCGTTTATTTAGAAAAGACAACATTTCAAGGAGAGATGTTTTTATTACTCCTTCCTTATCACTCTCCTCCACTTGCTTCATCTTTCCCACTGTAGCTTTAATACACTACAATACCCCAAACATTATGTTCTATCTTGCAATTCAAATGGTTTCATGCAAAGCTGGTCAAAGGCAAATCAGTAAGTAGACTTCACACATTATATATTAGATGTGTATAAACATGTGAAAAAGTAAAAGGTCACAAAAAGCACATTTTAATGCATTAACAAACATTAAGTTTATATAAGGTATAAATAGATAATAGCACACCTCAAGAATTAAGTTAGAAATGTTAATATTTTTAATTTTATTACAGGCAACACCTAAAATTAAATATATAGTTTATCATTTGAAAATTAAGCTGTGTACAAGACATTTTTTAAGGATAACTTTTGGGAACTTTTTCCACACTCAAACAAAAATGCCTTCATCAATTCAAGATTCAGCAAGATTTCTTCCTTTGTGAAATGTCCTGAAACTGTGCTTGGATGGAGAAATTACAGCTAACGCTACAATATTACAATAGTCTTTGAAATGATTTTGTTTCCTCAGAAGTAGACTTTTGAAAAAGTCTACTTCTACCCTGTCTGTGAGAGTATAACAAAAAATTATGTGACACCAGGCAGGTGGTGACAATGTTCATATTAAGTACATACAAATTCCAGAAAAAAATCTTGAGCATGACAACCAAGCTAGGCTGAAGGACAACTGAAAAAGCTTTCACTGTTGTGTTTTTCTATTATAGAAAGCAAAATATAGTTTTTAATCATCTACAGATATCAAGTTCACACATATTGAGCAGAAATTCAGTTTTTAAATCAGCTTTCCATTTTGCACAGCTGATTTGTAAAAATTTGCATGTGGTTCTGAACACTAACAAAGCAGAAAATTGCATCCTTTGCAAAGTAAACGTGTTAATCTGAACAGGGTCTATGACACAAAGATTTCATTCTGTATTCGTTTTGTCGGTAGCTAAGTGTCTTTCCCTGATTCATGATGTGCTATGAAAAGTTTATGACAAAACAGCTGACCTTCTGTTTTCTGTTATACCAAGTGTACATATCCAGTGTACATAATGGAGTTTCTATTTTTGTGTTGAAATGCTTGGTGGTTTTAAAACATTTTTTAATAGTGTCTGTTCAGGGCTCCTGAAACTGTGTGGATAGGAACTTGATGGTTCTTTAAAACAAAATAAAGAAAAGTGCGTTGTTTATGCTACATTTCACTTAAAGCTAAAAGTCTGCATTTATAAACTGTTGGTAACATAAAAATTCACAGAAATGTTGGATTCCCTGTTTAGAAGGTTGGATACCTCCACCTCAAACTCCACCATGGCTGTGTTTGCCAAATTAGAGGTTCTACTTGCAGTTACAGATGATTTATGAAAATTTACACAAATACCTCAGCTGCACTCCTACTTCTGCTCAAATTCTGTACATGAACAAGGTTACATTGTTTGTGAGAGCAAAATTCTGTGTAATTTATCTTTTGCTAATCTAATCTAAGATAGCAATGAGCTAATCCTACTGGAATCTAGTTTGCTTGCCTTTGTAGTAGAGTGGAACTGTATGAAAAAGTTAAAAGACATTACATCAAGGCTCTCTACTCTGGGCTTTCTCTCGACACTTGAACTGCCAAGATTCCAATACCCATGAACCACACAAGGGAGTCATTTTGACAACATGTTAGAGGTAAAATATGGTTTCCCACCATTTTCATCATTCTAAGTAGAACAGAAGTTGACAAATACAGCTTAATGCCCAGCATGCTATATTGTCTCTATGGAGTAAAAATGACTCCATCTGCAGTTGTAATCTAGTAATATCCTCATTTGGATATTTCATGTTCCAAAGATCCCATTGCTCAAGAGAAGTAGAGATTGCTGAATGAGGAAACATTATGACATATGAGCTATGATGGGTTTCATTTAAGAGTTATACAGGTCTGAAAATGCTCAGGGAGTCAAATCAATAATTGGCTGTTCTTGTGGTAAACCAACAGTGTGCCTCTCTTGTCTGAGTAACAGTGGAAAAGCACCAAAGATACAGTAGTCAGCACAGACAGATTTTGGCTTCTACTGATAACTCAGATTTGTAAGTACTAGTATTTTAACAACAAGATCAGATAAGTTACACTGCTACCTACAGACTTTTGGGGATCTGTCCAACTGGACATTCAAGTCTCAAAATATATAAATCATAGTGTTTCCTAGTTTTTGTGAAGTTTATTTTTTCCAGTGGTGAAGATCCATTCAGTCATTTAGCAAGACTAACTATCACATTCCTTGAAACAGTATAAATTCCAACTTTGGCTTCCGTCCAGGAAATCATACAGTGCGATGATAAAATATTTAAATACAGCTTCCTCTGTGACTTAGATTAGAGCTTAGAGGTCAGTCACTGAAGTGGTGGATACTCTGGCGTTCAGCAGTGATACAGTGCTCTGGCGGGAATCTCAAGATTTCAAAAATGTATCACAGAACTGTCCTCTTGAGCAAAAGAACCCAGTAAGTGAGGGCCAATCAAACAACACCACCACGTCCTTGTCACTTCAAAGGAGTTAGATGATTTAAAGTCCCAATGTTAAAAGTCTCAAAGAAGCTGGTTAGGTTAGCATAAAGACAGAAAACACACAGAAACAACTAGCTTAATTGTCACATTTGGTAAAAAAAAAAAAAAAAAAAATTTTTAAAGCCTCTTTAAACTTACTATTTAATAATCTCATCTTATTTGTTTATTTCAAATGAGTACAGTAGTGGCCTTTAGAGAACTAATGTTAATTAATATTCTTATATCAGACATGATTATTTTCTACATGAAGACTTAATATTTTTTGACCAAACCTGTTTAAATCTGAAGTGCAGTCAAATTTGTAGAACAGTTCAACAAGCAACAATGAATGAATGTCAAATGTGTAAAAATACATCTATTTATCACTATGTTAAACAGTAGACTGCTATTCACTGCCAAGCACTAGTTTCTCCTAGAGGTGTTGACAAATCATATTTTTCTTCCAAATCCAAATCAAGACTCAAGATTTTGAGGGGCAATTCCAGGTCAAGTCCTATGTCTTAAGTCTAAGTCAGGTTTAAAGTCTATTAGGGGCAAGTCCAAGTCAAATCAAAGTCTTTGAGCACAAGCCCATTTCAAGTCTCAAGTATTTTCCCCTATGTTCAACTCCAGGCTCAAGTCTTCTAGAAGTAAGTCCAAGTCTAATCTCGAGTCCTTGACAGCAAGTGCAGTTCAAATCTAAAATTTTTGGCCCTAAGTCCAAGTCAGCTTTTTTAGAGGCAAGTCCAAGTTAAGTCTGAGGGTTTTGCTCTGAATCCAAGTCATTGGTACACAGTACAATACCTCAGAGATACATGATTTAATACTTACAAACTTATTATCACCCCTATTTACAAGAGATGACACTAGTTCATGACACTCAAGCCCTAGACCTTAATTCCAAGTCAAGTCTTGAATCTTTAGAGTGCAAGTCTAAGTCAAGTCTGAAGTACTTGTTTCTGCGACTTAAGTGTGACCCAAGCCCAGGCCACAAACTTCAGTTACCATTTCTTCCTTTCATATCTCTCATAAATGAAAAGGGTAGTTTACTGTGCTATTAATAAGTCCATTTAACTCCCCACCCCTCCCTCACCAAAAAAAAAAAAAAAAAAAAAAAAAAAAAAAAAAAAAAAAATTACAGTATTAACTTATTAAAGAGATTTGGTCCTTAGTTTCAGTCTTTATCTCTATCTTCTCTTTTCATGTCCTATGCCAGGAGATCACTCCTTTTGCTGCACCAGACCACCAGAGCAATCATGGCCAAAGTGAGGAAAACCGGTATGAGAATGAGAATGGTGAGAGTGTCGTCCGGCGGGTCCATCCATATCACCTCCTCTATGGTGCAATTGGAGAAAAAGTGCTTGTGTATGAGGATGATGTAGCTCTCTACCAGCGGGTTGGGCCAGTAGCAATCGACACTGTGGGACTTTGTCTCAGTGCAGAGGGTAAAGAGGTGGTACTCACTGTGGAGACAACAAAAAAAAAAGAAGATTAAAAAAAAAAAAACATTTCAAAACACACAGTTGCAGTACAAGAGTAAAGTTATGCAGAGGTACATGGTTTAACTTAAAATGTACGTGACTGTCAATCTGGCATTTAAAACCCACTGTTGTTTAGCTAGAATTATCCTTAGCCTTTGGGATTTAGTAAGTAATCCATCTTTGTGAGTAGGGATATGCTGCCATTTACTCCCTTTTTTGGACCACTAGCCTTCTTTTTTGCAGTGTTACTCAGAGGTGCCCTGAAGCCCAGGCACAGAGCTCAGCTTTGATAAATTAGATCCAGCCAGTCCTAATCCTTCTTTCTCTAGTCTGAATTTTTTATCCTCAAAATCCAGCTTTTTTTCTCATAGTATCCAGGAGCTGATGTAACAGCAGCCTTAAAGCTGCAGTTTAGGATCTCAAGATAAAAATGTCTTGTCTCCATCACTTGAATCAGCACAAAGCTAGAGGTTCTGAGATATTTATAAATCTCTAACATCTGTGAGATGTCATATAAGGAGTCACAGCAAACCTGGAAGAGGAACAGCTTGGTGTTTTGAGGGCTGGAATATTTCTTCTTAGTGTCTCTCTGTAAACCAAATTTTGTCTCTGTGCAGTTAAACAAACAATGCTTATAATTACTGCAACAGTAATGCAATAAATATCATATGGTTGACATATTCTATCTGCACAAAGGGTTAGTTTAACCATTTTTATATTTTCAAATAATGTGAGAGTGGCATTACAGTGTTTTGTTTGATTCGCTTTCTGATACGTTGAACAGTACTCTATGAAATGCCTTAAACTTGCAATCTAGTTTTTTTTAACATAACCTCTGATGCCTTCCCAGAACAGCTTAATTTCTGCAGAAAAAAATTACACTTTGATGGACTCTATTTACTTCTTAGGTGACTCAAGAGTGGCTACTGGTTGCACCGAATTGTATTTAGAGGTATGAAAGAAAAGGGGGCTGAACATATTTATATGCAGGCCACATTTTTCCAGTTTTGTTTGTTAACATTTTTAAATGCGTCATTTTTCTTCCATACTAATGCAGTCCATTGAGTTGGTCTACTACGTAAAACGTCATTCACTGTATGAGTGAATAACTGAACTAGCAAACTAAAGACACAGAATTAGCAAGAAAAAAATCCTTGCCCAAAAAGAAAATATTAAATATTTATGGAGACACTGGGTAGATAAGACAGTTGAGTGTTTTAGTATTTACATTCATATAGTGAAGTTGTTCACGATCTATTCTAGAAAACAACCTGCACAGAAGAAATATTAATCTCTGATCAGACCCTCCAAATAAGCTTGGAGCGAATTAATCTGCAACAGCAGTCAAAGAAGTATGAATTAATATTGTTGAGTAGAGGCTCCACAAAGACTGACAATGGAAAAAAATCATGTAATGCAAATCAACTCATTATTGTACTGTGAACAAAGATCACATGAAGTTAAACAACTTGTATGCAAGTAAGCAATTTGTAACAGCTGCTATGAAAAATGTGAAAACAATATACATCTAGTAAAACATATAAACCTTTATTTAAAAAGTTTTTTACTAAAATGCAGCAGACTTCACAATTATTGAAAACCCCAGTAAAGATGTGTTCAAATATTTAAATTAAATGAGACCTTGTGAGATTTATTTTATTTTACTTCCCTTTCCATCCTTCTCACTGTGTGTGGTAGCAAAATAAACTTGGAACTCCATCCTGTCCTGTCTGTCACAGTTCCAGTTGTCTTATACCATTTTAATTATTGCTCTCATTGTAGATAGAGGCGCTTTGATTTTGAGCAATTTTCTCATAGTCATTTCCTGACTGATATAGCATCACAAATCCTTTATATTAATATTTATAAGTACCTTATGTTCATATGAAGTATGACGATGTGTTGGTGGTAGAAGTTCATCCTGTAACTAGTGGGCTGCCAGTTCAAATCCCCGCTCTGTCTTGTCTCAGTTGTGTCCTTGGGCAGGATACTTCAGCTGCTTTACCTGCTGGCAGTGGTCAGAGGGCCTGGTGCACGGCAGCCTCGCCTCTGTCAAACTGCCCCAGGGCAGCTGTGGCTACAATCTAGCTTACCACCATCAGTGTGTGAATGGGTGAATGACTGAATGTAGTGTAAAGTGCTTTGGAGTCTTCTGGACTTGATGAAGTGTTTTACAAGTACAGGATATTTAGCACATTTATACTCAACAGAAATAGAATGTCATGCATTATTAATATATTCACTGACAGTCTGTTCAACTCTAAAAGTAAAGTACAAGTTTTAAAAATGTCTCGATACACATTTTATGTGTATTTTATAGGAATTGTTAGAGGTGTGAATAATTGTGGCACCAGTACTTTTGTTAAAAACACATTTTGTTATTTTTTTTCTATTAAATGAATGAACTCAAATTAAAAGGTAGATTAAATGTGAGATTACACTACAATTATAAAAGATAACTTTATTTTAAGGCTGTTTGTACATTTTTACCATGGTTGTCAATAGATTTGTTAGGAGCTGTGTTTTTAACTTAATTTTTCACAGAGTAGATCATTAAGATCATAAACCAGCCTTGATATCAAACTTTGACCTATAATCATAATTTAGTATACAATAAAGCAGAAAAAGTACTAAGTGCTGTTTGTAAAGTTACAGAGTCAAAAACTAACAGCAATAACTTGGGTTATTTTGCCTGTCATAAGAGATAAAAACTGTGGGTTCATTTTTCAAACTCATATTTTCACCATGTTATTCATTCATTTATAAATGTCACAATTTCAACTAAATATATAGTTAGTGATTTAAATAATTAGCTTCAAACTGAATATTTAGTTAGCAAGCAAAATATTTATTTTTCAAATTAAATATTTAGCTCGAAGGTAAAGTTTAGCTAATATGCAAATTCACATGCCAATAAGCAGAAGTGGACTACAGCAATGAAAGCTGGTTCTTGGGAACCTCAATATAAACTCCTACTGATGAGACTGAATCGCCATTGTTGCCAACTTTCCATATATTTAGAGACTTTTCAGACTCCTCTCATGACTTTTTTTCAAAAAAGTGACTTGCGACAAATCATTCTGCAACTACTGCGGACAACAAGTGCTGCCGTAAGCCCCTCCTGCCCCTCTCACAGTGGTCTCGTTGTGCGGCAAACCCTCCCTGCAGACAGAGCAGAGAGGAGACCCACTCTACTCTGTTTCCACATTGCAACTGAATCACACATGTACAAACCTGCCACTGATCCTGTTCTGAAATACAAAGTGGGATGTACTAAATATAATGTAAATATAATTTTGATGTAGCCATTTTTTTTTTAATTTTTTTTTTTTTTTAACTGTTGCTTGTGAATAAACCCCTGCATTTGATTTACACAGTCACTGATTCACCTCTTCCACTGTGTGTGCATTTTGGTTTAATTTGATTTTATGCAAAACTGATTTATGTCGTGTAGGTTCAAACAAAGTATTAATATTATTAAATTATGTCATAAAGTTAATTTGAAGTTCTAAAAATATTTAGAGTATTTTTAAGCACTCTTTGTTTCTCCAACACTGATATTCCTTTCTTCTATTGCCTGGAGCCACACAACCAAATATGCAAATTGGGTGATGATGTCATCCAGCAACTTAGGACAGCCAGTAGCGACTTTCCTTAATGAGGAGATGGCAACAGTGTAAATCGCTTCATTTGTTGCTTATGTCAACTTTTTATGATTGATTCTTTTCCTCTTGACATGTACAACATTTCAGCTTTAGCAAAGGAAGAACCCTTTTAATGGCAATACAGACGTTTACCAATGGATCTATAGCAACAGTGACTAGATCAGCATTGAAGCGATTCAGTACTTTAGCAAAAACAGTCGAAAAGATATGCTGAATATTATCAACAACCTATCATTCAAACCAAATCTAAATAATTTTTTACACCCTCAGAAGTAAAACAGTGCTATTCTTTCTGGTTGTGAGTCGGCTTTAGTCCCGAGTAATTGCTTTCAGGCTGCATAAAGCCCCCAGAGCCTGTCAGGTGGTGAGGGACATCTGCATGGAGTCTCAGAGGCAAAACAAAGCCCACGCAATCCCACAAAGTGCCTGTCAGAAGTGTAGTGTTGAGTAAAACAAATGTTAAATCCACGCCTGACAAACAAGGATCATATTTAGACAATTATGTAAAGCTTGGACTCGTTTTATAAGGTGTTCTCCCAGGTTGTAAGTAACACACTGGTAGAAAACAGAAGCCATGACCTGAAGCCAAGGAATAATTATATTAACTAATGCATTTAGATTTCTGTCCTCTATATGACCTATAAATATGGCTCTGATGTCAAGTTGTGGCCATTGTTTTAACTGTCTCAGATAAACCTTTCTCCCTTTGACTGAATATACCAAGTTTATATTTGTATGAACTCAGCAGTAGTAAAAGTAGAAGCTCCCATTCTGGAGATGAAAGTAGCTGTTTAGATGCTTAAGTTATCATGTTCATCCACTTCAATGACATTAACTGATTATTTTAAGATTCCATTTACACCCCTAGTTAGATTTCAAAAAATACAACATTGAAACAGACAGACAGGAAAACGCATCAATCAGAGCTTTCAGGTAGATCAAACTGCAGCATGCAAGACTGAGTCACTGACTTTAGAATTTGGACGTTATTTCACAGATGAATTATGTAACACATTTAAAATGCCATGCAAAAATCATCTAAGAGGGATAGACCTTTTGATACCAACTGATTTACACACATCCATCCTTATATATTATAATATTATATATTATACAGGTCAGCCATAAAATTAGGACCAAATATCTTTTAGATAAGTAATCATCACTGACTTGTAAGAATAATTTCCATGAAGATTTATTTAAACCAGGATACAAAATCAAACATGTTTGTATACTATACTTGCTAAACCGATTAAAAGTTAGTTCACTGATTAATTCACTCTATCTGCTCTAGTAAATGGCATAATTTAAACATGGCAATGTTTAAATTTTGTTAAAGCAGGTTTAAAACCACTTTAGTTGGACCAAATAACTATTCAACAATTTAAGCAAAGCAAGCAATAAAATATTTCAGTAAACCTGAGTGAGCCATGGATATTAAATCTCTTCATTTAATAGATGTGGTTTGTGTTAATAGATATGCTTATGCATTTTATTTGCTATTTGTCCTACTGCTGTCATTCCAAGGACTCTCCAGAAAAAGAGATTCTAATCAAATTTTTTACCTGGATAACTATTAGTAAAAAAAAAAAATTAAAAACTGAAAAAGAGCCATATAGTGATAGATGAAGTTGTCAATCACTACTACAGTTTTGGAATCATCCAAGTTTTTAGTAGCTTTTAAATGAATCAATAAAGCCCCTGAAATACCGGAATAAGATGCCCCTGCAATTTCTGGTGCATCTATGACTGTTTACATGTAGCTGGATGGTGAAAAATATAGTAAACCATACTTCATACAATAGGTCATCAATGTTAAACCATGGCTATAACTTCTGCTGTAGGATGCTTCTTTACAATCTTCCCAGTTTACCTGTAAACATATACTTAAGTGGTTTCTGAACCTCCACCATCAGTTTCAGCTTTACTGCATGATATACCATCAGTACTTTCATCAACTATCACACACAAGTTTACTGCAAACAACTTTTTCCTCCATTTCTGTGCACAGTTACATACAAAAATGTGATGACACTGTCTTTTCCTCTGAATATCCTGAACTGATCACACACTCTGAGGCTTAGAATCCTATATTAGAGTTTTTTAGCCACACTGCTATGTTATATGCCCAAAATTATATTATAAAGCCCATCAGCCACTCCTAGTACTTTTTCCAACTCCAGCTTGACAAATGTATTTTGCATTTAGACAGCAGCATGAAAAACAATTTCTTTCTGTCTCCCAGCAACAGGCCTTTATGCACAATTTACAGCTGTGCATGCTTCTCCCCAGCTGGGAGCCCTTTTCCATGAGGAGTCCAGTGCATGATGATTCTAAGTGCAAGGAACCTAAACATTGCATGCAGAGCAACATGTGCACACCAGTTGTTGTGACAGATGCAACACAATAAAGTACCTGGATAACTGCCAGCCATGTGGAGGCACGGTTAAGTTGGCATGAGACCAGCAGGACAAGATCTTTTTCAAATTCTGTGATGACAAATCTGCGCCAGTGGGCACAGGCCACACACAGAAACCCTGCAGAGACCATTCACAATCTGGGAGATTTTGAATGCCGTTTTGTGGACTTAATTCAGTGTGAAGGCAGCCTTTGCTGTTCCAAAGATTCAAAACAGGCTCTGCAAAGGTCTGGGCACCTCTGTTTTTCAATTTTGTTGTTGAAACATCTAAGATTATCTTTCTCTCAGTCCAAAGTGCTCTCACTCTAATATGATGAAATAATACTTAGTAAAAACAAACCGTAAAATCCTGTCTCCCTTGTGTCTTTGACAAAATGCTGGGAACAGGCTGCATTTTTGCAGTGAGGTTGCATCTTTTAAAGCTTTTCAGTGCACAGTTTGCCTCACGGGTGCTGTGAAAAAAATGTTGGAGGAAGAAATGACTTACTTCTGAATAACGATAGTCCTTGAGGCTGAGGCACAGAAGAGTTTCTACTCTGCTTATTGTGTTGAAAGTAGTTGAAGTTCAAATCAATAGTCCATTTTGTATATTATTTAAAAATAGGAATGTACTGACTGACCACTTTAAAAGGCATACTAGTTAAATTGCACATTAATCTAAACAGTGAATCAGCCAACCATGTGGCATGAGCTAAACACATTTAGACATCTTGAAGACAGCTTGCTAAAGTTTACACTGAGCATCTGAAAGTGGAAGACAGGGGATGTACGAGACTTTGAAGATGGCATGGCTGGTCTGAGTATTTCAGAAACTGCTGAACTACTGGAATTTTTCCACACAATTTTCTCTGTGTTTACGACAAATGATCAAAAAAGAGAAACTATCCCATGTGCTGCAGTTCTGTGCACGAAAAAGTCTTGTTAAAGTCAAAGGTGGGAGAATGCACACAGTGTTACAAGATCATAGAAAAGCAACAGTAGCTCCAATAATCACTCTTTTCAACAAACTCATTCAACATTAAAGCCAATGGGCTACAGCAGCAGAACACTATACGATGAGCCACTCCTATTGGCTAAGAACAGGAAACTGAGGATATAATTTTCCAGAGAATCACCAAAATTAGACAATTAAAAGACATCTAAATGTTGCTTAAGACGCAACATTCAGATGGTAGGGTTATTATGTTTTTTATGGTGTAAAGCACTTTGAACTGCCTGCTGCTGAAATGTGCTCTACAAATAAATTTGACTTGACTTATAATTGGGTCAAGCTTTCACTGTAAACATGAAAGCTTGACCTTTGAGTGTCAACTGATTGTTATTTAAATGCCACAGCCTAGAGGGGGTTGTTACTGGATATGTCCATCCCTTTATGATCACAATGTACTCATCTTTTGGCTATATCCAGCAGGATAATGCACCATGTCACAAAGCTCAGATCATCTTGAACATGACTATTGGTGCATTCCATTTGTAGTTGGAACTTGGAAATTCTAACTTCCCAATCAAAAAAAATCAACTGGAACGCCCCCCAAAGTCTTACTTCCCACTCGGAAAGTGCGAAAAACTCTCAATACCCATTAGGATTTTTAAGGCTGACGTCACGTTTCAATATGGCCGCTCCACGAATCAACAGAAGTAATACGTGGTGGGAAATATGTTTATTTTATAAGACTCAATTGTAAGAATGCGTCTAAAATCAATGTTACATGTAGCACCTGCAACTCTAAACTGAACAAATGAAAAGTGGTGTTTGCTTATGGAAAATAAAGCTTAAAAAGATGGTTGTAAGAGGTACTGCAAACAATGTCTACTTGGGTGTCACCATGTTGAAATCCCGACTTCTCCGACTATGTTAACTAGAACACCATTACCTCGGGTGTAATGTCAAACCCAGCTCCAAGTTCCAACTTGCGAGGTAAATAGAATGCATCATATGACCTCCACAGTCACCAGATCTCAATCCAACCCAGCACATTCAGGATGTGGGGGAATGGGAGATTAACATCAAAGTCGTACAGCTGGTGAATCTGGACCAACTGTGTGATGCTGTCATGTCAATATAGACCAAAATTTCTGATGAATGTTTATGACACCTAGTTTTATCTACACCACAAAGAATTAAGGAAGCTCTGAAGCAAAGAGGATCCAACCCCGTACTAGTAAGGTGTACCTAAACATAGTGGCTAATGTGTGTATTTCATAAGAAGTAAAAATGTTTCCATCACATTCTTCTATAATTTTGTTTCATTTTCCAGTTGTGTCATATAAATGTATTATTTCAGGATATTTAAAGAAATCTGCTTTTTTTTTTTTTTTTAGCTTGTATAAGGTCAAAAAAGCAATGTGTTGTGTAGATAGTTGTTATTTTATCCAACTACAGCTTTAAAAAGTTGTAATGACTTCAGAGCAGTGTTTTGTTCCCACCTGGCCTGACAAAAGTTCATCTGTGTTAAAGAGTCGAGCTATGTGCACACCATTAAAGCTCACTGCTTCCAGAGCCGTGAAGAGCTCTGGGAGGAAAATCAATATAATATTTGAAGCAAATGAATGAAATAAACACACCAGTGCACACTTTCCCAGTGGTCTATCCGCTAGTGTAGGCAACCCTGACAAGCCTACACTCATTTTAAACAACAGAGTGTTTAGTTAGCAGTGATAATTACAGACAGCCATTCCGTAAAACACAGGAAGCCCTGCAGGGGTCAGAGCTTGTTTAACCATGACACACTGCACTCTCGGTGCCCCATCCTTCATATTACTCTCTGCTTCGATCTTCTCCTTCCACTACTCTCTTCCTTTTAACTCCTATGGGGCTAAAATGTCAAAGACCTGGTAAAGCAGTCACATTCATGTCAATGAAGTTTGAGCAAAAGCAATAAATCGTAGGTTCAAATCCAAACTGGTTTAGTTGGTTTTTCTCTGGTTTCCAGCTACAGTCCAGAAACATACATATAAGGAAAATTTAATTTTCTGAAATGGCCTTAGGTGTGAGAGTGTGTATGCTGAAGGTCTTTTGTGTCTGTGGTTGCCCTGCAGTGACTGGGGATATATTATCACTTTTAACAAATAAAAATATTTAAATAAAACACTAGTTCTTAAAATCACTGGGTTTGCAAAATACTTAATGATGTCATGGGTGAATGTGGTGAGTGTTTTTCTATAAATTTACCCCCACAAGCTGAGACAATTATTTAGACTTCAGAGAATGTGTTACTGTGCAATAAACCAGTCTCATAGCACACTGGCTTAGCTTCTGGCTCTGAGCTTAGAGTTTAAAGTAATCAAACATGAGTGTGAGAGCCCAGAGGTGAAAGGGAGAAATGAAGTCTAAAAGCTGGATAAAATACAGATATAAATGGGTGCCCGTGGGTCTTGTAAAACAGATCCAGTTTTGGGAAGCATGCCCCCAGCTGTTCACCCACCCACACACATCTAACCAGCTGCAGGAGGCAGAGGGGGATTAGAGTCTCCTGATCAGTCAAACTTTCTCATAAAATGCCACCCTGCAGGAATGACAGCCTCTTGAGTGATGCGACTAACAGAGCCATCTAACAGGACAGCAGTTCTTGAAAGAGGAATGATAATAATAAAGTGAAGAAGTATTTGCTCTGCTTCATTGTCACACTTAAGTTTTAAATCATCAAAACAAATTATATGAGATGAAGGAAATAATCAAAGTAAAAATGCAGTTTTCGAATGATGATTTAATTTATTCAGGCCTTTGTAACCCTTTCCAGAATGATAGATGTCAGTGACTTTGTTTCTCATCTGTTATTGTAATGTTTTTAACATCAGGCCATGATGTGTTGTGATTTGAGATCTTTTAGCCCACTAGTTTATTTTAAAAATGGTGATAAATAATCACAGTGAATTCATTATTTAATAAGGGTGGGTAGGGGACAATTACCTTTTTATATAGAGCCAGGCTGGTTTTGGATAGCTTTGTTTCCTTAAACAGTAACCAAATCCCTAAACTTTTTTGCGTATAACCTGTATAAATTCTGCCTTGACAGTGCTATCTTTTGTTAGTGTGCAAATGATGACATTTTTGTATAAACTTGTTTAATTCTGCAATATTTGGCCTAAAACTGTCTTAGTGCTGCCCTCTTTGGGCTGAAGGGTGGCTACTGCAGTTGAATTTTCTTATTGGTTACAAACAGTAGAGCTTGGTCAATGTCCTCATCACATCCTGCGTTGGGCATGAAACCATCCGACTCAGACAGATGCCTCTGTGGCGAGTCAGAAGTTGAAATTGCGAGGATTGCAAACATTAATCAATAGTGTTTTTCAGCTTTGCACATGCGTGATTCATTTGCAATGTGGACACAGAGTGGAATGGGTCTCCTCTCTGCTCTGACTGCTGGGGGTTTGCTGCAGGGCGACTGTGAGACTGACTACTGTGCTTAGGAAGCAGGAGTGGCATGCAGCAGCACTCACCGCTCGCTCAGGACAGTTACTGCAAAAGGATTGGTGCTTTCACGTGTTGTCGCCAAAGTCTTCAATCACACAGAAAAAAGTCGCTAGATCCATCATTAGTTGCTTTTTTGAAAAAAAATCACTACAGGGGTCTGAAAAGTCGCTAAATATAGCAACAAAGTCACAAAGTTGGCAACAGTGTTTTCCCTCGTCCTGACCACACACCTCACTTAACCCCCTCCGCTCATTCCTTACACTTGGTTGAGTACCTCCGTGTCACTTGGCACCACCTACTCCGATTGAATTTTTCTAAATTTGTCTGGGTGTTTAGTTCCACTTTAATAAATAAAATGAAAAATTCTAAACAGCTTTTTCTGTTTTATCTTTAAAATATATATATATATATATATATATATATATATATATATATATATATATATATATATATATATATATATATATATATATATATGAAATATTTGTGTGACAGAAACAAAAAACAGAAGAAATCTGTAATGAGGGCAGATCCATTTTTATGTCTTTTTTGTGTCCACATGCCTTTGGTCTTTTACAACACATACAATGCCTTGTGAAACTATTCATACTCTTTAAGCAGACAGCTGCAGGTGATCCAGAATGGTGCTGCTTGTGTTCTCACTAAGACGAAGAAAATAAAGCACATCACCCCAATTCTAAAGTCCTTCCACTGGCTCCCTGGAGCTCAGAGAATAGACTTTAAAATACTTCTGTTAGTTTATAAATCACTGAATGGATTAGCACCAAAATACATTAAAGATAACTGAGTTCTTCTGGTTCTAGTCTACTCTGCATCACCAGAACCAGAACCAAACACGGAGAAGCATCATTCAGATCCTATGCTCCACAAACCTGGAACAAACTTCCAGAAAACTGCAAAACAGCCAAAATACTGAGTTCATTTAAATCAAGACTAAAACCCTATTTATTTAGAGTTGCCTTTCACTGATAATAACTGGGAAATAAATGAACTGTGATCTGGATCACAACTTCTCATTACTTCTCTGTATTCTGCCACTGTAATGTAATGTTTCCTTTTTTGTTTTGCTTGTTAACTGTGTTATGTTTTATCACGCAAATCACTTTGAACTGCCTTGTTGATGAAGAGTGCTAGACAAATAAACTTCATATGATTTGACAAACTTTTTCACATTTGACTTACAAACACAAAATTCAGTGTATTTGTAGCAACAAATGAACTCAAAGTAACACATAATTGTAATGTGGAAAAAAGGAAAAAGAAAAGCTTTCAAATGTTTTTTTAAAAAAATAATACTTGATACTGTGGTGTGAATTTGTATTAATCTCCTTTTACTAAGATAACCCTAAATAAGATCCAAAGCAGCCAGTTCCCTTTACAATTCACCTAATTAGTAAATAGAGTCCACATGTGTGTGTATCTCAGAATAAATCTAGCTGTTCTGTGAAGACCCCAGGAAGTACAAGGAACACAATACACAAGTCAGGGAGAAGTTCAAAGCAGGGTTAGGTTATGAAACAACATCCCAAGGTGAACAACTCACAGAGCGCTGTCTAATCCAACATCTGGAAATGGAGTTGCACAACTGCAAACTTACTAAGACATGGCCATACACCTAAAATGACAGATTGTATAAAGAGAGCATTGATCAGAGATGCAGCCAAGAAGCCCATTAACTCTGAAGGAGCTGTAGACATCACTGTGCACTTCACAAATCTGCTTTTTAGGAAAAAGTTGCAAGAAAATCATTTTTGAAAAAAAAAAAATCAAAAGTCACATTTGCAGTTTGCCACAAGCCCTTTAAGGGACACATCAAACATATGGAAGAAGGTTTTCTGGTCAGATGAGACTAAAATCAAACATTTTGGCCTACATGCAAAACACTATGTGGTGCAAAACTAACACTGCACATTAACCTCAATCCATCCTGTCCAACACGAAACATGATGGCAGCATAATGCGGTGGACATGCTTTTCAATGAGAAAAAGAAGAAATCTGGTCATGGTTGATGGGAAGATGGATGGTGCTAAATACAGAGCAATCTTGGGAGTAAACCTGTTAGAGGCCTGAAGAATTTAAACTGGGATGGAGGTTCAACGTGCAGCAGGACAACAGCACTAAACCATGAAAATCACCTATCCCTTTACTTAGAATCATTCACTAGTTTGTGTTGGTCTGTCACAAACATCACAGGAAAATGCAACACAGTTTGTGGTTATAATGTAACAAAATCTGAAAAAAATCAATGTGTATGAAGGCTTTTCAAGGCATTGTAGAAAAAGACAAATGAAACAACTTGGGAGGAGGAGTACCTTTCCTCGGTTTCAGGCAAACTTTGTGATGAAAATAAAATTATATTTTATTATAAAATTGATTTTTAAGAATCCATGCAAATAAATGCCACATGGACAATGTTGCACAGAAATCTTTTGAGGAACATAAAGAAGAGGTTGATGTATGTAACTCCTTTTAATTTATTCTGGGAATATAGGAAATTAGGTTGCATAGGAATAAATACCTCCAAAAGCAATTAAAACTCAAGTGATTATGTCTGTGTCTTAATTTAACTGTCTGCTACCTGTGAGGAAAATGAGTGCATGACTATGCATAATGCATAAGGCATCTAAAGAGAACTAACATATAGAAGACATGGACTTTTTCCCTCGATTTGTGCATTAGCATATGGTAAAATTACCTAATAAAATGACCTCCACGGAAGGTATAATGACAGAAGGACAATGGCTGGCAGCAAAATAAACTGCACTGTTAAATGCTTCCAGAAGAATTGTGCCAATGGTTATTTTAGCATAAAAAGCAAAACAGTTTGAAAAGATTCACAATGCAAGAGAATAAGAGTAAGAAAAAGATTCTTTGGTGAAAATTTGGAAAAAAGGGTAGTTATTAAAGCAACAAGACTTAAAAGGGTTGAGTTTATATTGCACCTTCTGGTCATACGGACCATTCAAAGTGCTTTACACTACAGACACATTCACCCAATTCACACATACAGATATGCAAATCGGTAGTCAATTTGGGGTTAAGTGCCTTGTCCATGCAAACATCGACATGTGACAAACCTACAACCTTCCAAATGAAAGACGATGACTTTACCACTGAGCCACAGTCGTCCCACTTATACCAACAACTTGCAAATATTGTACCAACCAAAATAATGGATAAAAGCATAAGCTAGTTGGAATACTTTTTCTTCGACTCTCTTGACTATTGAAAACAATTTTGTGCAAAACCTACAATAAGCAACTGTTGGGACAGAATATTTCCATGAAAGATTCTAGAGACAGTCCAAGCAGAGAATTCAGTCAAGCACTTGCTTTCAGTGCTCTATCAGTATATCCATATTTGTCCACCAACTCCAAGCGTTCTGATTGCTGACTTTAGTCGATAGCTGAGTGCTAACTTCTTGGAGATTGGAGAAGGCTTGCCCAAGTTCCTTGATCTGCTTGCTGGCTGTGGATGCAGGCCATCCTCTTTCACTGCAAAGCAGATCTGATCAAGCTATAGTTCTAATTAACTGGGGAAAATAATCAATTCGGTCCTCAGTTCATCTTTCAAGCTAGCTAAAATATCAGCAGTGAGGTTGGGAAGTGAGTCATCCCAACGTCATTCAAACTGTCTTTGTAGCTGTACCGTCTCCAAGGACAGGAATGTCCAAATGGATTGCACATGAACCAAAATTAAAAAGATAGTCCAAGTTGATATTTATATAAAAAGGAAAACATAAATCCATCATGACCCATATATTTTGGTCATAGGTGAGGGTTAGAGCATAGAGCTGTAGTTTAAAAATGACGCAAAGACCAGAACACTAAAGTGGAACACTACAATTATCCACCTAAAATCTCCTGAAGAAAATACATTCACCACTTTTTGATAAATTCTGTCAAAGTCAGTGAGGGAACCCTTTTCCTCTTGGCATAAACTTTAAATATATTGAATATGTTTTCTTTGTGAAATAAAATAACATTTTCTTCAGCATTGTCTTAACATTGTACCAATCTATTCCTTGATGAATTAAAGCATTAAGTGATCCCATGTAAAGCTAAACCAGTGGTAAATAACCTTTTTTTCACATTAGAAAAAAACAGCTTAAATATTTATTAGAATAGCTTGCCAAAAACTACATTATTTAGGCATCATGCACAAACAGATTGGGTTGATAGATTCAGCCCAGATGTTATGTTTACCTCGTTATTCAACATGAAGGATGCACCTTGCATAACCCATGTTATTAACATCTTGAGTGCAAGTGAAAGATAAATGGCCTTGCTAAAGGTATAAACCAAGAATACAGAGGGACAAAGTAATGCACAGGACACCATGATATACAGTGCAGAAGAAATATTAATTGGGGATATAGAGAACTGTGTAATACAAAGGCTAATGTAAGCAAATGGGAAAGAAAATGGGCCAATGAGGAGTCACTCCAAAGTAGAGCTACTTTAGCATAGTTGCTGTATCATGCTGGTTTAATTATATCTCTACCTGGTGTAAGGGGCTGAAGACCTGTCAGAATGTTCGTGGTAAATCGTAAAGGACCTACAGCAGGTAATATGGATCAAAGGGGACGAGTGAACAATTAAGGAGGACAGGCTGGTTTGAGAATTTTTTTCTATCGTTTAACATCATGTGGAAGGTTACTGCATATTGTTTACTTAAGGAAAAGATGGCACCAGAGTACAATATGAGAGAAGGGCAAAACAACAAGGGCAAGTTGAAGCTTTACCCAGAGGTTCTTAATCCTGGTCCTGAGGGCCCACTGCCTTTCATGTTTTCAATGTCCCTTTGCTGTACAGACTGTAATCATTCCTGTAGACGTGTATTTCATACCTAAATACCAGGCCTCCATAGTGACAAAGAGATTACGTAATGGCAGAGCCGATTTCAGCTGCATATTTCACCCTGTTCAGTAAAATAGCTCAGAGAACAAAGTGTTCAGGGTAACAGGGTTTTTAGTCCATTTGCCTTTAAATCTTTATGTAACCTATCAATTGCGAGGTGTGAATTACTTAGCATTTACATGTCGCTCTATGCCACACTTTCACTTGTACTGTAGATGTCATGTTGATGAAATGAAGGTGTGGTCTGCTAGAACCCAACTATCTATCTTCAAATACCGTTTTACCTCATGAAGTGTGTGAGGTTACACCATTGCTGTGGGTCTATGTGACCCATGTCCCGTTTGAAATCCTCTCCACAGACCTCCACCTCCCATCGTAGACGGGACTCATTGCAAAGACTCCTCTGCCAGGTAATGGTGGGCTCCAAGTTGAAACTGTCAGAAGCTGTCAAGAAATAAGAAGGTGAAGCATTTATATGTCTCTTATGGTGCTGTGAGAGAGACTCTGAACAAAAGGGGAAATACATGAGCGTATGGATGGATGGATGGATGGATGGATGTGCTCACCTGATGTCCCACTCATCATCCAGGTATTAACTGTAAATAAAATAAACAGAAAACAATGTTAGATTCTCATTTTATTCAGAAAGAGGAAAAACTCTTTGGATTCCTCTACCTCAGCCTCCAACACTGACGTCTTATTTTTGTTGTGCACTTTAGCCTTTTTGCAAGCTTTTCTCAGGTTTGTTTTTGATTAACCTGAGGCTCATCTCCCAGCTGAATATTAATGCCTACAAGTGCCTTTCGCAGTGGAAAACTTAGTTTGCTTAAATGTCAACAATTAAAGAACCCAGGCGGAGAGTAATTTAAACAACGCAAAGGTCACACATTATGAAGCACTAAGGCAGTACATTCTTTCTTTCAATTAAGCTACTTAGATTGTATGCTTTTAATGCATTGTCTTTAGGACTTGTTTTTCATGAGAAAAGTTCAGTCACAGTGAAATGTTTCATAATGAAAAGAGTACTTTGCAATTCACCTTCCTCTGAGTCTTACTGACATGAACACACAAGACATAGGTGGTTATGTGTTTGTGATGTTTATAGATGATTTAACTTAAAACCTACTGCAAGTTCATAGGGAGCTCCCACAAAGTTTCAGTCATCGCACATTATTATTTTCTTTCTCAATAAATAAATTATGAGAGAACATTTTATACACATTTTACGTATTTGCTGATGACACTGTAATTTACTCTCCTGAACATACTCATGCTAAGGTTTTTGGGCATGTTCCACATTCCTTTGACAGAATAAAAAGACATCTTTATACTCTCCAACTTGTTTTTAATGCAGGTGACCTCAACACCACAATAACAGGTAAATCAGCACTGCCTGAACAGTTTTTTAACAAGAGATTGTCCACAAACTTATTGTGAACCTACTTTTTTAATGGGATTTTTTGCTGATGAGCACATGTCATTTAAGTAGCCTTTTTTTAAGCATGTTTTAAAGGTTTTTTGAAGATTTTATGAAAGAAAAAGGTCTAGAATCATTTCTAACATTCTTGTAAACTGGTGGAATATACCTATCTGCCTGTTACCGACTTTAGAGATACACTATATTTGAAAGCATTTGCAAATTTTCTGTTACAAGTTGAATAATGTCTATAACATATCATTGCTAACTGTGGTTTGTTTACTCATACCTTGACTTCTTTCTGTGATTTGCAACAACAACAAAATCTCTTTGAAATGCTCTTTGTTCCTCAGCTGGCTATGAATAATTCAAAAGAGGATTACAATTGCTTTTTGCAATCAATACTCTTTTAAATATTTTAGATTACAGTTATAGTTACTTTTGCATGAGAAAATTCTAGATATTTAAAGTGACAGAAATTTATATTGGAACAGAAGAGCTATTCAACAAGCTTCAATAAATCGATAAAAGCAACATACTCAATGTAATAAGAAAATGTGAATTTTCTATTTCCTTATACTTCAGTACTGGTCTGATTAATTAGGTTTAGAACAGAAGGGCCCTTGTTAGCATGTTCAAACACATCACCCCACAGGGAGCAAGGCGGGTGCATGGCAGAGGGGACGCGTCTTGTCATTAATCATTAACAAGTCTATTTTTCATGAAGCCGAGCTGTGAAGGTCATCTAGTCACTTGTTGGAGGCAAACTACCTGGCTGGTTGTGTGAACAATTCTTCTGTGCTTAGCAGGGTCTTTGTAAAAACATTTTTCTTTGGATATCACAGTGGAGTTAAAACCAGTTGAAGAGATAATGGGAAATTGGTGTTGGTTTGTGTCCTTCAGTGTTCATACATACATTTATAAGCTTATAATTCCATCCTCCATTAAACAACGCAAAGGTCACACATTATGAAGCACTAAGGCAGTACATTGTTTTTTGGGTTTTTTTTTTTTTTTATCATTTACCATTCTGTGATCCAAACTTTTACACACCACAGATCTGGTCAAAGCTAAACAATATGCAGCCTGTGAAGGTAAATCTTCCCTTTTTGCAAAACTTTAAGAGGCGGCTCATGTTGGAAGGCACCCAGCAGGACTCCAACCATGAGACTGAGCTAAAATTAGAGACCTCTATCTGACCATGCAAGGATGTTTTGAGGTGCAGTGTTTGTATTTTTATTAGATCATTTCTGCTCTGTGCTTGTTCCAAAGAAATAATTCAATGGAGAAGAAAAAGAACATAATCATATCATATGTGTCTGGAGAATCTAAACGGAATGATTTTCTCTAAACAGCATTTTGGCACATTTTAAATCTGCCTACACTCTCAGACTGTGACTGGTTCACTCCAAGATAAGACCCAAAGAGGAGATGAGAAGAGTGATGCATGCAGGCTCGAGCAGCGAGGAGTTATTGGTGAAACAAAATATCAGAGACATAAGAGCATGGTCAAGACTGAGACATCCCCTTATAGATTTAAACACGAGCAACAATAGTGTTCCTCTTTTGCTACTCCAGAGAAGAGGCACAAGGAGAGAAGTGCAGCAGTGCTTATTATTTATTTGCAAATACAATATGACAATCTGAGTTGTGCACATGCATTTTCAGTGTGCATCTGTCTAAGGGGAGGAAATGACTCAGAATAGAAAGGTTGGTTAGTGATTCATGTGATCTTACATCATACACCCATCTGCCTTGAAATTTAAACATGCAAACATATGTAAATTTAAGTAAAAATGCTCTAGGATCAACCATCTATTCATCAGATATTGTGGTTTATGCAGTTTGATCTCTAGCTAAACCAGGCGGCCACAGATTTATTGTAGGTAAGAAAAATGTTGTGATGTGACTGCTGCAATTTATACGTCCTATTGCTGTCACTGCAACTCAAATACTGTTGCAATGACCAAATAATGACATCACTTAATTCCACACTGCAATATGAACAAGCTTTATCTCCATTAATGTAAATTATCTCACCTCATCATGACATATGTTCGAAGTGGCTGGCATGGGAGGGATCCCCAAATCAATCTCAATAATTCAGCTAATAATTATTGAGCACTCGGGGGTACACATAGAATATGCATAGAGCGCAGAACTTTCAGCCTAAACTGGTCAGGTTTTCACTGAAATTTACACCCTTCAATTCCATAAACATGTGCTATATATAACGAGGGAACATCATAAATGACACATATTTCATGCACATGCCAGGACTTAATATTTTACTGGCTTTATTTCTTCCCATTCAGACCAAAGTTTAATGCATTTTTAGAAACGCTAACTTAAGTGGCAAGATACAAGATAAAACAGTGTGACAGCAAGTTTAATATTGTAAGCCTAAAATGGAAAATAATTTATTCAAGAAGCAAGAAAATAGGACAGGTTTTTTTCTATCTTAGCACTTATGATTACTATGTCCTGGATGTTTGACAACTTACACCACTGTTGAACATATTGCATTCAATGAGAAAGAATAAACATCTCTACCTCTGTTTTCACTTTGTTTAAAGTTTGACATTCTAACCGGAAAAATGTACATTTTCAGGGTATAATTTGCTAGCTTGTCATCATGTTTTGCTTTGCAATGTTTTATTTAACTAAGCACATTTAAGACACGAATCACAACAAAAATGAGCAAGCCTAACGACACTGTAGATGTCAAACTGCAGACAAAGGGGAATATTGTAGCAGCTGTCTGATATTCTGAACCCAATGAAATGAGCTTGATGAAATCAGGCTTATTACTGTTTACTGTGACACAACAGTATGTTTCATAAATTACTGAATACTTCCAGTGTCAAAGGACAGAGGCCCTAATCTTCAAATGTCAAGCTCCACCCAGTAATAGTTTAACATTTAGCAAGTTATTTCTTACACTGCTACCTCTTAGGACTTCATTCACAAACCAAATGGCTCTGGGGAAATACCAAAATAATGATTGCCTGGCAGTCTGTGAATTAAATTTCAATGCTCTATGAGTGCCTGTCTGGCCTGTCTGTTGATCAGATTGTGCATGCTACAGTGTTAATTGCAAAATCAGGCTGTCCCAGAGCATTATTTCCTATGGCATTGTGTCTTTTGTGCCACTGAAACAAAAGAGAGAGGCAAAATAGTGTGACAGGATTATAAGTGATTAGAGAAACTTAAATGTTTCCCCAAAGTAAGCTAGTTCTTGATGAATGTTATCCTGAAAATGGGAGCCACTGTTCTCAGAGCACCTGTCATCCTCAGGATGTGAAACTTTATCGTTAAAATGTTCTATGATCACAAAGTTTTTATTTCTAACAAAACAAAGCATCAACAGGCTGTAGTTCACAAAAATCACATCTTGAAAACTGTGTTGGTGTTTGAGAATCAGAAGATCTTTGCCCTGAGAGGGATTTTAATCAAAAACATGTACATTTTTTTTCCACTGAATGTGTCCATTTTGCCTAATTTAAATTCAGCAACCCGTGTCAGCACACAGAGGCACTATTTGCTCCAGAGTCCAGTTTGAGAGCAAATCCCTCTATCTTAGGGTTTTCTAATTAGATGGGTGTGAAAACTCTGGATTGCTCCCATTTTGAGGAGGCAAATATCTTTTTAATGACTCAGGCTACAGACCTGGCAGAAGAGAGGGAGAAGGCAAGTGCAAGAAAATTTCTGCTCTCAATGCAGCATACAATAATTGTCAGAAAATAAGTTGTTTTATCTATTTTTGCTATTTTTGATTAAGTGACATTAGGCCCTCAAAAGACAAAATGTCTTAAGTTTTACAAAACCAGCAAAAAGGTGAGAATGAATGACATCTGAATCTCACCAACAAAAGCAAAAACTAATATAAAGATTATATATCTTTCAACAACATGATAGTAGCTGTGTGTAGCTGAGTCATTTCCCAAACCTTTATTTGGAACTATTAAGCTGTCCAGTCAAAAGACTCTCCAAAAGCAAGATTTAAAACTTGTTTTAGATCAAAAGGTTTCTGAGGATGACAGCCCAACCACTCCCAACATTACAGTTCTGCCTGCTGCATTAAAATATCCAAGCTTATGAAAGATGAAAACATCAAATCCATATCCCTGTCCTCTTTAAGAGATTAAACTCTCCCTGCCCTCCTCAAAAAGGGATGAGAGAATTGTGAAGTTATACACAGAGATAGAGAGCCTTTTCTCATGGTTCTCTGTGCTGTCAAAGTTCAAAGAAAAGAAGTTCTTTGTGTTTACTGATCAATATATCAAATCAAATATCACAGTGATGTACTGTGCACTCTAATAACTGCCGCCTTTGAAACCTTTCCTTGTTGACTTCAAATCTTGGCTCTCAGCCGCTTTGTTCCCACAGGTCTCCACTTGCATTTTATTCCCCATGGCAGTGAACCTCACGCAGCCATATCCCAAAATAACTTCATGTTTTTACCATCCAATACAAACACAAAAGGTTCCATCTGGAAAAGCCAAAGAACACCTATGTTCCCTTACCCTTAATATTTTACAGCAGACTGGACTTTTAGAAACTTTTCAATCACAACAACTCAGTTAAAAATACTGAACCAAAAAGAGCAAACTCTCATTTTTTGTTTGTTTGTACAGATTAAGCCCTCCTTTACACCAGTTTAAGACCGACCCACTGTCTCCAGGACCCTAATGTTTGTTTGAACATGGTTTGCTTGCAGAAAATATGGAAAAACCTAATTCCTGTGAAGGCAATAATGACAATATTGTGCCTATTGTACTACAATGCAAATGTGACTGGCAGAAAATCTGAGCAATGCAAGGCGTTTCCTCGAAATATGCTCTGCACCTTCTTTATGACTTTCAAGCTAAAAAAAAAACAAGCAAACACCATCAGACAAACATTGAGTCTCTGCACACATTTAGTGCCACTAAAAAGTATTTGACCACTCATACTGTTTTTTTGTAACTCTTAAATGTTTCAAATAAAATATAAATCATAAAAGGATTACCTCATGATAAACGAAATGCAGTTTTCAAATGATTGAACCAACATAGTACTAACTACGCCCAACCCTGATTACTACATGAGTTATGCAATCAGGAACATGGAGAACCTTCCTTCCTTGCTTTTTTCTCATCATAAATTAAATTGTTGTTTGATTTAATTACCTGAAACACAGAAGTGTGACACCAAAAAAGATTAAATCTGTGACAAATAGCTTTTGGCTACACTGTACTTTTATGTGCTTGTTGATTAAGGACAAATGTAAATGATTGGATTAAATCGAAATAAAGACATTGTGGTGGTTTATGTATTTTTGTGACTGGACAGTAATTTTTGTAGATAAATACAATACTATTTTTCTTGCTTTTTCTGCTTGTTATAAAAAACTGTGCATTAACAAAACAAAAATCAAAAATCACTTTATACATAATTCTAAATATTTTCCACCTTACTGGTCAAGATTGATTTTAATAAATCAAATATATTATTTTTGCTATTTTGGCTTATGGATGATAATCAAAAGCAATATCAAACATAATGGATTGGACCTACTAGAACAAGACATGACAGTTGCTTTTCTTCCAAAGATATTTATTTTATGAAAATATGTAAATGCTTTTCTAGAAAAATGTTTTCGACAGCATAGAATCAACTGGGAGCCCCTACTAGCATGGAGGCACAAAATATAAGATTACGGCTAAGAATGAGACAGTCAGGGTAAAACTGGACTAACTTATTTCCCTCAGTAATTTCTATCTGAATCTATACAGAGGACAGCTCACCCACAGGTATGTGACTTCCAATGGATGAAAGGCTGGATAAAAGGTCCTGATATTGCATAAATCAGTCATCAGGATTTTGAAATCACTAATTTTCTGGTGCTACTTTAGAAATATTTGGAAAGAATTTTGCAATATTTGCACTTATGTATGACAGTAAGTGTAACTTTTTGTTACTCGCCATATTGATCACAGACAATAACTTGACATCAAGTAAGACTAAGGGAGCAGGGGAGCAGTGTAGTAAAAGTAAGAAATAGTGCCACTTGTAGGTGGGAGTTAGTAGTCATTTAAACCCTATTTTCTTATCATTTTCATAAAAAATTTGCAATAAACTCACAATTATGAATTAGCGTGAAAGAAATGTGGGGCTCTGTTAATCTTGCATGAATTTCTGTGATCACAAAATTGCAAAAAACTGGAGGGACTGATAAATTAGCAAACCCATTTAAAACTTTGTCCATGCTTAATAAGAGTACCCATTATTGACAAAAATCGATTATTACAAAAACTGACACTGTGCATCCCAGCTTTTTTATTGGTCAAGTAAATTATATTTCAGTTCCATAAAGGGCCCCAATAAGCTGTGACTGAGTAGAACTTCACAACACAACAATCCTCCAACAAAGTTGGGTCATTTACATATGAAAAAAAACTGCTTGGTCTAACTCATACCGTTTTTGCCACGATATTACAAACTTTTTGCGATGATACAATTCAGTATTTTCCCCTTTGATAAATACAAGCAGGCTATATGAAGTGATGAGCCCAAAACAACGCTATAACAGCAGGATTTCTCTGTTATTGCTCAGCAGAACAGCAGGGGATGTTTGAAATGAGATCTTCTGCAGGGAAACAGACAGGACTGACATCATTAGTGAAAATGGATGACATTTTGTGACATGACAGAGAGAATCATAGGCCTGGGATTTGCCAGAGTTCAACCTGTCTACTTGGGGTGTGACAGCTCAAGTGCTCGTGCACAGAATCTATCACGAAGATAAAAACCTCAAATAAGGATTTTTTTTTTTAATCGCAAAATCTTGGAGATAGAGGGTTTATGAAACCAAATGCAAAGCAACAATTAGAGATGTGGTTTCAACACAGATCATGACTTGTACAGTAGGACTTGCAACTCAAACTTTTAATGAACAAATTCAAAGGTCAATAAAATGAGGACAAAATCAAAAAAAATTATCTAAACAGCCATTATGTTTTTATCTATGTAAGATTTCTCAATTAAACAACTGATCTTGCAACTGTATACTGTATAGGCACTAATTATATTTCAAGACACCCAACTGGTGGTGGTGCCTGGTCCTTTGGGAAATTGAAAACCTCTGCTTTAGATCAAACTTTTTAAAAATAGTTTGGCATTTTAGACGACACTCATACATCTGTCAATTGTTTTTGTTTGTTTGTTTGCTCTGGGTCTGCCCTGGGGTCTCCTCCTTAATTGGACAACCCTGTGTATATTCGCCAAAAATGAGCCCTTATAGAAGGATCATATAAATGCCAGAACAGCTGTCCCTGTTCTGCAAGAGCACCTTCCAAATCGTCCATTTTGAGTGAAGTCAACTTTTAACATTTTTTTTTTTCCACACAAAAACACAGTGGGTCGCTGGTGGACTGCTCTGGCGCCACTACCACCAGGCTAAGCATGTTTTCTGCAGGAAACCCTGCTCACCCTACCCCACCTCTAAATACCTGACTATACTCACAGAAATATTTGTTATTTAGCTTGAGGTGGCAAAGAACATGAATAAAGTTCTTTCTGGAAAGGAGGTTTCATACTTCATAAGAACTCAAGGTGAGAACTCTTGGGAAGTCCTCATAGGTCCTTTCCGCTGCAGCATTTTTCGATGCAGTAACCACACCCACTTCTTATTTATGTGCAATCATACAATATTTGTCACACAAGAAACCTATTCTGATGAGAATATGTATCAAAAACCAGCCAAAAGTACTCTCAACCCAAGGCCGAAGAACAGAATGATGTCTGGGAGACAGTGCACACTTCTCTTTACTTGCAGAGTATTGAGAGTCACTTTTTTCATGGATAGCAAGAAAAGTTTCAAAGTTGAACAAACAAAATAATATTTATATTATCATCAACTTGCAAAGTAGTGGTAAGTTCTTGGTAACAACTGCTTTGCTGTTTTCCTTAAATCCAAATTTATCAATACTGTATTGAATTTTACTTTAATATCTAAATTTGATTCTGGGATTCTGACATTAATTTTGATGTAGATTAGGATCCAACTGAATTGCACTGAATGTGGAAATGCATCCAGCAGGTTTTAAGTACCCAACAGACCTTAAAACAGTTGCCAAGCTGATGTTCAAATGCTAAAATAATCCAAAGGGATTACACTGTAAATCATTGTGGTTATTTCCTTTAACTTTACTGTTGTATAAAAAAAATGTAGCAAGTGCTTTATATCATTCAACTATCTGAAATAAAATACCCCTTTTTGTTGCAAACATCCAATATTGTCATTATGTTTTTTGGATGAATACATTATTTGATATATTCAGTGTTTTAAAATAACATTCATTATTAAAAAGAAGGGTCCAGTTGTTACCACTGTTGCCTTGCAGCAAAAAAGTCCTGAGTGCAAACCCCAGCCAGAGACCACTTTGGCCGGGGTTTGCACTGCATCTCCTGTTGTCCTGCACTGCCAGCTATTTTTTGTACATACAGCTACAGTGGACTATCGCCATATCAACAAGTGATTCACAAATGGTCAGAGGGAAGGAAGAGGTGGCTTGACTTTGTCAAGTTTATGATGGAAATGTTTTGTGAAAGAGGCTTGCCCACAGACCCCTGGAAAAAAGCACCATCCCTATCCCACAGTCCAGATAGGATACAGCAGGTAAAGAAAATGAAAGGTGATATAAAAAGTACCTAATGAATGAAAATGCAGGCATGTCGTAAAAAATCTTGAGATACAGAGACACTCAAGTTGTTGAAAATCGCATTTACCACTAGTAAATCTTAGCAAACAGTTACAGTGCCTTGCAAAAGTATACACACCTCTTTAATGTGATAAAATGTGAAAAGTTCAAGGAGTATAATTACATTTATAAGGCAACCCTCTGTGAGTCACTCATCATGCTGCCTGCTTCCCCTTTACTAAGATTTTAGATTCAGTGGCTGGTTTGGGAGAAAATGGTGCCCAGGTTCCTCACACACACCCGCACACACAGGCAGGTGCTATTTTTATACTAATAATGTCTTTCCTGACCACTTTCAGTGGAGCCTACATTCGATTAAAACTGCAGTATGTAACTTTTATGAAAAAAATATTTTTCTACATATTTGTTGAAACTATGTCATGACTACAGAAGCCGAGAGCGGTCGTACTCACATGTTTATTTTCCTGATGATTAACTCAAGATAACCATCAAGTTATTTATGTTGCTATAACGACATAACTAATACTGTTTTCTCGAGATAATGAGACAATTATGTCGTCACGAAATAACGATTACCGTTTCCTTGAGATAACGAGTTAATTTCCCAATGGTTTAATCATACAACCAATGATGTGGTGTCATTATGGTTTACCTATCACTTATTCACAGAATTATTCACAGAATTATACAGGCATGCCATGACTTACACTTATAAGTCCTCTCCCGCTGGTGTGGCATTTATTTGAATGATGGAATCAGGTTTAACACACACACCAATCATCTCGTGATCTCAAGAAAACAAAGTTTGTTTTCTCGAAACTAACTTGTTATCTCGAGAAAACCATTGGGATAACTTGTTATATCGAGACAACCATCAGAAACAAGTTTACGCGTAACACATCCGCTCTTAACTTCCGTACATGACAGAATGGTATGAGATAGATAAAAATCAAGCTTCTCTGCCTTCAAGAAACAACCAATCAGAGCCAGCAGGTAGGTTTTAGCGCTGTCAATCACTTGACAGCAGGAAGAGTGGGGATTCCCAGCCCCCCTGCTCTCAGCTAACAGAGACTAGGCTAATTAGCATGGCCACTGATGATGATGGATAAGCAGTTTTACTGGAACGGTAAGTTGTTTCTTCACTATTAGCACATTTAGCAGCAAGTAAATGAGGTTGAGTGACAGCGCTAAGACATGCCTTCTGGCTCTGATTGGTTGGTTTTGATTGGAAGCAGTGTATTTCTTCAGACGACAAAAGAGGCTCAGGGAGCAGTTGGAGGAGATCGATCTTTTCACAGATTATCTGTCTCATAACATACTGTCACAACATGGTGACAATTTTAACAGATATGTAAAAAACATATTTTTGTAAAAGTTACATACTGAAGCTTTAAGCTCAGCTTCCCACAATAGAATCAGGTCACTAATGATTTATGAACAGGGAATCAGAATGCATGTGAGCATTGAAAGTGTGCCATGTATCAAATTAACATTTTAATAACGTATTAGAAAAGCTCTGTCTGTAGAGAAAAGAGCTCTATTTGGTGTATTTTTAAAGCAATTTACAGAGCAGTGATGGGGTCTTGAAAGGCACAGGCAAAAAGTATAGACATAAAAACACTTGCTTAATTAAGTTCTGTGTTCATTATTACAGGAATCAAAGAATGCTCCATTCAGCAGGATTTTCATTAGGTTCTCTGCATGTGATAATTTAAAATGAGCAAAACACTAACAGGCAGCAATTAGAAACTCCTTGAACAAATCCATGAAGTTACATTTGAGCACAGCAGCAGATGTAAAATGTGCTAAGCTATGATCATTTATAGTTGGAAGGCCATTACGTGAATGAATGCAAGTAAGTGAGCTATCAACCTGACAACATGCTAGTCAAAATGGGGCCTTGGTTCTTTGAACATTAAAGACTAATTAATGTCTTGCTGTAGTTTTAGAAGGAAAAGAACAAAATGATAGTTTATTGATGTTAACTGGCAACATTTCCCCAGCTTCTATAATGCCATCCACTCCCTTTCTTGTTATAAGATAGATAGCCTTACCAGCATCATTAACACAAAAGAGCAGTGACTTTCCATACTGTCCATGATAGCAAAACAGCAGTGATTAAAAATAATTATCTTCTTATTGCGGCAGATTCAGCACTCCAGTCAGTTTCATTTTTCTTGATCTGAGTGTAACCTTTGATATAATTTCACAGATAGCACAATTATTAAAAAGCTAGCCAGTATTAAGACCACCAACATATCCTGGAACAACTTTAAATCATATTTCTTTGGCTTCACTCATTACATTCAAAATCAAATCTTTCAGTCCAAGCCAGTTCCAGTTAGTAACCTCAGGGTTGTTTTTTCAGTCTATTTTGTTCATAAGATACCCCTTCCCCTTCACAACTTCCATAAATCCAGTGTTAATTATTATAGGTAGGTAAATGAAACTCGGCAGTATGTTTCCTCCAAACATATCTCTGCTCTTCCTACCAACTGTCATTGTAACTCTTACAAAGAGAAACATCCCAGTTTTTTAACATTTTCTTAAAATATAACAGCAATTAAACAGAAGTCATTTTCATCAACACAAAAAGTAGATTAATAAAACAAAACATTTATTCAGCTTATTCTACTGGATTGACAATGTAATAGTTCTTCCCTTTCCTGAGGTCAAGAGTGTGGGTGTCATCTTTTACGGCACTCTATCATGTTAAGCACATATCAAAAACAACACAAAAGATTAAAGGGGCAGTACTATGTACTTTCCAGACACACAGTGCCATTTTATAGCACAGTCAAGTAACTACATAGCTTTCAGTTGTTAAACGCTGTATTTATCAAATATGACTTTAAAGAAATTTGACTTCGTAATTTGACACCATGAAATTGGGACTCTGTCTCTTTAAAAACTCCTGCTCTTTCTGAAACTTCCCCTTCAGGAAGTCATCACAACAGCGCTCATCTATTAAGCCTTTAACAACGTTTTTATCAGTGTTTCACTGAGAAGTAGCAACTATAATGAGCTCAGCAGATATGCAGTTCCACCAGGTGTTTGCTAATTGCTGCTGGCTTATCTGAAGGAGCTGAGTGGGGAAGTCACGGGGGAGGGGTGCTCTGTGGGAACCGTTTTGTGCAACTGAATGGTTGCCACAGGAGATTAAAGGATTTCTCAAACATGCATGAAAGAATCAAGGCAACACTCCAGGTATGTTTTTGATGAGAGAATAACATTATAACGTGATGTTAAGCTCCAAAAAGTCAATTTTACATATTTCCCCTTTAAACATAAATTTCCCCCCTTCCCCATAATTATAACCATACCTGTTCATCCCTAACATCTAGCAACACTGTTGCTCTGGTCTATCTGGTCTATGGTCTTGTAAAATCGTGTGTTCTTTGCAGAAGTCCATTTCCAGGGCTGGACAAGGACAAAAAATTGGCCTGGGCATTTTGAGAAAAGACCACCAAGTATTGATGGAAGGCAATGAAGCCTATGAATGGAAACAAAATTTCTTGTGACAATGCACACTGTCTTGTTTGTGTATATGTACTTGTCTAATAAACTTAAACCTACACAAGATGATCACACTACTGGCATCTTTACTCTAGAAAAATATCATGTATTTGATACAGTACCTACTTAGAAGAACCCATGGCAGGCTTCCAAAAATGAGTGATGGCCTTTTCAGTGGCCATCAGCATAAACATCTCCAGCCTGTTTCTGGACAGGCAGCTTCGGAGTCTGCTTTTAATGAACTTGAGTGTTGAGAACATTCTCTCACAGGCCCAGCCCTGGTCACATTTAAAAGTAAAATAAATCAATATAAATATTACATAAAATGAACAATGACAAGTATTTGTAGGCTTAAATAAATATTCTTATGGTACAAAATTCAAGTATTTCTTGTATTAAGTTTTCTTTGTATATTAATATTTGCAGGTTAGTGCAATATTTTGATTCTCTGGTTGTGATTGGTGTTGATTTATCCAAGGGAATGCAGGATTTGCAAGGAATATTACTGATGTAAAGAACTGTCTGTAATTTACTGGTGTGGTTCATTTACATTAACTTTATCAAGCAGAAGCAGACACTGAGCTAAGCGCGTGCCACAACACCTGTTGAGCGAGAGTGTGAAAAATATAAATGCATACGCCAGACATTATACTTTGTTGTCAAAGATATGTTCACATTCTCAGTGCACGCTCAATGCGAGCCTCTAAAAGCGCAACTGTTAAATCATATTTGGGGTTCGCATCAATCTTGCACAAGCCAATCAAGTACTGTGGCTTTTACACTTGATGCCTCTATGCGGGCTCTGAAAATGAGCTTGCATGGAAGGATTATATCAATGCTGGTACAGGTGAACCTGCTCTACAACAACATCCGTCAAATCATCCAATGGAAAGGTGATGTGCGCGATCTGCACCAAAATGCAAACCTTCAGAGATGCATGACCAGACACAGGAGCACGCGAGGCACACAGGGAGGCGGAGGGTTGGACAGGTGCACGCCCCTGGTAAAAGTGGTAAAAATTTGGTTTTGGCCATTTTCAGGATGGTTTTAAGATCCTGCATGAAGCCCCCCTCCCCTTCCAGTGTCAGCTTCTAGCAAAGCATAATTTGATTCAAACAAAATTATATCTGCAAGTGTGGAAGGTTAATGGTGAATAACAGCCTAATAATTTGGTTTTAAGTGAACATTTCTGCTCTGTTGATCTTTAGCTGCTTCTGAGTAAAAAAGTAGTGCACTTATATCAATTGATAAACACTGAAATATTTAACTAGCTAACTAATAAAGGCTATATTTAACTGCCTAAATGAATAAAATAAAGTTACTGAAGCACTAAGTTCACAATCACTAGTTGCCTATAGCGTCGAAGAAATTAAATTGTTAAACAGCCTACGTGTAATTAATGAGTGTGTTAAGAATTAGCAAGCACAACAAAAATAAACTACACCAAAACTTGATTTATATCTGCTCCAGGTAAACTGCAGTTCATCACTTCTTACCTAAAGTTCAGATTTCCCACACCAGTGGCCCCCACAGGTCTCTCACCCTGCTGCCGCCCTTTTCCCGTGACCCATTTGCACCTGTGGCTGCTGCTACTGAAATGGACGCTCCACCAGCAAACATCTGTGCTATTTTAACACATTTTGCAGCATCTGCCAGGAGGGCTTGCTTCTTCCATTTTTTTGCCACCCTCCATGTTGTTCTCCTCATGTGATTGATTGATTGACAGCCGTGGCCCAAGAGGGAGGGGGCATCAACCCTCAGATGCTGTAATTGGTCCAGCCCAGAAACATTCATGATTAATGGACCATCGACCAGTTTTGTGTACTAAAAAGGATTATAACTAGAAAAATAATAATAAAAAAAATAATGACAATTTTTTTTAAAACTGCCCAGCCCGAAATCCCTAGTGGTCAAGTGGGCAAATGCCCGCTATGCCTAATGGCCAGTCCAGCAGTGTCTCTTTCTCTTCAGAAACTTGATGCATAAGTTCAGTATGCATCATCACAAGAACTCCCTCCATTAATCACATCACTCTTGTTCTTCTGCAACTTCATTCCCGACCAATTACGTTGCTTTATTGAGTACATCCTCTGTTTCTCTCTTTTGTTAACCATTATTTCATTGCTCCTCAGTATCTTTCTGATCTCTTGCACACATAAATACACTCTTAGGTCTTGATCTTTCATTTATCTTACGGTTCTTGATGCTTTTGTATTGTAGTTAATTTTAGATTGTTTTAATTTGTAAGGTGACCCTGAGTGTTTCAAAAGGCATCTGTAAATAAAATAATCAGATATGGATGCACTTGGACTGAGGGAGGAAGTCCAAGTTCCTGTATGGGGGGGAACATGCCAAACTTCACACAGAAATACTCAAGCCAAGATCTGCACCACTGACCTACTCTCTTTCAGACAACCAACTACCGCTCTATCTTCCCTTTGAGTTGTATGAGTGTTTCGATGCAATGCTGTGTAGGGTACTTTGGGCTTATTGTTTTTAGACAGACATCTCTGGGGAACTATACATTGTGGGGTTGCTTGCTTGCCAGGGGTCTCATTTATAAAACAGGACCTATACTAAAAGTGTGCCTATGCCCAAAAGCTGAAAATGGAATATGCCAAAAAAAAAAAAAAAAAAAAAAAAAAAAAAAAACAGATTATAAAACCATGCACCTTTACTAGTCTGTTAAAAAAAAATCAATCAGGCAGCTGCAGCTTATCCAAAGAACTGCTGCCAGAATCCTGACAAACACCAGGAAAATGGATCAAGTCACACCAATTCTTAAATCACTGCACTGGCTTCCTGTTTGTCAAAGGATATATTTTAAATTTTGTTATTGGTTTAAAAATCACTGCATGGTCTTGGGCTACAATACATTTCAGAGCTGCTTGTTAATTATGAACCCAAATATAGACCCCTCAAGTAATCAGAGACCTGTTCAGTCAGTGTTCCCACAACCAGAACCGAACAGCTATTTTCCTGCTCAATCTCCCAGAAACTGTCTCAAGTGTTTGATACATGGAACTCTCTTTTGCTCCAAAGCTTAAAGTTTTGTTATTTAAACGTATTTCCTTTTATTTCCTGTAAAGCTCTTTGTATTGTCTAATGTACAAATGGTATATAAATTAATGTCTCTTGCCTTGTCTTGAATCCTCATCCAGTCTTGTGTGTCACAGTTCCAGGTGTTTGAACTTTTAACTTATTGTTTTGTCTGAAGATATGGGAAAGTTTAGCCATGCTGTTTTTTTCTTGTTACAATTTTGCTGACTCAGGACATTTAAGTTCTGAACTTAAATGTCGTGTTCTCTTGACTTTCCTATTTTGAAGAGTGTCTAAAAGATTTAAAGCTTAAAGCTGCAGTATTTGACCTTTACAAAAATATGTATTTTGCATATTTGTTAAAACTTTCTGTCGTTAGTACTGGGAGCACTGGGAGAAGGCAGAGGAGCTTGATTTTTTTCACAGATTATCTGTCTTATATTATCCTGTCATGACATAATGATAATTTTTACAAATATGTAAAAAACATATTTTTCATAAAAGTTACATACTGCAGCTTTAAGACAAGCTTTTTTTGTATATCTTTATTTAAGGTTCTTACAGTTTTGAATGTTGGTGTACATGTGGCGTGTCTTCCTTGATTGCGGCTATTTGACCTTATGTCATTTCAAACACTAAGGATGTTTTGATAGGAAATTAACGTGCTTTAGGTAGAAACTGTCACAAGGTGTTTGTGCCTTTCTATTGCATCTTGCTATCCAGCTAAGTGATTTTATTGATTGTGTGCTTTCATGCCAGGGTCACAGTAGCCTTTATAATGATAGGAGAGGATGAGGTCAATCAAAGTGTTTCTGAGCAAACTAAGGAAACAAGCTGGATCAAATTAAATGTGATGCTCATTTTACAGGGAAGCACAGCTGAACACTCACTAATCTCTACTCTTTGAAAATATCCATCTGCTTGAGTTTTTAAGCCACACTCCTCTCCCAAGCCTACTCTTCACAAGTTGTTTGTTTTAGCAAACATTAGAGCAAGGAAGTAAAGAATATCATAGAATGTTTTGTGCTAAAATTATAGACATTTAACAAGTAATTTTTTTTCTATATTTTGGATTTGATCATTTTTACTGTGATTAACTTGGTTTGTTATTTTTTTCTGTTCTGAGTTTCAGAAGCTGCTTAGGCAGTGATTGAGGTTATCTGGCTTAGGTGACTGAGGTAGATAACTGGGGGAATGCTTGCTTTTGAGTAGCTCTTTCACTTTCCTGTGTTTTAACAGAAAACCTTTTTAAATACAGTGTGACAAAAACTGTAGAAGGGGAGTTAAAGTGTACGCATGAACGGGGGCTAGAATGTGAAAGTAGGGAGCAAACAGGGAGTATCCGGAGCAGCCATGTATCACAACTTTACACTTGTATAATACTTCATGCTACATTTGCACTGGACACTATTCGAGATGTTTCGTGTTAAGGGCTTTGAACTACTTTTGTAATATAAGGAAACTTGACTAACAAACACCATTACTATGTATTCCCACTGTTTGTTCCTGGAATAGTTAGTTTTCTCTTTAATTTAAAATGATAAAGACCTATTAAAAATATAAATTTTTAATCAGTTTACCTTTCAACTGGCAACATGTTCAATTCTAATATTTTCTTTTTCAAAAACTAGCTTACAATTGCAAATAGACATAGTTAAAATTACACTAATTTTACAGGGGTCTTATGTGAACCCGCCAGCAGTATTAACAGAAGACACGGTGCCAGTTGCTCTTGCTATCAGCAGAGCACCCTGACAGGAAGATGGATGACTTTCTAAGAGCGAGCTGATGTATGTGGTCATTGCAGTGTCCTAATGTGACAAAACAACTTGGAGAGGATGTTGTTGCAACATTGAAGTGCATTGCTTCATGTTTGTGTGAAGGAACAGGGAGCAATGTGATTACTGCTAGTTCAGTGTTGCAGGAAAAGAGATTGCTCAAGTGCAGTATTTTGCTCAGTGAGAAACAGATCAGGACGGTGCAATAACTGCCTATTAGGGTAGATGCGCTATATCTATTCTCCCAGCACTACGTTGTTTGAAATTATCTGTGCGCTGGAGCTGCTGACTGAATTTTTTCCTCACCAATGAAGGTCTTAATCTCTGGGTTATTCTTCAGAGCCCATACTACAGTGCGCCTTTGTTACTGTTCAAAACATGTTTTCTTCTCAGATGCAAAGAAAGTCTTAAAGTTTTCAAAGGCAGGAATGCTAAGAAACACAACTTGAATGACTCCTTTGCAGTCTGGGCTGTGGCGGTCAATGGCGCTCCATGGTTTGCTGTGTCAGTATCTTTCCCTCGGTGGTGTGCCTGCATTGACTGGGTGCCTGCGTTTGGGTTGGCCCTCAGATTTGGGTCTGGTGGGACTTGCTGGCTGCTTTGGTGTTGGCATGGAGGGTATGTCATTGTTCTGCTTGCTTGGTGGTAGCCACGGTCCAGTACTTGACAGGGGCTTGGGGCTGTGGGGTGGGAGGGCAGACAAATCGGGGGCTGTCGCTCTGGTGATTCTGCACCGTTGATCCAGGGTTATCTGGGCGTGTTGGACGTGCACCCTCCTTTGCATGGTGTACTCTCGCTGTGGAGATTTTGCTGGGTGGGCTGGTTGGTTCCTTCGTTGGGGTGGGGGTGCCCTTTTGCTCACTGTGGTGCACTGTCTCTGGCTGTGCGGACGTTCCCGGCTGGTTGTCTTGTTGAGATTCGGTGGCTTCTTTGGCCGGAGGGTTGGGTGTTGGACTGGGGGTTCGGGTTTGGGGGTCTGGATGGTTCCGGGGGGGTTGGGTCGCTGTCCGTGGTCCCGGTTGGTTTCTCGGGGTTCTGTGCCCATCCATGATCTTATTCCCCGATGGTACTGCTGCCGCCTGCCTTGGGGTGGATGTATCAGACATCCCTCCTCTGGTGGGTCTCGGACAATGGGGGTGCCTAATGGGGTCAGCGGTCCCCTGGGATTGCAATCTGCCCACCCAGTCCTTGCCTCCCCATCCCTGATCGCCTCTCTCCACCCGCTCCATCACACCACCACTCATGTAGGGCCTTGGATACATGTTTGCCACTGAGGTGCGGGGAAGGTCCTCCATTTCTGTGACCTCATGGTGGCTTGGGCCCCAATTCTATATACAACTTAGCAAAACGTTCTTTGCTCTATGTTTCTTCCAGACATGCATAAGATGTGTTCCTGCCTTTTTAAAATATACAAAAAGTATATTTTACTTTTTGTATAACTTTATCCTTGTTACCTGACTATGAGACATAGTTGCAAAGTTTGATGTGTCATCAGCTCCAGAGAAAGCCAAAACATTAAGATGTTTATCAGCAACCTAAATTTGTCCTCAACCGCAGGAGAGACATTCAAATGCACTTCTCCAAAATGCATTCAGCTTCACTTTAGAAAGCCAAAAAACAACTCCAACAGAAAACGGAGACCATGCAGTTAGATTCAAACCTAATTGAGCTCTCTTCACAACAGTTTTGTGGGAGGACTAAGGGAAATCCATTCAGAGACATCTACTGTGATTGACTGCTGAGTGGCAATCACTCTTCTACCGGCTCATGTGCCACGAGAAGTTAGCAGAATCAATTCTCCAGCTCAGTCTGTGAGGCTGAACAGTATTGATGTAGAAGAAGAAAAATGGTCTTACTTAACCTGCTGTCACACTGTTTCTAATTATTACTATATATATTGGCGTATCAATAACACATTACATGACTCTAAATGTAAAAAAATGAAGTGTTTTCTATGGAAGATCAAGTCCTGTCCTCTCTATTAAGTCCGTATTTTGCTTATGATTTGCCACTGTGTTTATGGTGTGTGTGTGTAAAGGGATAAAGTTTCTAAAATTTTCATTGTGCTACTCAGGATGAGGTATGTTCCATTTTTTGTAATGTTAGCATGTTTCTCCTACTACGTAAAATGGCCACTGGACTATTTTAGAATGAAATTTTTATGATCTGTTCCCAGTATATGAGTACCCCCAAGCGGTCAAATAAGTACTACCTGAATTAAACTAGGCTACATCAGGCATGTGTCGGACCAAGGTGAGTCAATGTTCATAAGCGCAGAAAGAACATCTGCATTGCCTAGCACACAATTAAGTTGAGCTTTAATTGGGTCATTGATGCTACATTTGAGTTGTACTTACATTTTTATTCTAAATTGCGATGCATATGCCAAGGGTTTTATCAATTTTCAAAAAATGTGTGGGAGCATTAATTAGCTGTAGATCAAATCAAGTATGCTACAGTATCCAATGCTTATCAAACAATCATCAGCTTAAATGCTCAAAGAGAAGTACTGCTGCTCTGCCATTGGAGTCATAGTGCCTGCAACACGTAGCATACATAAGTGACGTTATTATCAAGTCTATACTGCCACATTTGAGTGGCACTCACATAAAATTAAATCCCAGCGGCATCAATGTGCAGGACATATTGTGCCTCTAAGTTGCAATGCAAATTCCACTGATATTTTTTGATATGTCCAAAATAATCTGCGGGAGGGCTTATTTTTGAAACACTTAGGTTCATTTGGTCTTTCAGTATCAACCCTTATATATGGTGTGCATATGGTGGCCTGTCAGCCAAGATAGTGACAGGCCACCATATGCACACCAGAGGTGGTGCCAAAATACCTATATGTGCAATTTGGAAGTATTTGCACTGCTGGGAGCCCTTCCAAGAGGAACACAGTGCATTCTGACCTTTATGTGCAAAATGTCTGGCATAGTGCATTATTTTCTATTAAAAGTGTGGACTGGATATTTAATCTACCTGAACAGATTCTTTTTGTTGGTAAGATGCCATATTCACACCAGTCATAGTGCCAAAAGCTGTACAACAAATAGCTGGGAGTGTTGCCAGCCCATTATGGGAGTGGTTAGGTTAGGATGAGGCTACTGTGGCCAGTCCTGCTTCAAATTCTCTGATGACCAAGCCAAACTGGTACATCTTTAGATAATGACACCAATACCATGGCTTTTTTTGTGATGCCAAATTTACCATTACATACACAAAATATTTTTAGAAAGGTGATGCTGGGCAATAAAACAATAATGATATCTATTGCGATAGACACAATCAAAATAAAAAAATATGTCCAATAGAATGTTCAATATGTTCACTGAACTCTGATCCAGAACCGTACAGCATTCTGGGGGATGTAGGCAGAGGAAAGGCTTTAGCCGCTTAACCTCTCACGGCCTATCTAAGCAAGGTTGGTGGCATCAACTAACTCACTCACTGGTTAGCTAGCAACAACCTGTTGTGTAAAATGCGCAGTAGCAGTTTCATGTTGTTCCCAACATACTCGGGCGTACATTACTTCTTGAAGGTCCGCTGGACACATCCCCACAAAGGGTAAATTTTGGCTGTCTTGGTGGAGATGTAACAAGTCTAGCCGCCCAACTAGCTCATCAAACTTGCTTGTATCCATTCGGATATATTATTATTATCCATTCGGATACAAGCAAGTTTGTGGGAAATAAAGGAATTTGTCACTAGAAATGTAGGCAATCTGTACACTCTAGGGATGGAGTCAAGACCAGTTGTTCCGAGACCAAGACCAAGACTGGACCTTCCGAGACCAAAACCGAAGCCAAATGTTTAGAACGTCAACAAATATTTCAGGACAATGCTTGTTGTACACCACAAAATGCAAAAATTAATAGAAAAACAGTTAATTACTCAACCAAAACCACTTCTTGGTATTAAATTCATAATGGTCAAAATAAATTCATATTTGTGTTATTAAATGCAGCCGTACATTGTTACATATTCCCTAAACTGAAATAATCAGTTTACATTGCACAGTAGTTGTATGATAAATTTAAAAAACAGTGAGATTAGGGTGATAAAGATTTGTCATATTTTAAAAAATCTTTCCTCTTATGATCATCTGAATAAAAGCAATTCATCAGAGTATCAGATGTTAAAAAACACATATGCTGACATATTAATAAATTATTAGGCATTTTAATATTATTATTAGTCCATGCAGGCACACGGATTGCCTCACAGGGGGAATTCCAAAACAATCAGAACCAATAGAATCCATAGGATTTACAAAAATCATGTAGCCAACAGGGATGACGCAGGGACAACAGATTAGAGAAGCCAAGTGGGAATATTTTCTCTAACATGGATTATGACCATAAAACATCGAAGGTAAGACTGAATTTATGTTTTTGGCTAGATGAGCATTATTTTTTTTTCTTCACCGGCTGCTGGTTAAGACTTAACCAGCAGTGCAAAATTCACTTAATACACGAGTTTTGCATTTAGAATGGTGATACAGGTTGAGCATCTATTTACCTTTTAATTATTATTAGTAGTAGTAGTAGTATTAGTACTAGTAGTAGTAGTAGTATTAATTAGCTTCTTAGTGCTGAAACTGGGTGGTGTTGTGCATATTTTTCACATTACTACTGACTTTTCCTTGTTTCTGCTGTAGATGTTTTGTAAAACTAGATGTCGTCACACTCACTTTGCATATCATTAATCCTGGCAGTGGACAAAACTTACGGGTGGCCTGGTGTTTTTGCTTTCCCCTTTACTTTCCCGTCTTAAAATTCTTCATGTTTTAAAAAGCAAATTTAATAATTTTCTGTAGTCAGATTGCAGGTGTTTATTCAGCAAAAGCTAAACCGTGGCACCGCAAACATGCAAACGCGCTCTTTTAAATCAAAGGACCAAATCCAACATGATTTTGCAGTTATTAGCAATAATAATATTGTATTTTTTCTGAGGTGGTGGGACGCAGCTGCGCTCTGATCACTGCTTTTAATTCACATTGTTGTGCATCTGCAGGTGAAGATAAAAGGGAGTTAAGTTTCGTAATGTTGACAAAAACTATTGAGTGTCAAACTGGTCTTGACCCGATTTGTCAAACGACAACAAGACTAAGACTGAGATATAACAATCCGAGACCGAGCCCAAGACAGGGAAAAAACAGTTTAAGGCCGGTCTCTAGACCTCCATCCCTGGTACACTCCACTATGAAATCGCAGCCATCCACGGACAGTGTGTGGAAGTCTGAACCATTCACAGAATACTCACAGTACACCTGAGTATGTGGGAGCCATTTCATGTTTCACTACCATGCTCAATAGATGCTTAAAAATAAAAAAGAACAAGGTGGAGTGAAAGTAGGAAATAAGTGCAACAGCTCAAGAGGAATTTGTGGCTAAAAGAGGAAAGGTCACATCACCAGTTTGGCAGTATTTTGGATTTTTAAAATTAAAAAACAAATCAATAATTATCGATATCGACGGATATGAAATGCTTATGTTGTGATACATTTTTAGCCATATCGCCAGGCCCTACGCTGGAGAATTATTTACTTCAGTACTTCTTCTTGGGTCCAGATTTCATTTACACTACAATCAAGGTGAACATAACTGCTTTACCAGCAGTACATAATAAACTTTGGTTGACCTTTTGTTTTTCTAACTGGTTCACTGATACAGTCTGCCTGAACAGCTTACTGCTCTACCTGTTCATTTGAAAGCTCTACAAACATTGTCTTCCAGACCCTGCCATTATTTTCTGTAACTTCCGTAAACCCACAGCCTCACATTCACACCCACCTCACACCACAAACAGCCAACTGTCAGTGAGGACAAAGGTCAGCCTGTCTGTCCAACCACCATCATTTGTTGTTATACAACTATATATGGGTTAAATGTGGCCCAGCCATGTACAACAATAACTTCCTGGAACTACTGTCTGAAGTTATGCTTGTTTTACACAACACTGGGTCTGTCTCTGATGGTCAACCTTTCAACTCAACTCAACTCAACAGCCTAATCTGTTGTTAAGGTCATTTCTAAACACTTTTTGAGGCAACAGAAACCTTTTATTGTACTATACCATAACTCAGTATGAGAGACTAATACAATAACCCATCCTGGGTCACCCGGGGGTCAAAGAGGAAGGAGCGAAAAACAAAGCTGGAGATGATACAAATGTGCAAGATGGAGGAAGGGGAATTCTGCGCACTTGGCAAACAAAAACAGGAAGGAGAAGAGAGGGAGATGAAGGATAGCCCTTATTGAGAGAGACAGAAATAAAATTCAGCATTGGAGAAAAGGGGAATCCATGACAGGGTGTTTTTCCGGAGAGAAGCGTAATGTGTGTGCAACAGATGACTTTAGCTGGGGCGGCGTAAGGTGCAGCACTGTGTTGTAGGTGAAAGTGAGGCAGCACGACTGGCTTTTGGGCTGTTGGCGCTATATAAATGCAGTCCATTTACAATGTGGAAGAGAAAATTACAGCCAAACTCTGGCAGAATGGCCCCCAACGGAAAGAATCCATCTGTTTGTGAGCTGCTACGGCTTGTTTGTTAGGAAGTGCTGAGGCTGCTGCACTAAGCACCATGGGAATAGCTAGTCTTTTATCCAAACCAAAAAGTTTCATTAAACACAACTTTGGCATTTGTTTTGGTGGAGAAACAGCAATCTATTCATATGGGAATTAGCGAGTTGTGTCCTCACACATGAAAACAGGAGGCTGCTGGAGGTAGATAAGAAGCAGGGACGAAGTTAAAACGCTGAGTTGGCATAATTAGTGGATGTATAGAATCCAACACTGTAACACATTAGCAAAGATAATCAACTGGAACAAGACTGTTAGTGGCTTCAGTACGATTCCACAGGCACTCCTCTCCAACCTGAAAAAACATCGTAATTCCAAAAAGAAAAGCTGAAAGAACATTAAAGCCACACTTTCTTTGACCAAGCTTCAAAGTTTTAAACGTCTAAGTGAGCTCCATGACAAATACAGCAAGAATGGTGCCAGGAGGCATAATCAAGCTGTTGTCTGACAGTGGATGCTGTTCTCTGCTTATTTCACCTTGGCTCAGTCTAATACATGAATGTCATACTATTGCCAATGAGGGATTTAATGATGCATTTCAACTGTTCTTTTTTAGAACATGAACTTAAGTGATTTTTTTTATTATTATTTATTGTGGACTATATATGCAGGTTCAAATACAGATTGTACATGTAACCTATACATCAATCTTTGGCTAAATATAATGTAATTAAGAAACTTGCACCATGATGACAGTTTTATTATTTGGCAACCCACAAGGTTCCGCCATGAATTCAGGAAGGATATTTGACTCTTCTTCTCATCAGACCTGGTGAAGTTCATTAAAAATAAGTGTTTTCCTTGCACTGAGCTGACTTTTAAACAAAGTCCATACATTTTCAAAAAGTTTGAGGTTAGATCGACTCCAGAAGGTTAGCCTACTTCATCCATTCCAAAAGCAGTTTTGTTATGTTTGGGACCATTGTTCTGTTAAAACACCTAAGTGTGTCAAAGTTTCAAACACAACAACACTGTACAGACTGTAATGCATGGTAAAGGAAGCATCATACTTTGGGCCAAGAAGGACCTCCAAATTGTTCAACTTCACCTAAAAATCAACAGTGAGTACAGCTTGGACACAACTGGGTGTTCCAATAGAACAGTGAAAGAACACCTCAGAACTCATTTTGGAATGGATAAAACAGGTGGACATTAACTATCTGGAGTTGCCCCAACTTCAGCATCCGTTAAATGGACTAGGCTTAAAAGCTGCTTCCATAACAGGAAGTCCACTAAATTAAGCTCTACGCTTTTGCCAAGAACTGTGGTCATGTAGCCACCCATAATCTTGTGACTATAAAGTCTGTCTGATTTCTCTACAACTTGCTAAGAGACATTTATCAAAATATATATATGTATGTATATATTTGAGTCTGTATGGATAATTTTTACCCTGTGTAGAATTTAAAAATCCACACAAACTCCAAATTTGTGCACACAATCCTTGTACATTTAAATCATCAGTCCACCCAGAGAAAAGAATGAATCCTTAAATGCAAAAATTAATATCATATTCATCCCACTGATGAATGTATGTAAACTTATGACCGGCTCTGTACGTCAAAAAGAAATAATGAATGAATGTTCAGGCTTATCTGATGCAGATCTGTGCACAACACAAACGATCTGTCATGAATATCTCAGCACGCCCTGGCTGTTAATTACTGACCCTTTGGCCCAGTTTATGCTGTGAAGGCCAGAACACTGAGGTAAAATGCATTATCATTCCAACTTTAGCCTAGATTTCATTAGTGATGTGCTGGATGGACAAATAGATGATAAATGGGTTGGTAGATGTCCCATAAAACACATCACAGTCAGAGATTGCAGCATTTTTTTTACATGTATTTGAGACAAACATAAAATGCATCAAAGTAGGTAAGTGTTTGACATTGTTGGACACCGAAAATTCAAGGATGCCAAAAATGGCTGTCTAAAAATACACCTTAAAGTAGTAATTAAAAATGAATGTCAACAAATGTATGCAAATTAACAAAGATCTTTGTTGCTATCTAATGTGCATCACTCAGACAGAGACAGAGACTTATGCCACATGTCCTTTTCTGTTTCATTTTAATAGAACCTGTTTTACATGAGTTTCTTTATCTTTATCTATTTCTTACATCTGAGTCCTTTGAGAGCAAGCAATTAGACTAAAGTTTGTTGCAGTGTATGTTAGTGTGTTAAAACATGAGTTACTGGGTCTCTAAACATGAAATGAAGCATATTTTGTATCACATTCATGATGTATGTGTTTCACTTCTGATGCCCCCAGTCTCGGAACATTCCCACTAGGTTAAACATTTATTTACTGGATTATTCAATAAGTAGGTCAGGCTACAGTCGGTTGGAGCTGCTTCAAGCATTTGGCATGACGAGTTAAGTGAATCCTCATTATTACAGACAGAGTATAGTGTGGCACGAGACTGAGTTTAGGTATTTGCTGCAACATTTGAGGTGCACTTGTTTATATTGAAACACATGTTTCCATTCTTTTAATAAAGAAATCTAAATTTAATTTATCTGGAAATTGACCAAATGTATGATGTGCTGGATCACCTGTGTCGGTATTGTTTATTAATTTGACCATTTTAATTACACTACTACACACTACTGAATGGTGTAACATCGCTCTCTAACTATTACTACTACTACTAACTCTGCAACCAACAAAACCACACATCACAACATCTGAATATATCACACTGAAATACAATCCAAATATGACTATCCTCCTCCCAAGAAGCAAAATAATTTATTGCTTTCCACAGATTGACTTGGTCTTGATTGAAATTGCTCATCATTTTCATATGTTTGATGCCAGCTAAGCAAATATTTGAGCTGCAAGGAGAGGCCACTTGTGCTGGGGGGGGTTTTCCAGCTCAATCTCAAGACAAAAACATCCTCAAAAAGCTTATTGTGTGGTTATAAATTCCAACATAGAGGTAGATTTGTCATTTAATACTCTTTGGTGATTAAAGTATCCTCCTCTTTACTTTCCCTTCCTTCTGCTTGTGGCTGTGGTGAAGTACACTTTATGATAAAACCATCAACAAACATGATTTAAATGGTCTTTTCAATATACCAATTAGTAGTACTAACTAGAGGACATTTTTATCATGGTAGCCATTAAGACCATTTTATCCCTACCTCTGAAATCTCTGAGCATCATTGTTGCCACGATTGTTCCACAGATGTCCTTTGTAGTTTGGTTATCTGCTTAGAAATTTCTACAGTACAAGTTTTAATCAAGGAGAAAAGGTTCTTCCCTTTTCACCTTTGCCTTTGTTTGCAACCATATCCATATCAGGAAGCTTGACTGTCCCAAATCTAGTGCGGTCAGCTCTGACCCAGCGCTCTGTCTCTGACAGATGGAGCGGCTTAAGTGCACAGGAAGACAAAGGACAACTGCTCTGAGAAACGTCTGTTATTGTAGCTCTGACTACAATTAGTTGAAGGGGAATGATGAGAGTGGGACACACAAGAAACAGTAAAAAAAAAAAAACAAACATTTAAAATATGTTATCCACCTTTTCAATAATGGCATTCTTTGTTACAGAGTTTTCTTTCCTTAGGTGTTGATTTTTTGGAATGAAAGAGAACCTTTTCTCGTCTCTTTATAAAATGGATATGACACTGAAAAGAGCTGAATCAGACTATGAACACACGTTTTACACAGTTATAGTCATCAAGAGATACAATGCAGTGAAAAAGTATTTGCCCCCTGACAGATTTCTTCTGTTTTTACTGTTTTTTGTCACATTTAAATGTTTCAAATCCTCAAATACATTTAAAAGAGATACTTCTTTACGGCACTGTAGATTTCCCTAAAAAAGTTTCCACATTCCCAATCTTCAGCTCCTAAATAGGGGAAACTGGAGATATTTTTACTGGTGCCCATGTTTTCTTATAAATACTGCTCCCACTGGAGTTGGACAAGTTGTCATCTTCCAGTTCCAAAAGGTGAGAGGTGAGATCCCACTCGACTACATGGACATGTACAAATATTTCTATTAAAGAGTGAAAGATTAAGTGTTATTGGCGCTACATTAAAGAATTTTAAAAATACACATTCTCAGATTGATTTATTTTTATTTTAAAATGTTTTCTGGGAATGGGAACTAGAAGACAGTAAAGTGAAGCCTGAAACAGCTCAGCAGTCTGCCGTCTGTACAGTTTGCAGCAGCAGACTGTGAAATGAGCTGGAATAAGCCGACGGAAGGTTTTAAGTCACCTCTGGAACATAAATCTTTAACAGAGGTTTGAAATATTCATGATCCTCAAAACACACTTTCATCCCCTTTGAGCTACATCTAAAGTTCAAATGTAATAATGTCAGGGAGTCGGCAACACACTTTAGTTTAAACTTGGAGCAGCCTCTGACACCAGAGATGTTCACAATGGTTGGACTCTGGAAATTCACTCTGTTTTGTTTAATGACATACATGTCGCCTGTATCACATAACTTTTTGCAGCATCAGGATGTACAATGCGTGATTATTTACATCTTTCAGATTCAGAATCTACATGAGATACAGGAAGGTACAATGACAAGAAAATCAGTTTGTTATGTAGACCCTGTGTGTAATTAGTGTACTAAGATAAATACAAAGAGAAGAACTATGTAGAAAAACTGAGACAGAATGGCTCAAGATACATAAAGGATAAATTTCAACAAAACTAGACATTATTTAAAGATTAGGCAAGATTTTATATTTCGTTTTTTGTATTAGCCCTATTTCTTTACAGGAAGCGTCATTAGATGTAGTTTGACAAGAACATAATTCACAAAACATATAAATTTTTTTCATAAACTTAACCAGTTTTAATTTTAAACCAGCTACATCCTATTAAAACGTGTTTCTTTATTACACTTTCAAGAAAGTGACTGATTTGGGGATATACATATATTTTATGTAACTCTGTTGCTGAATTCAGTGTTTTTGCTGAATTTGTTCATAATGGGCTGAGTTTACCCCTGCTCTGTGGCTGTGACAACACCAGTTTAGAGAAAAAATTGCAAGCCCGAGTTCAGAATTTTTGACTTGAGGTTCTGTTAAAAGTTTATAAGCACTGCAATGGATGATGGCTCCGGTGAGTATTTAAATGAGAAAAGGAGGTTGTTGGCATTACACCACAAATAATCTTCCAGTCACGGTGACTGTCTGATATAAAAGTGCTGTAAAAAGAAAACCTATACAGCAATTTAAATGAATGCCATTTTCTTTTTAAACTGCATCCCCTTTGTTGATACAAAGGGGATGCTACTCTTACACGTTGTATTCTCCACATTTCACATGGGAAGATTTTTGGTAGTCCGCTGCTTCCAACCTCCATTTCCCATGTAAACATTTGCTTCAGTGTAAATAACTGTCCAATATAAATGTGACGGCAGCTTAAAACAGCATTTGCACAAACTTATATAATATTTTTTAAATTAGGGTTTTTCAGACAGCTTTGTCAGACCATTAGCATTAGTTTCAGTACCGAGGACCAACTTATCTAGATTTAAATTAAATGAAGATGAAAAGAGAGGCTCATGATACTTTAGATAAAATATTTATTTCTTGCAACATTCTCACATAATCTTTCTTAAGATAATTCTGTACTATCTCTTTAAGTATTTATTCTCTAAGAACAGCATTAAAGTTTAAGCAGAGCAGTGTCTGTTGCATCTATATTTATGGCAGCTCACAACACAGTATTTGGGAAAGAGTATTTAAATAAGTCATGTAGCATTTTTGAAAAATCTTCACAAACTTCAACTCCAACCATGTCATTATCTACAACCAAAATAAGCTAACTAGACTTTAGTGCCTGAGGAGATTCTAAGTTCCTGTAATAAGGGTTGCACAGGGTGTTGAATGCTGATGTGTGTGGAATCCAAAAGAAAGGCCACGGTTGATATGACAAAAATGTTATTTTACGTTATTGTAGAAAATGAAAAATTTCTTGTGCAATACTTGCTGCAGCTTTGCATAGAAAGTTATGCTTTTTTTTCTTTTTAAGAAAAACATTTTTTTGCCATATTTTTGTCAAAACTTTTCTTAAATGCAGAAGTAATAAAATCGTTACCAGATGGTGAGATTATGCACACATAATTTTACTCAAATGTCCCCTAAAATAAAAACAGACATCCCAGTGGTGAACAGTAGACCATTCTAACTGCTGGCTTGTATGACAGCACAAAATGTTTCGTGCTTTAATTCAGCATATCAATAATTATGAATGCTGTCTGATTCTGAACCATCAACTAAAACACGCATAAACTTAAAACATTCTGGTGGGGCTGTTTATGAATTATAGGCTCGATTATTAATAGGTCTGCTTGTTTGTGATGATGCACAAGTTTTTCACCAACCCAGACAGACTGACCATTGCACCTCAGCTTGTGGATCAGTACAAATCTGAAGTCCAGCCTGCAGAACTAACACTCCCATAGGCCTTCTTTCTCCAGTGCAACCATGCACTTCATCAGATATTAAATTTGCCCGAAGGAGAAAAACACCTGACATTTCAGACACACAAATTCAAACATAAGCATACTTTTTGAGTGCATTTACCGATATAATATTCACAATATAAGAGATAAGAGACCTACAGTGCTTTACAAAAGTATTCACACACCTAGGCCTTTTCCATCTTTTGTGATATTAAAACCACTAACATTACATTGTTTTATAGGGATTTTTAGCTTTTTAGCTGCATCTATTTTCCCATCAACTCTGACAAGTTTCCCAGTCCATGCTTAAGATATGGTTCCCACAGCAAGATGCTGCCACCACGTTTCACTGTAAGGACAATGTGTTTAAAGTAGTCATGGGCAGTTTTACCAGCATTAAGTTATACCAGAGTTTTAAAAACTTAGTTAACATCAATGTTACCAAAACCAACTACTTTGTGTTGTTCCATAAAATAAAATCTTAATAAAAATGTGTTGAAGTTTGTTTATTTTTGTTTGGGGTTTTTTGTTGTTGTTGCAGTAAAGTGACCAAATGCACAAACTCAATTGTGTATCAACAATTTCATTAAGGTGATGTAATTAACGACAATGAAAGCGTTTTGATCCTGTTACATTGCAGTGAGCACCATTAACAACATCCCATGTGGATTTAAAAAAAGAGTGAGGCGTGCGGATCTAAATGATTTCCCACACTGAAATCCTCCTTAAGATCAATAATAACCAAAAACCCACCAAAAAAAAACATGTTTTACAGCTTTTTTAGATGGAAGAGAAAACAGAAAGCGCCCCGAGGCGCTTTGCTTCACCACAATTGAATTGCTGTTTAAAGGGGTGAGCAGATGCTCACAGTCAGAGGGACTCACTCTTTCTCTGTCGTGCAGATGGAGGCCCTCATACTCTGCTGCACCAACAGCACTTGCCCAACATTAGAAGCAACAAATCAACGTGACTCACTGCGTCATGTTATTACTCTTATCTGAACACATAGCACCTGGGGTTCCTGATGAGAAAACATTTTAGTCTAGACAAGAGCTAAACATTGTGGCATCTCTGCACAGCGTGGGACTTTCTGTTCTGTTCTGTTGTGTTTACTGCATCCGCAGCTGGCCGCTTTTTTCACTAGCCCAAAATAAAACTCAGCGTAAAGCTTTCTTTCATGAGAATTTACTGAATTTACTGTTTTGATCAGAAGTTGACATGCAACATGGGCATGAATGTCATATTAATTTAGATCTATGAGGGATGCATTTAAACCCATCTTTTTTCCAGAGTGGGATGATGACACAACAACTTCATTGATTCTGAATGTGTTTCAGTTTTGGAGCAGATAAAGAAAACTAACCTAGAGCTTCTGAAATTCTTCCAGTCTAAACTATATCCAAAGTTAATGTATTATGTTTACAACTTTGGCTTGTACCAGGATACCAACCAATTTCCATTAAAACTGCACCCCACGCCTATGTACCTTTTATAAAAAAATATGGTTTTTTTTACATATTTGTTAAAACTGTCAGCATGTCGTGACAGTATGGTATGAGACAGATAATCTGTGAAAGGATCGATCTCCTCCATCTCCTCCCTGAGCTGCTATTGCCACCGCTCCAGGAGATGAGCAGCCCCTCATGGACAGTGATTGACAGCGCTAAGACCCGCCTCCTGGCTCTGATTGGTTGTCTTTAGATAGAACTGGGAGCACTGGGAGAAGGCAGAGGAGCTCGATTTTTTTTTTTTTTTTTTTTTTTTTTTTTTTTTTTTTTTTTTTACAAATTATCTGTCTCATACATTCAACAAATATGTAGAAAAATTTATTTATTTATTTATTTTTTTATAAAACTTGCAGCTTTAACTCCACCAATCCCCATATTAGAAGTGGCCAAATTAGAATTATGCCAACACCTTGTTGATAGCTCTAAAATTATGTAGTTTCTCTGCAGCTTGCCAAATGCTGTTTATTTAAATATTAGTGGGGGTGTATGTATCTATTTGAGCCTGTGTGGAATTGAGACACAATGCATTCAAACTTGTGCACCTAATTCTTGTTCAAATTCAGTGAAGTAATATGTTTAGCAGTTCACCCTAAAAAAGAACCTTTCAAGCAAACCATTTAAAGACCCAAATACTATAACAGTCCAATAATGAGTGTTTGTAGACTTCTGACCAGAGCTGTCAGAGTCTTTCCAAAGAGTGGTGGAAAACAGTGTCTCTAGACAGCAGATGTTGTAGGGAGTTTGGATGGATTTACAGCAGATTACAATATGGTATCTACTCTAAGCCATTATTATTTATCCAAACATTCAGTTCATGGTCAGAATTTTCTGCCATAACTCAGGACAAACTAGCCCAATTGGCCCAGCCCATTTTGCCACCACTGCCATATTTTGCCAAACAACAAACTGTATTTTTTATTTACATAAGCCAGTGTGTTTTTCCTTTAGTTTTATAAATTCAGAAAACATCCATCATCCTTCTAGATTGTCTACATTAACGTCACCAAACTATAGAAAAGCAACTAGTATATAAAAAAACATTATCTGTCTTTTAGTGCTGTCGTAATGCTTGACTCACAGACGTTAACATTAGCCACTTAGAGAGGCTTCTGGCTGCTGAAATGTCACACGTTATCTCTCTTAGCCTTGGAAGGGTCTTTATTAAAACACATCTAGGGAGGATAACAATGAGCTTAAATGTCATCATTCTGTATCCAAGGTGTCTTGCAGAGAAATGTCGTTTGAGGTGATTTCATAACATTTTCTAACCTGAAGACAATTGAGATCTGTTTCTCTCAAGCACTCAGAAATCTGCTGAGGTAATGCTATTGCGCACTTATGGAACTGGGTGTTATTGAGTTAAGGCCTTGATGTATAATCTCTGTTTTTAAATGTCAAGATGCCCACGCAAGCCTGCTTGTTATTCTATTAATGTGAAATAGCTCAGTCTCAGTTTGAGACGCTCTCATAGATACAGTGTATGTTAAGAATCCTTATTAAATAAGCAACATAAGCAATCTCTGTTGAAAATATGATCACATTTTAGCTCATAAAATTTCAAAATCATGTAGAAGCCACCGTTACTACCCCTTAGGTTATTTCTACAGTTGCTCGGGGAAAAACAGCCCCCATTTGAAGTCAATAACTGCACACTTTGAAACTGCAATCCTGTGTTACCTGGCCTGCCCACTGAAGGAAGCTAAATATTTCCAATCAGAACAAGACCAGATGGTGCCAACATGAAATATCCACAAAGCATCTGCTATCCATGAAAGCTCATCCTCTTGATAGATCCTATTTTTACATCAAGGTAAATGCTATGTTTGACAACTAGATCGATAATCGATATGGAGCATCCATACACTGTAAAAAAATAATTTTGGGGTGCATTACATCAGTTTTAAAAAATTATCTAAATTTTAATCATGGCTATATTATAAATGTAATGTTTAGTAATGGTTTAAGTTTACCAGCATTAGCAACAATATTTCTGGTAACAATAAATTGCACTTAAGAGTGGTGAACATTTATCCTTCCTTCAATCAGGCATATTAGGTATAAATCAATTTGACTTTGGATTCTGCATTAAGAAATGTTAAATGCATGCTACATCATCCTGTTGGTTGTTTCTGTGCAGATACTTTGTGCTTCCAAGTGACTGATTAAAAAAATATAAACTCAGTATTTCCTAATGATGCCAACAATCAGAATCAAAATAAATCAGGATGGTTTAAGTGCTTTGCAAAAGATTTCCCAGATTAAAATATTTGCCCCTGTTGAAGATAAGTTTCAGCTTGGATAGGGACACTGGTTGGAGTTGAAGGGAAGATTGATGGAGCTAAATCCAGGGTAATCGTGGAATTAAACTTGTTAGGTGCTGAAAAAATCTTGAGACTAGGACCTAGGTTCACTGTCTAGGAAGACAATTACCCAGACATACCTAACATGCAGCCAGTGCTGTAATTAAATGATTTAAATCAAAGCATTTTGAATATGGAATGACCTCATCAAAGTACAGAATTCGTGACATAATTTGAAATTCGATTTCTACAGATGCCCTCCATCTAATCCGAGTTTGAGCTATTCTGCAAAGCAGAATGAGAGAATTTCTATCTCTAGATAACCCAAGCCCATACATGCATGAGCCTAAAGCCTTGCGGCTGTAATTGGAGTGAAAACTACCTTTTACAAGTACTGGCTTGTGAAGGCTAAATACAATACTCCATATTTTTCAGATTTTTATTTGTAAATAAAATCTTTCAAAACTATGTATGCTTTTTCTTCTGCATCACTGTTACAGACTCATATGTTGGTCTATCACACAAAATCCCTGTAAAATGCATTGAAGTTTGTGGATGTAACACAATGGAATATGGAAAAATTGAAGGGTTGTGAATACTTTTGTCATCTATTGTAAGACTTAACGAATTTATGAGATGAATTAAATGCATTGATTTAAATTGAGTAAGAAATTAAGTTTTTTTGAGTAACTACATGTTAAAAATTGGTTGGATCTTATTTATATTCTACTCAAAAACATTTAAAATTTAAATCTATTACAATAAAATGTGTTGAACTGTTATACCAAGTCTAGAGAATAAATTCAAAACATCCACAGCATCACAGCTGTAAGTCTAAAGAGGGGATTTATCAGTCATAATCTGGCACGGAATAAGGCACAATTTCAAGCATGATTTTGTCCAACCACATAATGAGACAGCTCTATACATTCCCATTGGACAATGTCAGTCAGGGCTTTTCATTGGGGTCATATTAGACTGTGCAACCCTCATTCAGTTCGTACTCCGTGAGATGTAACTGATGCTTCTCATACTTACTCATTATGACCGCTTTGCAGCATGGCACACATGAGTACAGCAGGGATGCAAACAGAAGATATAGAGACATCGTAAAGGCTACCTATAAACATGTAATGTATTTGTAATAATAGTAATTATAGTCTCTTTTTGTATCTCTTCCCTGTTGTTATTGTCATTCCAAAGGCTGCATCACCTAATGAGTGGAGTTAACTGCTGTGGATTGAGGTTTTAACATGTGTTCTGATAATAATAATAAAGACAGAAGTTAAGTCATACTCACCCAGAAACCCCAAAAATAAAAGTTTCAGCACGACGAACTCATTTGTATCCATCACGCTGCAAGGACCCGGTCGGACTGGGATTGAACCATCAGCAGCAGTTCCGGGGAATTGGGATCCCAAATCGACCCATAATTGAAATCATCCCAAACTAGTGCGTTCAATCAAGAGCCTCGATTACACGTGACAGGTTTAAAACAGAAATGAAAAACATAAAACAAGGGAAACAAACGCAGAGATCAGATCCCGGAGCGCGACTTCTTCCAGTCTCAGGGACGGTCGCGGCTCTCTCTCTGAGCCGTCAGGAGTCACAGTTGAGGACCGCCGTCCTGCATCCTTACAGACAGCGGGGGGGGGAGGGGAGGATGATGGGGTTCTTCCACAGTACAGAATCACTGGATTATTAGCTCTGAACACGCACCCAAAGGCAAGACAATATAATTTACATATAAGAAGATGAAAGTGGGAATCCAACATGAATACAGGTTATGATCTATTATCAAAATATTAGTGAATGCTTTCCAGTGTGATACATGCAGAGTTAATTAAAATTAAACTCACTTGCAATGTGCAATGATACATCTTTAAAGTTTTAGAAATCTAATTATCCCGACTTAAAATCAATTCATGACCAGGTCAACGTCAGTAAACGACGCTGAGCCACAACCACACTGTGACACAGAACTATACTGACCTCTTGTGGCTGCTGTTGGCATTACAAATTCCTCAATCTGCCCAGATTCAACTCTGGAATTCAGTGTGAAATTAAAGGGATAATTCAAGATTTTTCAAGTGAGGATCTGTTGTGTAGAATATCCTATTTTGTGGTGTGCAGGCAAGAACTGTGTCCATATTCACGGGACGATTTTGTGTTATTGCCAGTACAAGCTGGACTCCACCAGGTTGATACTTGTCATCAGTCCCGTTTGTGCTTTTTCTGACTAGGATCTCAAGTTCCAGATAGAAGGATGTCTTGTCGGGGAATGTAGGGTCCTCAAGTTTGTTGGATGATGGGTTTCAGTTTGCATCTTTAAGCCACGGCCTTCAGTTTGCACTGAAACGGGAAACAACTGAGCGTGAACTGCCAGTATGAGAGTCAACTTCTAATACCAATACCACTACTTTTTATTTAAGTATGTGTTTGATGGGAGTTCACCCTCTTTCCCCCTCCAAGCACCACCGGTTCATTTCTCTCCAGTTCCGAGACCCCACCAATAAAACCAGCAAGGCATTTACCTTGTGAAATAATGAGAAATGGTTAAATATAAAATCAAGATTTAATGCCAAAAATGATCAGTGCACAAAGTATACAAATGAACAGATACAGAGTGACATTCACCTTTGGTACTGGGCTCCCCCCAGCCCATCTTAAGGATGAACCGAGAGGAGCAAAGGATGGAGCACAAGCCCTGCTTTTATCTATGCCTCACTCTTAACCCTCCTAAAGGGTGTCATCCTCTTGTATCAGTTTATCCTTGACTATGTGTGCATTTTATGTGATATCAGCAGTTATATAAGCTGTAGCAGTGAGCGTGTGGCAGATAAGCAATTAAGTAGGGCAGATATGTTTAATTAGGACAGCAAAGAGATGATTAGAACAGGCCGTAAAATCATATATCCATAACATATGATATATCATCAAATTCTGACTTAAATGATAAACAGAAACACAAAAACCAGAAAAATTGTGTGCATCGCTTTCTAAATAAACAAAAACTTATAATTTGAGATGAACTCAAAGCAAAATCTTTTTATGGCAGAGTTGAGCAACTATAATACAAAAATAAAATAAAATTTCAAAAGGGAATCTGAAACTAAAGTATCGATTTACAACGCTATTATCGATCTGATACTGATAACGACTTGGTATCAATATTATCGATATTTTGGATCAATCCGCCCACCGTTAGAGGAGTTGTCAGGCTCAGATTTAGAGGTAGGGTGAGAAGTTATGTCATTTGAAGAGAACTTGGACTTTATATCTATTTTGGTCAGGGAATGCCTTAGGAACCCATCAGAATGCAGTATCACTTGAGAGAGAGATGTCTGGGTATTCTCCACTCAGAGTACTCCAAATATGGAGGGTCAGAGACAGTTAGGGGGGGGTACGTGCTGGTAAGTGATTTAGCTGAATAGACAGAAAGAACCGGCAGGCATAAATTAAATGTTTGTCTTTCTTGTTAGTGCAACAGCTTAGCAGAAGAATCAATCAGCAGGACGGCAGATACAGGCGAGTTTTCATGTTAAATTGGGTCGGCTTTTCCTCTTATAGGGGTAAGTATCTGACGTGGGTGTCCGAGATTAGGAGAATCCAAAATGTAACCAGAAGGCTTAATGCTTGCAGAGAAAAACCATGGCAGAGTCATTATTAATCTAAGGAATCACACTAAGGGACAGGTAACAAGAAACTTGAAATAACGCAACCAACAGACAATCAGGCAGCTGGTGGAAAGGAAACATCAACCTTTAATCCCCAGTAGGTGACTGTAGAAAGCAGCTCAGGTGTGAGTTGGAGCATTAAGAGAGATTCTGCCCTGCAAAATAAAGAAAGGTGAGCGAGCACAAAAAATATTTAGCCGCTCCACGGATCATAACAGGTGTAGACGGTTTTTGGGATCCTTATTTTGTATAAATCTAAGGTAATTGGGCCAGGAGGCTAAATCTTACAACTGATTCAAGAGGGGCAAATACCAAACCAGACTTTTAACATCTTAAAACAACTCCATTAATAAACACATTTACATTACTGCATTATTTATACAGATGTCATGAATCACTTACATGGGAAACTGATCTTCCTGAGATGAAAAAGAACATGTAAAGAGTTTCTGGTCAGAGTAACTGTCCGAAATAAAAATAAATTGCTGGGGGAAGTACAACTAGTCTAAGCAGTTATTAGTTTTTACATTGATTTACTATTTTATTACTCTGATGGTGGTACACTGCCTCCAACCTTCATTTCCTGCGTAAATAATCATTGACTTTTGTGAAAATAACCATCCAATGCAAGCATCACTATATTTTAAAATGTAATAAAATATTGTTTGCAAAAAAACCGCTATGGTGTATTCGAGTACAGCAATATGAGACTTATCTCTTTCAAGTATGACATGAGCTACTTATAACATTTCAACAGAACCTCATTTAAAAATTCTGAACTATTCCTTTGAAAAGTTATATAAGTATCGAAAAGATTTCAGATCAACCCTGTCATGATTAATGTTGCAAATTTAGGTAATTCAAATTTTATGTAAAACCACATTATCGGCTATAATAATTCAAAACTAAAAGGAATGGATGATCTTTTAAGCCCTCTAACCACCATTTCATAATCCTTTCTATTATTTATATTTCTGAAATAGACTTATGAAATTTTATACTGCAAATGGGGAATGGTGATTTTTAATGTGTCATCCTGCATTTTTAGAATGGCCAAAAATATGTAAAAATATCTTGTTAATAAATTTTAGAGGCAAATTTTATTTCTGAAATTAATAACTCTTAAGTGAATCTCACAAGAGAGCAGCAGTCCATGACCCACCAGTTGTTGCCTTTAACACAAATTAGATGCATCAAGCTGAAGTTCACCAAGACCAAACAGATTACAGGACTTTGTCTAAGAGTAGTTTTAACAAGGACCCCAAGGGTCTTTTGGAATACAGCATTTTACTGTCTTGGTTCCAGTTGTTTTAACATTCTAACTGCTGCTCTGACTGTAGACATGAGCCAGTTTAGGTGGATATTTTCTATTATGTATTTTATGTCTTAGAAAGATCAACACAATGTTGATCTGCCTCGCTTGAGTAACATTTTCTTTTGTCTCTCCCATTTTGAAGAGTGGCCAGGAGAAATGGCCTCAGTGTCAAGTGATACTTATGCCTCAGGGCAACAGAAAGCCATAGATTACTAACTTAAAGTTCTTTAAAACGCTGATGAAGTTGAAATGTTAAAGTCTAAATTAGAAAATACTTCAGTAATATGTTACTCAGTTTATTAAGAAATCATGTGTTTAAAGCTATTCAGGTGTGGTAATATGAACAGCTCTAAAATCTTTTTTTTTTTTTCTACCAGATTTGCCAATCATTTTAGTTAAACAGAATTAAATCATCATCAGTCCCCATCCAGTTATTGTATTTTCCAGGTTTTACTTCCTAAGTTGGACCGGGGAGTCTGATTTCTCTCTCCCTAACAAGTGTTTCCTGAATTCCAGTGGAAAAGAACAGTATGTCAGGACAGGAAGAGGGTGCTGTTTTCCCTGCAAAGCTCAGCCCAGAGCTGTCAAGTCTTTGAGCAGGCAGTGATGGAGGGTGTGGAAGCTATAAACAAAAATAAAGCAGAACTGAAAAAAGCATTATGTAAAGAATAAGTGAGGTATGTTTCCATTTATGGCAGAACATGTTTCTCCAGCATAGTTATGCTTCAAATTTATGATAAAAGCAGATTTATGTTTGGTGGCTCCACTTATTGTTAAACAAAACACAACAACAATGATTTCTTGCTTATATTGTTGAAAACTTTTTTGTTGCTGTTGTTTTTAACCACTTTTGGATTCTGCATTTAACATACGGGGTTTAATAGTGAACAAATGAAATGAAATGTATGACAGAATGTGTTTTGCTGGACATTCACTGTTACTTTAACGTATTTATTGAATAAATATCAAAGCTCTAATTTTAAGCATTTTTTTAAAATAATTTCTATAGTATTTCTATGAAGCTTTCACAAGCTTAGAAGATAACACAAGGTGAAAATGATCAAAGAAGGTATTCACTCATCTCTCTTTTCTTATTATCCTGCAAATAATGATTTCAGTTTTCAAAAGAAAAGTTCAGATAGGAATCAGTTACATAACTCTGAAGAAATGTCCAATGTTACATTATGACATGCTTAAAAAAAATGTGTTTTTAATGAAATTTAAACATTTGCTCAGACTGTCAACTGGAAGTTAAAGGTCCATGTTTAAGCTACCACTACAAAAAAAAGACTATTATTACAAATAGACACAGTGTGCATGAAATGTTTTTGAGGCTCAGATAAGCAGAAAATAAATCAGCATCAAATTAAAAATCTGTAAATATAACTTGCTAAAGATATCAGAAAATATATATTTAGCACAAATATTAGGTATGAATATAGGAAATACTAAGTACAAATGGATTTTTGAAAATGTTGTACAACTTGCATATTTGCCAGTCGTGAGATTTTAATTCTCTTGTGGCTGCAAAGTTCCCTTGTAACCTGATGGTTTTATGTGCAATTTCCCCACAATAAAACATTGACAAGGTTTTACAAACAGTTACAAGTCGGGATCTATAGCCAAAAAATTTGAAATATCTGCTTCAGTCTCTGCACTGTTGTCAGATTGCTTGAACAACATTCATTATAGGAGTGACACATAATAATAAAACATTAGGCTTGTAGAGCAAGGTTAACTTATCCTCTTCAGGTATTTAGAATAGTCATCTTATTTACTATGTGTTCTCGTTACCATTACAAAGTAATGATGTTTAGTGGTAATTAGAAATAACACTGAGAGATACGAAGAAGTGGCCTGCGAAGGAAACGACCAAGGAAGCGACCTTTCCTGTAAAGGGACGCGGCCATCTGTCCACACGAGTGGTCGGGAGTGTCTCCAATCTGGTCACCTGTCAGTCACCGGAGGTGTTGCACTTTAACCTGACGTTATGCCTTGGTGGTATCTATGTTCGCACTAAGTTCCCAGCGAATTCCTCTGTGCATTTTTAAGATGCTGTGCACTCCCAGCCTAAATGTCGAGCTCCTACTGAACCGGTTAAAATAGGATGTCAACAAGTGACGCAGCAGAGCTGGAGCTCAGAGTTGGAGGAGTAGGAGGAGGAGAAACAGCGACGCCTCAATGCGCCACAGCCAGATCTGCATGGACTACAACTGCAAGGTAGCTGAAAATCACTTTAAAACTCACTTTTACCAGACTTTGTTATAACTGTGTACTGGCTTCGCTTCTCGTGCTATCTTTTACACGATGCTACGCACTTCTTAATCTTATGTGTGGCTTTTAGCGATTCAAGACGGGTTATTATGAAGGGAGACGAACGCGCGCCAAACTTCGTTTAAAAAACAGCGGTTTTAAACATTTAAGGGTTATCTATAAAAAATATGTGCATTGTCGTGAAAATTAAAGCTGTGATTGATTCAATACTTCACTTAAGTGAGATCGGCGATGGAATAATCGTGTCATTTAACATTGTATAAGTTGTATATCTTGGGTATTTTCCATGGATTTTTTTCCGCTGCAAATGACAAGAATACCTTAGAAAACTATGTGTAGATTTGACTGTGAGAGTGCATTCACGTTAAAGCTATTTTCTAAGATGAGTTTGCTCTTTTTATGGGTTAACTAATAAAATATGACCGACTTAAGTTTCTAACCTATTTTCCTTGACAGCTCGCATCCATAAAAATAAATTATTTTTCCTTTTTGGCTCTGTGTGGTATGGAGTTCTCGAAATGCCCAAAAGGTTTTAAGACATAAATTGTAATTATCCGTATCACACTTAAAATTAGATATTTTTTAAAATATCTGATTTGTCCATGACTATATAAAACGTCTTTCTAAAACATAAATATCTATTAAAATTTAAGTTTGATTAGAATCAGTATATGTTGAAATCATACTACTATTTCAGTATTTATTCAATTAGTTCATGCTGCCTTTGGTGCTGTGCACAAAGAAATCATTGAAATTGTTGCTCTTTGACCAAATATCTTCCAACATCTGATTTGTTAACCTCCACAATTTAATTTCTGACCAGAAATATTGACTAGAGTGGTAACTTTAATGGACAGGACTGACAGACACTATAAATTAATAATGTCCCTCAGCAAGCTTTTTGAAATAATTAAATAAATAGTAAAATAATGATGTGATGGGAATTTTTTTTTTTTTTTTTTTTTTTTTTTTTTTTTACATCATGTGTATGAAATTCCATATTTAATTAATTATATATGCATTTGTTTCCAGTTTTAATCAAATATAGACACAATTAAGTAATCATTTATCTAGTTGTTCCTTTATTGATTTTTGGCATTTTTAGACCCCCATACAGTTTTTGTGTAGCTGTGTGCCTCTGTGCAGATATTTTATTGCAAGCATGAAGCAGCAGCATCCGATCGTGTTACTTCAGGGCACAGGTGTTAGTGTCTTACCTGACGAGCTGGTACATGCTCACCAATCTCAGCAATTCAACCATACATATACACAGTTATTGTCTGTGCTTGTTGGAGCTCAAACTTTGCTTATCTTCCTGTTAATTCCTTTTGAACCAACCCAGGGTGTACCAGCCTATAGACTGCAAAGTAAACAGTATTTCTGTAAATTTAACATTCGATGAAGGTGTGGCAGCAGCAGGACAAGACTCACTTTGTTCTGGCCACTACTTTGTTGACACTCACACAGATGTATCACAAACCCATTAGGTGGAAGCTCATTAGGGAGAAACTTAAACAGGATTTTAAGGAGTAAATCATTTGCAGGGTTTGAGCCATTGCATATGCTCGTCAGAGCTGAGCACACACACCCACACTTTTTAGTTCAGGCTGAGTTTTTGCAGTTATGTAAGTGCTAACTGGCAGCTTGTGCACACACCCACAGCGAAGCTGACCTCATGTAGAAAAAAAGGAAAACAGCAACATCTATTAGGCACATAATGCTACTGCCAAAAAAAGCCTCTCAGTTACTCATCCGCCTAAAGACCATCACAACAAAGAGAGCTTCAAATTCTTGTCATGATAACTGGCTTTTTACTTATTAGCTGTCAAATAAAAGCTGAAGTTTGTTGTTTTTTTTCTGTAAATATCAGGTCAGGTGTCACAGATGCCTGTAGGATTTTTTTTCTACTCTCAAGATAGAGACATCTGCAGCTATAGTTAACAGGTTATAGTCACAATTAAGAAAATGCTGTATTAGTTTCTTGATTTCTATATAAGTTCTTTTGTTAAAAGTCAGCATTCTCTAAGGTATCTATAATAATAAAAAAACAACAGCAATATTAATATACAGTAACAGACTAAAACAATATTCAAAACTATACAAGCAAAAGCTATTTCATTAGTCTTTGTATTAACAAACACCATTTAAATTTGACATGGAGCACCTGGTTCATAAAGAGCCTTGAAAAATGTGGGAAGTTGCTTTTGTCCTTGTCCTGTTATGAATAAGTCGGGAAGAATTAACTGTATTTTTAGAAAATTATGTTTCCATACATTATTCCTTTTTACTCCTAACTTGCTTCATCATATCTTCACTGTAACATTTCAACAATCAGTATTTGGGATTCTGAGTCATTTAGTGAGAACCTACACATAAATATAGTCACACAACAAAGGACAGCTTCCTTGCTTCCCAGATCACATTAGATCAGATTAAAGAATTGATTCTGGATGTGATCGGAGGTGCTTATGATGCTAAATAGAAAGGTTGTATTGATCGCAATCTGTACTTTGAATATCGTGTTTAGTGCAGGACAGTCTAGTTCAGATTAGTCTGAATGTTGTAGCTCTTAAAATGGAATTGGTTTCTGTCCAGATGCTAAAGAAGCAGTGAAACATCCTTTTTTCACACTGTTGAATTACAAGCCATTTAAGTATTGTGTTGTTTTATTATTTGTTTTACATGCAGATATTTAAGCCAACTAGAACATAAAGATTTTCATCGCAAATGCCCAAATTGTTGAAAAAATGGAAAATATGCAGGAACTTTGAGAAGTCAAGACATTTAAACTGGCGTTTTAGAAAAATAATGACATGTTGCAAAAGTTATATAATACATTTTTTTTTAAATGTTTTCATTCTAAAATTATAATTAGTGATGCAGGTGTTTTGTGGGTTTCTTCAGCTGACTGGAAGAATATGCTTGTCTTCCCAGTAGGGCTGGGTGATATGGTTTAAAAATAAAATCTCTGTTTTTGTTTGTTTTTTTGTTTGTTTTTTTTTCATACCAGATTCGATCTTCGACTTTAATCAGTGTTATTTTTTTTCTCACTTTATTTTCTTTAAAAAAAAAAAAAAAAAAATTACAAATGACAGAAAATATAGTCAAAAAGTGGCTTTTATTTCAATCATACCTTCTGTGTGTTGTACAATGGAGTATTAGGGCCAGGCTACAAGAATATTTTATGAGAATATAATCATAATATTAGCAGAATATAGACGCAATTTTATGAGAAGAACATCCTAAAATTATGAGCAAAAAAGTCGTTTCAATGACAAATGGATAATTAATTTTTTATTTTTTGTGTTGGAGTTCTCATAAAATTATGTCTTTCTACTAATATTACAACTTTATTCTGGTAATATTAAGACTTTATTCTCGTATTATTTTGACTTTATTGTCATATTACTTTATTCTCGTATTACTGTGACTGTATTCTTGTAACATCATGACTTTATTTTCATAAAAGAAAAATTGTTATCCTGGCCCTAATACTCTGTTGTAGAGTTGACCTGAATTTTAGTCCAAATAAATAGAAGCTGTAAAAAAAAACGCTTGTCAAACAAGATGGTCAAACCTCCTGATACTTTTTAATACTTTGATCTCAGTTGCACAATTTAAGAGGGAAGAACCCAGTGATGAGCAGTTGTTGTACCAAGGTGTTTAGGTAATGCGATGAAGGAACACTAATTCGGGAGACACTAATTGGGTGTGCTGACATCACTCTAAACTATGCAAACACAAGGAGTGCATTGGTGGAAAACAAAAATCCAGATTTTCCAAAAATGAAATCTTGAAAAATCAAATATTCAATTAATCGATAAAATTGATTTATCGTCCAGCTCTACTTCCCAGCCAAACTGACCATACAGCACCATATCTGAATCTAAACTGAATCCCTGTCTCTTGGTCCATCGAAGATAGCTAGAAACTGGGGCCATGATTGACCAGCTGAGCTTTAAAGAACATGTTCCCTCCATCAATCAATCATGTTACTTCGCATTGTTAAGCATAAGAAAAATCAGGTTGTACCTAACCCAACACCAAACCCAGCTCCTGGTTCTGTCTACGCTCATCTCCTACCTTAACTACTGCAAAGCCCTCCTAACTGGTCTTCCAGCCTATGCTGTGAAACCTCTGCAAATGGTTCAGATGTGTCTGGTCTTCAGTAAGTCCAAAAGAGCTCACTACACATTTGTTTGTTGAGTTCCACTGACTGCCCTTAGCCTCTCGCAACAAATTAAAGTAACTGATCTTAGCTTACAAAAGCTTAATGGAAAGGCTCCCATCTACTTGAATGCTCTCTTGATCACTTTGGTTGTCTAAAGTATTGTTGGCTAGCAGTGCCTACACCACCTTCAAGACAATCCACTCTTTTTGTGTCATTCCACAATGGTAGAAAGACTTACCGTTCATCACTAGAACCTTCTCTATCTTCAAGAAACTCTTGAAGACCCAATCCTTCAGAGACAATCTTCTATCATAACACTTACTTTGTAGTCCCCTACCTTTACCCCCCTCTTCCTGCACTTCCCTCTATTCCTGCTCTGTGTTTCTACACTATCACCTCTGACAGAACCTAACTAGTGGTCTCCCTTTTAGAAGCTTATTAGTTGCATTGTTTGGATAAAAGCATCTGCCAAATGCATAAACATAAGAATAACAAAATATTGTTTTGTTTGAAGGTGTTCTGTTCAAATTTAACTCTAAAGCATAACAAATTTACAATGGTTGGATTAATCCAAAATTTTATTATATTTATGATCAAGTAATTGTTACTCTTTATATAGATTCAATAAAAGCTGCAAGAAATGGTCATAATTTTTTTTTTAAATACCTGTCTGTAAACTAAGGTTGTTTAAGAACATTTAATTACCAATCCATGATTTCCTGTTCCTCTAGGGTATCAGTACACCTTGACCCATTTGTCTCTTCAACATTTGAAAGGCTAGAGAACACAATTAAGACAGAAATTTGTTGCTCTTCATAAGTCAGGAAATGGGTACAACTGAAAAGTTTCTCATCTAAATTTGCCAATATGTGATTCTGACAGCAATAAAACAAGAATAAACCTATCATTAGCTCTCTTCCCACAAACCACATCAGCTTTATGAGCTGATTAAACAACACGTACATGACTATACATCCTCAGTTTCAGCTAATTATGCTGGTCCAGCCTTGACAGCTCATCACTGTTGGGACTTGAATCCCCCTTGGCCCTTTGGTCTCCACAGCTATAAGAAAAGGTCAGAATAATGCCATAATCAAGGCCATTTACAATGAATGACTGATGAGCATCGGGGCCCCTTTATCTCATCAACATTTCAGCTGGGAGGCACAAGACCTCCTAATACTTTTTAATACTTTGATCTCAGTTGCACAATTTAAGAGGGAAGAACCCAATGATGAGCAGTTGTTGTACCAAGGTGTTTAGGTAATGTGATGAAGGAACACTAATTCGGGAGACAAAGCAATTAAGCCCACATACCAGGGAAAGTTAACACACCCCGCGTTGTGCGCTTATGTAGTTCCACCAACCAGGGACCAATTAGTAGGGAAGGGCGCCTTGCTTTAGGGTGCTACAGTCCCAGGACTGCGCTAGTAATTAACTGCCCCGCCCTACATTTTTTTTTGTGACAAGAAAACTTGACAACCTTTAATAACCTCTTAACTAGTACTGCCTAAGTCACACTCTTATATGCAAAAGAGTGCTAATTAGTTTGTGTGAACGTCATCTGATCCACAATGACAGCCCAGGCTTTTACACTCTACAAAGGGTTTATAAGCATTAGTATCTCTGTCATGTGTGAACATCTCCTCAGAAGCCGTAGGGAAAATAAGGCTTAAAAACACGCTAAAGGTGTGTTAATCATGGAACATTCTGAAAACATGATACCTCCTCCTCCTCCTCCTTCCTCACGTTTGTATCGGCTGCTCTCTTTTAAGTCTTGTCCCAGCAGGCTTTAATACAGAATATTCTCATGTGGTGCCAGTAAGTCACCCCTGAGGGCAAGGTGGGATTGTGCTCTGTTTGATGATCTCCTTCATGAGGAAAACCGAATAAAGACCACTTGTACACATAAAACTGCTGCGTCCTAACTATACATTTCCATAAAAAGTGGCAGTGAATGTCCTGTTGGAGACGATCCCTGACATTACATTTGCTGTGTTTACTCTAGAGAGGTTGCAGTGACAGAGGTACATCCAGATAAGCATTGAACTTTGTTGCGATGGTTTGGCACACCAGCAGTGGGTTGCAGGAGTTGACTGCACATATGCAAGTATTAGTGACTGTGTAAGTGGGCGTCTTCACTCGGCTCGCTGGCTGGAGGAGAAAGTGTTGACTTGTTACATAAACCCAGCTAATCAGACTCGTACTTTCAGTGATAAGACAAGAGGAGCTGTTTAGCTCTCCTATGGCTTTATCTTCAGACTGGTTACATCCTGCAGAAATTACATCACTGCAGAAACACGCAGAGGGTAAATGATTGACGAGAGAGTGTGGATTCATTTTTCATAATTGGTAAATAATTGATTCTTTTTTCCTGTTTTTAAGGTAATTTTTAAACTTTTAAACATATACAGGGTCCAGCAATAAACCAACAGGAAAAAAAACTCTTATAAGCTCCAGTAAATTTCAACCCATTCATTGGCTCTGTAGGATAATAGTTCATTGACCTGTAAAAATGAAATGTTAAGAGTAGAGCTATACAATATATCGTAAATGTAGCGTTATCACAGTATCGTTATACACAATATGCATGATGCACAGAACGACTTGGGTGAATTATTGATGTACAGTATGTACAAATACACTACTATGCCAGTTGTATATTTGGTGATTATTGTTGTTAAATGCATAAAACTGTTTTATGCATTTAACGCGAAGATAAGGTGAAAATGAACCAGATGTTGTTTCATTGCCAAAAAGCAGATATCAGCTGAAGCAATTTGTTCAATAAGAGCCTGTTGTTGAGATGGAAATAATTTTATCTCCAGCAGCTGGATAGAAGACTAATTATCTGGGGCTTATGTTTGAACCCAAAACAGAAAGACCTTAACACTGTTAATTGTTCATTTTTATCACAAGTCTTATCATTTTTGTGATGTTCCCCAACATTATGATGTATCGCATGTTTTCTTAATACTATGCAGTTTAGTTGGGAGTGTTTTTGTTAGAGCCATTGGGAAGACATGAAATATCTGCTTTCTTGCCATTTTTTTCCCCCCATTTGTTGAACCAGAATATAATTTTGAGGTGAAGAAAGTCAGTGACATTTCATTCTCATAGATTAGTAACTTTTTTTTTCTTTTTGTCTTTTTTTTTATCCAGTCACTACCTACATTATCTGCCCTTCATGTCTTAGTGCATTAGCTGCTTGCAACCAGTGTTGCTCATTAATATTTCCCTGTTTGTTTGTTTTAACCACAGAAGGCTCTTGAATTTGCGTCTGGGAATTTCACTGTGTCATATTTTAGGCAGCCAAATAACAATTACTCTAAAACGACGAGGACTACTAAGTTATCACTATTAAACCAAGACTTTTGTTGTTTCAGCTGCTTTCATCCCATCAGTTTTTGGATTTCTTAAGTATGAAAAATGTCCAAATTATTTTGTTTCCCCTCTCAGTAAACCACACTTCTCTTTCTCTTCAGTCCTTTTACTAAAACCAGTATACCGATGTAATGCAGTTAGTGATATATTTCAAGCTTTTATCTCACAGCTAATGAAAACCCAACATTCAGCTTCTCAGAAAATGTTCATTTTATACAAGATTAATAAAGAGATGGAATATGACATTTGCAGCACATGTCCTATTGCCAATTAAGAAATGAGACAGTCTGTGTATTTACCCCACCTTTTTAATTGGGCCTTCCCTTCCATTCATAAGAAGGTTGAGCTTATCTCTGCATGTGTGTTGTCTTCTACCACACTTTTTCCTTCCCCTCAACTTTCCACTATCCTGCTTGGATACAGCTCTCTGTGAGCAGTTACCATCTTTAGCCATGACCTTTTGTGCCTTACCCTGCCTGTCTTCTGAGCAATCTGTAAGCAAGTGGTCTTCCCCATGATTGTGTAGGCTTCTTCTATTCTTATATCATATTGTAATGTTTAATAAGCTTAAAGTCAGAATCATAAAAATGAACAGCAATAAACCACTCTATATGTAATGAATACATTTAGGTTTAACTATTGAACTGAATTATTTAAACAAATGAGTTTGTTAGAGTTTTTGGGGTTTTTTAAAATTTACCTGTAGAGTAGGTTCACATAAAAAGGAAAGAAAATACTTTCTCTAAAAATACCATACTATGCTCAATAACTCCCTAATTTGCCTTCCACACAACTTGATTTCACTCACCACCGAGTGTGATTGACTTTCCAAGTAATAAGGCAAAACTAGCTGTTGAATTAGCTAAATCTGATATATCCACATCTAAGCAACTGGAGTCTGTGAACGATGGTAATCTTTGTGACAACGATGCTCTGAAATAAGATATCAGTCTGATTTGAACTGTTTTTTTACTCATTTTTTTTCTTATTAGTGAACACCAGGACAACACATTTCTTGGACGATTCACACAAGAGAACCAGAACTGTGTTATAACATCAGCTGAGCAGCACCCGTCAGCCTTCAGGCAGGAAGAGAATCATAAAGGTAAAGTCCTGATCTGACACATGATACACACATATCAACAATCTGTTTCACCTGAACTGCATCATTGAAATCTGAATCTGTTGCACTGACACTAACAGCAGACAGTCCAAGTAAGGACAAGGCTTGTCGCTGGGGTCATTCAGAGGTCCAGATCCAGAGCGTTGCTGATTCCATCCTCGTCACCAGCCTCATTCTGAGACTCTCCAAACCAAAGCTGGGACTAGAGAAGACTTTAGAGGCGTGGTCAAGTCAACATCTCAGGTACAGAAGGTTTTGTTTTACAATATCTGCCAATAAAGGTTCATTCAGCCATTTAAATCACATGTTTTCTAACATTTAGTTAAACAGTAAATGAATCTTTGAACCTTGTTTGCTCTCCTCTATCTATGATGAGCAACCTTCTGCTGGTGTGCACAAAGAAGTGTCATAAAAGTACTTACTAATAGCTGCATTTGTGCATATTTTTCTAGTTTCACAAATATCATGCTAAAGCTCCTAAATAAAGTGTGAGAATTCTTTCAGGAAGTATAACACTACATTCTTAGAGTTAATCTGTCATATAGTTTCTCAGAGCATCCTCCTGTGGGCTGATTCCTTTCCTTGTGTTTCCTTCTTGAGTCAATATTGCATGAACTACACAAGATATTTGTTAATGTCTTGCAAAAAATTATTCACCTTCTTTTTTTAGATCTATGAATATGAATCACATTGTAGATAGAGTGACTCCATATTATTTTGTATCACATATTTCCACACCATAGTGTGGTGATATCTCTGTGGCTTCAATAAGCTTGTCAACAGAGATCAGGCGTTCCCACTTCACTTTTTAACCCCTTCTCTTATCTGCCTCATATCCACCCACAATCATATTAGACTCCTATTCCCTTATATAGACATCTTTAATGTGGGGAGTGTGTTATTGTTGCCATTCCTTTGTGCCTCCTTATATTAAATGCTTTGAAAGTGCTTGCCTGAGAGTGCAAGTGGTGCATTGTCGTAGCACATCTGTATCTGGGAAAGCTGTTTAGAGAAGAACAAGGAAGTGAGGAATGCCAACGATCCAGTTGATCAGCGTTCCCGTGAAAATTGTTGGACATGTAATCCCTCTAATGTTGCGCTTAAAAACATTACAATAGAACAGAGGAACGATGGGTGTGTCTAACAGCAGAAATTATCGTTAAAACAGTTTTGCTGATTTGCTTGTTCTTGCTTTGTCCTACTAATAAAATATACATTTTTATGTTTGTAAAACTACTCATTTAAATCTCTAACTCGTTTCCAGTTTGGTTGACCCACAGCCAGCTGAGACCAAGAAAAGCACCTTGCAGGTAAAGATCATTTGTCATGATTGTGGTACAATGATTTACAGTTTTTAGCCCCATATTATTCAAAATGTTCCCAGTCTAATCAGGAAGAGGGTTCATAGCTTTCAGTTCTTTAGAACCATTTGATGGTTTTCTGTGATTGGATCTTTGAGTGACACTTAAAAACATCTGAGACTGATGGGTTTTTTTAACAGTTAGAAGACAGGGTTAAGGGTGTGACTTTGTGTCACTGGAACTCTCATGCCTTTCAAAATAACCTGTTTCACAAGGCTTCAATTTCTAAAATAGCTATTGCATGGGAACACAAGCTTTAAAAAAGCTCATGCTTATGTCAGCATGGAGGTAGAAATTCTGATAGCACATAGGGGGAAAAAAGGAATTATGATTTCAACCTTCCTTCTGTAAAAGCCAGGAAGCTTTTTTCGTTGCTGTTTAGGAATTTGCATTGGTGACATAAGGATGATAAGAACAAGTTGACTTATGAAAAAAACTACTGAAACACATAGCTCCATGATAGCTGTAGTTAAAACACAGCGGCTTCCAAAAATATCCATATCCCTTGAATATTTTGACATGTCACAATACAACCACAGTGTATTTTATTGGGACTTTTTGCAGCACCCTAATGCAAAGTAGTGCATTGTGAAGGGAAAGAAAAATAATGCATGTCTTTGACAAAGTTTCACAAATAAAAAGCACAATGCATTTGTATTACAACCCCCACGCCCACCCTTTTATTCTGATATCCATAAATAAAATCCAATAAAATCTACTGCCTTAAGTAATCACAGAATTGTTTTTTGGTAAACATCAGTCAACAAAAAGCACAATCAAGACAAAGGAACACTCAAGTCCGTTAATGCAAAGCTATATTTTAATATGAAGTCTTGTTAGGTAACTCTGGAGGAGCTGCAGAAATCCACACTGTTTATTATCTAAAATCCCAGTAAAATACATTGAGGTTTATGGTTGTTATGTGGCAAAATATCAACGTTTAAGGAGCATTTCTACTACTGCATGGCACTGTGTTTACGGAAGGATATTTGTGGTGAGAAATTTGTTAAAATAAACTTGTTTTGAGGCAGTCATAGAACATTCAGACAATGGCAATAATCTTGTGTATTTCAACAGGTTAATGAAACTTCATCGAGCTCCTCCATAGAGAGAACCATCTTATATCCGACAACAAAGACTAACCTGTTTTCAACCAAGAAGGAAGAAGAACTCCTCAGTGTTGTTAACCATGATGTGGGGATAACCAGGAACCTGAGCAGAACTCACATTCTTTCTAATAGTAACACTGGAGCACATGAACATAATGACTTGTGCAGACTTCCATGTGAGTCACAGCCCAGATGTTGCCCTGGATCTTTAACTGGAACTAAAACAGACATAAAACACCAAACAAACCTTGAAAAGCAGTTACATTTTGGGGACCACTCCGATGAACCTTTACCCATGTTGTCTTCCACCATGGTAACAGTTCTCGCTCCTCAGTGGGGTGGTCGTCTAAGGCGGACTAAAAGATTTGATGGAACTGGATATTCAGAGGCACAGGGGGATGTGCAAGAAGTTGCAAATACTTCATCAAATCACCAACAAGGTGTCCAGGGGAGTCAACATAGTGTGAAGAATGTGTTGACCAATGGGTCGAACATTCCAAGGAGAGTACTTGGCACCAGAAGTAATACAGTGGGCTGGTCGAGTAAAAGTGACCCTTCAAGCTTGGATTTGACTAAAAAGGACATGATTCCAACTGTTTCCTTAGATTTGAGTTCTTTAAGCCCTTCAGCCACTTCTCCAACATCCCGGTCCCCCTTTTCCCGTAACCTCAATGAACAACGGGTTCCCCAAATGGATCTTCAAGGACGACAATCATTTCTTAGCTCAAATCCAACAACAAGCAGCTTTCTTCAGTCTTTTAGAAGATTTAACCCTAAAAGCACAAACTCCAGTCAAACTCCTGTCCTCCCTGTGGTGAAGCCCTCATCTCTGAGCAGTTCTCTCAATAATAACACACAAGAGAGACCAAAGTCTATTCTCTCTCCTTCATCCGTTTCTTACAGGACAACTGACACCAGGCCTGTCCTCTCTCCAGTAGGTTCCATTCATAGAGAGAAAAACGTAACTGACAAGTTTTTATTTCTAACGTCACCAACAAACAGCACTAGGAAAGGCAATTCCTGTCCCCAACAATCTCAGCCAGTTCAAATGATCCAGACTAGTTGTGCAACTACTCCATTGCAGGGTAAAGGCCCTCTAGAGAAGCAGCAGAATTGTGAGAATTTGGATAATATGGTCCCATTCTCAGAGAGCTCCATTTCTCCTACCAGGTATTTTCAGCATGATAACTCTACACCTTTAAAGACACACACTCTTCCAAGGCGAACCAACCTGAAATCCACTTCCTGGTGGAAACAAGTTTCTCAGGAAGGCAGTTCTTCTCTCTGTGTGAAAAACACAAACAACAAGAAAGACTACCAAAAAACAGACTCTCTATGTCTGACAGACAACAAAAGACTTGGTAGTTATATCCTTAACAATGATAAAAACAACACTCTAGAGTTAGCTTGCAAAGATAACTTGAACCTCTCTTTAAAGACGCGGTCACCTGAATCAGAAAAGGCTGCCATCCAGCAGCATGCCTTAAATGTAGACAATAGAGAACCACAGAAGCCTCAGAGTATGCCTGATTGTCGGTCTGCTTCTAAACTTAGCACCGTTTCAGCACAAATAACACTCAGACAAACCAAGGTTCCAGACAAGACTGATGAAAAAAAGCCTTTGTGTACAGCACATGTTCCTGCACCTACTTCATTTAATCCACCCACAGATAGCTTTGGTAAATACAGTGGTTCTCCAACCAAAACCACCAGTGCTTCTACATCTCAAGACAGTATGGACACACAAAAGTTGACCAAACTCCCTCTTTTTCATGATTATTCCACCACTCCCAGCAGTCAACCACATCCTTCACAAACTACCGCTGACCACTCCTCTGGGCCAAACACAAAAAACACCTTTTCTTTCCAGCCTCATCAAGTTTCTTCTAACACTAACACTAATATTCATCTTCTTTAGCCCAAACATCAACATTACCAGTAAATCCAATGTCACACCTCTTGGCTTTAAAAGAAGTTATGTCTGCCTTCCTAAACCTTTCCACTCTAAAGCTGTGACCAGCCTTATTCCCACTGTAAACACTCTCAATAAAACAAGAGGCAGCTACATATCGGCCATGCCCTCCACATCTTCTAGCCCTCCTGTCCGTTTCCACCATTACATCGCCAAAATCTATCATGCCTCTTCTCTCTTAACCCCCTGCAACTCCTGTAAGCGCGAGCCCCACCTCAGAACCTTCTCCCCCCAAATTAAAAGGCATAAGTTTATAACAGTCTAGAAAGAGAACCAAAAAAAGCCGGAAAGAGAGAGAGGCGAGTAACATGGCAGGATTCGGTGGATGGACAGTGTTCAGAGTCAGTCAGTGTGGAGAAACCAGATCCTTCCCAGGTCCAGGCAAACTCTCTAGCTCCCACAAAACTCCCCCAAGGTTCCCCTTCTATATTTTCATATCTACAGTCAGGTAGTCTAGAAGGGGGTAAATCTGGTAGATCTCCTGTTTGTGCCCCTGACCACAAGACTTCTAATTATACACAGCTGGGAAAAGGAGGAAAATATCGCTCCTTATCATCCGACTGTGCAGAGGTAGTGACCAGGGAGCGTGACAAAAGCAAGCATACGGTTGGTAATGCTATGATCTCTGACCAGGGAAAACAGGGCCCAAGTACAACCAGGCAAGAACGTACGCTATCAGTGGAGTCTAGCACAGTTCAGTGTCGTTACTCTGCTCCCCTGTCCCTCCCTCCTGACTTCCCAAGTGGTTATAAACATCGCTATAGCACCCCACCTTACTCTACACTAATGTCCAGCAGGCAGACACATGGAGAGCTGAAGACCTCACCACAGACATTACTTGTTTCCCAACCCTCTCATTCAAATCATATTCCACAGACTTCATCAGATACTAACCTGTTTGTGTCCACGTGCAAACCTCCTTTGTCACCTATCAGGCCATCCCAGCCATTTTCAATGCCTTTCCAAAGTGGAACTGCCAAGCAAGGGAACTCAATATGCAGTGTTTCAGACACTGACTGGGTCAACAATAATAACCTTCAAGACCACACCCAATATCAACCAAATTGTCAGATACAACTTTTTGATAACAGGGTTCATGTCAGATCACAGTCATCTCTTTCAGGTGATGAAGAACATAGCTTCTCTTCAACCTATATAACCGAAACACTGGTTTACAGAATTAAATCTAAAACAGATGCAGCTACAGATGCCCCAAAGAACACCACACCTACATCTTCACAACATAACACAAACACTTTAGTTTCTGTAGAGACCAAGTTTAAGCCACAGCCAGACTCAGTGCAGAGTAATGAAGCAGTTGAACAGCCTTGCAGGCATTCTAATCAGAGCTCCAGTGATGGCATGTCAACAAAGAGTGAACCTCGTCTTGATGAAACCAGTAACACAAGCATGAAGGAGAGTGTTCTGGGTAAAAATAGGTTTTATTCAGTTGAGGTTAATAATGAAGAAAGTCCTAAGAAAAGTCGGTTTAGCATAAAGAGAAGCGTCAGCACACCAAGCTCTAGTTTGTCAAGGCCGGAGTCAGAGAGGGTCACCAAGAGTTACAACAAAGTGGACCAGATGTTTAACAAACTGAAACAAAAATTCAGCTCCAGACGAACTGAAGATGATTTGTCCTTCCCGTGGAAGTGGAGGCGAACTTCCCAAACACCTTCCATCAGTGGATCAAGTGACATGAGCAGTGTCAGTGATGTCAGCGCAGACAGTACCAAAACTCTGGAGGATCGAACACAGGAGAAAGAGAAGGTGCTAAAAAACAATGCAGTAAAAACAGAGGACACAAAAAGACAAACTGACAATAGATACACTCTGATATCAGCACCGTCTGTTGGAGAAAGAAAGGCAAGAAATGATCTGTCCATTTGGTCAGCAAATCCCATTGAAGGGAATAAAAGAGATGAATCAAATTCTTGTACTGCACCTCAAAGTAAAATTCATTTGACAGTCCATGGCCCAGTTGAAATGTTTGACAGGTGTGAAAACAACAAGAGACAGCATCCAGGTACAAGCCAGTTCCCCTCCTGTTCAGATCACAGTGTTGATGGAAGCCTCAGCCCTAATGCCGCTTATCCAAGTCAGTGCAAGAAGTCTACACCCAGCCCCAGGAGTCCCTTCTCACCGTTTTCCTCTCTTTCTCCTGTTTCCCCATTTTCCACGGCAGAGGTGTTTGATGACAATGTATTCTTCAGCCCAAAACTTCAGCGCCGCTCTCCAATTGAGCCCATAGATGGAATCAGATTAGGAGTCTCAAGAAGGAGCCGGGCATCTACTGGTCCCCCCACTTCAAGTCCAGGAAAGGATAAAGAACCAGTTACGTCCTCTTATGCAGATTTGAAGTATGGCATTGAACCAGGGAGATCCTTTTCTGTAAGCTCAGTCCTCTCCAGTCGACCCGCACGACCTGGACGGATTTCTACTGGAAACAGGTTCATGAGTGTGGGTGATCTTTCTCACCCTGCTGTGTCTTCTGCAAGTAATGGCAGTGGGTTGCATCAGTGGTCCGTCACACCTGCTGAGATGGGACAGTTTTATGCGCACCCTGAACATGACCCTCGCATATCGCATTTTCCCTTTGATGATGGGAAGCTGCGATCCAGATCCCTTCCTCGATCTTTGACTCAGTGCTTGGCAAAGTGGAGCTCAGGAGTGCCCCCATCTCAGTGTACCACAGGGACTCCCTCAAACCCAGGTCTTCTTCACAGCCCTATGAACATCTGTCAGTTTTCATGGGATACAGAGGGTCCCCCAACCCCTCCTCCAACACCTCCCCTCTCACCAGTAACCAGACGCATGTCCAAACCCCCTAGTCTTCCTTCCCCCACCTTTCCCAGGTCACCTGAGGCAGTCCACCAAGCAGACAGCCAGTCTTCCAGAGCGCATCGGCCCTCCAGGGCCTTTGTGTCCAGCCTTGACACTTTTGACGAATCCTCAGACAGCAGCTCTGACACAACAACAGATGATGAATATTACATAGACTCAGATAATGGAGAAAAGGAAACAGAGCTGTGAAAGGAGTCCAGACAAGAACAAAAATAAAAAACTGGAAACTTGGTGAACAGAAATATATATATTTTTTTTTTCGTGATGACTCTTTTGTGTCTCCTGTTTTTGTTTATTCTACATCAAAGAAGACATGAGGGTAGCTGGGACAAAGAGTCGCTCTGCTTGAGCTGCTTTTTAAAATTTGTGTTTGCAGTTATGGCAGGAAGGCGGGATACTGCATAAGCAAGCCTGATATAGCATAATCTCATGTACAATGTACAGTGCATCATATTTGAATGCAGCTCTGCAAAATATAAATACCAAATGGTGATTGAATTTAACATGTAGTGTTGTGGCATGGTTGTTGTGTCCAGTGCTTCTAAGTATACATGTGGTTGTTTTAAAAGAACAAAGCACTCGGTAAGGTTAAGCTTTTGGCACAGGCTCTGTCTTCGGCTTTGCGTTTCATTCTGCAAGGTGACAATAAGTACGAAGGTGCATGATATGCTGTCCTGTGGTGTTTCATGATCTCTGTTGTCTTTGACCATTGAAGGGAGTACAAAACTGTTTTCTTAAGAATTTGAAATATTTGTAAATATGATAAATGTACACTGGAATTTAATTCATTAATATTTTCTGTCTAACATTCTGCTCTTATTTGCACAGTGACAATCCTAAATCTTAATATATCTGTTTTATAAATAAATCTGACTTTTCTAACAAAGCTTTTTGGCTTTCCCTGCTATATTTATGTCTGTGTTGTTTTTTGTCTTTTTAAATACAATTTAGAGGCAATAAAGTTTAATTTGCATGTAAAGCAAAATTAAAAAAGCCTAAGGTGCTATTCCTGTTTGTGGGTTAGTTCCTAGCCAGATGAGTTCCCAAGTGCCTTCTACTTTTAATGTTCCATGCTGTACATGGAACAATCCAAAAGCCTCACAACATACAGTTGGGTGCTTCCTGTGGCTATTAGTTGTGGCAACCAGTACACTGCTGTAGTGATGGTTAGATAAATCACCCTTTTGACCTGTGTGGTTTATCAGCACTACACATTTACTGGCAGTGTACTTTGTGATTTTCTGAGGCGCCTTGACACCAAGGCAACACATTCTGCTCTAGGTTACCAAGCCATGACATCATCTGGGAAGGGCATTGCTTCTTCATCGCATATGTCATCCTGAATTTACTGTCTTCACATCTACTTTTCCATCTTGCAAAACATTCTCATTTTTTATATTTAACTTCTAATGAGCAAGATTTTTTTTTATCCTTTATGATCTTGGGAATAGTTCATCAGACTTTTCAAAGGCTGTCAAGTTGCTTTCTTTAGATATTGGAAACTTAATTTAAATCTGTCATGATCACTCACAGAAAGTATTTAGTTTCTGAGGCTTTGTAATTATTTATTTTTAATAATGAAACCTGAAGGAATAAATCAGTGTTATGTCTCCTTTTTAACTGTATACTTGGGAAAGCATCAATTTTAAAAGGGATCTTTTGGGTCTTTGTTTTTAGCAGCTGGTCACAAAAAAAGTTTCACTATTTAGAGGCCAAAAGTAACAGTTTGGCAGCTATAAAGTTGTATTCTGTACATGCATGTTGATTTCAGGGAGGATGGATTTCTGAGGTTCTTTGCCAGAACCCTTCTGGCTGTGTATGATTTTTTTTTTTTTTTTTTTTTTTTTTTTTTTAACCCCGGCACAGCATGTGCTACCACATCCTTAGTCATTATCCTTCAGGTGATCATTAGGCCGCACTTTGATTTTCATCTTACAGCTCTTCAGGAATCATCTTGTTAATGCTAAAATAAGTAGGTCACACTTTGGTATCACTGACATTTCTATGTCATTTTTGGCTGCTGGAAATAAAAGTGCCAAAAATATACAATTAGAGGAAGATTCTTTCTAGTGCTGCAGGACATTGTGGTGTAACCTTTCTTTCTGTCTTCATGACTTTCCCACTGCTCTCCCTGTGCATTAGGATCTTGATCACAAGGATCTATACTTGACTGTGAGCAGGAATACAGTAAAAGTCCATCTAGGTGGCAAAATGTTTTATTAGCAAGTACTGCACCTGGCATATGAAAGCCAGGTGCAGTACTGGTGCAATATTTAGTGCATGCAGTCCTTTGCAAGTTTAATATTGCAGAGATTTAAAATGCAATGTTTTTATTTGACAAAATAAGTTTAGATGCCTTTTTATACTTGTCTGTTCTAAAGCTAGAAACAAAGGTAAATATTAAATAAAATAAAATAAAAATTAAAATGCCCATTACATAAGGTCTGGCTCAAATATGTGATTCAATACTTTTGTACAGCTTTTTATGTTCCATTAAAAGTGAAAAACTGGATATGCACAGAACAGTTCCAGCCATTAGCCTTCTCAACAGGCTTCTTCCAACACAAGAAGTAAAGTGTTGATATCAATAGGCAAAGGCAAAGAGGAACCCATCTTATATGATGTAACATGATAAAGGTTAAAGGTGTTAAATACAGTGACACTGTTTATTTTATTGGGAGTGTTTCTACAGAGTTAGAAGTAAGCTTGGACTTTGAAATGTCACTGATTGAACTGTAACGTCACTGTTGCCACAATAAATGTACACTCTAAACATGCACCATCATTTTTACATAAAGCGAAACACAAGAAGCTTGCTTTTCTGTAAAATAGGAACTTAAGGGTAGATTAAAGATCTTAAAGATCTACTTTTAGCATTTTATAACATAGTTGTTAGCCTGCAGACTCTATCAATTTATGAGCATGAGGAGGTATGATCAAATGGAAACAGAACAGCTTACCTAATAAGATGGACAAGGATTTAGTTTAATCATACTCTATATATTCTCATAACCTCTCGTATGATAGATCATTGACCCATCAGTAGGTTACACTAGCGATGTTTGTTTACAAAGTTTAACTTGACAATTTAGTCTCCTTAAAGATGTTTTTTAAAATAAGACTTAGAATATAATGATGTTACAGTCAGTGAAAAAAATGCAAGGAATTTTTATTTTGAAAGGGAAAAACATTCACTATTATCTTAGTTATGTGGTAACTAAGGTGGTATTATGCAAGTGCAACTATGCTGCCCTCTAATGGACTGACATGTTACAGTCAGGCATAGTTCAATATATTGTTTTCTTTACAGTTTTATCATAACATTTTAGCATTAACAGGATTGTCCATAGTTCCATGTTACAGTCCCAGTCAAAAGTTTGCATACACTCATCATGGGCAGAAGTGTCATTTAATCAAAAGTTTTTCATTTTTATTTGAACCATTGTAGACTGATAATGCAACAAATAGCTTCACTTTGTTCACCCCTTTTAAAGATTTTCTTAGGCATTCGTTAAATGAGTTGTTTTCTGGCACCAACTTGGCTTTTAAGCATGTGTTATACCTTTTTAGTTGTGGTAAACTTCAGACTATTCCCAAAGCTTAACATAAGCCTGGTCAAAACCTTTCACATCGTGTTTTGATCCGTGTTTGGGATCAGAGTCCTGTTGGAACAGCCAGTGGTGTCCAAGTTTCAAACAGTTAGTGAAGCTGAAGGTGGTTAAGGCGGTTTTCCACATCTTGATTACTGCATCTACTTTGTGCACTTTACCAGTTCCTCTGTCAGAAAACAGCCCCAACCTTTGCTTCATTTGATCATATATTTTTTATTTTGTTTGTCCATATGGGCAGCATAAAGATGCTAGTTTCATAGCTGGTGCTTTTTTCTTTGTCAGCACCCCCATGCTAATGTTAAACTTGCTTAACATTGAAGAGTAACAATGGTGTTTCTGCATTTTCCATTTTATGGAAGGACTGAGCCCATTCAAAACACTGATTCATCTGTTCTATCCTCCTCCTGTCTAAATCAAGCTGCCTGCAGTCATCTTCGTACAGCTCCTCCCCTGCTGCACAGTGAGCTGTTCATGTCAGCAGCACATCAGAGCTGCATGCTGTAAGTAGCCAAATTCTCCGAATCAAAGCCAAGGTGTCTTCTTTTTCCATCCAGAAACAATATACAGCAGTTTGTAGTGGTAGAAAGACATATTGCTCTTGTTTTTTTTTTTTGTTTGTTTGTTTTGTTTTGTTTTTTTATTATTTTAAGGGTTATTGTAATCAGCTGATAAATTTAAATCAAACAACAGAGACTGGTGTTGCAGGTGCATGCATAACTCATTTATTCTTTATTCTTCTCATGTTGCATGGAGGATAAAGAATAACTACAATGCTACAACTTATCTATATGTATGCATAGGGGCTCAGTCAGCTGTTTCACTCTTCATCGTGTGATTTCTGTAAAACAGAAAGAAGACATCACCTTTTGCAAAATGTTTTAGAGCAGCAACGTTATGTGTGCAACTTTGACACGTTTCCACACCTTAGCTCCGGGGTCTCGACTCTTCGCTCTCAACTTGTTGACTTGAGACTCTGCGATGTCGGCCCTTTCCTCCGCCTCCTCCAGCTCATGCTGTAACTTGCGCAGCTTGCTCAGGTTTACGTTGGACTGTTCTTCCTGAAAAGTCCAGATCAGCACGGTTTTAACACAGTGCTATTAACACATGAAAACAAACAAAATCGTTAGTGTTTTAGCTTACAGCCTCCTCTGCAGCCCTCTTGTAGGATTTCACTTTCATCTGAAGTTTATCCACTAGATCCTGCAGACGGGCCAGGTTCTTTTTGTCCTCCTCGGTCTGTTCAACAAGTAGCTCATATTACTTATTGGGCATAAACTTTACAATTTGATGACTGTTTAACACAGAGAGGGTGTAGTGATAAGGCTGACCTGGTAGGTGAGCTCCTTGATGCGTCTCTCATACTTGCGGACCCCTTTAATAGAGTCACTACTTTTTCTTTGTTCCATGTCTATCTCACTTTCCAGCTCTCTAACCTTAAAATAAAGAAAAAAGGGAGGTCACATTTCTAAAAATGTAAAAGGTGCTGAGTCCTGCAATTTTCAGCAGCACTATGTTTGATGGTTAGGGATGGTTTACCCTGGCCTCCAGCTTCTGAACCTGCTTCTTGCCACCCTTCATTGCTATTTGCTCTGCTTCATCCAGGCGGTGCTGCAGGTCTTTGATAGTTTGCTCCATGTTTTTCTTCATGCGCTCCAAGTGGGCACAGGTGTCCTGCTCCTTCTTCAGCTCCTCCGCCATCATGGCTGCATCAGTGATGGCCTTCTTTGCCTTCTCCTCTGCATTTCTGCATTCCTGCACAGCCTCCTCCACCTCATTCTGAATCTGGGCAATGTCTCCCTCCAGCTTCTTCTTCTGGTTCAGCAGGCTGGTGTTCTGGGAGATCATGACAGAATGTTAGTATGGGAAACCAGCCAGTGGCACTTCCTGCATTAATGGCGCTACTCATTCATTCATTCATTCATTCATTCATTTTATGTTGGTCTATAATTTAAGAACTCATTAAAAGACATTGAAACTATAGGTAGGTAGGTAGGTGTAGAATAATTAAGTCCAGAGATTCAAGATGTTATGCTTTTCATGTTTGTGTGTATGTGAGTTGGTTCTTATGCCAAAAAGGCAAAGTAAATGTTCTTTTTTGAGTTTAAACAATTTGAATTGCTGAAGGTTGAAATATCTCAATGTGTTTCAAAGAATTATTGTTCAATGTGGAGCAATCCAGTTTAGAGTTTGAGTGCAAGCAGCATAGACTTTGAAGTAGAAATGATGCAATGCATTCAAGAATCCTAAAACTGTGAAGTCGGACTTTAGCTTAGCACTGAATCATGAACCTTGAAGCAGATACCAACATCAGTGTCATAAGCCAGCTTTGGTGCACAGCTATATTCTTGATTAGACTGGACAACACAGGAGAGGGACCAGTTCCATGTTGACTGAATATGCAAGTGAGCAACTGACAAAAACCTTTTTTTGAGCACTCTTTATCCCTCCTATGCTGTGCCATCCTGAAGGAGGGCCCAATTCGTAAACTGTCCCTGATACTCACCTGGTTATAGACTGTTTTTTGTTTGCTGGTATACCTGTGAGTGTAGCAGCTGAACTCTCTCGCTGACATCTAGCAGTTCCTGCTCTGCCAGCTTGCGACCCCTCTCAGTTTGCTCCACGAGAGACCTTAGCTCATCAAGCTCCACTTGCAGCAGATTGTTGCGTCTCTCCACAATAGCAATGTTCTCCTTCAGATCATCATTGGAACGGAGAGCATCGTCCAGCTGCAGCTGTGAATCCTGTTATGATAAATAATATACATATATATTCTGTTTAATTTTCATGGACAGGTACTGAGTGCTGAAAAAAAATTAAGGTTTTTCTGCTGTTGCGTCTCACCTTGAGGTGGGCATGAACACCTTTGAGCTGCTTCTGAGCCTCTGCCGCCTGCCTATTGGCCTGGCTCAGTTGGATCTCCATCTCATTGAGATCTCCTTCCATCTTCTTCTTCAGCCTGAGAGCCTCATTCCTGCTGCGAGTCTCTGCCTCCAGGGAGCTCTGTAGGGTGTCAACCGTCCTCTGTTGGTTCCTCTTGGCCTGCTCCATCTCCTCATCCTTCTCAGCCAGCTTGCGCTCAATGTCCGCCTTCACCTGATTGAACTCCAACTGGGTTCGAAGGATCTTACCCTCCTCATGCTCAAGAGAACCCTGCCACAAAACAGAAAATGACTTGGGTTTCCCTCAAAGCATCAAAGGTCATGTGAAATAAATTAATGAAATATCTGACATTTTATCACCTCTGCTTCTTCCAGCGCTGTTTGTATCTCAGCTTTCTCCTGCTCCAACTGTTTACGGATCTTCTCCAACTCATGAATACTCTTTCCTCCCTCACCAAGTTGCTCAGTCAGGTCAGAAATTTCCTCTGTTTTAGGCAAAGTTTTTCAGTTTTCTATCCTCCAACCATATCATGTGTCATGAAAGTGCAATCATCATAACAAGAGTTCTACTTACCTTGAAGATTCTTGTTTTCGCGTTTCATGGTCTCCAGATGATCCAGAGATTCTTCATAAGAGTTCTTTAGTTTGAACAGTTCAGTGCTGAGAGAACGTGCCTCTTTCTGAGAACTTTCCAACTCCGTCTGAGACTCCTCATACTTCTGCTTCCACTCAGCAAGGACCTGCAAGAAACCCATGTAACAAATTTTCTCATCAAGTCTTCCTTTTTCCAAAAGGACACTCCAAATACGCAATGTGATATCACCTTGTCAAAGTTTCTCTGTTTCTTGTCCAAAGCTGCAGCAGCTGCATTAGATCTTTCCACATCCACCATGAGATCCTCAATTTCCCCTTGAAGCCTGTGTTTGGTTTTCTCCAGGGAGGAGCATTTTGCATTTGCAGCTTCAACAGTTTCCTCAGCCTCCTGCAAGCGTTGAGCTAGCTTTTTCCTAAAAGCAAAAACATAATAAAGTTATTAAATCATTGCCACAAATAAAGTGACAATCAGAGACCACATTTTTGGCAAACAAGGTAACTTTTCCGAAGTCCTTACTTTGCTTCCTCCAGCTCCTCAGTTCTTTGGATGGCATCAGTTTCATACTTGGTTCTCCACTGAGCCACCTCGGAGTTGGCCTTTGATAAGCTGCGCTGGAACTCAGCTTTGGCTTCCTGCTCCTCCTCAAACTGCTCCCTCAACAGATCGCAGTCATGGCGAGCAGATTGCACTGCATGGGCAAGTGCATTCTTGGCCTTTAAGAAAGTTGCATAAAATCAAGTTGCTGGTAGAGATTTTTTAGTACAAGCATCACTTCTTGAAACTATACCTACCTTGACCTCCTCCTCCAGCTGTCTCTTGAGGTCTTCAACCTGCTGAGTGTAGGATAGCTTCCCTCGGGTTAGCTGGGAGACTAAAGAGTCCTTTTCCTCCATCTGCCGGAGAAGCTCTCCTGTAAAACAAAGGTTCAGCCTTTTTAAATGTCATTAAAGGCTAATGATTTAATTTCAGCATGATTATATTTTGTTACCATTTTCAGTTTGTAGCTTTGCTTTTTGCATCGTGAAGTCACTAATGGAACGCTGGGCCTCCTCTGCTTTCGTCCTGTATTCAGACACCTGATCCTCCAGAGTACGGCACATTTTCTCCAGGTTGGTCTAATGGCAAAGATTAATAAGGTGTCAAATTTATCATATTTGAAGATAAAAGTACTGCATGGAACTTATTAATTTCTATGTTTGTTAGGGGTGCAATATTGAAACATCATAATATTTCTCGTTGAGGTGACTGCTATCTCGCTAGCACTGGCCAGTTGCAGTCAGCATGGTTTCACCTGATAAAGTTGTAATAAAAGATGCCCCAACTACTCTTAAATCACGTTTGGCAGCCAATTTTGGTTCGCAGTAGAAATTATATATGGCAAGAGAGTAAAAGACAAGACACGAACAATATGTAAGCACTGTGAGTTATTCAGATGCTGAAAGAGGCAGAAAGCATGGCTGTAGCAACCCATAGCTGGACATTTAGAGGTACTTTGAGCTACATCATGATCACAGCACATGCTATTGATAGCAACTTTTTGTGTTGCATTGGGCAGAAGCCTCAGTATGTGCATGTGGGTCCATTGTAGAATTTGATAGGCTGGATGGGTACTAAGTGGTTCTGGGTTTCTTCTTGTATGGGACGCACTTGGGCTGACTTTATACAAATAACATGAGGAAAACTAGTAAGTTAAAAAGTCTAGTCCCATTTCCTTCATGAATAGGCCTCATAGTGTTAACTGAAACAATGTCTCACTGAATTTCTAAAGCACTAATCCTGAAATTGAGTTTTTCAATCACTGTCACACACATTTATTTTATTATAGAGTATTGAAATAAATGTGTGTGAGGGTCTTTGAGCTGAAAAACTAATCTACAAAGTATGCCATTAATCTAGTTTTCCATTTGCTGCACTAAACAACTGCATTCAAGTTTAAAAATACATATATTTTGGTTGGCCTTACTTTAACTTTGGCAATTTGTTCCATACTGGAGATCACATCGTCCAACTCCAGCTTGAACTCGCTCTTCTCCTTCTCCAGCTTCTGCTTGACCCTCTGCAGGTTGTCAATCTGCTCTCCCAGGTCAGCCACACTGTCTGCGTTCTTCTTTCTCAGCGCAGCAGTGGTGGCTTCATGCTGCAGAGTGGCTTCTTCAAGGTCTCTGCGCATCTTCTGAAACTCAGTCTCCCTCTTCTTGTTTAGCTCGATCTGGGCTGTAGTGGCTCCTCCAGCCTCCTCTAGCCTCTCACTGATTTCCTCCAGCTCTCTGGCCAAGTCAGCTCTTTGCTTCTCCACTTTGGCCCGGGCAGCTCTTTCAGCCTCCAGTTCCTCTTCAAGCTCTTCAATTCGGGCCTAGATAAAAATCACCAGATTTTTAGCGATATGATTAATAAAGAGAAAATGAAAATGATCTGCTCATGCACTTACCTGTAACTCCTTCAGTTTCTTCTGAAGTTGAGCACCGATAGCCTGTTCATCCTCAATTTTACCAAGTTGCTGGCTGATTTCAAAATCTTTCCTGTATTCAAAGGTATAAAAGCTTTTCTTTAGAGACCTGTCATAAAATCACATCTCCTGTTGGTGAGTACAGAAGTAATTTTTACTTTTTAAGCTTCTCATCCAGCTGCTGTTTGTCATTTTCTAGATCCATCACATTTTCTTGGGTCAACTTTAGGTCCCCTTCTAACTTCCTCTTGGCTCTTTCCAGATCCATTCTTACTTTCTTCTCTTGCTCCAGTGATCCTTCAAGCTAAAACATCATTCCAAACAAATACTTCACCAACTTGTTTCTAGTCCATAGCATTTTTTTTTAAATACAAACACTCACGTCATCGACTTGCTGTTCCAGCTTGACTTTGGCCTTGGTCAGAGAGTTGACTTTGTCCTCCTCACTCTGTAGATCATCCAACGTTTGCTGATGAGCCTCCTGAAGAGCTTTCTTTTCTTTTGTCAACTTAGCAATAATTTCATCTAAAGCTGCCATCTCTTCTGTCAGGTTTTTCACCTTAGGAATAGGAAACACATTACAGACTGGTATGTAGAAGGCAATATTCCCAAAGGCAAAGGTCACTAATCAACCAGTTAAAATGAAGTATACCTTGTTCTCAGTGGCATGCTTTTCCTTTTCCACTTTAGCCAATGTCAGCTCCAGATCATCAATATCTTTCTTGAGCTCTGAACATTCATCCTCAAGCTTCCTCTTTTTGGCAGTCAGCTCTGCATTCATTTCCTCCTCATCCTCTAGTCTCTCTGTCAGCTCCTTCGCTTTGGCCTCTAGTTGGATTTTGCTCTTGATCAAACCTTCACAACGCTCCTCTGCATCTGCAAGATTGTCTTGCTCCTACATACAGGAAATAAAACCAGTATTGTATTTTACAGTAGCTCTATGCACTTGTTAGAAAGTGAGATAAGGAATGAATCTTACAGATTGAAATTGGAGCTGTAAATCATTCTTCTCTTGAAGAAGGGTGACCATCTTTTCCTCAAGCTCTTTCTTGCGGGCTTCGGATTTGGCATAGGCCTCCTTGAGCTTGGTAAACTCCTCTTTCATGTTTGCCATCTCTTTCTCTGTCTCAGCTGATTTAAGTAGAGGCTTGATCTTGAAGAACATCTTCATCCAGGGCCAATTCTTGACACCCATGAAGGCACGAATGTTCCACTGGATCACCAGCAAGGCATCCCTGTGAAGAACATCAGGGTGTTTACGTTTTCTTTGTCACAATTACCTTTTGCAGTAAAAATAAGCAATGAATTCCAACCTGCGTTCAACAATTTTCTGGAACTCAATCCTGGCAAGCAGTCCTCTGGATCTTGCCTGAATTCCAGTAATGATGAGAGCTAGACGATCATCTCTCATCTCTTCCAGCACACCCAACAAGCCAGCTTTGAAGAACACCTGATAGTGACAAATTTATTTTATTTTATTTTATTGTCAAAGTACAGAAAATGTTTCTCAATCTGTTCTTAATGTTTTTTATGAACAGAACCAACCTTTGTATGTCCCAGCTTGTACTGCTCATGATCAATATCCAAAGACCCCAAAAGTTTCTCAGCTGCTTTCTTATTATCAATGAACTGCCCTTCAGGTATAGCACTTGGGTTCAAGATGCGATATCTGAAACAATGCAACAACCATTATAATGTTGGAGGTAAAGTTGGTGGAATACTCAAAAGCTGAAAATTTCTAAATGAAAACTTAAGCTGTTTTCACATTATTTTGAAGTTCTCAGATGTTAGATGTCAGTTCAATATGTTGGCATATTGAAATAATTTTAGTTAGTCTAAATGTGAAGGCATTAAATAAAGTTTGTGAATCATCCAGTCCTGTTACATCAAGGAAATATCTGTCTTATTTAAGATACGTTCTCCTTACATATATGAATTGCATGGCTGTTGAAATGAATCAACAGAATAGGTTACTTTTCTGCACTAGTGCCACAGTTTTATTTCTTTTCTCAACCTAATTAATGCCCTGGCCATATTGAGCTAAAAGTTCGATTCTATCTATATACATATACTTTGTAGCAGCGATGCCTATGTCCACCAAATATGACATCTCTAGATTTTTCTTAGGCAGATAAGCTATTGTGTGATGTAGGTGTTACAGTCAAAGGTGTACCAACCGTCTAGTTGTGCCCTTCAATGACTTTACTTACAATGTGTCATATTACTATGAAAAACCAACTTCAGACAATGCAAGGGACACGTCAACAACATTGCTTTAGAGAATGTGCCTACAATGATACCTTCTGACTCAACCATCAAACTTGAACATGGTTCTTCAATAAATTAGGTGTCATGCATTGGAACATCATTTATACCGAACTGAATCAAAGGATCTTCCAAACAACATCAAAAGATTCTGTATTTTCTTGCCTTTGTTTGAAATCTCCATACTGAATCCTGTTAGGGAATCCCTTTCTGCAGATTCTAATCCCTTCCAGCACACCGTTACATCGCAGCTGGTGCATAACCAGAGGGTTCTCCATAGCCCCAGGAGTCTTAGTCTCATTGGGGATGATGCAGCGAACAAAATGAGGATGAGTTGACCTTAGGTTGGTCATTAGTTTGTTCAGATTTTCCTGTTAATGCAAGTAGAGCATAATTAAGGTATTGGATACAGTATACCCAACCTTGGAAATGCCTGAAACATGATATTTACTCTACCCTGTGCAAAGCAGACACAGTCTGGAAGGAGGAACCTTTCTTCTTTCCTCCCTTCCCCCCTTTGCCTCCTGCATCCTGAGCTATATGGAAATTTTAGTCATTTAAGTGTAAAATTACTACTTTAATTCAATGAAAGTAATAATCAATATGGTAATAGAGATCTCACCTGAGTCAGCACCAGCATACCCAGCAAATAGCATAGATAGTAACTTCAGGTTAGACTTCTGATAGAGTCCAACCACGGTCTCATTCAATGGGTCTTTATTCTTTTCCAGCCAGTTGGTGATGTTGTAATCAACTGTACCAGCATAATGAATCAAAGAGAAATGAGCTTCTGGTTTCCCTTTCACGATTCTGGGCTTTTGAAAGTTGGGGCTTTTACCCAGATGGTTGTCATATAGTTTGGCCTTAAATGTTGCATCGCTGGCTTTTGGGAACATACACTCCTCTTCAAGGATGGACATGATTCCCATTGGCTGTTAGGGCAGATCCATAAAAGATTAAACATCAAACACTCTGGAGGTTTAAAATCACTCTATATCTGTGCTCAGGAAACAAATGACAGCATGAACATGAGTTCAGAGGCTTTTACATTTCCAGATAGCTGGTGGTTACATCTGAGGACCTTTTTCTTAAAGATTAAATCCTCAGATAACACCTTATATTCTCTTAGACTGGATGATGTGCCAAACCTTTTCAATGAGTTCAATGCAGGCTGCCAAGTCCATGCCAAAGTCAATGAACTCCCACACAATGCCCTCTTTCTTGTACTCCTCTTGCTCCAACACAAACATGTGGTGGTTAAAAAACTGCTGTAGCTTCTCGTTGGTGTAGTTGATGCACAGTTGCTCAAAGGTGTTGAACTAGAAGCCATAAGCAAATGCAGAGTGAGATCTTTTGTTCTACAGATTTTATGAGTATGCGCTGCCCATAAAACCGCAAAAATCTTACATCAAAGATCTCAAATCCAGCTATGTCCAACACACCAATGAAGTACTGCCGAGGTTGTTTGGTATCCAGGGATTGGTTGATTCTCACCACCATCCACAGGAACATTTTCTCGTACACTGACTTTGCCAGAGCACCAATGGAGTAGTACACCTAAAAATGAGATGGACACAACCAGATTTAAAATTCATATTAATCAATTCTGTTGATATACACAAAATAAAGATACTTTCTGATACTTATGTTTACCTGCTGCACACTTTGGCCTTTGGTGACCCACTCATTGCCTACTTTAACTCTCGGGTGACAGAGCCCCTTGATGAGGTCCGCAGAGTTTAAGCCCATAAGATATGCCACTTTGTCCACATCTGTAGGTGGTTATTGTGTCAAAACATTTTTATTACAATCTCTTGGATCAAAGAGATTCTGTAGTAACTGTAATGTAGAGCACGTAATAATTTTATTGCCTACCCTCTGTGCCATCAGGCTCTGCTTGTTCTTCCCTCTGCTTCTGCTTGAACTTCATATTTCCATAATGCATAATAGCTCCAGTCAACTTGTAAATGCCATTCTTTTCCTCTTGGGTGAATCCCAGGACATCAAAAGCTTCCTTTAAACAGTCAAAAGTTCACTTGATTTAGTTTGGAAACTATGTGCAGGGGGTTTTCTGCCAACAGTCTGCATCCACTTACATCAGTGGCGATTAACTCGTCTGCATCATTGATGGAAGCTACGGTTGTTTCTCCTTGAGAGATGTACGCGTAGTCATAGGGGTTATTGGTGATCAACAGCATTTCTGTTGAAGGAAATGAAAGGGTCAGTTACAAGGACTGAAGTGTTTTTATAGGACTTTTATACTCATTGTTTGCTGTGCACTTACCCAACAGCTCTGGCTTCCTTTGGGACAGAATCTGATAGAAGATGTGATAGTCTCTCTCAGCCTTGAGCTGGTAAGTGACACGAGACTTTTCCAACAGATCTAAGAAATATGGATCGATAATATTTAGGGTGTCCATGAGAAATCAAACTAAATTTGAGTTAATAGCTTTGATATGCTTCATTATTATGAATGTAAAGCCTTGAAAAACATTTCTTTGCAGGCTACATGTAGTCATTAACTTTCACAAAAGTAACATGTGGTTTTATTGGAAAATCATTCAGGAAATGATGAACAAATGTTGGATAGCTTTTATCAAAGCAGACTCACATGTCTCAATGTCAGCTGATGCCAATTTTCCACTGACCCCAAAGTGAATTCGAATGAATTTACCCTGTTAAATATAGTTCATCAAAAGGAATTAGTAAAAAAAAAAAAAAAACACATAACTCATGATGCTGTTTGTCATTTGTTCAACTCTATGTTAGTCTTTTAAATTTTAATTCTGTACACTCTTCAAATGCTACAACAAAAAATTCATTTTACAGTTGCAATAATATGGAGTGATAACAATACGTACAAATCTGGAGGAGTTGTCATTTCGGATAGTCTTGGCATTTCCAAAAGCCTCCAGAGCAGGATTGGCCTGGATGATTTGATCTTCCAGGGTTCCCTGTATGGAAGCACAAAATTTCATCACTGTAGCCGTAGATTTTGTGCTCATTATTCTATATAACATTTATGGAATAAGATTAACCTTTTTCTCCTGACTTGGATCTTTCTTGCCAGAGACAGCCGCAATGCTGGCAAAGTACTGGATGACCCTCTTGGTGTTCACAGTCTTTCCTGCACCAGATTCTCCACTGGGGAGAATCATATTATATATGATGTAAACATAAAAGAAATCAGCTTAAAAACATAATCAAAGCAGTTGTGAGGATCATATCTGACTTACGTGATGAGGATTGACTGGTTTTCTCTATCTACAATAGAAAACAAAGTCTGTGTTAGACCTCCTGTCTTGTAATATCTGCATAACTGACGTTCTTTATAAGCGGGAACTCACCCGACAACATGTACTGGTAGGCATTGTCAGAGATGGAGTAGATGTGAGGAGGAGCTTCACTCCTCTTCTTTCCTCTGTATGCGGTAACCACTGATTTATCGTACACCGGCAGCCACTTGTAGGGGTTGACGGTCACACAGAAGAGCCCTGAGTAGGTCTGAGGTCAGAGACAGACAGCAAAAATATTACTTTTGGGGAATGTAAAGTTGTAAAGTGGTAGCTTCTTCATATTAGTGGTGATTGCTCACATAGATCATCCATGCTGCATAACGCTCTTTGAGGTTAAACAGCACTGCAGGCTCATGGAGGAAGGTGAACATGGCCATGTCCTCAATTTTATCAAACTTTGGCGGGTTCTGGGGGTGGACATCTATTTCCTTAACTGTAACAGTCTGTAAGGAATTTGTCATAGCAAACATCTCTTTTTAAATTCATTTAAAATCTACTAAATGTTGAAGGTTTTTATTTTTTCCCCACAACCACTTCTCCAGCTTATAAATGTACATTTGTGGCCTACTTACCTTTCCAGTTTCAGTTTCAACGGTGACTTTGTCCCCATCTCTGCTGGTAACTGTCGCTTTAATATATTCCACTTCGGGGTCGGGCACAAAACAGGCCCTCTTCATGTCAAAAGGTCGTGTTTGGGCCTCCAGTCGCTCCTTGTCGGATTTCCTCAGGAAGGACGCTGCAGGCCCAAACTCCGCCATTATGGCATCGCCTGACATCTTGAAAGCTGTGAAGATGGGGTTTCATTTCAAAAGATTTAGACAGTGGATTACTTAGATTCTCAAAACAGCTCAAATCAACCCCAAACTTAAATGAAACTCAGAAATTAGTTAAAAGTCAACAGAAAAATGTCAAAAACTCCTAAAACAGTGATTAGATTCATCAAACAACTACAATCTTTATTCCTTTGATCATTTTCTTTCCTGCTGAATATTACTCTTAATCTTCAATTTATTGTTTTTTGTTTGTTTGTTTGTTTTTAGCAGTACTATTGTTATTGTTGGGGTTTTTTTAATATTAGTAACATTGTTATTACTCTTTTTATTGGCTTCTCCACAAGTCCATATATAGAGAACTATGTTATTAATATACGTGAAAACAAGCTGATAAAGTTTGTAAATTTTCTTAATTCATATCCACTGCTACACCAAAAACTAGAAAAGTACCAGAGGTTAAATTACCCTAAAGCCACTTATCTTCTTTTGGGGAACTTTGTAACCCTCTTTACCTGTTTGTTCCTCCTCTTCTCTTTAGCTGGCTTGTTCCATTGGGTCTTTAAAAGATCAAATGTTACATTAGATTTTGAGTGATTGGCATGATTAGTTATAAAATGATGGCATACTGACCGGCAGGTGTGGTGTTCCTGTCCTTGCTGCTGTTTTAGCTCTCCTCTTTTTATACATCCAGTAGGCAGTGCTTTGCTGAAGCAGCCCCCGTACAAGGACAGACCAAGAACACAAAAGGGAACATCTGCATTTAGAAATAAAGGTGTGGACAATCATAGCTGTCATGTTACTATTGGCCGTTGCACATAAATTCCATTAGAAGGTTCTAAATCAGGAACTATTTCAGTTCTGACCTTCTTGAAAGATAGAAGACAAAGAAATAATGAAAACAGAGAAAAGATTCCTGCTGATCACTGAAGGTTGAGTGGCATTTTTAACAAAACTAATTTTCAGCATTCTTGTCTAAAATTTGAAAAATATTTTTTATTATGTCTTTAGTTAGTAATTAAGTTGATAAACGTTTGCTTGGATAAGGAGAAAATGTGCAGAAAAAGCTGTGAAGAATTTTTCTTATAGGTTTTCCAAAGTGAAAAAGAACCTTTTACCCACACTACTACAATAAGATTGTCCATCACACTGTCAGAGTCCCTATTGTCTGGATTCAAGTGTCCTAGAGGACAAAGATAACCTTGTGAATACTTTGGCTTGGATTCTTTCTCAGAGACCTTCCTTGCCTCCCTCTGGACCTCAGTGTGCCCTCCTCTGTCTACAGTAAAAGGCTGGGTAGGACAGTTGCCTGCTTGCAAAGCTCTCTGTACCATGCTGGAAATAAATACATTCACCTCAGATGGAATATTTATCACCTCCCCAATGAACTCCATATCATTAACAACAGGATCAATGCTGATAATAAGCATCACATTAACAGAAGACATCTTTAAGTCATCTGTTCATTAAGCTGACCCCCTCAAGACCTCCTGAAGAAGTATATGAGTCCTTTTGACATTGAAGATTTCACACATTGGAGTTCAGCAACCTTGTGGGTCTCGTTAATTGGCTGTCTACTCCTGGTGTCACACTTCTCAGCACACTGAAGCTCCCATTCTCAGCTGTCTTTTGTCCCTTTCACAAATTTCAACAACTAGGTTCAAGCCTCTTCAGCCCCAGACTTGATGGATACTTTAAACCACTTCAGAGGCTGAACAACTAAAGCCAATTGGAGTTGTATTGTGAATGAGCACTGTATCTACAATATAAATACACTGTGAGCCTGGCATATTTAAAGGATACATCTTTGATGGACTTTAACATCCTTCTGTTTAAAGGGAAGAATCAATAAGGAGTTCAAAAGATGAGCTGTGGAATAGAGACAATCTAAAGGCATTGCATCTCCGAAATACACAGTTGTCCCAGTTTACGATTAGTGCCACTAAAGTCTTTTTATTATTGTATTTTATTGGGATTTTACGTCCTAGACCTACACTAAGTAGTACGTCATTGTGAAGTGGAAGGAAAATGTTACGTGGTTTTCACTTTTTCTGAAAAGTGTGGTATTCATTTCTATTCAGCCATCTTAACTCTGATACATCTAAGTAAAATCCAGTGCAGCTAATTGCACTGTCCAACCCCTCATCTGAAAATGAAGAGTATGGAACAACCTACCATGACATGGCCAAGTAGGGAGAGCAGTAATGAGAGAAGCAGCCAGGAGATCTACTGTAATTTTGGAGGAGCTCCAGAGATCCACAGCTTGGGTAGGAGAATCTGTTGATGGAGTGTCCATTAGTCTCTCACTCAACAAACCTGGCCTTTATGGAAGAAAGATGAGGACGAAGCTTTTTTTTACAAGGTCAGGGATTGAACCCTGCACTACAGCATTGAGGCTAGGGTAAATAGCCTCTACACATGGGAGTTTGTGAAAGAAATTATGAAAATTCCCATGTAGAGTTTGCCACAAGCCATGCAGGTTAGAGTTGTTGGGAAGATGGATGTAGCTGGAAAGAGTTGAGACCTGGGTGCAGGTTTAACTTCCAGCAGAAGATTCTCTAAATTAAATTCTAACTGTGAAAATTAACTAGTATCAATTAAAATACACACACAGCAGGTATTTGTTAAAATATGTGATATGTACAGTTGAAACTATATATTTACATACGCCGAATAAAAAGACACATACACATTTTTCTCTCACTGTCTGAAGTTAAATCAGACCAAACTTCTCTCATTTTAGGTTTGAGAATTATTCCTATTTGCTAAATGCCAGAAAACTTAGCGAGAACATTTTTTAGAGATTTTATTGTAACTTTCTTTGAATTCAGAAGTTTACATACATTTGGTCAGTATCAGGGATAATTGTCTTTTGAGCTGTATGACTTCAGTCAAACCTTTTGGGTTTCCTTCCACAAGCTCATTTCCTTCCCTCCAATTTACTTAAATGTGTCAGCTAACCTATCAGAGGATTGTGTATTAAACTAGAGTATTTCATTTTTGGATCTAATGGACCGGCTCTGACTGCTAAAGGAGAACACAGAAAATTGATTTAATCGCATTTCAGGGTCTAATTTTCTTAAATAATGTCAGCAGACACCTTGTGACAGTCCACTGGGTGTCAGCCAAAAGATTCCTGAGTATAATGCCTTAAAAACAAAACAGACTTAGAGGTGTTTATGAGACAGTGTTGTCTTCTCTCCTCCTTTAGCTGTGAGATGAACCACATGACTTTCATAAAGCCAGCGCAAATGTCAATGGCACACTGAGACGGTCAACAAAGGCCGGGTGGCACAACGTGTCACAGCAGAGATATACGGCTACCAGCCCTCATGCGACAGCCTCTCTGTCGTCATCCTCATTATTACTTATATTTTCAAAAATCCCATTTCAACCTACATTCTGAGATATTTAATCAGGACGTTTGCTTTTCCGTTGTGTTCACACTTTCCAACCAAAGACACCATCAGAGACGCAGCTGTTGCCGGGTCACTACCATACGCCCCTGGCTCTGACAGCTACTTCATGCTGTAACTGCACACTCCCCACACATCTTGTTGGACCCGCATTGTTTCCTTCCATTTAGCCTTGAGGACAAAGATAAACCTGTGAAATCGTTTCAGGATTCCTTCTGCTGGGCTTAAGTGAAAGAAGGCTCCCCGTTGCGTCATTTGTCCTCCTCAGCTGTATCAACCTTTGTGATCGCGTGTGTGCGCTTTCAAATAAAAATAACATTTCGATGTTTGCTTTGGAAGCTGAAGTTAGTTATTTCTTCATCTTCGTCATGATTTAAGGAGAGGTCTTTTGGTTGAGCGAGTTAAATAGGTGGTTTTAAAGTAACATCAGTTTCTGTTGGCTCCTGTACAGAGAAGACAAGCTCAAGGCAATTGTTTAAATTCAGAACTGTTGACAGTCAGCCCAAGGATCAAGAGAGCTATTTCTTCACTATGCAGAGTGTCAGCCTGCCTGCAGGGTGATAATTTGTCTCAGACATGTCTGGAGAATGAATATTCTCCTCCAAGACCTCTGCACTGTATAACAAGACTCTTTCAACACTTGACAACTCTTAGCTTTGAGTGGTCTTTTAACTTTCTGTCACTTCTCTTATAGAAGCTTCACAAACTTGTTATTCCTAACGTATTTCTCATATCAGGAGCCTTGTTTCTCAGCTGGGACCTGTACTGCAACCTCTACTGTGTCTTGTGAGGCAGCTGTGACTGCTTCCTGGTGCTTTGTTAGAACCAGGACGAAGGTGAGGGAAGAGGTCTGCATGATAAAAGCCAGTGTTTAATTTGATTTGGTTATGGTAGTGACTAAATATATTACATTTTGTAGCATTTCCCCCAATACACCCTACGATATCTCAGTTCATCTGCACAGCTTCCTTGTCCCTGCTAATAAAAAAGCCTCCCCGAAGCATGATACTGCCACCAGCATCTTTAAAGGTAAGGATGCTGTGTTCAGGCCAGTATGTAGTGTTGGTTGTCATGTAACATCATCATATTTTCCATGCAAGGCCAAATCTGAAGTTTTGATCAAGTTCTTTTACATGGTTATATTTCCTACATGGTCTGTAGAAAAGTTGAAATTGGACTTTTATGGACTGTTTTTCCTTACTGACTTTAATAATGCATCTTTTCCATAAACATCTGATTTGCAGATTGCATGACTCAGAGTTGTCTTATCAACTGATTCTCTCACCTGAGCTGTGGATGTCTGCAGTTCCTCCAGAGTTACCCTGATTTTCTCCCTCATCTTCTCTAACAAATCTCTGAGGCCTTCACAGAACAACTGGATTTATACTGAGAGTAAATCAGAGCATGTTTACTGATTAGGTGACATCTGAAGGCAATTGCTTGCATTGTATTGTATGTAGGGGGATCAGAGTAAAATGTGTTAAACAAATCCACAACAATTTTTTATTCATAAAATATTTAAAAACCTATTGTCCTTTCACTTCACAGTAATGCACTTTTTCTACTGATCTATCGCATAGAATCCCTCTAAAATACATCAAAGTGAGCAGTTGCAATAGAACAAATGTTAAAAAGGATGGTACTACTTTTACTATACCTATGGTAACCTTTACAGTTTCATTCTCTCAGTATTACCCAGCCCATGATACTTAAGACAACGCATTCAGTCTCTCCAAGGAGCGATAATGTGGTTGTGTATAACAGAAGTATGCCAACCAGTGTCAACCATATTACCCTTGTCCATCTCTTCACCATGTCTCCGATTTCACACCTCCGGTTCAGAAGAGTCGCTCCAACCTTCAGGGTGCTGTTGTGCTGCCAGGGTGGAACATACCAGTGTGTTCATTCATTCTCAGCTGTCGTCACACCGTCTCCAGGGCTGATGTCCTTTGTCTTCAAAGACAGACTGAGTCAGATGATATGAACAACGGACCACCTGTTGCTGTCTTAGGAGACACAGGTTTGGAGAAAGTAAAATGTTTTAATCATGCCTTCAAAAGTCTATTTAATGCATACAGTGCAGTAAAAAAATATTTGCCTTCTCATTCATTTCTTCAGTTTTTTCAGTTTTCTTTTCTGTCAAGCTGGGGTCAAGCTTTATCATTCGAAAAAGCAGTTTTCAAATTATAATTTCATTTATTAAACAGAAAAAGCTTTTCAAACCAAACTGGCTCTAATCGAAAAGGTAATGGCCCTTAAACCTCAAAGCTAGATGTGAGATTTAAGCCTTTATTTCTGTTAAATATGATGATTTTACCTTTACAGCTAATGAAAACACCACACTTAATTTCTGAGAAGATAAGAATATTACAGCAGACCAATAACAAAACAATTTTTAATAGAGAAATGTGGACTTAATGAAAATTATGTTTAATACCTGCTTAAAAGTTATTTTGAGAAGGTACTTTTAATCAGATTATCAACCTTTTCAGAACACATATTCTAATTTATTGAATATTACTACATCTATGAAAAATGTATGTGTGTCAAAAAAATGTTTTGAGGTAGAATTGTCCACTTAATGAAAGCAAAACAATGTTTGGGTGGCTATTGAAAAAAAGATACATTTCTGATATTTTTTAACACACCTTTATGAAAGGGTGCCAGTAAGTGTCAGAGGAGCTGCGTTAAGAACGATGTCACTCATTTCCTTTAGTCAAAGATTGCTATACTTGTAATTAAGAATGTTTCAGCTTTTTAATTAAATAATGAATAACCATTAACTATCTGTTGCATGGACTGAATTATGAAAGATGAAATCAAATTACTTTAAAGGTCTGTAACATCACCACCTTGTGGTGCTAACAGGTACATCCATCCATTATCCATCACACTCATCCTTTTTACGGTCGCGAGGGTTGCAGGGTACACCCTGGACAGGTCGCCAGTCCATCACAGGGCAACACAGAGACAGACAGGACAAACCACCATGCACGCACACACTCACACCTAAGGAGAATTTAAAGAGACCAATTAACTTAACAGTTATGTTTTTGGACTGTGAGAGGAAGCCGGAGTACCCGGAGAGAACCCACGCATGCACAGGGAGAACATGCAAATTCCTTGCAGAAAGACCCCAGGCTGGAATCGAACCCAGGACCTTCTTGCTGCAAGGCATCCACATCTAATATTAAAAACAGGTTAAATAGCCAAAACAGTGAGAGTGCTATAAACTTTGCTTTGGTAAAAAAGACAAGTATAACAAAAAGTAATTAAATGTAACAATTTATTGTCAATAGTGGTAACTTTATGAGGAGTTAATACATCAGTCAACCTTCTGCTGTTCAAGGACAAGAGGTGCAAATTGGAATCCATGTAAGAGGATTTCTTTGCAGGAACTTAACATACCCACTGAGGAGCTCCTTGAATGTCAAGTATTCACACCTCAGGGTGAGCTATGACTTCACGAAATGCCAAACCTCAAAAATGTCTTCATGAAGCCCAGGGCTCAGCGGTCTTCGTACTGAAAGGTTATAACAGTATGGTTTGGGGAAGCTGTGTTAATTTATAGAAACTAGATTTTGTTTTTTAATCTGGTTTGTTATTGTCAAATGAATGTTTTTGTGATTTCAGTTTTGGTGAAAAGTGTGAGACAGACACCACAATTTCTTAGTTGATTTGGCAGCTAAATAAGACTGATCAGTTTGTGCTACGTGCAAGTAAAAACGTTATACGTATATTAGAACTAAGCTCAAAAAGTGATGTTTTGGGGAGCAGCATGATTTTGAGAAGAGTTGAGGACTGTGACTGACTAGAAAAAGGAAAACGTAAGTGTGTTTTGCGAAGGTTCAGCGAACATTTGGGAAATGTCCACTTAATGTTGCTGCAAAGTCACTTGCAACCTTTCGCTAGTGTTTTCTGAAAATTAGCCAATGTTCATGAAAGGTTTCTTCCTATGTTTCAGTAACCGTTAGCAGCTAAAGTTTACTTAAAAATTAGAAGTAACCGTTAGCAAATGTTTGCTAGGGATATGTTGGTTGATTGCTCAGAGAATATTTCCTGAATAGTCATTTTCCCCTAAAGTGATCATTGGGGCAACATTAGGAAAAATCTCAATGGTCATTAATGACTGCTAAATGTTCTACTAACCTTTGTTCCTCAAATGTTCCCTTGTTGGAACAGCCTTTAAAAAAAAGCAACTAAGCTAACTTTGCTATGTTCAAGTTTAGTCTGCCAAAGCCCCCTTCAGAATTCCCCATGCTGATTATTCATTCAACAACATCACAGGAAAGTTTGAAGTAGCTTTTAGTGAATGCTCTCCAAACATTTAGCAGATGAAACAAAATGGTCAGATGAACATACAGATAGTGTCTCCCCCTCCAAAGCAAATATTGGGATTCTTTTTTTTTGTTTTTGTCTTCAGGAAACCATTTTATGATGACAGTTGTAAAGGTCACTGGCTCATGTACAACAAACCTTGTTCTCTAAGCATTCCCTCGTTACCTAGCAGAGACTATAGAAAACTGATACGCTAGTACAGCTATCTCTAAACTTACATAAAATAATTCCAGAATTTGTAATGGTAATTATTTGCTTATTATTATTCACAATAGTAATGAGTATACTCCTTACTATTGCCTTCTGTAATAGTTGAAAGATTAGATTTCATATTGGTGAATAACTGTCAACACCAAAGAATGTGTCCTACTTGAAATATGTGTCTTTTTGAAACATATTTTTTAGAAGACTTAGTACAAGAAATTGTATTTGGGAGTGCTGGTCAATGGGTTGAGGGAAGGTCCCGAAATGAGCCGTTTATGGTATCATCTTCCTCTGAGTTTCAACCGACACATTCATGTTCTCATAGTGATACAGTCAAAATTCAGCTCTTGTTTTTTAAACCAGTTTTATTTTACATAAAATGAGAATTAACTGCATCACACTCATCATTGAACAGATCAACCAGTGTTGTCAGACATAATTATATTCAAGCCAGATTAATCAATGATAAGAACTGGAGTATAAGTGTTAGACTTGTTGAGTGCAACATACAGAGAGAAGGGAAAAAAAAAAAAAAAAAAAAAAAAAAAAAAAAAAAAAAAAAGATTCACCAGAAGGTGAAGAAACCATCAACAAATTTATGCTTTGTTAACTTCAGAGACCAAATTAACCCCCCCCCCATTTCCTTTTCCTTCAACACTACACATCACAAAAAATACACTAGCATAGTCTGTAAAACAGATTTACATGCTTTCAATCATCCTGCCTGTGATGTGGCTTTATCCACAAAACAGATTAAACAAAAAGACATCCTTTTCCTGCCTCAAACTTAGAAAGTTATCAGTATTTAACATTAATTAAAAAATATAAAATTCACTGTATGTCTATGGCAGACAGCTCTACAGCTGATAAGCTTTACATGTTACGCCACAGCCAGAAACTGGAAGGAAGAAAGGAAGGACTAAGACAGAAAGAAGAAAGCAAGAAGATGAGAAGGAAGGTGGCACACGAGAAGAAAGAAGGGAAGACAAAAGGTTGGTAACAAAGGAAATAAGGAAGGATGTAAAGGAGAAAAAAGAGCTGGGACAAAAAGAGGAAATGAAGGAAATGAGAAATTAAGGTAGTATACAAGGAAGAAAGGAAGGAAAGACATATGGTAGGAAAAAGGGAGGAAATGAGGGAAGGAAGAAAGCACATGAGGGCAAAGGAAACAGGAAAGAAAGAGCACATTTAGCCAACGGAAAATGAATCCGAAAATTTTTTTTTTTTTTTTTTTATGTTCTTATTTTCTTTTTCCATACTTTTCCAGACCTGGAAAATAATGAAATCAAATTCGGGACTTTTACGGACTGTGTAGGAACCTTGCAGAGTGTAATAGAGAATGAATGAGGGGTTCATTTGGAGCTCAGGGGCCCTCTTCAGCTCCCCATTATGGAGCATTGCTCATTGGGCCCTTTTTCCAGCATCAGCAAACATTCAGGCAAAAAGACAAACAACTTTTCTGTCTCCTCCATTTCCATTAAAGACAAATATACATATGCCTAGAAACATGAGTAACACCTCTACTGCGGTTTGTTTGTATCTGTCTGGGACCTTAAAGCTGACACTATAGATTAGAGAGGTATTAAATCCGAGGAAATACGGAGAAAACGAGCCCTTCAGTGACTTCAAACATGCAGACAGGAATGTTCTGGCAAAATGTTTCATGGTTGACATCCGGGGATGGAAGGTCTTTATGGATCCAAGATAGCTTCATAATTAAGATTCAAAGTGTCAGGATAAATTACTGATTAAACTTAATGACAATATAAATAATATAAATATTTCTGGCTCCAGGCCAGATTTTGTCACCGTCTTTACCAAGTTTTAACGATCAGAATATATGATTGATGTTCACAGGACTGTCCCCTAAACTTGAAGACTTTGGTCGGATTAACTCGTTATATTAAAAAGCAAAAATATTCAAAGTGCTCTTCTTCCCCCACTGCATAGCATACTGGATGGTTCCAGCCACAGAGTCTGCATTAAACAAAACTCAGATGCCCCAAGAAGTCAAAGAAACTAAAATCCAAAGTATTTACAAGGCGTTTTTGTTACAGCTGCTGTCCTCCCTGGCCCCAGTGCCAGATCGGAGAGTTCATCCACAATTTATCAAAAAAACAAACAAAAAAAAAAAAATTTACCTTGATTTTTTACACCTTTGAGTGTTTTTTGTCTTCTCACCCACAGCAAACACACACACAAAAAAAAAAAAAAAAAAAAAAATGCTCTGTTTAGGTTAAGACAAAGTAGGAACAGTAAGAAATTACTGCCGCCTGCGATCGGAGAGCCTGTCTCTACCACAGACACACCGAGGAACAGCGAGCGGTGGAGCTGGATGCTGGTGTGTCTCATAACAGAAGATGAAGAGCTTCCTGGATGTGCGTGGATAATGTTTCTGTTCAAAATCACCTCAGCATAAATCTAAGTGTTAGGAAAAAAGAGAGATGTGAAGTCGCAGTCTGTCTGCGTTTGGAATGACAAGAGTGTGATATGTTGGGAAGCATAAAGTCTGTTGCAGCCCTTTTCCCTCCATCCATCCTTCTGCTTGTCTCTATATTGCTATGTCTCTCTCCTCCTCTGAATAAACGTGAAGGATGGAAATCAGCTTGCGGACGCTCCGGTGATCTCCTTTAAGTCTCTGGGTTTGGGGTGGCCAGCAGCGGCACGTTGTCCCTCCTCCTCCTGCCCAGCGGGGGCCGTCTGTACTGCTCTCCGTCCCCCAGCGTCTGAGGCAGCGGCTTCCTCTTGCTCTCGGGCAGCAGCAGGATGGAGAGCACGGCCAGGAGCGCCAGGGACGAGTAGATGACGTGGTGCAGGAAGTAGCCGTAGTGGTTCCGCAGGTCCATGATCGGGGAGCTGAGGCGGCCCACGCAGCCCAGGGCGAGCACGGCACCGACGCCAGTGGCCCTGAGGACCACAGATACGCCTCTTCAGCTGAGGTTCAGAACTTTGCATACACTCATCTCTCTCTCTCTCGAACTGGGTGCATATTTCTTGTGATAAAAATCACAAAGAAATAGAACCTGACTTTATTCAAGTTTACTGTAGTTCATCCACACAATTTACTGTTTCTTGTATTTTGACATGCTAGCCTGACTTTAATTCTTCATTTCTACACGAATGACTACAAAAGTCAGTAAAGTTCAGTTTGAAAACTCATTTCCACAAAATGTGTAAATAAAGCAGTCTGCTATGAACAGAGCCTTCAATTTTCACCAAAACCACTAAATATCAGTTTCAGTAGTTTTATTAGTAACAATGGCTGAAAAGCTTTCTTGACTTATATACACTGGGAACCACTGATAAGACATATCCTCGGCTGTCTCATGATGTTTTGCATTTCTAAAGCTCTGATCCATTTTTCCGAGCTTTCAAACTGGTGTTTTCTCAGTTTGGTGTTGCTGTGTTTATTACCTGATGATGGTGGGCATGATCTCTGCGGTGAAAAGGATGCAGAGCGACGCAGTAGCTTGGGAAGAAAAAAGACCCAGCACTGAGAAAACTGTGATGGCCGTCTCGCTGAGATCTATCGGGGACGAGAAGAGAAACACGAGTGCTGATGGCATATGCTAACAACACGAAGGTGACTTTTAAGAGAAATAAGAATCCACCTAACAATCTTATCAGCAGCTTGTTAGTTGTTGATGAGTGATAAAGTACAGCCCCTGACACAGCTTTGACTTTCTCACTGCAGTGTCCTACATAAACCAAGAATCATGCTATTTATCAGCCACAAGGGGGAGACAGAGATTTTGAAATGTGTGAGCACAAAATGCAATGGAAAAACAGAGAGCATAGGTTGGACTTTTCCATGAACCCAGCAGACTGGTATGCTTTTAATCTTTTTTATAATTCATGATGTTCAGTAAGATCCAGCAGGTAAATTGGTGATCCAATATGGGCTAAACTGAAATCCCCATCATCAGAGTTTGGACTTTAATCCCAACCAAAGCCTCATTTAATCATTCCCTAGCAGCAGGAGGAGGCTTCAGTGAGATGAAAAGAAGCTGTGTCCACCTTGTTGGACTATTAATAGCATCTCCTGTTTGAATCTAGATTTATGCAGAAAAACAAGACAAAGCTCCCCATTGCCCTCTAAAGCCAGCTTACACTCCATGAGTCCCAGGAGGATCAAAGAGGCCAGGCCCGTCATCGTCATGAACAGGAGCAGGATGCCACGGCGACCGCACCTGTCCACTGTTGCCCAGAGCAGCAGCCAGGCCCCACCTCCAGCGCTCACAGACAGCAGGTAGGTCCAGTAGAAGCTGGGGGCGGTGCCTCTGACGTCGCCACGGAAAGAGCTGTAGCAGTGACTAATGCCATGAGAGATGAATCTGAGGGGGAGAGAGGGCGCAGAGGAGAAACAGTGAGCGCTCGTGTGCATCCACACAGGTTTAGACTCAGTCAGAACGCCGGAGGGATGAAATATGAGACTGCAGCAAGCCTGTAAACAAAGTGCTGCACAGACACAAAAGTCTGCCTTGGTGCTAAATTAATGTGGGATGACTTACGAGGTGAAGCCGAGGACGCAGATGTTCTTCCAGATGTTCTTGCTGTGGAAAAGCTCGGGGAAGGACAGGTGGGGACGGGAGGAGGGGGCCGGCTCCGAGTCCAGCTCTGCAGGAAACACGACAAAAGCCAGACGTCTCTTATCAAGGTCCCTTCATACAACTCCTGCCTTCCTAAAATACACTCCAGAAGTACAATAATGAGTCGGCCATATTGTTTTAAACCATTTGGAACGGCTCCGGTGAAACATTCAGAACAGGGAAAAACAGTTTTAAACTGGTTAATATTTCAATATCACGCTGTAAAGATTTTATGGGAACCCATATTTGCCAAAGAAGCACTTTAAGAAACAAACAGATCCAGTTCATATACAGAAGTATAAAGTCAATTCAATCCGGTCATTCGGACAGATCTAAAGTCAACATCCATACATTCCAAGTCAATGCAGGTTATAAAACACTGAAGTCAAGTTCATTTACATTACTCCAGTGTTTTAAAGTTTTCTGTCACAGTAAACCCAGCCAGTTGCACCGAGTCACTGATTTAGCAACAAGAACAACTCCTGGATGAGCATTTGGTGACAGAGGACAGTTAATTGCGTTGTGCAGCCATCCCTCATACTGAGCATGCATATGGTGACAGTGGAAAATAAAAAACACTCTTTAACAGGAAGAACCCTGAGCAGAACCTGGCTCAGCGTGAGCAGGCTTCTGCCATGTCTGGCTGTGGGGTTGTAGAGGACAGTTCTAAGCTCGATGAGATGAAAAAGAGAGTATATAACAGCTGGTTGCAGCAACAGTTCGTTCAGTTGCTTTGTCTAGGAGAGGGACGGACACTCACTTCTAAACCATCTCCACAGTGATAAGCGGATGGTTTTCCCGGAGAAACTGCGTATATTATCTTTATCAGTGATTGATTTAGTATTACTACTCATATACACAATGCTTTTAGCAAAGTTATTCATAGGAATATGACTCTATTATGTTGAAAATGACTGATTTTGATTGCTGTGCATGTTTCACTCTAAGTACGAGAGACATAATTCAGAGATTCATCATTGTACTTAAAAAAAAATCAGGGTTTCTACACATTTTTAAATGTCAAAATGTCCTACTTCTCTAGGCTCAAATAACCAGAGTTCTCAGATATATTTAGCACATTTTCCAAGTTTATATACAAAGGTTCATTGTGAATTAATTGCAGATATTTCCTTAACTCGGCTAAGGTGGCATATTTATACCACTAACTATTCAGCACATATTTATTCTACAAGGCTCATATGGGAAGCACTTTATCGTCATGTAAATAATACCCACATTTCTATCTTTTGTATGTACTTTTTTATGGGTTGTCACTTCTTATGTCACATGCTCGACAAAACATGAATCTGACTCCATCTTTGTTTTAGGAAACACAAAAGACTCAAAAACAAACAAAACAAAAAAAAAATCAGAAAAAAAAAAGTTTCACTTATTTGAGATACTACTTCATACTGACAAATACTTCCCATATAGTCAAACCTTCTGGAGTTTAATGAGGCACAAAGACAAGAAAAATATTCTTTATTTCCCATCTACTAAGACGATGAAGCAGTGAGTTTTGTGGAGGATAATAATGATAAAGTCAAAGCTAAGTTGGCAAAACAGAAGCAATAATGGAGAGAGCTGCTTCCATGTGATGGCAACTGGTTACATCCCAGTAAACATGTTTGTATGTAAATACAACCTGACTTAGGTTACCTTCTACAGCAGCAGCATGTCATTATGTCTCCTTATAACTGTATTTTAATGCAGGAAGCAAATGCATTTAGTAAATCCTCGATTGTAACTTGGCATGGGCTGCTATTATTCTCATGATATGACTTTGAGAGAAAACTCCACAGTAGCCCAGTTTCAGCATATTTACAATATTAAAACAATCCTAAACATAATTTAATTGGTTCTGTTTTAAAGATGAAACTAACCACTATTCTGCAGCTGCAAGTGCAATATAACACTGATTATTACAGTTATGATAATGTCATCTATAACATGTATTTATTCATTTGATCGTGTTACAAAGCCCTAGACAGATATATAAAATAAACATCTGCTAAATTTAATAGTAGTTTTCAAGCGATTATTGTGCAGAATATTATATCAGATATATTTTTGGCATTCTGGTCTTTATGGAATAACAGGTATAACAAGCTGATATCAGTCAGGCTATCTGCTTGGATGGCTAGCCTGCAGACAGATGCTTAACAGTCACGCAGCTTGATTCCAAACAGCTGAATTTCTCTTTTTGTATAAATAAGGAAAAATGTAGTGCTCTTTCCTCAGCCAGCTATAAGGAAGCAGAAACAAGTTGCAGAGAAGCAACACAGCGGATCTCTGGTTAAAACTCCTGTCACTCCACCCACTTTCTCTGGCATCTCATCAACACAACTTTAAACCGTACGAACGTCAGCAGTTTTGAAATCATAACTTAAAAATGCCACACTTAGCAGTGTACATACTAGTGTAAATAGTGTAGGCTTCATAAACTGAACATCAACTCAAGTCACCAAACTTTGAGGCGCTAAATGAGATTGTAAGAACCTCTGTAAACAAACCTGTGAAGCTCTCGTCATCCCTCAAGTCTCTAGTGGAGTTCCTTCTCTCGCTGAACGCGTTCATGTCTGCAGATCGCTCTGACAGGAGGAGCCAGCGGGGGACTCTGGAAACACACCCGGAACGCTTGCAGGAGAGGAAGCCCAAATATAATCACCCTTTAGGCACAAATGGAATTATTTGAAAGCTAGGGAGATTTTGCTGCCTCGATTTATTCACCCAGCATAAGAAACAAACGATGCAAGTCAGCAAGTGGTGCAAATCCTAATCCTTTCTTATTAAAGTTTGCAGAAAAGTTTTTATTGCCACAAATCTGTTGATTATCTCATTTAATTTGGTTTGAAGGAGCGGTGAAGGCCTGTTGATCAGCGGGGGAGTCTTACAGAAACCTGGCACATTGAATAAAGTGGTCCTAATATGTCTTGACATGAGCAAAGAGTGGATCAATACAATCTGACAAAGCCTTCTGCAGGCCAGCTGGCTGTAGGACACAGGACCTTTTAATGTTGAGACAATGATTTATCAATGAGTGTTTAGGTAAGCGGTCGTACCCATAGCTGAGGAAGAGCATTAAAGGGGCAGCTCCGGCTCCCAGCAGGCCCCTCCAGGACTGGCAGCCGAGGGCCACAGCCAGCAGCAGCAGCTCTCCAGCCACAGTCATGAGCCCAGCCAGCATGGTCGCCACAAGCCTGAGAGATGGCTCACACAGCTCCAGACCTGCAATGCAAGAAAACATTGTTCCTCCTAATTTACACTCCTCTGAGATGGTAATTTTCCATGGATGAATCTAATTCAGAGGAGCTTTTGACTTACAAATACATCCTACTCTTTTTGCATGTTAAACCAGCTGAGTAATTACATGCTGATATTTACAAATTCAGTCTTTTGACTCTAGTTCCAAGTGCCAATTAAAAGCTAATTATGGATATTTAACTAGGCGAGTCTGAGCAGACACATCAGTCAGAGCTGAGGGAAAACATTTACTTCTACAAACACGCACATATCAGGATGATGTTCTTTGGTTGTTTGTTTGATGTGTAAAAACCTTAGAGTAAAAAATAATAATAATAATCATAAAAAGCACAACCCTTGAACCTCTATACTGTTTCATCACATTTGTAACTACAAACTTTACAAGGTTGTTATGGCGGTACATCAATACAAAGGGGAAAACACATTAAATAGGATTTTCCTTTTGGTTTTCTTTCAGCAGTGTTTTTTTTTTTTTGTTGTTGCCTTGATGAGCTGTGTATATCTGCAGCTCGTCTCGAGTCACCATGGGGCCCTCTGGTTGCTTTTCTAATTAATGCTTGCTTTGCCCAGCTCGTCAGTTTGGGTGGACCGCAGTATCGTGCTAAGTTTTCAGTTGTGTCATTTGATTTAGGGGTATGCGAGTAAAAAGGGGCAAAGTGCAAATGCATGCCACACTTTTCAGATTTTTATTCGTAAAAAAATTTGGAAACTATGTATAATTATCCTTCCAACACATAATTATGCCCTACATGCCCTATCATGTTGGTCTATCACCTAAAATCCAAATAAAATTCAAGTGTGAGGTTGGAGTGTAACAAAATATGGAAAAGTCTCAGAATAGTTTTATAAAGCAGTATGTTAATAGTTTGTTTCAGGATAATAAATGAAACCCCAAACTTTGAGAAGCCATCTCATCAGTTCATTCAGTTCCAAATAAGATTCCTTTTAATTACGCTCTAGTTAGCAATTATTTACATGTCACAAGTCTCCACAACTTATAAAGCCTCATAAATTTGTGAAGAAGACCAGAGAAACTGGTACATTCAGAGTTTTCACAACTAGTCCCTAAAGCACTACGGACAGTTCCTGTTAGACGGGGGAAAACCAACCTCCTGCTGCCGTCAACAAATAAAAAACATAATTGTGAGACCCACTGGATCATTGGTTTTTCGCATGCAGAAATCGTGATGTCTATATTAGGATTATTCATCAATAAGAAGGTATACTTACGAGCGACATACAAAGTTAGATAGACCCCCGCACTGGCAGCAGCCAGGCAGAAGCGCATGACGATTGAAGATGGAAGGGTACGGAGAGACGACACACCACACCCGCACCCAAACACCACCGACAGAGTCAGAGAGATCAGCAGGGTCTTGGACCTGCCCAACCTGCAGAACCATGGAGATACAAAGGTACAGCTGAGGCACATTTCAGCTAACTTGGGATAAAACAAAGGAATAACGTTAAGTACACAGAGGATGAGGGAACATAAACACATGACAAAATAAATCAAATGTTATATTGAGTTAAGCGATAGCATGGAGCCATCCTGTAACGTGTGCATTTATATAGCATAACTTCAAAACGTTTAATTTAGCAAAAATAGCTCATCTGGATAAAAATCAGCTTTTTACCAACTGAGCATATATTTGTGTATTCCAGCTTCAAAAGAGCTGATCTCTGTAAAAGTTATTTAACCTCAAGACAGATTTCAATTACCCCTTCTTCAAAACCAAGAAGCTCAACTAATCGATCCTGACTATAAATCGATGTGACAATTTGCCAATGTTTAGCTGAATTACGCTTTGCCAGTCTCTTGTTCTTGTTGTAGGCTCTTCTTTGGGTACCCTGAGAAGGCAGCATTAAGTTACTTGCCTTAGCAAACACATGCACCGCTCAGCTGGTCAGGAAATGAATGAGGGCTATTAGCTGATTGAAATGACATCATCTCTCTCTCAATCCTGCCAGTACAGCATCTTACCATTTCCAGTGACACAGCAGCTGCAGAAAGGTTCAGTTCGCGGAACGATGCAGAGCATGGGGTGGGGGGGGAGCTAACACAGAGTCAGCTACGGCTGACGACTTTCTAGGGTTAATTGGTTTGTAACACATTGGTGAGTTTTCGTCAGTAAATATCGCACTCCAGTTTCTTACAGTAATTAAAAGAGAGATAAAGAAGGAAGAACTTGAAGTTCACCTTTTGACCACAAACTTTCATGTGATTTATTTGAGATTTGCTGCGACACATCAAGAAGTGATGATAATTGTAAGGTGGAAGGAAAATGATGCGAGTTTTCAAACATTCTAACCAACATTCCATCCACCACAGCATGCTGCTGCCACCGCCGAGTTTTATAAAAGGTATCGGTAAACTAAACTGACAAAAGTACTCCCTCGTCTTTCTCACTTATACTGAGCTTGAGTGGTATCCAATTCTTAATCCAGTGTTCGATATGATTGTCGGGTCACTCTTTTGCAGCTACAGAAGCTTTTAAGTCCTCTCGGAAGGTTTCGCACAAGGTCTAGCGAGTGTCGTTATTGGGAATTTGTGCCGCATTTTGTGAGGGCGACGCTGATCCGGATGTGGAGGGCCATTCATGCGATCAAGTTGAAGTCAGGACCTTTTTCCACACCAAAGTAATTCATCCATGTGCATGTCATGTCGGAGCAGGGAGGCGCCACCATCAAATTGTTCCCACAAAGTTGGGAGCATGAAGTGTTCAAAACATCTTGGTTACCACTGACTTCATGTGACCGGAAGGAAGACGCTCAGCCAAACTTCTGAGAAACAACTTCGCAAATCCCTTCTGCACCAAACTTTATACTTGACACGTTACAGGCAAGTGCTCTTCTCCTGGAAACTACCACACCAAGATTCATTCACTGTATTTCCAGAAAGAGAGGCTGGAACAAGTCTCTTCTCCTCTATAATCCAATGGCAGCATGCTTTACACCTCTGATTTCAATGCTTTCAATCACACTAAGTGATGATGCAAGGCTTGGATGCTGCTGCTTCTGTGAAGCTCTTTACCCTGTTTTTGAGCTAATCTGAAGGCCTCGTGAAGTTTGGAGGTATGAAGCTACTGACTCTGCAGTAAGTTAGTGGTTCTCGGCATGCTACGTGTCTCAGCATTCAAATGATTTTACGGCTGAGTTGCTGTTGTTCCCAATCGCTTCAGCTTTGGTAAATTACCGCCAACAGCTGCCTGTGAAATATTTAGTGGAGGGACTTCCTTCTAACTGGAACACCTGAATTCAATGACTTGGACAGGTGAACGAATACTTTTGATATTATAGCGTGTGCTCAGTTTTCCTCAACACATGAAGGCCAAAAGGATCAAATTTGGTTCCAACTGACCAAGTTCAAGTTGCATGAATAATTTTATGGGGGCATTGTTTATCTTTCCATCCTGTTTTCTGCTGGAGGGAACAAGCAGCTGACTTGTAGTGGGGACGGTAACAAGAATATATAGCAAGTTTTTATTTCAACATTTTCAAAACATTTGTCATCCCTTCAACTAAGAACTGGGGTTTGTTTCTCAATGCTCTGCATCCTGTAAGGAACTAAACTACAAAGAGATTGTTTAGTTTACCTGTCAGCTGCGTAGCCCAGGCCGAGACATCCAGTCAGAACGCCCAGGATGAAACACACCTCCTCCACCGGAACCAGCCAGTACTGGCCGCACACCAGATCCCACTGGACAGACGGAGAGAGGTCTGTCAGAGATGATCTGCCTGAGTCAGGATGAGTATTTATGTTTTTTAGAAAGATCAGCATCAATAAGCACCCAGAGCATCAGGAGATGGATACACCACATGAACAGAAAGCTGCAGTTAATGATTCAGGGGTAAACTATCAGTGAAACCAGACTAATACAGGTCTAGAGTCCGAGAAGTCTGAAAGAACACAAAAGAAGGATTAACGCCCACTGAGCAAATACAGGAAGCTTTGATTCCTTTATGTTAGAGATGTGGTCACATACATCAATTTGGGGCATTATAAAACAAGCAGGGATAGAAAGTCGAAGCACATTTGTTTAAAACAACAGATTTCTGCTCTCAGTTCAGAGTTTCAATACCCTTAAATTGATCCACTGATTTGCATTTACAGCTGAGCTCTGCTGAAGGGAAAAAATAAATAAATAAATAACACGGTTCTAATGATCCGGTCGAAAGGGAGTTAGAGGAGGGGGCTAAACATGAAGAGAAACCATGATAAGCATGATTGGAAACCAGGCAGCAGAACACAGAAAGGCCCGTCACGTAACATCAGCCGGCCTGTTGCTGAGTAACAAGATCACAACGGCACACACTGGCTGGACAAAGGGCGGCGCAACATCGCACGGCACTCATACGGCTGGAATGCTTTGCACGACAGGAGGGGAGTGGGAATGAGTACAAACGAGTTGAGAGACTCCCCCGACTGGTTTGGTGAGAACAGAAAGATTGTTGACAGGGACACAAACCCGCAGTCAGGCTGCCGTATTTATCAGCATAAAGCTCCCACCTCTGAGCAAGATGAGCAGCTGTTTGGCTCAATTGGTATGAGTCCTAAACCAAGGATCAGTTTAGTTTTAGATTACAATCACAATAAAGGGGTTTTTTTAGGGAGGGAGGGGGTTGCTGTTAAAATAACCACTTGGTAAATACAAAGTCGGGAAGTCATTTTTAATCAGAGAGTACCTCTCAAAATTCATGCTTTTCCATATTTTGTCACATTACAACTGAACATCTGAAAACATGGCGGCCCACCTAAACTGATGGGCTGGGAAAGGAGAGAATTCATCAGAGAAGCAGCCAAGCTGCAGATGGTAACTGGAGGAGACAACATGTTGAGATACAAATGATTTTTTTTTTTTTTTTTTTTGTTGACTCCACAAATCCAGTAAAAAAAAAACAACATTGTTGGGGGGAAAAATAGCAATAAGTAGATCAGTTTGCCACAAGGCAGATAAGTTGTTCTAGTCACACAAGACCAAAATTAAACAGTGTGTGCAGGAAAACCAACACCGCACATCATCCTGGACACACCATCATCCCCGCCATGAAACAAGGTGGTGGCAGCATCAGACTGTAGGGATGCTTTCCTTCTGCAGGGAGAGGGGACCCTGACAGAGCAGATGGGAAGACGCATGGGGCTAAACGCAGGACAATACTGACAGAAAACCTGCTGGAGGTTGCAAAAAACCAGAGACGGGGGCGGAGATTAACTTTCCAGGAGCATCGCTCTAAACACACAGCCAGAGCTCCAGTGGAATGGATTAAATCCCGTGTCAGAATGACACGGTCAACGCTCGAAATGTAGCTGAGAATGTGTGGCAAAACTAGAAAACTGCAGGTCAGACGTTCTTCCATCTAATCTGCCTGGCATTAACATTTTCCTTTGAAAACCAGTTAGCCTCTTCCTCCCCTTTTCTTTTCTGATAGTGCATTACTTTGCTTTGGTCTATAAAAAAAAAAATCCCAAAGATATAGTTTGAAGTTAATGGTTGTAGCAACATGTGAAACAGCTTAATGGGTATAAACACTTCTGAAAGGCACTGGAGATCCACCTCCAGCCCCAACATACTAGGAGAGGGTATACTGTGTGGAAGTGGGCAATGCTTATTGATCAGTGTTGGGGTTAAAGCTGATCAGGAGCTTGTCCTGTCTTATTTTAAACACACCGCTACCCACCTCAGCACAGTGAAGCTGCACGGGAAGGAGGAAAAAAATCCCACAACACACACAGACAGTACAGCATCCTGTCTGTAAACCCGAGTGTGAACACTGCTGGTCAACGCTTTTACAACGCGGATGCTTTTGCATCCAAATCCCTCCCTTGGCAACATTTGAGCATCTTCCGTTTGCTGCAGTGGTGTGGGTGGATTACCAGCAAACTGCCCCGATACCGTGGACTGGGGGACTGGGTGTGGTTTTTACAGCAGCATGGTCAGAAATGGAAAAATTGGAGTGATCAGCAGAGGACACTGGCTGTTTTTAACATACGACGCCTGCTGCAGAAGCGAGAGACATATATAAAGAGTTCACACACAGGGAGCTACAGAGATCTGTGGAAGTGTTTGGGAAAGGAGCTGCTTCTGAGCTGCTTTAATTACAGTTTGTTTCAGGAGAGAGGTCGGCTGAAATGTTGGAGATACAAAGCTGTGTCCTTGAGGTTTAGGTGCTCGAAGCTGGCAACCAAATGATTAATGTTGCACATGACCAGTCATGTAAACAGAAACTGAGACCAACAAAGGGACGCTGTTAAAGAAGCCCTTTTCCCTGAATGCTTATGTCTGTAACCGGGATCGTTCTCTATGAAAAAGGAAACTCTCATCTTGGACATTCCAAACATACTCCCCCACATTCTTTTTCACACAGTGATCGAAATAAAGCTGTTCTGAAGCTGTATTCTTTCAACTCCAACTAAAAAGTCGTAGAGGTAATAATCGACTTCCACGGGTCACGGCTTCTCGGTCGGCTCAGGATCAGCAGTCGTACAACAGCGTGGAGGGCATTAAGCTGGTCAAAAAACACCGCCGGGGTCGTGAGACCGGCTCTGCAGAGACGGCGCTGTCTGAGCGAACTGGAATAAGGCCCACACCAGGCTAGCACCAACGCAGCCTCCAGCAGAGCTCTCTGAATGGGCGCGTATCAGTGTGCTGCATCTAAACTTGGTACCCTCGCTGTATGAGAAACAAAGGGAACCTGCAGAAGATAGCGAGGGGATCTTAAGGGGTCACTGGTGTGTCCCTACTCTTTGAATAAGATCTATTTCAGATTTGAGCCTGGAAAAAGGGCTAAGAGCACAGACGCCTCACACCCAGACGGTTCCACAATGCAACAGCAGAACCACCAGACTTAGCAGAGTTTCTGTCTTAAAAAACACAAAGAATGAAACGCATTCCTGCTCATTTGTAGCACATGTTTCCTTGAAGTGTGTGGTTTGTGTTTTTTTTCACCCTCATCTGCTTTAAAGCCAACAGAAAGGCTGTCTTGTTTAGTTGGATGCTACTATGGGCAAACAATGAAATGAACAAAATTAGATATCAGTTCTCATAAAAGCTCTGAACTGTGCAAAAGAGCACTTTATATGATCGCCTCTGCCTCTACGGTAAGTCGTTTTAACATTTAATGGCCAAAGATGATTTGCAAACAAAAGGCTTATTTAAGCTTATTTCTCACAAGTACTAATAATTCAAGATATCTCAAAATTAAATTTCAGCTAGTAATTATGTAATTGTTGATATATTTATTATCGATTTTATTCGTAAAAATGCTATTTTGACGACTTCAGCTTCACACAGAGGGTGTTATTTTATATGCTGCTTCAGTTTTCCAACACAGGTTACATCTTTTCAAACTTTATTTTTGTTACTGACCCTGACTTTAAATGTATCCTAACAACTAAATTCTGCATATTTTAGCTGAAGGAAATTGATTTGCATGAAACAGGTTGACTGATTTTAAAGATAGTGACTGTACGCACCCTCACCTGTATTCCTTTGCTCTGTGTACGTTTCAGAATCAGAATCAAAATAGCACTAAATAGACAGCATTATTATACCTGCACTAATAATTGTATTATTTTAGCTGCTGCTATAAATTAATCATTGCTTTTAAGTTATTCTTCTCTGCACCATCAAACTATGGCTTATAATGTTCTGTCAAAGCAAAAGAAACACTGATGTATAAGCCTACTGGCCATAATGGTAAAAACCTGCAATACCCTGATCTGAATTGCTATGAAAATGGCCAATTAATAGCACTACAGATGACTTTACAATATCTTTCTTTTGCACAGTAGGGAACGGGGCTTCACCAGATCATGAGCAGGGCTGTGATGACTAAAGTGTCAACTATCTTTGCATGCCGCCTCTACTATCATTAACATTAACATATTACTACTCTAATCCAGCCAGTCTTTCATTAAAAAAAAAAAAAAAAAAAAAAAAAAAAAAAAAAAAAACAATCAAATGAGGGTGTTACTATGATGGAGAAAAGGGAAATGATGAACCTAAACACATCCTAACTATCAGCTTATGAAAATCATGTAAAAAAACAATCATTAAACACCATGCCATGGAGGGGGCCTGTTTAGGGACAAAGGATAGAAGGAATTTTCACAACAACACCTGATGCAATGAATCTTGAATTAAAAATGACAGCAAACTGAGTGTGACCCCTTATGAAGAGCCAAAGTTCTGCACATTTTTTTCTTATCATACTGAAAACGATTGGAAGCCAAAGGTTGCCTGGAATGTTCCGTATGCAGTCCTGTTTAAAGTCAACTGGGTTATAAGCCTGGAAAACACGAATGATCCGAGGGATTTATTTGCTCGTCCCTTGAGGTTAAAGAAGTTTGTGAAGCTTAATCGAAGTTTAGCACAACTCTGCAGAAAGTGAAGCTGCATGCTCAGCAGGACTCCGCAGCAGATACAGGTGAAAAAAAGAAGGTTTCTCAGCATTTAAAAGTTGAGACCTCCAGGATAACACTTTGACAGTCAGGTAGAGTGGCACCCCCCCTAGGCTGAAGCTTTACCTCAGTGACGATGTTGTTCTTCAGCCCCTCTGTGACGTTGTAGTCCCACCCGGCCTCGCAGTCCACCACGGCCGACTGGCTGCCATTGACGTACTGCTTACACTGGGACGGGCTCCCGGTCTCCCCGGGCCTCGCCCCTTTCTCCCAGGGCAGAGAGGCATTCAGCGCCTCCGGCGAAGGCGACGGGCCCGGCAGGCGGCAGCGGTGCGGAGGGGAGAGGGTGATGAGGGGGTCGGAGGAGAGCAGGAAGGCCAGGAAGAGGTTGGGGAGGATGGAGAGCGCGATCAGCACGCGCTGCTTCTTCCTGCCCAGAGCCAGCACCATCACCTCACCCGTGGGAGGCAGCGAGGGCGGGGCGGGGATGGAGGAGGAGGATGGGGCTGGTGAGGAGGGAACGGGGGAGGAGGGCAGCGACGGGGGAGGCGCCGGACACGGGGAAGGGGAGACGAGGGGAGGCGAGTCTGGGGAGGTCATCATTTGTTGTTAAGGGCGGAGGTCCACAGGGAAAACGGGAGGCAGGGCTCTGGAAGCAGACAGATTCCACGGTTATACCGAACAAGAAAAGGGAAACTAGAAAACAGCTCAGTTCTCACGTTCACAAAGACCCGAATGAAGTTAAGAGACCTGTGTTTCTATCACTTAAAGCAACAGATGTTAAAAAGGACACACGGCGTCTTGAGAAGGACTCATCCTTTGTCACAGTTTTATAGTTCCAACCACCAGCTCCAGCATATTTGGTTGCCATTTTATGTGCATCAAGAAGTGGATTACAGTGATGCAGAAACAGAATGATGCATGATTTCCAAAATCCTTTACAAAGAATTATCCGGGCTGCATTTGTACTCAGCTCCAAAATTGACCTTCTTCATCACCACTGAGAAACATGGTGGTGAAAGGTGGATATTCATGTGTTTAGAATAGCCTAGTCAAAGTCCACACCTTAGTATAACAGAAAATCTGTGATGAGACTTGAAAACTGCTGTTCGCTAATCTTCTCTATCCAGTTTCTGGGAAAAAAAAAAAAAAAAAAACCTGCCAAAAATGTCTGATTCCATATTAGCACAACTGAGACATACCCCAAACGGCTTGCAGCTGCAATTACGATGGATGGTTCTATGAAATGTTTCCACATAGCGGCTGAATAAAGATGTACAGCCTACTCTTTTCAGGATCTTTCAAGGTTTTGAAAACCTTGAAATTCTAATCAAATTAATTCTAAGCCACCAGACTTATTTGCTTATCACATAAAATCCAAATAAAATACAATCAAGTCAGCGAACAAAAATGTGAAAACGTTTTGCAAAGCTATGCATGTTAGAAATCCAGGTAAATCCTACATTTCCCATAGTGCATATGCTGCACTATGGGAAGCAGATGTAATCAGACCCCACTTCCCCTAGTTTCTGTTTTCACACCAAAAACCAAAAGACAGAGAATCACTGAAAACTCCCCCATTTATTTATGCGAGCAATTCACCCGTTTAAAAATAAAACAAATGCTCATTTTGTGTGAAATACTTCTTATGACGTTGCTCATTTTGTTTTGCACTCCCAGCTGGACCACGTGTTTTATGTCACATCCAAACTTTACCACCAAAACACAAGGTCACGATGATGGTGGCAGAATAACTGGGGAAGGTAGTGGGAGGTTATTCACCATTCAGATGAAACCAAAACCTGCTAAATGCACCATCTGATCCTGTTCTACTACATACCACACTGTCACTGAAAATACTTCAGCAGAAATCAAAGCCAGGAGATGGCACTTTCAGCTAACGAACTGGAGGGTTTGACATAATGAGGCAACGTTACCTAAATGAAAGCCTTAAAGGTGTTTCTTGGTAACCAGGGCCACTGATGTTATTGTCAGCGTGTATAAACCACTGAGTATTTACTGTACTGGGGAGCTCTGATCTGGCATGGGGACAGCCTTTCTGCTCACATGGGGCTCCTTCAGGAGTTGCCGTGTTTTCCTTCCCCAGGGCCAGGAAGTCTAACAGAAAAAGGAATCCCACAGGGTTACATAAGACCTTTTTTTTTTTTTTTAAACAGGGGGTTGGAGGGGAAAGGACGTGGAAGGAATGCAACACACGGGGCCAAGCTGTTTGGCCTCTGAAAACAGAGAGCAGCAGTGATGGAGGAGCCACTGTCGAGACACCTGCCCCGGAAAAGTAAAACAAAACAAACAGATGTTATTACACACTCTGCCTGGCACCTAAGACAAATACACACCTTTCTCTTACCGTTTTTTTTTTTTTGTTTGTTTTGGTTTTTTTTTTTTTTTCAAAAGGTTGTTAAAAGAGAGCCAAAAAGAGCCAGTTGTTTCCTCCAAACATCCATAACATTGCGGGTTTAGACTGAGTTTCACCGCATTCACCGTTTCTCAGCTGCGCCTCGGTGCCAGCCTGCGTTCTCTAATATCTGAGCAGACATTTCTGTCCTGGAGAGGAAGGGCTTCGGTTTCTGATGTCCACCGGGGGCTTCCTTTGATTCAAGCAAAGGGCACTGGAGTGCTGTCAGTCCGTAGCTCAGCTAACGCTCCGCCGCTTTGACACGTGATGATCCCCGCCGCCGGGGATGCTAGACTCTCCTGTCACCGCTCGCCAGTTCAGTGTGGCTGTGTTAGTCCAAGTTTCCGAGCGCCGACATTACGACAGGAACCAAAATAAATGACCCATAAATCTGTGCGACATCACCTTAAAAGGGAACGCGTCGCCTGGCGGACAAAGAGCTGGTGGAAAACTGCGGAGATGCCGCCTGTTTAAAGGGAGCAGCTCCACCGGTGGCGGAGCACTTCGACAAAAATCGACTAAAACCGTGAAAACCGCGTCTCTTCGTAATACCGCTCCCAAAGATCGTGTACGATGAGCTGAGGATTCACTCTGTGGGGAAAAAGAGGTTCAGTAAGAGGCTCCACTTAAATAAATATAAAAAATATTAAATGCTAAATCCCCTAAAAATACATATGGTGAAATCTAAACTGTAACAATATAAGTGACTTGTTAGACTTTTATCCCTCAAAAAACTGTTTTTCAAAAGATTTGCCAGATGGATGAAGCAACTCATATTTGCTGTTTTTATTTCCATTGTCCAGTATGAACAAGATCTTGAAGTCTTCGCATGTCTGTTTGTAGACAAAGTATATTATAATGACACTTACTTACTTAATTTATACATCCCTAAAGTAAATGAGGTGCCTTGCAAAAGATTTGGTATACCTTTAACTTTCTGACGTTTTGTCACCTTACAACCACACATCTCTATGAATTTTGTTGGATTGTTTGTTGTAAGCAGAGCAGTGATAGAGCAGTACAAAGTAACCCATAACAATGAGATAAAAACGATACACCGGTTTATATTTTTTTACAAATAAAAATCTGAAAAGTGTGGCGTGCATTTCTGTTCGGCCTCATTTAATCCTCAATCCTTTGTAACGCCACCTCTTGCTGCAACCACAGCTGCAAGTCTTCTTTGTTCTTGCTAAAGAAAAGCTTGCCCACAGTATGATGCCTCCATTAGCATGTTTGATATCAAGGTTGATGTGTTCAGGGTGACAAGCAGTGTTAGTTTTTCTCCACAAAGGATTTTGCATACAGACCAGTAATTGGACTCACTTGACCATAGCACCTTCTCCACATTATTACTGTATCCCCGACATGGCTTGTGACAAACTGTAAATTCAACTGCACAAAGGTGAATTTTATTCACAACATTGGTGACTTTTGAAGATACAAATGCATGCCTCTCTTTTAAGATTTTTTTTCTTCCTCTACACAATTATGCACTGATTTGTGTTTATCTCTCACATAAATCATCATAAAAAATTTTGACGTTTGTGGTTGTCAAAATGTTAAAATGTTGAAGGCATGTGAATATTCATGCAAAGTACAAACACCTCTGAGTTGAGACCAATCTCCTTTCTATGAGGGCCAACCTGGACAGTAGCTGGGATCATTCTCCAAATACAAATCTCTTAAAACAGCTTCATATGTTGACTAAACATCAAAAGTTTCAGTGAAAGCATTCATCAGTTCACCAGTGTTAAGGGTCTGGTATTGTTATTCTAGCTCTTTCTAAGCCTAAAAGTCAGAATAGTTTTAACGTAGATGCTCCATGAGGATGCCAGTAAGAAACAACCCTGCCATGGCTTTACAGCTGTGCACCTTTTAATATCCATGTCAGTTTTAATGTGGTGGAGTTTTGAAATCCCTGAGAGTGTCTTGACAATACTGCAAAAAACTTTTATATGTTTTATATCTGAATTTAATTTTAAAATAGGAAGATTAAAATGTACCTTATTCATGGAATAGGAAAAAAAAGGTTGCCACTTCCAAGACAAAGAAAACGTGTCTTCCCCCGAAATTTCCAGCTGCTCAACAATTGCTAAGTGATAAAAGAAAGTACTTCTGAAACAATTATTTGGTTTCCAGAAACTTATCAAATGTTCCACTTTTTAGAAATACCAACAGATGTCCAAAACCACCTCGAAAAGCACCAGCCGAGTTGGACTTTTGCTGTGCTCGACATCAGCGTCAGAGTAAGACATCTGTTTTTCTGCGCTCTTTGCTGTGTCGCTTGTCTGCCGCATGGTGGCGCCATAAATCAGGGATCTCCAAGTGACACGTCAAACACACCTTCATGCTTTGACCTATGCAGAGTACGACTGGGGAGAATGAAGGTATTTTATTCCTCTGTGCCTGATTCCTGCAGCTTTAAACCAAGCGATCAGATAATCACTATCATCAAGTGTCACCATTATTCCTGCAGTGCATCACATTTTCAAAACTTTGTCATTGGTTTAGTTTTAAATGTGGCACCTGCTGTTAAGTCTCACTTTGATGATGGCCCCAACACTGTTTGTTCTACTTGACATGCACTGCATGACCATTAGAGCAGGATGCTGCAAAGGAAGTTCTGAGAAAATTAAATATTCACAGCAATGGAGAATGCAGAATTAATGTGTTTTCCTCATTCCTGTTTGGCATTTCAGTTAACAAAGCACATTATATTAAATATGCCACATTGTTGCATTTGTTTTATGTCATTTTTGCTGTCTAAAATCAAAGATAACACATGCATATTACAGTCATTTAAGGCGGAATTATTTCGAACTGTTTGCATCTCGAACCGTCAGTACGTTACTTGCAAATGTGCTTCTCATTTCCTTCTACAATAAAATTAAGACACACACTTTTTTTTATCAATATTACATCTGGGAGTAGAGCTCCATCAGTGGGGTTGTGGTGGGGTTCTTATGGTGTGCTGTTGTTGAGTAACTTGGTAGGGATTAGGTGAAATACAGGCTTTCTTAACTCTGTGGGGTTGTTGCAGTCCTGGGACCACATATTGCCCCACATGACGGTGCGGGACATTTCGACAGACACAGTCACAAAGAAGTTTTTATTTGCATGAGGCCTTTTCAGAGTGAAAATAAAGGGCTTTGTTGCACTTTCACTCTCCTTTGTCAATTTTCACAAGCATTTTCACAAGTCTGTTTTTCATTTGTTGTAAAAATGTCTGGAAAATGTCCATGTTTTACTTTGTTCTCCAGTGGTGTATACAGGAAGTGTGACAGCATTTCTTAGAATCTATGTGTCAGTACATTTCTTAGCATTTTGATGCACTATAATCCTCAGCCTTGAAATTAACTGTCAAAAACCGGCTGAGGCACAAAAATGAAAAAGGATTCATTTTTGCTGTGTTAATTAGCAATGCTGATGGCGATTTTTTTTGGGGGGGGGAGAGGGGTGCAGGGGGGTTGCATGTAAAATTGCAAATTAAGAGCTCTATTTAACTTTAATAAATGTGAAAATTTGTACTATTGTCAGGGTATACTCGTTGTCAAAGATTTTATAAGAAATAAAAAGAAACACTGCTAGATTGGGGTCTCATACACCAAAAGATATTAACACAAAACTGATATCATGTTTCATTTTTACAGTCCTGTGAAAAAGCCCCGTTTCAGACTTCTCTGGGTTTTAAAACAAATTTTACATCAAACAAAGATAACCTGAGTAAATACAAAGTGCAGTTGTTACACCTCCCAGAATGTTCTGTCTTTGTCTCGTCAGTCCACAGAATATTTTCACAAAAGTCTTGAGAAACATTAAGATGTTTTTCGGCAAATGTAAGACGGGTCTTTATGTTCATTTAGATCAGCAGTGTTGTGCCTCAACAGTCTCCCATGCTGGTCATTTTAGCCCAGTTTCTTTCTTATTGTTGAATGATGAACTCTGACCCAGGTAAGTGAGGCCTGCAGTGCTTTATATGTTGTTCTGGGTTCCTTTGTTACCTCCTGGATGAGTCACTGATGCGCTTTGAGAGTAATTTTGGTCATACTCCTGCAAACGTTTACCATTATTCCATGTTTCCTCCATATGTGGATAACAGCTCTCACTTTGATTCTCTGGACTCTCAAAGCCTTCGAAATGGCTTTGTAACCATTTCCAAATTGATAGATGTCAATGAATTTGTTTTTTCATCTGTTCTTGAATTTCTTTTGATCAAGGCATGATGTGTTGCTTTTTGAGATCTCTCAGCCTACTTCATGTTTTAAAACAGGTTCTGTTTTAGAATTCGCTGATTGCTCAGGTCTGGCTATGTTCAGTTGTTGCTTTTGAAATTTGAATAAATTGAATAATGAACTGAACTTAATACATAACACGCCCCACAGGGCGGATGTTGACAGAGTTTCTCCCTAACAAATTATACCATCATTTGCTAAGTTGTTTTTTTTTTTTTTTTTTTTTTTAATATGCTCAGGTTATTCAGCTTTATCTGATATTAAAATGATTAGCTTGATAATCTGAATCATTTAAATGTGACAAAAAAGCAGAAAACTGAAGAAATTTGTGAGGGGTCAAATACATATTTACAGTCCTGTATTTGCTATGAAACCTAAAATTTAGATTACCATATTTCAATCAAAAATCTGCAAGATTACATTAAATAAATAAATCAAAAGTCTGGCTTGATGCCCCCACCCCCTCCCTTCTGTGTCCTATCTCTGTGTCCCTTCATTACCATCACAGCCACAGGAAGGCCCTGACAGCCCGAAACACTGATATTATCTCTGCACTCCTCATCTCTGTCCTCCACTGTGTCGAAATCTTGCCCATCCCACAAAGGGAAACCGCTGGGGCACAACGGTCCATGGCATGACGTCCGTTTCTGTGGGTAGAGGGTTTATGGGAAATAGCGTGCCTGGTGTGCACCATGTACCTTGATGAAGGATGCTGTGGGGAATCAATGAAAGTGACAACTCAAAATGTTGATTTTATCATATGCTTCGGCAGTTGCTAAGGCTGTAAACCCTAAATGGCTCTGTTATGTAAATGTTTTTCAGATAAATTGGTATCAACTTACCATAACTCTATGTATCACAAGAAAGCAAGACAAAGACCTCATTTGGGAGAAGAAATTTTTATGAGACAATATTTTACAAAGAATTACCAGAAAATTAGAAACCAGATTTAACAACAATATTCTTTTTAAATTATTTCAAGTAGGTCTAATCAATATAGTCACAAATCAAATATTTATGGACAGAGGCACTTAGATTTTTAGATTTCAATGCCTTCTCTACAAACCACAGGTTGTTGTGTAACTCTGTTGGGCAACAACACTTCACAATCAGCCCTGACGAACCTACAAATGTCAGGTAGAATGATTAGGCAATGGTTATAAAGTTGAAATCATATAACAAATAAGCCTGGAAGAAAATGTGGAAAACTTTTTGAAGACTCTAATAAAGTCCTGTCGTCTTCTTTGCATCCTCAGTTACTTCCTCTGTATTCATTGTCCAGCATTTTTCAATTAAAGTTGCAGTCTTCAATGCAGTTGTGGTTCTAAACAGCTGAATCTTTTTATGTCTGATTTCAAACCAGTGAAATACCTCTTGACAGTATATTTTTTACGTATCACAAAGAGACATCTCTCCTTTTGTTGCATCTTCTTTATTTATTTCAACCATCATAATATGATAAAATATACATTTTCAACAAAAAATGCTGTCTTCATTTACATAATTTAAAGCATAACTTTTGTGCTCTGTGTGAAATTTGCACATTTAAAGGTTAGCCATTCTCAAACACTTTGGGTTTTTGTTTTACCTTTGCAGCAATTTAATACAAACAGGAGAAATCTACCACACACACAAAGGAAAATAAATACAAAAAATAAGATTAAATGTCCTTTATTTTGTGTGCATGTATCTAAAACAGACAATATGCTATATTAGGTATTTTTCATGTAATATGTTTACATTGTTGAAAATAACATCAATTTTAAAGTAAAAGCAATTAAATAAAAAACACTGTGTTGATTGTTTTATGCAGACAATGTGAACTATAACATAACCCACAGAGGATGGTATGTCTATGTGATCACCTTAAGGCACTAAGATATCATAACCTATCAATTTAAATTTCATCTAAATATATATATATATATATATATATATATATATATATATATATATATATATTCCTAAGAATATATACTTATTTAATATAATAAAAAGTTCAGCCGGAATCTGTTTTCAACAATCAAAAGCCTTAGTTTACCATTAGCCAGTTGGCAAGAGCAGATTAAACTGTCATTTCACGTGATACATTGAAACAATTGGCATTAATTTATTCTAGTTTACCATTTTACTCTTTAAATATAATATTTAAAAACATTTTGGGGCAAGGATATTTACTTACTCTACAGAAAAATCATTTTGGTACAGCTTTACCTTGAACAGTAGCTTCAATTGTCTGCTAGCTAGTTAGCGCAGTTTACTAAAATGGTCATTTATAGGAAGAATTTTCCCCATTGGGAACTATCATATCATAATAATATGTCAAAAAAAAAAAATCCTTAAATTTAATCAACAAGAACCTTTAGGGGCATGAATATTGACTTGTTCGAGAAGTTATTAACTTAAGTCAACAAAACTAAAATCAGTAGCCAAGTTAGGAAGGTAGCAAAAACTAGAAAACTGCAATGTCATGCTTTTGTATTACTGGGAATTAAGATATGTGAACATATAAAATGACCTCTTAAATTAAAAATAAAAAAATGTAAATACTCAAGCTAGTGTTTGTGTTACCTTTATTTTAATGAATATCCTTAGTTAACAGTTTTCGGGAGCATTTAACTGCCAGAGCTAGGAAATAAATGCAGGAGCAAGAAACATTTGTTTTAATGTGACAAGTTTAATATCTCGTTATAACGAGAAATTTTCTTGTTTTAATGACATATAGAAATACATTCCTCTGACAGATTATGACTTCTTAAAAAGGCATAAAGGGGCTCCCTCTGACTGCGTTTTCTCTTACTGTTTCTTCTAGATGATACTGAAACATCCTGTGAAGTGTTGCCATTCACAACTTTTCTCGTTTTTGGTTTTAATGACATAAATCTGGTTGTAGCGAGATACAAAAGTCGTTGTAAGTCTAGAATGTTTCTCGTTATAAAGAATTCTATGTGTCGAGATACGACATACAAGATACTGCTAATGTATTTTTTCCTTGCTCTGGCAGTTAAATGCTTCTGTAAATGTTACCAAGTTAGCAAAAGCTGAAAAATTGTCATTTCAGTCAATAAACTGATCAGTTATAATCAGTTTACAAATTGGGCACCAATGTATGTATTAATTTTTTAATTAGGTTTTTTTAAAGACTGTTCTGGACAGAAATATTCACTTGCTCTGTGAAACTTCAGCTAAAGTCAATAAAACTTTACATTCATCAGCAGCCATAGCTAAGGTAATGCTCTTAAACCGCAATTTCATGATTTGTTAGATCTCAAAATTTATTTTACTGTCTTTTCCCATATTTCAATCATTAACATTACCTAAAAGTAAACGGGTAATGTGTAGACTATAAACAGTAGGGTTCCGCTACCTTCAAAGATGCCGATGTGAGGATGTTCTAAAGAAAACTCTGAGACAGACTTATCTGAGTAAAAGAGGATTTATTTCAAACAAGCCCATCATGGATTATGCGCCATCCTGGGAGATTTCTGGAAGTCATTTTTGGTCTTCCCCAGCACATAGTTCTAACTTTAGCATATTTGGCCCCTCTCAGCCTATGGCTTTGACTATCTTTAGGCAGGGGCAGACATTCTTTACCTTGCATTTTTGACTTTCTCACCATATAGCTTTGGTTCAGGAATGTGCTTCAAGTCCAAACTGAGGCCTCAAGACCTTAATGTGATATCAGACACTATCCTGGTCAACAAAATCAGATAAAATTGCTATTGCAGATTACAAAATTCATTGAGGTGTGATCGCAGGGCTGTACTACCTGCTTGTAAATGTAAAAATCTTCAGTTTTCTTATTTGTTTAAATAAAATCTATATTTCAAAAGTCTTAGATGACCATTGGCTAGTGAGAGAAAGCTGAAAAGGGTTGCCAACTAAATAAATGAGCTAGAAGTGACACTAATGTAAGACATCAAAACTTAAGTATAGTTTCTTGTTAGTTTTGCACCATCAACTTATGAAAGCTAAAAACTCGAACTAGTCTAAGTCTGTTTTCAGAAAACCTCTCCTTTAAATACTAACCAGTTACCTAGTTAACCAGAACTGATCAAATCTATGATCGCTCAATTTAGTTTATAAAGTACAGTGTTTCCATTTTCCAGTTTGTGAAATATTACAACACAAGGAGGAAAGCATTTTTCCATTTTCTAAATTAATCATTTTGTGAGCACAGAAAGAAACTTTTGCAGATATGGCAACATTTCACAAAGAGAACCCAAACCCGCTCTAATGTTTAAGATGCATTCTAATGAAAAGGGTGGTGGGACAGAACCTCTATGTGGTTGCTAGGACACTTTGAGTTGGTTCTGCTTTTTTTTGCGTTATGCAACTTCAAGAAGCACACATTTTAAACCTATGCTAAAGTCAATCTTTCCACTTCCCAAATCACAAATGTTAGTGTAAATGAGACTCTTCAGTCTTCTGACATTCATGTCTATCCTAACAGTAACTCTGACGCCTATGAGGCTTACTGCAGAGGTCATATGAGCTGTTCAGATACTGGACTCCTGTGCTGCTCCCTCTTCGGCTCCCTGCAGGTGTCGCTGTGACAGGATGTGTTTCAGAGTGTCCAGCTCCTGGGTGAGCTGCCCTATCTTCATCTGCAGCTTCTGGTTTTCCTCCTGCAGCTGCAGGGCTCTCTGCTGGGTCAGCAGGATCCTCCTGCGGGCCTTGTCCCGGCTCTTCCTCACTGCAACGTTGTTCCTCTCGCGCCGCAGGCGGTACTCTGCGCTATCCTTGCTGATGCTTCTCTTGGTCACCGGGGCCCTCAGGGTGGGCAGCAGGAAGGGGGAGAAGTCCTGAATTGACAAGCACAGACATGTTTGATGAGAGGGGAAACAGGATGACAGTGGCGATGTTTATAATGGACATTCTTTACTCCACAAATGCAACACCAGACTCACCTGCTGAGCGGTGGTGTGGCTCTGGTGGTGGTTCGAACTCCCCGAGTTCGAATTGTTGCTGAGACAAGCTGTATTGTAGGACAGGTACGACAGTCCCATCATCTGTTCAGCCACTCTCTCATCAGCAACTCCCCTTATGATCCCCTGAGACTGACTGTATGAGATCATGTCCATCTGAGACATCTGACTGGAGGGTGCAGCTTGGTTGGAAGAGACAGGATTCAGGGGCTGGCTGTGAGGCTGACCTGGATACGAGCTCACCCACTCCTGGATGACAGAGGACACTCTGGAATCTGACATCTGCTGGTGCCGTTTGATGGCAGAATTAGATTAGGCCCATGCTTTTTATTTTTGTATTACTTCAATCAAAATAGTAGAGTTCAGACATATTTTCTTCTTTGATCTTTAATTTTTTTTTTTCCAGAATCTGATCAACTCTCGTGCCACAAATGCAACAAATTGTAAACAACCTGTACCGTTGTAATTAATTCATAAAAATCCTATTAAACATCTCAGATGTAAATGTGCTGTTTTCATGCTTAATAAAAGAACAATCAAAGTCATCTTCACCGTGCAGAAGAAAGCAGAACTAAAAGTTACTATGCCATTTTTGTGCGCTTTTTTTTTTTTAATGGCCTTTTATGTTTTAATATTTCTTTTGCCAAAATGAAGGAAAGAAAAATCCTAGGCTTTTTAAAAATATATATTAAAACCATAAAACTGGCCACATGTGAGATGGCTTTACCTCAAATACATTTGTTTATTCAGGTCAAAAAACTATTGTTACCATTGAAAGATGAACTTTTGCATGTTATGATATACTTTAAATATGTATTTGATGAAAAAATAAATAAGAACAGTAAGTGACATTTTAAAGTCTATCTGGGGTCATTTTTATCTGGGGTCATTAGTTTCACATGGAATGTAAAACGTAACATTCTTTTTCATTTGCATTCAAATTTTATACCTAATATATCTGATATGTAAAACATTTACCTCAGTATGTTTTGCCATTATTTTGGCATTAATGTTCAGAAGAACAATAATGATAAAAAGTATCATCAAGTGCATCCTTTTTTCATCACCAAACAAGCCTAGTAAAGTATAACAGAAAACTGTGGATCCCTTTGAGATTTAGCTAATATTCAAAGAGCAACTTTCTGAGTCAGTTTTGTTAAATGTAAAATCTCATCTAATGACGGTTCCACCAAAAGATCCTAAACGCTTACAGTTTTTGTTACATTTTTGTCCGTTTGCTCCTATTTATTTAAACCCTGAAATTCTTATCAAATCATTTGACTTTTTTAAGAAGTTAGGTTGTGACTTACCATGACTCTCCTCAAACTCTGTAGCTCCCCTCAGACCGTGAGTGGTAAAGACTTTAAGGCAGGACACCGCGAGGCAGGTACCCCTCTGATTATCACACCAGCACTTCCTCTCTCTCTCTCGCTCTCTCTGGCAGACACTAACTCTTGCACATTTATCCTTTTTAGGAAGACGCATCAACTTCCATTCATATGTTCCTCTGAAATCCCAAAATCTTAACATTGAGTCATCCCTGACTCCTGACCACAACCGGGATCCCAGAATTACCATTTTACCTTATTAACATCCCTGAAGGACAGGTGGTTATCAAGTTCAGCAGTTATCCCAGATGCCTGAGCTGTGAGGCAACAGATCCAGGATGTCTTTATCTGATCAGCCTCAATTAACACTGACAATGGAGATACTGACACTAACTTGGTAAATCACCCCAGGTTGTCTGACTTCGGATATGAGCTCATTTGTGTGTCAAACAGCTTACGTAAAACCGATGTAGGTGTATAGCTCCAGTTTGAAATCAACTATAAACCTTGAAATCAACTTTAACATTTAAATTATCGTGAAGGAGTTTTTATCTATGTGACAGTAGGTGTGAAAAAATACAATTTAACATCAGGTTAATTTCAGAACTTTAACTAAGGGGACAGCAGAACACGCCTGAAAAATATGAGATCATTTTTAACATCATGTTACTATTTGATAAGTGTGGAGGCGAACATGACAGAACCAACCCCAATAAAAGGTTTGATTTCAAATCTGAAATGTTTGGAATGAGCACACAGTCTTATCAGAGATGTGGTTGGATTGTGAAGTTTGAAGAGGGGCAGCTACAGTTTTTGGGTTGCTAAGTGACCATTTGGACCACAACTTTTATTAAAGTTAAAATCGGCAAACATCATATACAGTCATATTCAATAAATTTGAATATGATTGAAAAGTCCATTTATTTCAGGAAATCAATTCACAAAATGAAACGCATTGTATAGATTAATTATACACAAAAAACATTTCTTTCTATAAATTATTAAGATTATTTCTCTTGAACATGTGTCAAACTCAAGGTCTGTGGGCCAAATCCGGCCCTCCAGACCCCAGAGGGCCACAGAACTTCAAGATAACAGTTGTGTGCTTAAATATTATTTTATCAGTCAAATCAGTTTTTTATTTGTATAGTCCCAAATACCACTAATGTGAAAAGATTTTAAATATTATTTAATTTTTAAGTACTAAAAAGTACTTTTAATTCAACAAATAAGCTTCACTTGAATTCATATTCTAATTTATTAAATATGACTATGTGGGATAAAAAAGTGACTGAATAAGATTCCATAGCTTATTATTATAAGTTGATTTTCCTTATAGTTACGCTAATGGGCCTCTAGTAGAGCTGGCATCAGATGATCAACATAAAATAAAACAGTGAACAGGTAAATAAATACACTGGCACGTCATGACAAGTATATCCGACTGACATTATTGTGCAAAAACGTTTTTTACTGAGACACAGACAGAAAAGGAAGTTTAACTATTATTCTGTTGAAATCAGTTCAACTGTCTCGAATACCATTTTACAAATTAAATGTTATCTTCAGTAATTCGGTTTAATAAGTGAGCATGCTGTGCATGTATTATTTATCTTTACATCCAGCCTTTAAAATGTGTGAGAGAAAGACAGCACACGCCTGTTTTTATTCTTAGTGAATTGATAAGTTGGAAAGTATTGCTGGACTTGTGTGGAGACCTGGCCTGATCTGTGGTGAAGTAAGTCTCCATCAAAATGTCTCAGGATGATAATACAGCTCAGAAAATTCCGGAAGTAAACTAAAGTACCCTCTTTAAAACAGTATTCTTGCTTTATTATACGGGACCCGTACAAGTTTTATTTTTTTTTTCCCCACATTTTAACCAAGAGCTTTTCAGTATTTGGACCGGAATTATCTTGAGCTCCCATCATTTCACCGAGTGCGGCAAGATTAATGTTTCCCAGCGGCTTCCGTAGATTGGGTGAAGTTAAAATGGCTGCTCCTGTTAACAACGTGAGTTCTGTTAAGATATTTTTTTCTTAAAAAGCGTTTACTTACATGACTGAAAGCTGTTTATTCCGAAGACGTCTCTAAATATTTGTGACATGTGTCTATATTAAAAACGGTCTACGCAGCCTTCAGAGAAGCACCCTGTTCGCTACATTTCAGTGTTAAAATGTTTTTTTTCTTCTTCTTCTTCTTTTCTTTCGTTTTTTTTCTGACATGTGTTGGATTTTTATTTATTTATTTTCTTTTTGTCTTACAGGATCTAATCGAAAGTGACTTACCGAAAGCTGTGCAGCTGCTGAATAACCTCACAGAGCAAGTAAGACGGCGACAACCCGGGTGTAGTTCTATATAACAGGCCCACATGAATTTAGATGCTTACTTACTTCTGCTTCAAGGGTCGCGAATGAAGCAGAAACACATAATGCATCACATATGGTTTTGTATGAGACATCATCAGATGGTAGCAGAATGTGTAATATTCTACTGAAATGTAACCGGGTGTCCTTTTAAAGTAGCATTCATGCTCTATTTGAGCAAATATGGTGGCTGATTTCCAGCGGTTCCTTGAAAAACACCATGTGCCTGTTGCTTTTCCTACAGTGGTTCGCCACAGATGAACGTTTGTCCTTTTTGTTTACATTAGGTAGCATCAGTAACCAGTCATGTCCGAGAGCTGCTGACTAAAGTTAAGGCTGGAGTGTTCAAGACTTCAAAAGTAAGTAAACATTGTTTTGCTATGGGGCCTTCATCAGTGAGGATAATTAAAACACTTTAGTTGAAGCTGTACCATCACGTTCCTCTTGAACTTATTTACATTTTCTTATGTTACAAACACAAATTGGAAGGAACCAAACAAATGATCTTCAGCATTTTTTTTTTATTTTTTTTTATTTTATTTTATTTTTTTTAAATTCAAATCTGTTAAAATCTTAAATTTGGTGTCCAGGCAGCAAAGACATGAGCCTGAGGTGGAGCTGTAAATATCAGGTGTGTTTCTCTTCCTTTTAAAAAACAAAACAATGTTTGGTTCTGTTGGGTCCTTTGCAGGGTTTGTCCTTCTTGGACCTTCGCTACAACCTCCTGCTCTTCTACCTTCAGGACCTCACTCATCTCATCAGCATCAAGACCGAAGGAGGCAAGATAAAAGACAGTGAAGCTTTGAGCAGAGTGGTCACCATCAGAACCGTAAGAATGTCATGGAGATGCGCCGCGGTCGGCTGCTGCGTCAGCGCAGGCTCGACTCGTTATTTAGGGTTTCTCCTCTTTTGCAGGTACTGGAGAAAATGCGACCTCTGGACCACAAACTGAAGTACCAGATTGATAAACTGGTGCGCACAGCTGTTACTGGAAGCTTGGGTAAAATGGATGTTTTTTTTTTTTTTTCTTTTCCCCCAATAAAATATCACATATGAAGCCTTGTTAGTGCTGAAGCCGCATGATTTGAATACGATTTTCGTCTGTTTTTGTTGAGTGTAGCTGAAAATGATCCGCTGCAGCTGCGTCCAAATCCTGAAAATCTCATCAGCAAAGTAAGTTATTCCACTTTTTACGCAGAACTTTAGTGAAAAGCTTCATTTATGGGGGAACTTGTGACTTTCTCTCTATTTATTTGGAAGAAATTGTTTTAAAGAGAAAAAACAAAAACCCAAATACTTTTATGCCTTATTGTCTAGCTGAGTGAATCGGAGGACTCTGAAGATGAAGGGAGGAACAAGCCAGCCTCTGCGAAGAAAGCAGCTCACTCTAGTGGCAGGAAATATGTACCACCAAAGATTGCGCCGGTGCATTACGGTAACATGGTCTATCTGATAGTACAGAGAGAGAGAGAGAGAGAGTTTCAGGAGGATTTCTTGGAATCGGATGTTAAAATGGCAAGTTTCCCCCTCAGACGGTGACATGACAGAAGCAGACAGGAAGAAGGCTCAGATGGAGCGGCAGCGACGAGCAGCTCTCCGAAGCTCCGTGATCCAGGAGCTGAGGCAGCAGTACAGCGACGCTCCGGAGGAGATCCGGGACAGACGAGACTTCCAGACGGAGAGGGAAGGCCGAGAGGAGCTCCACAGGTTGGGACTTGTTGGCTTCATTCTAACGCTAACAGACTGTTTTAAATATCCATTTATTAGACCTGGCAAATGCCTGCTTTTGGTTTTCCTCCGCTGGCAGCTTGAGATGCGCTAAACAAGCCGTTGCTTTGCAGGAAGAATTACGAGGAGTCGATGATGGTGCGTCTGAATGTGCCGAAGCATGAGAGGAAAGCCAGGAAGAGGAGCACGATGGCCATGTCCGGCCAGCTGAGCGGGATCACTCACTTCAGTGACATCACAGCTCTGACCGGCGGTGAAGGTGGACAGGTGTGTTCTCAGTAACCTCTGAGCTTCTCACAAATGAATGGCACGGATGGAGCAACTTTCTCCTTACCAGCTGCTCCAGTAGATTGTGTTGCTCTCTTTATTTACCAGTTCTAAGACAGTTTTTTTTTTTTTTTTTTTTTTTAATTAACCCAGGATGGAGAAAGCACTCGACCAAAGAAAAAGAAGAAACTCATGAAAAAGAAAACCAAGAGGAAAGGTGAGTCTAGTATCGGTGTGAGCTCAGGGGAGATTCAACATGCAATGAATGCATGATTACTCATGTTGTTTCTTCTTTTTACAGCCTTCAAGAAGCACAGATAAGCCAAGCTGTGGTGTTCAGTGATGCCAGAATAATGTTTTTGATTCATTGTGTTGAAGTAATAAACTCCACATCACTGCTTTTTCTGGTGTGTTTTTTTTTTTTTAATAAGTTAGAAAACTAACCTTGTCCAGTTTCGTTAATTACCACTAGGGGGCAGTCATGTTTCCTATATCCATCAAATAGAGACGAAGTTCCAACCATTTCTATGAGGTGTGTGAACTAAAGCTCGCCCCATAAAACCCTTTGAGTTGTAACGACGCGCAGAGCTCGATGAACAGCTGCTGGACACCCAGCCAGATGTTGGGGAGGATTAATGACCGCCACTGCAGCTCGCTCTATTTAACACGGTGCCAACAGCTGCAATTTGGTTCACATCACTAGGTTGCATTCAGGATGGGGGATGCCTACCGACGCTTGCGTTTTACGCTTCATGTTTGTGGCTTTTTCAAATCACACTTAGCATGCGTTTTACAGAGCAGAAGCCAGTGCAGGACCAAAACTGCTTCCTCGGATGAAAGGAGCAAATCATTTAAAAGCAAAGTGTTTCCGAATCAGACACTGTAGGATGAAAAGTGAATTATGTAAATCATTTGAGATTTAGCTCAGTTTGATAACTGCTCATGTGTTGAATAGATTTGACCAACTTCAGTCCCGTTAGGTATTCATTGCACATAGTTGGGCTCGTTGCGTTGAAATGGCCATTTCTGTAACATTTAAACGTCGGTAAAAGGCAACATGACCTCTTAGTATTTGACTGATCCATGATCCCTGGTATGTGATAGGCCAACGCCACAGCCAATAGCATTAACCGTAATGCTTTGCAGTGTACCGTGGCTTGAACTTAATGCTTGGAGGATTGTCCTACCAACTGTCCAGACCCAATAACAAAAAAAAAAAAAAAAAAAAAACTTTAGATCAATCACATTTTTCCTATAATAAAACTTGAGTAGGAGGAGGCTTCTTGCCAGTAGCTTGGCTTCACTCAGACATCCAAGTTACAGGTTCCCGTTTGGTTCCTTCCAAATCTATTCAGCTTTCAAGAGGAAAGTACCAGGAACAGCATGCTGTACATCCCCTGCCTTCGTCCTTAAATAATCACAAATTTCATTTTAATACAGAATGACCTTACTAATTTAACTCTGCACTAATTATTCTGAAAACACCCCTTTTCAGTGAATGATTTGATTACACAGAATCAGTCTGTTAGCCATTATGCTATTGAATTACTTGCATGTACAAATAACTGTTGCTAGAAAGTAGCAATTGATCTGGGACAGCATCATATCAATTTTAATAGAAATATAAAGCAACTAAAATATGGGTAAATAAATCCAGATCTAATTTGTAAACCGATTTATTACCTTCAACAACAAAAAGTCAAGGTACTTTGAAATAAGAAATATAATCCTAATGTAGAAAAATGTGGCTGAACCAGGTTTCAGAGCAATTTGACAAGAATATTTTGAGGAACTAAAGCAAGCTCAAAATATGAGCAAACATTTTAGACGTACCACAACAGATAGAAAAACTGACGCAGTTTCATTTTTACACAATGTCTTTATTTTTTTTCTCCTAATTACAGACTCATGGGTTAAAAATAAAAATAAAAAAGCAAAACATTTTTTCCAAACCCCATCCCCCCTTTTTTTCAAATAACAAAAAGAAAACAAAAACAAAAACAAAAACAAACAAAAGGGTCTCCAGAGCAACCCCACCCCCTGACTTTCCCCACCCTAAAACAGCTCCAGCCCACTCTTCAATTTAAATCAACGCTGTTAGCTCAGCAGCCTTTCTCAGCAAGCCGTGACTGCACTGCACCTAGTCAGAGAAAGGGGGCGCCCTCAAGTCAAACCCTGATAATCACCCCTCGTCTCCGAACTCACCCTTTCCCCTCTAGCACAAACTTGCCTGTCTGCCACTCAGCTATTGTTGGCTTCAGCTCTGTGTAGAAATCATGTGTTGGCTTGGCTGGCCGTCAGTTCTGCGGTGTGTTTGGTTAGGTGTGTATGTTCGTTGTGGACGATGTGTGACGTTTTTTGTTTTGTTTTTTTTTGTTTTTTAAAGTGTTAGTTAAAAAGCATCATCAGCGTTTGCTGTTGTAGTAAATGCCCCCCGCGGTGGGCCTGTGGTCGCCCTGCCCCCCTCCCCCGCCCCCCCACACCGACAGGATGGGGTGAGTGTGCATAGCGGGAGCGGAGAGAGACAGAGATGCTGCGGAGACAGTGGGGGGGGCCGGCGCCACCTGGGGAGGGGTTGTCAGCCTCCACTGGTCCTGAAACCTGAAACGACAAGAAGTGGTCTAATATACAGAGAGAGGAGGGGGGAGGGGACGAGGAGGGGGGTGGAGAGATGGAAGACAAGGTGCACAGAGGGAGGAGGAGTGGTGGGGAAAATGAAGGGGGGAGTACTAAAAATAAATGTAAAAAAAATATATATATATTTATATTGATGAAAACATGCCTGGTTTGGGGGAAATTGTGGCAAAAACAAAACAAAAAAAGTTACTTCATCCACAAACAGGTGGGGTTAGGGAATACAAGCCTAGAGTCCTTCACTGTCCGGGAATTAGTGGACAGCGGGCAAACCATAAACAAAAACAAAACAAAAAAAAAAAAAAAAAAAAAAGAAAAGAAAATCCATTTCAATACAGGAAGGGGAGAGGGTGTAAGAGGGAGAAAACAGACACAAAAGGAGTTGAGAGGGTGAGGAGGGGGTCGGGAGGCAACGACAAACTCCAAACCACAAAATTGCAACAACAAACACTCAAAAGCTCGTGGAAGTTTCACACTGATGTGCTACCAACAAACAAACAAAAAAAAAAATAAAAAATAAAAAAATTATCGAACAGTAACTTTCCTTCTTCCTGCCCTCCCTCCCCTCATTTTTTTTCCTCTTTTTTTTTTTTTTTTTCTTCCCTCCCCTTTTTGGATGGTGGTGGAAGGTGAGTGGGTGGGCTGTACTGGTGATGGTGTGAAAGCAGGAGGTCACAGCCAGACCAAAGGAGACACATCTGCAGCCTGAGATACCATCTTTCTTTTCAACCACTTTTATGACCCATATACCTCCCCTTCAGAAACAAACAAAAACCAACAGATGACTGCCACTGTATGTTCCCCCACCAATGGCCAACCGAGGTTTACCTTACCAGGTGTGACCGCATCAAGCTCTGCACACGCACGCTCTCACACAATCTCACACTGCGGCCAGCCAGTCTCTCTGTCCAGGAGAGGGTTTTTTTTCCTTTCCATTTTTTGTCTTTTTTTTTTTTTTTTTTTTTTTTTTTTTTTTTTTTTTTTTAAATCCTCTCCTCTGCGGTTTCTTCTTTTTTTGGTGGGGAGGGAAGGGGAGGAGTTTCATTGTGTGTATGCGTGTGTGTGTGTATGTGTTTTAAAATGGAACAGAGATGGGAGGGGAGGACTGATAGTAAGGGAGTACTGGGGAGGGGGGGGTGTTTAGTAAGGGGAATACCACGCTGTTGTTCGCCCTCGGCCCCTGGAAAAGAGAGAGAAAAAGAGGGTGAGATTTTTTTCTGTTTGGCTTAAGAAGATGGACACCAATTTCCTGGTGTGATAATATATAGATAAGTGAGAGTGTGTGAGGGTAGGAAAAGATTTGAATTCAGTCCTAAAAGTAAACTGGAAATGACTAAAATAGACAGACTGTCTTTAATCAGTGTGGAAGGACAGGCTATAGTGTTGAAATCAGCTGGAAGCAGCTTTTTAAAAAAAAAAAAAAAAAAAAAAAAAAGGAGGAAAATTGTTTTTTCAGATATTAAGTGAGAACAAGTGTGGGGGGTGTGAGGGGGACAGCAATGGCACTCTCCCTCTTTCTCTCTCTCTCTGTCTCTCTCTGAGAGAGCCTCCTCTGGGGTCACTGTGGGGAAAGACCGTGAGGACAAACAGCACCACACACACACACCCTCTGCAAGAGTGCGCACACATTCACTTCCACAGATCGACAATTGGTGGGCATGACTCACAACTGCAGCATTAATCCACATTCAAAAACACAACGTGACATACAGTGATGCCAGGCAGCGGCAGAGCATTTCACATATCATCTCTGGTTTCTCAGTCGTACAGACAGCACAAACGGGTCACACTGGGACTGAACGCCCACTGCTTGATAGGCCAGATGCCGAGGTCAGGCTGCAGTAATGAACCCTCATTTCTGGGAGTGAGCGCTGTGAAGCGGAAACTCAACTGATGAGGAGTGTGTGCGGTGTGAGTGGAGGCTCATGTTCATGCAAAAAAAAAAAAAAAAATTTAAAAATTTGAAAAAGAAAAAAAAAATCCACATACACACCAAGAAAAAGAAAAAATTTAAAAAAAGAGACAACCACACAAACTACAATATGAATACTGTTAGGCATCAAAACCTTAGCTTTTCACTGCACATACTTGGAAGGATCATCATGATGATGTGGATGTGATCATACTCTCAGCCTGACTGTCCTCAGAGCATGTTCCCATTAAGGCATGGGTCGGTTTCTGGTATCAAGGTTTCTACAGGTTAGAAAGGGTTGCCATGGTTTCAAGTCATTTAACTGAGATGGCAGAGAAAGTGCTAGAGTGACTATTCTGAGCGTATGGAGCATGGAGTAATGCAGAATGGCCCCTCCCCCACCTGTTGCTGCATAATGCAGCTCACTAGGCCGTGAGAAGGATCCTACACCATTTTCCCACCAGGTAGACAAACTTCTGCGCTGGCTCACACTAAAGATAACAAGCAGTGTTGTCATTTGCTATTGGCAACATGACACATGGATAGTGCGTCAGACACAAAGGTCGCACAGACTTTTGGATTAAATATGACAACCCGTTTTCCTAACATTGCTCAGAGCCACCATTTAGTTTTTGTTTTTATTTTACAGGTCAAAGGTCAAGCAGCTCCATTTGTAAAGAACATACTGCTGTTTAGGAATACATATTTATGAGACTAAACTTGAACCAAGACAAAAAGAAATCTTTTTTTTTTCTAAAAGATAATTATTTAAAATTGTCAGAATGGCATGTTGCATTTTATTAAGCTTCAGTGCATACTGATTTTTTTTTTTTTTTCCCCCCACCATAAAGACTGCAGAGATCACCTAAACATCCAAATAATGTTGGAGATAACAAGGGCTGAATGATAACAGGGAGGCATTCCATTGAGACACCACTAAAATGCTGATGGCACCAGTTGCAACTCATGTTCTACATCATTGTTTTAAATCCAACACAAATCATTGTGTTATTTTAACTTAAGATTTTAAAACCAACAGCTCCATGCCGAGTCACTGGTAGTTTCCCTATGTCATAGGCTTTATGACAGGGTTGCTTGTAAGTTTTAAACAAATGTCAATGTTTGGCTACATGACCCTTTAATACCGTTACATGCTAGCAGAGGTAGCTTTAGCTAGGAACAGAGACCCCTTGCTACATCTTTGTTAAATCTATAAAACAAAACCAATCCAACAGGTCTGTTATTTGGACTGCAACTCCATGATCACAGCCGAACTGAAACCTTCCCAAGCTTGCTGCAGCTCCATGCAAAGTGTTTGATGCAGATATTTTTCCACAACATGACAAAGCACTGATGAAATGTTACATGTGGTTCAGATCTGCAGCTCATTTTGTTCTACTGCAGCACAGTCTGAAGTAAACTAGTGCTAAACTCCTGATGAAGCAATCAGGCGGGACTCCTCTGAAATCAATCATCAAGGCCAGTTTGAATGAAACAACTATCTGCTCTTCTCAGGGGGAGATCTTCTACATACTAACCTCTGCTGCTGTTGATTAATGAAGAAGGGGTAGACGTATTTAAAATTGGACTTTTTTACCAAATACAAATAACTTTGTTATCTAAATCTCATCTCATTATCAGTCCTTTGGGGATATTTGAGGTCTTGTCCTTTAGTATCAGTATTTTTGCTCTTATCCAAAAACTCTAAGCCTCTCCTCTCTCTGCCTTGAAGGCCAAATCCCTGTGAGTGAACTGGGAGGGTTGAGGTTTCATGGTGTGTGTGTGTGTGTGTGTGTGTGTGTGTGTGTGGGAGTGGCTGATTAGAAAGTATGACCTTGAGGGTCAGACATTTTCTCACAAAAATGAAAGGATACACCCCAGACTGGTTCGCATTGCACACCAGCTTCACTAAATAAGCTAGCAAGGACCAAAAGAACCCTGTTTGACTGAACTGACAAAATGAATGAGAACTTGCAGTAGCAATAACAGACTAAGTGAAGCCTTCACTCTCAGTGAATGCATGAAGATGTTGGCATGCTTACGAGCATATTTAAAAACATTCTTTGTAAGCTAAATGGAAATTTTACAGTCTCTAATATTACATTTTAAGTAAAGGGTGTGATACCAACACTGTCCTTTGGAGAGTGACTCATGACTGAACTGAGGCCTGTTTCATCATGTCCAACAGATGAGCAGTAATTACATATTGTACAGGTCAGACGCTGAATGGTATGTTACACATGAAGGTAAGGCTCCCCAGGATCGGATACGAGAAGCCTCGACAGCAGCTCACCTGAAGGCCCGTCCTCTGCCTCTAGGTGGTGTGTAACCACTGTAGTATCGTGCACGTGAGGAGAAGCTTCCTCCCCGTGATCGGAACCGACCCCGTGGAAAACCGCGATCTGTGGTGCTGATGCCTGGTCTGTTTGTTCTCTTGGCTCCCACCTAAAGATAGTTTGGGGGGTTAGTAACTTTCAAACTCAAAACACGCAGCTCCACTGACGTCAACACTTTACGGATGGTCACTGCTTCTCCTTGGATTTGGATCATTTTACTAGAGAGGATCTTAAGATGATTATGCACAGAGTTTCAGATTACAAGGGACAATCTTCTTTATGCTTTCCATAACAACCCCCCCTCCCTACCTAAGCTACCATCCCTTTTTGCATGTTGCTAACTTATGACTTGAGATTTAAAGTGAAAGTCTCTTACCTTTATCTGTCTTCCTCTGAAAAGGGATTCATCCAGAGCCATAGCTGTTCTAACAGACTCTTTGTCTGCAAACTCGATATAAGCAAACCTAAAAGTGACAGAAAACAAACAAAAAAAATAAGCTAAGCTACAGAAATGCAAGAATATGCAAAAAAAACAACTAATTCTGTTAATGTTTAATTTCTTTTTATTTCTGCTGGAGTTCTGGTTTTAAATAACACAACAAACTAAACAAAAACCTCTTATTGGAAGATTCTCTCAAAAAAAAAAAAAAAAAAAAAAAAAAAAAATCCCCATACCACTGAGAAACTTTGAACTTCATTTGCATTTCTCTCTAAATTAAGTTGATCAATGCATCATTTTAAATATTCACACTTTTATTCTCAATCAGCAACTCATGGCACACACAAGATAGCATTAGGCAAGTTATTACCCCTTGGGATGCCCTGTGTATTTGTCACATAGAATGGTGACTCTGTTTACTGAACCACAGCCATGAAAGTGAGCCTCAAGCTCCTCTGCCGTAGCACCATAATCCACCTGAGAGAAAATATAGAAAAAACATTTACTAAACACATCATAGGGACTCGTGAGAAACACATGTCAATGTCTCTAACAAATCTGACAGCTATAAAGTTTAATTTAAACTAGATAACACAAACTGTTTAAAGTGAATGCTCATTTTAATAGCAACTTGTTTTCAAATAACATCACTGCTGATGGGTTTCATAAATCACAATGCAACCACAGCAACTGGAGTGCAGGACAGTGATCGTTCTGTCTATAACAAGCCAACCCATTGAAGTGTCAGTGAGAAAAGGGCAGAAGAGAGAGAGGCTAACAAAAACCCGAACAAAGCCACAGGGAGCTGAACATTACAGCACAGACTACGTGTATACTAAATACTAGCAAGCTAATCAAAGCTGTATTACCAAATAGTACAAATACGAAAGTGCTAAGCACTTCCTTTTGGATTGATTTATGACAAAGCAAAAAACAAGGTTTTCAGGTTGATCCTGAAAAACGTCTTTAGAGCTTATTTAAAGTGACACCACCACAAACACCAACAATTACTGATCTGCTTCATAAAGATGAACTCAAACTTTTTTGAGGGAAGTAAGCTTTTAGAAGGCAACATAGGAAATTGTGTCTTTTTTTGAGAGCACCTTAAACTAGAACTGAGACACAGGGCATCAAACATAGCACTGGACAACAGATTGTTACTCACATTGCCAACATAAATAGATCTGCCATCTGCTTCCATCTTCTCCTCGATGGACATGATGACAGGACCAACTGAAAACAACAGGGAGAATAAGTCAACATGAGTGACAACACGACAAGACGGACTATAAAAAGCTGAATTTAAGAACAGATATGGAAGCAAAATTACAGGTTTTAAATCTCAACATTTGTGGCAATCAGAAATTCTAGGATCAGAGGTTTTGCAACATGACTTTACCCAAACTAACCTCTGTACCATCACTTCTGGTCAAATTTTCTTCCATGCTTTATTAGAGAGAAACAAAAAAAAAAAAAAAAAAAAAAAAAAAAAAAAAAAAAAAAAAAAAAAAAAAATTGTCATCTGTGGGAAGAGGATTAAATAACAGGCCTTTCAATCTATTTTCTGGACAAGCTTTTTATTAGCAGAAAGTGTTTTTAAAATAAAGTTAGTGACCCTTAGTCGCAAGAATCCTTAAATCTTACTGATTATCAAGTCTTTGAAGCAACATTGAAGACAATACAGAAGTTCAGTTAATAAAGATTCAATTCCACTATTTACATCAAAAATATGTCTTAGCTTTACTGGCCAAACTAAAAGTTCAGCAAACTCATTGACCCAAATCTTTTTGCACCTCTCTGTTCAGAGTGGTGGGCACACCTTGAACTCTGGCCATAATGGTCTTAGTTGCCAAGTGATTCTCTGGTTGGGACAGACACTTGTGTCCCTGCCTTCATCAGGTCATCCAGAAAATTTATGCAGACAGGAATTTTTATTTTGTCCTGTAAGAGGGTCTTCTTTGAAGTTATGTTGAGACACCACGACTCCCCCCACATGGCTGGGCTCCTAAGTTTTCAACGTCCAAAAAGGCACTCATGCAGACTTCAGGATTAGCAAAAGGACATTTCAGTAGAAACCCATTTTGAACTCCTCCAGCAACAACTTTCTCTTCTTCACCATGGTAGCCACAAGGCATGCTTACAGCTCTGAGAGGCAGTACTGCAAATACATCACAAGTGAAGCAACCAAGTCTTTGTTGAGGTGCAAGTCCAACTGTGCAAACAAACAACTTTTGGTGAAGCTACTTTTTAGTACAAAATTTCAATAATTATCAGTGGTAGGAAAAAAAAAAAAAATTCTTACAAGACAACTGTAAGAAAATCTTCAAATGAGGTTTGTCTTAGAACTCACAAAAAAAAAAATGTTAGTGTCCATGTGTGCAATGCAGCTTGAGTCTTGATACTGTGGTTTTACTCTGCCACGGTGATACACTCATAGGTTGAACGTTTTATTTTAGTCAAACAGTTGGTGATATTGGACTGCTCAAGCAAACACAAAAGGTAGAGCCATTGGCATTTTTTAATCATTACTACCAGTGGTACATGCCTTAGAAACTGTATATTCTCACAAAAAGTATGCCAGTTCTACTTCTGATCGAGCCTTATGCTGCTATTCAATTTGTCTGAGCTCAGATCATGATGTGGGTATCATGGCATCACACCTGAATAGAGCATGTTCTAGTTGCAGGCTGTAAAACTAGTGGCATTGCCTAATTTTTATACTGTTAACTACTAGCAGCAATACAAGCCCATAATTTATTTGTCTTCATTTTATTATACACTGAAACAATGAAGGAACAAACAGCTATTAAACACCAAATATGAGTGTCACAGATCTAATGAGATAAACGGAACGGAAGTGGTAACAGCTTAACCAACTTTCACTGAGTTTCATACGTGTGACAGCCATATTGTGTACTGAGTTTGGGGCTGTTTGGAAACCAGCTTTTTGTAATAATGGAACAGGTGGTGGAGTGGACAGTACAATGAATTACTCCTTACTGGATCACTACTAGGAAATCAATCACTCTTAAAAAGAAAATAAAAAATGTCCATTGCATTTGAAATTTCTAACAAAGTATATATAAATATAAAATTCAAGTACAGCAAAAGCTGTAATGCTCCACTTGTGAAAGTGTGTGTGTGTATATATATATATATATATATATATATATATATATATATATATATATATATATATATATATATATATATATATATATATATATATATATATATATATATATCTTCTCCTTTCATTGAAAGAAGAGGAAAACCATAGACTGGTCAAGCAAAAAAAAAAAAAAAAAAAAAAATACCTGGTGGGGGGCTGAGATTCATCTGTTTCTCCACCTCGTTCTGTAGCTCCTTCAGCTTTTCTGCCTCTTCCTCCATCTCTCGGACCCGGGCTTTAATAGCCTCCAGTTCCTGCAAAACAGGCATATTCCAATAAGTCTGTCAAACTAGTAACTTCACATCAAAAACTCTGTTACCATTGCCACACAACTGATGTTGATGTTCACTTACTAGGATACACATTCACTGAACAGTATTAAAAATATGTGCACCAAAGCGAAAAGTCCTCACTACAGTGGACCTAGTCTATGTCCTTTAGCAGAAGGTTATTTTCTCTCTGCAAATTTTATTATCTCTATACAGTATACTTCCACTGAAAACCAACAGATCCCAAAAAGCAGTCACCAGTTTTGTAACCAAAAATTTTTTAATCAAAGCTATTTTTCATACGTGTACAAAAAAAAAAAAAAAAAAAAAAAAAAAAAAAAAAAAAAAAAAAAAAAAAAAAAAAAAAATCAAATTTTCATACAAAAATAGAAATAGGAGGGATGCACCAATCAGGTTGACACCGTTTCCGGTTTTCTTGGGAGTCTGACCTGCTGACTGTTTTTTTTTTCCTCAAGTCCATGATGGGAAAAAATGTACAGCAGACACTGTAGCAGAGATATTCAAATAGCCAATGAGAAAAAAGGTGTTACATGAATATCCCAAATTTATGCATTAAAGCATAGGACATGTGATAAGCATGTATTTATTAAACTCTATTGTGTGCATCAAAGTACCACCTGTTGATGAAGACGTTCTTTCTTTTGACATTTAATGGGGGTTGGGAGTTTGCAACTTCTTAAACGTAACCATTTTAAATCAACCATATTTTCCAAAACCACGTATCAGTTGTCAAAAAAAAAAAAAAAACGTCTGAAAACAAGCCATTGCAGATTATCGCATACTTTATAAATGTCATCATGTAAACTATAAATTTTGGATCCCAAGACCAAACCTTTTGGGACAATGAACGTGTTTGCACCCAAATACTTCAATAAGATGAACAAACTACTTTCTATTCGTCAAATAACTGCTCAACTCAATTGAGATCAGTTTGCTCTAAAGCCATATTGATTCTCATTCAATAAGTTTTTCTATAAAACTGTCACATCATTTGCACTGAATTCTGACTTGACTGTGCTCTCACGTGTGTGAAGTCCCTCCTGTCTGACAGTGGTGCACTGCAGCACAGTGGGAGTCGCTCCAGCATCATTCAGAGTCACTACCTATTCTTTAAAGATTCTACATATGCTCACAGTAACACTCAAGGATCACCCAAATATTGATCTTCCCAGCACAAACAAAAAAAAAAACAAAAAAAAAAAAAAAAAAAAAAAAAAAAAAGGAGAGTTGCAAGTAACAGCCAACATGCTGGTAATTGAACCACTATTCCTGCATCCAGTTTGTTATAACCAAGGACATCATAAACAACCTCAAGCTTCATATGTAGACTAAGGAAGACAGATTCAAGTAAAGGTATAATCCAACTGCATCTGACACGTTCTGACCCCCCTTTTTTGTCGCATATTTAAGAACAAGGTCTCACGCTCCCTTCCTTCTCCTTGCTCCAGCAAGAAACAGTGAAGGATGCAAACCCAGCCCCTTAAATACCGCAGCCCCCGTTTTCCATCTGCGTTCCCAGCTACGATTCCACTACACGAAAACCTCAATTCCTCGCCTGAGCAGGTTATCCAGTTACCTGGGAATCTGCACTAATGTGTAAAGGATAGGATACACACTTGTGAGTCAACTGAAATTGTGCAGCTGGCATTAATTTTAAAATCGCTGCGATGCAGGTTACTACCCACAGTCGGCCAAAGCGCACAAAAAAAAAAAAAAAAAAGGAAGAAGATGGTCAAGTGTATGTCGGCCTCGTCTAACTATGGCTTTATAATTCGCGCAAACCAATATTATCCCATGAGAACGAATATTGTCTGTCGTAACACAGTTAACCTGAAAGCTACCATGACGTGCTGCAGATTTATCCCGTGACTACCGACAACAGTTGACGGGTTCGTTGGTCATTTAGGGTGCAGCATTTGATGCTAACATTAGCCTTCTGCCGCTGGGTCATTCGCGTGTGCGCGCACAGCAGCGCCTGAACTGCAGTCGCAGCCTCATTGAAGACAAAAAATGAGAGGAGATAAAAGATTAAATTACCGTCAGCCGGTCGCCTTCCTAAGGAGGTAGACTTTTAAAACGACAGCTAACGGCGGAGGCCTGTCCAGTGCTCGCCCCAGCAATGTCCCGCATCTCCGTCCTGCATTTTTTTTCTTTTTTGCGACGAGGATTTTCCCCCCCACCCCCAACAGGCTAGGGTTGCTCTCTCTAGCGCAGAGAAACTGATGTTGCTCTTGCGCCAAGATGGCCGCGGACACCACGCATGTCACCACCCAAGTCTGCTGCACTGCGTGAACCACAATGGCGGTTGATACCGAAGTAGCGTTATCAGACGGCATGTGACCCATGATTTGTAGAAGGAGATAACAACAATTGTAGGTTCAGTTTAATCAACTGTTCCGATGTGGTACTAACGTGTCTTGGTATTCAAGATGGTTCTCACTCCTGGAACAATACCCTTTACTCACCGGGTCTTCAATTGCGGCCTCTCCTTCTTCTAACCCCGGTTCTTCGTCTCCGACACCTGGGTCTTCCAATTCGGGATGTCCGGGATCTGAATCTAATAAAGATTCATCCGCCAGTCCGTTGCCGAACTCCGCCATCGCTCTTATCCGACACTACCGACGCGCCTCGTGGCTAAACCGACGTTGCAGGCCCCCACTCACACACAAGGGGGTAGAGTGAGCGGGGCGGCGAAAAAAAAAAAACGGCGGAAAACGCCGCTCTGTAAAGTTAAAATGGGAAATAAAATGCTAGCTTCAGCTCTAGCTACAACTCAAACAGCGTTCCACGACACACAAGGTGTACTGTTTCACTCGCTATTTTTAGGCAATGGCCCAAATATACGACACCGAACCGACTTTATTTACTTAAACGTGTGTATTTTTTTAAAAAAAGGCGAGGGCTCTACGCGAGAGCGGCGGCGTCTCCTCAGTTCAGAAATGGAAGCTAGGGGCGGAGTCATTTAGCACTGCAGGCGTAAAGCTCTTAATTCTATTGGTCAACAGAAAATTCTAGACAACCCATTTCAGTATCTGCCGTGTTTTTATTGGACTATCGTGAGGGGCATTCCGGTTCGCGAATGGCGTCGTACGCATTTGATTGGATGATGTTTCTGTCAATCGTACTGCTATCGGTTTTTCAATAAACTTACAAAGCCCTTTGCTCACTAAATAATTTCTCATATTATTTGAGCGAGTTATGTCAACTGCCTCACCCAGTTTGACCCCATTGAACAATGTCCCTTTATAAGTCATTTTTGAAAACTTTTTAAAGACATTTTAGTTCAAATAAACATGGCGACCCATAACAGAAAAAAACGTGTTTTGCCAAAAAAGCTGTTACTCTTACATTTAAGGATTTGGATTATAAACGTTTTATTTCTAACAGGAAACAATAATATTGAAAACGTCTGAAACAGTAAATTTATGTGTTTAATCATTTGTATTATTTGTGTGAAATTCAATGTTTATTTGACAAAAGAAAACCAAAGTAGTGCTTGGCAAAAGTATTTGTACCCCTTCGACTTTTTTTACATTATGTTCCAACCACACACTTTGATGCATTTTACCTTTACTTTATGCAATGCACCGACAGAAAGTAGTGCATGATTAGAACAGAATAGATATAACAGAATAGAAATATTCTTTATTGTGCCTCACTGGGGTAATTCATGTGTATCAGCAGCACAGTGACAAGCAAATGGAGGCAAGTCTATACACATAGTGTTAGACAATAACAATAAATAAAAAGAAATTAAGAAAAACATGTACACTTGTGAAAAACAGTATACTCAGATTCTAAGAAATGTGCAACTATGTAAGATAATTTTAAAAACAGTATATGTATAAATGAGACTATAAGAATATGGAAAACCGTGCAAATAATTACAGGGAGAACAACAAGAAGTTACTTGAGTTTTTGAGAGCTGTGATTGTTATAGAGTTTTATAGGTGCAGGGAGGAAGGATCTACGATATGCTCTTTAATTGGGAGGAGGAAGGAAAATTATCCATGCTTTTATCATTTGTTTTTTACACGTACAAATCTTGTATTAGTATTCAGCCCCTTAAATTAGCATTTTGTGTTAAGCCTCTTTGACAAGCTTTGTACATCTGGACACTGAAATGTGTGCTCATTTCTTTTAGTAAAGCAGCTCAGTCACAGTCAGTTTGGATAGACAGTGTCTATGAACATCAGTTTTCTCTCTTTGATTTAGGTCTATACTTCACCTGAGTCATTCTAACAAATGCACATATTTTGATCTAATCAATTCATTCATAGCTGTGGTTGTATGGGTGTTGTCATGATGGAAGGTTAGAAGGTTTTCTTCCACAGGGTTTTTTTTCCCCCCGTTTTTGCACATTACCTTAGGCTTTCATACTCCCAAGAGATACAGAAGATAAAATTTGATAAATATCCAAAAAGCATCTTACACAAACAACACGCTGCAGTGTAATAAACTACGTTTTTGACTGCAGAACAATTTCCAGGTATTACAACTACTTTCAAGAATATACTACCAGTAAAGGAAAATGCTTGACTAAATTGCAGCTAGTAAAGAATGATGTCCCTTTTTTACGCAATTAAGTAACAACATATAACATAATCCCAAAATAAAGTTGATCTTTTCCAATTTTAAGAATTACATCGCTCCTTCGAAGTTTATTAATGTTACGAATACACACACACTTTTATGTGTGTGTATATATATATATATATATATATATATATATATATATATATATATATATATATATATAAGAATTACAGGTAAATATTTCGTCGGCATTTGTCCGATTATGGACCACTTCTTTGTTTTTAAAATTCATTTTTTTCATTTCGTGAAATTACAATGTTTGACCAGTAGGTGGCAGATTATGGAGTAACGCAGTCGAGCCCATAAATGAATTCAATCAACACCCAAACACTGGAAAGCAGCTGTTAAATAGCTTTCCACTGTGGTGACCACTAGGCAGGAAGAGGTTAAAATGGTTTGTAGCTCTGAGGTTATGAAAATGTCGAAAACATTTTGCAAACTGAATAATTTCTGTGTACTTAAATACAAACTATTCTAAATTGGTCACTTTTAAAAGACTTTCACAAAAAAATGCTTCAGATAATGTATGCACTGCGCAAATAGTCAGTATTATCTGCATTTAATAATTTCTTTTTTTTTTTTAAGCATACTTGCCATACAAGAAAAAGTTCACCTGAGGTTAAAACTGCCCACTTTGCTTTCCCAGAGTAACCTGGATGATTTGAGAGATCCTTAGGAAAATTTGAATTAATGTAATATATATTTTCATGACAACATATTGAAGATATTTCAAACATTTAAACAAACATCTACTTCTGTACTGACATACTATATCAGGACATGTACTATAGTTATCGTTTCAGCAGTAAGTTTAACGCAATCAAACCAATTTTATTTGCTTTGTTGTTCAACTGGTTTTATTTGTTTTTCTGTATAACAAAGAAAGCATAATGGAGACCAAACACAAAGGCAGGTACAAGTGAGGAAGAAAATTAAGCTTAATCATAAATCTAACAATTCATAACAACACTGCCACTATTATTGTTCAATATTCATAGGAATACCATACTCTTTCTGAGCAGAGCAGTGGCATTTAAAACCATTATGAAGCCATAAGAATCAAAAAAACAGTGATGAGTAGTAATAATAAATTGTATAAGTAGTAGTACAGTTATAATAGTGATAATCAAAAGTGACAATGAAACATAAGGGAATATAAAGCAGATCTCCATAAAAACATTATCTAGTTTGGACAGTGCAACACCGTGTCTGTGCGCGCGCGCACGTGTGTGTGTGTGTGTGTGTATAATCCCAGTCTTGAGGTTCGAGCACACTAGTCCTTGCTTTACACACAAGATACAGTTTCCAACAGAAGTACAAATTATTACTCATGGTTAAAAGGACATCGTTCCCCTCTTTGTTTCACCCCTCCGGTGATGGCTGCGTTCGTCTCAGATGTCTGTAGCTTGTGCAAAAATGGTGGACTAGTGCAAGTGTCAAGCCGTGGGATGTCTTTTTTTTGTTTTTGTTTTTTTTTTTTTTTGTTTTTTTTTGTTTTTTTTTTAAACAGTTTGCATTAGGACCTCTCCTGCTCTCTGTCGACCTAAAGATTGCTTTTTGGTTTCTGAATGACAGAAAGCAAAGTGAGGATTACTTTGGAATATCAGTTATTTTTTTTTAATATATTTCTTTACAAAAGTTCAGGTTTTAGTTTTGCATTTTGTTAAAACTATTAATAGTAACATTAATATACAACTTAAACTGAAGGAAAACATCTTTAGTTTGTGTCCTTCAACACAGCACCATCTTATTAGCTCTCAGAATACATTTTCTGTTTCCTAATTTATTTCCTAGATTTGAGTACCCATCAATCACTAGATGATACTAATAATACCCAACTGTCTCCCTTGTCATGGTTTCAACATCCCATTTCACAGCACATACATGACCAGGATCACTTTCTGCTTTGAAACCGAACAAAAATGAGGGGAAACAGGCCTGCTTTCTCAATCTGAGTGGATTGGCTTTTGACCTAAATAAAAACTTTATGCCAGTTGTAATTGCTTCCCGTCGTTGAACACTCAAGTGAATAAAAGGAGTACAAAAAGACAACTTGCAGTATTTAAAAAAAAAAAAAAAAGAAAAAAAAAAAAAAAGAGGAAATCAGTCTGAGTCTTAGTGCCAAATAGAGATTAATCAATTTACAAAGATCCCTTGTTGGGATTTCCTTTTAAGGCTGCCATATTACTAAAACACCAACAGGAGGTGTAAAACATTTAGATTTCCCAAGTAAGTCTGAAGAGCCACATTCCAAAAATGAGACACACAAACATTGGGGAGAATGTAAAATTGACAAAATCAACAGAATTTAATATAAAAAAAAAAAAAAAAAAAAAAAAAAAAAATATAGTTCTTGGCCAAGAAAATGCTGATAGATTTACAGGCAGGATTTCTTAACTCGAACACCAGCTATGACATTCAAAGAGACGGAGCCCCTTGAATGGGTGTAAAAATTTTGGAAAAAAGCTCTTCGTTGACATATCCAAGTCATTTTTTTTTTTTTTTTTTTTTTTTTTTTTTGTATATTACACTCACAACCAAAACATACTACAGTTGATTAGCAAAAAAAAACAAAACAAAACACAAAAAACAAAACAAAAAAAAAAACAAAAAAAAAAAAAACAAAAAAAAATTCACGTGATTTATATTAAAGGCATCCAACATGCATTAATGCATCTTTCCATAAAGAGACACCTGCATCAGAATGCTTAAAAACATCTCAAACAATGTAAAATGTCAAAGTGCGGTATGCCACAGATTCTACTTTCTTAAAACCCTTTTAGCTCAGTCTTTTTTTCTTTTTTCTTTTTAGATTGTCATGAAACTATGAACATGTAATTGTGGACAACTTTGCAGCCCTACTCTTTCTATAGTACCTCTTTTATATCCCAAATGAGAAGATGACTAACTCTTGTAGCAACCAAAAAGCTGGCTATTACCAGCTTTTCTTCCTCTCCCAACAGCTCAGTCCAGTTGTATGATATCTGAGCAATCTTTTCCCAAGAAGGTGAAGGTTGGCAAGAAAAACAAAACAAAACAAAAAAAAACTCCACAGGGGGGATGGGGAGGGGACAAAAATAGAAGAACAAGGAGTTATTTATGCGAGTATTTCATGTCATCCCAAAAAAGTGTTTATGGGCTCAACGTGGCCACTGCCAAAAAGTAGAAACACTTGTATCAGTCTTTAGGACAGAACAGCTCAAGCATTGTGAGTCGAGTGCCTTTACAAATTATAGGAAGTTAGTCAGTACATAACCACAGGGTCAGGATCAGAAACTGTTGCGGTAAGGTATGAAAGGGTCGAGGACACCTTTTGAGGGTTCTCACACTCATCAGGAATCAGCTGATAAAGTGACAAGCAGCATGGGAAGTCTGCTCAGTTCATGGTATCAGGCCAAGTGACGGTCGAGCATAGAGTAGCAGAGAAAAGGGGGGGAGACATAGCGAAAGATTACCTTTAGAGGATTAGTGCTCAAACGTGTTTATTAAAAATCTGTGGAGCCCAAATGGGTCCAACAATTGTCAATGTGCAGACCATGGCTGATCTGAGTCTTTAACTGTTGCTGGTGGCCGTCGAGGGTGGCAACTCGATGACGATCTCCCCTTCGGAGCCAGCTCCTGGGCTGGTCACAGCAGTGGAGAGAGAAACCTGCGAGCTGTTCTTGTTGACCAGGGCCGCTGGCTGGCCAAAGTTAGTGGTTCTCAAAGTGGCCAGGTGACGTGGGGAGAAGACGTGGGCCCTGGCAGCGGCCCGCGACTCGAAGGAGGCGTTGCAGGCGTCACAATGGCCCGTCAGGGTTTCCTTTGGCGCCGGCTGACCCGGCACTGGAGAGGCCGCAGGTTCGGTGATCGTTAGCTGAACGGGCTTGGGCAGGATGGGCCGATTGGCTTTCAGGGCGCTGTAGTGAAGATAGCTTCCTGAGCTGGTGTCCACCTTCCCATCTGACAGGGGGTACTGCGGGTGATCAACAGAGACCAAGAGAGGGACATGGAAGAGACTCATTTATTTTGTGTTGGTTTGTGTGAAGAAAGTGTCAGAAATGATTTTTTTTTTTTCAAGCTGGAAAGATCATACAAGTAATAACTCAAAGAAAAAAAAATATCCATCTATAGCTCAAGTTTGATTATACAGAGGGGTTTCGGATTCTTGGTTTAGACTCTACATGCAGATTCAACAACACACATACATCTCCACTAATATCTGGTTGTACCTTGACCTAACAACTCAGTCTCAGCTGGGTGTTCCAACATTAAAATGAACCTGGACAGTTATTAAAAAAAATTAATTATGGAATAGATAAAGCAGCTAACATCAAGCTTTTGGAAATCCACTATCACAGACGTTGGTTGTGGTTTTTTGGAAAGCAGAGGTCAAATTGAACATCCCCAGCAAGGCCTTATTATTACCATTACCAGATCTATAGAATCAAGAGATCAGTGAACCAGACCCTGTCTAACAACATGAAGTAGGATAAAATATCTTAAAAGCAACACGCCATGTCCCGATCTTAAGAAATTCAAAAACAGATGAAAAATACTCCCTGAAACGCAACAGTCTGCATAGAATCACATGGTCATTTCTACTCCAGCAAACTACCATTGGAGCCATTACCTACAGATGACAATATCACAGTCCAGTGGTAAACCTTCCCAGGAATAGCCAGCCTACCAAATTATTCCAGGTGCACAGAGACGACTCATCCAGAAGTTCACAAAAAACAGAACACCTAGAGCCCTGCAAGTCTCACTTATGGTCCTTGTTAATGAGTCAACAATTACATTAATGAGTCGAAAACTACAGCTGATCAAAAGAACAAATGAGGCCCTTCTCCCATGTTAGCACATGGGAGAAGCATCAAAAAGCATTTTTGATGATCCTAAAGACTTATATATTATGTGGCCAAAAGAGGAGCTTTTTGGAAGCTGTGGGATAAGCTGGTGGTACTCTGCCGATTCAGTCTACCTGCTCTATTGATGGGACGGGGCATTCTGCTCGCTACCAGAAAATCCTGAAGGTGATTATCTGGTTATCAATTCGGGACCTTAAATGCACTATATAGCCCACTAGCAAGTTTACTTCTAAACTGCAACAAAAGAAATAATTAAAAAAAACCCCTCTTAAGGAGTTTGAAGTTCAACGTTGTTGAAATGCTTTGCTGTGATCTCTAACAGGCTGTTCATGCTAAAAAGCTCTCTGATGTATGGAAGATGGATCCTGCCAACATTGGCAATATAAATAAACAAATGGCTTGAAAAAACTAATTTGCCAAATATTACATCCAAAAAATAACAGCTTTCACAAATTGATTCTACAGTGTAACATTAATATTTGTTTATCATTTTCAACAGTATTAATTTAACATGATCACTATTTAATTTTCAATTTTATTTCCAATCTTATTTTAATACTTTACTACATTTCATTATTTTTCTCATATTCTGTGTTTAATACAACTTTTTATTTATAGTCACATTTTATTTCTTTACCCTTTTTCAAAGAAAAAAAAGAATAGAGAACATGGGGAAAAAAAAAAAAAAAAAAAAAAAAAAAAAGTAAATAAACAGACAAAGGAGAAACCAAGAGAGGAGGAAATGCAGAGAGGAAATACAACAGGAGAAAATAAATCAATGTATGATTAAAAGTGATGACAGTAAATAAAAAAAAAATAAAAAACACCACTAAATACAGAATATGGAAAAAATTAGAACCCTCTCCCACCAAGATCATTGCTGCAGAAGGAGCAATAATTGTTGTTGCACAATACTTCCCTTTTTCAGTCTTAAAACATTTGAAAGTAATACAATAAAGGGACAACTCGACAAATGTGTCAAGCTGATACCATACCATTTTTTCCTGTTGCAGCCTCCAGCGCTTCTCCTTGGCTCTGGTATTCTGGAACCAGATCTGCACCACCTTGAGCGGCAGGCCGAGCTCCGTGCCGATTGCTTCGCACTCCATAGCATTGGGGTGGGCGCAGGTTTCGTAACACGACTGCAAGATGGACAGCTGCAGGCAGGACAGGTGGGTGCGCGGCCTGCGGCTGGCCGAGTGGGACAGAAAGCTGCTTTCTGTTGGGCTGGGTTTCACCATGATCGGTGTGGATGGGCTGGCTGATTTGGTGGAGCCGGGTGTATTTGGGCTGACTGGAGCAATGCTGGGAGTGGGAGGAGGGGGGATGGTACGAGGAGGTGTGTGTGTGGGAAGCGCCAGTTGTTCTCGTGATAGAGTGTTGATCTTTATGGGGACTTTGGGGGTCCAGTAGTTGAGACCATTTTGTTTTGGTGGCACTAGTGTGGAGGCTGGAGGCCTGTTGTTGATGGGAGTTGTGGCTAACTTCGGTACCATGCGATTAGCCATCCCCGGTCTGATCACCATTTCATTTTCGTCTTCTTTTTCCTCATCAGTTTTTTCGTCTTCGCTCTCCTCTTCTTGTTTTTGGATAGGCCGCGGGGCAATTGGAACTGGTTCCTTGGGTGGGGCAAACAGGACGGGGGTAGGGACTTTGGGTGCAACTTTCAACATACTGACATTGCTGCTGGCTTCAAGCTTGGTCTTTGGCACTGCCGTAACGCTGCTGCTCACAGGAGACCCTGCGGTGGGGTAAGCTACCTCCTTCGGCTTAATGGGAATAGGAGCCACTTTCTTCACTAAAGCTGCTTTTGCCAGCTCTTTCTCCGGCTCTTTTTCTGTCTTTATAAGAGTCCGAACAATTGGAGTAGCTGTGATTCCCCCGGTGTTATTTGTAGCAGTCTTGTTAGAGAATATGGGTTTAGAAAGAGGCCATGTGAATTTGATGAGAGGTTTTCCAACAGCAGCCAAAGTGCCGTCGCTGATGAACCGGACCTCACCTTTCCTTTCCCTCGCCCTCATGTTCTGGAACCAAATCTGAACGACCTTTTTTGGGAGATGAACCCACTCCGCAATCTGTTCAAACTCGTGCTTCCCAGGATTAGGGTCTTTGAAATAGCAGCCATACAGAATGTCGAGCTGTTCAGCTTGAATGATGGTCCTTGAGCGGCGCATATCCCGATACCTTTTTCCTTTGGATTTTCTCTCTTGTAGCTCTGTCTCCTTCTCCCTGTCTCTCTCCACTTTCACAAAAGTGGCGTTTGTCTTGTCATCTGCTCTCATATAAATGTTCGACTTTGTCATGTTGCTGCAGTTAACCAAATTTATTGGGCTATTGGACGACGGCACAGCAGTCCCGGGTTCTGGTTTAACCTGGACAACCACCAAGCCTTTGGATGTGGGCCGGAGGCCAAGTCCGTCTAACAGCTGTCCCTTCTGAACGGATATTTTATCGGTGAGAGACGAGGAGGAAGAAGCATATTTGGAGTTGTTTTTCCCTATGCTGAGATCGAGCGCAGACTCAGAGTCATCTCCATTGGACAGGTAGTGAGAGGTTTGGTTGTGGGAGGAGAGAGTCTGTGAGAGTAAAGAGCCAGGGAAGCCAGACATTGTTGGAGAGTTAGGAAAGACCGATATTTTGCTCCCATCACTTCCCATTGAGGAAGCAAGAGAGAGAACATAAGGACTAAGGAACTGTGTAGAAAAAGGGGCAATGGACAAGGGAACAGAGTGTAGAGCACCGGGGGGAATTTCAGTGTGGTCCATCGCTGTGGACTGTGTATTCGGCGGATCCCCCTGAGCTTCTAACTCAAGATCCACATCTGGGTCCTGTCTTTCCTTCTTCGACTCCACCTCATCCCGCTCAAAATCGCCTTTGCGCTTTTTCTTCCTAGCCCTCTGAGCTCCTCCACCCTCATCGTCTTCATACTCGTCCTCTGCATCAGAGAGAAACACGGTTGTCGAGCGCAGCACCTTTCCTCCAGCTGTGCCCTTGTCACTGTGAATCTCCCGCTGCGTTTCATCTTTAGCAGGACTTTCAGGACCTTCTCTGAGCGATTCATTTTGGCTCTCCTCATCAGAAACAATAACAGAAGTGTACATTTCGGTTTCTGAGTCAGACGTTAGAGCGGCGTCTCCGTGGCCCTCCCTTCCTGCATCCCTCCTCTTGCGTTTCCCTCTTGTGCCAGACAAATCCATAACCTGACTACTTGAAGCTTCAGCATCATCGTCACCTTCTGCAATAATCAGGGAGTTTTCCTCATCGTCGTACTCATTATCAGATCCTTGACTGTGTCTTGTAAATCCATCCACATGTTTCAGCTCTGCTCTTCGTCTCTGCTTTGTCTGCCGGGCGTGGCTCAACCACCTCCGCACCTCCTCTTCTGACAGCCCAACCTCTCTACCTAGCGCTTCACAGTCCTCATGGGGAGGACTTGCAGCATCTGCCTCACTACGGGACTCAAAGAACGCCCAAAGAACTTCAGACTGGAACTCTGACAGTACAGGAAGGTCTAAATGATTGGCCTCTATGGCATTACAATGAAGACGAGTTTGGCTGGTAGTTAAGGCATTGGTATTTGGGCTGGATTTTGGTGAGTCACAAGGGGTAGTGCCAGATTGAGATTTCTGAGGGGTGGAATCGGGGCTAAGTGTTAGGTCCAAGTTCACTGGACTGAGGCTGGAGTTGCTGGCCACAGATGCTGAAGGTGAGAGGTTGTTATTGCGGAGGCTCTTGCCTGTGCCTGCCTGGGAGTGATTCAGGCAAACTTCTTTATCACCTTTGGAGTTCAACTGACTTGCAGAGCCATCGTCATCTGTTGTGCCATCTTGATGTTCTTTTACCTTGTCCTCATCATTGCCAACCTTCTCTTTGTCTTCTACATCTGCACACTGTGCAGATTTATCAACATTTTCTCCTTCAGACCTGTCCCCCTTAACATTCTCTGAAGTCCCGCTGTCCCCACTCTTGATCTGATCTGAGGACCTTTCATCACTGCTCTGCCTCTCTTGCCCTTGCTCTTCCTGAGAGGGCTGCATGTGAGCTGGAACAACTGATGTGGCCCATTGGTTCTGTAAGCTGTTAAGTCTTTGGGTTAGTAGGGCTTGCTGGGCTGGGTTGAGGCCGACGAATGGCACGCACTGAGTGAGGAGCTGTCCTTGCTGGTTCTCTTGATGCTGCTGAGTTTGGGCTTGGAGCCCATTTAAGATCAGGGGCATGACCATGTGAGGCTGAGGCACGAGCTGAGGCGCAGCGGCACCAGGAGCAGCACCCGCTGCGAAGAGCGATGGGAGGATGGAATGCGACAGGGTGCTGGGAGTTGACGTGAGCAGGGTGAGAAAGGCTGAGACTGCCTGAGCTGAGGCCACTGGCGAGGTGAGGAGAGAGGGAGCCACTTGGGAACCTGCAATCTGTTCTCCATCTTTTGCGCCACTCACCATCACTGTTGCAGGAGCAGCACAGTTGCTGGTGGTACCCAAAGAACTGCCTCTGCTTTCGGAGGTCGTCACTACAGGGTTCGGAGCGCTGGGGTTGCTACCTCTCGAACCAGCAGCAGGTACAGCACCGTTTGAAACCATACCAGCATTTCTGCTGCGGGTCTGATGCAAAACAGATTTCATATGGCTCTCAAGAGTGATGGCGTGATTGTAGGAGACTCGACACACAGCACACTGGTACGGCTTGTTCGATATATACGGTCGAGACAGAGATGCAGCTGAGGGAGACTGGGTAGCACTTTCTGCACCTTGCTTTGCACCGCCCGAGGTCATCCTCTGAATGTGAGATGCAGAGGTATAATGAACACTCAAGGCAGTCCTGTTGGAGAAACTTTCCAAGCAGGCATTGCATTTGAATGACCGGGTACTTTTTTCAGCTGGCACACTGTTTTTACCGACTGACTTTTCACTTGTGCCTGGTATTTCTGAGCTTTCAGTTGCACTTTGCAGTTTGGCTTCTGGGAGCAAATTTCCCTCCTCTTCTGAAACTGCCTCAGCTTCACCTCCCTCCCGTTCCATTATTCTTTCCTCCTCCATCTCTTTGTCTCCAAGCGTCTGGCTAGCGTCTGAACACTCTGTAGATTGGCAGGGGTCTGAATAGGTCTCTTCAGTGGACATCAATTGTGAAAATTCAGCATCTGGGAAAAATAAAAACACATTTAACCTTCATAGTTTTGGATATACATTTACAAACTTAATGTTATCTTATAGCTATAATGATTTCTTAGATTTCATATTTTGAACCTTGAAAAATAACAGTCGTTACACTTACAAAGTTTCAGATCAAGAATTAAATTTGAATATCGGATAAAGATAACTCCATTTTGTGTTTACCAGGTTAAGTTAGAGTTCATTCAGTAGGAGAAAAAAAATGTTCAAACTAACCTGGACCTATGTAAAAAACAACTGCCATACCTGTTGAATGAGGAAATCAATTAAACAGAATCTGTCTGACAACATGAAGTGGGCCAAAATATCTCAAAAAGTAATATATCATGCACTAAAGAATTTAAAACAACTGAAAATTAAAGTCACGACTTCTATATGTCTGCAAAGGGTTACAAAGCTATTTCCAAGGCCATCAGACTCCAATGAGAGCATTTATCCACAAATGGAAGAAACCTGGAACAGTGGGGAAAACTTCCAAGAAGTGTCCGACCAACCAAAATTACTCCAAGATGGCATAAACAACTCATCTCAAAGGCCACCAAAGACCCCAGAACAACATCTTGAACACTGCAGGCCTCACTTGACTTAGTTAACATCAGGATTCATGATTCAACAATAAGAAAAAGATGGGGGAAAAAAAAAAAAAGACATCCAGTTCCAAGGACAAAACCCTGCTGACTATAATCAACACAAAGGGTTGTTTCACATCTACCAAAAAATATCTTTATGATCTCCAAGATGTCTGGGAAAATATTCAGTAGACTGATAAAACAAAAAATAGAACTTTTTGGAAGGCATGCTTCCTGTAACTGGTATCAAACTAACTTTGCTACTTCAAGATCTGAACAACCCTACTGGGGGAACCATGAAATTTGCTCCCATGCATTACATTCTGAAGGAGAATGTCCAGGCATCAGATCATCCCCTTGAGTTTTGCAGAATAGAAAGTTTTGGAGTGGTCTAATCAAAGTCTGGACTTAAATCTGATTCAGTGGCATTATCTTCAGCAGTCATGCTTGAAAACCCTCCAATGTAGCAGAGTTAAAACTATTTTGCAAAGAACAGTGGGACAGAGTTCCTCTAAAAGCAACGTAAAAGGCTCACTGCCAACTTTCACAAATGCTTTAAGGGCCAAGAGTGGAAAAACCTGTTACTTTCCACATATGATGATTTGGATAGTTTCTTTCCCTTCATTAGATAAAATCATTTCAAAAATTATTTTTGTATGTACTCAGGTTGTCTTTTACATTAAAATTTGAATCTGAAACTTAACCATGACAAAAAAAGCAAAACCAGTGTGTGGGCAAATAATTTTTCACAGCACTATTGATCCATAATTATTAGTTTAGGGATCCATCCGGGTAGCTTAATATAAACATATATTAGATGATTATAATATGTCATTTCCTTCTATGATTTAACTCATTGTAAATATTTCTAACACTCACCTGTGGGCTGCTGAACACCTTTGTACTCTTCTGCTCCACTTGCAGCCTGTTTTAAAACAGCCTGTAAAAAGAGAAGGAGTCACTCAGCTGAATTCCCATCACAAACTTGAATCTGCAACAGCTCCTGCCAGATTAGGCGAATGTCATTATGTAGCACATTTGGGCGTGACTCAAGCAAGTGTGGTTATATTACACATAGCAAGCCTGGCTAGTCTTTAATTTGCAAATTACCCTGAGAGCATACCCCGTCTTTAATAGATCTACCAATACTAACTCACTGTCTCCTAACACTACACAATAAGTGTTTTATTTAAAGTTCTGTTAACTCAATGTGGTGTCTCCATAAACACTTTGAAACATAGAAACTTCGTCTACTCTTGTTGTACTATTCAACATTCTGCTCACCTAAAACTGCCAATCCACATAGTATATCAATAGATTTTGTATAACATCATTTATTCCTCCAGTTAGTTATCTTTAAAGACTATTTTCACAAGTATTACATTGCTAAATAGGAGTTCTAAGCCTTAACCAAAAAGTAAACTTAAAGTTAATAAAATTAAACCACTGCTGTCAAGTTTAAGTTAAACCCCAGTGATTTAACCATCATCTTTTAGGGTTGTACACTACAAACATACTTTTTAGTACAAACATGGTTCAGAAATGTTCAATCCTGAGAAGATAGGCAACCGTTTTAAATTTTGTATCACTTGTGAATAATCTGTAACTGCTAAATGATGAGGTTAAAGCTCTTTTGAAATGGCCCAATAAGCAACAATTGCTTCTCTAAGGTCATTGCTGATGTCTTTCCACCTTAACATTGTGTTAACGGACACCTGTATGTCCAAAACTAGTAAACTGCCAAAGCTCCTGCCTTTACAGAAGAGATCATTACACATACCAATGATTAGTTAATGAAGTGCTTTAATTAGCTGGATCAGGCTGCAACTTTTCTGCTTTAACCCCAGGGAAGCAGCACAGAGGTTTTTTCTTCTCAGTTCTCCATTTTGGTTTTATTTGCGTTTAATAACAGTGTTTTAGTGCACCAGACATTAGATTTATAGGACCAAGCTCTTTTCTATAATATTCAGATATATAAAACCATATGTACTTTCTGTTTTCCTCTGACTGTAATTATTGGTTAAGCAATGTAATTAGAAAGCAAGGAAAGTTACAAATGAATTATCCAATGGTTTTAAGATATTGCGAATAGTCACATACCAAACTTACAATGTCCAGCAGTCTGTCCACACACGATGGAAGCACGCTGTGTTGCTCAGTGAGATGTAGAGACAAGGAAGATCTGTCAGGCTGCCCTTGTTGGCACAGCGGGCACAGCCACTTTGCAACTCCATTCCTTTCACTGCACACCGTCTCTCCAGACTCCTCCTAACAGATACAAACAAGAGTCAGTGAATCACGCTTCTCCTTCTAAAAATATGTTCGTGTACTTGTTCGTTAAGCCTTATAACGGACTGTTAATAGCATATGTTAGTTGACACTGGGATAATTTCCATCACTGTGAGAATGCATGTTGTTTATGTTCCCCACAACTAATTTCCTGGAACCTTTCAGCTAAACATATTTGAACTAAAACAAAAGAAAAGCAAACCAGGACCATGAGTGATCAACAAAAACTCCTGAGACAACACAAAACAAAACTTTGAAAAGTAAAATACATTTTGCAGTTTTTCTAAATCGCTTCTTTTTTCCCTCCTTAGCAAGCCAAATTTGAACTCTTTAAAAAATAAAAAAAAATAAAAAAAATAAAAATAAAAAAAAACCCCATCAACCACTTGAAGAGTCTGGTCACCCATTTTCTGTATGGCCTCCATAGATTGGAGTTATTTTACAGTTTAATTTAGTTAAAAACAAAACACTAATCTCAGATCAGCAATATATTCAGACAGGTTAATCCACCTTCACCTCAGAAATCTTTAACCACACGAGTAGGCAAAAGTTACCACTTTAAATCCACTAACATGTTCTCTCCCCGCATTCTTATGATTAAAACTTCTTTCAATTAAAAGCAAACGTGTCAGGGTAGCCAGCGTTATTGCAGTGCTGGCCCACTTGTTGCTCTGCACTGCCAGACAGCTGGCTGAAAGAAGGCTATACTTTTCATCATGCTTTAAAGAAAAAAAAAAAAATAAAAATAAAAAAAATCTGGAAGTGTTTCTAATCACACAAAGTCACTGTGTGGAAACTAAAAGGAGCGGCATCTATCCATCTAATTAAGTTAAAGTTGTTTTCTAACTATATACACTTTTGAATTAGCCAATAATTATTAGCTTGTTATACTGGAGTTTCTCTACAAAGAGTCAGACTGCAAAAAGAACTTACAATCTGCACATTAAGCACTTAAAAACTACCACTAACTTTGGAGATTGATTATTCTTAAATACTATTTAGATGTATTAGAAATAAAAAATGTTACAATAGGCGAGGCACTTCAGTGAGGTTGATGCCGCCTTTGGACTCCAGTCATCTGATTGGTTATTAGGCAGCTGGCTGCCCCGCCCCCTCTGAAGCTGCTGTGTTTTGACCAAGTAGGGAACATTTTCAAAAAAGTAAACATACCCAGATTATCATTTGTTTTCCATCTTCTTCATTACTTTTAACAACAGAGCTGGAAGCATACTGCGAAGAGTAAAATTATTTTCAATCAAGCAAATAGTGTATTAGTTAATGACAAGCTCCTGTTTCTACCAAAAATGCTATGAAATAGTTAATTTTAGGATTCAACTAGCTGAATGTCTTTCTTTCAAGACTCAGCTAAGGGCTGAATTACGACCTACAAATGTCAATTAACCGACTTGTAAAAGTCAAGTGGTTAGAGTATTTAGAACAAACCATCATTTGTTCTAATCACTAAAATATTGTTTGTTGAATGTTTTTGATGGCAACATCATATATAAAAAGAAATTAAACAGCTCTGTGATGGGGGCGGTCAACACGTTTCACAGATTTAAGTGTAAACTGAAAGAGAAAAACACCCCCTGGTTTTCAGTTTTTACAACACTCAGTCTTAATTTTTTTTTAACCTACACATGTCTTTGACATCATGTTTCATACTTTTCTCACACTTTCAGATTGAATCGTTTGTCTTGAAAAAAACTCTTGAAAACTTTGCTAATTGCATAGTTATAGGGAACCATATTTATAACTACGCGTTTTTCACAGTAGCTGCAGAAATTATTTTCTGTTTTAAATATCTCTTAGATTGCGGTATGCAATTTAGTCTTAAATTTGTGTTCCGATATAAGGTTCTCATAGCATAGGATCCTCGAGAGGCCCATGTGTACGTGGGAGGTTCCCCTTTTATTTGTTTGCCATAACCTGCTCAAATGTCACATTGTAATGCAAGAACTCATCTGTACAATGAGGTTCCCAGATGGAAGAGCTAGTGTTTTATTCCTCTTTTAATTCAAACTTAATTCAGACAAATCTCAAAGCACATGTGTACAAGCCTGTACTACAAAAAAAAAAAAAAAAAAAAAGGAGAACAAACAGAGCAAAAAAAAAAAAAAAAAAAAAAAAAAAGAAATGCAAATTATGCCATGCAGCACTACTTCTGACAGATACCACAAAAACCCTGGGCCATTTATTTTGAGATCACATTGTCTCATCTTAAAAGAATGCGTTTGTATTCATTAAAAAACGACATCCAGCAGTCTGTAGTTCAAGAGAACCGTACATGCATTTTTCTGAGAGCATTAATAATCACACATGCAGCCAAAAAATGCAACCCGTGCCTGGGAGGAAAAATACCAACACAGCTACCACCTTACTTCCTACTCATGCCAATTAGCAAGCTAGCGGGGATATGTGATCAGATACTATTTCGATGACTCTACCCCAGCAATATAAATATCACATTTAATACTCTGTGACACATTTAACAATAAAGACCACAATGTAGCAGATTTTGGGTCTCTCTTTCATAAGGAGGCTAATTAATGAGCAATCTAATTAGCTATGCCGACCGAATCAATTAGCTAGCAAGCTAGGCTGTGAAGCCCCCCTGCAACGTCGCATTACAGCGCTGTTTGGAAATGCTCGTTAGCCGTTAGTTTACCAAAAAATAATCCTGCGGCGACGGACACACGTCTCTAAAACTGCGAAAAAAGACGAGGAAAGCGTCAGCATAATCTCCAATCCGCTCTCGGTTTGGGCTGGGCCGTCGTTAAATTAATAAACAAAAGAGCCGGAGCTGTTAACAGCCGTGTCACTTCGCTAGCTAGCCTGTTAGCAAGCGGTGATAATTAACCGTTGCTCAAACTGCCTCCAACTGGGTGCTCTCCACTCCCTGGAAACAAACTCTGTCCGGGCCAGGTGGGAGCTCGAAAGCATCGATCGAGTTTACCCATGACATGAAAAAAAAAAAAAATTGACTTACTAAACTTCGGATTAAAAAAGAAAAACAACAACCTCGGCCTCTGGTTATTTCCTTCCCCCTCTGATTGTGGGCTGCCAATCGGGCATCTAGGGTTGCACCGCCCGCCGCCTGCTGCTCAGCAGCGTAAATGGAGGCCTAGCCCGACTAAAGCCATTTAATTAATGAACGTGGGCTCCGCTTACAGATGTGTTGGGAACACTCGAACCCCCTCCTCCCTCGCCGCCCAGTTAGACCCCCTATTTAACTGCGTCCTAGCGCTCGTATCCACACCTTAAACACTTTCGGTGCAACACATGGGTATTTTAAACTCTTATTTAAACAGCTCCCAACACATAATTGGCGAGAGAATTAAGCGATACACACACAAAAAAGCTACTTGAAAGCGGAGTACGTGCGTCGCGTTCGCCTCGACGATGGGGGTGGTGCAGGGAGAGCAAGCGAAAGAGAGACGGAGGGGGCAGAAAAAAAAGTTTGGGATTTAATGTAGGATTTCTATTATGGATCGGATTAGTATCGGGGCACGATCCGTCGTTTTACTCGCTCGTCAAACAGTCGCAGGCCACTCTCCGCGCTCGAATGGGCGCAATTAACCGATCGCGAATCTCGTTTAATTAAGTTCGGAGCAATTAGCTAATGCGTTTTTACCTGCATGGTAGCCGCTCCAACACGCACACACGCTTCTTCTGTGGATCCTCACAAGTGAAAAGTTTTCTTGCCTGCCCTCCCTCTCTCGCTCTCTCTCTCTGCTCTCTGTTCTCCCCCTCCCTTCATTCGCCCTCTCTCCTTCCCCTCTTCCCTCTAGTAAACAGACCACAGCTCCCCCCAAGGCTGATTGCTGACATTCAGAGGGCACATACATTATAGAGGGCCAGAAGTGCCAAAATCCAGTAAATAAATAAGTATTGAAAGACTCCACTATTTCTACATAAAAATTAAGACATCCAGCAAGCAAATTAATAAATAAATATTAATCTGAATACAAAATTAAATCAGCAATAAACAACTCAACAAGCCTTACAATATGGTGGCATTGATAAGGTACAATCTGGGTGTTCATGGCATCTATATGTCTATATGTCTGAAAATAAATAAAGATACAAATCTTTTATGGAATTTATATTAAGTTAGTATATAAAAATATTACTTGTATTTACGAAAATATTCTTAATCGTTTTTCTTATGTGTCGCAAGCCATTTTAAATTTACTTTTTCAGCCTAATCTTTTAATGTCAATCAGTGGCTTAATTCTAACACTGCTATAGTTAAAGATGATTGGTCTGAAATTGTCTTGGTGTGCAGGCTAACCATTCTGATATTATGGGCTATTTGACAAGGGCACAGAGATAGTTTAATAAAATTCATTGTTCATTGCAGTACAGTATGAAATAATTAGATATGCCTTCAAAACATGGTTGATTCTCGAAGTCTAATTAAGAGTTCCATATTTAATTATTTGATTATGTGTTTTTGTTTCTATTCATGTTTTGATTTAAAATGTAAGATGAAATATGTGTAACATTTTATTCAATTTGTTATGAGTAATTTATTATTACAATAACAATAATAACAATAATAATAAAAAAAACATTTGGAACATTTCTAATAATTACAGGTACATGTATTTATGCTATATATGTATTTCTAATTCATAGAGTTTTCTTATTTGTAAATAATATTTTTAGGATTTAATCATTTATTCGACTGTGGCACTTTTGGCCCTCCATACTTAACTATGAAATCCCTTATGTAACTCCACAAATATCACACATTATTTATATATCAGGAAATGTTTAATAACCAATTCAATTATCATAAGAACAAAGACCCTGATTGCCTAATTTCCCTTTCACAAAAAAGAGAAAAAAAAAAAACAAACAAAAAAAACATGTCGATGACTAGAATAGACGGAATGCCCTTTAACATGAAACCATTCCTCATTCTCACTTTAAAAGGTGAATTATAAATGAGCCCCCATTCTGCCAACTTGGATCGTCACACACATTCAGACGAGTTAATTAAAGCTGAATAATGGAGCCAAGGCAGCAAAGCCACTGCTCGGCGCCGCCCGCACGAATTATGACATGTTTTCAATCAAATGTTAGGTGTGGCGCACATCAACCAGTCGAGTGTGCTGAATAAATATTTATGAAGCGGAGGGGATTAAAACTGCACCATCTGTGCGCCTCTGCACCACCGTGGCGGTCGTTGACTATCCTGAACACCTTCATAGGTGCCCCTTCATGCGCCTGTGCAAAAATAGATTTAACTGACTGGCCCGGGCTGACATGAAACTCGGGTTTTTGAGTCAGAGAACCCCGAATTGAAAGGTCTTTACCTGTGAAGGTATGTGAGAATAACGATAGTCACTTTTTGCTGTTTTGCGCACTCTTTCTTGCGGATTTTACAGTATGTTTCCAGCAGCATTTTGGACTGTTCATTGGGCAGGTGTTTGACTGCATTCCTAAAGATGATGGACCATAAAAACTGTTCTTTTAGCTGACCAGTAAAATATTATAGTTTGCTCAAATGATTCTTTTTCTTAGTTATTCTTACATTATTTTATTTTTTATTTTTTTGTAAAGTAAATGGTATGTTACAATTAAATCGGGTACTTTTGTTTTTTAGATTTCAGCTCAGTTCATTGCATCTATGCTTTATATGGCACTGATTCATAACAAATGCTTCAGAAACTGCTTCATATCGAGTTACAAAGAATTCTGTTCAATCCAGATTTAGTCTGTTCACCTATCAATGCAGTAATTACACACTGTTTTGAGTTGGTCAATCGAATAATACCCTGGTGAAATACATTAGTTTATTATGACATGAAGGGTATTTGTGCTCTTGCATGCAGCAGGGCCGAGCTCAATTCGTAGCAGTCTCTTTTTGCATGGCGCACTGTATATGTTGCTTGACCTCCATAATAAAACATAAGAAGTTGCATATTCAATGTTAAAATGTGCATTTGTTGATTAAAGGTATGCAGATTAACTTTGCTTGGCTGGTAGTTAACCAAACCAAGGGAGTGACTATTTGAATATATATTTTGAGATGGCGATTGGCTACATAAACAGAAATGCTGTGAAGAGGAGTTTAAAATGAGATTATCAGAACAAATTGATAAGTTTTCGGATGACTCTCGATGATAGTCAGATCGAGGTTTCTGCATGAATAACATGCAGAGTCAATGGAAAATCACATCATGACTTTTGCTTGTTCTCCTGGAAAGACAACAAAGGTATGCTATAGTTAAAAGCATCTTTGTGTTATTTCTGTGTTGTTGTTCAGTCTGTTAAAGTCTACAAGTACTTGGCTTTAATGTAACTGACTCTAGGCTGATGTTGCTGTATTATTTCAGATGAGTGTGGAAGTGGAACAAAAGTTTTTATTCAACTCCGACACCCTGAAAGTAATAGAGGACATTGGAGGTAAGTGTAAGAAATGCTTTGTATATATGAACATATTAAGATCAGCTCACTGATAATTTCCCAACACTTAGTTACATTAAACTGATGTACACCTACAGCCATTCCAGAAATGTTCTGTTTACTTTAATTAGTGTACCATCAGTTTTTAACTTGATATTCCTCTCTGCAGTTTGTGTCGGCCAGAAACAGTTTCACGATCAGTATTTTGACACCCCAGATTTTCAACTGACTTTGAGAGACATGTGGCTGCGTAGACGGAAACAATCCTGGGAGCTCAAGTGCCCGATAGATTCAGTCAGTGGCACGGGGAAGCCAGGAGGAGAACAGTCTCTGTGTACTCGATATAAGGAGATCACGAATCTGCCTGAAATTTCCCAGAGAGTGAAGGAGGTGATTAAAGACGTTCGTGAGGACTGCGAGACGGAGACCACCCCCTCTGACGAAGATGACTCCTGGCTGAGCAAGTTGAATCTGTGTTGCTTCGCAGAGTTTACTACAACACGGAGGTCATTTGCTTTGAAAGGAGAGGAGGGAGTGCAGATAGATCTGGACCAAGCTGACTTTGGCTACCATGTGGGGGAGATAGAGGTCCTCGTACCAGAAGGGGGAGACATTCAGGCTGCACAAGAAAAGATCAGACACACCGCTCAAAAGCTGGGTGAGCTCAAAGCTATCAGACTACCCACTGTGTACTCTGCTTTTCTTCTGTAACATGATTTTCTCTGCATTAGTGAAGATTTTCTCCTCTGTTTTTCACTCAGGTCTGAAGGAGGAGAGGCGAGTTGAAGGAAAAATGACCGTTTACCTTAAAAGATATCGTCCAGAGCAATATGCAAAACTGCTAAGTGCACATGTTTTATAGAAAAATACTGCACAGTACCTCTGATTCTAATAGTTCCTAACTGTACTTAATCATATTTTACAAACTTAATGTGTTATTATTAGATAAGCAGAGTGAATTGTATACAGTTGCCTATAATTGTTAAAGATGCTTTAAAATGAACCTGATTCTCAATTTCCTAAACCTGTAATTGCTCCAGATGAATGTAAGTTCTTATAAATGTCATTGCTGGTCACAGCGCTATGTGAACTATTTATACCTCCAAAAAGGGTAAATCTATTTTTGTCTGTCAATTGGAGACAACACGCCTACTCTTCTGGACTGTTGACTGCATCTTGATGTAGTGCTGGTTACTACTACTCTCCAAAACACTCCTGTAACAATATAACCACTATATTGACATTGCACACTATATATTAAATAAATTCTTATCCCTTTAATGCTCTGTTCAACATTTTTTCTTTATACGTGTTCATATTATTTCCATCTACAGCAGCATGCTCTATTATCCATGCAAGTGATGTTGCTGAGTTGGAACCAAAAGCAAACTTGACTTTCCCTCATAAAAGCATTTATCTGCTAATCCAGTTCCTCTTAGCATTACTAAGTTGCTTTTTATTTTTATACAGCACCCTCTACAATTATTTGCACCACTGGTAAATGCAAGTTTAAAAGCCTTAAAACGGTAAAGGGCTTTTATGGATCGCTACAATATCACTAAATAACTCAAAATCACCTGATTTCTCAAAAGTGTTTGTCATACCATGAAGTAACAAGGTTCCCTGAGCCTTTGGAAGAGCAACAGGCCCAAAAGCATCACAGATCCTCCATTATAGTTAACAATGCTACCAAATTTTACAGCAAATATTAATCCTGTTTCACACTAGATCCACCTGGAGGGTTTTTATTTTATCTTCTTTTTTTTTTTTTTTTTTTTTTTTTTTTTTTTTTTTTACCAAAATGTTAGTCTTTTCATGGTAGCACTGACAGTGCTATTTCCTGACATTCTCTCTAAACAGTCAGTTTCTAAGTAGACCTCAACTTATGGTTGTCATGGAGATTTTATCCTCCTCCAGTTCCACTTGTCTTAAAACTTTTAGTTCTCTCTTTGACTGTAGATACTAGCACATTTAGAAGAGAATCTACTGTCTTACAGAAACTCTGATTTTTGGTGATTAACACACATCTGCCTAACTTGAATGGCATGTTTCTGTTATTCCCATTTTGAAGAGTGCATGAAACAACTTGGTCTCTGTGTCTTTTGTTTATACTCCAGAGAAACAAAGTTAACTTTAATGTAAACTACAAAAAGGCTGCAATAACATTTCTAAAAGAATTGTTGGGCGTGTAAAAAGAGTGTCACCTTTGAGTTTGCTAAAATAAATAATTTCTTACTTTGGGATCCCACCCACCCCAGTGCATACACATAACTCAAATTAATTGCACAATGAACAACCTTTAAACTGCTGCACAGGGTTTCACTGTCACATATTTGTTGCCACATGTACATGAAGTATTCAGTGAGAAGGAGAACAGAAACTACAATGATGGTTACAGATAATTTAGGGGAACAACAATAATGATGTTTGACGGCTATTTTTGGTTAACCAAAGCAGCAAATTTATAAAGGAGGAAGTCTCTTAATAATGAAGTTTGAATAGACAATGTATTTTGTGATGTCTGTTAGCAAGGATTGCAGATCTTTATATATACTCCAATGTTGTAAAAGAAAAGCTTCAAGAATTCAATAGTAATTATACGTTAATATGCAAATTGTCAAAAAAACATGTTTAGTTGGGGAATTTTCAGTCAAGATTTGCCTTCATCTTCAAAACTAAGGCTCTTATTTGAGAAAAAAAAAACCTTGAGCAGTTTAATGCAATTAACAAATAATTTGTCACTTCATACATATCAAAAGTTTACTGTACAATGACACAAAATTGGATTTCTGTTGTCTGGAGAATTTTGATGAAGTAGAGCAGTGGTGTTGAAAAAACAGCCTGGAGACCATTTGTGGCTGCCTAATGGTACTGAGCAGCCCACAACCACAGCTGAAAAATGTCACAAATTTCTGACCAAATGTCACCAACACAGGATGTTGATACAGCACACAATTCAAAGCAAACATTTTAGTGTGAGGTTTTCACTGATGTGGGGCCTTTCAAAGAAGAAGCAGATGAATTGAAATCTTCTAAAAATGGAAAATACCAGGTGCAACACAAAGTAATCATTTTTTACTAACCATCATTTTTTTGCTTTCTAGCAACATCCAGTGACAAAGCTAGATTTGGGTGCACCCATTCGTTAAATTGCCGAAATAAACCAAGCTTTTTGAAGACGCAGTGACCCATATGCTGTTATTGTTACACAGAATACACACAAACACACAAGTCCAAAGTCACCAATGGTAGCCAACTGCTGCATTTGCCAATATGTGCCATAAGTTTCCAACACATATTGTTTTATAGTTTTATTTTAAACATGCAAGACAGCGTCATGGTTTTCCAACTGACCCTACACATTTTTACCTGAATGGAAGGATGTTAGCTGCCAGCACCACTAGTATGTCCAGTTAATTCAGAAATGTTGCTATGGAGCTGATCAAAAACAAAAACACAACCATCTGTTCTTGGGATTTTACATGTTCTGTTTGTACACATAGCTGTAAATAATCCAATCTTTAATCAATCAGGTAAACAGTGGAAGGAAAAAGCAGAGATTTAGTTGTTTTCATGCAGGTCAGGTCCAAGCCATTCTAAGGGAACAGATGTGTTGTCCAGCCTCCATCTTTAAGCACACCGCATATCGTGTGTCCAGATTTAATCAGCTCGATGCCTCCTTAGCAGTTGGTCATAAAGCTTCTCCTCAATAACAAGCTATCTATTATCCTTCATGCATCTTTATTTTCACTGACATATAAACATATATATACAAAACAACGTTTACTTACAGGTTTTTACTTTTTTGATATAATTGTGTGCATAAATACATTTATACACATGTCCAGTTTTTAGTAAAAAGTCAAGTTGTATTGATTAAACTGTGTTTAAAAGAAGCTCAGAGCACAAAAGTTTCCCAGACAAGGTTTAAATTAAGTCAAGAAGTCAAATGAAGTATGCTAGTGTACATACTATGAACAAAAATATCCTTTTGAAACAGAAACAAAATCTGGATTAAGGTCTTCTGGAGAATGGGGCCTTGCACTAAATAAACAAGATGAATGAAACCCATTTCGACTAGTCCAAACTAGCTGCCATGGGGATTAATATACAACCTGGAATGGAGCTGAACAAATCTATCAGTCTAAGTCTATAATTTCTATATATCTGGAGTTAAAATTGCAGTAGAAAAGAGTGCAAATAATAAAGACAGTAGCCTTGTGAGATCTCAGTCACTGAAGAAGAAAAAGCACACCTCTGGGGGAAGGAAGGGAAACGGCTACATGGAAATCCATTTATCCATTAATGGAGCCTATCCTGGCAGCTGCTGAGCAAGAGGCAGGTCACACCCTGAAATGTTTACCTTAACAGGAGAGTCAGAGTTGGAGATGCAATGCTTACTGTTGGGTCACTTGACAACAAGTAAAGCCCAGATATTTCTGTGTTCTCTAAAGTTACCGCCCCAAAACCTGTGCCGTTTTAAGCCTAGTACTTGAATCCAGCTGATGAAACTAGCTTTTAAGTTACACATAAACAAAAAAATTATGCAAAGTAATTTTTCAAAATTTTAGATTTTAGACAAGAACCTATTCAACCTTCATCCTTAAAACCAGCTCAGATGTTATTATACCCCTTGGTACCGAATGTTAGTACCTGACCTGACCTACACTTAACTATTGGTCTTTACCAGATTATACCTGTTTTTCTGATTTTAAGGGCAGTGTTGTGCAACTTTCATTTAACTATTTAAGTGGTAGCATAAAAAAAGGGTACGCACAGTCAGTGATCCAATTAAACTGAGAATAGATATGAAACATTTTGTAGTTGAGATTTAAGGATTAACAAACCAAAAGAACTTATGTGTGATAAGCATATGCTTAAAAAAATCTAAATGACATCTTGTTTCTAGGCAGTAATTTATCTACATTTTAGTTAAACTGTTAACTTGTTATGGAGACTTGGAAGATTACTTCGAACTTCGGCTCCAGCTACAGTAACTTTATGTTAAAAATCTCAATACAAAACATTGCATATTACCTTTTGTAGGACATCCCCTTGTAGTTTTTTTTTCTTCTCTCAGTTTCCAGTGATTTCTTTTGTGTGCAAGCAGAGCCAGCCTGAGGAATAAGTGAACTAAGCCGCTGTTTAAAAGCCCCAAACCAGCAGGGGGTCCCAAAGTAGAACTTTAATTCTCAGATGGAATATCGATCTCAAATCTTAACATTTGTTCATCAAAAATCGAACTTTGCTTTGGAAAGTGTACATTTTAAATAATCTAAACTTGTTTCAAATTTGCGTAAACTGAAAAATGTACAAGATAAAATGCAGAGGAAATCATCACAGTTTGATTTATATTATCTATCAAAGTTTATTGCTACAAGCAGTTAGGGTCACATTTCTCACACACACTAGAAATGGGTGTAAATTGTTAAAAAATAAAATAAAATGAAAAACAGTTCAAGAGCGTTGCTCAAAACCACAGCTAATTAGAGGTTACCACTCCTTTCCAAATGAATCTGTCTTTTAAAGTTGTATACCTATTCCTGAATTCCTTTATTTAATTGGATTGAATTCATGGCTAACTCAGTAGGTAAATATAAAGCCACCTTTGTAAGTAATTCTGCAATTAATTAAAAAGACACTAGCCTAGGTGCCTGATTAAGGTCCCACGAAATTTTGAGCCAGCTCTACAACAGACTGCCAGATTTCAGAGACTAACTTATTCTGAGCGATCGTTTTCATTCATCATAGACAGGTTGGAGAGAACTGCTTATCATTCCTGCTGGTGCAAGTAATCAAGGATATCCTCATGGTGGTTTTCAGACATGTATTTTCATCTGTTTAGAGCAGGGTTCTCCAACTTCACTTCTCAAGAGCTACTGTCCTGCAGCTTTGAGATGCATTGCTGTTTCAGCACACCTGAATCAAATGAGTGAATAACCTCCTTTGCATGTCTCTGGTCACAAGCCATTTGGCTGATTCAGGTGTGTTGAAGCAGGATTGCATCTAAAACCTGCAGGAGAGTAGATCTCGAGGCTTCGGGTTGGACACCCCTGATCTAAAAGATGCAGACCCCCTGATTTAGAGAATTAATTATTCTAATAATTTAAATCACATTTATAAGGTTTATATTTGTTTCTGTAGAATTATGACTGTTTGTTTTCTCTTTGGGAGGGGTCAATGAATGTTAGCTTGGCAAATCTGTGTGAAATCTTGAATTTATTCCAATATAACTTGAAGATAACAAAAAGACATATCTGTCTTACTTTATAAATATATGCATTTTTCAGATACATTGTTTACAGAAGCAGCCAAGAGGCCCATGGTAATTGTAGAAGAGCTGTAGAAAATACACAGTTCAGGTGGAAGATTCTGTTGACAAGAAAACTTAATTTGTCCACGCCACAAATTTAGTTTTGATGGAGGAGAGGCAAGAACAAAGCAATAGAAAGTCCATTTTTCAGTTTTCCACAAACCATGTAGGTGACATGATAAAAATGTGGAAGAAGATCCTCTGGTCAGATGAGACCAAAGCTGAACTTTTTGTGATACATGCAAAGGACTGTTGTGGCAGAAAACTAACACTGTACATTGCTTTGAACTGACCTTCCCCACAGTAAAAGATGGTGATGGCTCCATAATGCTTCAACATTAAAAGAGAAGTTAGTCAATGACAAGATGTGAATGTTTGAGGCTGAAAAAGACTTGAAAATGAATAAATCCAGTACATGCTTCAAAAGGGTTGCAGATATAAGTACAGCCAGGTTGCAAGCAAAGTACAGTGAACTCTGCATTCATGGGGGTTAGGGGTCACAGCTGCCCGGGACTAGCTAAAATCTGCAAATAGCTACTTGAGACCTTCTCTACAAACACATACAGCTTCCCATTTTAATAGTTGAAAATATACTTTAATAAGTATTAGCATGCACAATGAAAACGGCCTTAGCACTACCACAGGAAGTATATGTTTTAGTCGTCGTTATTTCTGCTCTTGGGGGTACAGCCAATCAGCGCCAAAGAAAATTAATGGCGCTCCTGGATTGGCTGTCCACTTTGTTGACTTCGGGGGGGGCTCATGAAGCTTCACTTCTCAGGATTTTATATGTAAAATAATGTGAAAACACATTATTTCTTTCTGTGTTATGATGATGACAATTATTATTATTATTATTATTATTATTATTAGTAGTAGTAGTATTAGTATTATTAACAACTTTATGTTGGTCTCTCAATAAAAGAGATAACAAAATGTGACAAATTCATACGATTTGAATACTTCTACAAGCATTATTCATAACTAAATATAATGTTGTGAGAAATAGACCATCTATCAGTGATAAGGTATAAACGACGACAAAAAGTAGCTTTGTTCTGATCTCAAATATTTGTGTTATTCCCATTAAACACCGGTGAGGTGTAAAGGTTATTTGTGCTCTCAGGTTATATGACGACAGTTGGTCACGTGACGCGCAGGGTTTTTTCACACTTTTGTAAACAACATGGCGATTGACGGAGTGGCCCTGCTTGCCAACTGATCAAACACTGTGCTGCTGTTAAAACCGCCTGTTCGTTGCTAAACCAGCATTGCGCGGCAGACCGGGCTGAAAATCCTGATCCAGCAAGCTGACAAGTTCGCACCGAAACCAGCGGGAGTTGGACTGACGAGCTGTCAAGAGGACTGTCCATCGGTAGCTAATGTTATCGTTAGCAACATCAGCTAACTCTTCAAAATCTGCCTCCTCTTATTCAGATCTTACACACAGGATTCATGTGACGGCAGATTTTTATTTGGCGGAACACATATGCGGCTCGAGTTGAAGAAGTCAAAGTAATCCAATAACTTCAACCGGTGTCAGAGTGGCTCCTTTAGATGTAACATTACATTATTACCTAACGCTGCTTTTTTTGTTTGTTTTTTTGTTTTATAATTTCCTCCCAATAAACACGATGTTCTTCACTTGACCTCTGCTACGTAAAACCAGAAACCGTCCCAAAAAGTCTCCTAACTCTCTGTCTCCGACAGGCCCTCTCAGTCTATGGGCTCGCAGTCCAGTTCTGGGATGTCTTGTGGAAGGGGCTCTTCCAGTGGCAACCCAGCAGATCAGTCTGAAGCAGCAGAACCGAACCAGAGCAGCGGCAGCAGTAGCAGCGGCAGCAGCAGCCGAGGCCGCAGGACGGCTGACAGGCAGCAGAGCGACAGGCAGTCTGCTTTCGAGGAGGACGTTGACTTAGCTGAAGTGCTGGCTTACCTACTGAGAAGGTGAATGTGGCGGGAATTAATTTATGTTTACCAAAAAACAAGTGCAAAGTTTGGGTTGTTTTATATATGATGTATTATGACGCTCCTAATCAATGGGACAACTCACAAAGACGTTAGTTACTGCAATTCAATTAGCTCTGTTAACTGGCATGAGGGTACTAAAATGACCTACTTCCTGTTTCCTTATATTATGTAGGTCTGCTGAGTCAGGCTGATAGAATAGGGTACACAAGAATCCACAGAATCTCTATAAATCAAATTGACAACGGTAGGGTGATCACATTCATGAGACTGTTGGCATAGAAAATAGGAGAACCTTCACATCTACTGTATCGTCTATGTGAACATTCTCCCAGTGGCTTACGGATACACACATTAAATAAACTTACAGTGTACCTGCATGGAAGCACACAGGCTAATCTTCCCGTTCGTTCATGTAATGTGATGAGGTAATAAATCAGTGTGAAGTTTATGAGTTTTAAATCATAATTGTACTTTTTTGTTTGTTTGCTTGTTTTTTCTTGGTCTAGGACTCTTGAAAAATCATCCCTTAAAAGAACGTTTGTCTGCTTGGTACAAAGGAGTATTAGGGTCACTTAAAGGGGAAAAAACAGTGGTTGTTGTTTTGATGATTTTTTTTTCTTTCTTTTTCCATTACAGAATAAAGTTGAAAGACTGAGATTAAAGTCTAAACTTGATTTCAAGTATAAAGATGAAATGTTCAGAAAAAATCTGGGTTTTTTTTTGGTTTTTTTTGTTGTTTTTTTTTTTAGAAAAAAGTGAAAATTCTTTTTCATTAATAAAGTAGACATTAAGTGTTGAATAAACTGTGGAATGTTGAAACTACAGTGTTCTTTCCTAGCAGGTTTGCCGTAGGTTGAGATAGCCTACTTTCTGACTGTGTGCATCCACAGGATGTTTATATGCTGGAAAAAAAAGAACTTATTAAATCCTGTTCTAGAATATAAAATTACTAGCTGGTTTACACAAGGCATGGCTCTGCACCACTGTTAATTTTTTGTAATGGCTGTACTTTAATCACAACATATTAACTTTATGCGTAACTTAATTGCTGATATGCTTTTTCGACTTTAGTCCCTCGAAAGGAAAAAAAAAAAAAATCCCCTCCACCCTTCTTAATTACTTACCTCCAAGTGACCCTACTACTCTGCCCTGACAAATAAAATAAAAAAAACCTTTTAGTGCTGCTAAAGCTAAGTCAAAGCTGTAATTGTATGGCCATCAAAATAGAGCATTATTGCGAAGTGGGAGAAAAATGAAACATACTTTTGAGATTTTTTTTTTTTTTTTTTTTTTTTTGAAGTAAAATATCCCCACAGCTTGACGCTGCCACTACCTTTTTTTCCACTGTGTACTTCCAGGAACCTCTGTGACCTTTAGACTCTTTGACTTTGTAATATGTGTCTACTGCAGTAAGACTCCAACAGACTGAATGTTACATTGGTATGCAAACTGTGGAACTCATGACATTTGGAATATATTGGGCAAAACTACTGCATTGTCGGCAGTCCTTGGCGATATTATTGTTACACAAACTGATATCCTTCCACTTCACAATTATGCATTACTCTGTTTTGGTCTATCACAAAGGCTTTATTGTATTATCTGCCTGATAACGCAATAAAGCCTGTGGCTGTCATGTGACAAAATTTGAAAAATTTCTAGGTAACTTTTTATATTATTGTAAACTGTAAATGATTAAGTTTGACCTTTTTTGCATTGAGATGCTAATCATCCACCTTTTAACAAAGGCTTTCTCCCAGAGAAAAGAAAAATTATATATCTAGCAAAACAGGCCATGTACAAGCAGGATGCTCTCTGAGACTGCTGTATACTTTTTATTACTTATTCTTTTAAAAGTCCTTTTTTGGTGCATCAGCTTAGATTTCCTTCATTATGTTGCATGGATGTTGATTAATGTTGTTTCTGTGTATGCAGGGGCCAGGTCAGAGTGGTCCATGGCCATGAAGCTACTGGGCTGCAGCTGGTCCAGTCATACTCTGATTCTGATGAGGACAGCGACGGAGCCTGGGACGGGCGGCTGGGCGACCGCTACAATCCACCAGGTAATCTCCTCCCAGCTCTGTGCGAGCCACCCGGAATTCTTGTTTTGATCGTCTCTTCTTGCAAAATAAGTTCTCCTCGGTTTCAAAACTATTATATGCTGTTTAATACCGATATAAAATCATATTGGCCCTCAGTATACAGTTATTGAAAGTATTGGGAAATACAAATACACTTATTTACATGTTTAAAAGAATAGCAGATTCTCCTTACAAATACACAGTTCTGTTAAACCAGAAAGGGATATGTTTACTTTCTACTTAGACTACTTTCTTTTCTGTCTAGTGGACACCCAGCCCGACACGCAAGAAGTGGACCGCAGTGAGATCCGAACACAGATCCTCCTGGCTACTGCCTCGTCCTCCTTGAAAAGCCGACACAGTTTCACCCACATGCTCACCGAGGTCAGACCCTGAAAATTCAGACCAGACAGTATCTTATGGATTCTAGGATAAATTTACATTTAAGTGGGTTTAATTGTGTGTGTGTGTTTTTGTCAGGTAATAATTGTTTTAAATGTTAACTGTTTCATGCTCAGAGAGAACAAGGCAGATGTAGAGGCTCCAGTTTTTCCCATGGAGAGTGCAGTCGTATCCGCACTCAGTGAGTACATTTCCCTTTTTCTGTTTTATCCAAAACTGCCCCAAAGGGAAGACAATGAGGATTGGTTGAAAAAAATATTCAACCAATGCTATAATTTGATTTTCATGCACTGGACACAAAGAGGACTCCACCCTATTCTGACCCTTTTTGCTTCCTTGCAGTTTTCTGCCAAACTACGTGTCCCACAAGGATACGTACCTGCAGAAAGCTTTTTGTGGAGTGTACAGCGAGGAGGGCAACATGTTCCTCTCTGCCTGCCAAGGTAAATAATACGACATCTGACATAAGAACCCAAAGGAAATGAATCAGATCCTAGAATCATTTGCAGTGTTTCTTTAAAAGCCATTTTTCCCATTTTTCCTCAATTCCTCATTTAGCGCATACTTCTGTTTTATTAGGTTACTATTTTGGAAGTAAACAACACAGCTACCACCTTCCTCCCTAGTCATTTGATTTTATTGTTTTCCTCATTAAAAACCTCACTGTTGATTTGCTACTGCAGGCACTGAAAAAGAAGCCTAATATGGATGGTAAAGCTGAACTGGGTCCTGAATCTTTTATCTTTCAAATATAATTGGGACCTAATGGTTGCAGTGTGTAGAATGAAGCATGAATTAGCCAATTTCCATGTTAATAAGCTTGACAGCAAAGACACTTGAGTGTATACATACATTAATCTGCCCTTAACGAAACAGATGGCATCATGTGGAAATGCTGAAGCAAAACTTTTCGACATCAGCAAAACTTTTCGACATACTAATCTAATCAAAAAGACAACTTTTTTTTTTTTTTTTTTTTTTTTTTTTTTTTTTTTTTTTTTTTTTTATCTCAAATGCATTTTACATAACTTGGAAAAAAAAATACATTCCATCAGCCAGAAAGTTAAAACTTGGGGACAAATTGGTCTTGCAAATGGACAGTGACTCTACGCATACTGCCAAATCAATTAAAAAATGGCTTAAGGACAGCAAAGTCAATGTTTTGGAGTAGCCATCACGAAATCTTTATCTCAGTCCCAAAGAAAATCTGTGGGCAGAGCTGAAATGGTGCGTGCGAGTGAGGCAGCCTTCAAACCTGACTTAATTATACCAGTTTTGTCAGGAGGAACGGGCCAAAATTCCAGAAAACTATTGCGAGAATAATAATAAATAACAATACTACCACATACTAAGGAAATGTTGTGATGTCGTTTTATATAATAAAACCTGCAAATATTTGAGTTTTAACTGTGCATATATATTGTTTTTCTTGTAGACCAGAATATACGCCTGTACGACACCACCAGGGGGCGCTTCCACCTGCAGCGGACAGTGAAGGCCCGTGACGTGGGCTGGAGCGTGCTGGACGTCTGCTTCACTCCCGATGCACGCAACCTGCTCTACTCCAGCTGGTCTGATTACAGTAAGGCTAACGGACTATTAAGACATTGCACCATGAGCCCGTCACTGTACAGTGTTTATTAATTTCCGTTAATATAAAATGTTATTATTTAAGCATTCAGTTATATACAGTCTTTAGTCAATTAGTCATTAACTATTTATATTTATTGCAGAGGTAATGTCATGCTGTTTCTTGGGAGAGCAGTTGTTGTAAAACAGATTTTACTAATAATTTAGAAACAAAGACTCAATTACTTTGCATCTTATATTAGCTTTTAGTGGAGCAAGCTAAAACAGTTTAGCTTTCAGATTGCCAACAGGCGTGTAACACTTTCAAATCCAGCATGTGTCATAACATGCCTTAAAAGCTCAAACGGATAAAATAGAACTAATGTCGTGTAATATGTTCAGCCTATTTGTTGTCTGCTGAAAGTCTTGCTTTCTCTCGCTCTCTTGCAGCCACGTTGAACAGCAGACATGTAATTTTAAATTTTGTTCCCTTGGAACAGCTTCTTGCATCTGATTTCATTTTAAACACCTCACTGATACGAAAAGTAACTAACTTTGAGTCAGTAGCCGCATCCACGCCAAAGAGTTTTGTTGTCAACGTGACAAGTTAGCGCTTAGGTATGACTTGTTCAATGATCATAAAAGACTGGATTTTTGGTTTCAAACTAGCTGGTCACCAACCACCAAGCTTCTGATTCTGGTCATTCCCGGATTTTTTCATACATCTCTACATTCCACCTTAAATTTAATCTCCAGGAAGTGAAATGCAGATCGACCAGGCTCAGCTAAGGTGATTGTTATGGCTTTACCTTTGCAGAAGGTTTAACTTGTCTATCTTCAAAGATGAATATTATAATATTATATCATCTTGTATTTTAGGTCCATGTGTCTCTTATTTATTCTGAGTAGCACCATCCAGACAGCTTTTCTGCAGATTTTAAGCAACCTGGAGACTTAAGAATCCAGCTGCTTTTGGCCTCTACTAGATTATTTAAAAGGCCCAGGGCTGTTTGAAGCTGTGCATGCTCATCTTATGCTCACATGTTTTATAGATGATGTTGTTCAGATCATGAGGTGTCCTTTTTCTTTCCTCAGCCATCATTCTGCTATAGATTAACCTTAGCATAATCTGTTTAATAAATACACCTTCAGAGAAAAGAGGGATTTTATACTCACCCGATATCTGCTGGCTGATCGGAACCCGATAGAACAGTGGATTTTGTTTTCGTTTTTCCAACACAGCAGCACCGATTGTACAGATATACTTAATCTCCTTTAAAAATGATTTGTACACTTTTTCCATTTGATTTGTTTTAATGTGAATTCTTACAGCTGAAAGCTGAAAAATTTGACCTTTTTAATGTAGCATTCTCTATCCTAAAGTATCCTGAAAGTATTTACCAGTAATTTCAGGCCAGCATGAGATTCTCATGTTGCTGTAACCCTGAGTAAAAATACCATGGTATTGCTGTGTTTACACAAAAAGATAAAATAGAATTTAAATATGGATCTAGCTGCTTTTAGTTAAAACAAGAAAGTAACAATTTTTCCTTCTGCTGCCAAAATAACCTAAAATATTTATTACTTAATAAGAGGGATGGTTGACTTTTCTTCAGGTTCCACACAATGACCACTTTGGGTTCTTTTTCCAAACATCCAGATTTTTCTTTTTTGTAAACGGGGTTGGAAAAAGTAGCAGCCTTCTTCCAGCCAGCTGGCCGGCAGTGTGCTACAACAAGTTAGGGTTGCAGGTAGTGTCACTCCCCGGCATCTGAGAAGGATTTTAAACCTCACTGTGCCGTGATACTGATAACTTTCCCATGCATATTCAACAATCTTTATTCAACTGGTGTCGTAAAGACTGTTTGGTTCTCATATATTCTCTCTGTGTCTTTCCCGCAGTTCATTTGTGCAGTATAGATGGAGACAGTGAAAACCACACCGCCCTGGACCTCAAGTTAGTGTTTCCCTTCATAGTAACTTATAACATTACCAAGCAGGTAATCTATCATTCCTTACCAGCCTGCCCCCTCAACTCCTCCTTCATTACCACCTGGATGAATGATGCTGTCAGATCTTGTCACCCCATCATCCATCCTCTCCTTCCTCTCTGTGTGTGTCTGTGTCCTCCTGTCCAACGCAGAGATCATTAATTCAAACTCGTAACAGAAACATTGTTTAAAAGGGGGTGAGTGCCCTCATAAAGCTGTTTTTGGTGCTCAGTAGGCTGCGTGGTTGGGATTAACTAATTGTGCTTTGTGATAATGATGTGTGTGTGCGCTCTGTAGCCCAGATGAGAGGAGGTTCTGCGTGTTCTCGCTGGCTGCGTCAACAGATGGCAAAGAGATTCTGGGCGGGTGAGTACAACTTGCTGTCATGTGTCAAAGCGCTGACTGACAGGCAGCACTGAGAGTTCTTTCAGAAAAATGAATTCATTGTTCCAGTTGTTTGTTTTGAAGCAGGGCATGGCATTTACTTCACTAGTTAATAAGGAAGAATGTAAATCGCATATAAATCTTGAGTGGGAATATATAATTGATGTTTCCTGTCTGTGTTTTCAGAGCAAACGACGGCTGTCTTTACGTTTTTGATCTTGAGCAGAATAAACGAACACTGAAGGTGAGTGAAGCTCCGTTTGCTTGTTTCTCAGCTCAGGTGAAGTCGGACATCAAACGTCGGCCCAAGGTGTATTGAGCCGTTTAGGCAGGCGTTCAGAGGAAGGTGCTCTGGTGTAATGGGTAAAAATGTAACATAAATGCAAAACGCTATAGGTAGGAAGGAAACTAGCATCTAATTATACCATCCCCTTAGAGAAATGCGGTGGTGGCAGCATCATCCTGTGGGGATGTTTTCGTAAGTGGGGAAACAGAGTTGATAGGATGATGGATGGAGCTAAATGCAGCGCAATCCTGGAAGAAAACCTGTTAGAGGAACTACAACGGAAGGGATTTGATCAGAGCATATTCCTGCCATTACATAAAAACACTCAACTTCTGAGCCTAAATCCAGTGGAGAACATGTGGCAAGACTGAAATATTGCTGCTCTTCCTCTATTCTGACTGCGCTTAGGCTATTCTGCAAGGAGGAATGGCATAAACGTGTAACCTCTACTCCAGATGTACAAAGCTGGAACAAAAAAAAAAAACGCTCTTAGTGTTGATCTATCAAAAAAAATCCCCCTAAATGCAAGACTTTGCTTTAGTCACTGTAGTCATGCTGCTCCATAAGAGTCCAGTTCAGGATGAGAACTGAGCTCCCTTCTCCTCCCGCAGCTTCCCTCTGTGGAGTAGTCAGTAGGTGATACCCACCATCTGCTCCATCACCGTCTCTCTCTCTCTCTGTCTGTCTGAGTCCGTCCCCGTTTCATCTCTGTTTCGATTATGCGTGTCTGCGGTTCATGTTCGCCCACACTCCGCCCAGAATAACCAACTCTTTCTTTTGCGTGCACCCGTCCTCAGATCGATGCCCACGAGGACGACGTGAACGCGGTGGCGTTCGCCGACAGCTCGTCCCAGCTGCTCTTTTCTGGCAGCGACGACGCTCTGTGCAAGGTGTGGGACAGACGGACGCTGCGAGAGGACAGACCGCAGCCCGTCGGACAGCTGGCCGGCCACAGAGACGGCATCACCTTCATCCACAGCAAGGTGGGGGAGGAGTTCTGCTGTTCCATCCACCTGTCATCAAAAAGCTCTCCAAAGCATTTAAGCTGTTTACGCAATTTGTTCAGGCGATGATGTACAGTTTCTTTTGCGCCACAACTCTTGGGTCTGTTTTGTGTGCCAGGGCGACGCTCGCTATCTCATTAGCAACTCGAAGGACCAATCCATCAAGCTATGGGACGTCCGGAAATTCTCACCCAAAGAGGGTTTGGCTGCATCCCGACTGGCAGTCACCCAACAAAACTGGGACTACCGCTGGCAGCAGGTTCCCCAGAGAGGTGAGGAAGGGAAGGAGAGTAATGGGAGGATTCATTTAAGTAAATTAGAATGTCATCTAAAAGTTAATTAAACTCACTAATTCAGCTCAAAAAGTGAACCGAGTTATACATTTAAAGCATTCACTTCTGTTCATTTGGATGTTGATGGATTACAGCTAATGAAAACTGAAAATTCAGTTAGACCAATAAAAAAAAAGATTGCTGAAACAGAAATGTTTTGTTATGGTCTACATAACTACTGCTGACCTGACAGTTGTCCACCAGGACAATCTGTTTTGATTGCTAATTGTGCTATGACCAAGCAATGGAAAGTTGAGTGGAAGGAAAAAGTTTGGCAGAAAAAAGGTGCACAAACAACAAGACATGACTGCATCCCTGAGAGAATTGTAAGATGAAGCCCATTCTGGGGTTGGGGGAAGTTCATGAGGTGTTGACTGCAGCTGGAGATGTATCCATAGACAGCATCAGAAGCTTCTTAGCTAAAGGAGAAAAAGGTCTGGATGGTTGCCAGGGGCTGATCTGGAAAACCATTTATGGGGTGGCCAGATGGAAGTGAAGGAGATTTTGAGGCATGGAAAAACATCGCAAAAGTGCGTTCAAGCGTAATAAATTCTTTATTACATGATTTTAAATCGAATTAAAGAAATAAGTTAACTTTTCATTAATATTCTAATTTATAAGGAAATACCTTATTGAGAAAGAGTGTAGTTCAGGTTAAATGAAAATTCAGATCTTGAAGTTGGAAACATTCACCGTATTTCTTTGATGTTCTGACACTGAGCTTTTTCTCTGTTTTGATTTGCAGCCCTGAAGAAACACAAACTGACCGGCGACACCTCAGTGATGACCTACCGCGGCCACGGCGTTCTGCACACGCTCATCCGCTGCCGGTTCTCTCCGGAGTTCAGCACCGGGCAGAGGTTCATCTACTCCGGCTGCTCCACGGGAAAAATCGTCAGTAAGTCGTCGTTCCTCTGTGCGTTTGGTGATGTATTAACATTGCAGCGGAACTCCTTGCCCGAAGAATCGCTGCTCGTTATCTCCACGAGGCTGACGTGTGGCATGAATGTTCTGTATGTGTGCAGTCTACGACGTCCTGACCGGCATGGTGGTGTCCAGACTGTCGGGTCATGACGCGTGCGTGAGGGACGTCAGCTGGCACCCGTATGATGACAAAATCATCAGCAGCTCTGTGAGTCTTGTTAATGCAGGCAGGCATGACTTTGGGATCCTGCATATCACATCACATCCAAAGGAAGATATTTTATGTTAGCAGCCAAACAGCAGCTCATCTTCTACCAAAATACCAAGGACTTTAGAAAGCTCTCAGATTCAGCTGTTCAGTTGTGAGGAATAAACTGGACCCTTTGTAAAACTGCCTTGAACTGGACACGTTTACAGTTTTGAAGGTGGCAGATGTTATTTCACAGTAGATTAAAGTTGTTTTCTTCATTTACATATGCAAAACATGATAGCAATATATTAGTCATATTCAAAAGAATTGAATATTATCAAAAAGTTCATTTATTTCTGTAACTCAATTCATTAAGTGAAACCCATAATATAGATTAATTACACACAGGCCAATGTTTTCAAGCCTTTGTTTCTGTTAATTATGATTATTTTTTTCTTAGAGATAATTTGACTATGACTGCATAAATTATTTTATTTTCTCTGTACAATAATGCAGTTTTAATAAGCTATTAATTGTCTAAAATTTTTCTTCAATGTAAATAATAATAAATAATGATTAGAAATTTTACCATATTCAGCTGCCGTTTTAGCTTAATTTCAAACATCTATTCATCAATTTTAAGATAAAAACTGACTCTTTATGGATACAAATATGTGGATGGCAGCCTTTAGGAGTCGAGGCGACTTCACAGTGTGTGTTAATTTATTTAAATGTGGTTTTGCTGTTATTTTTAAACAAGTACATGATTACAGAGTTGACATATTAAGCTGTCTTTAGCCGAGTTTTCATACAATTCATTTCAGTTTATTTATATAGCGCCAATTCAAACCAAATGTCGTCTCGAGACGCTTTACAGAAAAGTAATTTCAGTTCAATCACATATACATTCCAGTTGATCCTAGTTTTCAAACTGTGCATTTAGTTCAGTTTGTCATTCAAATTAGTTTAAAAACCGTTCTATCTAAGGAAACCCAGCAGATTGCATCAAGTCATTGACTTGCAGCATTCGCTCCTCCTGGACGAGCACGTAGCAGTAGTAGACAATCGCCCGCTCTGTGTTGTTGATTTTACAGTAATCTCTCATACCAAGCATGCATTATGGCGACAGTGAGGAGGAAAACCTCCAGGAAGAAACCTCCAGCAGAACCTGGCTCAGTTCAAGCGGCCATCTGCCACGACCGACTGGGGGTTTGAGAAGACAGATCAAATACGACCAGATGTAACACACCAAACAGAGAATGTTAACCCTCACCACATATCTCTGACATCTCCAAAAGGCTGCCATTTCCAAAACGGAGCAGTTTTGCTGTAACTCGTTTAGCCTTCTTATCTGCTGAAGTTTTACTCTCTGCATGAAATCCCCCCATAGGAAATACAGTTTCCCTTGAAACAGCTTCTTAAAGATTTTGTTTCCTCTGATTTCATTTTTAAACACCTCACTGGTACTAAAAATAGCTAATTGTGAGTCTATTTCCTTCAGTAATAAAAATTCACACCAGACAGCCTGTTGTTTGTCACCTCTTAGACATGGTGCGTTTACTGGCCTGATTTACGAGTTTCTCACCTGCTAGTCACCAGTCACAGTAGATTTTCTTTAGAGGAGTCAGAGTAAAGGCAGATAAACACAAATGTGCGCTGTAGCTTTTAGATTATTACTGATACTGTAATTTTCTTTCTATCTAATAAATATGTGCTACTTTGAACTAGTCCTGCACATAAAATTTCAGTGAAATACATTAAAGTTTGTGACTGTAACATGAAAAAATGTTAACATGTTTTCAAAGTCGTGCAAATGTCCAAATGCAGCAAGCAAGTTGACGACATACATTGGATTTCATGTTAAATCATGTTTTTGAAATTGTGTCCACAGTGGGACGGAGCGGTGCGGATGTGGGAGCACAGACAAACCCATCCGCTGGAGGAAGAGCGGGAGAGGGAAAGAGAGTCACACATGGGGGAAGAAAAGAGATGAAGAAGAGATGGCTGAGGGCTAGACTGCCCCTGAAATGGAGGCTGCTGGGAGTTTGGAAGCTCGGATGAACTGTGACAGACTTCGATACCCTTTTAATTCAATGCTGGATATTTTCGATCACAAGAATAAGCATGGCTGTGAAGTATTATTTCGGAACGACTAAATGGCCTCACCTTAAGAGCAGATTTGAACACAGGGGGACGTCCTCTGTTTGTCTTTGGATCTTTGACCCCTTTGTCTTGTGCAGAATAAACCGGCTGCTTTTTGACTTAGCCTGACCTTTAAATGCGCTGCAAAGTGATGCAGTCAGAGCACATTAAGATGTAATGATAAGTTAGGTTCAATAAGTTAGACATGTTGGATACTGCAGGAAGAAAATGATGACAATGATGAATCTGTATACATGTATAGCGTTTTAATGAAATGGGGGTGACTTGGGTAGATGCTCGTGTGCTGACTTTGCATCTGTTTTCCTTTTGATGTGATGAGGTTTGTTCTTTAGATGCACAAAGCCCCAAATGTTACACTTGATGATAGATATTCTCTCTTCACCATTCTGCAATACAACCAGCTAGCAGGCAAGGTGGCTTTTTGGGTGTCACCCACAGCTGGAAGCCAGATCAATAATGCTTTTATAGCAGATTTTTTAAAAAAGTGATATTTGTTAGGCAGTATCAACCTGTGATATAGCTCAGCGATTTGAATATGCGTGATCTTGTGTTAAAACCTGAACTGGGGATGTGCTCATATGGGAACTATCTTACACACTGATCTGTATATGCAATTTTCGGGTGTTTATAAAATGGCTCAAGTCTCAATTTCAGACAGTTGTTTTACAGTGTCAATAAAAAGATTTTTCTTTAATTGTATCACAAAAACTGTCTGGTTTTACTGAAAAGTATGTTTCTCCATGGTTCTCTGCAGGAATGCCGAGCTTAAAAATGTAAAGGTGCTGTCTCACACAATTTGGTTTCTCCACAAAAAATGGATAAAAGCATAAAAAGTGAATACAGGTGCAGCTCTATAAATAAGAATATTAATTTAAAGTTAATAAAAGCTAAATACTCAAGTGCTGTGAGAAAAGTATTTGCCCCTCTTTTTTATTTTTGCTTTTTTGACATAATGAAATGTTTTAGTATAAAAGATACCCTGAGTAAATACAAAATCTAGTTTTATAAATGTTGATTCTATTTACTGCAGGGAAAAAAGCTTTCCCAAACTAATCTGACTTTATCTGAGAAATTAGCTTTTTGATTATCTGAAACCTTTAAAAGGGGGCTGGGGGGGGGATCTTATGTAAAAGTTGCATGTTTGAGGAATCCTTGAACTCTGGTGGCAGCCATTCAGGGGTGCCTAAACACAAAGCACTGCCTATTTACTCAAAGCTAAGTGGGTTTTTTAAATCAAATAATCAAACTTAAATAAATTAACCTTTTGATGATTTTCAAATTTATTCATGTGCATCTCCTAATATCAAAAATATAGACAATAAAATATTCAAAAAGCAACATTTTCATGACATTGTGAGATAAATATCGAAAACACTCATTCCCAAGGCAGTTATTAAGACCCCTAAGGTAGGATTAGTAGATGATTTGATTGCACAAGGTTGGGTAAAACTGAGCCACTGTTTCACTCTGCACAAATAAGTGTTAGCTACCAGCACTGCTAGCACATTAAGTGAACCACAGTGTTGGTGGGATTGCTATAGGGAAAAACAAAAGCACAGCTCACACATCCTGCAGATGTAGCCTATTTGGAGCTGAAAATAGTCCAGCTTATTAGCTAAGTGACAAAAATAAGCAGGTTGCAGTGGATTAGGTGTTTTATCGAAGCAATGTTTAGACTTGTTACAATGTGTGCATCGCCACTTGGTCATCAGTTAGCCATGTGGCTTCCCCCCCCCTAACAAGACTGTCATAATCTTGTGTTGACAAAAAATGCCTTCAATCAGATGCAATCAATAAAATAAAAAATGGTAAATGGACTGAATTTATGTAGCACTTTTCTAGTCATACTCAAAGCACTTTACACTACAGCCACAATTCACCTATTCACACTTAAAAATACACACACATTTATGCACCAAAATGCAAAGCCATAGTCAACTTGTGGTCAGGTGCTTTGTCCAGGGGCACATCTGCATGTGAGAGGAGGAAGCTGGAATCAAACGTACAACACTTCCAATAGCAAGACAACTACTCTGCCCATGGAGCCACAGTCGCCAAACAATTTAGACTATTATCATAAAGTATCACCTGACCAGCAGTTTCATTTTCCATTTTTCTTCTGAAGCACACCGTATCACATGCCTCCATGAAATGAAAAATGGAGCAAGAGTGGTGACTGTTCAGCAATATGAGGTGGGTAATTTTATCTGTCTGAGATGTATAGCTGCATGTATTCTTGCATTATAACAACCTCAGTAGTGTTCTCCACATCACTATCTGTCTAATCTGTGTATACGTTTCTATATACTCCTACTGTAGCACTCTTCCTTTCTGTTTTTGTTGCAGAAGGCCATTTAATACTGGATAATATGGATAATGGATATTATATGGCTCCCAGCCCAGGACTCCTTTGCACCAGGGAGCAGCACGAGCGCTTGAAAAAAGAAAAAGTTCTATCAGTTCAGCAAGTGAGCAAGTCTTCTGTTACTTATTTACTTTTCTGGTCAAAAACTGGTGCATTGTGTGAAAGTATGGTGATGCACCATGGCTAGTTGCTGATGCTCAACTTCAGTGCTAAACTAAGAGTATTTCACAGTTTTTACGGTCCTTGCAATCTTCCATCATCTTTCTCGTGAAATTTTAAATATGTAGATGACTCAAACGTGGATTGAACTGTTCTAAGGATATTCTAAACATGTAAAGGAAGCAAAAGTAGGGGCACAAGCAGGGAAGCTTTCATGCAAGAACCATCACTTTGTCTAGGCCTGCATCCTCAAAGCAATGTCATCAGTCTAACAAAACGTTTAGTTGGTGTTTGGCTATCTCTGCTTCAGTTGTTTTTTTTGTTTTTTTTTTAACAAAACCAGCACAGAAAGTGTTCAAGAAGTGTCAAAATTGTATTCTGAGACAAAAATAGCCAGTTCATTGTAGAGGGATGCATAGTGATTGGATCCAGGCTTTAGGTTTGAAGAATAATCTGATTGCACTTTAAACCCAGTTAAAAAGTCACAGGACATGAACATTCATTCTGACGTTTCTCTGTCCTGAAAATTGAATTTGTCCAATTTTATATTATTGGACTAATTGTACACTTAGCCAGAGCTGCTAGAAATGCATCGGACAAACAATAAACAATAAGCAGCTGCAGTAACCACAGCAAAGAGGCCTGAAGGACATTGTAGCGGCAGCCATGCTGCAAGCGCGCTAAAATTAGACCAAGATTCTTTGGCGAGCCTGATATAATTTTACCCACCGTTCTAGCAAAATTAATTCAAATCGTACAACAACCCACCAACTTCAGTTTTTATTTAAGTCTGAAACGTGTTCAGCTGTCAGAGAATGAATGTGTAAGCTCTTTGTGGGAGTAGCAGGACCAGCTGACCCTGTTTTTAGCACAAGAATCTAAAGGAAGGAATGAAAGTGGTCAGTTTTTGGCTCGGAGTTAAATAGGCTTAAAGGGGCTGTAGCCTGATGACCTGCCTTTGAAATAAAAAGGCTGGTAACATTGTAAAAAATCCTGCTGTTTTTTGGACCAAATACAGGCCTGCAGCAGTTTTTGACTTAAAATAGCTTTCCCTCCAAAAGCCAATTCTGTTACAGAAATGAGATGAGAATCAGGAAAAATAGCCAGATCATCTCTGTCAGTGTAATTCTTTTAAATTTGATGGCAAAAAAAATCAATAAAATAAATAAATAAATAAATAAAATAAGAGTTTGACTGGAAGCCAGTCTGTTTGTTTAGTATTCTCAACTGCCAAAACACAAAAAAGTGGTGCTGTCCCACTGCTTTGAAAAAAATGATGGGATAATTTGCAGCAGGATGCATTAACACGTCTCCTCTTTCAGCCTGTGTTCAGATGGGGGTGGGGGATTTTTAAGGGTAAAGGGGGCAGAGGTGTTGTATTTTTATATAGCATGTGGTCTTTGTGGCATGTCATGCCTGACAGCCACAAAGTGGGACTGGTTTGCCTTCTACAGACAAAAGAGAGACACCAACAGGACACCAGCTTGTTAAACAACAAACAAGTCAGACCATCGATTTATATGGATCCAAAGACTGAAAACTCTTCAAAAAGCTTCACGGCAGAAATCAACTTAGAAAAGCTGCAAAAGATAGCTGCAGAGCTGATTCTCCCTGGCAGATTCATCCTCAGGCCTCTGAATGCTGCTCTGGAGTTTATTACCAGCCTACTGGCCTGGATTTTAGGATGCAACCTGGTCCGAAGGCATTTTCACCTCATGCTGTCAGGACTGGTCCTCTTTGGGCCTCTGCTGAGTTTCTGGGTATCCAAGTACAGCATCTTCGCTAACGGCAAACACTACCTGTACAGGTGAGAGCTTTTAACAGCAAAGTGATTTGCTTTGGGTTTTACTGTGAGTGCTTGATGTGGACTCTTGTGTATAAAAATGCTTACATGAAAGCTATCCTGACTGGAAAGCAAGTCAATAAATGACTTGCTTTTTGTATCACACACGCAAACCTAGCTAGTTCCAGTTTCATACAAGAGGTAAATCATGGTTGATAAATTACTTTTCCAGTCAATGACATACACAGGTTTCCAGGGTTATTTCCAGGAAGGAGCCAAAGTTTATTAGATGAACCTCCCCCCCCAAAACACTGAATTCAAGCCTTCACTGTGAGGCATGGTAGCACAGGCATCATGATATGGGGATGTTTCTGATACTACGGTGTCAAGCCTATACACTGCATATCAAGGGATCATGTATCAGTTTGAATGTATAAAAACGCTTGCAGTCCTGTTGTCTTGTGCTGATGAGGAAATTCCCTTGAAACGGATGTTTCAAAAAGGCAACCCCAACACATCAGTGATCAAGCAGCATCTTTTTTCCAGTTATTATGGAGTGACCAGCCCAATGCCTGGACTGTAAACCAATAGAAAACCTGTGGGGTGACATCCAGTAGACTGCCTCTATTAGTTGCTGCTTCAAGCCATGCCATTGTTAATCATAATTCGTCCATAGTACAATGATTTCCTGAAAATACTGAGCCAGTCTCTTTATGCTCTTATGTAAATCTTTTTTCTGTCCTCATAATACAAACTTAAGTGCTGGTATAGAGAGCAAACAAATAAAAAGGTTTCTTTCCCATGCCTCTAAGTCCAGGGAAGTTAAAACTGCCTCTGGACAAAGTGAGGCTAATTATTTGCAGAGTAATGGTTGATTCGTTCAGCTTTTTATAACTTTGCACTGTCAAAATAAAAATGTGCAGCTCCTTTCTAATATTTCATTGAGAGTCATCTTTAACCATTAAGTGTTTCTTTCAAAGATTAGATGGCAAGAGGTAGACTCTGCCCACCTCTGCTCCTCACAGGCTCAACTGGTTTTAGACAACTAGTTTTTTGCCTATTTGTCTAAAACCAGAGTGATTTGAGGTTTATCGGGCAGGTAAATTTATATTTTTCTGCTATTTTTCACCCTTTTGAACATTTCCCACTCCCTCCTACAGGAAGTTCCTCAGGTCCACCTGGGGCTGGACCTGCATCCTCACAGGCTCCTTCGTCGTCCTCCTCTCCTTCTCGGCCCGCCGCTCTATCTCCCTTACCCTGCGCCACCTATCTCGGATTGGCCTCGCGGGCCTGCTGTGGTGTGGCAGTCGGCGCCTTCTGGCCCTGCTGGAGGATGCAGCTGGCGCCTGTTACGAACCTCTGGCCCCCGTCCAGGACACCCAGAGCTCCGCCACCTCAGCGCAGCCTCTGCTGCTCCTGCACGAAGACCAGACCAAGGCGTCGTGCCTCAAAGCCAACATGATGTGGAGAGGTTATGAAGTTTCGCAGGAAACACTCATCCTCTGCCTGTGCTGCCTGCTGCTTGTGGAGGAACTGTCCATCTTTGGTCGTCACCTGTCGCAGGAGAAGCGTCTTCATAGGCCTCCCAGTGCTCCATTAGGAGTCCTCTTCCTCCTCTGTGTGGTTCTCCTCTTCATATGGATGGTCTTGCTTCTGTGCTTGCTTGCATACTTCCCTGCATGGCCCTCTCAGCAGCTGGGAGGAGCTCTGGGCTACCTGGGGTGGAGGGGCCTCTATCAGGGATGGTACCGGCTCACACCCAGTCAGGGGTCCCCTGGTTTACCAGGAGAGGGCCTTTTCACCAGCACAGACTCTGATAAACACTCCCAGTAGTTTTTTTTTTTTTTTTTTTTTTTTTTTTTTTTTTTAATAATTAGCAGAACACTTACAAGAATCCTGTTGCTTTATTTTTTGTAATCTGAAACAAAATGCATGCAGCGCTGCGAGAGAACAACATTTCTGCCAGGACATGTGTTGTGGAATTCAATCAGTGTTATACAACAGTAGCTTGTTTATAAAAAGAAGGAAAAAAAAGCTGGTCTCAGTAGATGAGAGCTTTCCCGTCTCCTCTGGGCTTCTTAATCTTGTCATAGTTCTTGTTAATGATGTCAAACAGCACCGCCTGAGGGGGGGGGGGCAGAGAGAGAGAGAGAGCGAGAGAGAGAGAGAGAGAGAGAGAGAGAGAGAAACAAGACAGCAAGATGAAATGATTATGAGGAAGACATGAGACCAAGTGAACTGTGGTGAAGTCCAACAGTCCCTTTTATCACAAGCTTCTTCATCACCAGCATCAAACACAAGGAGGACAGTGACCAATGGGACAAGAAGGACGGGTTAATGGACAGGATATGGAGCACTAATTAATTTAACACAAGCAAAGCAATTAGTTTAATTGGCTTCCTATTAACAACAAATGGACACCACTTAACCATCGTCCTGCTGTTTGGACACAGCTGGAATCATTTACATACTAGATATCTGCTGCGTCCTGTTCATAACGTGTGATTTACAACGTCCACCCATCCTTTTTAACATCAGTCTAACAACAGGCGCTACGGTGTCTTACGTATGTGTTGCAGATGTCCAGGACCACAAGACGAAGCTCTCTGTACTGGTACTGATCCAGTTCATGAACCAGCTGTCTGTAGTCTCCCTGCAGCAGAAAGGAGGAGTGAGTTTACAAACTAAAAAAGACACATGGGACAGTTCTGTATTCAACTGACTGGTGCTGTGTAATAGATTCAGCAAGATTTGCAAAAATGTTCAGAGCCATTTCACTTTTCCACATTTTGTCATGTTGCAACCACAAACTACTTGGGATTTTATGGGATAGACTAACATAAAGTAGCAGGGATTCATCGTTTTCAAATTTGTTACAAAACAAAACAAAACAAAAAAAAAAACCCCTGCCATCAAAATCTGAAAAGTGTGACATGTTTCACAGTGGAAATTTTTCTATTTTTTTTTTTCTTCTTTAAACAATGGTTTTCTGCCATACAGAATTAAGCACAAAGGCCAACTTCTGAAGGTAGTTAGTTGCACTGGATTTTATTTAGAGGCATCAGAGTAAAGGCATGGATAAAGAGGAAATGCATGCCACACTTTTCAGATTTCTAAAACAAAACAAACAAACAAACAAAAAAAAAAAACTGTAAACCAATGTCTTTTCGAACTAGGCACTACTTTTAGTCACTTTAAGTCCAAGTAAGAACACAGAAAGGTTTCTGGTCGACAAACATGACAGATACTGACCACATGGGGTTGTTTGGAGGCCTTGGCCACAGCGTCGCCTCTCTCACTGTAATACCTGGCACAACAAAAAACAAGAAGAGTTGGTCACAAACGGTTACCAGCATCAACATGTCATCATTTATCTGTAGAACCAAGAAACAAAGATCGAAAGGTGACAAAAGAGTTTCACTGATAAAAAAAAATGCCGTTCACAGGGCGCTTGGCTGAAACATTGAATGCTGTCTTCCATCGTTATGTCATGGAGAAAAGCAGTATTGTGTCTTGGGAAAGATGATTCGCTCCATTTAAAATCTATTACATTTTGTATTCACACAAAATGTGGTGCAAATAAAGAACAAAGTTTCACACTTAAAATCAAAAACAGTTTCCAATCCACAGTTTGTTTGTTTTTTTGGAAAAACTTCTCGAGGTCTGTTTGCCACCAGCAGGCTAACACAGAAGGCCTTTTTGGTTTTTACAAACTGCTTCAAGCTCTTGTTTTTGAGTGTTAGCTCCAGTGATTTGTGTCAAGGGCAACGAGCATTAAGCATGGGCTTGTTACTAGCATGAAGGTATTCTTTTATAAGTTATAACAAGTTAAAACGGGTAAAATGCTCCACCGTATCGTTCCTGCAGTTTCAAGTCCTTTATTGAGATGCCAAAGAAACTGTCAGAGTGACCAGAGTTTCTCTACAGCTGTATGGAGAATAGATTAATGTAGTGTCACCCCTCCCCTATGTGTTGCTGCGCCCTCCTTGAAAATTAGCTTGAAGACACATTTCCCTTCACAAAACAAAAGACCAATTCAGCAGTTTGGAAATATGTCTGATTGCAAAAAATGTGTTAGAGTAATATGTAGGGAAAAAAAAAGGTACCTAACAAGGTACCATTTTAAAACTAGTTGCCAAGATTTACTACAATTCTATAGTAATAGGTGGTTGGTATGATTGCTATAGTCATAGTTGTAGGCTGTTATTCTGCTAGAATTTAGTATTTTAGAAAATAAATGTTAAATAAATGTAGATTACTTTACTATAACAATACATGTCTAATTTTGGCATTAGTAGTACAGTGGAAACCCACCTATTCGCAGGTTCAGTATTTGCAGATTTTCTGTGTAACGTGACTCCAAATTATTTGCAGGGATTTTTGTGTAGCGTATATCGAATATATATGAAAGAAAATGCGGCTTGGGAAGCAGAAATACTGAGGTGCAATGCTACTTGACACTCTAGGCTGTCATGTGCAAAGCAGCCAATCCAGGAGCACCATTTATTTTCCAGGGTTCTGACTGGCCAAGAGCTCAGCTAAGGAAGACTGTAGGTGTTAACTTTAGCTATTTGCAGGCGGCTGTGGTCCCTAAACCCCATAAATACTGGGGGGCCATTGTAATAACTGCTTTTCTGCACATCTTTGTATTAAATGTTTGGGTAAACACCATGAAACTCTCACTTTTGCATTTTATTCAGATTCACACCAGTAGTATTTCAGACCTAATGAGTGCTTTTAAATGAAAGCTCAGCGCATCAGAAATGCTACACAATGGAAACAACCTGAGAGTCTTGTTGAATTCCCTGCAACTACTGAGGTTAAATACATATTTGCAGATGCGAACACTGAAGTGACAAGTGAGAATGAAAAGGACCAGAGACAGAAATGGTTGCATCAGTTTCTTTTCATCTTGAGCCAAAAACCCTGCACACAGTAGCTGACGCTTACTTTGAAATCTGAGTCTGGTATGCTTCGATCTTGGTGCGCGTGTTGGTCAGGAGCTCAAACACTTTCTCCTGTTAACGAGATCGAGCATTGAAAATTCAGCTCATGATCATTCGAACAGTCTTACTTTACTCAAGGCGAAATGTTAAAACATGTCAACGCTTTACCAGCAGATTTCTAATGGCTACCAACCTGTACAGCCACTCCAAAGTTGTTACCATCTTCAATCCTAGGAATCTGCAACTGCACCCACATTGACACCTGACAGGAAAGCATTGTCCCACTCATTAATTAGGCCACCAGACAAAATGCATTCTGATGCACCTGCTAAACTGTCCCATCAAAATCCACTCATTATTAAACATCATATAAAATCTAAAGCAGCCTTTATAGCATTCCTAACATGTGATTTGCACATGGCAACAGAAAGTAATCATAAAGTTAAGCTGTAAGATTAAAACAATAGACTGACTGTGTTGAGCTTCTCCTTCAGAGTCTGGATCTCAGGTTTGACCTCATTCAAAAGACTCTCCACTCTCTCGTTGCTACAGATTGGACCACAAGGAGGCCCTAGAGGACACAGTATCAAATGTATGCTTTAGTGAGGCAGAGTTATAGCTGTTCTTTATGGATTTATTTTTTAATTCTCATCTGTTTTACATTTTAGTTATAATCAACCGTTTACAATGCCTTGGAAAAGTACCCATCCCATTTCCTTTTCTTTCACTTCCTAATTCTGCACTACTTTTGTGTTGGCCTGTCACATGATATCCCCATGAAATACGTTGAAGTCTGTAGCTGCAATGTGAGGAAATGTGAAAAGGTTCATGGGTTATGAATACTTTTGCAAGGCACTGTGATTGATGTTGGGGAAACAGCTTCTCTTTGTTCCCGTTTACCTGAATCCTCCTCCTCTTTATCGCTGTCTTTGTCCTTCTTCCCCTCCTTCGCCTCCTTCTGCAACACAAGAACAGAAAGCCTCTTGTCAAATGTTTCTCGCTGATTATCTATTGAACAGCTTATTCATGTGTGTTTCATGGCTAATTAAATGAACATGTTCCAACTTCTAAGAGCATTTGCAAATAAATTTTCTTTCCTAAACTTAGAACACTTAAGACATTCTGATTTGTTTGAGTTTAATCCCCTGAAAAATGTCGGCAACACTTACAGCAAAAAAAAAAAAAAAAAAAAAAAAAAAAAAAAAAAAAAAAAAAAAAAAAAAAAAAAAAAACCCCAATAAATGTTTTCCTGAAAGCATGTAATATTTATTTTATATAATAATATTTATTTTTGTTTGGTTTATACTTGGACACCTCTTATGAGGGTGATTCTGCCAAGACTTTAAAAAATGCCAAATTAAAAGACTGAGGGGGATTATGCATCATCTGAAACAAAAGGCCTACACATCTTTTGGTTTATAAAAGTCTTGGAGAGATTTCACATTGATTAGTTGCCATGGCAGCCAAGGACTCATTTTTAGTGCCATACTTAAAAAGTAAAATGAATAAAAACAACACTGAGCTGAAGAGCTAAAAAAAAAAAAAAAAAAAAAAAAAAAAAAAAAAAAAATGTAAATGTTAGAGAAATTTTAAAAAGAAAACATTACATTTATGTTATTTAATCCAGATCATTTTAACTACCTGAACTATATTTAGTAATTATGATTTGACAGGTCGTTATTTTGTTAAGATTATAAGCCCCCCTGGAGGGTAGGACTGACCTCCTCCTTCTTCTTGCGTTTGGCCTCCTCTTTGGCAGGATCTGGTATGGGAATGTCCAGTGGAGCCTTCAGGGATGCCAGGTCATCACAGCTGAAAGATGTCTGACATAACAAAAACCACGGAGCTGTGATGTTTTTTTCAGAAAATAGACCATAAATGTTTTTAGTTTCACTTCAAAGAACTTGTGATGAAAAAAAAAAAAAAAAAAAAAGGTGAAAGGGGGTTATTAGTCTGGAAACGCCTTGGGGTCCTCATACCTTCAGGAGCATCTGCAGCTGTTCAATCTTCTCAGGGAAAAATTTAGAGAGCAGCTGCTCTGCCTGTTAAGGACAATTCACGTCATTACAAACACTTAAAATCACAAAGAGAGTACAAATATTTTTGAAATATCAAAAAAAAAAAAAAAAAAAAAAAAATCACCTCCTTGGAAAGTTTTTGACAGAAGTCATCCACCTGCAACAAAAATAACACTTTAGCGCTTTTATAGTGGCAATCTGCAGTCTGCTCGGATCATATTTCCCGACGCAACGCTACAGGCCGTGAGGCTAACCTGAGCCTTAACTTCACCTGACCCCAGCCCTAATATCTGCCTGCTAATCAGAACCCACACTGAGCTGCCCCCCTCCAACTCACCTGTTAGCATCACTAACCCGCCGTCCAGGTGTTTTAAAGGAACAGTGGGTTTGAAACGGCTCTGATTAACATGTCATGCTAGCCGAGGAGCTCACCTGTTTCTTCGACTCGAGCTGAATACCCGGAGAAGCCATGTCCACTCTGCAAATGACAACTTATTTTAATACACTTATAAAAGAATGTTCAAGCTTTGACAAAAGCGATTGAGAAAAGGGAAAATACGCGTTTTTCACTGTGTAACTCGACGCCGTGCAGAACACGGAAAGTGTTCAGAGTTACTCAGCATAAAGAGCGAAAATGAAAGTAGAAAGCTTTTCGTGACAACGCCGTACTTTCCCCACTTCACTGCCAGCGGTCGCGGTGCATTATGGGCATTGGTGTTTTAAGCAACTCCACCGCCACTCTTTCCAGAAGTGGCCCTGACAGTAAAAGCTATTAGTAAACTCTTGAAGATAAACCCACTTGGAAAAATTAGACTGTGAATAAAAGAAACAAATGCATAATTGCAGCCAAAGCATCAAATATGTTTAAAGCTCCACATAAATAATGAAATTCAACATCGTGACTTCACACAAGCCTCCCTAAAAATGTTCATTTTTAATACATTAGTAAATCACTCAAATAACTTAACAATCGCTGCGAAACCCTCTTCTGTGTAATTTCAATAAAACTGGCAGCACAAAAAGTCTAAACAAAAGCTGAAAAGTGATTTACATACAATTTAATCGACGGTTAAAGCTGCAGTATGTAACTTTTATTAAAAAAAATAGATTTTTTTTAAAATATATACACAGCTTATAGGGATTCCAAAGACTAAAATGACATAATTTGAAAATGTGCTGCAGAAAACAACATAATTTGCACAGCTGTTGTTTTGGTAATGATGAAAATGTTCATTGATGCGATTCAGAAATACACTCAGTTATTTAAATATCCATGTGCAAAACAGGGGTTGTTGTTGGAGGTCAGAGAAGAATGACCAGACTGGTTCAAGATGATAAAAAGTAGTTCAAGCAATATTCAGAATACCATGGCTGAATGCACAAGACTTTGAATCATAAAGCAGAAAGGTTGCAGCAGTAGAAGGCAACACTGGGTGCCTCTCCTGTCAGCTAAGAACAGGAGATTTATGGTACAGTTCAAAGACTCACTAAAACTGGTCAGTGACAGACTGGAATAATGTTGCCTGGTTCAACTGCAACATTGAGATGGAAGGGTCTGAATTCAGTTTAAGCAGTTCAGGCTGGTGGAGGTGTAATAGTTTGGAGATACTGAGTATCATCTGAACTTCACAGGCTACCTTGTTGCTGACCATGTACATCCCTTTATGAGTACAGTGTAACCATCATCTAAAGGCCACTTACAGAAGGATAATGCACCACATCACAAAGCTCAAACCATCTCAAACTGATTTGTTAAACATGTCGATAATTTTTACGTACCCCAATGGCCTCCACAGTCAACAGACTACCTAAACTGCAATAACTCTGTTATGATGTGTCATACTGTCAGTTTTCTGCCTAATTAATATAATATAATATAATATAATATAATATAATATAATATAATAAGCTCTTTAAAAAATAATAATAATGTGTCTTTTCCGGTTTAAGCTCTCATGCCCCCCTCTACAGACACACACACACACACACACACACACACACAACTCCTTTTAGTCCATCAGTCCAGTTAACTTGATTTAATTTGTAAATATAATCAATAAAAAAAAAATATATATATACATATATATACACACACACACACACACATATATATATATATATATAGATATATATATATATATATATATATATATATATATATATATATATATATATATATATATATATATATATATATATATATATATATATATATATATATATATTTAGTTTTGCCTGCATCCACTTGGTGGCGCTGATGTTTTCTCGAAAGCTCAAAAAGGGCTTGTGACAAACACCAGGAGAACATGTGGTATAAACATTAACAGCCCTTGAACAAACACATGACAATCATTGTGTTTGCTTTGTAGCCAGCTCCCATCCAAATTATATCTATTTCTAGTGTCTTTTTGAACTAGTTTGTCTTGATGACGGTTCATTCTTCTACTTCTTCTTTTTTTTAAAAAGATTATTTCGCACTGGAGGCCTTATTAACACGTCAGTGGAACTAATGTGAGGAGGTTGAATTAATTTTTAAAGGTATATGAGGACAAATCCCATCTCTCATGCCAGACTTATGCAGTGGCAGCAATATAGCATCACAAATTTTGACTGAATGCAGAGTTTGGGGTTGGACCCAGAATTGATTGGACCTGCTGTTGCACATCTGTTGTCGCAGGATCTCTTTCATCAGAACCTTTTTGGACAGAGTTGTAGTTAACCTGCTCTGCTCAGGTCAAAGTATGAAACAAACAAAGGTTCCAGATAGGACAGAGCCTCCTCCTAACAGGATTCTGCTTGTTTGCAGTGCATAATTTTATACCACACTACTATGTTAACAAGTAAATCTATCAAGAGACTAGATGAATTGCCCCTATTAGATATAATCACTTGGTCTGTGTGTCAGGCTGCAGGTAAACCATTCTGTTTTCTGCTGATTAACTCTCAGGAATCATGTAATTCAACGCTGTATCCAAAGAGCAAAGACTGGATTGTTTGCACTGAAAACACCACTTAATATTGACTTATTTTGACTGAGTGAGTGATTAAAAGCTCACAGAGTTCTGTTCAGTTCAGAGAGAAAGTTGAGAAACTGCCTGGACAAAGTTCACATATCTTTTAAAAAGTGGGGCACAGAGAGAGGAGGCACACAGGGAACCTTTGGATCTGCTTCTGCGTCTGGAAAGTAACCTATTGCACCAGGTTTGACCTTCTGCGGCCATCAATAGCTACATATAGAAAACAAACAGATGTGTTGTCTCCTTCCTTTACATCCAGTTATATTAAAGCCATCAGCGCAAACCATGTGGCAAAAGCAACATCAGCACTTACCAAGAGACAGAAAAATGAGGGAAAAATGTTGGTCTGTACTACAAGTGTATAGTTGTTTATTATTTTTCTATTTGTTATTTCATAGAAATATTTTTGTAATACTTCAACTGTCTTCTTATAGTCTTCTCTTTAAGCAATGTAACTTTACTTCATATTAATTGACTTGCAAACATGTTAAGCCCCCTTGAACCTCTACATATTTTGCTACAACCACAAACTTTAATGTATTTTATTGGTAGCTCAAGCTCTGTTAATTTGGATGGTGAACATACATTATATGTCTTGCCACAGATTCTCTGGACTTTGACTGGGCCATTCTAACACATTAATACTGATATAAACCATTTCATAGTACCTCTATCTGTATGCTAAGGGTAACTGGTAACTGTTCTGATGGAAGGCATACCTCCACCCCAGCCTAAACTCTTTTTCACCTTCTCCCAGGATTGCCCTGCGTTTAGTTTGAGCCAACCCCTCAGTGTCATATTACCACCATCATATTTCACTGTAGGGATGGTATGCTCAGGGTGATGTGCTGTGTTAGTTTTCTGCCTCCTTTAGTTTTGGGTCTTTTTCAGATATTTCCTGTGGCTTTCTTTCAACAACAGCTTTATTCTTGATGCATTTGATAAAGGCCAGATTTGTAGTGTGCATAATGAAAGATTCACCTACCTGAGTCTTCTGCAGCTCATCCAGAATTTTATGATCCTCTTGGCTGCTTCTCTGATTAATGCTTTACTTAGTCTTGCCTAACAGTGTAGGTGAACAGCCATTTCTTGATGGCTTTGCAATTATGCTATACTGTTTCAAGTTTTGAATGATGAATTGAAAATTGTTCTTTGAGATGTTCCAAGATAGGCATGTTGTCTTATCCTTCTTTAAACTTCTCCACAACTTTACCCCTGTCCTTTCTGCTGTGTTCTCCTTGGTTGTCATGATACTGTTGTTCACTAATGCTGTCTAACAAATCTCTTCATACCTTCACAAAACAGCTGGATTTCTACTAAGAATAAATTAAACACAAGATGAGTTCTGAAGGCAACTTGTTTCATTGGGCTGTCTTTAAGGATAACAGAGAATGGGGGCTGAATACAAATTCATAACTAACAGATTTCTTTAGGAAGGGGTGTGGGGGGGATGTTAAAAACAAACAAACAAAAAAAAGTTATTTTCTTTCATCTTCAGAATTTTTTACCACTTTGTGTTCGTCTTTCAGTTAAAATACCAAATGTTTTTGGTTCATGACAAACTGATAAAGTCCAAGAGATATGAATACGTTTGCAAGGCACTGCAAATGGATCCATCATTGTCATGTTGTTAAAGCTTATCTACTTGTAAAACTCCCCCTTATCTAAATCATCCGTTCGCTCTGCCATTCAAATCTTAAATGCAGTAAAGGTTTATTTTCTTCTTGACGTTTAAACTACTTTGGTAGAAATTGTGCTTTGTCTATGGAAGTGGTGCCAGCTACACAAGTTACCACAAGTTAAGTACCACTTCATGTTTGGCAGTCAGTTTTTGTGAGTTAGCTCGCCAACTGTTGCACTTTTCCACAAGATGTTTTTGCTCTGAAATATTGTTGCACAATGTCTTCCTTTAATGTTTGTCTCAAATCAACTGTGCTCCATAATTATAGTTTGGAGTCTGGAAACATTTTGGACTGCTGTTGTCAGAACACAGAGGGCCCAGGACATGGTGTAACAAGGCTTTGAGACCATCTTTGGGCTTATATGATAAACACATATTTGCATATAAGAGAAAGTGAAAAGCAACATATATTGCATGTCATCAGAAAGAAGATGAAACAGAAATGTTATGGATTTAGAGGCTTCCGGCTATTTGTCAGTATACTTTGTTGTTTGGGTTTGTCTTATGAAGTTTTTAGGTAGCTGGAAACAGAGAGATAGATGGATTTGCAACTATTTTCTTTGACTTTTAATTTGGCTACCCTTAAATGAGCAATCACTCGTCAGTCTTGCATAACATTAGCTTTGCATGTAATTAGGTTGCGTGGGGACTCCGTGGAACTATCAGTCCGCTCTGATCACGAATCAGCAGGGGCAGGACAGCATCCGCAGAACCTCTTCCAAGGTGTTTTACTTGGAGCAAAGTGCCAAGTCCTCATCAGAGAACAGATATGAGCTGTGAAGAACTTTAGCTGCTGTCGATCGCCTTTTTCCCCCACCGCAGATAACTTATATGTGGCTTTTTACAGTTTTTTTTTTGTTTGTTTGTTTGTTTTGTTTTTTTTGAAGTTATTCTAAGTTGAGCACCAAAGATGTCTTGTCTTTTATTAGGAGTCATACGAAGGTGAGTATTTTAGTAGTGTCATTCATATTTTCTGATGCAGGTCAAGTAATCTGAAGTCATTCTTTTTTTATTATTTGAAAGAGAAATCAGTCCAGTCTGTTTATCTTTTCATCGACAAGTTTTTAGAAACAAAGATTGTTTGTCAGCTGCGTCAGTCAGAAACTTGTCAGACTTGATTTGGCTCCTCATCAGCTGGCATGCATAATTAGGTTGCTGCTTAGAATAACGCATATGAAAGAAAAAATATTCCAGAACATCTAAAACCTTATAAACATGTTCATTTGAGTGAAGAACCTTCAAGCTGTCCAAGAATGTGTGGCAGGCCCAAGGATTGTGTCCTTCAAGGGAGGGAATGCAGAACTGTGTTACCACCAGAGCAGCGCTTGCTCAACGTTGGATGTATGTGAACGTAAATGCATCTGCATGTATAGTTAAGCAATGAATTTTGAACAATGGCCTTGTGACAAGACATACAGCCAAAAAGTGATTTTAGTCCAAAAGAAATTCATCAAGGACAGACTGAAATTCTGGTGGATGTAAAACAATGTACAGGAGAAGATCCTTGCACTTATTTTATCCTTCCTATTGCTTGGGTCACACAGAAAAATATGTTTATCTGATACAGAAAAGATAACTTGACAGTAAAGTATTGTGATGTGATCCATGCGTGTGGTTGATTCTGATCCAGGGAGTGGCATACTCTCAATTCTGCTCAAGGACACTGTCTTGAATAAAGACAAACGTCCCCCCAGGGTAGCTTCTCCTCACTATCAGGTCACAAACCAGGGATGATCTTTGAATTTTCCAGCATAATGGAGCACCATGCCACAAGTGATAACCAGAAAATAAATAACATTGAAATTATTGCAATGATTTACCCACTGTTACCTCAGGTTTACTCTGGAGGAAAGACTGCTGTAAAATTAATGACTCAATGCCTTTGGCTCGGAAAGATTACTGTTTACCAAATGGCATCATATGCTGAAGTGACTGTTTTGTATTATCATTTTGACAAACTTAGAATGTATTTAACCAAATGTTTTTTTTTCTCCTTATGATTGTATTGTACTTTTATTTAACTGAGTATTGATTGGACCCATTTTTTAAAGTCATCATCTGTACAGTACCTTCACATGACATTTCTTGTGAGTTGGAGCTACATAAATAAACTGAGTTGAATTTTTGATCCATGGCAAGGAAACCTGCCAGATCTTAACCTACATAAGAACCTGAGATCAATCCTTAAAAAAAGGAGAAACAGAAACCAACAATTTGTGATTAACTTCAAGCTGTTTTTAGTCTAGGTACATTGGAATGAACTTCATAAGTTATGAAAAAGAGTCAATGCACTGTAAAAACTTACTCTGTATATATTTTATAATATTTTCTTGTAACTTGTGGCTGTTTTTTTTTTTTTACAGATCAGTGCAAGAAAGATGTCCATGTCAACCAATCAAGGTTCCTTTTTGCAATTCATGCAGAGAAAATCAAGAAGATTTTTACCGCTTTTCCTTTTTCCTGGTTCTGAACTGTTCAATAGAATGACTCTTAATTCATGTGTGATATATTTGCAAAAAATGAACTGGAACAAGTTAACATCCTTTCCCTTATTGAACCTTATTGAACACAGACCAATACAAAAGCAGGTGTTAGAAGAAGGCTTAATGCAGAGATAAGATTAAAGTACTGTGACTTAAAAAAAACTATACAGTTGCAAAATTATTCCTACCCATGAAAATTTTTAAATTTTGTTATATCACAACACACTTGTCATGTATTTTTATTAGAACATAGCTACCCACCTAAAATGACAGGTTTTGCAAGGAAGGTATTAATCAGAGAAGCACCTATAGTAACTCTGCATGAGGTGCAGAGATCCAGAGCTCATATGGGGGAGTCTCACAGCACAGTTATCAGTCATGCACTCCATAAACCTTGTCGTCATGGATGATAGTGAGAAAAAAGACATTTTAAAAAAAAACTTCATAAGAAGTAATGTTTACAGTTTGCACAAGCCATGTAGGGGACATACATGAGAAAGAAAGTGCTCTAGTCAGATGAGACCAAAGCTAAACTTTTTAGATATCCATAATAAACCAGCAATGCAAACCACCCCGAACACCACAACCTTGTGCTAAAACATGGTGATTAACTTCTTGCTGGGGGCAAGCTTTTGTTCAGTAAGGACTGAAAAATGGTGAGAGTTATTGAGAAGATGAATGGAGCTAAAACAGGGCAATCCTGAAAAACTAACTGTTATGGCTGCCATGAATTTAAGACTGGGGAAAAAGTGATACCTTCCAGCAGAACAACCCTAAACACACAGCCAGAGCTATGAGACTATTTTACAAACAGGACAAATATGCCATTAAATATGTAAGGCTTAGTGATAATCCCCTGAAGACTTGACTTGGTGGTTCTACATAGTAGGAGGCCCTAATTCAAGACACAAATCACTGTTCAGGTTTCTATTTTTTAAAAACAGAAGGAAAACACCTAATAAAAGCCACCAACTTAATTAAAATTCACAATTACATATTATTTTGTGTTGGTGTATCAAGCAAAATTGCAGTGTGTGATAATAACATGTATTTGACTTTTATGATAATCAAAGTCGTTTTCTAGCGACTAGAAATAAAAAAAAAAATGACGGGTTAGTTTTGCCCACATTTTACAACATAAAAGATTGAAACTATGATGTTTTGACAGACAAAAAAGAAGAAGCTAAAAACTGAGGTTGAAACGTGTCTATGCTGTGTAAGAATAGTACTGTACGGGAGTCTGTTTTGAGTTTGTTTCCGCGCTTCAGCTCGAACTTCCGGGTTGTTCCGGATCTCCTGTGCGTCAGTTTTTACGTGCTGTAGCGCAGGAACTGTCTGGGCTTGCGTCATCCTGGACAGACTGGGTTAGGGACACGGTGCATCATCAGTATGGACACAATCTGCAGACAAGCCAACTAACAACAGCATATGTAAGTTTCCACCAGAAGCGCCTCCCCCCTACTGCAAACTCGGAGCAGAGCGCCTGGAGTTCCCTGTGATAAAGCAGCGTGGGGACTCCGTGGAACTATCAGTCCGCTCTGATCACGAATCAGCAGGGGCAGGACAGCATCCGCAGAACCTCTTCCAAGGTGTTTTACTTGGAGCAAAGTGCAAGGTCCTCATCAGAGAACAGATATGAGCTGTGAAGAACTTTAGCTGCTGTCGATCGCCTTTTTCCCCCACCGCAGATAACTTATATGTGGCTTTTTACAGTTTTTTTTTGTTTGTTTGTTTGTTTGTTTTTTGAAGTTATTCTAAGTTGAGCACCAAAGATGTCTTGTCTTTTATTAGGAGTCATACGAAGGTGAGTATTTTAGTAGTGTCATTCATATTTTCTGATGCAGGTCAAGTAATCTGAAGTCATTCTTTTTTTTTATTATTATTTGAAAGAGAAATCGGTCCAGTCTGTTTATCTTTTCATCGACAAGTTTTTAGAAACAAAGATTGTTTGTCAGCTGCATCAGTCAGAAACTTGTCAGACTTGATTTGGCTCCTCATCAGCTGACATGCAGGAAAAGAAGATTTCTATGTTTTTGTCAAGTATTTGTTTTCCTTTATTCCCTCTCTTTACCATGGCACCCTGGAGGCTTTGTGATGAGGCCACATCACACAGGAAGCCTGGATTCAAAGTGAGCAATCAGTTCAAATAGTGTGTGCTTTCATTTCATCCTTAAAGCTGCATGCCAAAGAGACACAGACACTTCTATACGGCACGTGTGTGAGCACCAGTGGAGCTCCTGTGTCTTCTGTTTGTATTTCTGCCTGAAGGACTGTTGCTGAGCACAGTTGTCACTGAAAGGGAAGCTTAATTCAGCATGTGTGCATGTTGTCTGCTGTGACACTGCAGCTTGTCTCAAACTCTGGCCCTTGGAGGCTGTTTAACCAGGATCTGTCAGGAAGGCGCTGTGAGATGGGAGAGTAGGTGTGTAGGCCTGTGGTGAGTGTGGATTGGCTTGTCGAATCAGAGGTGTGTTTTCAAGGAAAAGACCTTCGACTGAAAGCAGGATTCCATGTTTTCCTTGCTGAATAGTTTCGTTTACCTCTTGCGAGATTGTAGACTTGTTAATCTTGCAAAACGTGCCATGAGGCAACATTCTTGAACTTTTCTGGTCTGGGATGGGACTTGGGTGGAGAACAGAAAGCAGAAAGAGAAACATGAGGAGATGAATGGTTTTTTGGGGGGGGGGAACTAGAGCAAAGGTCATCAGGTTCAAAGAGTAACAAATTATCTTAAAAGATGAAAGAACAAAATAGCTAATCCAGCCCAAGCAGTTTTACACCGTCTAACTCATTTTTTTTTTTTCATGCCTCATTCCAACAAATTGAAGTTAAAATCCAATCCAGGTCATCTCCTTTTTCAATCCAAGTCACACTCATGATAATGTTTAGCTATGCCTCACCAGTTACAGTAATTAACAGCATGACAGTGGTGAAAAGACTGACTGACTACAGACCTGACTGAAGAGACTGTTTCATCTAATATCACTAAAAAAAAAAAGCAAACAGAGGGTCTTTATTCTTAAGTTTTCTGGGCAGGGGTCTGTTTGTTGGTTAGAAGACAGTGGCAGGGTTATTTGTTCATTTTCCACTCCACTGATCAGTCATTGATCTGCTCAGCTGAATGAATGATTAAATATGCAGGTCAATCTGTAAAATGTAGGAGTGTAACGATGCATCCAGCTCAGGAAACAAGATGAGATGAGACAAAGCATGATCCTGGGGTGAGATTTCAGCAATATCTTTTGAGATGAGGAACAATTCCCTTTTTTTTTTTTTTTTTTTTTTTTTTTTTTTTTTTTTTACAAAAAATTCACTAGCACAGTAAAGATTTTGCTAAACATAAGTTGTGTTCTAAAGAATCTGTGTTCAGGTGTTCAGTATAGAACTACATCTCCAGTCCTGGCAGGGGTTAGGTACCTCAACCGCCCACAAATAGCTGAAATCTGCAAATACTTGAGATCCCTCTAAAAACACTTATAACCATAGCTCAAACACCAAATACACACATTAGGAACCATCTTGGCATTACTCCAGATGCCATCTTTGCAATCTGCGCTCTTGGGAGTACAGCCTATCAGCACTAAAGAAAATCAATGGCACTCCTGGATTGGCTGCTTTTTAAATGCCAGCCAATTGTGTGTCAAGTAGAATTGTACAAAAGTGCTTCAGCTTCAAAAGCTGCAATTTCTTTCAAATATTTTAGATACATTGAACCACAAACAGGCAAGAGGGTATACAGTTCAGGTTTGATCAGTTTAAGGACTGCATTTTAGATTTGAAATTAAAGATGATCAACTGCAGTGCACAAAATAAAACAAATGAGAACAAGCCCTTTAGAAATGTTCTCCATTAGTGCTAACTTTACCAGCTAGTGATTAGCAACATTAACGACACAAGACTTTAGCAATATTTTGCGGGAAGCTAAGAATTCCTTATGTTTTCATTGTTTCCACAACTTCAGTTCAACTGAAAAATACTTTTATTTATCCAAAAGATTCTAATTAACTGCTCCCATTTGTAAAACCCCCATTTTGTTTCTACAGCTACACATCATAGCAACTGTCCGAAAGTAAAAAAAAAAAATAAATAAAAAAAAATAAAAAAAATTAAAAAAAATCCTTCCAGCTGCACTGCATCCAAAACCAAATGGAATAATTGTTCAAACATGTAATGTGTCAACCAAAAAAAACTTGTGAACAAAAGTCTTCAAAAAGAACAAATCACAAACCACAAGTGAAATGATAAAGCTACTCCAACATGCTGCCACCATGAACGGTGCAATTCTAGAAAACCTGAGTAAAGGTTTCACAAATTGTTTTAAACACTTTTTAATCAGTGGGTGATATTCCACCTCAGGCTTTATCAGACTTAGTATTTTAGATTTTGAGGTTCAAAAGTGACTAAAAAGTTATCACGGTTGCTTAAATGGCCTAACTTCATTTAGGCCAAATTTACACAAGACACAGAGGTTAAAATGTTTTAAATTTTCAGCAATTTTTTTTTTTTTTTCCCTGAGGACTGGTTGTGCTATGAAACAGAAATCATTGGATGTCCTATGTTTGGACGCAGATCTTAGCAGCTGTCTTAGAGATTTAGTTTATGGCCAAATATCAGCAAACCTGCATGTCTGTCTGCCCCACCTATGTGAGGTCCAAAGATAACCTATCTAGGAACACGCTCACATGTAAAAGTCAAATGGTGAACACAACAGAAAATGGTACATGTGGAACATCCATAGTCAGCATTTTCATTGTGAATATTCATTGTTCAGCTCCCAGCTGCATACAGCTATGTAGACCAGGGTCCATAACTGGTATTCTGAAACCAAAAGGATTTCTCTTCTTGCTGACCACCTCCCGAGCTCCAGTTGCCTGATGTAACTTCCAGTTTATCTCCGAGATAACATGATCAAAGATGGACACTTTCACTCTGGGTCTCGTGGCACATTTGCTTGCACTGTCAGCACAAGCTTAACTGTGTTGATGATTAATTGCTCTCACACCAATGATTAAACGAATCTCAAAGCACAAGTTCAAAGAAAGTTTGACCCCTGCTTTATTAACTTGTTTCTAGTTCTTTGCCTTCTCACTATGATGACACACATTCAGCAACATACCTGCTGTACGTACTGTTTGTATGTTCACACTGGATTTATGAGTTTATCTGCATGCAGACATTGTAGTATTTGTGTGTACGTGCTGTTCGTTTAATAAACGCTCAAAGACTCTGCCTGGGAGTCACATGTCTGTGTTTGACCAAACAATGGTGTCAGTCTTAAAAACATGCCTGAAGTTAAAGTTTGGGACTTATGTTGCCTGTCAAACCAGTCAAACCTTTACTTTTGTTTAAATAGTTATTTTTAATACCTAATGACTGTTGAACATACAGAGTCTAAGCAACTACATGGAGTTGGCCATAGCAGCACAGATAACATTCTATGTTCTTTGGTCTGGCAATAGGCAGCAAGGCACACACACACACACACAGGTTTGTGTTTTACCAGTAAACATGGCAACTGCCTCTCACTGACTCGTGTACATGAATATTATGCTACTGACAAACAATAGCTTGGCTCCCCCACAGGCCTCTTTTTGTCCATAGATGTCATTATGAGGTTTTTAGCCCAAACTAAAAAAGACCAATCCACCCTTTTTCCAATAAAACAGGCCAAAACATACCTATCCCTATAGCCAGTTAAAAACATTAGATTACACTTGGCAGCCCTAGATAAACAAATACATGGGAAATGCATGTCCAAAACATTACAGGACTCTCAGACAGTAGGATACATCTGTGTCCCAGACACAATAAGTGTCCTCTGAAGTAGGTGGTGTCCCTTATAGGAAGGTGTCTCTGGATGGGAATGAACAAATAACCAGGACTAGTTGATCACTACCTATTCATTAAAGTTTAGTCACTTTGAATCAAAACCCCTTGGGTTCTACTCTTACAGGCAGGGTGGTGTTGGTGCCAGTGTTGGGGTCCGGTCACTGGCCTCCATCCCTTCACTACCACCCGCTGTAGCTGATTTTGTGAAGGGAGCTGTGGACGAGTGCAAGCCTGCCAACGTCCAAGTGGTAACCGGCACTCCTGAGGAAACGGCCAATATCCTGGCCGGCCTGGAAAGGGATGGCATGGTCAAGAGGCTTCCCAAATATGAGAACTGGTAGGAGTTGCACAGATGATAAGCTATTTATCCTCTAGTTTATTCTGAAGAAGTTGTTCTGCAGCTAAATTTTCTGTTTGGCAGTTGGTTGGCCCGTACAGACCCAAAGGATGTGGCCCGGGTGGAGAGCAAGACTGTGATTGTAACCAAGAACCAGAGAGACACCATCCCCATCCCTGCTGGAGGGGTGAAGAGCCAACTGGGTAGCTGGATGAGTGAGTCGGACTGGCAGAAAGCCAGACAAGACCGTTTTCCTGGCTGCATGGCAGGTAGGTTGATGTATTCCTTTAACCTGACTTAGCTCTGTCACTTTCAACATTTTAAGTTTTCAATTTTGAAGGATTGAGATTCGCCTAAGACAATCTAGAAAGTGGGGTTTCACTGCCTTTTTTTTTAAACTCACAGCTACTTTAGTCTTTCACTCAATATCTCTGATGTATGTTTGATCAGATGGGCACTTAGTCCCTCTGGTTCCACCATTCAGTGTTGCCATTCAGTCTCATTGCTTTAAAAAGCAAAATAGATTCTGCAAGAGGCTGCAGTATAACCAAAAGATGCAACATTTTCTTGTGTTAAGATTGTGCGATTGTGAGAGTTTGCGACTGACTCTGCCTCAAATGTGTTTGCTTTCTTTTTTCATTGGTCTTAAGAACTGTACTCCTAAGTGACTGCCTTCATTCAGTTTAGAAAACGGAGTCTCAGGTTTTTTTATTTCATGTGCATAGATGAAGCACTGATACATTATGGTATATAGGGACAGGTTTGCAGAAGTGAAATTCTGGGGACTTCACATGGCATGAGGCAATGTGGCAGTTTGTGCATTACATTACCACAGGTGTGCCCAAGTCCAGTCCTACTGTCGTGCAATGTTTAGATGCATCCCTTCTTCAACACACCTGAATCAAATGAATGGCCAAGCCTCTGCAGAGCTGAATGACTTTTAATGGGGGAATTCACCCATTTGGTTCAGGTGTTGGAGAGGGAATACATCGAAAAGTGAAGTCGCAGAATAGTATCTCTCAAGGACTAGACCTGGACCCACTGCTTTAGCAGAACCTCTGCAGATGCTTTTAAAACTCCCTTTAAGAGGGCATAATGACCACTGATCAGTTTTTGGTATTAAAAATGTGTTGCATATGGAGTGCTAAATCAAAGACTTAGATTTGGAGCAAATATACAAACAGAAATTCAGCCTAGGATGCGGAAAAACATTTTCACTCTACTTGTACTGCTACAGTATTTTTAGATCAGATTATGAAAGGCATATCCATTATGGATAATATCATCATAGACTATTCAGTATTGTATAGGTATAGACAGCTTTGAATGGGGTTTAAAGTGTGTAAATAATAGGTAAAAATAGCCCCTTTTCACTGAGTGTCTCGATTTTAAGAACTTGGAAGATGCTGGGCTCACAAGAGCATCCATTCATGGATGAAAGTATCCGAAACACATTTTTAATTTTCACCCAAAAACAGATCACAGGTCTGTACTGCGTTTTAAAGAATTTAAAGAATATCAGTGTAGAATAATTAAGTCCAGGGTTTACCCATCTATTTATTGTGGTCTTTACACTTACCTTAAGTGCCAAGAAGCTTCTAATGCAAAAATAAACATAAAAAATACCTCTTTTTGTGTTTTCAGAAATAGAGTAAGTTCCATGCATATTCAATTCTATTTTTAAAAAATCTCTGTTTTTTAAAAACAGAGATTTTGAGAGTATTTTGGCATTTGATCTAGAGATGATCAAAGGTAACCCAGATAAAATGGAAGGCAGCCCTGTGGAATAGTCCTTTAGTTTATCACCAAATAGAAATCTTTTTCCTGCACACCTATTCTTAAATATTTAGTCCTTGACTTCTTTTAGCATATTTACTTTCTCTTGGTTGCTGTTGTAAGCAGGCCTGGTAGAAAAATAAGGTAGTTCTGAAGACAAAAGAGGTTCTGTACCCTGCTATAATGTTAAAAATACAAGCATTATGGCCAACATCTATCAGAAATAATACGGAAATAAACAGCCCTAATGTGTTTATTTATCTCTGGGTTCCCCTTGTAGGTCGGACCATGTATGTGATTCCCTTCAGCATGGGACCTGTCGGCTCAACACTAAGTAAATATGGCGTCCAGGTATTGTTCTCTAAATACCTTGCACTCAGCAAAAATGCCTGCAATAAAGCAATAAGCCTGCTGGTTGTTTTTTTTTTTGAGTTAGTGAATGTTTGTAATGTTGTAATTTATTGCTGTGGTTTATATTACAGTCTAATGAGTATCTGTGTAGTTTTATGGTTATTACCCATGGATCTTATAATGAATACTTTGTGCATCTTCCAGGTGACAGACTCGCCGTACGTCGTGGCCAGCATGGGGATCATGACCCGTATGGGCACTCCTGTTCTGCAAAAACTGCATGAAGGAGTGGAGTTTGTCCGCTGTCAGCACTCTTTAGGACGACCTCTCCCGCTCAAAGGTACTCAAATGTTTTCAGATGTTCTCAGTGACTTAATAACTTCAGGTTGGATGTATTTGTTTTGCTGTATTTACTTTTCTAAATCTCTGCTCCTCTAGCTCCTCTGATCAACTCTTGGCCTTGTAACCCAGACAAAGTCCTAATATCTCACCTGCCGGACACCAGGCAGATTTTGTCCTTCGGCAGTGGTTATGGAGGAAACTCTCTCCTTGGGAAGAAGTGCTTTGCCCTTCGCATTGCCTCTCGCATCGCCAAGGATGAGGGCTGGCTGGCTGAGCACATGTTGGTGAGAGCAAAACAAATATATTACAATAGTTTCTATGCACAGTAGAGCCTCTTCCATCTTGGTTCACAACTCTTTTCTGTCTCCAGATTCTTGGAATCACCAATCCTCAGGGTGTGAAGCGCTACGTGGCGGCGGCCTTCCCCAGCGCCTGCGGTAAAACCAACCTGGCCATGATGAAGCCTTCTATCCCAGGCTGGAAGGTGGAATGCGTGGGAGACGACATTGCATGGATGAAGTTTGACAGTCAAGGTGAGTGTAAGCCTATTAAAATACACACTGACTTTGTCCCTCGTCTTCCAGTGCGGTAAATCAAGCTTCTTGTCTCTTGGTAGGCAAACTCAGGGCCATCAACCCAGAGAACGGGTTCTTTGGAGTTGCTCCGGGCACTTCAGACAAGACCAACCCTTATGCCATGGCCACCATCTCCAGAAACACGGTGTTCACCAATGTTGGTGAGACGAGCGACGGAGGAGTGTGGTGGGAGGGGCTCGACCCCCCTCCAGCTGGAGTTACTCTCACCGACTGGCATGGAAAAACATGGAAGCCAGGTACCACAGGACTCAAATATGAATATTACTAGCTCTGTCACAAAGGTTAGATTAACACCCATAGTGAGTATAGCACCATCTTGTGGTTAACTAAAGTAATGTCATGTCATTTTTTTTCATTTGCACGGTTTAAAAATCGATGCAAGTATTGATATAATATAATACAATATAATATAATATCTGATGCTTTAAGCACAAAATTTAATACAAAATATTGTTTCTTGTTTGCACCCAGGGAGCTCCACACCTTGTGCCCACCCTAACTCACGCTTCTGTGCCCCGGCGGCTCAGTGCCCCATCATTGACCCCCAGTGGGAGAGCGAGGAAGGGGTTCCCATTGATGCCATCATCTTTGGAGGCAGAAGGCCTGAAGGTTTGTTCCAGTCATATAGAAAACACAGGCAGAACCTTACAAGGTAAAATTTAGAAGAATCAAGCATTTATTTAGTAAGAAAGAAAATCTCATTTTAAGAGTTTTTCCAGGAAAACTACTGCTACACGTATAGGTACCTCCATTTTCCTAATATTTTGAATTTTGATAATATAGTGGTTCTCAAAATTTGCCAGCTGCATTAAAAAAAAACAAAAAACAGTTATGGTCAAATTCATGTAGTGTTTCAGTACCTTTAATAGCATTTAGAACCCAGCGCAGCAGTGAACCTGAAGTAATGTTGATGCTTTCAGGAGTCCCCCTGGTCTATGAGTCTTTCAGCTGGCAACATGGAGTGTTTGTTGGAGCCGCAATGAGATCAGAAGCCACAGCAGCTGCAGAACATAAAGGTACACATCTTTACACACCTGGCTGGTAAACTGGGGATTTATAATACTGGTACATAACCTTTTACCAAACTCTTTTTAGATTTACAGTGTTATTTTACTTTTCCTCCAGGTAAGGTGGTTATGCATGACCCCTTCGCCATGCGTCCATTCTTTGGCTACAACTTCGGTGACTACCTCGCTCATTGGCTGAGCATGCAGACCAGGAAGGCCCCCACCCAGCTGCCCAAGATCTTCCATGTCAACTGGTTTAGAAAGGACCCCGCCACTGGTACCTTCCTCTGGCCCGGGTTTGGAGAAAACGCTCGTGTGCTGGAGTGGATCTTCAAGCGCTGTGGCAGAGAGAGGGAGGAAGAGGCGGCCAAGAAGAGCTACATTGGTTGGTTGCCAGAGGATGGCGCCATCAACACTAAAGGTCTGGGCAGTAAGGTTGATATGGGCGCCCTGTTCGATGTGCCCAAACCTTTCTGGCAGAAGGAGACCAAGGAGCTGAGAGCGTACTTCACTCAGCAGGTCGGCGCTGATCTGCCCGCTCAGGTGGAGGCTGAGCTGAAGGCGCTGGAGGACAGAGTCCACACTTAGACACATTGAAAGAGCCAGGGACAGGAAGCTAATCCAGAAGAAGTGAGGCACTCAGGAAACAGGATTCATCAGGGTTAGTCAGAGCCACCGACTGGGTTTACATGCGCAGGGAAGATCTTGTTAAATCTGCCATATGTAACTTTAATAAAAAAATATTTTTCTACATATTTGTTGAAACTGTCACTATGTCGTGACAGAATACTATGAGACAGATAATCTGTAAAAAAAAAAAAAAAATTGAGCTCCTCTGCCTTCCCCAGTGCTCCCAGTGCTGTTTAGAAACATCCAATCAGAGCCAGGAGGTGGGTTTTAGTGCTGTCAATCATCGTCCGTATGGCGCTGCTCATCTCCTTCCCCCATCCCCCTTTCTCTATGCTGCATCTAGCAGAGACTGTTGTTAATGCTAAAGCTAGCTATCATGACCACCGATGACGACGGATATACGGTTTTCATGTAATGGTAAGTAGTTTCTTCGCCATTAGCACATTGAGCAGCGAGTAAATGAAGTTGACTGACAGCGCTAAGACCTTTCTCCTGGCTCTGATTGGTTGTTTTAGGTCTTGAGCAGTGCAAAGTTACATACTGCTGCTTTGACTGGAGAAAAACTGGTTTTCCTGTGGTACATAAAGACATAAGTTTAGATCAGATGTTTGAGCTTTCTCTGTGCCTGTGAACACAGTTAGTGAGCCATGCTGTTCTCAAAAATGCAAAAGCTACATTTTGGACACTACTATTGCTGCAACACTAGAGTAATTGGGGGTCAGTTTGCAGTAAAACTGAGGTTCAACTCTTATCTTACAGTTAATTTCTAAGAGGGACGCTAACATCACTACCTCCATTCACACAAACCCGTCGGCATCTTGCCAATGTCCAATCTGTGTGACCATAAAGTCTCTTTGTAGAGTTTACAGACTAAAGACCAAAGAGCTTTTTTGTAAGAAAGTTTTTATTCATTTAAAGCTTTAAAAAAACAACTAATATTAATGTCACAAAATGCCTTTTAATATTAAATTAAGCTCAACTTGATAAAGGATGTCTGTTAACTCATCACTGCAGTTTTCAGTGTCCAGGGTTTCTACAACTTATTCTCTGCCAATTTTGTAATGATTATGATTAAACGGTATGATTTCAGCTGATGTTTACACTCAATTTGTGAAAAGTTGGACCAATAAATGCCTCAGAGATTATCAGGTGTTTTCAAGATTTTCATTGAAAAAAATAAAATAAATAATAAATAAATAAATATATATATATATATATATATATATATATATATATATATATATATATATATATATATATATGTGTGTGTGTGTGTGGAAACAATGACTTGTTCATTTTTACAGTGACTTGAAAAATAAATGGTGCCTTTTGAAAGTATTTACTTTGACATTTTTTTTCTTTAAAGCATTAAATAACAAGCCAGTGGAGTTATACAGCTGGAAGCTGTGTTCATAACAACCTGTCACATCATCTTCAGAACTCTGTTCTCACAAACCCAGGCCCACTCTGAAAGAACAAAAACACTGAGCAAATATTATTTCATACAATTACTTGAAATAAACTAAAGCCCAATTTTGGTAGTCATTGATGATCTTCACCACACACAGTTATATAACAAACTAAATTATATTAGAATATCATCTAAAAGTTAATTTAAATCAGAATTTTAGTTCAAAAATAAAATGCTGTGTAATGAATATACTCTATGTGTATATTCATTACACACAGAGTGATTATGTATTTCAGCTGTTTGTTTCTGGTAATGTAGTAGCTTGCAGCCAATGAAAAGAAACATTTTTAAAAAATACAGAAAGATCTGTTGTGGCTACATTCATGCAAATCAGCTCCACTGGTTTCACTGGTGAACTTTTTTTTTTTCTGATAGTATGGAAAAATATATATTTAGAAAAAAAGGTTTTTTAATTTATGATTAAATAAGGCAATGTTTTAGTTTAGGAAACGAAGTACCTCTTTAAAACTACACAGAAACCAAACTATGCTTCTGCTTTGACAACCTAACTGGTTTAAAATATACTTTCGTGAAGTAGCATTAAATGAAAAACTGTTTGGAAAACCTCTCGGGTCATATACGTGTGAACATTTTACATTACTTTGAGGTGACTTTGACTCATACAACAGACAAACAACATGCAAACAACATGTAAAGTACGTAGTACTATTATAAAACATGGTGGTAGTGTGGTAGTCTGTGTCTCCTTTGCTGCCTTAGGAACTGGACAACTTGCTGTAATTGATGGAACCATGAATTCCACCCTCTAAGAATATCCAGAAGGAAAATGTGCCTCCATCAGTTTGTCGCCTTTAGCATAAAAAAAATCACCATCCCAGTAAATTAAAATTAATGGTGAAGTTTCATCTTGGACTGGCTGTTCGTATAGGAAAACTCCCCAGTGTGGCTGAAGAGTACGCTGGAATTCTTTTATAGGGATGTGGAAGACTCATTGCCAGTTATCACAAATGCTAGTTAGTGTTTTGGCATCAAAGGTTTTACAATTATTTATTAGGTTTTACTTTTCCCAGCACTACAAATAATTATAGAACCATTCAAATCTCATATACAAATTTATGTTTACAATTGTTGCCAAATGTTGACAACCTGCAAATGTTAACAACATGCAAGTTCAACTTTGTTGAAATTCACATGCAAGCTAGGGAGCTTAAAAGCAGAGTATTAAACATTGTTTTTTGCTTTGTGTCTGTAAAAATACCTTAACAAAAAAAAATGTAACTTAATTATTTTTTTACATATGTAAATCTTTTTTTACTGACAGATTCTTATCTATGGAAGCACAAAGATAAAGTTCTCAGCCATTTCACAGGTTACAAAGCTCAACTCACAACTAAGCATTCTGATTTACAAGTACATTATATTATGACTGGAATTTGGGCCCATAAAAGCATCTTTGATTAGGAGTGGCTTTTTAAATCTTGAACTGAAAAAAGTATAATATAAGTAAGTATAAGTATAATTTTTTTCTTGACAACTGGAAGTTATTTTCAGTTGTTCAGAAATCATGTTAAAAATGTACCTTTCTTTAAATTTCTCTTATCATGTTATACCACAGGAGAATATCACGATATTGTCTTTGCTTTTTGCAGATGATGCAGTTCTGTTAGCTTCTTCAGACCATGGCCATGTTTTTTCTCACCTCCTGCAGCTTTTTCTGGCTCTCTTATTTTTTGAGTCTAATCAAAAGTCACATACTGAGCAGAATGTTCAACATAGCTTCCATGTCCTCCATTGTTGTGTTGTGTTTATGTCACATACAAATCATGTGTCACAACTTTTGAGACTCTGGGATCACCCTGCTATGACAACCCTACTCTCTGGAGCTGTTACTCAATTGTGATGGTAAACCACCCAAGTCACGTAGAGTACAGCTGAGGTGCATGGAGCTGCATTGCGAATCTATAGTAGAAAAGGGACATTAGTTTGAGGCAGGCATGGCTCTCAACCAGAAAAAGTTGTACAATTCCTTCTGGGTTGGGGGTCAGTCTCTGCCTCAAGCAGAGGAGTTTAAGTATCTTGGTGTCTGGTTCATGAGAGATGGTAGGATGGAATGGGAGACTGACGGATGGATTGGGGCTGTGTCCTTAGTAATGCAGACGCTGCTCTGGTCTGTTGTGGTGAAGAAAGAGCTGAGCAAAAAGCAAAGCTCTTGATTTATCGGTCTGTCTACATTCTGACCCTCACCTATGGTTATGAGCTTTGGTCATAATCGAAAGAAAGAAGAAAGATCCTTGATACAAGCAGCCAAAATGAGCTTCCTCCAATGGATGGCAGGATTCAGTCTGAGTCAAAGGGTGAGGAACTCTGTCATCTGGGGTGAACTCAAAGTAGAACTGCTGCTCTCCATTTAAAATAAGTAAAGGTCGTTAGGGCATCTGATCAGATGCCCCCAGGGTGACTTCCTTTGGAGGTTTTCTAGACGTATCCCACTAGGAAGAGAGCCAGAGGAAGACCCAGAATTCACTGGAGGGACTACTGCCCTGGGAAAACATTGAGATCCTTCAGAATAAGATGGAGGATGTTGCCAGAGAGACAGATGTCTGGGGCTCCTTCCTGGGCATGTTGCCCGGAAGACAGTGGATGGAAGGATGGTATACCACAAACCTGCCTGGGACAATGGATGAAAATTAGCCTATGAACTAAATCTGTCATATTCATAAGGTTTACCCTTGTTCAGGAATGTTTGTCCCTTTCTGAATGAAAAAAAGTACCTACAATTAATGGATGTTTAGTGCAGCACATGAAAGAACCAGTAATCAACAAACTTGATGATGACAGAGATTTAATGAATGAAAGAACAAAAATGTGATGTTCTAAAAGAGGAGCTACTATTTGAAACAACTTTTAACATTATAGATCATTGATTAACAAAACACAAATCTCTGAGAAAATCAGGGATATACTGTCTGATGTGTGCAAGCCGTCATGACAGAAGGAAACCAAGCAATTATGAGGCTACTTCTCTCTTGGAAGAGAGAAGTAGTTGGAGGGTTGGAGTTGATCTGTCAGCTCAGATAAAGCTGGATTGATGAAGCCATAGTCAACACTGTAGGCCTTTTGTGAAATTTAACAGCCCACAATTTAGCTAGTGTTAACAGGATGAAGATTAATGGACTCTTTAATCAGAATTTTGGGAGAAATATTAACCTTTGGGACACTCATCTCATTTACAGCTTTAATTGCTTTTTGCTTTACCAATTCATTTTTTACAAATACACAAATAAATTTCAAGATTTCTTTCTAGCTTTAGCAAATTAACTGTTTATATCACCACTAATAACATGAAAAGTGATCCAAACAGCCACCCCCCCAAAAAAAAAAAAAAATAAACAGTGAGTTAACCCATTAATCATTCTTCTGACATTAATTTGAAAAAAAAGCAAAGCAACAAACAACGTCCTCCTCTTCATGAATTAATTGTCAGGAAGAAACAAAGAGATTCAAACACATGCAGGAAGGAAGCCAGGTTCCAAACACACAAACTGACATGCAAACTAAGCAGCACAATGAACACAGAGGGTCCTGCCAGTAGGAATGAAATTAGCAGATATTTCTGCAGGTTAAAGTAAAAACAAAATAGTAGATAACTCGCAGCTGACAGGAACACTAGATCCAGGTTAAATAGACTAGCAGTAAGACAACTAAAAATATCCACTAGGATAATACTTTTACAGAAATAAAATTAGAGAACAAAGGTATAAATGGAAAGCCATACTTATTAAAGACACAAAATTTGCTGGTTGTGGCAGATGGTCGCTCATTTGGAAGTTTCTCTCTATTTAAAGGAAGTTTCCCTTTCCACAGTAGCGACAGTACATCCAACTCAATGCAATGACATGTCCACTACTGCCTTATGCTTGTTAAGGAGAAGGATTGCTACAAAGTCACTGACTCAATGGAATCAACTTGGTTTCATTTGAGAACTTTTAACCATTTGAAATAATAAACTGAACTTGACTGCATTGTTTTATCATTATGATTGAATTGTAATGAATGCAACTGACTTTGAATCTGTCTGTATGATGTCTCGACCGTATCTTATTGTATTTAGAAATGCACCGATTGCAATTTTCTGGCCAATCACCAATCTTAAAAAAGTCTAACCTGCTGATCCCGATTTTTTGTTGTCTGAAAAGTTGCTAAATTTAGCGACAAAGTAACTAAGTTGGCAGTCGTGGGGTGACTGTTGGGTTAACCGTGTACATGCAGACATAACCTGGTAGACAGGTCTGTCAGTCAGCCCTCTCTCATGGCACAGCAAAAGGGGACAGTGGCTGATTTTTCACACCTTTCCGGAGGTAGATGAGATCAGTGGATAACTCTGGTTTCTCATGTAAGTATCGGCTGATCACCAGTGTCCCAAAATTAAGGAAATCTGGGAAATTTTTCAACCAGCTGATTTATTGGTGCACCCCAAATTTAAATTGGATCCGATTTTTTACCTTGAAACATTTGTTGGTGCGAACACGTTCCAGGGGAGGTGGAGGACATTGAGTCAGAGTGGGCCATGTTCCATGCCTCCATTGCCGAGGCGGCTTACCGGAGCTTTGGTCGCAAGGTTGTCAGTGGACACCAGTGGTGAGGGATGCTATCAGGCTGAAGAAGGAGCTCTATTGGGTCTTTTTTTGGCTGTGGGACTCCGGAAGCAGCTGATGGGTACTGGCAGTCCAAGCGGCATGCGGCTCAGATGATTGCTGAGGCAAAAACTCGGGCGTGTGAGGAGTTTGGAGAGGCCATGAAAAAACAACTTTCATATGGCTTCAAGGCGATTCTGGTCCACCATTCAGCGTCTCGGGTGAGATGGGGGGAGTGGTGCCCCTTCAACAGGGTTTATGGTGGGGATGGTGTGCTGTTGACCTCAACTCGGGACGTTGTGGGTCGCTGGGCAGAATACCTCGAAGACCTCATCAATCCTACCAGCACGTTTTCCACTGAGGAAGTGGAGTCTGGGCACCTTGGGTCGGGCTCTCCAATCTCTAGTGCTGAGGTCACCGAGGTGGTTAAAAAGCTCTTTGGTGGCAAGGCCCCAGGGGTGGATGAGATTCGCCTGGAGTTCATTTAAAGCTCTGGATCTTGTGGGGTTGTGTTGGTTAACGCAACTCTACAATATCACGTGGACTTCAGGGGCAATACCACTGGACTGGAAGACTGGGGTGTTGGTCCCACTATTCAAAAAGGGGGACTGCAGAGTGTGTTCCAACTCAGGGGAATCACACTCTTAAGCCTCCCTGGTAAAGTCTATTCGGGGGTTCTGGAGAGGAGGGTCCATCGGATAGTCGAACCTTGTATTCAGGAAGAACAGTGTGGTTTTCGTCCTGGCTGTGGAACATTGGACCAGTTCTACAACCTCAGCAGGGTCCTGGAGGGTGCATGGGAGTTTGCTCAACCAGTCTATATGTGCTTTGTGAACTTGGAGAAGGCGTTCGACCGTGTCCCTCGGGGAATCCTGTGGGGGGTACTCCAGGAGTATGGAGTACCAGGCCCTCTGATACAGGCTGTTAGGTCCCTGTATGACTGGTGTCAGAACTTGGTCTGCATTGCCGGCGGTAAGTCGGGCTCATTTCTGGTGAGAGTTGGACTCTGCCAAGGTTGCTCTTTGTCACCGATTCTGTTCATAACTTTTATGGACAGAATTTCTAGGCACTGCCAAGGTGTTGAGGGAACCCGTTTTGGTGGCCTCAGGATTGTGTCTCTGCTCTTTGCGGGTGATGTGATCCTATTGGATTCATCAGCTCGTGATCTACAACTCTCACTGGACCGGTTCGCAGCCAAGTGTGAAACGGCCGGGATGAAGATCAGTGCCTCCAAATTTGAGGCCTGAGCCTCAAACTTGAGCTTGGAAAAGGGGAGAGTGCCTTCTTCAGATCAGGGGGGAGGTCCTGCCTCAAGTGGAGGAGTTTAAGTATCTCAGGGTCTTATTCATGAATGAGGGAAAAATGGAGTGGGAGCTCAATAGATGGATTGGTGCTGCGTCAGCAGTGATGCGGGCGCTGTACCAGCCGGTTGTGGTGAAGAGAGAGCTGAGTCAAAAAGCGAAGATCTCAATTTACCAGCAATCTACGTTCCTACCCTTATATATAGTTATGAGCTTTGGGTGGTGACCGAAAGAACAAGATTATGGATGCAAGCAGCCGAAATGGGTTACCTCCCTTAGAGTGAAAAGCTTGGTCATCCTGGAGGAACTCAGAGTTGAGCTGCTGCTTCTCCACATCGAGAGGAGCCAGTTGAGGTGGCTCGAGCATCTGATTAGGATGCCTCCCTGGTGAGGTGTTCAGGGCACATCCCATTGGGAGGAGACCCAGAGGAAGACCCAGGACACGTTGGAGGGACTATGTTTCTCAGCTGGCCGGGGAACGCCTTGCGATTCCCCCAGAGGAGCTAGCCCAATTGGCTGGGGAGAGGGAAGTCTGGGTCTCACTACTTAGGGTGCTGCCCCCGCGATCTGTCCTTGGATAACCAGAATTGGATGGATGGATCAATATAAATAAACTTACCAGAATTTACTTAAAGAAATATTAAAACAAGAAACACAAACCATTAAACAAAACAATAAGTAATAATAATGACACTGTTCAACACATTATGATTTTTTATAAACTGAAGTATTTAATAAATCAAGTATTCAAAATTGAAATAGTTCACTATTTCAATTTTGAATACTTGATTACTTGGGTGATACTTACTTGATTACTTGATTGATACTAGTGAACATAACAATAGTGTTATGTTCACTTTTATATTGTCAGGTAATGAAGAAATATTTTACATTGACAATGGTCCTGAACTGTCTGGATTGCTGGAAAATGATATGCATAGACACTAATTATTTGTTGCAATAATGAAATCATAGGTGATAAATCAATGAGAGTTGAATAGAAAGTTTAGCATCCACTGCCATTTATCTGTGAACAAAAAAACAAAAACGAAATTCTCTTCTGCCTTTTCAGGAACCAACATCTCTATAAACAAAAAGAAATCACAAAATAGCTATCTCATCTTCAGCAAAAAGATCCTCTGGTCTGTTAGCAAGTACTTTGACCTGTTCACACGCTGTCTCCTGCTGTCCACTGTCCTGGACTGAGAAGAAGGAAACTTCAGGACTGTTCTGGGTGAAATTCATATTTCCATCATGGAGTTTTTCCATTGATTTATTGGCTGACATGTGAACGTCAACCTCCACACCTGGCTGACTCTGTGGAAAAATAACATTCTTAATCTGCTAGTATTTTTAAAAAAATTACAAGGTTGTAAACATGGAGTGAAACATGAAGTTCTGCCATGTCTTTGTGCTTCTGCTCTGAATAGTCCATGTAAACTGGGATCAATGGTGTGGTATTCACGGTGTTCTTCTGCATCAGTTACCTTATGTGACATGACCATGTTATTATTATTGGGTGGACTTAACCTGGGAATTAAATTTTTAATGCTCTATGTGCAGGTTTATTCTTGTGGACCAAAAATGTACATATTTTTTTGCCAACAACTTCCTTTTCTGGATATAAACTAGATGAACACTAAATAAAAACTTATACAGAAAGACGTGAATGATAACAAAAAGATTTTAGTTTTCATTACCAATGAAAACAAGACAAACAAAATTGTAGTGAAATTAAATTTAATGAAAAGATATGTGAATGTGATGTGATGGATGCCAGTGTAGTAAGATTTATCTAACTAAAATGAAAGTAAAACTAGGATGAGTGCAAAAAAACTGAATAGTAAATAAAACAAAATTACATTTTACATAAACTGTGGCACAAACTTAAAAGATATGCTGTGATAATTAGGACCGTCTATGAGTGCCCCCAAATTGTCAGACAAATTAATTAAATTAATAAATTTGTATCATTAATCAGTAAGTGGTGCCCACAGTTTCACTTTTATTTTCAAGCATCCAGCATCCTGAGGTGTGTAAAATGTCAGTATAGCACAGCATGGCAATCATGCTACACTTCGATGTTAAATGCTTTGAGTGTGAGAGTGTCTCACTGAAATGAAATGCAGATACACAACTGTGCTACTGGTATATTACTCTTCATGCACTTGCATTACTAACCAACAGACAAGAACTCACTGCAGTGCTGTACATAGAAGTTGACAGTTCCTCCAACTGAGTCTGTTGAGGAGCTGAACGTTTAGACTTAATGAACCTGGAAGAAATTAAAGAGATTTCAGAACAATTCTGCTGTGTTTCAGATGACAACACAAAGAGGCAGACTGAGAGGGAGGCAATATTGATCTGAAACAAACAGTAGGGGAGGAACATCATTCAAATCACTTTTAGCAAGAAACAGATTCATCTATGCATAAAGTGAATGTACGTTATAACAAAAACCAAAGAAAAAAACTTAAATTAGACATCAAATTTTCACCTTGATTAAAAGTTGAGCACAAATGTGGTTTGTTTAGCTAAATATGTCAGATATTTAAATTCTGATACTCACCGAAATAAAGCACCCAGGCAGATAATCACAGTTCCTCCAACTAGAATGGCGATCCAGAGAATATATCCAGTTTGCAAACCTAAATGAAATAAAATACTTAAATGATCAGAATAAAAGCAAAAAAGCTTTGTGGTCACATTAATATCTGTTTAGTGCAGATAAATATTTACCTTTATAACCAAGATAGATCACCGATGATGTCTGATTCCCAAGATTATTTGTAGCCACACAGTAATAATCTCCCCGCTTAGTAAAATTGAAGCCGTAAACCTGCCCCACAGATACATTAATGACTCCATGTTTGCTGTTCCTGAACCAGGTGAAGCTGGGAGGAGGCTTGGCTCTGCTGGAGCAGCTCAGCTCCACCCAGCTACCTGCTGACACCAAACCTGATGGACTGATGGATGCTGAGGTGTCTTTAGGAGCATCTGTGGAAATTGGGACACACATTAACTTTACTGATCAGAAAGAGCTGAACCATGACCTGCTGACAGGATCACTTACATGAAACACTGAGAGTCACTTTTGTCTCTGCTGTCTTGCTTCCTCCATTCACAGGATATCTGGCAGAACAGCTGATGGTGTATCCATCATGTGTGTCTGACAGAGTGATGGTCTCCTGGATTTTAGTTGTCAAGGTTCCATCTGTGTTATTCTCTGTTTGTCTGTGAGAGTCTTGTTGGAGATTCCAGGTGAGTTCAGGAGGTGAGTGTGGACAGGGAGTCAAAGCTGAGCAGGTTATAGTGACAGACTGATGCTCCTTCAGATCAGATGGAATAATAATGCTGGGACTCCAAGGACAATCTGAGAATTATAATTAAATTAGCAAGGTGAGTTTGACTAAAAGAGATTATTAATTATCCTAATCAATTTATGTTATATATGTTTAGTTTTTTTGTTTATTTTATTTATTTATTTTTTTTTACCTTTAACTGTTATTTGAAGAGGATTGGCACATGCTGTTGCTCTGGATGGCCCATTCTCAATTCTGAAGAAGTATCTGTCTGTATAACTAGTGTTTAAGTCAGGAAACAGAGTCGTGCAGTTCTTCTCTCCCAGGTCTCCAATAATTTTCAGTGGATAGGTGTTAACAGACTTACTGCTGTTGAAAATAACTATATTCTGATTCAGGGAAAATTTTAGGTTTTTCTTCATCCAAACTCCATAGATAGTCCTGCTATCAAATTGTTTATGCTTTGTGTTAAAGCTACATGGAATTTGCAAACAAGACCCAGTCAGAGCTTCAATCTTCTGTGGTGCAGTGACGAAGAGGGCCGGTGGTCGATAACAGTTACCAGCCAAAACCCCTGTAAATACAGACAAATGATGAACAGAATGTGAAGCAAAACCTGCCTGCACAGGAAGGTCATGATCCCTAAACTCCAGTTCAGCAGCAGCATGTTGCTTATGGAGTTTTTAAACAATATCAAGATCAAATATTTCAGGGTAGAAATGCTTCATGTGATGTCTCTAAATGAAAGAAGGTAAACAAACACCTCACCTGGAAGAAAGAAGACACTCAGTAAGATATTGAGTGTCAGCACGTTCTCAGACTGAAATGCCACCAGACTCCAATAGATGTCCTTCATCTTTGAGACTGGAAACAACATAAAAACAACTGATTTGATCAAAGGAGCTTTAAAATGAAACGTTTAACTAGTTTATAATTCTTTTCTTAGTTCAGTAAAGGTCTCAGTGGAAAAGTGTTATTCATGCTTTGGAGTAGACTGATTTGATTTAGATTAAAAGTAATTTGAAGTATCCAAAAGTTGCTAAAAATGTTTTATGACAGTTTGATAAGTTTTACCTAGAAATCTTTTAAATATGTGAACTCTAAGAACCCACTGTGATAAAATAATTAAAATAACTGTAAAGTCCATCCATCCATCCATCCATCCATGGCCAAAAGGAATAAAAGGTTTTCTCATATGTTCCAAGTCTACCCCAAGTCTATCTTTCTAGTGGTACATTCGAGGCAAACCTCCAAAGAAAGGTGGCCAGGAGGCATCCTGATCAGGCACCTGAACATGGAATAGAAACTGCTCTGTTTCTGGTTCCTTCTAAAAGAGTTCCTCATCCTACATGACAAAGCCTGGGCTGCATTCTTTCAGTCTTAATCTAAATGATACAATTACAAAATTATCAATCTTTGGCTCAAGGTGGCCTGGTGTGCGTTACAAACAGCACACCAGGCACAAAAATCCAACAACCAAACATCTCTGAAATTCAGATCAGCATTCCCTACATGGCCCTGAAAGTCTTTCAGGAGAACACCAGAATCCTAAGATGGCACCTCTACCATAACACCATTCAGAACAAAAGATAATCTGTTATACTGTTTGGTGTATAAGCACAAAACACAATTTCAAATTTCCCTCTTGGAATTTGGAACAATTAGGCAACCGTCTGGCTCACCAGGAAAAAACTAATTCCAGAGGGAGTATTCCCACATCCGCCTAGCGTCTTTCTCCCTTGACAACTCTGTAGTAGGAAAGTCTCGTATTGTGACAACATTTATACCTCTTGAATTTATTTTACATTTCATCACCACAAATTTAAATGTTTTTTTTATTTTATTTTATTTTTATTTTTTTTATTGGATCTTTAAGGGACACACCATCAGGAAGTAACACATAATTCTGACATGAAAATGGAACAGCTGGTTTTCAGCAAATGTTTTTACAAAACATAACTTTGAAGAGTGTTGTGTCCCTTCATAACTCTAATACCCATCAATAAATACAATGAAAACAATTTCTGATCTAAACCTGCCATTGTAACTGGGTGTATGTTTAAGGTTCCTGTCCTGATTGGAGGAGGACCTCCGCCCCAGTCTCAAGTCCTCTCCAGCCTTTAACATTTTTTTTTCCTTTTGTGTTAATTTGTACAGCTCTAACATGTTCACATACCAGGATTTTTGCAGTTAATCTAATTTCCTTGCTTGTGTCCAGCTCTGCCTCCAGCTTTGAGATGATGTCAGCTTTCATGTGTTCTTCAGTCTTGTCCTTTAATATTATGCTATTGACCAGACAAGAGAATGATCTTTTAGCTGTTGTGTTGTGTCTTTAACTACTCAGCTATTCAGTTGCTCAGTTAGACATGTTTGTTCTCAGGCAACCACGGATGTGAAGGAACCAGGAATAAAACAATGCCCCTTTCCTGACTTTTCCTTTCAGGATTTCAGCCCAAGTATCCAGAGTCGCACACCCTGAATCAACTTTCCAGGCTTGTAGTTATTAATACTTCATGATTACGTCACAAAGCCCTCTCTATTTACATTTGAGTAAAACTGTTAAGATCTTAGTAAAGCCCAATAAACAATTAAGTTTTTCTGAATACATGTTAGTGGCAGGAATTTGTCTTAAATGTTGAAGTTAAAATCATTGCAGATTCCACTGTTATTGAGCCAAAAGCAACAGGTCATGTTTGCAATAAGCATTTGGCAAAAATAAAACAAACAAAAAACACCCCTGGAGCACCTCCCTACCCAAAAAACAAAAACAACAAAAAACAAACAAAGACTAAAGCAACAATCACAGACTAAACTGGAATCTACAGCAAGCTGTATGTGGCAATAATTTGGGATCAGAGCAGTTTGAGCCACATGTTGCTGGACAGTCAACTCTCTGACCACACTGGCATCAGCATCACATCTGAAGGAATAACATGCACATTCAGTGTCTATTGTTTTAAAAGTTTTTGGCCTTACCAGCTGCCTCTCTTGTACCTGCAGTTCTGCCTTAGCTCTTCACAGAAAGGGCAAATAATCAGCTATTTTCACTTTTTCCTCTTGAAATCCTGCTAGTGTACCATAGTCGTGTGTCACTTTCATAGCCTGTGTGTAAGAAGCTGAGTGCAGATTGATTCCTGCCCTCTTATACTCAAGCTTGAATTGAAGGGTGGTTCAGCTTCTTTTGTAACCTGCAAAGAAAACAATCAGTAGGGGAAACAAAAGTACCACCTAGCTGTCAAAAGATGGCGCCATGATCTCTTCATTAATGAAGATCAAAGTGGTGGATGTGGAAGTTAAGTTGTTCGAAAAGTTTACATTTGATTGTTTTTTTTTCTTTTTTATGTGTTCTGTCTTGGTATTTCAGGCATATTATACTGAGAAATTGGATGACTACATGTGCCACAGTTTTTATCTACAAAAAGGAAACCTCAAGAGTGTATCCTAGTTCCTTGACTGACTTTAGTACATCAAGACAACATCTGGCATGAAAGTAGACAAGCCACACTGATGGAATAGGAACCTTTTTTTTCTATGTTTGTTTTGGGCATTATTAGCCTTTTTCTTTGAATTTTTTATATTGGGTAGACAGGAACGGAGTAGAGAAGGGGGGAGAAGACATGCGGCAAAAGTTCTGAGGGCAGGAGTCAAACCTTTAAGTATTTAGATTGTATGGGTACATGGGTGGATGTGTGTGTGGGTGTGTGTGTGTGTAACGTGGATCTGTGTGAATTTGTCATCTTGAAGTTTAATGCTGTTAAAATGAAAAGAAGGCAGGAAGTTTACAACTCTCAGTGCCAAAGAGCATCAATAGGGAGGTAGTCTCGGCTGCCGAAGGCCGTAGCAGCCCCAGGCAGGCAGACATTGGGCATCCCCACAACACAGCCATAAACCCCACACAGAGGAAGGTGGGCAGTGAGGGACAAGAGCAGCAGCCCCCAAAGACCTGAGATGAAGGTCAACCCTGGAACCAAGTCACCCTGGCTGCCAGGCACATGCATAAGCCCCGGTCAGCAAGAAACCCCTGGCATAGAGCAGGAGTAACACCTGCAGAGCTCCCAACCTGCAAACGGGTAGACACCGGCTTGTCGTCATAGCCGGTACTCAGAAAGACCAAGGAAAGGAGGACAAAGTAACATCCAACCTTGTGCACTAGACCCCAAGGTGAAGAGGCCAATGAGAGCCCAACGAAGACTCCACGGCCCACCGCTTGCCTGACACATCACTGACAGCCAAATGCCATGAGCTGGGAACACACTTGATAAGCTAGTCCCTGAGAGGTAAAGTGAAGGAATGCCAGAGCCCCCAGTTCATTCCCACACATATAGTCCCCGCTGAACCTGTGTGGAAGCAGAGACAGGAACACAAGAGACAGCTGGCATCATGACACCTGCGCCCAGCTTCCCTCCATCTTCATTCCTGGAATGTGCAGGTGTGTCTGTGCTAATGTAAAAATGTTTCCATGAATGCAGGTGTGTATGTCTGAATCTTCTCCACACCAGCCCCAAACCCCTATGTGTCCCTAGTGTATTTAAATGGATGTGCAGGATGGGGCCAACCATATTGGAAGTGGGCATGTATGGTCCTCCCGTAACACTCTGCCAATCTCCTTAAGATCCATTGTCACACAGCCCAAGACTCGACTGTTGTGTGGTATTGCATATGTTAAGGAGGGGATGGGCACTAAGGCACAAACCCCTGATAGGGGCTGGCTCCCCAAATAGCCCCTTCCCCATCCCATCCCATATTACTTCAGAGGCCATGACTTCTGACCACCCAGAGATTTTTCTTACAGAACATTGACTGACCTATGAATTGCCTTTTTTTAATGTATGTTTCCCTTAGCATTACAAAACCCTGATCAGAAGTTCATTAACTCAAAAGATGCACATTAAAACAACATATTACTTTATTCTATTCACTCACCAAATAATTTTGCATGAACAGGTCATTTTTGACAGCTATGAAACCGTTATTTAAGACCACATAACTAAAGAAGCAAACAAAAACAAATTTTTTTTCATGGTGTTTTCTAGTTGCAGTTGCTGCAGTAGAACTATTTAACATTTTCAATCACTTGTCAGTTTTTATATATTTTTTGCAAAGGTACTACTGATAATGCTGAAGATTTTATTTATTTCTACGTTTAGCCAGTAGTCAGTTTATATCGCAACTAATACAAGAATAGTTAATCAATAAACAACGCCTCTTGTTTATTGATTACAGCTGACAATTATCATGAGAAAAGTGTCACATATGTTTTAAAAAATTTATCACTGTTTACTGAATTTTACAGATCAAACGTGACAATTAGAACCAAAGCACAAACAAACAAACAAACAAACAAAAATTTAATAAATCCAGGAAACATCAGGTGAACAATAAAATGTAAAAGTACTTATCTCAATATAAACCAACAACAGCAACACTGAGCTTTTTTCCCCTCATAAAAACATAATTGGCAGGAGCAGGGGAGTAAAAGGATTTAAATACATGCAGGAGGGACCAGGTTCAAAATATGAATAAACTTCAACAAATAGTGAGATACAAATCGAACATTGCACAAACAAAGCACTGGAGACTGAGGTGCTCCTAAACAAAGGAAGATAATTACAAAAGCAAAGATGTGTGCTAATTGACAAATAATGATCAAAAAAGAAGGATTAGACTGACTAAATAGTAAGTCAGCTAATCAAAATGTTCAGGAGAAAAGTGTCTACAGACAAATAAAAATCCTGCAGGAAACTTTCTGGAGAAATAATCTTGAAACTATAGGACATAACAGAGCAGAGTAAGAAGAGAAATCTTGATAAATCAAGGACGACAAAGCATAAGCTGGGATGTAAGAAGAAATTGTCTTGACTTTTTCTAAACGGGCAAGGCCTAACCTTAGGACCTTAATAACACTCTTTGATGTGGATTCTGTTACTGAGGGAAGAAGAGTCACAATTAACTGATTTCAGTATGATTGAGGTAAATACCTAAATTTCCCCACTTGGGGACAACAAAGGATAAAGAATCTTCAAAAAATTGATACTGTTTATCATGCTTCTCTGAGCTTTGTTACCAACCTTAAAACTTTGACTCACCATTGTGAACTGTATTCTCGAGTGGGATGGCCTTCTCTGTCCACCAGGAGGTTGGGACATTGACACACCTTCATTTACAAGGCCATTCTAGGGCTGCTGCCGTCCTATATTTGTGACTTAATCACATGGAGAACAGTTGATTCTTACTCTTTGCGTTCAAATAATCAGTTCCAACACTATGTTTCACTTCTTCTATTTTTGAACCACAATCTATGATGTCATATAAAGTATTCAGAATATGCATCGGTTAAGTATCTGGGTGAAAAATGAGGGTGTTGAAGGTGTGAACTGACTCAGAGCTGGAAGGAAGGCGATAAATAAGTTATAAATCAGGCTATATGTCAGTGACAATAAGAGACATCACATTAGACCACAGTGTCTCAATCCTGGTCCTCAGGGACCACTGCCCTGCATATTATAACTGTGTCTCTGCTCCGGCACACTTGATTCAAATGATAGCATAAGCTCCTGCATACCATCAAGTGCTGCAGAAGCAGCACCTAAACATCTAAAACATGCAGGGTGGTGGTCCCTGAAGACCAGGATTGAGAAACACTGTATAAGACTAAAATCACTCTAGGCACTTCAAAACTTTACAAAAATCAATTAAAATCTCTACCACTAATCACAATAAGCTCCATTTTTATTTGAATTAGACATGGTAGGTTGGTTTAAAGCAATAATGCATGAAACACAAAAATGAAATAACATGTTTATACACAATCGTTTATAATTAAGGTTTTTAAATTGGAAAGTGATAAGAAGAATAGAAAGCAGTTATTAGTTATGATGATAAAATCATAAGAGATAAATCTTTGAGACTTGAGGAGAAAGAGGTTTTAGAGCTTCCTGTCATTAAATTGTGAAAAGAAACTGTTAAACTGTGAAACTGTTGAACAAAAAGCAATTTCTCTCAGGTCACAACAGTGACAGAAGTTATGTCTTCTTCACTTGCATAGAGATCCTCTCGACTGTCAACAGACACTTTGACCTGAGCGTATATTGTCTCCTGCTGTCCACTGTCCTGCACTGAGACAGAGGAAGCTGCAGGTCCCCTCTGGAGGAACTTCATGTCCCCATAATGAAGTTCTTCCTCTGTTTCATTGGCTTGAATTGCAACTTGCTCATGTATTTGAGTCTGTGGGGAAATGAAATTGTTCTTGTTTAGGAAATGTGTCACAAACCTGCAGATGGAAACTTAATGCTGTGCTGCAAACAAAGGATGAAAAATTCCTCACCTGAGTCCGTTGTGGAGTCTTACGTTTGTACTGAAAGAACCTGAAAGACATTAGAGATCTGTCTAAATGATTCTGCTGAGCTTCAGGAGACAAAATAAAGACAGACTGAGAGAGTCAAGACTGATTTGAAAAAGACCTGAGAGGATTAAAACATTAACAAAATCAGAACCAAGTTTAGCTGCACACGACTCTGGAGAAAAAGATCTGATATTCATCTTAATGTTTTAATTAAACTTTATTAACTTAATAAAACTATTATTAACAGTTTAATTTCTGATACTTACCAAGCTGAAAGAATCAGGCAGATGAACAAAATGACTCCGACTAAAATCACCAAGAAATAACTACTTTCTACTGCCAAATCTCAGAGACACAAAGTGTAAAAATTACAATTAATGTCAAAAACAAGTCGATTTATAGAAAAAAATGTCATTAAATAGATTCCTGTTACCTTTCATTCCAAGAATGACTATTGATGTCTGATTCCCCAGATCATTTGTAGACACACAGTAATAATCTCCTCGCTCAGTAGCACTGAAGCGGTAAACCTGCCCCACAGATACATTAATGGCTCCATCTGTGCTGTTCCTGAACCAGGTGAAGCTGGGAGGAGGCCTGGCTCTGCTGGAGCAGCTCAGCTCCACCCAGCTACCTGCTGACACCAAACCTGATGGACTGATGGATGCTGAGGTGTCTTTAGGAGCATCTGAGGAAAATGGGACACACATTAACTTTACTGATCAGAAAGAGCTGAACCATGACCTGCTGACAGGATCACTTACATGAAACACTGAGAGTCACTTCTCTCTCTGCTGTCTTGCTTCCTCCATTCACAGGATATCTGGCAGAACAGCTGATGTTGTATCCATCATGTGTGTCTGACAGAGTGATGGTCTCCTGGATTTTAGTTGTCAAGGTTCCATCTGTGTTTTTCTCTGTTTGTCTGTGAGAGTCTTGTTGGAGATTCCAGGTGAGTTCAGGAGGTGAGTGTGGACAGGGAGTCAAAGCTGAGCAGGTTATAGTGACAGACTGATGCTCCTTCAGATCACCAACAGAGATATTAATGCTGGGAGGCCAAGGAGAGTCTGGGGTTTCACATCAGACAAACAGTTTGCAAAAAATAAATATCTTTTTATATTTTTTTTAGGTGAAGAATAAATATTTCAATACAATGCTTTATTAACTATACATCAACCAATTAGCAATTTTGTTTGGTTACATAAGTAGAATTTCTTAATCATAATTGTTTGTGTTTTTACAGTATTACAATTACTGTAATCCAACCCTCTATGTGACTAAAAACATTAACTGTTTTAATTTTAAAACAACTTTTTGTTTGATTATTAGAAATTAAGAAGTTTTATTTTTGTAGCACCTTTCCAGACCTAGAACCTAAAAACACACTGACTGATTCTGTCAAAAACAAAGCAGGGGATTTTTCATGTAATTTCACACTAACTTACTGTGTGTAATTAGATCATTAAAATATTGTATTTATTTTTCTAGAAAGAGGTAAACTAAACTTAATCCTGACAACTGCAGATTTTTCATGAAACATTATTTGCCCTTTTGAAAGTTCTCATGCAGTGCTGGACACTTATAGAAGGATAAATAGCAGAAGATGAGAAAGAGACATAATTTAAAGCAGTAAAATGTTTCTGGACTCAAATAAAACTTTTGAAAATCAGGAGGCAGATTTTTTTAAATTCAACAGTAAATTATTAAGCTTGGTGTTTTCTATAAAGCCAGAGTAAATTTCATTGTGAACATGAACATTAATGTCACAGATTTATGAAATAAAACCTCTCTTACCTTTAACTGTTATATTAAGTGGATCATCACAAGCTGTTGCTCTGATCAACTCGTTTTCAACTCTGAAGAAGTAACGGCCTGTATAACTTGTGTTTAAATCAGGAAACACAGTGGTGCAGTTTTTATCTGTCATGTTTCCAGTAATATTCAGTGGAAAGGTATTAACTGACTTACTGCTGTTGAAAATAACTACATGTGGATTAGAGGCAAAATTTATACCATGTTTCATCCAAACTCCATAGATAGTTCTGCTTCTGTCAGATGTTGTAGGCTTTGTAGTGAAGGTACACGGGATCTCCAGACAAGATCCGTTCAAAGCTTCAACCATCTTTGGTGCAATGATGTTGAGAGCTGCTGGTTTGTTGGCACAGTACTGAGCCAACGTACCTGTAAAAACAGAGTAATGATGAACATAATGAGGAGCCAAATGTGGCTGCAGAGAAACGTCACGATCCAACAACTCCAGGTCAGCTGCAGTGTGTTACATATGGAGCCTTTAAGCAGTACCAGGATCAAATATTTCAGACTACAAATGATTCATGTGATGTCTGCAAATGAAAGGTAATGAACAAACATCTCACCTGGAAAGAAGAAGACGCTCAGTAACATGTTGACTGTCAGCACATACTCAGAGAGAGCTGCTGTCAGACTCTGATAGACCCTCTTCATCTCTCAGACTGGAAACCAAACATTTAGGTGATTCATTAAAGTAGTTCTGAAATGGAGGTTTAGCTTATCGAAAAGCACCTTAGAATATACTATGTACATTTCACCCATAAACTTAACACACGCAGCAAGAACTGACACGTGTAAGACGGAGAAGTTAGGAACAACTACAAGTTTTCTCTTGAGAAGTATTCCCAACTCTCAAACCAGAAGAAACTTCAAAATGTCTCGAAAAACATTTGTTGATAACAAAAAGTTCAAACGCTGAAATGTGCAAAATGGATGTTTTTGATAAAATGTAAAAATGACAGAGCATGATCAAATATTTGGTTAAATCATCAGAATCAGCAACGTAAACTTACCGGAATTTGCAGATAAAACAAAAATACTTTAGTTTTAAAACCAGTTAATCTGTTCAGATCAACTTATCAGCCACAGAATGAAGAGCCACCGTATCTGTGAAAGTGTTATTTGAAGGAGCCCTTCATGCTCTGTAAAAAAGGGAAGTAAGCTCTTTCTCATTATTTTAGCTTCATGAAGTGTTCTCAGAGAAGCTCAGAGCCATTTACTGAATATGCTGATTATTTCTCACTTCTCAGTGATCTTTAGCTATGATAGTTGTTTGAAAAAAAAAATTTAAACACTAAACACAGCAGAAAATATACACCGCTGTCATTCTCCCTGTGATGTTTTTATTCAAAAAGTCAGTGCTGTTTGTCACTTTGAGCCTCCTGTAGAACTAAAACAGCTTTTTGTTTTTACTTCAACTGTGAGGCTTTTCCTCAGCACTTTGTGCAGCTATCAGTTCACATCTGAACACGTCTTCATGAAACTTTGTTTCAGAGATGGAAAGTCCTGAAAACAGAAATACTTTGTCACTGTACTATAATAGAGTTCACATCATAACAATATTTTTGGTGTTCCCATAGATACTTTTCCAACTCAAATACAATTGGTCCAATTCCTGGTCACTTCGAAATCTCGGCCATCTTTGTTTTTGTGCTGTTTAACACGTAGAGCTGGTGCCTCATGCAGAAGGACTTGCATGGATTCCCTACCAAAGCCTGATGTATGCTGAAATCAAGAAAACCGCAAAGACGCACAAAAAAATCTAGATATGAAACTGTTCATAACCATGGATTCAAGGACGTTTTTTATGCACATCCAAACCAACTCAGATTTGAGCACATGACGAATTAGCAGACTCCTACACTGGCACGCCACCATTTATATATACAAATACATGTAAATAAGACATGCACATCTGATTCTCTCTGTACAACCAAAAATCATGAAGAAGAAATTTGTGAAATATGAACTGGAGACACTCCTACATTAGGCACACAAGAACAAAGACGCAGCAACTTCTTATATGTGCAAAATCTGCCATCCTTTAATGATGTCCAGCACTTACATGGATCACACAGTATTACTATAAGTGAGGAAGAAGTGTGCTGAGGAAAGAGTGAAAGACTGGCACTTCGAGTTTTATACAGGTGATTTTTCATATAACTACTGTAAAAACAGAGACTCTTAAGGGCTTGGTAGATCAAAACTCTGAAACTCTGGTGTAGAGATGAAGCTTAGGCTTAAATTCAAACTGGAAGACTCTTCCCAGCTTCACCTGCATCATCCAGTCGCTGCGTAATGCGCCTCAGCTGCAGCCCATCGGCTTTGGACCACGCCTCGTCGTAGCCAATCAGCGTGCAAGTCTCTGCTTATAAAGCTCTCCATCCATGGCTCCGTCTGCTCCCAGCTGAGCTACAACCCGCCTCCGCCCCTTCTCCACCCTCGTTCATTTTCTCACGGCTCCATCAGGCGTCCTTCAGCGTCCACTCCGCCACCAGTGTTTGCCCCCCGGGAGTAAGACGTCTCTGATCCTAAACCTAAAAAGTTCATCCATGTTTATTGCAATTTACAGCATATACGTCTTCTGCCAGGGTCCGAGCGCCAAAAAACCTCTATTCATTCATGTTAATAAAACTTGTTAATTACTGCTCTGTTTTTGTTAGTCTCTCCAGGTTGAAATTTAAATTCATAACTAAATAAAAGGATTTTTATCAAACATCTGAGCGACCACCAGCTATCTTGAAAACAACAGACTGAGTATCTAGAAACCTCAACGATTCGACCTCTCCATATACAGAAATAGTTTTAGCAACTCTACCAGCTAAAATATCTCTGACAGACATTTGGAAAAGAAAACATTTTCCATCTCTGGTTATATATCCTTTCTTTTATTGTTTCATCAAGCAAAGAGAAGTCTTTCATATAAAAAAATAATCAGCTAACACAGGAGCAATAAATGCATTTCTGGTCTACATAAGTAAGAAACTTCACCACAGGAAACAAGTTGGTTACAGTCTCTATGAGAAGCCTAAACAACACAGGAAACCAACTTCCTCTGTTTATTTTAAAGCTTCCTCAGACCACAAAGAAACATGAGAGGACCCCTGGAGTCTGAATGCTGCTGATGGAGTTCAATTTGCAGGCAGAGACTGAAACATCAGGCAACAAGACGAGACACAGAGGAGAAAAGGAAATGAGTTTCTAAAACAGGACCAATACCTGACTGGACAGAGTTATGATGTGACAACAGAAGCAGAGAAGTGAAGCCAAACTTTAAAGTAGAAAAAGTATGACAAACAAGGAAAGTGACTCTCTGTGAACTTTGCTTCTGTAAGCTTCATCTCAAAGCTGAAAAACATTGAGATTTCCAAGCATCATGTTGACCTGATGAACACTTGGCCTCTGAACATATTAACATTTGTTTCATGTCACCATTAATATTTAGATATTATTTCCTACGTCAAAATAATTTTAATTTAACTTTTCCATTTTCTTTTTAATTGACATCTTTTGGAAAATATTTCAAATCTAATTTAGTATTTTACTAACTACAAAGAAAAAAAACTAAGCTTGTCTCAAATATTAAATATCTGGTTAAAGTATCATGAATGAGGTTTTACATTGGACAAAAAAAATCTAATTTTGGAATCAAGATTTTTTTTCTTTTTTTCCAGGAGTCATCACATATATGATCCAGCAAAGCATTGTGTTTAACTAGCGGATGTACAGCCAAAGATAACAGTAAAGGAACAAGAAATCACTTCCAGGACACAATGGTTGGACCTGTGATGGACTGGTGACCTGTCTGGGCTGGACTCCTCAACTGGTCTACTGACAGCTGGAGACAGACACCAGTCCCTGCTGTGAGCTTGAAGTTGCAATGGTTGGTTGGATGGATGGAAATTTAAAAAAAATCCTTTGACAGAAGACTTGATGTCCTCCCTGTCTCCTTGATGTTCCTGAAGCCTGAACCTCCATCACTTTGTCATCACCTGCTTCTTCTGTGTGCTGTGGACACAAAACAATTAAGGGAAGTGTTTTGCTTGTGATAAAATGATTTTTACTGCAAATAAAACTGGTTTTGGTGGAAATACGAAGGTATTCATTTAAAAACAAAAGCAAAATGAAGTGATGAAAAATCTGCTGTTGCAGTTTGACTGGATTTCCTCTGAATCCTTCCTATAATTAATAATTAGCACAAAACAGACTGAAGTTTTGATGTTTCTCCTGCACTGACTGATGGAGCAAGTTAAAATGTTTTTGAAAGACTAAATGTTTCAGTTGAAAGTCCATCACACAGCAGCAGCATTTTAGGTTGTCTTTAAATCAGATGTCAACACTACCATAAATGAAGATTATCACTTTAAGTAGATGAAGGTGCATTTTTCTGTGCTACTGATAAAAACTGGCTTTTTCCATCACAGTGTCTTTAAATATAAGATGAGACTTAAAACGGTCTAAACTGAAATATTTCCCAAATGTCTATCACTTCGGTTATTGATATTTTTCATTGTTTTAACACTGGCTGAATATAAACAATGAGCTTACCTTCCCTTGGTTGTTGGAGAACCTCAACCAGCTGAAAGAAAACAATCAGAACATTAACAAACATCAACATGTATCAGAGACCAGCAGGTCTGCAGCTCAGTATCAACTCACAGAAAAACATGTCTCACCACTCAAAGATGCAGACTGCACTACAGAGCATCATCATTCCCAGGATCTTCACTATAACACAGATACTCACTCCTGTGACTCCTGACTCTTGATAAAAAGAATTAACACATGAAGGATTTTCAATTAAAACAATGAAATATGTCACATGAAGCATTGAAAGTTATACTGAGTCTCAATTGGGAGTTAAAGTTGAAATGTTTTCAGAGCAACTTTACATGATTTAGGTCAAACAGCTCAACATTTTAGCTGTCTTCATACTTTAGAAAAAAAGTAAATTATAATACATTTAATATTTCAGACATAAAAATGTAGAGAATACATTAAAAACAAGAGTTAAAATTTACCTTCAACAGTTTGGATTATTGATGACCTCTGATTCCCCAGATCATTTGTAGCCACACAGTAATAATCTCCTCGCTCAGTAGCACTGAAGCGGTAAACCTGCCCCACAGATACATTAATGGCTCCATCTGTGCTGCTCCTGAACCAGGTGAAGCTGGGAGGAGGCTTGGCTCTGCTGGAGCAGCTCAGCTCCACCCAGCTACCTGCTGACACCAAACCTGATGGACTGATGGATGCTGAGGTGTCTTTAGGAGCATCTGAGGAAAATGGGACACACATTAACCTTATTGATCAGAAAGAGCTGAACCATGACCTGCTGACAGGATCACTTACATGAAACACTGAGAGTCACTTCTGTCTCTGCTGTCTTGCTTCCTCCATTCACAGGATATCTGGCAGAACAGCTGATGGTGTATCCATCATGTGTGTCTGACAGAGTGATGATCTCCTGGATTTTAGTTGTCAAAGTTCCATCTGTGTTTTTCTCTGTTTGTCTGTGAGAGTCTTGTTGGAGATTCCAGGTGAGTTCAGGAGGTGAGTGTGGACAGGGAGTCAAAGCTGAGCAGGTTATAGTGACAGACTGATGCTCCTTCAGATCACCAACAGGGATATCAATGCTGGGAGGCCAAGGAGAGTCTGAGGTTTCACATCAGACATTTTGCAAAAATTAATACTTTTTATAGTTTATTGTGTAAAGAATAAATTAATACAAGTATTTTATGAAATGCTTTATTAACTATATATCTACTAAGTAAAAATCTGGCTTGATCACATGAATTGGATTTCTTAATCATTATTGTTTGTGAAGCTCATTCGTGTTTTTGCAGTACAGTAGTAACTGTAATGAACAGGTGGTTTAAATTTGAAAAAATAACAACTTTTCTTAACAGTGGATTATTAGTGATTAAATAAAAACTTTATTTATGTGGCAAATTTCCAGACATAGATCACAAAGTGCAATGTAGGAGAGAACTAAAAACACACTGACTGATTCTGTTGAAAATAAAGCAGGAAACGTTTAATTTAATTTCACACTAACTTACTGTGTGTAATTAGTTCATGAAATCATTCTTTTTATTTTTCTAGAAAGAGGTAAACTAAACCCAGTCCTGCCAACTGCAGATTTTTCATGAAACATTATTTGCACTTTTGAAAGTTCTCATGCAGTGCTGGACACTTATAGAAGGATAAATAGCAGAAGATGAGAAAGAGACATAATTTAAAGCAGTAAAATGTTTCTGGACTCAAATAAAACTTTTGAAAATCAGGAGGCAGATTTTTTTAAATTCAACAGTAAATTATTAAGCTTGGTGTTTTCTATAAAGCCAGAGTAAATTTCATTGTGAACATGAACATTAATGTCACAGATTTATGAAATAAAACCTCTCTTACCTTTAACTGTTATATAAAGTAGATCATCACAAGCTGTTGCTCTGAACAACCCGTTCTCAACTCTGAAGAAGTAACGGCCTGTATAACTTGTGTTTAAATCAGGAAACACAGTGGTGCAGTTTTTATCTGTCATGTTTCCAGTAATATTCAGTGGAAAGGTATTACCTGACTTACTGCTGTTGAAAATAACTACATGTGGATTAGAGACAAAATTTATACCATGTTTCATCCAAACTCCATAGATAGTTCTGCTTCTGTCAGATGTTGTAGGCTTTGTAGTGAAGGTACATGGGATCTCCAGACAAGATCCGTTCAAAGCTTCAACCATCTTTGGTGCAATGATGTTGAGAGCTGCTGGTTTGTTGTCACAGTACTGAGCCAATGTACCTGTAAAAACAGAGTAATGATGAACATAATGAGGAGCCAAATGTGGCTGCAGAGAAACGTCACGATCCAACAACTCCAGGTCAGCTGCAGCGTGTTACATATGGAGCCTTTAAGCAGTACCAGGATCAAATATTTCAGACTACAAATGATTCATGTGATGTCTGCAAATGAAAGGTAATGAACAAACATCTCACCTGGAAAGAAGAAGACGCTCAGTAACATGTTGACTGTCAGCACATACTCAGAGAGAGCTGCTGTCAGACTCTGATAGACCCTCTTCATCTCTCAGACTGGAAACCAAACATTTAGGTGATTCATTAAAGTAGTTCTGAAATGGAGGTTTAGCTCATCGAAAAGCACCTTAGAATATACTATGTACATTTCACCCATAAACTTAACACACGCAGCAAGAACTGACACGTGTAAGACGGAGAAGTTAGGAACAACTACAAGTTTTCTCTTGAGAAGTATTCCCAACTCTCAAACCAGAAGAAACTTCAAAATGTCTCGAAAAACATTTGTTGATAACAAAAAGTTCAAACGCTGAAATGTGCAAAATGGATGTTTTTGATAAAATGTAAAAATGACAGAGCATGATCAAATATTTGGTTAAATCATCAGAATCAGCAACGTAAACTTACCGGAATTTGCAGATAAAACAAAAATACTTTAGTTTTAAAACCAGTTAATCTGTTCAGATCAACTTATCAGCCACAGAATGAAGAGCCACCGTATCTGTGAAAGTGTTATTTGAAGGAGCCCTTCATGCTCTGTAAAAAAGGGAAGTAAGCTCTTTCTCATTATTTTAGCTTCATGAAGTGTTCTCAGAGAAGCTCAGAGCCATTTACTGAATATGCTGATTATTTCTCACTTCTCAGTGATCTTTAGCTATGATAGTTGTTTGAAAAAAAAAATTTAAACACTAAACACAGCAGAAAATATACACCGCTGTCATTCTCCCTGTGATGTTTTTATTCAAAAAGTCAGTGCTGTTTGTCACTTTGAGCCTCCTGTAGAACTAAAACAGCTTTTTGTTTTTACTTCAACTGTGAGGCTTTTCCTCAGCACTTTGTGCAGCTATCAGTTCACATCTGAACACGTCTTCATGAAACTTTGTTTCAGAGATGGAAAGTCCTGAAAACAGAAATACTTTGTCACTGTACTATAATAGAGTTCACATCATAACAATATTTTTGGTGTTCCCATAGATACTTTTCCAACTCAAATACAATTGGTCCAATTCCTGGTCACTTCGAAATCTCGGCCATCTTTGTTTTTGTGCTGTTTAACGCGTAGAGCTGGTGCCTCATGCAGAAGGACTTGCATGGATTCCCTACCAAAGCCTGATGTATGCTGAAATCAAGAAAACCGCAAAGACGCACAAAAAAATCTAGATATGAAACTGTTCATAACCATGGATTCAAGGACGTTTTTTATGCACATCCAAACCAACTCAGATTTGAGCACATGACGAATTAGCAGACTCCTACACTGGCACGCCACCATTTATATATACAAATACATGTAAATAAGACATGCACATCTGATTCTCTCTGTACAACCAAAAATCATGAAGAAGAAATTTGTGAAATATGAACTGGAGACACTCCTACATTAGGCACACAAGAACAAAGACGCAGCAACTTCTTATATGTGCAAAATCTGCCATCCTTTAATGATGTCCAGCACTTACATGGATCACACAGTATTACTATAAATGAGGAAGAAGTGTGCTGAGGAAAGAGTGAAAGACTGGCACTTCGAGTTTTATACAGGTGATTTTTCATATAACTACTGTAAAAACAGAGACTCTTAAGGGCTTGGTAGATCAAAACTCTGAAACTCTGGTGTAGAGATGAAGCTTAGGCTTAAATTCAAACTGGAAGACTCTTCCCAGCTTCACCTGCATCATCCAGTCGCTGCGTAATGCGCCTCAGCTGCAGCCCATCAGCTTTGGACCACGCCTCGTCGTAGCCAATCAGCGTGCAAGTCTCTGCTTATAAAGCTCTCCATCCATGGCTCCGTCTGCTCCCAGCTGAGCTACAACCCGCCTCCGCCCCTTCTCCACCCTCGTTCATTTTCTCACGGCTCCATCAGGCGTCCTTCAGCGTCCACTCCGCCACCAGTGTTTGCCCCCCGGGAGTAAGACGTCTCTGATCCTAAACCTAAAAAGTTCATCCATGTTTATTGCAATTTACAGCATATACGTCTTCTGCCAGGGTCCGAGCGCCAAAAAACCTCTATTCATTCATGTTAATAAAACTTGTTAATTACTGCTCTGTTTTTGTTAGTCTCTCCAGGTTGAAATTTAAATTCATAACTAAATAAAAGGATTTTTATCAAACATCTGAGCGACCACCAGCTATCTTGAAAACAACAGACTGAGTATCTAGAAACCTCAACGATTCGACCTCTCCATATACAGAAATAGTTTTAGCAACTCTACCAGCTAAAATATCTCTGACAGACATTTGGAAAAGAAAACATTTTCCATCTCAGTGGTTATATATCCTTTCTTTTATTGTTTCATCAAGCAAAGAGAAGTCTTTCATATAAAAAAATAATCAGCTAACACAGGAGCAATAAATGCATTTCTGGTCTACATAAGTAAGAAACTTCACCACAGGAAACAAGTTGGTTACAGTCTCTATGAGAAGCCTAAACAACACAGGAAACCAACTTCCTCTGTTTATTTTAAAGCTTCCTCAGACCACAAAGAAACATGAGAGGACCCCTGGAGTCTGAATGCTGCTGATGGAGTTCAATTTGCAGGCAGAGACTGAAACATCAGGCAACAAGACGAGACACAGAGGAGAAAAGGAAATGAGTTTCTAAAACAGGACCAATACCTGACTGGACAGAGTTATGATGTGACAACAGAAGCAGAGAAGTGAAGCCAAACTTTAAAGTAGAAAAAGTATGACAAACAAGGAAAGTGACTCTCTGTGAACTTTGCTTCTGTAAGCTTCATCTCAAAGCTGAAAAACATTGAGATTTCCAAGCATCATGTTGACCTGATGAACACTTGGCCTCTGAACATATTAACATTTGTTTCATGTCACCATTAATATTTAGATATTATTTCCTACGTCAAAATAATTTTAATTTAACTTTTCCATTTTCTTTTTAATTGACATCTTTTGGAAAATATTTCAAATCTAATTTAGTATTTTACTAACTACAAAGAAAAAAAACTAAGCTTGTCTCAAATATTAAATATCTGGTTAAAGTATCATGAATGAGGTTTTACATTGGACAAAAAAAATCTAATTTTGGAATCAAGATTTTTTTTCTTTTTTTCCAGGAGTCATCACATATATGATCCAGCAAAGCATTGTGTTTAACTAGCGGATGTACAGCCAAAGATAACAGTAAAGGAACAAGAAATCACTTCCAGGACACAATGGTTGGACCTGTGATGGACTGGTGACCTGTCTGGGCTGGACTCCTCAACTGGTCTGCTGACAGCTGGAGACAGACACCAGTCCCTGCTGTGAGCTTGAAGTTGCAATGGTTGGTTGGATGGATGGAAATTTTAAAAAAATCCTTTGACAGAAGACTTGATGTCCTCCCTGTCTCCTTGATGCTCATGATGCCTGAACCTCCATCACTTTGTCATCACCTGCTTCTTCTGTGTGCTGTGGACACAAAACAATTAAGGGAAGTGTTTTGCTTGTGATAAAATGATTTTTACTGCAAATAAAACTGGTTTTGGTGGAAATATGAAGGTATTCATTTAAAAACAAAAGCAAAATGAAGTGATGAAAAATCTGCTGTTGCAGTTTGACTGGATTTCCTCTGAATCCTTCCTATAATTAATAATTAGCACAAAACAGACTGAAGTTTTGATGTTTCTCCTGCACTGACTGATGGAGCAAGTTAAAATGTTTTTGAAAGACTAAGTGTTTCAGTTGAAAGTCCATCACACAACAGCAGCATTTTAGGTTGTCTTTAAATCAGATGTCAACACTACCATAAATGAAGATTATCACTTTAAGTAGATGAAGGTGCATTTTTCTGTGCTACTGATAAAAACTGGCTTTTTCCATCACAGTGTCTTTAAATATAAGATGAGACTTAAAACGGTCTAAACTGAAATATTTCCCAAATGTCTATCACTTCGGTTATTGATATTTTTCATTGTTTTAACACTGGCTGAATATAAACAATGAGCTTACCTTCCCTTGGTTGTTGGAGAACCTCAACCAGCTGAAAGAAAACAATCAGAACATTAACAAACATCAACATGTATCAGAGACCAGCAGGTCTGCAGCTCAGTATCAACTCACAGAAAAACATGTCTCACCACTCAAAGATGCAGACTGCACTACAGAGCATCATCATTCCCAGGATCTTCACTATAACACAGATACTCACTCCTGTGACTCCTGACTCTTGATAAAAAGAATTAACACATGAAGGATTTTCAATTAAAACAATGAAATATGTCACATGAAGCATTGAAAGTTATACTGAGTCTCAATTGAGAGTTAAAGTTGAAATGTTTTCAGAGCAACTTTACATGATTTAGGTCAAACAGCTCAACATTTTAGCTGTCTTCATACTTTAGAAAAAAAGTAAATTATAATACATTTAATATTTCAGACATAAAAATGTAGAGAATACATTAAAAACAAGAGTTAAAATTTACCTTCAATAGTTAGGATTATTGATGACCTCTGATTCCCCAGATCATTTGTAGCCACACAGTAATAATCTCCTCCCTCTGTAGCATTGAAGCTGTAAATCTGCCCCACAGATACATTAATGACTCCATCTGTGCTGTTCCTGAACCAGGTGAAGCTGGGAGGAGGCTTGGCTCTGCTGGAGCAGCTCAGCTCCACCCAGCTACCTGCTGACACCAAACCTGATGGACTGATGGATGCTGAGGTGTCTTTAGGAGCATCTGAGGAAAATGGGACACACATTAACTTTATTGATCAGAAAGAGCTGAACCATGACCTGCTGACAGGATCACTTACATGAAACACTGAGAGTCACTTCTGTCTCTGCTGTCTTGCTTCCTCCATTCACAGGATATCTGGCAGAACAGCTGATGGTGTATCCATCATGTGTGTCTGACAGAGTGATGGTCTCCTGGATTTTAGTTGTCAAAGTTCCATCTGTGTTTTTCTCTGTTTGTCTGTGAGAGTCTTGTTGGAGATTCCAGGTGAGTTCAGGAGGTGAGTGTGGACAGGGAGTCAAAGCTGAGCAGGTTATAGTGACAGACTGATGCTCCTTCAGATCACCAACAGGGATATCAATGCTGGGAGGCCAAGGAGAGTCTGAGGTTTCAAATTAAACCACCAGATTAAAAAATGAAATGTGGAAAATATGCACAATTAAGATTCAACAATTGTCAGTAGGCTTTAAATACAGTTGTGCTCATAAGTTTACATACCCTATCAGAATTCTTGATATTTTGGTCATTTTCCAAAGAATACAAATGGAATCTCATAACTTTTTTTACTCATTGTTAGTGGTTGGTTGAAGCCATTTATTGTCAGACAACTGTGTTTGCCTTTTTAAATCATAATGACAAGAGAAACTACCCAAATGACCCTGATCAAAAGTTTATATACCCTGGTGATTTTGGCCTCATAACATGCACCCAAGTTGACACAAACAGGTCTGATTGACTAGTATAGGTAACCATCCTCAAATTGTTTGCTTATAATCAGTGTGTGTGCATAAAAGGTCAGTGAGTTTCTGGGCTACTGACAGGCCCTTGTATTTTTCATCCAGTGCTGCACTGATATCTTTGGTTTCTGACTCATGAAGAAAGGTGAATAATTGTCATATGTAATTGAACTGTTTAAAACAGGAAAGGGGTATAAAAATATATCCAAAGAACTGAGAATGCCAATCAGCAGTGTTCAAACTCTAATTAAGAAGTGGAAAATGAGAGATTCTGTCAAAACCAAACTACAGTCAGGTAGACCAACAAAAATTTCAACAACAACTGCCAGGAAAATTGTTCAGGATGCAAAGAAAAACCTACAAATAATTTTAGCTGAAATACAGAAGTTCTGGGGCTGTTTCAAGATCCACAATAAGGAGGCACTTGAAGAAAAACTGTCTGTGTGGTAGAGTCACCATTACTGTGCAAATGTCACAAGGTATCCCATTCACAATACACCACACAGCACAGAGACAAGCCTCAAAATTTCTGGAACAAAGTCATTTGGAGTGATGAGACCAAAACTGAACTCTTTGGCCACAATCACAATCATTAAATTAAATCTTTATTGTGTTTTTACATGCAAGGGGGATGGGGCTGCATATCTGTCAAATTACAGTAAAAGTGTCAGTAAAATCTCTTGCCATTGATCTTCCACAATTACACTTTACAATACTTGCTATCAAAACTTTAGCCATAGATTACAACAGAGCATCCCTCCAAAGTACACCGGTATATTGACAACATGACAAATCAGTTTGGCTGTCTTATCCGAAGACACTGAAACAAGCACTTGTCATTCTGAGGCACTGACAAAAATATTTAATTTTGAGTGATGAACTCAGGATTTTAAGAAAGAGACTGGATTTTGCAGGTAATCCATGGTGTTTTGCTGTTTATATGAATTGTTTTGAGAAATGCACTCACTGTTTTGCAAATGTTGAAAATGATAATGATACAAATATATTTAAAGTACCATTTTAAAAAGTATAATAAAATGCAAGAGATTGTCTTTTATCTCTTGCATTTTAGTACATTTATACATTGGAAGTATAAATGTACTAAAAGCGTACTAAATGAATTTTTAGTACATTTACAGCAGGGGTTTGATTTCTGTAATGCTAATAAAGATTCCTTCTTTTGATTTTTGAGAAGGGAATACATAATCATTTTTAATTAAAATGCAAATGAAAACAGTTTCTTATTTCAAAATTGATACTCCTTTTAATTGAGTCCTTTGACATTGTTATTTTTATCTTTTGAGATGTCATCTCTTTTCCTATTATAAACAAACTTCTTGGTTGAAGAAAAGTAGTGTCAGTCAGGGTATGAATAATTCTGAACTGCATTGTACATCAGTATCATCGTACAACAAAACAAAATCTTTCTTACCTCTTACTGTTATCTGAAGAGGATGACATCTAGCTGTTGCTCTGAATGGCTCATTCTGAATTCGGAGGTAGTATTTGTCTGTATAACTAGAATTTAAATCAGGAAACAGAGTGGTGCAGTTTTCCTCACTCAGGTTTCCAATCATTTGCAGTGAATAGATGTTAACTGACCCACTGCTGTTGAAAATAACAGAGTTTGGATTAGTATTAAAATCTATGGTATGTTTAATCCATATTCCAAAAATGGCTCTAGTGATGTCATAGTCAGAATTCGTTGAATTGAAGCTGCATGGGATTTGCAAACAAGATCCACTCAGTGCTTCGATATGCCAAGGTATGTTAGCAATGAGGACTGGATTAGGACAACCAGCCAAAACACCTGTAAAAACACATACATGATGAACTTGATGTGGAGCAGATCACCCTGAAGAGAAAGTTCATGATCTACAGACTCCAGTTCAACTGCAGCATGTTACATGTGGAGCCTTTAAACAATATCAAGATTAAATATTTCAGACAAGAAATGATTCATGTGATGTCTGCAAACGAAAGGAAGTAAACAAGCAGCTCACCTGGAAGAAAGAAGACACCCAGTAACATGGTGAGTGTCAGCATGCTTTCAGACAGAGCTGCCATTGGTCTCTGATAGACCTCCTCTGTTTCTAAACAGGTTACACACACATATATATATATATATATATATATATATATATATATATATATATATATATATATATATATATATATATATATATATATGTGCGTGTGGTTGTGTGTGTGTGTGTGTGTGTGTGTGTGTGTGTGTGTGTGGTTGTGTGTGTGTGTGTGTGTGTGTGTGTGTGTGTGTGTGTGTGTGTGTGTGGGTGGGTGGGTGGGTGTGTGTGTGTAAATACAGACTTGAAATTCCCTCTAAATTGCTACAGTTTAGAGAAAAAAGGAAGAAGAAGAATCTTACCCAGAACAACAGCTAATCTGAGGTAATCGAATATCATAGTTGAAAATCCAACGATTAAGGTAGATACTTTAGTCACCAGAGGTGTAGACTTGGGTGACAAACTGACATTGAAAATGGGAAAGGACAGTATAATTTATTCAGGAGGAACACGAGATAGTTTGTAAAAAGAGTTATTCAGATCAGAACTGAACAAAGGAACCAGATAAATACACATACACACAGGACAAGCGCATGGAAATAGAATGATAGAAGAATGCACCAACAACACTAACAAGGATAAAGGCTTTCACAAAAATGACAAAAATTATCTTTTTTCCTCAATACGGTGTGAAGTAAGAGTTCTGGGATGTTTCTGACAACATGACATGTTTGCGGGAATTACGATCTTACTGCTGAGGATTTGATGCAACATGTTGTCATCCTGATAAAGTGAGCTTCTTTTAGTCCAGATCTGATAACTATTAAAAAGTCAATAACTACAAAAGAGGCACTGAAAAAACTGCAGCACAGTTTAGTTTCCAAGCTTTGTTTTTGGAGATTAAATATGGTTGAGGAAGTGCTAATTTCCCAAAGAAGACAAAGGAAGAAGATGAAGTGCAATGATCTGTGTAGGTACTTTCTATGACAATATCAGCCCATGCTATATACATTTGGGCTTTCTGTTTGATAGGTTGAGTCTTGGTTTGAAAAAATACTCATATTTTTTTCTGATGTTTATTGAACATTATAAAGTACAAATAAAATGACAATAACGCAATAAGCGGTAAACATTCAGTGGATAGAACTATAAACTTATTAAATCACACCCCTTCTCCAGCAACGTCACATTTACGATCTTTTCCTATTTAACAGTATCCTACCAAAATACCTTAATTCTACTCTCAGGTTCTGTATTAATGCAGTACATTCAATAATGTGCCTACAATATTCCTAGAGGTAAGAGTATGACTAAAAGCAGCTATAGTAGTAAAAATAACAATAATAATGATAATATTAATACTAATAATACTATCATATTGACAACAACAACGATATATCAAGATAATTTTTCATATTTAATATAGACCATTTTCTTATACAGTAGTTTGAATTGTTTGATGTATGGGCATTGCTTTAATTCCACAGTCAAACTGTTCCATAATTTCACACCACAGATTAGTACTCCAAGATTTAAACTAACATATATCGGCAATCAAGATGTTCAGGTGACACTTTCTCTTAAAGGTTTCCCTTCACTGGTTTTGTAGTTGCTTTGCTTATAGGTCCTGATCTCTATGGTAACCATATGACCACGTTTTCCCTGTCAGCCCTATTAAAAACATAGTGCAAAGGAGAGCCAAACTTTTCAAAAATTCTGGTTTGTGTTATCATGTGAACTGTCATAGCACTGACATTAAAACCCAAAGCTGACTCTAACTGAAGGTGTCTTTAAACAGTGAAAAAAACCGACTCAACTCCAAGTGCTGACCAAGAAATACAAGAAGATTAGTCTCAACGTTTCTTTATTGTGTTTTTACATGAAAGGGGGATGGGGCTGCATATTGTCAAGGGTTTACACCGTGATTCTGGGGAAGAAAGATGAGTCAATATCATGTGGAGCTAATGTGCCAGTAACCTTTCAGGAGTAAACTAAAGGAGACTTCCTGGTCCATCTCTTTGAAGGTGACAAGGGGGTTCCTACAGATGTCCAGGTGATCCAGGGATATGGAGGCAGATCCAGTAGAGATCCAAACATAGTGTGTGTTATGGCATCCAAAGAGTTCAATTTTGCTCTCATCTGAACAGACTATGTTCTCCTAGTATTTTACAGGCTTGTCCAAATGTTGCGCTGCAAACTTTAAACAAGCCTCATCATGCTTTTTCTTCATAATTTTTCTTCATAATATTTATTGTTAGACAGTTAAGTTTAATTAGATGAACTACAAGCCCTGAGAATTGATAACAAGATGTCTGCTAATATTATTTACATATTAAAATACTCTGATCATCATAATTTTTACACAGACAGAAAATACAATATATTCTACATGCCCCACTTTTACCGAAAAGTACTTTAAAAAGGTATTTTTTCAGTAGCATATGAAATGTAATGTTTCTCAGCTCATTTGACCTTATTTGTGTATTTAAATGAAATGTTTAACAGACAGACGTAACTTGTTTACTGTATTTGCAATAAAAAAAAACACAAGTCAAAAGGAAGTCATCAGAGACCATTATATCAAATGTAATCACTACATCTATGAGATTTGAATTATTTTGTTTTTCTGATGTCATCTATGAGCTATGTTTTAAACATTCGCCCCAGCAGCTGGTGGCTGCCAGAGGAGAAATAGCGAAGAAGGGTATGTATGCCATTGATTGGCCTGCTTTACTGAGACAAAATTGAGACAAGTGAAGTTTGAGCTTTTTGAGGTTTAGGAGGCAAATACACTCATTTTGTTTGTTACCTGGATGGTTAGCAGGCCTGTCACCAGGGCAGGGCTCTATCCGTCAACGGGGAAGAGGAGAGAGGAAGTGCTCACAATGCTTCACCAACGAACGTGTCTCTGTGTCCACCTGCCCTCTTCGCCCGCAACACATTTACGTTGACAGAAGCACGGGGTGGGGCATGTCATGTGGGTAACAAATGCATGATGAAACTTACAAGGCCAAAGTAAACTCATTTCACAAGCAGAAAGGTGTTTTATTTGTTTTTGATTTTTTGCCACAACGGTTGCACAAAAATAAATATGCAAATTAAATAATTAGAAGGAAATAATGATTACAGGAGAAAAGATTACATTTGGTCATCGTACACATTGACAACATGTAGGGTGATCATTTCCACTCAGATGGCCTTCTTATCTAGAGATATGTGAGATGAAAACCTTTAAGTCCCTTCCCAGGGATTTAAAGTGATTCAGATGGCCTGTCTCCATAAACACACCATAGAAAGAGCTATAATTCAGGTTATGTCAGCTGTAAGCCTGATCCGTTTCTGTGACAACTGTTAAAGAAAAGTAAACTTGTCTTCTTAAAGACTTTCACTCGATCAATGGATCTACCCTGATGTCAGAGGATCTCTGTCTCACTTCAGGAGGAGTACTGCTTCATAAAAAAATATTCACAAATTGACCAGGGTTTGACATAATTAAAAGCTGTAAGTAGCTTCACTAAGTATGTCACCTTAGATTTTGATTGCACTGAGCACTTTAGATGTATCATTTAATAGGTACTTTACTATATCTATTTACTCATGGTCAAAATTATTTAATTCATTTAGACCTTTGAGTCAGGTAAGAACTTTGCTGTTACTTATTATTATAGTGTTATTGTCCAGAAGCAGCTCAAGTAAAATTATAAACAGTCATTATAAATGTGAAATTACTTCAGACTTATATAGCGCTTTTTCAGAAGCCTCAAAGATGCTTCACAATGAAATTAGTCATTCACCCATTCATGCACACATTCACACACTGATGATGACAAGCTGCTGGACTGCAGTCAGTAGCAGCTGCCATCGGCCCTTCTGACCACCACCAGCAGGCCAGGTGGGTGAAGTGTCTTGCCCAAGGACACAACAACAGAGACGGACAGAGCGGGGGGCTCTAACCGGTGACCCACCGATTGCAGGGCGAACTCCTACCTGCATCGCCACCATCGCCCCAATATAACTAAAGCATACAACTAAAGTGTCTCATTTACTCCGTAGAAGTTGACCTGAATGTTCAAGGAAAATATAAAGAGTGATGATCTTAATATCATTTGCTGAAACAGTATATTGTGTTATACGTCTTTAATAACAAAAATCACAAGGATATCTGTAAATGCTGCATGATTGCATAGAAGATATCTTTACATGTGATGCTTTGTGTAGGTCTTTGTGCTGCTAATTAAGTGGAATGTAAAAATAGGGCTTTTATTTCAACCAAAAATGATGCTAACAAAATAAAACCTGAGCTCATGAAAAATGCTTTCTGTACATGACAAAAATGAACCCATGGTAGAAACAAAACGTAAACATCTAACCACACAACAGAACTTGTTCTTTCTTCACTTGAGCATAAAACTCGCTCGATTCTCAGCTGTCCTTATTGATGGTTTTTCTGCCTCAGACACTTTGACCTCTGCGTAAACCATCTCCTGCTGTTCCCTGTCTTGCACTGAGATGGAGGGTGCTTCAGGTGTCTTCTTAAAGAAGCTCACTTCCCCATAATGGAGTTCAGCCTTTGTTTCACCATCTGACATCTGAACATCAACCTCCACATGTGTTTGACTCTGTGGGAAAGTGAAATTTGTTTATTTTGATGCTGATTCTGTTAAAAATCTACAGATGAAGATTCACTGCAGTGCTGAACAGAAAAGTTGATCATTTCCCTACTTGAGTTTGTTCTTGAGTTGGACGTTTGGACCTAAAGCACCTGAAAGACATTAGAGAGCTGTCAGAGTAATCCGGCTCAGTTTCAGGAGACAACATAAAGACTGGAGAGAGTCAAGGGTGATCTGAAAGGATCAACATCAATAAGATCACTTACAATCTAATTGATGGTCATTGTTAAAGAATCTAGAAACAAACCTAAATGAGCTTGTTTCAGAGAGAACCTGTTGCACCTGCACAAAGCAAAATTATTGTGAAGAAATCGTTGCCATGCAAAAATAATCTCTGCTGTTATGTTACCAGGCTGCCATGAATACAGGTTTGTTTTTTTCCTGAAGTAACGGGGATATTGATTCTCATATCAGATTCCACATATAGTACAAAAATAAGAGATTACTGACTTGATCTATAAGTGAATATATGTACATTGTTTAGACTGAAAGGTGATTCATTATGTTTTGACCTTGATCTCAGCTTTAGCTGAAACAGCACCGTTAGTATATAAGTTGTGTTGGAGTTCTGATACTCACCAAACTGTCACAACCAGGCAAGCAACAAGGCAGATGGCAGCAGTAACTCCTGCTGGGATTGCTACCCAGATTAGATCTTCATTCAGCAAATCATAAGAAGAGGGCAAGTGACAAAAATGTCATAAGTCAGTAAAAGTGAAGGTACTTTTTAATAGTTTGAACAAGATTCACCAGAGTTAAATATTTACATTTAATTCAGACGGATTATTAAAGATGTCTCATTACCCAGATCATTTGAGGCTACACAGTAAAACTCTCCTCCCTCACTAGTATTGAAGCCGTAAACCTGACCCACAGATACATTAATGGCTCCATGTTTGCTGTTCCTGAACCAGGTGAAGCTGGGAGGAGGCCTGGCTCTGCTGGAGCAGCTCAGCTCCACCCAGCTACCTGCTGACACCAAACCTGATGGACTGATGGATGCTGAGGTGTCTTTAGGAGCATCTGAGGAAAATGGGACACACATTAACTTTACTGATCAGAAAGAGCTGAACCATGACCTGCTGACAGGATCACTTACATGAAACACTGAGAGTCACTTCTGTCTCTGCTGTCTTGCTTCCTCCATTCACAGGATATCTGGCAGAACAGCTGATGTTGTATCCATCATGTGTGTCTGACAGAGTGATGGTCTCCTGGATTTTAGTTGTCAAGGTTCCATCTGTGTTTTTCTCTGTTTGTCTGTGAGAGTCTTGTTGGAGATTCCAGGTGAGTTCAGGAGGTGAGTGTGGACAGGGAGTCAAAGCTGAGCAGGTTATAGTGACAGACTGATGCTCCTTCAGATCACCAACAGGGATATCAATGCTGGGAGGCCAAGCAGAATCTAGGGTTTCACATCAGACAAACATTTTGCAAAAATTAATACTTTTTACAGTTTTCTGTGTAAAGAATAAATTAATACAAGTATTTTATGATTATTTCTCACTTCTCAGTGATCTTTAGCTCAAAACTCTGAAACTCTTGTGCAGAGATGTGTGTTTACACCAGCCTTAGAGATGCCTTGGGGCTGTGAACATTTTCACGGTCAGTTCATTATTTATGCATCTGGACTTCTGGGTTCATCTAGTAAAATATTATTGCATTTTAGAATTTACATCACTTTACATCACAATTAAAACAGCCCACAGGTTAGTTTTTATTGTTGAAATGTTTTTTTTTTTTCAGATACATTTCATGAGGGACATTTTTAAAATTCTAACCTCAATTTTTAAAATATAAAGTTTTATGTAATGCCAAAATAAACAGACATTGTTTCAGGATCTTTCTTTTTTAAATTAGCTTTGCAAAGTATGTTGAGTTTCTGAGTGTGAATCACTGATTAGTTCTCAAAATAGTTTTTTTAATAACGCATCTCAGCCACTACAAACTACCTTAAAAAGAACAGGTTGAGTATCTAAACACCTAAACTACGCTCCATGTGAATGTAGCAGGATGAATTGAGCCTGCTGTCAATGAACGAGCACACCTGTGTTGCATCCAGTTATATCAGCAGGACTTTTTTTTTTTTTTTTTTTTTGCCTTCCTCTCCATGCTTTCTGACATGGTCACATTTATTTCCATCAACTTTGGTTTGTTTTGTCAGCAGTGTGTACAGGTCAACTGACTGCACTAAGTACTTTCTCCAGTTGCACAAAAGCTGTAGATGGCGGTTTGTTTAAACAATACAAAGCTCAAATCGTAGATCAGATTAGAAAAAATTATTTGTCTCCAAATGAAAATGAACAAACATCTCACCTGGAAGAAACAGTAACATGCTGACTGTCAGCACGTTCTCAGATAGAGCTGCCATCACGTCCTTCATCGCAGACTGTTGCATTTAATTCAAGCTGATTCTAAATGCTAATGAAATTAGTTTTTTAAGCAAAATCCATGAAAAAGAATGTTAAATGAACAAATATTGTCAACACAGTTTACCAAATAATCCGAAGCTGAAGCAAAGATTTGTTTTAAATTCAATAATTTTTATTTCAACTGATAAGCATCAAATCAATTCATCTTCACTGTCCCAAGTACCAGACAGACTTCCCGTTACTAGATATTTCATACTTCATGTTCTGTAAAAGAGGAAATTACTGCATCTTTATGATCCCCCCCCACTTCAAGTCATTTAAATATGAGACAGTCTGAAAGACTATTTCCAATTGTTTGGTTCTTAAAAATCCAAATTGAACAGGAAATTCAACATCTACCAACTTTTGAGAGGAACATTTCAAAATAAGGATTTTTGTTGCAGCTGTTAGATCCAGTATGTGTGTTTATTCCTCATGTCCAATTCTGATTCCAAAGTACTTTATTGTTCTCAAACGGAAATTAAATGGTGTAAACTCATTATCCAAGGTTCTTCTGAGATGTTATAGAGGCTGTGGGCAGGAAGAATCTCCTGTACTGGTCAGTATTACAGCAATTCTGAAGAAGCCTCTGACTGAAGACTCCCTGTTGTTGTATGACAGTGTAATGAAGGTGTTCAGGATTGTCCACATTTTTCTGGATTTGATCAAGAATCCTTATTTGTACTCCCCAGAACAAATCCAGCCGCCTTTATCAGGTTGCTGATCAGGTTATAGTGACTGATTGATACTCCATAATATCACCAACAGATATATTGATGCTGGGTCTCCAAGGAGAATCTAGGGTTTTAAATGAAACACATTTTACAAAGTAGAAAAGTATTAGTGTCTTACAAACCATTCATACCACTTAATCTCTCAAATTATTTTTATATTATAACCACAAAGTTTATTTTTGTTAGGATTTTAAGTAATAGACCAACGAAAACTTTTGCATATTTGCAAAATGTAATGAAAATGAATTGTTTTTACATCTAATTAGAATGAAAAGTAAGGGATGATCGTGACATTCTCAAACTGTCAGCCAGCTCCAGCTGCACCGGCACCAGTAACGCATGGCTCCTTCTAGTTTCCCTCTTTAACACTGAGTTCAGCGCAGAGCTCCGGGATAATCGCTCTGAGCAGTCTGAATGCTAGTAAACCATTCATCATTTCCCAGAAGTTCAGTCTGATTTCTGAACACATGCTCCATCCGAACCTTTCCATTGGCGATGTCCTCCAGCAGTGCCAAAGCTGCCGCTGTTCCACAATGACGCGCATTTTTGCGCAGCTATGGGCATGTGATCGTTTACACCTTGTCCACCTTAAGAATCATCAAACCTGAACTTTTTGGCGTTAATCTGCTGATCGGACCAGTTTTCTTTTTCAGTGCGAACAAATGTGCCCCTTAGATAATTTACATGCACTTACCGCTTCGGCTCACAGACCGATGAGCATTTACATCTACATTTGACGAAAACTGAAGAAATGTTCTGTTTACATAAGATGGCGGTTTACCCATCATATTGTTTTTATTTTATTTATTTGTGTGTCTGTGTTATGTCATTGTATGAGGATAAATGTGGTTCAGCTTCATTGTTTAATTTTAAACAATAAAAGATTAAAATCATGAAAAAATTGGGTTGGATGCTCTTTGAGTTATCACTGAATGGAGTCTGATTTCAGTGTATTTAGGTGAGTGTTTAGTTTGTTGTCCGCTGAAAAAGTTTGCGTAAGTCCTGTACATTTTCACAGCAGGTAAAAAGTTTGCGCATATTTACACAAACTTTCATGCCAGGTTCGTTTTTATTCACGTCGACTTGTGCATGAAACTTTGTGTCTCAACGGTTTTTGTGCATACGCAAGGTTTATACATGAGACCCATGTATTTGAAGCCATACAGTAATACCCTACATCCTTGGAAACATTAAAGTTGTCAACCTGCCCCATAGATACATTAATGGTTCCATGTTCACTGTTTCTGAACCAGGTGAAACTGCTGACAGGAGGCTTGGCTCTGCAGGAGCAGCTCAGCCAGCTCCGACCAGCAACCTGCTTTCTTCTGCTTTGCACTGTGAAGTAGTTGTTTGAACACACACCAGCTGTTCTTAATTTAGTTTTAAGCTAATCTTAATTAGTTTAAAACCAAATTTCCTATTCCAAATTCTTCAAGACAAACTTTGGTTTTTAAACATGCATAAACGTCAGTGCTGAACATAATCTATTTATTGTTGTTTGATACCAAACCTCACAAGGCAGGTGTTCATAAAACAATAACTAAGACTGAAAACTATTTAGCTATTATTTACAGAAAATCAGGTGGTGCACTTGATAATTTTGATCTAAAATACTAATTTTGTTAATAAATGCCTTTGGCACTTATTAATAGTTATTCATAGCCAAAACCAAAAATATTGTTTCACAACATTGATCTGCACACATCACAGCTAACATCAAACCATATAGGCCAATTTTTAAATGTTTTTCCTTGACAGATACATAGATACATAGATGAAGATGAAGCACACAACTTAACAGATAAGCACATTTCAGTGCCTGGCTTTTTTTCTTCTTCACAAAATACAGTTGTTTGCTTAACGACAAACAAATCTTGTTTTTTCAGGAAATTTACTGTTTGTTTTTATGGTGACAGTTTTCGCTAATTCTAGATTTTTGTGAGTAATCAGAGAAAATGCATTTCAAAAAGACATTTACTGGTAGTGTACTTGACGTAATCAAAATCTCAACATGCTTACAAGATTTTAAAAATAATTCCTAAGAACCCTTTATCAAATCAAGAGGTTGAGAAAGGGAAAAATCCAGCAAGTACATGGGTTGTCTCCTAAATAAAATTGAACTAGGAGATTGGGTTGCCACCAGTGCAGTGCTTGCTCAGTAATGGGACCAGGTAGATGTGGTAGCCTTGATTTAAAGGAACTCAGTGTTTTGGCTGTTTTGCACTTTTCTGAAAGTTTGTTCCAGATGTGTGGAGCATAGAAGCTGAATGCTGCTTCTCCATGTTTGGTTCTGGGGATGTAGAGTAGACTAGAACCAAAAGACCTGAGTGGTCTGGTTGATACAATGACAAAAGGTCTTTAATGTAATTTGGTGCAAAGCCATTCAGAACTGCTGTGGTGTGCTCTATCTTTCTAGTCTTCATTAAAACGCTAGCAGCAGCGTTCTGGATCAGTTTTAGCTGTCTGACTTTTTTGGGCAGATTTAGGGTTTTATTTCTGTTCAGCTTTCAGAGAAAGTTTTGGCACATCCACGCACTGATTTGTTCTAAGCATCTGTTCAGTGCTTGGATGGGTTCAAAGTCACCTGGAGACATCATAATGTAGAGCTGTGTATCATTTGCGTAGTTATGGTAACTAATCTTATTTCGTGTTATAACTGGAGCTAGTGGGAGCTAGTGGGAGCATATAGATATTGAATAGAAGGGGTCCCAGGACTGAACCTTGTTGTACTCCACATGTGACTTTTGTCCTCTCTGATGAGAAGTTGCCTATTGACGCAAAGAAATCATTGTTCTTTAGGTAGAATTCAAACCAACTGCATAGTGTACCAGAGAGTCCAACCCAGCTCTTCAGTTGCTTCAATAATATATCATGGTCAACAGTATCAAATGTTGCGCTGAGGTCCAACAGAACCAACACTGCTCTTCTACAGGCTGTATTTGTGCAGATGTCATTGAACACTTTGACTAGGGCAGTCTCAGTGCTGTGGTGAGCACGGAAACTGGACTGAAAAACATCAAAGTGGTTTGTCATTATTAAAAAGCTGTTTAACTGTTGAAGCACATATTTTTCAATGATTTTGCTGATGAATGGAAGGTTAGAGATTGGCCTGTAATTCTGCAAATGTGATTTATCCAAATTGTTCTTATTTAACAGTGGATTGATAACTGCTGTTTTTAGAGCCTGGGGGAAAACACCTGAATGAATTTACTCTTTGAATCAGGTCAGATGCAATGACAGGCTGAACTTTTTAAAGTAAGGTTGTAGGTAGCATGTCAAGACAGCAGGAGGAGGAGTTTAACTGATTTATCATTTCTTCTAAGCTTTTATAGTTGAGTGGTTGAAATGTAGCCATTTTCTCTGCATTTGTATTTGAGCATAGCATTGGCACTGGATTTGGTGTGGATCTGCAGATTAACCCTCTAATTTTTTGAATCTTCTCAGCAAAGAAGTTGGCAAATTCACTGCAGGCCCTGGTAGAGGTTAGCTCAGGCATTAGTCACAGGAGGATGTTTGAGCCTTTCATCTGTGGTAAATAAAGCACAAGCATTGTTGATGTTTTTGTTTAATTTCCACAAAGAAAATTTCCCTTGCATGTTGTAGTGATGAGTGATAGCTTCGCAATCTCTCTTTGTAGATTTCATGGTAAACGTGATGTTGAGTTTTATGCCATTTACATTCAGCCCTATGACAAAGGCTTCTTTCACATCTCACTAATGGAGCATTTCTCCATGGTGATTTCTTCCTACCAGACACGACCTTCACTGTAATGGGAGCAATGGAATCGATAATGTCTGAAATCTTAGAATGGAAATTATCCACTAACTCATCTACTGGGTTGCATGATAGAATTGAGGTCAAGGAGTAAATTTGATCAAAAGCTTCAGCTATGTTGTCTGCAATAGAACATTTTGTTGTAATATCTAGCTTGCAAGTGTTAAATCACTAAGACTCAACAGCTCTGGGTGTCAGAAACCATTCCTTTTATAAATTCCCGACCAAACAGTCACTGAGGTTTTTATAGCATCTGCAGTGGTACACTTCTACACAGAACTGCCTTTGTTACCACACCATGTGTATCTGTCTGGCTAATGTGTCATGGAACAGGCCACACTGCCCTCTAATGGTGAATGTCCAGAGCTCTAACAGATCAAAGATTTGAATATAATCTTGCTGCTTACTCAATAAATGAATACAAGTAAAATATTTCCTTATAAAGGCTGCACAGATGCTAAAACGCATTAAGTAACAAAAAGATGGCAAGGAAAAAAGAAGAATTTCAAAAATGGGAGCAATATCAGATTGGATGCCAATCTGGATTTGAAATGACATTTTGAAATGAGCTAAAGGGTTCAGTGGATAAAGTAACTGTCTGCAGGGTTCATTATTTAAAAAGAAAAATTAACTTAAAGGTAAATTATACTCTTAAAAATAAAATCCCACTTAAGGCATCATATTGACTTGATGTATATTTGAGCACAAAACAATCCAAAGTAGATTATCACCCTGAGTACCCCAAGTGGCACACATTCCACAGTTTGAGAAACATGGATCCTGCCAGTTACACCGCCATTGTTTTATTATATTTATACAATGCATAAATAACACTTCATTTATTACATGAGAAATGTTTTTCTTTCACCTGCTCCAATAATTGTTAAAGCATTATTAGAACATTTAATATGCCTAGGTTAAATCCAAGGATAAAAAAACAGACAACCCAATCAAATAATCTTTTATTTTACTTAGAAAAAAAACTTGTGATACTAACATGAGATTTTCCTCTAATTCCCCTAAGCAAGTTTTGTTTGTGATAGTTACAAATTTCAATGACTATGTGATCCACAGAATACTTAAATTTCACCAAATAACATGTGTGATCAAAAATAAGAAAAAAGAAATATTAAAACACATCTGTGACACAATGGTTGGTCCTGTAATGCTGTGTTTTTCAACCCTAATCCTCAGGGCCTAATGTCCTTCATGTTTTAAGAGTTGTCTCTGCTCCAGTACGTTTGATTCAAATGTTTCCATTACCTCTTCAGCAGGCCATCAAGTGCTGCAGGAACCTGTTAATCACCCATTAATTTAAGTCAGGCATGAGAAAGGAAGGAAACACCTAAAACACAGGACTGTGGACCTTGAGTACCAGGGTTAAAAAAATGCTGTTGCAAAGGACTTGTGAAATATTGTTGTTTGACCTCTGGAAACGGGCAGTAGCACAGGTCTCCAACTCCTATCCTAAAAAGTCTTAATCCATCCACTTTTAGATCCATGCTTGTGTCAGCACACCTGTATCAAATTAATGACTCATTATCAAGCCTCTGGAGCAAAGGTCTCCAACTCCACTCCTCAAGAACTACAGTCCTGCAACTTTTACATCCCACACGGCTGAATCTAATGGTTGAATTACCTCTTCAGCATGCAATCAAGTTTGGTAGAGATCTGGTAATGAGCCATTCATTCGATTCATCTATGCTGGAGCAGGGATGTATCTAAAAGTTGTTGGATAGTAGCTCTCGAAGACTGGAGCTGGAGAACCCCGCAGCTAGGGATTTTGTTCACCCATTTATCTCAGGTGTGTTGAAGTAGGGATGTATCTAAAAGCTGCAGGTCAGTAGCCCTCAAGCAGTGAAATAGGAGGTCCTTAGCACAAGCACTTAATGTGAGCCTAATCTTGATTGATCAGCAAAATTGATAAACTGAGGGGTGTAAATAAAAAATCTGCCCGCTGACGGTGAATTTAATGTCTTCTTTGTCTCCTAGCGGTTCATCATGCTTAAGTCTCCATCACTTGTTGACATAACCTGTTTCTTTCACGTCCTGCGGACATAAAAAAAAAGAAAATGTTCCTCTGCAATAAATCTACTGGAGATTACCTACAAAAAGAAAACAATAGCTATATCAGGGAGAGTTTAAGTCTCAGTAGAATTCCAAGTAATCCATCCATGGAAGATTAAAGAAGTGCAAACTGTCTGGATCTACTTTTATACAGCAGAAACTGTGGCCATGTACACCTCATTGATCTCTCCTCTAATCTGCTGTAAATGGGACAAAGATGAAGCATCTTTCAAACTCTAAATACAGCTGGAGCCTCCAACAGGAACTTTACTTCTATTTATTCACACAGACTGAATAAATAATGTATTAAACAGTTGAAACATGGAAACTTAGCTCAGCTAGCTTACCTTATGTGGTTTGTTGGAGAATCTAAACCAACTGAAAGAAAAGCAGATGAGATCAATGGTTATAAATAGGAATTAAGCACAAATTAAATCATGTAATTCTACAACTCCGTAGTTTCAACTAATGGAAAAGTGTGTCTCACCACTCAAAGATGATGATAGTACTGCAGAGCATTGTCATTGCCAGGATCTTCAATGTAATGTAGACACTGACTCCTGCACTTGAGAAAAACAAACATTTATTCTGACATATTGTCTGTCAAGCATACTTACTCAAAATGTTTTTTAGAGAAACTTTACATGACCTGATAAGTAAAGGCTATTGTGGAACCTAGACCAGATCTTTACGCTTGCTGAACTACAGAGGAGTCCATTGGATCATAGTTGTAGAGTCCACAAGTACCTTTCAAATGTGTCATAGATTATCACGGTATCTCTTGAGGCATTTTTTCAGGCATGCTGGAGAATTATAGGGTATTGGGGATGCTTTTAAGAGTCTGTATTTTAAGCACAAAATTGAGCCAGTTTCCAGTGGTGGGCCCCCTCTTGTTATTCCAGATTGTTGAGTTCATGGACAGCATCTCAAGGCATATTGATAGAGAGGAGGGTGTCTGAATTAGAAGCCTAAGGGTTACATGTTTAATTTTTGCAGATAATGTGGTTCTGTTGGCATGTGCACCACTAAAGCAGTTTGCAGGCTAGCGTGAAGATCCTCTAAATCTGAGTCCATGGTTCTTCACACAAAACAGGTGGACTGCTCCCTCTAGGTTTGGGTCATTATCTACTTAAAGCAAAGGAGTTTAAACAGTTTGATGTTCATAAGTGATGGTAGCATGGAGCAGGACATGGGCAGACTGATTGGTGCCTTGAATACAGTAATGTGGGTACTGCTACAGTATGTTGTGGCAAAGTACAAGATGAACATAAAAGTAAATTTCTGTCTGGATTCCAATCCTCACTCACAGTCATGAGGTATGGATTATGACCAAAAGAACAATATGGTGGACACATGGTTGAAATGAGCCTCCTTTGTAGGGTGGCAGGAATCAGTTGTAGAAATCGGATGAAGAGCTCCGTTATCTGAAGGGAGCTTCAGATGACGGAGGCTCTGAGTAGAGCCTCTGCATCAAAAGGCGTCAGTTGAGGTGGTTCTGGCATCTGATTAGGCCACCTCCTGGACTGGTACCTTTGGAAGTTTTTCAAGCATGTCCAACTGGGAGGAGACAGTTAGTTGGGGCAGAACTAGAACACCTTGGATGGAGTATACAGAATGAGCAGGAGAGGGTGCTTGAACCTCTGGGTTTCCCTACTGAACCAATTATCCCCAAAACCCAATCTTAGATCAGTGGAAGATAATAGATGAATGAAGGAAACCTACTGCCATTTCATACATATAAAAAAATATATATTAAAAAATCTATTTCTTTTGTATGAAAGATTTAGATGAACTAGAATTTGGCTTCAGATGTAGGAGAACAAAAAGCACTTGAAAGGAGCACAGCACTTGTCACATCTCTTGGCTCCCAAAGAGCCATAGATTGTGTCTAAGAAATCAGTGTGGCTCCTTGTTTACCAATGTCTCTTCAATGTCCCATGTTCAGTCTCCATGGTAACTAATTGGAGTACTATCTGATTCTTGGAGATAGTTTCTGCCTCTTCCAATTTTACTTTAGGGTTTAACTCAAATATGCAGAGCAGCCTCAGGATATGTGTTTCACAACATACTCAAAGCTTCATCTGAATAGTAGGGTGCGAGCTGTCAGCCTGCTCGTACATAATTCTTGCCAGTTCAGTGCTTGTCTCCAAGCATACCAGATTCTGTGTCGCCTCACTCTGTGATATCAAATAATTTTTTAGTTAGATTAAATGTTCTAAAAATACCATTTTCTTTTTTTTGTTTCTTTAAATTTTACTAAAACATACCAAAAATAAGAACAAAACATTATCAAGATCTAATAAAGGGCTGTTTTTACCTTCTTTTTTTAATTGACTCCATGATGATGTCTGATTACCATGAACATTTGCAGCCACACAGTAATAGCTTTCTATATCTGTCATGTTGGTCATCCGAAGTCTGTAAACCTGCCCCACAGATACATTAATGGCTCCATGTTTGCTGTTCTTGAACCAGGTGAAGCTGGGAGGAGGCTTGGGTTTGCTGGAGCAGCTCAGCTCCACCCAGCTACCTGCTGACACCAAACCTGATGGACTGATGGATGCTGAGGTGTCTTTAGGAGCATCTGAGGAAAGTGGGACACACATTAACTTTATAGATCAGAAAGAGCTGAACCATGACCTCCTGACAGGATCACTTACATGAAACACTGAGAGTCACTTCTGTCTCTGCTGTCTTGCTTCCTCCATTCACAGGATATCTGGCAGAACAGCTGATGTTGTATCCATCATGTGTGTCTGACAGAGTGATGGTCTCCTGAATTTTAGTTGTCAAAGTTCCATCTGTGTTTTTCTCTGTTTGTCTGTGAGAGTCTTGTTGGAGATTCCAGGTGAGTTCAGGAGGTGAGTGTGGACAGGGAGTCAAAGCTGAGCAGGTTATAGTGACAGACTGATGCTCCTTCAGATCAGATGGAATAATAATGCTGGGACTCCAAGCAGAACATGAAATTTCACATCATGCACAACTAAAGTTGTTACAAAGTAAAATATTGGTACAAGTTTGTTTATTTTAATTTTCCAAATCATGCAAAATATTTAAACTATCTAATAAAGGTTTATACAGACATCTGCGTTTTACAAGTGTCAAAAGTATGGTAATGATTGCAACAGAGAAGACACTCTTACCTTTAACTGATATCTGAAGAGCATCAGCACAAGCTGTTGCTCTGAACTGACTATGCTGAACTCTGAAGACTTATCTCTCTGTATAACTTATGTCTAAGTCAGGAAACAGAGTGGTGCAATTTTTGTCACTCAGGTTTCCAATCATTTTTAGTGGATAGGTATTAACTGACTGACTGCTGTTGAAAATAACACAGCTTGGATTGCCCTGGAAATTTAAGTGATGTTTCATCCAGACTCCATAGATAGTTCTGCTGTTGTCAGCTGTTAAGTGCTTTGTTTTAAAGCTACAAGGGATTTGCAAACAAGATCCAATCAGGGCTCCAGTCTCCCTTGGTGTAGTGATGTTGAGGGTTGGTTTAACAACACCACAGAAAATAGTCAAAATACCTGCAAAAACAGACTAATTACACACATAGAGAGGAGAAAAATCTTATTGCAATGAAAGATTAGGTTGCTGGTTTCCTCACCAAATTCCAGATTTATTCAGTGGAAACCTCCAAGACAAGTTGCCCTCGGATACTCACTCATTGCATGGTCGCCAACTGCTGCGCCATTGTCTCCAGCTGGGATTTGCCTCCCTTTTCTTCAATGCTGTCTGTTCAAGATCATCTGGGTCTCACATTCTGTTATTCAGTGGCAAACAAGAACCTTCCTGGTACACGAGTTCTCACCAAATGCCACCATCTGTCACTCACTGCCTGAATCAGCAACCGAGATGTTCATCAACCCAAACACGTTGACGCAATAGATTTTTTTTTTTTTTTTTTTTTTTTTTTTTTTTAGAAGATGTTTTAATCAATTATCTATTGTATTTTCAGAAACTCTATTTACCTGGTGCATAATAGGTAGCATGCATGGAAGCCAGGAGCTGTAGAAGATGTTGTTGATTCTGTTTTTTACATTGTCTTCAGTTAAGTGTGTTTTGATGTAGATTGTGTGTCTTACTTGATTATCTTTGGTTTAGTTTGTTTTCTAAATTTATAGTAGCCTGTGATAATAGCCAGTGGCATGTGTTCACTCACTGAGCAAAAAAAATTACATATTAGGACAATATATATTTTATTCAACCCTCTTCAACGTTAGTCTACAGTCCTGGAACCGTAAGCCCTCTTTGATAATCATGATAGTTTGGGGATGTCACAAAAAGTTGACAAAATACTTCACATTGACAGATGGATTTATTTTTCAAATAAGCATGAATGGTGATGATAAAACAGTTTTTGGCTGTTATCACTGCTCTGGTTTTACTACAGTGTTGTAACCTTTTTCAGTTAATTTATCACTGCAATCCACTTTGATTCAGTTAAGTTTATCCGTGTCATCTCAAGGGACTTTACAAAAAAAAAGAATTAAATAAAAAATCCACTTCAGTCTTCACAGGAGGCCTTGAATTATTTAAACAGTGATTTTGTAAATTCAACAAATAAACAGTTTTTATAATTAAAGAGCAGTGGATGACTCTTAAGGGAACTGAATTAATGAATTATTGATAATGTGCTTTTCACAGACATGGACACAAAGCACTGTATCAGATGAGATATAAACATAATCAAAATATTAGGACATAAAAAAAATCTAAACCCATGTCCATAAAAGCTAATTATAAATAAACAATTTAAGAACATGCATATGATAAATACCATTTTAAAAAAATACAAATTCCAGTTTAAAACCTTTGGTAAATGTGAAGGGATGTTGTTCCAGAGCCCAGAGGACCATAACTTGAAAGGCTTGCTCTCCATTCACTCCATGGGTGACATCGAAACCTTTAGAGAGGGTCTCTGCATCTACATCAACAAAGGCTTGTGTGCAATGCTACATTAGCTATAAAACACTGCTCTCTGCTGGCAGGACTTGTCATTGTGACATAAAGGACATTCTATTTGCAAGAAAATTCAACAGCGTGATTGTCAAAATTTGCATCGTTCGCTGTCCTCTTACTATAGGTAATTCTAATTAACTATAGTTAATATTTATGATGCAATACCAACAAAAATCCAAATAGTTTAGTTGGGATCACTGTGTGGATCAATGTGGTTCAACCACATGGACTTGAAGTCTGAGTTCTCTAAGTTTAGGCATGCTGTGGACTTATCAAAATGGACAAACATGTTGATCTCAGTGATATAAGCTAACCCATCCACCCCATGATGCAAAGAGGATGCCACTGTGGCCAAGACATTTCCTGTTGGCCTACTTAGTAAGCAAAACACTCGTATGACTACGTACAGTAGGTGCTTCAGCTACTGAAGGCCCATGATGCCCCCCACATGAGAAAAGGTTGCATTCTCCTCAGCACTCTGGCTGTGGTGGAGAGTGGTTTGAAATACTATGTCTCAGCATGATTCTCTAGCTGGCAGACAAGCTGCCCTTTACTACAGTTTTTTTAAATCTAATTTTGCTTTCAACTGTTTATCTATTTAAGGTATTTTTCAACACTGGTATGGATAGATGGTATGTCTCATTTTGTTCTATGCTCTTTAGCATACAATGAAATGACAACAAATTACTTTGAATCTACAAATGATTTTTCAAAAAAGTGAATGTTTGTGATTACACAGCATGCATTACTTTTTCTTTGGTTGAACATATATGTCCCCTAGACCAGCAACAGTTCTGTTCTCCTTCTCCTGTTGTCTACTGTCCCGCACTCAGGCAGAGGATGCTTCAGGTGTCCAGCTGATTAACCCCATTGATTCATAAGGAGATTCTACTTCTGTTCCATTAGCTGGTATTTGACTCGGTAACAAAATACAGTTCTGACTGTATTTGTCACCAATCTACAGATAAAAACATAGAATTAGAACATTTACCCACCTGAGTCTGTTGTGGAAGTTTGGACTTAAAGCACCTGGAAGACATTAGAGAGCTGTCACAATGACTCTGTTGTGTTTCAGGAGGCAACAAAAAGACAGACTGATTAAGAATGAAATTAAAATGGACACCAAGCTGTTGCTGGTTGCTGTGTTCACATGTATAAGGAAACATATCTGTTTGCAAAACTGAAATGTATTAAGCAGGAAACTTTAAGCATCTGTTCTTCTGCTTTTTCACCTCAGCCATTAGAGGACATTATAGTGTTCTTGTCACTGTGGATCACAAAAAACTACAAATTATCTAACTAGCATGCTACTTTCAGACAGTAGCCTGCATTAGTTCTTGTAAGCCAAACTCATTTAAGTTTAGAACACAATTGGGGGACACTGCTGGTTAAACTAAAATATAACAAAACAGGAAGCAGGAAATATGGTTTTGTTTTAAAGAGTTCCAGCATTTTGCTGAACCTCTGAGAGAGGTTTTTTACTTCTAATACTCACCAAACAAAAATAACCAAGCAGATAAATAAAATAAATCCAACTAAGATTCCTACTAGAATCACCCAAAAAGAATATCCTTTAGCTGACAGACATAGGAAAAATACATACCACACTTTAATACTTGAACACATGATAATACACTTTTAAATGATTAAGGTAACCAGGTTTACTGCAAATGAATTTCTACCTTCAATATTAAGATGAATCCCTGGTGATGTTTCATATCCTAGATCATTTGAGGGCAAACAGTAATATTCATCTCCTTCAATGACTCTAAAGCTGTCAAAGTTTCCTATTGTCAACTCTCTGGCTCCCTCTGCGCTGTTCATGTACCAACTGAAGCTGCTGATTGGAGGTTTTGCTCTGCTGGAGCAGCTCAGCGCCACCAAACCTGATGGAATGATGGATGCTGTGTTGTTTTTAGGTGCATCTGAGGAAAATGGGACACACAGTAACTTTATTGACCAGGAAAAGCTGAACCATGACCTGCTGACAAGATCACTTACATGAAACACTGAGAGTCACTTCAGTCTCTGTTGTCTTGCTTCCTCCATTCACAGGATATCTGGCAGAACAACTGATGTCATGCTGGTTATTATTTCCCAAGCTGAATAGAGAATCCACATCGTGCCATCACACATCAAGCAGATGAATACATGTAACTTTTTCTCTACAATGACAAAAACCACTGACTGTGGCCCCAGTGACTACATATAAACAATGAAATGAAATGATAGTACTTAAATTATTAACATGGACAGGAATTGTGCACTCATTTGTGTGTAATAAAATGTTGCAAGGTTTTTATGTTTTTCTGGAGGCTGAATCGCTGCTCTGCTGCCACGCTGGAGACTGGAATTACAGGCGCCACTTCAGCCAAAGTTTTACAATCAGGGAACATTTCTCCAGTTGAAGCAATCAGAAGTAGGTAAGACTCTCTGAAGGAGGGGCAGCGAGAGAAAACCGTCGGTTTGCAGATAGCAAGATGCATTTAGTTTAGTGTCCAGACCAAAGATGATAATCAGATGGGAGTTTTTTTTTTTTTTTTTTTTGATTGATTTAGTTACCTCCGCGATGTACTCTGAAAAGTTCTAATCCGTCAAAAATGATGGACGACCTTCATATTTTTCCGTATCAAAAAAAAAGTATTAAAAAAAGCATCAAAGATGGAAAATATTCTGCTATATGACCCCTGCCCACACTATGACACTTAGGTCCAACTTAGTGTGAACTCACCTGCTACCCTGACCAGAATTTTCATTTGACTTGGTAAAAAAATCTGAGACTTTATCAACGGTACCATTCAGTTACAATCTGTCGAATTGCAGCTGAATGATAAGTAATGTTTGCCATGTTCCTCTGAGCAGGATAGAGTAAACTGAAAATCTTATAATTCATGTGCATAATAAAGTCTCAAGATACATCTCAGAACTAAATAAAGTAAAACAATTATTGGACCACCAGTCAGTCCACATTTTGTATTGTTCACTGATTTCATCATCTCTTATTCAGAGGTTTGGAGCAAAGATATATAAAAGGGCAATAAGACTAATTCACAAAGCTGGTTGGACAGATCATACTAATCCACAATACTGAAATCAAATAGTAAGTAAATTTTATTTTTTAAAGATCCTTTTACAGATAAAAAATAAAACTGCTGCACAAAGAAAGTAGAGACATTAAAACGCAGTTGAATTAAGACATGATAAGAAAAGACAAAGAGCAATAAAAATTTTACAGGTAATTAAAAAGAAACTGATAAGATTTTTTGTTCTATTATTTTAGCTATGCTGAAGATGCTGATAGATATAGGTCTGTATATAATTCTGTATTTTCTGTTTATGTTATCGATATTCTCACTGATGTTCTGCAGTGCTGAGCTGGTGAGGAAGCAACATTTTTATTTAAGTTTTATTGTGTTGTTACAACTAGAACATTGTGTTTTTTTCAAGGCCAAAAAACGGTCTCGACTAATACTTCGAAAAATATGAAAAATCAAATGCATTAAAAAAAAGAAAGTGGACAATGGACTTCACATCTTCATTCCTCCTTGTGGTTCATGATGCCTAAATCTCCATCACTCTGTTAACCTCCTCCTCTTCTTCTGTTTCCTGTGGACATAAAACATCATAGCATTATGAGGTTGTTATGCAGTGAATTTATAATAAATCCATCCCCAGAAGAAGGAATTTATCTGTTGTTTGCTGTAAATATAGCAAAGTTTGCTCCACTGGCTTTCAAATAAGATGTTTTAAAAAATCCCTGTGTAACTTTACCCACCTTGCCTGCACAGCAATTTTGCAGAGTTAAATCAACATTTACAGAGTTAAATTTAACACTGTGCCCGAGTCTGTTTGATCCTTATTAGAATTTGAGTTAATTTAACTCTATCTACTACACATTCTACTCAATCTGTTGTTGTAATACCTCTGAAAGTGTCAATAAAGTTTGACACTGAATTTTTCCCTCAGTGAAATTTACTGTCTGCTGGTGGTAGTCAGAGGTCCCTGTAAATGGCAGCCTTGCTTCTGCCAGTCCACTCCAGGGTAACTGGAGTGCCACCTACAATGTAACTTAACACCATCAGTGTGTGAATGTGTGCATGAATGGGTGAGTGACTGGTTGTAGTATAAACACTTTGGAGTCCTCAGAATTGATAAAGTGCTATACAAATGCAGGCCATTTACCATCTGAACATAATAGACAAATGGGTTTTACACATTAGTCCAATTTTAAGCAAAAGACCCCCCCAAAAAACAGATTCTCTGATCATCATGTTCCCTGCTTTCTTGTTATCACTGATATGAAAAATTGAGCTTAAGAGCAGGTAAGCTAACTCCATTTGTCTCAACCCCATTGAAACTAGCCCTTGGAATTAAACTGTCACCTTTCCAATCCCCCCTTTTTTAACAAGATTAAAAACTATATGAACTTGTCATCCAATAACATCGAACTCTACATCTAACCTCAGAGACAGAGCACACAGATATTGTGGGATTATATAAATCTCATTGTACCTTGTCATCAACTAAGACAGCTGAATCAACAGGAATTTTTAGGTTTGTATTTTTATTAAGACCCCTTTCACACCTTTGTCTGTGCTGTATAAGTTTTTATTATCAGCCTATGATATCTTTTCATCAAACATTAACTAGAAAAAAATACAAATAGATGTAGATATTTTTATGGTACAATTTAAAATGAATTCAGCAACCTTACCTTCTTTGGTTTGTTGAGAAATCTTGATCTGAACCAACTAAAGGACAAGTAAAAGAAGGAATAATGGACTATAAATAGATCCCAAAAACTAAGATCATTCAAAGACCAATTACTCAACAGTTGTAAAGTATTGATTCATGAAATTTTTAATTCCTCACCACTCAAAGACGAATACTGTAACACAGAGCAGTACTATTCCCACGATCTTCATTGTAATGTAGCCACTTAAACCAGTCACTTGATTATCTGTAGCAAAAGATTCAAAACGTGACTGCATCAATGACATTTTATCCAGAAAGCTGTGATTCATCTGTTAACTGGTACTTTTTTTTTTTTTTTTCATTTAGCCACGTTCCAACTACCAGCTTTAATATAGTTTACATTTTTTCTGAGACAGGCCATCACAGCAGTTGTCCATATCTGAGATATCAATGGAATTCAAAGTATTTTTCAAATAAAAATCTGAAACATTTGTTGTGTATTTCTGTTCAGCCTGCTTTGCTTTGTTTATTCTCTTGTTCCTTAAAGGTGCATTGCATTGATGTAAGATTTTGCTCAGTTTTTAAATGTGCAACACAGATCATTTGACAATGAAAATAGCAGCATGCTGAGCTTTTACTGAGTGATAAACGTCTTGACAGTAAATCATATTAAACATTAAGTCTGCCAGGTAAAGTATTTATTTAGTTAACCAAAATCTAAACCAATGAAGAAATTATTATTTGTTGGGCCTCCATTTTACTTGAAAGGACTGATGTGATAGCATCTTCCAGCAATCAGTGCACAGGAAGAGATAAGGTTGTCTGTGGAGAGAAATCCTCCTGAGCAGACACACACGTGCAAACTGTTCTTTCTTGATCTGATGGATGGAGAAAGGCCATTAAAACCTTCAAACTGAAATCCAGAGGACTTTTAAGAATCACTGTTTGAGCACCCAGCTTTTTAAGTTCTGTTATGCCTGAATTGGGACCTGGGACCCCCCCCCCCCGTCATGTCTCAGTGCATGGCAGGAGTTTCACTGAGGCTGCTCCTCCATAGTCGACTCATGGTTCTTCTTTTGGGTGTTAACCCCTTTAACAGAACCGATGACTCTGTCTAAGAGCCCATCCAGCTCACCTGGTTTGTTTAGACTGGTCCCTAGACATCATCTCAAATCTGAATCTGAGACTGATCGCCTCACAGTACGATGGAACTTTCTATATGTATCTGGGCAAAGACAAGTTAATTTAAAAATAGAACGATTTAGGCATGATTTCAAATGCTGGCTTAATACGTTTCTGTACGGCTAAACTCACTGCTTCTCTAAGGAGTTTCTGATTCCATGCAGTGTGATTATTATGTCTTTCTCTTTTTGCTGTGTGGAAATAACTGCATCCAAAGCAGAGTCTGAATAACAATATGAATAAAATGAATGACGCTAAAGCTGTGTATTGGTACTGTGCTCCCGCTTCTCTCTCTCTCTTTTCCTCTCTCTTTTCTTAAACACGAAGGTGCAACATAGATGCTCACCTACGTTTTTCATACAGTGAAGGCCCCTGAAGCCACGTTCTCTTTGTCTTTCTTTAGAGGCTAAAACAGGCCACATGTCCAGGTTTTATGGCCCTCTCTTTGTTAAAGTTGGCACGTTTTCCATTTCTAGCTCTGATAATTACCCCTCTTCACCCTTCCTTTTTAATCGTCCTCCTCCTCCTCCTCCTCCAAATATGTCTTGCTAAATGGTGATACCATTGTAAAATTTGTTTTGTTGATCTTTCTTGTTTTTTATTAATTAGTCAGTTAGTCTTGAAGTTATTTTTCGGTATTCCATCCCCTTTTTCATAGTTCATTAGCTAGTTAATTTGATTGTTGATTATTTGTTATCTTTGGACCAATAGATAGATGATTAGTAGTTTAGGGTTAGGGTTTACTGGCTGAATTATTTTGGAAATAAATTCTCATACTTTGTAGAGAAGTTGTATGTGTTCATTCTGGTGTATTTGTACAGTGTCTGCTGTCCAGTAATGCTGAATTCATCCCTTCATGAGGAACTGAAGGTGTTTGGCTAATGATTCCTGATGGGTAGGTGGTGCCATGATTCAACTAAAGAAACTCTAACTCTGTTAATAGTTTCATTAGTAAAAAAAATTATTAATCATAACTATTTATATTCCACAAGCTAAACCTTATTGCATCCCTCTTACACAACATCTTAAAGCAAATAAATAGGAGAAAATATTATCAACAGTCAAGCTGATTCAACATAAATAAGTTTGATGTAAAAAAGTATTTCAATGATGGGAGATCTTTTGAAATAATTAAAAATTTGTTTAGCTCAACTAATATTAGTTATTAGTTATTAGTACATTAGTTCTGCTTTTACCTGGATCTTTTAAATAACACCATTTAGATGTCTGATGCCCCAGAATATTTGCAGCCTCACAGTAATAACTTCCTAAATCTGCCATGTTGGTCATCTGGAGTCTGTAAACCTGCCCCACAGATACTTTTCTGGCTCCGTATTTGCTGTTCTTGAACCAGGTGAAGTTGCTGATGGGAGGCTTGGCTCTGCTGGAGCAGCTCAGCTCCACCCAGCTACCTGCTGACACCAAACCTGATGGACGGATGGATGCTGAGGTGTATTTAGGAGCATCTGAGGAAAATGGGACACACATTAACTTTACTGATCAGAAACAGCTGAACCATGACCTGCTGACAGGATCACTTACATGAAACACTGAGAGTCACTTCTGTCTCTGCTGTCTTGCTTCCTCCATTCACAGGATATCTGGCAGAACATCTGATGTTGTATCCATCATGTGTGTCTGACAGAGTGATGGTCTCCTGGATTTTAGTTGTCAAGGTTCCATCTGTGTTTTTCTCTGTTTGTCTGTGAGAGTCTTGTTGGAGATTCCAGGTGAGTTCAGGAGGTGAGTGTGGACAGGGAGTCAAAGCTGAGCAGGTTATATTTACAGACTGATGCTCCTTCAGATCAGATGGAATAATAATGCTGGGACTCCAAGGAGAATCTGGGGTTTTAAACAAACAGGTTCACTAAACAGATGGACACAGACTCTACTCATTGTTGATTGTACTCTAATACTGTTTCTAATTTTTCAGTGGAGGTATCATAAAGTTTTTAATTTTACTCTTACCTTTGACTGCTATTGGAAGAGGATTACAAGAGGCTGTGCTCATAAACGGACCGTTCTCGATTCTGAAGAAGTAGCTGTCTGCCTGACTTGTGTGTAAATTAGAGAAAAGAGTGGTGCAGTTTCTCTCTCTCAGATTGCCGGTTATGTTCATTTGAAAGGTGTTAAATGTTTTACTGCTGTTGAATATAACATTTTGTGGAGCCGCAGCAAACCTCACGTCACTTTTAATCCAGACTCCATAGATTGGTTTTCCACCATCAAGCTCTTCTTCTGGTTTAATACCAAATTTACATGGGATGTGTAAACAGGTTCCACTCAGTGCCTCCATTGTTTGTGGTGACTTGATGAACAACCGTGGTTCATGAGAACAAGCATCCAAAGTGCCTGAAAAACAGTCAGAATTCAATTTTAACTGGGAATTTAGCAGCAGGAGCTTAGTTTGGGGAGGCCTTTTATCCAATTGTACAACAGATGAAGTTTAAAACAAATTAACTTTATTTGCGGTATAAAACCACTACATTTTTTCAACAATGAAAACTAATGTGTGTATGTACTTAGTGAAAAAATTAAAAATAAAAGTAAGTCAACAAACATTTATAAACCAAGCAGCTTAAAAGCAAAAAACAACCTCCAAAGTTCTACATATCTATTACATAATGAAGGGAAATTAATAACTTTTTAGATTGTTTTTAGATGTCAAAAAGCTGAGGTTTGGACCACAATCCTTTGATATTAAAAGGTTAACATAATACTAAGGAAAGATGTAATGCCAACCCAATCCTGCACACTGTACCTGTACCTGGCATTGTTTTTAGTGTTTCCCACGCCTACTCTGAGTGGTATTATCCTGTCCCTCTTTTACAACTCCACAACCTCAGCTGACACTGTCCATGTCTGCTACCTAACAGCAACAATGATAAACTTTATAGTACTTTTGCAATTAATTCATATTGTTAAAACACAAATACAATATAAAAATCTATGATTCTAAATACTGACTTAATGTTTTTCTTGAGCTGGTAAAAAAATGTACAGGTATACCCTATTACTGAAAAAAACAGAACTGGACAACTACAAGTATTGTCTGTATATTCAGATATCCTTTGTACTTTTGAACACTGACTTGCTCCTAAAATGTTTTCTTTCACAATTAAAAATATATGCCTTTACTTGTCAGCCAGTTTGGATTGATTTTAATTGATCAAGCAGATTAATCATTTATGTACATATGTTGTAACATTGCTAATAGGCTGTCTTTTATTTTCTGTGTAGCCTGAACAAATCTAAAAACACAAACACACTATATTCCAAGTCTGGGATGGGATAATGTAGCCATGTAGGCAGGAATATTGCTAACCTGCTATATTCATGTTGCTTGGTCCCATGTTTTCACTGAAATTGGCTCCTCCACCATGGAAACTATCTGTTAATTTGGCACATTTGGCTGCATCTTGCACTAATTATTTTGTTTTTTTTTTTCTCCCTAAGATTTTCAGCCCCACCCATGTCTTTCTCTTTTTAGCATGTTGGCTAGTTTAACCCACTCCTCTTTCTTTCTTTCTTTCTCTTTCTTTCTTTCTTTCTTTCTTTCTTTCTTTCTTTCCTTTTCTTTCTTTCTTTCTTTCTTTCCTTTTCTTTCTTTCTCTCTTTCTTTCTTTATTTCTTTCTTTAATTGGGAGGGGGCACTTGTATCTCCCATTTTTATGAAAAATATCAAACTGAGCCAGTCTGACCAGTCATTCAGGAAACCTCCTGATGGCCAACTTGCCCCTGCACATAAGCATTGGTGTTTGATATGTGCCCCATTTTATGTATTGCATTTCTACCTTGGTATTTAATTATTTGCTGTGACATCATGGTAGTTATTTTTTCTTTTTTAATACCTTTGGACCAAACCATCTTGGGCTGACAGTTCAATGCCAGCTCCAGTCCTTGAGAGGAACTGTCCTGGCACTTTTCAACACTTTGCTACTTTGAGACTCTTGTAACACACTCTTTGAGTGCCCCAACTCATAATTATTATCTAGATCATCAGATTTGTAGATAGTTTAACAGTGCAGGGTGGATAGGGTGACTGTGAGAAGAATTACGTATCATACCGAGATTTTCACCAGCAGAAATGCTGTTGAGAGCAGGTCTTTATAATTTGCTTAGTTAACGGTTTCAATATAAAAAACTGGGTCCTCGAATTCTACAGCTGAATCTCAGATATGAAAAAAAGTGATTGATTTTATGTCCAATGGACGACATTAAATGTTGTCACACTTAGATTATAGTGACTAACTGACTCAGTGATTCATTGACTCAAAAACATGAGTCACTTTGGTGAGTGACTCATCAAAACTCAAATCAGTGAAAAGAATCAAATTTCCCATCACTATTGTCCAGTTCTGCACTGAATAGTGCACTATGTAGTGTTAAGTAGCTCAATAAACTGCGTAATCATCAGGGAAATGTGTGTGTGTGTGTGTGTGTGTGTGTGTGTGTGTGTGTGTGTGTGTGTGTGTGTGTGTGTGTGTGTGTGTGTGTGTGTGTAAACTTTTGTTGTCAAGACTAAACAGTAACTATTTTCAAGTTACTAAAATACATCACAAAATTTTAGCTGTGTAATCAATTAATAAGTTACAGGTTACCATTTCTGACATGGAATAGAAGGTAATGGTTTGAGAAGATAGATCATTTAAGATATGATTCTCAGCTTATAATTATCAATTATTATTAGACTGTTTTTTGCTTAAAATGTGATGTTTTAAATAAGAGGAAGCTGACTTACAAAATCCATTATTATGTAGAATGGGCTTGTTGAAATATGCATCTGATGGCTTAGGCTGAAAACTTAAAGCACACCTTCAAGTGTTTCAGTTCAACAAGAAAGAGGGGAGGCATCACTTAATCATAACAAGAGTGCGAAAAAATACAATCTTAAGGAGAAATGAATCTTGTTAGGCATTGCATTTTTAACATAAACGGAACAATTCATACAGAAGTAGATGATATTTCAAAGAGCAGAATGAAGTCTGAGAGCAAAAATGTGGGTTGGAACTAAACCAATGAATATTTTTGAGCAAGCATGAATTATTTAAGCATTTTGAGTGAGAGCAGAGCCTTTAAACAATCTGAGGATGAAAATAAGGTATGCAGCTCTTAAACAGAAAATGTACAGTTGCGGTTCTTGACAGGAAATTAACACAAAATGAGCATTTAATAGAAAATTTGACTGCACCAAATTTATCAATGAAGTTTGACTAAAAATCATAAGCTCAAGTTTCAGATCGATACAAACTTTGAGGGTTTTTTTCACTAAGCCCTAAACAACTATATTTCAAAATTAGATGCTCTTTCAAATCGTTTAAATTTCTCAAAAAAAATTCTATTTATGTTCTTCATTAACAATTAAATTTTATACTGAAGCTATTGTTGGCACAAAACAGTCAAATGATGAACATCAAATGGAGCCTGTAGAAAAACTTCATGATCCAAAAACTCCATTTCAGCTGCAGCATGTTACATGTGGAGCCTTTAAACAACATCACAATCAAATATTTTAGACTAGAAGTGATGTGTCCAAATGAAAGGAAGTGAACAAAAAGCTCACCTGGGAGAAAGTAGGCACTCAGTAACATGCTGACTCTCAGCAGATTCTCAGACAGAGCTGCCATCAGTCTCTCACAGTCCTTAATCTCTCAGACTGGAAGCAAAATCAAAATAACTGTAACTGTACAATCGTTTTTAAAATCAAACCAGTCGAAAAGATTATCAACATGAAAATGAACATTTGACTCCAGAGATTTGATAAGTGCAACAATGTATAAGTAATTAGAAATATAATACAGTTTTAGGATATAAAATTAAACATTACAACATCTTACCAAAGCTGAAAAGACAACAAATCAGGTAGTTTATTATTTTGAGTTATTAAGCAGGTCACGAAGCTGGTGTCTCGCCTTCACACTAGCTGTTACTGGTTAAACACACTGGTTGTATATTGTCTTCCTTCCTTTCGCTGTGAAACAGGAAGCCACATTTTAAAGAAATTTTGCCCCATCAGGGTAAAATCTTACTGCAATCTGCTCTCAATGGAACCGCAGACCGACACCCAGAAAGCAACAGTCCAAACTACCACTTCAGAAGCTTAACAGAAATTCTCCAACCCAGACAACAGGATATTGTCTTCATTCAAAATTTAAATTTTTTTTTGATGAGTTTATAATATTCTTTCTGAACATTTCAACAAGATTGGAGGCTATTTTTCTATTGGAGCTTAATGAAAACCACAATATGACAGCATCTTTCATTCCAACAAACAGAATTTTTTTTTTTGTCAACAGTCAGATCAAAATAGAACAAACATGACAAATTATAACTGTTTTTACATTCTGGCCAAATGAAAAACAAAACAGGTTATATCTCAAAAGTTTCAGTAACAAATCTATGCTAAAATCTTTAATGTCTGGAGTGACCCAGAAAGAAATATATGAATACTGAATTTGCTCACAGTCAAGAGCTGAATGCTGTCATATATGGAGGTAAAGACACTGCTTGAAGATTAAATGTATACAAGTAATGGTTAAGCATGCCAAACATTGGAAACTGTTTGGGTGTTATCTGCAACCTACAAAGAGACATAGTAACTATAGGTCTTTGGGAAACTATGGGAAACATTGGGAAAACTCTCTATTAGCTTTGATTTCCCCCAGATCATGTGCACGGGTCTGTAACATGGGCTTGTGTGAAAAATAATTTTTTTTGTTCATCTAAGCCGGTGCACCAGAGCCTTCACTTGTGCCTCTCGCTGAGGCATATTTCTAGACAGCCAATGAACTTTCAATACACTATACATTAGATGTGTTGAGTTTTTTGGACTCAGAAAAGTCTTGCAGAAATTTTCCAAGATGCTGATAAGGAGAGATTATTCTGAATTTTTTAAAGTCTTAAAAGTTTTCAGTATTTGAAAAGATTTGCACATATCTGTTGTTTGCACGGTTTTATTGTCATTTGTTCTAAATAGTCTGTTGGGTTTTTTTTAATGGTCAAAAACATATGCATATTTTGTACTTTTTAAAATTTATCCTACTCAGTTGCACATTTGAATTTTTAATAACTGCATGTAATTTTGCTCTTACTGTACAGTGTGCCATTCTTAATTCTGTTTTTACATATTACATATTTTTATCTAAACATCAAGGTATCTATGTTCCTCAACCACCTCCACTTCTTCTCCCATGATGGAAATAGGGTTTGATCTGATCCTATTTCTTCTGAAATCTACAATCATCTCCTTTGTTTTGTTCACATTCAAGATGAGATGATTGTTTCCACAACATGCCACAAAGTGGTCCACCAGTTTTCTGTACTCAGCTTCTTGTCCATCTCTGATACACCCGACAACTGCAGAGTCATCTGAGTATTTCTGTAGATGATAGGAGTCTGACTTGTGCTGGAAGTCTGAAGTGTATAGAGTGAAAAGGAATGGTGAGCGTACATGTTAGGTTTAAACCCCTAACATTTTACATGCAACCTGCACAAAAGAAGACACAGAGAATTATTGTTGTTTTACTCGCGAGGAGAGTGCCCCAGAGACGTACTCAGTTACAATCTCCGACACACTCTGAGATACGTCCTGGCTCTCATCGCTTTTTTATTTTCTCAGGTTGCCCTGGTTACATGGGAGTTGCAGCTTCTATGGAGTGGGAAACACAGACACATTCATTCCCAAGCTGCAACTCGCTGGTTACACACAAGTCACACTTGATTACATATCATGCTCTGCTAGATGCAATTCACACGTTTATCTTCGTGAGAAGAAGATGTCTCAAACTTGTTTACCGCATGTTCTGTTCCTGTTTTATCTAGGTGCAGTTTCACAACACGATTAGTTACTATCAGAATTTGTTCTAGTCACATATTTTATTAGAACAAACATACTTATAATATCATGAATATAAAGTAAATGGGATAACATGTATATACATAATTCCAACAGTACAGTCCCCTGTGGTGCTCCTGTGCTACTAACCACCTGGCTAGACACATAGTCCTTCAGTCTCATAAACTATGGTCTTTTTGTCAGGTAGTCATGGATCCAGGCGATTGTTGAGGGCTCCACTTGTGTCTTCTGGAGTTTCAGATGAAGCAGATTAGGCTGAATTGTATTAAATGCACTGGAAAAATCAAAGAGCATGATCCTCACAGTGCTGCCGGCTTTGTCCAGATGACAGTGGGTTTGTTGAAGCAGGTGTATAATGGCATCTTCAACTCCATCTCCATGGTGATAAGCAAACTGCAAGGGGTCCTGATATGCACTGGTTTGCTTACTCAGGTGGGCCAACAGGAGTCTCTCCAGCACCTTCATGATGTGGGATGCCAGGGCAACGGGTCTGTAGTTGTTGATGACTGATGGGTGAGTTTTCTTTGGTACTGGAACCAGACAGGATGTCTTCATTCAGACAGTGATACCTTCTCTTGGGTCAAGCTAAGGTTGAAGAGGTGTTGCAGAATCCCACAAAGCTGCTCTGCACAGGGCCTCAGGATCCTGGGCTGACACTATCTGGACCTGCAGCCTTCTTCCGGTTCAGTCTCTCCAGCTGTCTCTTCACCTGATTTCCAGAGGCAGACACAAGAGAGGGGGAGGCAAAGCAAGCAGCAGCATCTCCTATTGGTTGAAGACAAACTTGTAGAGATAGAAGACTCCATGAATGTGTTCAGCTCATTTGCACCATCTAGACTTCCATCTATCTATCTGATCCTTCGCCCCTGGTCCTGCTTTGTGTTGCTAAGATATTGTGAAGCAGCTTCGCTTGAATTGCAGCTTGTTTTACAAAGTTCAACTGCTTTTCTCCTATTACTATTGCTAAGGTGAACAACAGTATACAATGCACAACTTACTGTGTTGTAAAATGTGTATGTGTATGGTCTCATACACATATGGTGTATGGTAAAATAAGGTATATACATATGTGTGTGTGTGTGTGTGTGTTTGTGTAAAAATGTAAAAAGTAAGAATGCAAATACATAAATGGTGTTGAGATTAAAACAAATAATGAGATCAAATTTGTTGGTGTAATGACAGGTGATAGAATAAAATAAAAATCCCATTTATATCATGTAGGCAAAATAAGGCCTCATGAAACTCTGTGCTACATAAAGTAAAGCAATCACTGAACCACCAATCAATCCACATTTGTACTGTTCACTGGTTTCATCATCTCTGACTTCTTAGGCAGAAGTTCAGGGCAAAAATGTAAAAATTATTATAATCATCATTATCTATTTTGCAAGAAAGGGCAATAAGAATATTTCACAATACTGGCTGGACAGATCATACTAATCCACAATACCGAAATTAAATAGTAAGTAAGTTTTATTTTTAAAGCTCGTTTTACAGATAAAAATCAATCTGCTGCACAAATAAAGTAAACACAAAACAAGTTGAATTAGGACATGACTAAAAAGACAGAGCAATTTAAATCATACAAGTAATTAAAAACAAATCGATAAAGTTTTTGTTCTGTTACTTATGCAATGCTGGAGATGCTGTTATAAATTATGTCATTATATTAATTATCATAATTATATCATAATTCTATATTTTTGTTTATATTGTTGTTCTCACTGATGTTCTGCAGTGCTGAGCTGGTGAGGAAACAACAGTTTTACTTTTTTATTGTGTTGTTACAACTTGAACAGTGATTTTTTTTTTTTACAGAAAAACAAGTGTCACATTTTCATTTGTCCATGTTGTTCGTGATGCCTAAACCTCCATCGCTCTCTTGACATTCTCCTCTTCTTCTGTGTCCTGTAAAACATCATAGAAATATTTTCCTCTACAGAAAATTTATAATGAATTTAACAAAACAGCAGAACTCATAAGGACTTCCAATAAGCATTTTCCATTCAGCAATTATATTTCCAGTGGCGACCCATTATATGTATAACAACAGAGAGCTATTTTTATCTTCTCTGTGCACCTTTTTAAACAATGAAGGATCGGTTTACTCTACTGCAAAGACTGCATCTTAATTTTATACGGACTCGGATTAGGATATTACAATGATATTAGGGAAATTACATAATTGGTATCTTGCACCTTCAGCTGTGATTTTAGAGGGACTGATTGCTCAAATAACTTGTATTCAGTTTTGTAACAATGGTTTGCATTAGAGATTTTAATATAAACTTCTGTCTCTGGGTGGCAGTGGCTCAGGAGGTAGGGATTTGTCCTGTAACCTGCCTTGAACCTCAGCTCCATCCATTTCAGTCATTAACACTTCACTTTTTTTTTTGTTCTTTTTTTTTCAATAAAAGTTACGTACTGCAGCTTTAAACTAGCTCCATTTGTCTCAAACCCAGCGAAGTCAGCCTTTGGAGCTAAACAGTCAGGTTTCCAATCCCCCCACCCCTTTTTTTTAACCAAGATTAAAAACCATCTTGTCATCAAAAAACATCAAACTCTACTTCTAACCTCAGAGAGCACACAGACAATCTTCTTATACAAATATCATTGTGCCTTGTCATTAACTGAAGCAGCTGCATCAACAGGAATTTTTAGGTTTTATCAAGCTCCTTTTCACTCTTTTGTCTGTGCTGTGGAAATAGGTTTTTATTTTCACTGTCTCTGATCAAAGATCAACCAGAAAAAATACAAATAGATTTAAATATTTTGTATAGTACAATTTAAAACGAATTCAGCAAACTTACCTTGTTTGGTTTGCTGGGAAATCTTGATCTGAACCAACTAAGGAACAAATAAAAGAAGGCAGGAAGAAAGAAAGGACAAAAACAAAATCCTAAAAACTATTATTCAAAGACCAATTACTCAACAGTTGTAAAGTATCAATTAATGACATTTTGAATTCCTCACCACTCAAAGACGAATACTGTACCACAGAGCAGTACTATTCCCATGATCTTCATTATAATGTTGCCTCTTAACTCAATCACCTGATTATCTGTAACAAAAGATTCATAGGTTCAAATCATAGGTTCATCTGGTGACTCCTCCAGCTTGTCCCTGTGCATGATATAAGCTTGAAACTGTTCCCACTAACAGTTGATGGCCACACATGACATGTTCCAAAACCTACAGGAAGTCCTCGCCAATCCTCTCTCATCAAACAGGAGGTGACAATAACTCTTGTCAGAAAAGTCAGTTTTTGGCCAAACTTTTAAAACTTGCTGCTTGACTTGTACTGGAGGGGACTGAAAGGGATTTTAAAGTCTTGCTAAATACACTGCGTAGTGGACACGTTTGCAGCTTTACTTTTTTTATACTGAGGGTTTATTATACAAAATCAACTTTTTTGAGCTTATACAATGTTGTAATCTCATTCGCTCAACAAACATATTCCCCGGAGAGTTGGTTTGACTCACTCATGCATGTTTGTGAAATCCTTGAATCTCCCATGGCAGCCATTCAGGGATGTCTTAATGCCTGGTCCGGCAATGTGCTGCCTGTTTATCTAAAAATCTAACTTGGAGCTTCACTCTCCAGCTGAGCTCCTGCCTCAGATAGGTTCATGTGCCTATCCTTCTCCATGAATATCTCCATCACTCTGTTGTAACAATCATCCTTGAATACCTTAATTTTAAGAAGTTCTGGTGCTTTAACACAGATGATTGCCAAGGAGGAGGACATCCCAGAACGGTGCTATTCTGACTGCATTTTTTGTATTTTTCAGATTGTTTTTAGTCTTTTTAACGTGTTGAACAACTTTTCAAAACATTAAACCATCTGTCAGATCAACTGATACACAAGAACATCAGTTCCGCTTTTACCTTGACCTTTTAAATGACTCCATGTAGATTTTTGACTCCCCAGAATATTTGCAGCCTCACAGTAATAACGTTCCATATCTGTCATGTTGGTCATCTGGAGAATATAAATCTGCCCCACAGATACTTTTCTGTCTCCATCTTTGCTGTTCCTGAACCAGGTGAAGCTGGGAGGAGGCTTGGCTCTGCTGGAGCAGCTCAGCTCCACCCAGCTACCTGCTGACACCAAACCTGATGGACTGATGGATGCTGAGGTGTCTTTAGGAGCATCTGAGGAAAATGGGACACACATTAACCTTATTGATCAGAAAGAGCTGAACCATGACCTGCTGACAGGATCACTTACATGAAACACTGAGAGTCACTTCTCTCTCTGCTGTCTTGCTTCCTCCATTCACAGGATATCTGGCAGAACAGCTGATGTTGTATCCATCATGTGTGTCTGACAGAGTGATGGTCTCCTGGATTTTAGTTGTCAAGGTTCCATCTGTGTTTTTCTCTGTTTGTCTGTGAGAGTCTTGTTGGAGATTCCAGGTGAGTTCAGGAGGTGAGTGTGGACAGGGAGTCAAAGCTGAGCAGGTTATATTTACAGACTGATGCTCCTTCAGATCAGACGGAATAATAATGCTGGGACTCCAAGGAGAATCTGGGGTTTTAAACAAACAGGTTCACTAAACAGATGGACACAGACTCTACTCATTGTTGATTGTACTCTAATACTGTTTCTAATTTTTCAGTGGAGGTATCATAAAGTTTTTAATTTTACTCTTACCTTTGACTGCTATTGGAAGAGGATTACAAGAGGCTGTGCTCATAAACGGACCGTTCTCGATTCTGAAGAAGTAGCTGTCTGCCTGACTTGTGTGTAAATTAGAGAAAAGAGTGGTGCAGTTTCTCTCTCTCAGATTGCCGGTTATGTTCATTTGAAAGGTGTTAAATGTTTTACTGCTGTTGAATATAACATTTTGTGGAGCTGCAGCAAACCTCACATCACTTTTAATCCAGACTCCATACATGGGCTTTCCATTATCAAACTCTTTCTCTGATTTAACACTGAATTCACATGGGATGTGTAAACAGGTTCCACTCAGTGCCTCCATTGCTTGTGGTGACTTGATGAACAGCTGTGGTTCATGAGAACAAGCATCCAAAGTGCCTGAAAAACAGTCAGAATTCAATTTTAACTGGGAATTTAGCAGCAGGAGCTTAGTTTGGGGAGGCCTTTTATCCAATTGTACAACAGACGAAGTTTAAAACAAATTAACTTTATTTGCGGTATAAAACCACTACATTTTTTCAACAATGAAAACTAATGTGTGTATGTACTTAGTGAAAAAATTAAAAATAAAAGTAAGTCAACAAACATTTATAAACCAAGCAGCTTAAAAGCAAAAAACAACCTCCAAAGTTCTACATATCTATTACATAATGAAGGGAAATTAATAACTTTTTAGATTGTTTTTAGATGTCAAAAAGCTGAGGTTTGGACCACAATCCTTTGATATTAAAAGGTTAACATAATACTAAGGAAAGATGTAATGCCAACCCAATCCTGCACACTGTACCTGTACCTGGCATTGTTTTTAGTGTTTCCCACGCCTACTCTGAGTGGTATTATCCTGTCCCTCTTTTACAACTCCACAACCTCAGCTGACACTGTCCATGTCTGCTACCTAACAGCAACAATGATAAACTTTATAGTACTTTTGCAATTAATTCATATTGTTAAAACACAAATACAATATAAAAATCTATGATTCTAAATACTGACTTAATGTTTTTCTTGAGCTGGTAAAAAAAACGTACAGGTATACCCTATTACTGAAAAAAACAGAACAGGACAACTACAAGTATTGTCTGTATATTCAGATATCCTTTGTACTTTTGAACAGAGTCAGAATTCAAATTTAACTGGAATTGTGAAGAGACTGTCACACTTCTTCCTATCCTGCCATGGATGTTGGTGAATCTAAAAATATGTTTTATGTCGGTCCAACCATGAAGACATGAAGCACATTTTGTGTAAAATCCTGCCTTGCTTATGAAACATAAATATAGGTATTTGAAATGTCCCCCATTTTGTACAATGCATTTGTGCTTTGGTATTCAACTGTTTGTTGTGACATCATATCTGATGATTTTTTTTTTCTTTTTACACTATTTGATCACCTAATCATCTTGGGCTGAAAGTTCAATGGTCTATATCAGGAATCCACAACTGCAGTACTTGAGAGCAACTGTCCGGCAACTTTTCAATACTTTACTGCTCTAACACACATGATTCAAATCGTTGTATTACCTCCTCAACAAATCATTGCGTTCTGGAGAGACTTCTGCTCTGCATACTCTGAGTGCCCCCAATTGGCCATGTAATTATTATAGATAATTCGATATCCCGATAGTGTAACTGTACAGGGTGGATAAGTTGACTGTGGGTAGAATTATGTATCATACACAGATTTTCACCGTCAGAAATGTTGTTGAGAGTTGGCTCTTTATAATTTCGGTTGTCATTGACTTCGATATAAAACATTTGAGTCTTTGAATTGTACAGTTGAAACCAGATATTTGCTTTAACTATTTTTTTCTGAATTTTTATGTTTAGCATTTCTATTTTAATTTAGGATTGCAAACATTTTGTTAAATGTCAGAAAAAGTAAAGATATATTTTTAGATCCTCTCGTTTTACTTTCTTCAAGGTCAGAAGTTTACATACAATGAGTTAACAGTGAGTTTACATACAGTACTAAAGCTTTAATCAGTTTTGAAAAGGTGAAATGAAAATGGTGATTTCATGGTTTGGTGACTCATGGCACTTTACAAAAAGAAAGTCATTTCAGCTTAATGATGATGAACATCATGAAGAGCAAAATCATGATCCACAAACTACAGTCCAGCAGTAGCATGTTACATGTGGAGCCTTTAAACAATATCAGGAACCAACATTTCAGACTAAGTGATGTGTCCAAATGAAAGGAAGTGAACCAAAAACTTACCTGGAAGAAAGAAGACACTCAGTAACATGCTGACTGTCAGCAGATTCTCAGACAGAGCGGCCATCAGACTCTCACAGTTCTTGAGCTCTCAGACTGCAAACAAGATTAAAACAACGTAATAAAAGAATTATTTTTAATCAAAGCAGTTTAAAAGATTATCAACAAAAAAATTAACATTTTACGACCAAAACCCTAAATAAATAATATTACCAGAGATTTGATAGGTAAAGCAATGTATAAGTAATTAGAAATATCACACATTTGTGAGATATATAATAACAAATTCAAACATTGCAACAACAACAACAATATTTTCTTACCAAAGTTGAAAAAGACAACAAATCACATAGGTTGTTACTAAGAGTTAATGAACAGATCACAAAGCTAGCGTCTCGTCTTAGGACTAGGTGTTACTGGTTAAACAGACTGGTTGTATATTGTTTCCCTTCCTTTTGCTGTGAAACAGGAAGTCTCTTTTTAAAGCACTCAGGCCCCATCAGGGTAAAATCTTACTGTTATAAGCTGTCAGTGGAACTGCAGACTGAAGGATTCACTAGAGTACACAATAGGAAATATGTTTGTTTGCATTTCCAGAAAATCTCGCCATGAAAAAAATACAACTTGAGGCATTATCAGAGAAAACTATGCAAAGGGTAAAAAAAAAAAAAAAAGACTTCTGAAACCCACAATATTCTATTTATGAGGCAAAAGTATAACCACCACTCCAGCAGTTTAACAGAAATACTCCAACCCAGACTACAGCGTATTATCTTCATTTAGAGATTTATTGAGGCTATTTTTCATTGGAGCATTAATAAAATGAAGAAATTTTCAGATGAAAACAACTGATTACAGGATCCTTTCAGGCCAACAAACAGTATTTTTTATGTGTCAATCGTCAGACAAAAGTAGAACAAACATGACAAATTATAGCTTAAACTTTTTATGTTCTGTTCACTAAATGTGTTTTTTTCGGGTCAGTTTTGTATTCACAGAAAACTCTTGCAGAAAATTTCCAATCATTTTCTGTTTCATCTGACTGAGTTTGACTTACTTTTCAAAAAACAATTTGGAATAAATGTCACTTTCTAGATATGCTAAGATGTTGCAAATATTTATTTAAAAATTTTTTTGCCTTCAAATAAATAAATCGTTTGCCCATCTATTCATCCATCCATCCATTCTCCCTATGCACTTGTCTTTGCAGGGTTGCAGAGGAGGCTGGTGCCTCTCTTCAGTAGTCAGTGGATAAGAGGCAGGATACACCCTGGACAGGCTGTCTGTCACAGAGCAGCACAGAGACACAATTATGCAGACACATACAGAGAGGCCAGTCAATCATATATGTGTGTTTTTGGACTGTGGGAGGAACCTAGAGTACCCAGAGAGAATTCACATGTGCTTCGGGAGAATACACAAACTCCATAAAGTTAGGTCCTAGCAGAGATTTTAACCAATGGTCTTCTCGCTGCAAGGCGACCATGATAGCAACTGTTCAACTGAGAAACCCTAATTAAAACATTTTATAAAGAGTGAAAACACACAAAAAAAGTAATTAGTTTTGAGTTTTGTTTGAATACAATATTCCACACTATCATAAACTATTGTTGTTTTATTCTTTAAGGTCACGTTGCACAGCTGTTAATTAAAAGTATAAATGTCCTGTTCTGGGTCCTTGATCTCTTTTGTGTGATGGAAAATGGACACTGAGGTAACGTTAGCCTATGCAACACTAGAGGGCGCCAAACAGCTGCCAGGCTTTCTGCCACAGCTTTAGACCGCAAATTACCACATTTAATTAGAATAAAGTTATTAGTATTTATATTAATAAATGTATTGATTTTATTGAATTATTAATTTTGTGTTTAGTTGTCTTGTTTTCTTCGAGGAATTTATTATTATTGTTCGGTAAACTTTTTTTTATTGAAGGAAAGATCAAAAACATCTGTTGCAATGAAAATTCAAATTTTTATGAGTACATATAACGCAAACTGACTAGAGCACATTTAACTGTGCCTTGAGAAACAGATTACTTATTTCAAGTCTACAGTAACCGTTTTTCTTTTCTGTTCATTGTTGACATAATGTGTTAAAAATGAAATCAGCTATCGAAGGAAAGCAAAATAAAAAATACAACTTGATATGATTACTGTGTTGGAAAGAAAAACGTGACAGGTCACCTGTTCATGCCACATTGCCATGGGATTACGTCATGATAAATGAAGGTGAGTAATCTTGAACAAATATCCTATACTAAGAAAAAATCTGATGTGATTGATATTTTACAAACTAACTAAAAATTGTTTATTATTTGTTTATTTTATATATTATTTGATTTATATGATTTATGTAATAAACCATGCTTATTTTTAATTAACATTTTTTTGAGCACTAGATGGCGGTAAGGCCCATTTTCATTGTTTGCTGCCTTGAAAACTCTCAAAGAAAAGAAACCGTCAATAATTTAATGTAAATTCCACCTAGCAATGGCTTCGTTTAATTTCCCTATTGGTTGAGGGACTGTCACGTGGACTTTGTTGGGCGGGGTTACTCTTTTGTTGTACTTCATCTTTAGCAACGTTTTTACTTTCGATTCGAGTTGTGGCGTACTTGTGTCGTCGTTTTCCTACGAAGAAAAAAACACCTTGTTTTGACAGATATTGATTTAAAGTGAAGAATCATGAAGGAGTTCATTTTTCTTATCGTTTTTCTCTACACTTCTCAGGTCATACTGGCCAAAGAAGGTAATTAAGTTGTGTACTGTATTTGTTTATATTTCAGCGGGTATACTGTACAGAAATGGGGCTGTACTAGAAGAAGAAGACTCGAAAACGAACAGCTTCAGGCCTCACAACCGATATAACTTTGGAGAAATTACTAATTTATTCATGCAGTGAGTCAGCTTAAAATTAGACTGAGATGTCTTTGTCAGAGCAGATGTTAAGAATCTATGATTTTTTTTAAAGTAAAAACAAACATGTTGCTCACCTTTGTCTTTATCGGACCTGTTAAAATCATCCAGGGAAGACACAGGGCAGTAGTTAAGTAGTAAACTGGTAGTTAAATAGTTCATAGAACACAGGGCCTTATGTGTTTCTCAAAATTAACCGCACAATTTTGGACACTTCTTTTTTTTATTTAGAAAAGTACAAAAACATATCTATCTTTGTGGTTCTACATAAATAGAGCGAATTTTAAAGGAATTTGACATATCTACACTTTGGTGTAAACCTGACAGATACTTAAAACTAAATTTAAATGTTTTTTTTTTTTAACTAAAACAAAAACTTTATCATATTACATTCATAAATAAGTGTTAGTAAATGTATTCAGTGATTAAAGGAATAAAGCATTATGCTTAAATTACTTATTATTATTTATGTATAGGTTTTCCCATGTAAAAACCAAGAGAATAGATGTGATATAATGGCACATGGATGTATCTGCCATGTGATGAGTCACACATGCTCTGTTGTAGTTTTATTGCTAATGTATCAAAGTCTTTAGTTCAGTTTGTTTTAAAAGAGTCAGTTTACAACTGTCATTTTAAGGCACTTTACGAAGCAAACAGATCCAATCCAGAAATGTCAGATCAAATCAGATTGAAATTCAATTACATACATTCCAGTTTGATTCTAGTTATATTGCAATCTTTGTATTACGCCACATTGCTTATTTTGCTGCAATACGTTCTCCTGAGCACATTAAAGTTACTGCTGTAATCAGAACCATACTATATGCATGGTTTATTACCTTTTCCTTTTCATAGGCCTAGAATTTGTGAAATTGTTTTATTGTATGAAACAATTTCACAATATCTCGACTGAGTCTTAAAGAACTTGTCAGTTATGAGGAGAAAACCTTGGAATCGTTTAAAAATTACGTTCTAATCGAGATGTTCTCGAGATTATTTTTAATTTTATCTGTGAAGTCAGAATATTAAGAGGTTTTTATAGTCAACATAATAGACTGAGATTGTATGTCCTCCATGAGATTGTAAAACATGTCAACGTCCAAGAGTTTTATATTCATTATGCACTTTAGCTGGATACAAAGTGCAGCGTATCTAGGTTTTATATGTCAGTACAAGGAGTGGGTGAAGCCACAGCAGCTGTTGGGAGTGCCAGTTACTAGAAAACAAGAATCGCAAGAAGACTGTGATTGTGGTAAAATGTATTCCCAAGCAGGAAGGTATGGTTGGGACTTCAGAGTTTGGATTTGATGTCGCCCATCTGTCTGTTCAAAACAACTTCTGCTGGCGTCTTGCCTTTTGACTCTCTCCAGGCTGGGGCAGTGGTTGATGTTTCTGCTCCTATTTTCAAATGAAACCTTGTTCCTCATTCCACTCAAACAGGTCCAACCGTTGTTGGTTAATTTTAGTGAGAGAAATGTTCCCAAACAAAGATGTCATCAGTTTTAATTAGTCATTGCGAAGCAATGGGAGACGAGTTTTAAAATTAAACCATTTTTCAGTCCTTAAAGCTTGGGTTGTGAGCTTTTTAGGATAAATATTTCAAATAAATTATTTCCAAGTGAAAATACCAGCATTGTTGAGATTCGTAGATGAGGCTACGGTGAAAATCACTGTCTCTTCCTTTAGAGCCTCAGAAGTTAATCTTAAAAAAAAAAAAGTATTTTATGATCACGCTGCTGCACAGTGAAGCAATTGGTAACATTGCTACAAGGACAAACGGGTACAATGGATGGATGGACGGATCACACAGAGTACAGGAAGACATTAGTCTGAGACACACCGGCCATTTGGAGGGAAAACACGACCAAAAATGTAGAATGAGTCAACCTAAAAAAAAGTATTCAGTGTTAGTTGTATAAACGATAAAAGAAGAAGAACCGGTTCTTCCTTAAACCCTTTGGTTGGAGGTAGCTGTGCTGTTGCAACTACCTGCAAAGAAAAGTTAGAAATTCACTAACAGCTGTAAAACAAACCAACAAAAAAATAACACCTACACCTCCAGTTTTCCAAATGCCATTACTTTTATTCATCACTGGTGATTTCTAGGCCATTTGTTGACTAGCTAAAAAAAAAAAAAAAAAAAAAAGTGTATAATTTTGTTGAATTATTTTGAAGTTATGTGCTGGTCGTTTTTGGAGATGCGTTAATGCTGTCTTTGTCGTCGTCAGCGTCACCAAAGGTACAGATCTACAGCCGAAACCCTGGGAAATACGGCATAGATAACGTCCTGATCTGCCACGTCAGCGGCTTCCACCCACCAGAAATCAAAATCGATTTGCTGAAGGATGGACATGAGATCCCTGGTGGCAAGCAGACGGACCTGGCCTTTGAGGAGAACTGGCACTACCACCTCACCAAGCATGTGCCTTTCAAGCCAAACTCAGGAGAGAACTACATCTGCAGAGTGACACACATGGGAAAAACATCAGACTATAGCTGGGGTACTGCTTTTAGCCTTTTCAACATTATTGCTAAGGTTGTTTGAATCACAGGGACCTGAATGAGAGATTAAGAACTTTCGGAAACTCAATTGAAAGATATTGTTTTCCACTATACTTAGGGACTGGAGACTAAAAACTTTGAATTGATATACAGTGTACATACATTTTGAAAGTGATTGTCTGGAAAGTTATTCGTGACATAACATGATGGAATTTTTTTTCATCTTGTTGCAGAGGCTGATATGTAAGATCTGCACACTGTGTTGCTCCAGGTATGTACCGCGGTGAAGTTTCTGAGCATTGATAATCCCGTTCATTCACGAGTTAGTTTTTGTAAAAATCTGCTATAACAGGTGGACTTGACACTGATTTCCCCTTCTGTGTAATCTACAGGTGTCTTCTGCATCGAAAGGATGAAGATGGGAATTTGTCTACAATATTGAAATTGTGAATTTTGGTTTTCACAAAAAAAAAAAAAAAAAAAAAAAAAAAACATTTAGAATTTAATTAAAAGTGTTTTTGAGCTAACTGAGTAGAGAAGGTAGAATGATACCTAAATTCAAAGTAGTTAAAAGCTGTACAGTTTGTTTTCCTCATCTTGCCTCTGGATCTTGTGACCTTACAGTCATCTTGTCTTACTTTGAGTCAACATCACAGTCAGATTATTGGCATTTTAGACTAAATCTAATAATACTAAACAATCAAAATAAGCATATTTACAGTTTTTAACATGGGAATGAGAAAATTTATAATTTATTATATTATTCATATTCAAATCTTGTTTCTGCTGGGGTAAGGTTAGGATTGGTGAAATATTTGCATTCTATCTCAGCTTTGATGTTTTTATATGTAAAGCTTCAAGGATTATTGACTAAAATGTCTAGTTAGGCATTACATTTGGAATCATGTAGAAGTGTCTGCTTCACACTGGGTTTTTCTACATATGATTTAAAAATTAAATAAAAATAACATTCTACATTTTTTTTGCTTTCTTTCATTTTAAAATACCTAACTTGTCTGCAGTCATTTCATGACAGATTGGATGCACCCTTCTGTTGTGCTCAAGGATGTGGTAGGATGTGGGTGTTGGATTGTTGAATTCCCCATTCTAAAGACTAAAACTCTACAAAGGATGTTTTAAAATACTGCATACCAACCAGACTATATTTCTGTGGGAAACAACCCTCTTTTTAACCAGGGGGATACTGGAGACTGGGAAAGGAATCCTTCCTGAGGATAAAGAACAACTGTTCCACGTTGAGGCTACAGCGCCCCTAGTGGCAAGAGACTGCAACCTTATTGTTAGATGTAGTGTGGCCTGAAGATGGCACCATTGTCTCTGATGTTCTTAAAAATATGTACATGCAGATTGATAGTTGTAACCGCTGAATTTAGAATAGAATTCATTCAAGAAACTTAGGTGCTAGTTTTCTCTGGAGCATCAAACGAGACAGGGTCTGTTGATGTAAGGAAAGGGTTAATTTACTGCAGTAAAGAATAAAATGGAACACATAATAGTTATCAAATGAACAGCAATCTATCAGAGCTTAATCCAACAAAAACTTCACACTTATGACGACACTGCTGTGTATTGGTATCAGGGTTTTGCAGATTTAGACTCTGTTAAAACCTGATATCTATCTAAGTGATACAGTTTTGTGCAAAAGTATTCATATACCTTGAATGTTTTGACATTTTGGTACATTACAGTCACCAACAGTGCTCCACACGTCTTTATGGAAGTGTCACAAAAAGAAAGCTGTGATTTTTTGCTTGATTTATTGCTGCAAAAGATGTTTCTACAAAGTATCTACTCAAAAGGGACTGAATATACCTCTTGCTATTGTTTTGGCACTTTTTGTGTCAAAGTTTTATCTTTGAAAATATTTTTAAATGCTCTGCACTACTTCCCGTGGCTCTAAAACACAAAATCCCAATAAAATACATTAAAGTTTATGGTTGACAAAATAGGAAGAAGTTCAAGGAGTGTGAATAGTGTTGCAAGGCACTAAATGTACAAATTGGTTATGCTTCTACTTTGCTTTTACAAGAAGCAAATATTTTTTAATTCTGCTCATTTATATTTATTTAGAAAATGCTTTAAAGAGACTTCTCTTAATCATTAATCCTTTTATTATTATGATGATGTTTAAATCACCTTGAATTCCACATACTCAGTCCTAGAACATGTAACTCTGGATTTTTCCTGATAATTTCACTTTGAAAATAATTTGAATGAAATATTTAAAATAACATAAATTATTTCGCTGTAATTTTTATCAAACTAAACAAAACTAAAATGATTTTTTTTTTTTTTTTTTTTTCAGCAGTTAGTTAACAGCAAGCAAACTAATGCTAAGCACACATGGAAAAACTACCAAAATAGGGACCATTTTCTTCACATCTTGCAGAAGATTCTATTGAAATGGTGTGGATTTAGATTAGACATGGAGAGTAAATGTCAAAAAGCAACACAAAGATCAGAGTTTGGAAACGAAAGAGCAGAGACAGAGAGCTCATATGTAGATTTATATCAAGTACAAGCATGATGGACAGAGCAAATTTAATTTTGCTGGAAAGCAAAATCTTGCTGACCAAAATCTCCAAAAGCAGCATCAACACAGTTTTGATTCAAAGAAATAACTTGTAAATTATGTATGAATTTAACTTGGACTTTAAGTGACTCAAAACATATTTTACCCATGGACAGTTATTTTCTCTTTGGAATGGTTTAATCCAGTCACTAAGTATTCCCAGATTAACTGGGAGCAGTGGCTGGTTCTTTCTTCTATTTAGGAATGTGGAACCAAATACTTGTAGTCTGGACCAACAAACTGAAAAATACTTCTAGTAAATAGTTGTTCAAAACAAGTGCATTTTCTCAGCAGCGCTTCATAACCAATCTGACGTTATCAACCTGGCTCTCAAAAACATGAAAGACTCTCATTCTGAGCTGAGCAGAGTTTTTTATCCAAACTAGATACTCAAGGCTTCTCATTTGGCATCTCCACCTCAAACGTGGCATTGAAAACTGACCAAGAACTTCCTGGCATCACAACAATTTCTCCATCCACTGATTTTACCTGGACTGCTAATCAACTCAAACCTGAAGTGAATGATTGCTGTATTTAAAACAGCACATTTTCAACAGCCACTGAAACCTCACAGGTAAATAAGGGGACGCAGAAAAACCTTTGCTCACACCAGCATACAGTTTAACAATATCACATATAAGACTATTAGTCCATTCACAGCTAGCTTGATGATTTCATGAATCTACGAAATTTAGCATTTATAGCTCTTCATGCAGAAATTATGGTTATATAATCAGTATCTAATTTTTTGTGTCTTAGACTGTTCTGTCCAACCTTTCAGTTGCGACTGTACAGAACATGGATTCATTTGAAATGAAGATTATCTTTTTTCACTTTAATGAATGTATAGTTTTCATGTTTTACCCTCACTAGTTCTCCATATAGAGGATTGTAAATTTTGTGTGTCTGGAATGCAGATCAAAAATCCCGCTCATACAGTTGACAGACATATGATTATAAGATAGCTGGAGAAGTTACTGAAATGTGCAGAAAGTTTTGCTTCCTTAAAAGCTTTGTTTGGGGTTTTTTCCAGTGCAGTTTCATGTGTTCATCCTTCTCACTTTGAATATACTCTACATTTTGTTTAATAATTTATGAAGATGTTCAAAAAAAATCTGTGACATGACTCACAGCTCACAGTCATAGATTCACAGTTCACAGTAATACATTCAATGCAAATTCAAAAAGTCTTTTTTTAATCCCTATGAAACAATAAGTGTTTTTGTGACTTATGCATCTTTCTTCAAAGAGTCATAATATGTAGATGTTGATGGCTGTGGGCAGGAACAATCTCCTGTAAGGATCTATACAGACTGGAAGCCTCTGACTCAAGACACTGGTGCTGTTTAGCAGTCTCATGAAGAGGGTGCTCAGAGTTGTCATGTTTTTTCCACTTGATTAAGAATCCTTCTTTGCACAATCACTTCCAGAGACTCCAGAGTAGTCCCCAGAACGGAACAATTCTTCTTTGATAGCTTGTTTAGCTTTTTTAAGTCCCTGGCTCTAATGGTGCCACCCCAGTAGATGATAGCAGAAGAAACTGGATGATTTCTAAGATGCACAGAGACAAAGGGAATAGTGAGAGTACAGCCCCCTGTGGTGCTCCTGTACTACTTACCACCTGGTTAGACCCACAGCCCTTCTGTCTCAAAAACTGGTCCATTTATCATTGACTTACTTTCTGATCAGTTCAACAAAAAAATTCCATCTATCTATCTATCTATCTATCATCTTAACCCACTTCCTTGCTGGATATAGGCTGGTGCCTATATCCAGCAGTCATTGTGCGAGATCATTATCTTCTACTTATCCAGGGTTGCAGGGACAGCAGTCCAAGCAGGGAGACCCAGACTTCCCTCTCCTCAGCCACTTGGACTAGCTCCTCCGGTGGAATCCCAAGACGTTCCCACGCCAGTCGAGAAACATAATCCCTCCAGTGGTGGTCTTCCTCTGGGTCTCCTCCCAGTGGGACGTGCCTGGAACACTTCACCAGGGAGGCGTCCAGGAGGCATCCTAACCAGGAACCCAAGCAACCACAGCTGGCTCTTTCAATGTGAAGAAGTAGCAGCTCTAGTCTGTTTCTCCCTCTATCTTTAAGGGAGAGCCCAGACACCCAGTGGAGGAAACTATTGGTGGTATTTCTGCCGCTTGTATCCGTGATCTTGTTCTTTCGGTCATAAACCAGAGCTCGTGACCATAAAAGAGGATAGGAACGTTGATCGACCGGTAAATTGAGGGCCTCACCTTTTGGCCTTCAGCTCTCTCATCTCCACAACAGACCGGTACAGCGCTCACATCACTGCAGACGCAGCACCAACCCGCCAATCGATCTCCCACTCCATTTTTTCCCCTCATTCATGAGCAAGACACCAAGATACTTAAACTCCTTAACTCAGGACAGGATCTCGTCTCCAACCCAGAAGAGGGACTCTGACTCAGGAGTCTGACTCTCAGATTTGGGGGTGCTGATCTTCATCCTGGCCACTTCACATCCACCTGTGAACTGCTCCAGTGAAAGCTGGAGATCACCATCTGATGAAGCCAGTAAGACCACATCATCTGCAAAAAGCAAAGACCCTATCCCGAGACAAATAATTATTTGACTTTTTTACGTTTATCTTCATATGGTCCATTAATCCTTAAATATAGAAGGGAAAATAAAGCAAGAAAGTGACACTGTGGCAATCACACCATCCTGACCTAGTTCATCAATGTCAATTCAACACCCCATATCCCAATGCATTAACACTACACAAAATAGGGGCTCATCAAAAGCAACACACCTACTTCAAAGACCTAACCGAGCTAACCGAACTGATGCACATTTAAAAGGTCTGTTGACACACTGACAGATATGCAAGTAAATAGTGTGACAGAAGTTTAAGAATATATTCCCTGTCTTAAAAAAAAAAAAAAAAAAAAAAGACTTTTCAAAAAAATACTCCCTGTTGACTACCAGACACTGAAATAACAAAACACCAAAGCAAATGACAACATAAATGCAACCAGTAATGTATTTGTTAGAGTGAAAGATCAGATACACATCAGGTAGGGTGATTACCAACACTAGAATTACATTGGAGAAGAGAGCAGAACCAAGGGTATAAACCAACATAATATTTAAAAATTGCACATTGCATTGAACTTCATTATAACTGGGCTGAAAATTAAAACATACAGATTGATTTGATACAGCTTTTCTGTCTAAAGTTACAAGTTCACAGATGATAAAAACTGAATTTAAGCAAAGTTCATATGGGATTCAGTCAAGCGTACAGCATAATTTAAGTATAAAATATTCAAAACTCATTGTTCTAAATGCTCTTTCATTGCAGGTGTGTGAACAGAAAAGTTTCCAAGGTTCCCTTTTTTCAGCACTCTGAGACTATTTGCATACATCTGTGTTGAATACTCTTGTAAAAAAGCTGCAGCGTGGAAGTTTGAGTTTCATATTGAGGAAGTGTGTCTTTTTTATACATGAGGGATTTTAAAAAAAAGATTAAATACATTTTTAAATACATTTTCCTGTAGAAAAATAAATCTAAAATCACTAATGTTTTACTTGAGCATAAAGGCATTCTGGGTCAACCATATTTCTCAAATGACCTGCTGGCTCAGGTACTTTAACTTGGGAATAGACTGTGTCAAGCTCCACTGTGCTGTTGGATGATGGTTTAGGAGTCTGCGTCAGAAAGTGAATCTCTCCATAATGGAGGGTTTGTTCTTTTTCTTCCTCTTTGTCTTCGTCTGCATTTCTTGTAGACTCTTTACTGTTTCCAATCTGTAAAAGTACAGCAGATTTTAATTAGTTGAAACTGAAAAGTTTTGGGTTTTGGGTTTTTACATTATAAAAAAAATTCCCAGCTTTGAAATCATGTGTTCAGTGATTTGAAGACAGCAGAAATCTGCTGCACACTTCAGCATATTCATACCTGTAGCTGTGGTACTGTTGAATCTGTCATCCTTTTTCTCCTCCAGCACATGATAGCCCTGTAAAATGAATTATGAAAAATAAATCAGATGTAAAATCGTAGAGAATAGCAAGAACATCTCCTTTCAAAGCTGGTGCGGACATATATAAACACAATGGTAGCAAAATTACTGGACATACTCACTGAATACACACAACAAGACCGATGATCCCAATAATTCCAATACAAATTTCCACCCAATGTTCAGATTGCTTTGACAAACCTTCTATGAAACAAACAAAAGAACACGTTGAGTTTGGGGTCCTCCTTTAAAGATTTAAAATGAAAACATTCAGTGTCGTTAACAATTTACCTTTAAAACTCAGAGAGATCCCTGATGATCTGTGATTCCCCAGATAATTTGTAGCCACACAGTAATAATCTCCTCGCTCAGTAGCATTAAAGCTGTAAATCTGCCCCACAGATACATTAATGACTCCATGTTCGCTGCTCCTGAACCAGGTGAAGCTGGGAGGAGGCCTGGCTCTGCTGGAGCATCTCAGCTCCACCCAGCTACCTGCTGACACCAAACCTGATGGACTGATGGATGCTGAGGTGTCTTTAGGAGCATCTGAGGAAAATGGGACACACATTAACCTTATTGATCAGAAAGAGCTGAACCATGACCTGCTGACAGGATCACTTACATGAAACACTGAGAGTCACTTCTGTCTCTGCTGTCTTGCTTCCTCCATTCACAGGATATCTGGCAGAACAGCTGATGTTGTATCCATCATGTGTGTCTGACAGAGTGATGGTCTCCTGGATTTTAGTTGTCAAGGTTCCATCTGTGTTTTTCTCTGTTTGACTGTGAGAGTCTTGTTGGAGATTCCAGGTGAGTTCAGGAGGTGAGTGTGGACAGGGAGTCAAAGCTGAGCAGGTTATAGTGACAGACTGATGCTCCTTCAGATCATCAACAGGGATATCAATGCTGGGAGGCCAAGGAGAGTCTGGGGTTTCAAATGTTACACAGTAAATGCATTACAATCAATAAACATATTGTTGGAGATTTTTGAAAGCTGATTTTATCCTTATCATATGTACTGTGCCTTGAAAAAGATTTTTTTCATTTTATCACTACACCACTGAAAGGATGATATCCCAGAAACGAACGGATGGACGGACAGAGGGGATTTTATGTGATAATAAAAGTAGCAGTTGTAAAGTGGTAAAATTGTACATGGTTTTTGGATTTGACTTTATTTTCATCACAAGTAACATTTGTAAACACTGCACCGTTGGTTTCCTTATGTTGAGCAGGGATAGAGATGTTGGTCAGGATTGATGTGATGATGGAGCTAAACAAAGGACAGTCGTGGAAGAAAACCAGCTGGAGGCTGTTAAAGACTTTAGACCTGTAGTCCCACAGGACTACAACACAAACACATGATGCTCGAACTGCAGCTGACGGTGGTTTTACAAAGTACTAGCTCAGGGGAACTGAATGCAAAAGCGTGCAACACTTTTGAGATGTTTATTTAAAGAATTAAATAATGTCTTTTTCATTTGCTCTGCACTTTCAATATGCACTGATATGTTTTGGTATGGATCAGAACGTATAAACCCAGCACAAAAACATTGAAGTTTGTGGCTATAACAGGACAAAATGTGAAAAAGAATTGTGAATACTTTTTGCAAGGCACTATACAAAAATAACATTCGGAATTAAGTGCTTTGGAATACAACACGCAAGAAAAAAATGTTTTTGTAATAAAGGAGTGCTGGCAGTAACAAAGAGGACGCTATAATTAAAAATGAACTATCATGTTCCAACTGAATGAAATCTTTAAATATTTGATTAATTTAATGAAATTAGTAATAAAATTTAACATTATTCCTTGTTTTGAAGTTATTCATTAAATACACAGAAAACTGTCTTACCTTGTATTTCTATTTGAAGAGCATTACATATAGCTGTAGCCTTAAATTGGTCTTTCTCAATTCTAAAGTAATATGTGTTTGTATGATTCCGCTTTAGACCCGTAAACAAAGTGGTGCAGTTTTTCTCCTTCAGATTATCAGTTATAGTCATGGTGTAGATGTTAGTTGTCTTACTGCTGTTGAAAATCACATTTTCTGGATATATTGAGAAACGTGGGTCACTTTTCATCCATACGCCAACATATTTTCCACTGTAAAAGTCTTCTTGATTTTTAGCTGTGAAGTTACAGGGAATGTGTAAACAGGATCCACTTAGAGCCTCCAGTGGTGTTGGTGAAGTAATGAACAGGCCCACATTATCACAAGTGAGTGCAGAGCCTAAAAACCAGACATAATTCTTGTTAAATTGGTCAGTTTATACTGTTTGCATTGTAAAAAAAATTTTTGAATGACTTTTCTATTGAAGTATTTTCATCTGCAGATAATGCAAACTGTATATGGTTGAAATGAAGAAAAACAACTTACTTGAAATAAACAGGACACTCAGCAATATTTTGTTTATCATGATGTATGACTGTCAGTACAAGAAGAGAAAACTGATTAAAGTAAATCACCTTTTCACAAATCATAGTCACCACCAAAATATAATATTCTTTTGTAGAATATAGAAATTGTTCTTACCAAATCACCACACTGCTGCACTAGAGAAACGAACCCGAATACGGAGAAGAAGTTCAACAGAAGTGATTGACACCTTCAGCATTTTACATTTCAGATGTTCTTTTGTACAGTTAGGCAGACCTACCGTTGCGGCTCTGTTAAAAACAGGAAGTAGGAATACGTCAGTGATTCAATAGGTTCTACATCTTTCAGAGGAAACATCTCAGTAACTTAAGATTTTTAAGAGCTTGGGCTTTGTCATAAACACATTTTATGATATCCTAAAATCTTATTTTTTTTTAAATGTATTTTAAAGCAGAAAATTATGAGAAAAAAAAAGAAAAAAAAAATCAACAATCCAACTTTTGATTTGTGTGCTGTTAAGAAATAATTGTTTTTAACCAAACCAGTAGAGTCACACGTATTGGCACCCCTAACAACTGCTGTAAAATAAATATTACCTTTATATTATACTTTCTTTTTGAAGTTGATCAGGAAGATTTCAAGTATTTATCTGAACATGACATGTAGCCTCTTTTGTCTACTTTTCAAAATGAGAAATGCAAGAGAACATACAACCAATGCCCTAAGCACCCACGTACATCATGCCTTGGTGGACACCAAAAATTTAGGTTAATCATATTTATCATAATCATAACATGTTAAAAATGAAAGTATGAAAAGCATGTTAATAGATTCAATACGAAAATCCCATTTTTGCTTGAGGAAAATCTCCTGTGCAGGCCTGTCTCCAGTCTCCCCCGTGTTGCCCCTACCTCCCAGTGGTCTGTTCAATTATGCCGCAATCTCATGTTTGGCCAGAACCTAGCTTCAGATCAGGAGCGTTGTTTGTGCGCTCTCAAACAGCGCACCAACGGAGTCGAGTAGACATCAAATTTGACAGGTGTCTGGCAGAGCAGACACCTGTGTTGAGTGAAAGAGAGTTGAGTGCGTGTCAAAACACTACTGAGTGAGCATGTGTGATATTTAAAAACACACACGCCTCAAATCATTGTTTGTTCACATATATATGCTCTCAGATCAGTCTTACCGAGCCCACAGATTGGACACAGTGCACTCAAGTTGGTGGCACAAATATAACGCCATAGAGGGAAAGAAGCAGGAAGAAGCTTCTGAATTATTTTACTGTTGTGGACAAGTGTAGCAAAACATCATTTTACATGAACTACTGAAGCAACACTAAACTGCTTTGAACAACTAAAAGTCATGAAAAATGATAAATACTAAAAGCAGTAAAGATATGAGAAATGATCCCATGTTCAGCCTCTGCCCTGCTTCAAATATGATTTACTTTGAACAGCAGATTTAAAGTCTTTTACTTAAAATAATATGTAACTTAATGTGAAGAAGTTCAGCAGACTGAGTTTTGGTTTTACTGTGGTGCGTTTTTCACATCACTATTAACATTTGAACAAAGGCAAGAGCATTTTTAAAATGCTCTTGCCTTTGACCAGACAGTGACCAACTTCCCTATTTAATTTGAAAGTTAGTACAAACTGCAAAACCTGGTTTATCTGCAAATGTTGTTCAGAATGGATAGTTTCCTCAAAAGCAAGTATTCATGTCAATGAATTATTAGTGTCATCAAAATAAAAAGTCCTGACATTTATGTACGAGATAGTTTGGTTTGTCATGTTTTCGTTATGACTGTTTACTCTTTAAGTGTTTTCTAATGCAACAACGTCAGATCTTGGTGACACTACCTAAAAACGCTCAAGACACCACTATATACTCGTTGCACAGCCTTTTGAAATCTACAGTTACAGTAAGTGAGGTAAATAAGTACCAGACACTGAATATCATGCTTCACATTTTTACTGCATACGTACTCTTTGCAATTCTAATTTGTTCACAGCACTGTGCAAAAGCAAAGTACAAACTTATTAAGAACAAACATAAGAAACGTGCTTTGGGTAAAGCTGTGCACAACTGTAAACAATGTGATCAGTGAAAGCTGAGGTTCATCTGAGAGAAATTGTTCAATCTGGGAAACGTTTTCTGGAAAGAATAAGAAAGAAATGCATAAAATTGTCATATTTTGACAACTAGTTGAACATTTTTGTTTGTCATTCGTTTTATAAGGGAATAACTATTCAGCATTTCTTAGTATAGTTCAGGGTCTTCAACTCTAGTCCTCAAGGTCTGGTGTCCTGCAGCTTTTAGAAGTGTCTCCGTTTCAAAACACCTGAGTCAAATAATTAGGCCATTAGCAGTATGAGTTACCTCCTCAGTAAGGACCTCAGCCATAGATTCAACACTCATGGGAAAAAGGAAGGATAATAAAACCATCAAAAAGAAGAAGACCTCAGGCATTTGCTTCAGCTGTGTTGGACCAGGGACACATCTAGAAGTTGCAGGACATTAGCTCTTGAGGACTGGAGTTGAAGATGCCTGGTATAGTTCATTTTGACTGACATATTAGCAAATGATAACGTTATAAAACACCGGAGATTTGTATTAAAGCATTTCAATAGGATTTGCAGATTGATGGAGGGAATGAGAAACTGTCACTATGATGCACAACCGACTAAATGTTGTAGAGGTTGAACTAACAGTGATGAGAATTTTAATTTGATCAGAGAAGTCCACCAATTGAGAGAAACCACAATAAGCTTCTCCTACTGAAGCTTCCTCAGGAAAAGTAACACAAAGCATTTGTGCTTAGGGCACCAAAATAGCTAGCACTGGCCCTGCATAATACTCAAATAAGGCAGGTGTGAGTCTCGAAATGGCTACAAAAACGTAGTTACCCAAATCTAAACACTTAGATTCAACGATTAAAAAGTTAAAGGCAACTGGAACTGAGATCAGCAAGGATGCAAATGAACACAGGTTTATTTTGCCACCATGCACAGCTGAAGAGGATGAAAGGCTCACTGTTAAAAAACAGCAACAAGGAGTGGCATCTCGGGGTTTAATAGACACCATCTACATTCTAACTTGTTGTTTGCGAGGCATACTAGGAAAGAGCCTTTCCTCTCCTACCTAAACAAATATAAACATTGTACTAAAATCTAAAGGTTTAAACATATCTTCACCAGTGATGCAAGTAAGTGTAAAGGATGTTGTGTAAAATACCATCTATCCATTCATACTCTATACCTGCTTTTCCTGGCAGGGTCGCGGGGTATTTAGTCATTCACTGTCCCCATATAATGGCCTTCTGCTAAAGTTAAAATAGACATTGGAAGTCTTCCTACGGGTTAAGGATGTTACCTCATACATTTTCGCCACACCTTCATACATTTCCTTGTGAATAAGCTCTCTGAAAAAGGGACATTTCATAGTTTAGATTGTGAAGATGATTGAAGTAAACATTTCACACAGGACCCTGATACAGTATAAATAGTCTGTTACAGACGGTGACCAACTTCCCTATTTAATTTTAATTTGAAACCACACAAACCTCCTGTGTTTGAGGCTGACAGGAACTGTGTTTAGTTTCAAGATTGTGTTTTGAGTTAAAATGACAGGATATCACCTAACAAAAAGGGTTTATGTGACTGAAAACCAGGTTTCCAGCTCACAACAAACTTGGGACATGTCTCTTTTTTCACTTTGACTCTTACTTTGTGGTTGAAGTTCCATTCCGTCCTCTGCTTGGTTTTCAGCTTTATTTGAAAATACTTCTGGCTTACTGGTTACAGTTTGCCTTAATGAGTTATCACCTTGGATTCGATCATCTTGACTTGTTTGTTAAAATGTTTTCTGCTTGTTTTTCAACTGTAACGAGACCTGTGGCTCTGTACTGTATGTCCTCTGCCTTTTTTTCTACCTGCTTTCATATCTTCCTCTAACCTAAAGACATCAACCAGAAGATGAGACAGATCTTCTGATCTGTCTCATCTTCCTCTGACCTAAAGACTAAATAGAGCCCTCTAATCATAAAAGTTGCATAAAATAACTTAAAAGTGTACTTTTGTTTAAAATAAAATATTAGGGGAATCATGTTTTACATTACTTTTGACTGTAAGACACATTTTTCTTCAATTAAGCAAAAAAAAAAAAAAAAATGCAAAAAATATTAAACCTTCTTGTAATGGCACTCAGGGAAGACCCGGAAATTCAACCACACATAGAAGTGAGTCAAGGAAAAAAAAAAAAAAACAAGTTTGTTTTTCGGAACCTGGTAGCTGCTCCAGAGGAAACAAAGAAGGTCTCCACAAGGGAATCCAAACGCGGCACCAGGGGCCAGACGATAATCAGGAAGAGGTAATGCACAGGAAGGCAGAGAGAACAGACTTGGCTTGAGGGATAGGCAATACTCGGTGGTCGTGAGGCAAAGCTTGAGTCAGGGTCCAGAAACAACAGAATCTGTAGCGGGCTTGGCAGGAGGGGAAGAACCGTGGACTGAAAAGGGTCGAAGAAACACTAGGAGGCAAGGCATGAAACGCTGGATCTCTACTGGCTGAAAGCTGTCGACAATCTGGCAGGGAGGCAGAGACTGAGAGGTGTTTAAGTAAGACGAGGCCCAGGTGGAACAGGTAAGCAATCAGGCATAGCAGGTGAGTAAAATGAGTGCTAATTACAGTATGGGCAGGACCGAACATGAATCATGACACCTTCTATGATTTTTACAATAGTCAACATTTGTGTTGATTGCTTTAACACCTACTTTTTATTTGATTAGTTTTATTCCACAAGAGATCTTTAACTAGGGTTAAAAAAGAATCAATGTTTACTAAAGCAAATCAAATCATGGACTAAGAAAACCAATCTAAAATCAGTCAAATAATCAACTCATTCTACATAAAGAGAGATCACCACCTTCTTCAGCTTAAGCAGAAGACACAAAGTGACAAAATAAAGTTCTAAGTTTGTTCTTTTTAAAGCTTCTGATTAAAATTCATGAAGAAGGCAAGTGAAACAGGTAATGGAAACTTTATCAGAACTCAAACACCAAACCAACTACTTCTGGTCTCCTGTATCATATTGTGCAATTCTGTGGCTTAAACGATATGCAGTTTAAAGGCTTTTCATTAAAGCTAAAAGTATTTAATCCAGTTGATGTTATTTTTCATCAGTTACAAATACAAAACTTTTATTACAGCAGATATCTGTTTTAAAGCTGCTATATTATTACAACAAATAACTGTCATACCAGTTGTTTCATTTTCTTTTTCCTGCCTTTATACAAATAAATTTAAAATCTAATATTTTGAGTGTTAAATATTTAAAAACAGTAAATGTTAATCACTCTGTATTATGTAACCCACTGTACTGATACCCTTTTTGCATTTCTTAAACTAGAAATTTTATTTTTTATTATTATTAAATTGATAGTTCAGCAAACTATTAAAAGCATAAATCAAGCATGTCTCATTTGTGCATGGTTTATTCATTTGTACATGATCTGTGAATACATGATCAGTGCAGGCATGAAGTCAGTTTTTTTTTCCTTCAAAATCAAAGTTGTACTCATTAGCGCAGGTAACTCCCCTTCTTCACACCTCTTTCTTTGAAAGGTGCTCTGGATAAAGAGTGTCTGTTGCTTGGAGTAGGACTGTATCACATGATGGGAAAGCGCCCATATAAGTTGAAACCAGATATTGACATTAAATTGCATAAAAAGACAGAGGTCAAATTAAAGTTGAAGTGTTTGAGCATAATGACATTTAATTCTGAGGAAAAAGGGAGAGGCTTGCAAGCCAGAGAGCACCATCCAAAGTGTGAAGTATGGAGGTGGAAGCATGTGGTTATTTTGCAGCAGGAGGGACTGGTGCACTTCACAAAATAGATGGCATTCATGAAAAAGGAATAATATGTGGAAATATTGAGGCAACATCTTGAGACATCAACCAGAAGGTAAAAGCTTGGGCAAAAAATGGGTTCTCCAACTGGATAACAAACCTAAGCATACTTCCAAGTTAGTTAGTTACAAAGTTTAAGGACAGCAAAGTCAATGCTTTTCAGGGTGAAACACAAAGCCGAGATCTCCATCGTATCATATTTAATGGTTAAGAGAAAATATAAAGTCAATTTGTGAGAAAACATTTCACTAAGTGGAATGTGGGTTGGCTGGTTTCTTCTCCACCTGAGCATAAAGGCCATCCACAGTTTCAGTCCTGCACACTTTCACTTGGGAATACACGACATTCTGCTGATCTGTCTCATCTTGGGCTGTTTTAAAGGATGCTCTCATCAAGGAGAAGTCAATGTCTCCATAATGGATGTCCTGACTTTCTACAGTGCTGGCAGGCTCTTGGGAACCTGAATTCTGGGGGAAAAAAGAGAAGACGTTACAACACATTTGTTGATTCAGCTGAATTTGCTTTTCCATCTTTATCTCACTCTCATCCACCTTTACTTTTATTTCATCTTAGTGTTTAAAATAGATACAGTCAAAACAATTGGTTATTTTAGGACACAGCAACAGAAAACATAGATGTTTACAAAAAAAACCATGTTAAATAATAATACAATTACAAATAGACAGGGTGCTTCATTGCTAGAAGAACATGACTCAAATGAGACATAAAAAGCTGTTTGTATTTTCCCACCTTTACAGACTGATGTAAAGCTGAATGTTTCGACTTCAAACGCCTAGAAGAAAAAGAACAAAAGAGGTGTTACTTTCCAAAGTAAATCCATCATCAAGACCTGATTCCTGATTTATTCTCTTTAGGTTATTTTTTTTTTTTCTAAATTAGACAGTTGGAATGTACATTGTACAATATACAACAGCAGTTACTGACTGGATAAATAATTTGCATAGTAGACACATTTCTCCCATAGGGTACAAGTATGCATACAACAGAACCAAATAAAGCCTGTTTTAGGCTATCAGCTACAAGTGATAAAACAAATATTAAGGGTTAGATAATGACTCAAAAACCTGATACATGTTTTTTTTTTTTGTTTTTGTTTTGTTTTTTAAGTCTGAAAAGTGTTTTATATATTTATATTCAGCTTCCTTTACGCTGATACCACTAAATAAAATCCAGTGGAGCTAATTTTCTTCAGAAGTCATCTAACTCGTAGTGTAGTGTTCACCTGCGTGTAGTTTAATCCCAGTATAGACCAGGTTGACCTAGTTGTACATCAAAAACAAACATGGGCAGAGCTTACCAAAGGATGAAAACACCACAGATCACGATGTTGATCCCAATAAATCCCCCACCAACAGCTCTCCATACTGTAATGGATTTTATCCCTAAAATAACGAAAACAGCAAAATAAATTAAGTTAAATGAGATTTTTCAATCAATCTTTCTAGGAATAAGAAAATTAAGTTTACACTGAGGGCATGCAGAAACTAAAAACCATTCAAATTCTCAGGTTTCAAATTGTTTCTGACATACACATACATTTCATTTTCATCAGTCTCATGCCCTCCCTCTGTTCTTTTCCATGATGTTTGGTTTGCAGTTAATTTTTATGTGTAACTAACAAATCACCCATGCTGCTTTTTCAAATGTTTGGGTGTTTTTTAAACTAAACCTTAGAATATTATAGCTAGGTACTGTTATTTATTAATACAAACACAAATGTCCTTCTCAGAGTATAATTTTCCTATTTCTTTCAGAAAATATTTATGCAAATCTGTAGAGGCCTTTGAATATCCAGAGTCTTTACTTTAGCTTTACTTTTTTTATACTGAGGGTTTATTATACAAAATCAACTTTTTTGAGCTTATACAATGTTGTAATTCCATTTGCTCAACAAACATATTCCCCGGAGAGTTGGTTTGACTCACTCATGCATGTTTGTGAAATCCTTGAATCTCCCATGGCAGCCATTCAGGGATGTCTTAATGCCTGGTCCGGCAATGTGCTGCCTGTTTATCTAAAAATCTAACTTGGAGCTTCACTCTCCAGCTGAGCTCCTGCCTCACAGAGTACCCATTTCCATGTATGTGCTTATCTTGATTTGTATGTAAAGTCCATGTGCCTATCCTTCTCCATGAATATCTCCATCACTCTGTTGTAACAATCATCCTTGAATACCTTAATTTTAAGAAGTTCTGGTGCTTTAACACAGATGATTGCCTAGGAGGAGGACATCCCAGAACGGTGCTATTCTGACTGCATTTTTTTGTATTTTTCAGATTGTTTTTAGTCTTTTTAACGTGTTGAACAACTTTTCAAAACATTAAACCATCTGTCAGATCAACTGATACACAAGAACATCAGTTCCGCTTTTACCTTGACCTTTTAAATGACTCCATGTAGATTTTTGACTCCCCAGAATATTTGCAGCTTCACAGTAATAACGTTCCATATCTGTCATGTTGGTCATCTGGAGAATATAAACCTGCCCCACAGATACATTAATGGCTCCATCTTTGCTGTTCTTGAACCAGGTGAAGCTGGGAGGAGGCCTGGCTCTGCTGGAGCAGCTCAGCTCCACCCAGCTACCTGCTGACACCAAACCTGATGGACTGATGGATGCTGAGGTGTCTTTAGGAGCATCTGAGGAAAATGGGACACACATTAACTTTACTGATCAAAAAGAGCTGAACCATGACCTGCTGACAGGATCACTTACATGAAACACTGAGAGTCACTTTTGTCTCTGCTGTCTTGCTTCCTCCATTCACAGGATATCTGGCAGAACAGCTGATGTTGTATCCATCATGTGTGTCTGACAGAGTGATGGTCTCCTGGATTTTAGTTGTCAAGGTTCCATCTGTGTTTTTCTCTGTTTGTCTGTGAGAGTCTTGTTGGAGATTCCAGGTGAGTTCAGGAGGTGAGTGTGGACAGGGAGTCAAAGCTGAGCAGGTTATAGTGACAGACTGATGCTCCTTCAGATCACCAACAGAGATATTAATGCTGGGAGGCCAAGCAGAATCTGGGGTTTCACATCAAACAAACTTGTTAAAGTATACATCCTTGAAACCATTACCAGTGACTTTCACCTCTCAGCACTGAGCATTTCCCATTTCTCAGTCATGCACTCTAAATAAGTTATGTCTTAAAATACATCCTCCTTCCACTTCTTGTTCAGAACTTCATAAAGTTATGACATAATAAACAAAATGTGAAATACATACAGATTAAACTGATGTATGTTTTTTTGTCTTGTTTTGTTTTGTTTTTTTAAATCACCACAAATGGTCTAAAGTTTACATTTGGTTTAATATTATAAAATAATAGTAAAAACAAAATTTCTCACCCTTGACTGTTAATTGAAATTTACTGCAGGAAGCTGTTGCCTGGAACTGCCAATTTTGAATTCTGAAGAAGTATTTTTCTGTATGTTGTGCAGTTAAATTGTCAAACAGAGTTGTACAGTTTTTTTTCTCCAGGTTTCCCATAATTTCCAGCGGATATGTTTTTATCGTCCCGCTGCTGTTGAAAATCACATTTTCAGGGAACATTTCAAATCTAGAATCCGTTTTGATCCACACTCCATAGTTTTTTTCCTGTAAAGTTTTCTCTTGATTTAGCAGAAAAGTTGCAAGGGAGTTGTAGACACGATCCACTCAGTGCTTCCAGTTTTTCTGGTGTCGTAATGAACAAGGATGGGTTCTTACTTGTCCCACAACCATCCGAAGCACCTGAAAATGCATTGTCATGGTAAGCAAAATTCAAAGTTGGCTTTGATATAATTACACTATTTAAATACATATTGACATACTTAACATTTCTTTCTTATATATATTTCCGATTCCAAATAATTGTTGGACAAACAAGCTTACCTGAGACAAACTGTAAAGTTAGTAAGAAACTGATCATCTCCAAACTGAAACAAATCCAGGAACTCGCTGATTTGCAAACAAACAGAAAAGGGTAGATATTTTAAACTTTTCACATTTAGAGAATTGACTTAATTTCACTCCATGCTCTATAGTTTTCCTTCTTTATACCCACAATCATTCAGTCTGGGCAAATTTCTTAAGGTCTTTTAGTACAATTTCTGCAAAACTGTGTGATCAGAATTGGAACTCTTTTTGGAAACTGAAGTAAAACTAAAACATCAGTAGATACAGTAAGCCCACTGCTGGCACACACAACGCATGAATAATTAGGTCATTAATATAAGTGGTAAAAGTTTTCCTTACCGGACCAGCACACACGAAGTCCTTTCTTCACACAGTGACTTGATTCAAATGTTTGCTGTGTTTTAAAGATCTTCATTTCAAAGTTGTTGTTGCTGGACAGAAAGAGTAAAGAAGAAAAAGAGGAAGCGCCTTTAAGGAACGGCCTGTTCAAATGGTTGCAAAACTGGAAGATGTCACAGGATGCCTCTTGGTAAAGTGTAATTTTGCCCAATAGCCTGCGAGATAGAAAAATCCAGTGTTAAGCATTCTGCATCAGGTCATCAACCCAACCACAGGCTTTTTTAAGTATCTGACTCAATAACACAACATGCTTAAGCTATATACAGCATGTTACAATAGTTAGCTAGCCAAATATTACTCACTTTTTGTAATTTGCAAAAGTATTTATACCACTTGTATCTTTTCGCATTTTATCTCATTACAAATACAAACCTCAACATATTTTGCAGGTATTTTAGGTGACAGATCAACACAAAGTGGTACATAACTGCAAAGAGGAATGGAAATTATGATTTTTTTAAAAATGTTTTGCAAATAAAATCTAAATAAGGATGACTTTCATTCATAGTACCCTGTGACTCAGTGCTTTTCAGAACTACATTTTGCTGTAATTAAAGCTACAAATATTTTTTGGGTATGTCTTGAAAAAGTGTGACTATCAGGGGGATATGTCAATTTTTAAGTCTCACTACATATTCTCTACTGGATTTGGATTTGGACTTTGACTGGACTATTCTAACATGTGAATGTCATCTGATATAAACAATTGTGTGTTTAGTGTTGCTGTCATGTTGAAAGTTGGATGTTGCTCCAATCTCAATCTCTTGATTTTCCAGGTCCATTAGCTTCTTATCTACTCTGATCGGCTTCCCTGTCACTGCTGAAGAAAACCTCCACAGCATAACGCTGCCACATCAGTGTTTCACGGTGGAGATGGTGTGTTCATGGTGACGTGTGCACGTGTTTGTTATCTGCTACATACCAATTTTAGTTTCATCTGACCAGAGCATCTTCTTCCACATGTTTGGCATGTATCTCTACATGACTTTAATTTAAAAATGGTGATGGTTACCAGACTTCCATAAATGTACTAATAGTGGTCCTTTCAACGGATTGTTGCATCTGAGCTCTGGATCTCTGCAGCTCCTCAAAAGTTACCAGGGGTTGGTTTGGTAGGGTAGGTTTGCAGTTGTACCACACTCATTTTATTTTCAGCCGTATGACTGAACAGCACTCAGTGAGATGGTCAAAGCTTGAGATACTGTTTTATAACGTAGCCCTGCTTTTAACCCCTCCACAACTTTATCCTTGACCTTTGTGCTGTGTTTCTTGGACTTCAGTGATATTATTCAAGAAACCTCTGAGGCTTTCTAGAAAAATTAAATTACAGACAAAATTTACAAGGTGGTTGACTTCTGAAGGCAACTAGGTGCATTATGGTACTCAAGATTGGTCACATTTTCAAAGTTTTTGTCCTGTATCGACTATACTTCTTAGTCTTGTTGCATTCTCAGATGTGCTGGACTCTGGAATTTTTATCAAGACCACAGCTGCAACATCATTTTTTGTGCTGCAAGAGAGTCTCTATCCAAATACAACCAATAAAAAAAATAAGGGGAAAAAACATTTTCCAGTCCAAATATAAATATTTTTCTGTTGGTACAACAGAAAAGACTAAATGAAAGAGAATTAAGTCTATTGAGTACTCCCTGTTTGCCTCCGCTACCTCTGTAGATGATGCTAAGTCAGTTAACGTCTAGCAGGATGTTTGCGCTCTTCACAGTCGTCTGGCTTGTCTGTTTGATTTGGTACTTGCTTGTCAGATTTATTGGACAAGTGGCTTGAAGTTGAGGGTTTGCTTAGATGCAAGTTGTGACTCTGCACCTAACTGAAAAAGTTAGTGCAACCATTCTGTTTGGAGTGGTGTTATAGATTAGCTTGCTCATGAGCTCCCACAGGCAGATTTTCTCTTAATATTTCCTAAACTATTATGATTAAAACTATGGTTCTGAAATTATTCATGGTCTTGGACTTGGTCTCTCAACTTGGTCATGGTATGCTCTGGTCTAGGTCTTTACTCATCCTTGTTTATGCGAAATCTGAGAGAGGGTGGATAAATACAAATGTGCGTCAAACTGAAATGATACACTACTTTATGGTAATCTATAACAAAATATCCTTTTATACTACATTGAGGTTTGTCGTTGTAACATGGGTAAAAACAATTTAAAAAAATGAAAAGAGGTAGTAATTACAAGGCACTGTATGCCTGTTGAGAAATAAGCATAGCTTTGCTGTAAAAAGGAAGTCTCTTAAAAAAAAATTATACACTGGGTTAAATAAGTTTTAAACACTTTGTTTTTCTTAAATATATTTCTATTCACATGAAATTCACATAGGATCTTAGTTACAATAGAAATAATTCATACATACAAAAATAAACAATCAGTCCATAAATTGTGGGTCATGAAGTAGAATGACAGGGAATAAGCTTTGACCGTGTGAAAAAAAGGATGTGCAAAAAGACAAAGACAAGAAACCACCTTAAATGTGCCAGTATTTAGCAATCAGTATCAGCTGGTTTAATATTAACTGGTGGTCTAATAAAAGGTTCTTATTACCAAAGATAATGCATGCTGAAGCTTGTTTAAAGTTTGCTGCAGAAGATCAAGACAAGCCAGTAAAATACTGGGAAAGTGCATTTTGGTCAGATGAGGCCAATGTTGAATTCTTTGCTTGCTATTGTACACAACACACAATGCTGCAACTTCCCTTTGAAAGACCATTTTGATATTGTTGCATTGATTATGGTTTGTGTGTAAAATGTAATGACCACAGAGACACTAACCATTCTCCTAATTAAGAGACCTATTGACTAGACTTAAGTTAGCTCAACTATTTCATAATGAAATCTTCAGTGTAATATGTATATTAAAAAAAAAAAAAATCCATTGTCTATGCCTACTTATCCTTGCAGATCGCTAGCCCATCACAGCGGCACACAGGGCAACCAACCATGCACACACACTTAAGGACCATTTAGAGTCTAAACTTTAGACCAATAACCTAACAGTCATGTTTTTGGACTATGGGAGGAGAAATTGTGAATTCCATGAAGAAAGTGCCCAGGGATTTGAACCCAGGACCTCCTTGCTGCAAGGCAACAATGCTCCCAAGTGCACCACCACCAGCAGCCTATATTAAAACAAAAACTAAATTGAGTAATACAACTAAAAATAAAGTGCTCTTTTTCACTGGTTTAGTTTTTAAAACTGTAATTTTAATGTAAGTGTAGCCAATTTAACAATCTTAATAATATCTATATTAGACTGGTTGCTGAATTTAGGAAGACATAAGCAAAAAAAGAACATTTACTCTACACAGTAGTAAGTTTAAGTTGGAGACAGCAAAGGCAAATATCAAGTCTTTTAATGAAAAAAAAAAAAATGCGCTCAACTTCAAAACTAAGAAAAGAAGGGATGGCTGGATAGTATATTGTGGAAGGTTGCTTGAGTACAACTCCTAACATAGAGCCACTAAAAAAGGTCACAGTTCCTTGTGAACCAGAGTTTGCACATAGTACAACAACAACACTGTATCTATTCCAAATAATATAAAAATCTCCTCTATTTGAACAGCTATCAACTATTTTCACTTCTACTTATTTCAGTAATTAGCCTATGATGGGCTTCCAATCAATCAGCCAATATTGTAAGTGTAAATAAAAATAAATCAAAAGTCAGGCAACAACTTTCACTACAAAATAAGATTTTTATTTCAAACATGTGTTGCTAAAACCATTCAGCACCTTAAAATAGAGCCAGCTTGGGTTGTGGTTGGTCATAAACAAAAATATTTAAATGAAACATTTATTTAACTAAAGCTCCTTTTGTGCAACATTTTCCTCCTGGACAAATGAAGTTACAGTTCTCATTTCATATGTTGTATACAGTGATCAGAGTTCAGTCTATTTCCCCTTCTTAAATTTGCCTGGAGTTGCTCCAGTTTTCTGTTTTTTCTTTGCAGGTCCTTTGGTCTCTGGTTCCTAAGAATACAGAAATAAAACAGTAAATATTTAACTATGGAAACATTTTTCTTGTTTATTGACATGTAACTGAGCCTTTAAAAACAAAATTTAGATATGAGGAATCACAAATAACATTCATATAAAAATAATACTTGAAATAACCATTGAATCACTCTGGAAGCAGTCTGCTAAAGCTTCTGCCTACATACCTTCCTTTTGGAGGAGAGTGATCCAGTGACAGAGAAGAAGGAGTCCAGTCTTCCCTGTGTGCTACCCTGTCTGCTCTTCATTATCTTCTTACAGCCGTTATGGATCCTGTCCTCACTGCAAACACGCAAAAAATTACTCAGAAATCAAAATGAATACAGTTGCATGCCGGTAA